>OX155648.1:4951250-7426875 GCA_944567765.1 Carterocephalus palaemon | reverse complement strand
TTTTACATGATGTGTCGCGTCACTTTGATATTTCATTTGGCAGAACAACGTTTGCAGGGTCAGCTAGTAAATAATATATTATATATAAATTATGTACCTATATATTTTTTTATAAATATATCTACTTTACACAATGATATAAAATTCACCCGTACACTTGTTAGTTGTAATATTCTGCGAGTCATGTATTCGAAGTAAATTCTATTAATCAGAGATAAAAGCATTCCATCTTCTCACATACGAGTAGTTATCATTGCAGCTCCACTGTGTTATGAACTTCTTTGCTTTTCACATAAGCCTATGTGTCTGCTAATGATTGTGGTGGCCAATGCATATGCAAATGCATGCTAAAAATATAGGATTGCAATAAAATTCGGATTTGCTGTTTTAACTAGTAAAATGATTATATTTCAGTACATAGGTATCAACCCTATGGTTCATCCAGTGGTTGAATACAGGTCTCTAAAGGACCTAAGTAACCGTATTGTTTCTTTTCATAATTTTTTTATCAGTTTTCCCCATCTTTTTACTGTGCTAGAGCGCTGAGGAAGCTTTTCTGGTGACAAATTATAATGCAAATCGGCGAAAACCAACCGTACCTTTGAGTTCGAATCAGCATTCAAGCCCATTTCCCTCATAATATCGTAATCCTACGAGTGTATTCCTTAATTAAATGAGGGCAAAGGGCTTCTGTTCCAAAGGGATCTATGGATGTAGCGTTGAAATGATACCACAATGAAATTGTCTTCGGCATCAAATCAATCTTTATAATAGGTATATAACAAATGAGAATTGTACAGTCGTTTGTGATTTTATATAGGCTCAATTAAATATAGGTAAATATAATTATTAGGTAGGCACTGCCATCATAGTTAATATTCAACAAAGTCCCGGCTGCGGTTCAGTCTCTGTCTCAAAATTTTTAGTTAAATGTCTTTAATGTGAATAAGTTTCACTTTTACCGTGGTTTCATAAAACCACACAATTATTTTTTTTTAACACGCTTTTATTAGTTTCACCTGTATGTAACCGACTCCTTTGAGCTCGATTTTGTCCTACTTTTGTTTGCTATAATACATCCATAAAAAAATCACAGTGAAGGTGGCACATGTAATCTATAATATATATAAAAGGAGAAGGTGACTGACTGAGTGACTGACTGACATATCAACGCAGGGCCTAAACTATAAGGGTTAGAAAGTTGAAATTTTGCACAGGGGTTCCTTTTATAACGTAGGGGAACACTAAGAAAGGATTTTTGAAAATTCACCCCCCAAAGGGGGTAAAACGAGGGTGCAAATTTAGTATGAAACTTGAACGCGGGCAGACGTCGTTGATGGGGCTAATTCTACGCGAGCGAAGCTGCGGGCGTCCACTAGTATAGGTATATAGATGAACGGGTGGTGATGCAAGCTCGTTTGCTATCTTAGTAATATAAATAAAAAATATATTTTGAAAATGAACAGGGTTCAGCGACCCGTACTGCATGCTGGGCATCCAACCGGCGTCGCTGCCCGCCTCGCCGCGGGCCTCGGAAGACGAGGGGCGCAAGCACGGATTCCGGCTAAGCTTCAAGCGGCGCGACGATCGCCAGCAGAGAGACAGCCTGGGCCGGGTGCCCGCGCGGTACATCCACGGCACCAGCGTCCGACCACACACTCTGTCTCCGAAGTGGAATGAGACATTCAAGTTGTAAGAACCACCTTTTTTTGAAGCTTTGTGTAGTTGAACTGGCAACTTAACTAAAAATCTATTTTTTTTTATTTACTAAATAATAACACTTCTCTGATACTACTAACAATACTGATAGTTCGTACCTATGTGTCTGAGTGAAATTACAAGTGTTGTGCACTGCGAATCAAACTGCTCGTAGACTTAACATAATAGAGACTTAATATAAAGGTGGCTTGAGAACATTCGAAACTGGGTTGGTCAGTAACCCCTCCACCAATCCGCATTGGAGCAGCTATGGGTCGCAGTGTCATAATATGTTTAAGTAATATGTTACATATATTTATGTTTTACAATGTATTATTAGGCTATGGTTCAGCTTATTAAAATTAACGAAAGGATAAAATCAAACTAATATTTAATAGCAAACTTTGCTTCCCTTACGTCAAAGTTACGAGAGTCTCTTACTCTTCGCTACAAACTTGTAAATGTTACATGACAGTTAAGCGAAGTTAATACCTTATTACTTGATAGAGTGTGAAGTGCTATTAAACTTTGTAAAATTAAAATACGTATAATATCTACTTTACTTGCAGTAGAAATTTACGATCTTCCTCCCTTGTGATCAGAATAAGTAAATGTTTTATTCTGTATCGATGAAATTATTAAAAATCATGGCTGGTACAGCCCTTAGGCGTGACGCACTGCTGCAGGGCACGGGTCTTCTGACTTCTGACAAGGCATGCAGCGTATTCCAGCACGCTGTTCCGCAAGGCTGGAGATATTATTATGGTATTAAATGGCATTGCAACTGCTATCTTACGATAACAACCGAGACCGACGTCTTTAAGCGCTACAAAAAATTTCCATTAGCAGTCAACCATCCAAATACCGGCCGAAGCCTACTCAATCAATCGGGGACTACTATTTAAGATTGACAAAAAACTTCTCATAACAGTGATATCGAAGACATATCGTCGGATGTCCTGCATCTCGACGTCTGGGATAATGATGACGAGAGCTCCGTGTTGGACGCTGTCTCGCGGCTCAATGAAGTGAGAGGAGTGCGAGGGCTCGGAAGGTTCTTCAAACAAGTTTGCCAGAGCGCCCGCCAAGGTACCCAGGATGATTTCCTCGGTAAGTCAAACCGCTATTTTTGTTATTACTTTGTTACTAGTTGTCCTTAAATAAAGGGCGTGAAATCTTTTAATTGATAAGTTAGCCTTGCAGCTATCGTAGATAAATAAAACGAAATCGGTTAAGTGGGTTTCGGGAACGCGCAGTTTTGGTAAGGTTCTATAATTATCGGTTTTAATATGCAGACTCCAAGTACGTAGTCCAGGTTCCCACAGTCACTGTTGAGTGAGCTCGAGAGCATACGTCACTACAGTGCTTCAATGCGAATTGATTCGTTTATTCACGTAATATTTTTCAGTCAGGCCGGCAGTTTAAGCCATGAACATAAAAGTTTACTATCTATAAACTTATATATATTAAAAACGAATTACTATCTATCATTTCTGACTTTTTAGTTTTGATGTCGTTTAAATTTTAATATCCATGTTTTATTTGTATCTTTTGAGTGTTAGTTTATTACTTTAGTGGTCGTTTATTACTTCGCCCCCACAACCCACTTGACTTATCTCTTTCATTCCACTGTAGAAAGACAAACACACAAAATTAGCCCGCATTCTGAATTGTAACAACATTACCTACGGGTAATTTTTTTAAATTAAATTTGAATAGAACCTACTCTGTGATAAGGCCTTTATTAACAAAAAAAAAAACGTCAAAATCCATGCACAAATACGGTTACAGCGCAATAAACACGAAGAACATATAGTTTTTAAAACCTTGTTATGCATTTTACTTCTCTTAAAGATTACATTTTATCTTGAAATGTATACAGACCAAGTTTGTAATGAGACCTTACAAATAAAAGAGGAATCATGATTTTATGTTGAATTGAAGAGATTTATTCACAATCACTGACGCTAAAGTGCAATGAACACGAAGAATACATTATTACCCTTATTATGCATATTTATACTCTTAGGAGTAGAATTTATACTTAAAATTTTTAGACGAATTATTCTGTAATCAGACCTTTCAAATAAAAGTAGAATCATCAAAATCCATACACAAACATTAACACAATACATGTATTACTGACATTGCTACGCTTATTATGCTTGTTTACTACTTTAATATTTTTGTAGATCCTGGCAAACGTTTCAACATTCAGTTTAAATTTAGTAAGCTACATATTGAATCTAAATAATTCAAAGAAACAATTCACAGGCTCAGATGCATTTGAAAAAGAAACCAAAATAATTTAATTCCTCGAAAAAGCACTCAATAACAACTGGTTTTTAATATAGAAATAACAAATAAATTCTGCATGAGAACAAGTATAAATTTGCAACTCCATTTAGAAGCTCGTATAACAAGTTCACCGCCACCAGCTTCAATTTAAATCTCAATTGCAACTGCATCTAACGAAGTTAAATAACATATCCAATTCGTATTTAAATTAACAGTATCATCCGAGATCACGTGTTGCACTGAGAGTGCCTAGAAAATTAATGCACACATAACTATAATTAGTATAGTTTATAAGGAAAATGAGAACACTTTGGCGACCAAACGTACGTTACGTAACCAACGTTATTTGTCGTGATTACACTAGACGAACTACGTGAAAATTACTAGAAGTTTGCATATAAAGACCTAGAAAAACTTTTTTGTTTGTCCCCCCTTTTATACTATAATAAAGTATCTACGAGTATATTTTTGTAATAGTGGCCATAGTAACACGTAAGCAAAAATAAAAACCTATTCTGCGTAAATTTCTGGTGTCATTCTGTCTACTTCCATTCAAGAGGTAGAGCTCTCTGTCTGACTGTTTCGTTTGACATGTTTTTGGTACGCAACCCTGAAAACTAGGAAATACATTGACAACAACAACAAATTCATAATCTATGAATCTATCAACATAGTTACTTCATACATTCATAAATGTTGCTAGTTGTACCATACATTAAATATTAGTGAAAGCATAGAATGATTTTATTATTAGCATGAAAATCGTAATATACGTATATAGGTACTCAAGTTAGATCATAACATGATGTTTATTCACTTTGTTGCAAATTTCTCGTTTCTTTGTTCCAAGATTTATTAAAGACGTAGACTTCGTTACGTTTCAGTGAAATGTCTCTGAAGTGAAAAGCAAACCTTGATTACGGCGCCGTGACGTTACAGGAGATTATTAGTTCAAGCTTTCATCAAATATTATCTTAGGACGACTGAAAAACATTTGGGAGTTATATGAGCAAAAATATCAAAAGGCATGTGTTTGATATTTTATGTTTATTTTAACAAAAAATACCCAAGATAATGACGGATTCTAAGCTACTGTCAAAACCGGGTAATCAAGATTAAGTTTCTGGGTTTTCTTGGTTCCAAATCTAAATTCAAATCGCATGCTTTGTACTACAATGTTTTAGACATGAGATTTCAGTTCAAATATTTAATTCATAACATATTTTACATCATCCAATAATTGGAATAATTGGAAATGACTTGGCCATTAATTTGTGTGCATGCTGTGACTGAATTAACTTACATTTTATGCGCTAAAGGCCCCGTGCACTACTCGAAAAATCCCTTAATGTTCGCGTCGAGAAATTGGATGTATGTAACAAGATTGATGGACGTGAGCGTAGATCCAATATTTATTTACCAGCGGCGAAAGCATTTGATTTCATCTGAAAAGGAAATTATTCGATAACGGCCTAAATGCTGGGTGTGACTTTTACGCACCTGAGATACATGTGAGCACAGACATGTGAGCATGCAATACATTTACTTTTCCAAAATTTTTACATCTCCTTTACCAGTAGAAATATAAATGTTTGCGTTATTAAAAATTACAAACTAGGCAATAGTTACCGCAGTAAAGAGGTGGTAAGAGCCGTTACAGAATACGTACGTATGTAATAATTCGTACGTATTATGTAAAGGCCCGTAAAATAAGTACCTAAACCGAACTCAATTTGATTTTTAAATTTCAAAATTGAAAATACTTGCATATCATTTAGGTAAATGATATGCAACCCGAACGAAATGATTTTTTTTTAACGCTAGGCAATTCATTTATGCATCCTGCCCGGTTTATGAACTTAAGCAGGTATGTGGGAATCAGTTCAGTATGTGGGATTTCGGCGCGTCATTATGAGACGCCAAGGTATGGCATGAGCATTACTATCATGACGCCTCGACGCACCTTAGTTGTTCCACTTGCATTTTTCCACTCTGCTTTCTTTCATTCGCCCCGCAGTCTCTTTATGCATGGCCACACCGATTATCGCCACCTAGATGTGGCGTTGCGGTCCCTATGCAGCACACACGGCAAGGCCTTGACGTGTCCTCGGGCGCATCACATTCATGGCAGGCGGGCGTCACCTCCTTTCTGGGTACTCGGTGTAAGCATGTCCCGAAAAACGAAAAATAAAAATTTTAAAAATAAAAAAATGTTTTTGATATGCTTGGTATCGAACTAATGTAGAACCCACGGTTCTAAAACTTGCCACTGGGCCACATGTTTGCTTATGCTCATACTCAGCGACATAATATTGCCTGTTATAAAATTTTACATTAAACTTGTTATCCACTTCTGCTCACGTTAGAATACGTAACTCGCTTTACGCTCTACTAGAAATGTTGCAACTGAAATTTTTTTGTATCGGAAGTGTTTTGAGTGCCTTAAGGACCTATTATGATAAGAGAAGATTGATCATTAAATTTTACAGCTCTGAAAAAATCGTATTTAATTGTTTTAAAATCATAACATAAAATCACGCCCCGAAGGGGTAGGCAGACGTATGTGGGTGTGTACCATATATATATATGTACACCCACTTTTCATCGATTGGAACAAGTTAAAGCTCCGAAATCAGGGAAGAAGGTTCAGCGAGTTAGCGGGCCTTATAGTAAAAAAATCCCTTTTCAGCCCTTCGCTAATAAAATCCCTTTTAAGCCCTTAAAATATCTTATACATTAGATATGCCTTTACAATTCGGCTACGCTAATCAGTTTTAAAAATGGATCAACATTTTATAGAGTGTTTGTCAGATAATCGGAGTAGGTAAATAAATATTCTATATAATAAAAATGAATCGCAAAATGTGTTGGTAAGCGCATAACTCAACAACGCCTGGACCAATTTGGCCAATTCTTTTTTTAAAATGTTCGTTGAAGTTCAAGGATGGTTTTTACGGCGAGAAAAATTTGAAAATTCATCCCCTAAGGGGGTAAAACGGGGGTGCAAAGTTAGTATGAAGCTTTGCTGTTTTTGAAGTTAGTGAATGTGTAACGCGAGCGAAGCTGCGGGCGTCCACTAGTTAAATATAAAAGTAAAAGATCAAAAGATAAAAGAAGGCAGAATTCACTATTTATTATGCTTGACAAATCAGACTTATCATCTTATCATAGTCTACTGACATACATAACAGTAATAATCATGAAAAGAATATTAAACGGTTTTATTTTATTATTATTTAGGCCGCATTTACCGCATTAACGAAAAAGAAAGTGTTGTTGCATCAGGTCACACCAATAACTCACTCAACAACAACCCAAACTTTCACTATTGCAAGCACTAAAATTAATGAAATGAAGTTCGAATTGCTTTCGCATTATTATTCGCCAAATCTAGTTCCCTCGGGTTATTTTCTGTTTTCAACTGATCATATAAACAGGGCATAGTAGCTATTAAACATCGTTGGGTGTGTAAAAGTGTATTGCGTGAAAAGGAAGTCTCCTTTTAATATTGAGAAATCAATAAGTTTATTTCCACTCATTTTAAGTTATCTTTATTAGGCCGGCTACATTTGAGACTACCCTTGTCTTGTAACTCAAGAGTCAAGGCGTGATGAAGGACCCGCAGCTCTAGATTAGCCACTATCAACTGATCGATACTGCTAAACTATCACGGGATTGTGAATTCGTTTATTGTGCTAGGTACCTAGCGAATTCGTTTAGTGTGCTAGGCCTTCTCAGTTGTGAGATGAGACCGGTGCCCTACAGCGGCATCCTTATTGATTGCAGTAGCCAACTAATGTGTAACAGACACCCAGTTAGACCCACTGTTGAGCTCGGGTCTCACCTACAACCCTAGTCGGAAGCTCTAGAGTATATTCCACCACGCTGGTCCAAAGCAGATTTGATTCAGGTTGCGTGAACATACCCCTGCGTGAGATCCCATCAACTGGGGTGGAGAGCTGGTACAAGCTGGAAGCGCGCTCGCAACGCTCCTCCGTGCAGGGCCGCATACGGCTGCGGCTCTGGCTGTCGGCGCGCGAAGCTGGCAGACACGACGACGACAACTGGCAGCAGGTAAGCCCATCTTGCCACTCTCGACGAAACTCAGTAGTCATACTGGTCATACCACTAGTCATACCAGTAGTAGTGCGTATCTCCTCGACACATTCGTGCAACTTGACCGAATCGAATTGTGTGAATATTGAAATTGCTTTCAGTGATGTTAAATCTATACTATAATAAAACTGACGAGGAACTTTTTCTGGAAATTGATTATTTTTTCAATATTTCAATTCACGGGTTTGTAATTATTTCGTTCAACCAATGTGTTTTTCGAGAATATTGTCTGTTGGTATGTGCACGCATCACGTGAAAACCTGTGGACAGATTTAGATGAAACATAGCAAAATTATTACTCATACACCGGATTAACATTTAGGCAACTTCAATTCCTGAATTAACTTCAACCGATTCGGTTCAACAATCACTCTTTACATAAATTAATAGTGTACAGATTCTAGATTTTTGATAAAAATATAAAATAAAAAAGTTAAATAAACGGAATAATTTAAAAAGTTTCAAGACGCGATACTGGACGAAACATGTATGTTATTATTCTCAAATTAAATGTAATAATATAATATTATAATTTGTCTTTTATGGGTTACTAAATTATTTATCCAATTTTGTGACGGTTTCTGAACAAAAAAAAAACCCGGTAAAATGTTCGCTTCAGAAGATCTTAATGTTTTTGTGTTTTGAATCTTATCATTTGATTTAGATGGTTATGGTAAGAACAATAAAAGCAGTGGAAATTAATTTGCTAGGCAGTATTGCATTTAGATCAAGCACTGCGACATCTTATCCTGTCCGTACCTAAGCATCTAATTATGCGAATCGGCACGTCTCCCGCTGAATATTTCAAGTAGGTGTTTGCTACAATTGTTTTGCAAATAGAGGTTTCTATTTGCAAGGCAATACTATGAATCGATGGAGATTTAACATATTTATGCATCCAATTCTAATCTAATCTAATCTCTGGAACTACCAGTCCGATTTAAAAAAATATTTTTGTACCAAATAGATAAATTCATTTAAAATGAAATGAAAATTGTCGTAGTTTATAAACATGTTGTTTATCTATGCGTCCCTTTTGACAGACGCACAGTAGCGGATTTCACCTAAGTATTGTTTATGAATTGGTTTGAATGACCCTATGCGCTCGCGAGTACTGTGAGACCTCATAGTATCGTTTGTGAATACGGGGGTAGGACTATTTTCACATTCTTTATAAGATTACAATAAAACATTAAACTTTGGGATTTATCTGTTTGAATAACTGTGTTACATTGATTTCCTGGACAGGACATAATAATATCTATTGGCTTTATACAGAGAGGTCAAACAACATTCCAATTAGTGACCGCCCCAATAGAAGCTTTTAAACTGTGTCCCTTCATCCGCTCCGCGCTCCACTGAGCCGGGGCAGGCTTGGGGCTTTACCGTACTCGTACCTTCTTGTTTTGGACAAACATCTAATCTACCTGAGCATGATAAATGCTAATACATATTGGTTTCTTACCACAAAGTCTCCGTGCCATGTTACTTTAGTCATGAGAACCCACCGGATCAATATCCTTGGACTAATGGTAAAGAGCCAATATTAGATTTTATTTTGAATTAGTTTAATCAAATTGATTTCTAATCACGCAAATAACTGTACGATTATGTGTTGTTAATTTGGGTAGGAGGGCGAAGTAAACCTCTTAGTCCTGCAGCCATCGCCTGTTTTTTTTAATGAGTAATAACAGGCTGAATTTTAGTGAGCAGGTTCGGTTCGACGAGACGCCCAAGTTCTTCTTCTGACAATTCTCGGTAGAGGTAGCTAATGTAGTGCGCAGGTATAGAACATGTCGATTTGGTGGGGTGTAGAAATTGTCTGAATAACCGCATGGTTGTTTTTTTTATATGTATTATCTAAATATATGTAATTATTTTTAATATTTGTTTCGAGATTTTACCATATCTTTCTGGAAGGTTATTTTGTACTCCAAACTCCAAAATACAAGAAATGCTTTGAATGAGTATTGAACGAAATATATTAGAACCTCAATATTTTAAGTAAAACCTAGCCCAGTATCCAAAGCTGTTCACTGGTTTATATGTTTCACTGTTATTTATTTATATTGTTGTTCAATAAACTTAAATAAACAAATACAATCCCTAATAAAGTGGATAACCAAATTACGATTTGCTCGTATCAGCTCCCTAATAGAATAAAACTGCGTGAGCGGCTCTTTAAGCTGAATCTTAATAGAATTTTCCAGATGAATACGCCATATTCGATCTCGGCTTTATACCTATGTGCTTCTTATCATTCACAAAGCTTTCATATTATTACAAAAGCTACACCGCATAACATTTCATGCAAAATCGAGAGCCATTGTTATGAAAAACTGATCGATATTTTATCATATTATGGCATAATAAGCCCTCAAAGCGACAAAATTGGACTGAGTAATGAGTATAAGGTATAAGCCAGAATTATAGCTAATATGTTTAGCTATAGCGACAAAAGTTTTATTTGTCTTTAATAGCAGGCCCTCCTGCATGGTTTTCCAGTGACTGAGGAATTCATTTATTACAAATTTATAATTTCCGCAGCTTCGCTCGCGTGGAATTAGACATAACAATAGTTTCGTTTACACCTAGTTGCCACCCTTTTTAAAGACACTGTCTATCGAATTTTGTCCTTCGAACTTCGTTCTTGTGGAAATCACCGAGATGAAAAGAACCTATATATACTATAATGTTTATTAATTAATTCAACTTTAAATTTTATTTAATTTTTGATGCTAATATGAAGCAATTCATCAATTATATTCATCTTACAAGTAATATATCTAAGACGACGCTGCGGGGGCCACCCATACCGCATTATTTTCTATATTCACATTTTTTAATTCCTTATATATTTTAAAAAGTATTGAAACGGGCTTTCATAAAATATTATTTAATGGGATAAGGATTAACACAAAGGTATGAATTATATGGTTTGATTATTGTCGGCACTTTTATCAACTTTTTAAAATGTAAAAAAGTAGTTATACTTAGTGGCATAACTACAGTAGTTGGACATGGTATCGCGACACTTTTTGTAAATAATGATGTGTTCTGCAAAGTCGTAGTACATTATTTTATTCTGTCATCAATAGTTTTCGCAGAGCATGCGATGTAAAGAATATTTTAGGTAATTTTCACACCTTGGGTTATATTATTTTTATTAGGGATCCCTATTTAAAAAAAAAAGTAATACAGCCTATGTTACTCAGTAAAGATGCAGCTTTTTAATATTAAAGAATTTTTTAAATCAATCCAGTAGTTTTTGTGTGAATACATTACAAACATACATACAAAAACACAATTTTATAATATTACTATATAGCCTATATCAGAACGTGAAGATGCAACTTTCTAATGGTGAAAGAATTTTTGAAATCGGTCCAGTAGTTTTTGTGATTACAAAAACACAATTTTCAAACACATAATTTCGTCTTTAAAATATTAGTATAGATAGCTTTGATGGTTAAAATATAAATTAAAAATATAATATATTTTTCGACGGCAAGGTACACCAAAAATAAATCTAGCACATCCCACGATTCACCAATTATAATCCGATCAATATTTAGATTTTATCGATCTATCGATTATTAAAAATCAAACGATTACAATATTAGTTTTCCCATTTCCAGGGTGACACTCAATACTAAATGCCATATCCACATTCAATCCTGTAACCGCACAGATTACATTTGTAATTAATTTTCAATTTTCGTTGCGATGAAAATGTATCCGACATTGATTACTTTGTGTAAGGCTTTGAAATTTAATTAATTTCTATCTGTATCCTCCCTCCAGTGCACGGCTTTGTTGTATGTCTATCTATACCGCTTTATAAGTTTGTGACTCTAATCGAACAAGTAAAGTTATTATTATATTATGATTTAGGAATACTCACGATCTGCTCACTTGCCCTTAAATTCGTTTAACATACAGTTGGTAGAGGGCGAAGGAAAACATTCATTTGCACAGTCATATTCCAGTTCGGTTAAACAGAGAAAATACCGGCCTAAAAAAACATTTTAAACAGTCAGTATTTAATAAACTTTTTGTTAATTTTAGAAGAAAAGTAAGTACTTTCTTGTTAATCGAATTGGTGAGTTATATAAGGTGCGTAGATATCGGTCAGCTAATGGGAAACATTATGAAGATATCTAGGTATATGTATTGGCAAGAAGTATACTAATCCGGATTAGGCTACCGACTTGGATGACTTTACCAGTCTTCCCCGCTGGTCAAGTACGGTAAGAGCAGTGAAGGACCCCACTAAAATAAAATTAAAATAACACTCAAACGTTACTAATAAAAAAACGATATTAGGATATAAAAAAACTAAGGTAATATATTAGTTAGAAGAATTTTTTTTTACTTAAGAACTTAGGGTTAAAAATTATTAATCTTAATTAAGAAATAGTATTAAATTCATGTTTTAGCTATGTAGCTACATTACAACCCAACGGCATCCCAGTGTTGGACACAGGAATTCTATATTATTCTGGAAAGCATATTCAATCTGCCAATCTCATTCAGCGTGGACTATGGTTTGACCACTCCAGCCGTAAAAATTGGGCCACTTAAACTTTATATTATGTTCTAATTGATGGCAAATTTTCAGTTTTGTAACGTCAGGCCTAAGTTTGTATGGGAATTGGGGTTGTCCACAAGATCCATTGAGTAATCCAGTATACGATAATAACGTCACAAATAATAAAGTTAAACTCTAATGATTTATGTCGACCAGGTTCGCCAGCACGAGCGGCTGTTCGGCGTGCTGCTGGCGCACGAGGTGGAGTCGGCCGCCTCCAGCGCCTCCGAGGCACAGAGCGCCAGTGCTTGGGAGGGCGAGTTGTGCGGCGCCGCGCAGACCCTCTTGCACCAGCACGCGGTGCAGGGGGACCTGAGCGCCCTGCAGACCGCCATAGCGCGGTTCGCGGCCGCCTGCAGGCTCAACAGCGACGCTCCTCTTGATCCTAAGTAAGTATGCCGTAATTTTTACTTTGTTATATTACCTTCTTGTGTTATTCAGATGCATAAAGAAAACTTACCTGGTTATGTGCGGTTTAAGAAATGAAATGTCACTTGCTATATCGGTGCAGGACATATCGAGAGGAATCCTGCATGCCTGAGGGTTCATCATTATGTTCTCGAAGGCATGTGAAGTCTGCCAACCAGCACTTGGCCAGCGTGGTGGACTAAGGTCTACTCGTAATCCCTCCAGTTCTGAGAGGAACCCGTGCCCAACAGCGAGACAATATAAGGGTTGTGATGACGATGATGATATTCTAACTATGTATATTGTATTCTCAGGTACATGTTCAAGTTACTATCTGAGCTGGACAGAGCGTGGTGTGCGAGTGAGGGGACCACCAGCGGAGGCAGCCTGGACTCTGGAGTGGGCATCTCGAGGGATGAGCAGCGCTGGCTGGCAGACTGCTTCGGGGAGTTCGTTGACCGAGCGTTACATCAGATGCGGCTTCATAGAGATCTTTACCCAGTCCTTCATCATCAAAGCTTGAACAAGTATGAAGCTAATGTTTTCAATAGCATATTTCCCACGCATTAGTACCAACTCAGTGCAATAGTACTCACTCATTGTCAGTAATTATATTTGAAGTTAAAATTATAAGTCGAATATTATTTTAGTAATCTATCGATATTTACCAGTAGGTACTTCGACACATTTACTACCCATTGACTATTATTATTTAATTACGATTTATTTTCATATTAAGTAATTAAGTTATGTAAATATAATAAAATTACAAAAGAACCCCACTTCCTATGTATATTCATTTAGTTAACCCTAAAATTAGATAACTGAAATAATTATATTAAAATGTCTGTATTTTATCTAAAATGGTCCTAAAGGGTCCTATCTAAAAAGGTTACTATTTCCACAAAGCGTACAAAGTTGAAAATACCATTCTAATTATTTTATTTCACTTTGTTTTATGTTTAAATTTCTATATGCATGGTTAATTTCATTTTGTGCTTTATTAAAATGTCGCAACATTGAATTTTTTTCACAGGTTGGACCATCTACTGCGCTGTCTAAACCAGATCTCGCAAATGAAATCGTTTTGGCGATGCTGTCCATTTAAAAATGAAATAAGGTAAGTTTCACTTACAGAACCCAAATATTTGATACGCCAGGCTAAAACATTTTAATACCTCAATTAAAAGCTCGTAAAGCACGAGTTTATACAGGTTTATTTTTCTTATAACGATTAAACCTTACACAGCTGTTCTTAAACGCTTTACCTTTGAGAGAGAGAGAGAAGAGAAGTTTAATTTGAATAAAAATGCCTAACGTGATTACAACTTCAATATTTTTATTGCATATTCCCAATCAAAATTTTGGCGCGTAGTGGCGAGAGCCCACAGAACAGATAATCTGTGCGAGAGCCCAATGGCTCGCGTCGATTCAATGTGATCGACATAGGAAAGAAACGTGGGACGTCTATGGGTTTTTACTAACATAGTGGCGATAGAGAAAAGAAAAGCTTTTTGTTACAATACTTATGCGTAGCTCAATAGAAGACAAGTCTCTCCACACCCCAACGGCTTTGCGAGAAGCTCACAATAATGTTCGTTTATTAGACCATAATATGGTATGATAATATGGACCATAATTGGATTTGCGTTAAATAAAAAGTTTATTGCAGGGGCGAGATCGTTGGCGCCCTACGCAAGGGCACTGCTGAGTGGTACGAGGCCTTATGTGTCCAGGACACCGAGTCCGAGCGTGGAGAAGACCTTGTGAACCTCATTACATTGGTTCAAATCGATCTTCAGCAAGGCCTGACTTACTACCATCCTCTCTTTGAATCGTAAGTCACTTTATTTTGGTTACAAATGTTAAACTGATTCTGGTATGTAGCTGACGACAAAATATGTTCTACCACCTATGTATATGTACCATATTATATTATTAAATATTTTAATTCACGCCATAACATTGGCTTGGCGATTCAATTACGAACCATTAGCCGGCCATATCATTCCAAATTAATGTTTCAATGTAACGCCACAACACGCTATTAAATGAAATTGGAATAATGTAGATCGATCCCTTCAATCTCTTATATTAGTACCTACTTATTCGATTAGTCTTTCTGATGTGTTCTGTATTTACAGTAATTGAGTAATTAAATTATAAAGCTACCTATTGAATTACCTGAATCTTAGTACCTACCTACTAAAGACAAAATTAACTAAACAAAGTTCAAAATCATGCTCATGAAGTGTAGTAGGTAAATCTAATTTGCTCATATACTCTATAGATACCCTAAATGGAAATGATGGACAGCGTGTAGGCTGATGATCGAAAAGACTAAACAGCTAATACCTTAATTTTTATTTTGTTTTAGGACAAATGCCGTTCCATATTTCAACGTGGTCTTCACACAAATTGATAAAATGGTAAGTAAAAATCAATTTTAGAACAAAAAAGGATATATTTTAATGAGTACCTACCCATTCATTTTTAGCCGATATCGCAAACAGTATCAATTCTATTCTACTAAGTACGACTACTCCGCAAAACTTTTTCAAATTTGTAAAACGTACTTCATAGTGAATACACCCTGCTTGTTATCTATTATTCTTTATAAATAAAGAGTAATAAACAAACAAACTATGAGTAGCAATAATCTATGTGTTCGTTGTGTTCTTTGCTCTGTAGCATCGGTGTTTGTGAATAAATTATGATAATTTGAAATCGGTGTTTTGATTTTAATATCTATATTTCATTTTAACAACAACATTTCTTATATATGGATTATCAGTCCATTATCATCATACTATTCCACTACAGGTAGCCGCAAACTGCAATATTTTAATTGGGTGTAGTAAAGAAAAAAATATATCTTCCATTTACTTTTATTCGCATCGTCATATTTTATGACGCTTAAAATGAAATGCGGCTTGGGCTCTCACAGAGAGTATGGAAAGGTTCACATAGGCACGAATATAGATAACCGCAGCGGGATCGTCAGGGGGTACGGGTCACCACGGGTATATTCTGTCGCATTTGCTTTTATATCACGGAAACTAAGAAAGAATATCCTAAATTCTAAGTGTAAGGATATATACTATATTTGAAAAAAATATTCTGATCGATTAGTTCACCTACAAAGCAACCTTCACAGTTTATTGATCGTCATTAACTGTTAAATTATGCACCCTGCTGTTGGGTTCTGGCTTGCAAATGAATAGCAAGCCCTCTTGTATCAAAGATAATTTCTAAATTTATTCATTTAAAGTGCAGGTATAGATTACTAATAATATACCTCGGTACGAATAAAAGCGGTGCCCCGCTTCTTCAAAAATTTGCAAGCAAATAACGATCACTCATATGTGTCGCCTCCGGTCGGATATTACTGATTCAACACCAAACACAAGTAACGATGTATACTCGATATCCGAGTCTCGTATCGTTATAATTTATATGTTACCTACGAAGAACACAAAGAGTCCTTGGATTTTATGTAATCTTCTTTTTATGTTCAGCAGTGAGTAAAAATCTATCTGCACACATGTATGGGAGGACTTTATTTCGCATTAAAATTGCTTGCTACTTCTAGGACACTTGCTTGCTTCTTCTAGACACTTGCTGGCTTCTTCTAGACACTATGTCCCTTTATACGATTTATTATAAATTGAATTGCTTTTTATTATTAATTGGTTTTTTCGTGTGAATTTTGATTCATCACAACCCTTTCTTTGTCCCACTGTTGGGCACGGGTTCTTCTCAGAACGGGAGGGATTAGGCCTTAGTCCACCACGCTGGCCAAGTGCGGATTGGCAGACTTCACATGCCTTAGAGAACATTAGAAGAACTCTCAGGCATGCAGGTTTCCTCACGATGTGTCCTTCACCGTTACAAAAAGTGACATTTCATAAGTTCTCGACGTATCAAAATCATTTTGTTTTAAAACCAGAAATCGAATTTTTATTTTAAGGTTTCAGAGAATTTTTGCATTACAGAATACAGTGCAAAGGTTTCCCGGTATATCACGTTTCTCAGTATTTTCGACTGAATTGGAATTTCCAGTAAATTTAATACCATCAGTATCGAGTTTTTTTTTAGGTACCTATTTGTTGTTTGTTCCTCTCACACTGCCTCGGCTATCCAAACGTTTTTAGAATTTACGTATTGTTACTGTCCGAACTGATAACTTTCTTTTTTTATATTTGAGGTAGGTATTATTAGCCTTACATTACAATAATATCCAGTGCTAGTGTATAATGTATGGTTTGATTCAATTCATTAAATAATTCCTAAACCTAATAATTCCTAGATACATACGATAAGCCATTTTATTAAAACTATGAAATTAGTTAAAAGTAGTTTCTCATTAAAAATTTTACTATCATACAGTTGACTGAAGACGTTCGAAATTGCTTGGAGTATTGGATCGCTGAAGGCTGGTGCGGCGTAGCAGAAGACGAGGTCTACGACGAGCAAGGGAACGCAAGTATGCACCGAATATTTAATCATTGTCCACTGTCCTGTGTTTTTAAACATAATGTATGCAGCATCATAATGTATCTCTCATGAAATTTAACAAATGTTGCAAAATCTTCCTACCGTAGATAGAAATTGTATACACATATCGTATTTCTCGAACAAAAGAAGTCTTGTTAGATTTAAACAAATTGGTCACTATGATTGTTTGTTAGGTTGTGTGGTATCGGCGAAGACGCTGCCGTTCGAAGTGCTACAAGCGGTGCGCGAGCTGTGCGCCGCAGCGCCCGCGCCGGCCGCGCACCTTCACCCCGCGCACCCCGCGCACCCCGCGCACGATCCGCCCCCTCAGCTTCTTGAAGTTTACTCGTGAGTTAATATTAATTTTATTAACGCCATATGTTATAGATCAGCAACGTAATAGCTTTCTCACTCTACCAGCAGCTGTATGAATTCTTATATCTTTAGTTCTTTTGTTATATTTTGTTATACTTATTTCTAGTTTAGTGTGATTTTTTTGTGATTCTATTTTTAGCTAGTGAAATAGATAATACTCTACTCTTCCATTTAACTTTCTTGACTTCTTTCTTCATAGCAATTGGTTGACTGACATTAAAACTGAACTGACTTAGTTGTTGAAATTCCTAAGTTCCTGGTCATGTTAGGGTACGTTAGGACCTTCACGAAAGGATATCAACTAATAAGGATAAGGTTGATCACGTCTCTATCTAAATTAAGTACCTATGCTCGAATATTTGTAATATTACGTTTGTTCACTTTTTTTTTCGAAATTTAACGTTTTCTTCCTATTATTTACTAGTGGACGTCCGCAGCTTCGCTCGCGTGGAATTAGACATATAGTAGATTATTCTTATCGCGTTCACTTCAGCTCCACAAAGGAGACGATCAATTTTGGGCCAAACGATGTACCGAGGTACAAAGTATTGGTAAAAAATCCTTATATTATACTAAAACTAATGGTCGATCAATTATTTTTAGAATCCTTATAGTTAGCTTGTAATAAAATAATAAAAAATGCAACAGTTCGTACCACAAAACTCCACATAGTAGTAACCACAAACTAGCTAGAGATACTACGGTAGTAACAATGTAATGATAAATCTATGGTAGTAACTACTCTGCACTGTTTATGTCATCTGCCAACTTCGGCTTTAGTGACAGACGTTACGTATTACGTATAGGTCTATTAACCTGTATTCAATTTACAAATTATTACTAGGTTTAAAAACGATTTCAAGAAAAAATTAGCCTATAATGGTAATTAATAGAATATTTAAATCAATATAAGATACTATGATTCTGTTTCTTAATGTAGTTTATTAATACAATGCGCTTATTGTATATTTTATATAAGAGTATAGAGTAATGACAGATTTAGTAACAACCGAAACGCAATATTATGCTATATTGCCATAACTTGCAGTGTTGCAATACATAAATTATCTTTTAAATTTAATTTTAGGTGGTACAAATGCAGTAATAAATCTAATGTATTTTTTTAATAAAATAACGCATTTTTTTCTCCAAAAATCAATTTTTGTACCCGAGGTACATCTCATGGCCCAAGTTGTATGGAAAGATAAACGTGTCCTTTGTAATGAATCCGTCCGTAAATGCATGTCAATCCCCTATGTATATTTTACACCCTTAAGGGCAAAATTTTTACAAATTTTGAATGCCATATTTATTTATATCTAATCAACAGCCTAAAATATAAATTTCATACAACCTTTCATCCACATTTTCAACCCTTTACTACACTTTATGTCCTTTAGACTAGTCTAGTCTGTATGGCGACAGAGGCGTGTAATCGACACGAAATAAAGGATTACCTATAAGGGATTATGAAGAGCCTGCATAGAAATGGGAAAGTAAGTGCGAATAGTGTTCACATTATCATCATTTTATATTAATACACACATGATAATATCGTAATATACTATTATAATTTATTTTAGTTTCTTGTGTCCTGCTTTGTTATTGTAATGTTTTTCCCTCTATCCAAGTGTGATGTGTAAATACAAAATACAGATACATATTTACAGAAGATCGGGCAAGGTGACCAGGACTGTTAATATTATCACTGGGACTGGGAATATCTATCATTTTGAGATTTTTTCTAATTTTATAATTGGGATTATGAATTCCTATAAACTCGTACTTACCATCAATAAAAAGTATTGGTCGATTTTTAGAACACCTTAAGAATTTGCCGAAAAATTCTATCTCTTGAACAAAAAATCTAATTTTCAGAGGCATTCATCCGCGAGTTTGTTCATGCTTGGAAGGTTTTATGTACGGAGTAGCATTCCGAATTAAAATTATAATTTGGGCCTTCATTTTACCCTCCGTGTCCCTTGGCTCTACCTGATATCAATGAGATCTGTCCGATTGATACATTATCTATTCATATCGGTAAAAATAAGAGCAGCGTGGATTTACTCAAGATAAATCTCAGTTAAATCGTTGGGAAGACTAGCATGTTGAAAGATGGTAATGGATTGTGCTAAAAAGTCGGGATAATGTTGAAATCCAAATACATTTTTTATAAGGTGACCCTCTTCTAACATCTATATAATAAAAATGAATCGCAAAATGTGTTGGTAAGCGCATAACTCAACAACGCCTGGACCAATTTGGCCAATTCTTTTTTTTAAATGTTCGTTGAAGTTCAAGGATGGTTTTTACGGCGAGAAAAATTTGAAAATTCATGGGGTAAAACGGGGGTGCAAAGTTTAGTGAATGTGTAACGCGAGCGAAGCTGCGGGCGTCCACTAGTTTTAAATATAATTACTATTTATTTGACCCTGTTCTTAACACATTAGCTACGACAGCATTAGATCTAAACCTTCTGCTAGTGCGGTACCCGTACGAGACAAATAATGCCCATATCTATATTTCCTGCTATGCCTCTGCTACGGCCTCTATTTTGCCGTACCAGTACCTGACTTTCAAAGTCCATACAGACCTGGAAACGCCCTATACCAATTGTTTTTTTTAACGAGTCGATAGGCCACATCCTTGTTTACACCTAGCTGCGGTAGCCCGGGGTTCTGTTCCATATTTCAAAAGATACAGGGATTTTCAAAATCTGTCATTCACGGCAATATATTTGCCGTATAGCATAGAATTGAAAGAATGCTAGGGATGGGGTTTACTTTTAAAATGACCGTCGATATTTTAAACATATTCTTTATTAAAGACATAACATTAAAATGTAACAGTGTATGAATCAAAAAACTTAACTTCTTAATTAGTTAATTAGTATTATAATTATGTTAATTATAATAAAATATTTAAATATTTTTGAAATTGGAAATACTTGTAAGATCAATCTTAATCTAAATCTAATCTTTTTAGATTAAAAATAAAAAGCAGTCTACTAAGTATAGTACAAATACAAGGACAATAAAAAAGGAAGAAAAAAATGTTCAATACGGCAAAATACTTGCCGTAACGCAGCGAATGTGTTAAATATATTTCCCTATTACCTACTATAATATCACAGTTGACAACAGCAACCATCACTATTGTTATTAAGAATACTGGGACATACCTACCTATTGGTACCTTTACCGGTACAATTTAGTTATAAACATACGCGGTAAAGCTCAGATGAAGGTTAAGGGGCATGGTCCCGCCGATTATCCCTACTGGTAGGACCACCAGTATTGCGTATTGCGCCGTGGTCCTACTGGGCTTGAAGCGAATGATAGTATGCACAATAATGCACATAATTTTTAACCGATTCCAAAAAAAGGAGGAGTTTCTATAGTTCGACTGTTAGTAGTTTTCCTTAAAGTAGTTGTAAATAGAATACGAGCAAATTTTGTGTGTTTACTCTCTTTAGGGGAAAGAAAGAGAGAGGTTAATAGGGGTGTGGGGCGAAGCACTAAAATAATAATAATACACTCAAAAGTTACAAATAAAATTATGCTATTTAAAATATCAAAAGTCGGTTTTTTGATATGTCTTCGTCTTCTTCAAAACTAAAAAGTCAGAAATAATAGTAATTCGTAAATTTTTAATGTCGTTAATTTGTGTCGATTGAATATATGAAATTAATTATTTAACGAATGAGAAAATCACACCCTATGGTGGTAGAAGAAGTTTGTTATACGTGGTCCTGCCAGTAGGAATAATCGCTATCGCTGGGTTTTCAGTTACAAGGTCTTGCAGGTACAAAAACAGTAGGCGCGGAGCCATTAGTCTACTGTAAACATAATTTAGGCACGTGCTACGTGATACATTTGCCTGCTGGTTGATTGCATCAAACTGTTTGCTATTGTTGATTATACCTTTTTACTTATTAAGACATTTGCAAACATTGATAAATGAAATTATATGCTGAAAATGAATTTTTCATAGACATTTGCTGCTCACAGAACAACAAATTATTTTCTTGTAGTATATCTTATATCCATACTAATATTATAAAGGCGGAAGTAACTCTGTCTGTTTGTCTGTCTGTCTCGCTTTCACGCCAAAACTACTGAACCAATTTAAATGTTTGGTACACAGATATTCTAGACTAGAGCCTGAGAAAGGACATGCATTTTAATTGAAAGGGGGATGAGAGGTTGTATGAAAGTATTGTCATTTTCAGAACTAGAAGCCTAAAATTTTTATTTTAGGTTGTTGATTGAAGAATATATTATTATGTCTAATTCCATGCGAGCGAAGCTGCGCGCGTCCACTAGGCTGAATATAAAACGTTAACGTTCCTAGTAGATAAGATGCCGAGTCAGCTAACAAAAAAACGCTTTAGCTCTTACGGAATAAGTTGAGAATAAAATGAATTCATATTTTATCACAGTAAGTGCTTATAAAAGTTATAAGTCTACGGCTGACTGACTCTAATAATAATAAATGTCGCACATAATTTCACATTATCATACGAAGCTGAATGATGTATTGCAAAGACAAAAGGCGTTTTTTATTTTACCAGTTAATAACTTCAGTGGCCAGAAAAGCTTCCCTCGTTTACATGCACGAATGGTTAAAATGCGATCAGTCGATTTAATTCACATCATTGCCAAATCTCAATGGGTAGGTAACGGAATATTTTAAATTCAAAAAGGCTGCAGCCCATAGTCGTCTCACTGATGGGCATGGGTCTCCGCCACAGAACAGATAAAAGAGGTTCTGTTCTGTGGTCTCCGCCATAGACAACGCTGGTCTAGCTAGAGCATACTCCACCACGCTGCTCCAATGCGAATTGATGGCCAACCCTGTGTCTCAAGCCACCATATTGAAATCTACCAGGACTAACGGATTAATGTGCCCTCCGAAGCATCTTAAGGTAGTAATCAATAATAAAAATCAGTAATAAAATAAGGTAATAATCGTGACTCGTCGAGTGGTTAAAGAAGATATTATTAATGATGATGGCAGGTGGTTCGAGCCGCTTATCGATCGCTGGCTCGCCGTCACCAAGACGATGGCGCTGCAGCGGGTTCGCGCGGCTGTTGAACTAGGTAAGTACTTACCACGTGTCCTTTAATGCTCGACTATGGAATGGAAATTGAACTGTCGATTGAATGGAATAACCATTCAACCGGGAAATGGCGTAAAAGTTTTTATGAGATACATTCATTCATATCACACGGTATGACTTCTCAAACAGCTCATTCGTATTGTGGATGTCATTCATGTGAACATAACAATTGGATCATTATTTTCGATGATTGACCAAATTTTTTGTTTGGGATTTCCAGCAAGATCGAACTGCTTAAAGTGATAAACCCCCTATCAAGAATAATTCATCCGGTCGATAAGTGTTTTGTTCCGTGGCATTGTTTCGTCGTAAGTTGGAATAATTTACCGGTCACTTAAAAGGTCTTCATTGAACTGACAGTCTTACACACGAATTTGACCTAGATCTGACCTGATCGAAACTCCATCGAATCGTAATCCATGAACACTTAACCACAATTTTCCCTCAAGTATTTAAAGGTCCTTTTCACTCCTTCATTATTATTTTCTGGGCGAAAATTGCATTATATAGGTGCTATAAGTAAAGGAAGGACAGTGCAGACCCAGCGGACCGGATGTCATTTTTTTTAAAAAGAATATAGCAAACCTGTCAACCTATTTAGTGTATTAATAAATAGGTTGACATAACTTTTAATTATGGGAACAAAACGACGGCTATAGCCTTATAATTGTTTTTATTAAACACTAATTTCGACTTTTTTATTGAACTCCTAAAAAAAAAAGAAAAAAAAATGTCTTATATGCTAGTCTTATATCCTGGAAAGTCTTATATTTTATGAAGACCACATTATGCTCTTGGCAAAAAATCTTGAAATAATATTCAGTAAGTTCTAGTTTACTACCATGAATATACTAACATCTGATATTACTATGATATGAGTCAGATTACTAATTACTTAACTCATGGGTACATACGTATTCCATACATGGTTTTACTTTCGTTAGATTGTTGAATGCGAACAATGGAAAATTAATTAAGGAAAACGTAAGCATAAATTATGGTGGCAGAGAAAGGTATAAGATTGTTTACGAAATGAAATGACGGGCATATCTAATTAGTGCGAACGATCGCAAGCGGTAAAGGTTCACAGTTCACACCCGCGCTAGCCAACCATTTAGATACGGATCGAAATCTAAACTGTGGCCCAACACGAAACCTTGTATTGACGCGTGACAAATAAAAGGCTGGTGTAAACTTCAGGGAATAGTTTATTTTGTGCCCACTGCTGGGCACAGGTCCTTCCCACAGCCACAGCTAAGGGAGGCCGTGCTGTTCCAATGCGGATTGGTTCGTTTAGTCGGATTCAAGTAATATTTTCAGTCAGGCCAGCATCTGTAAAGGCTTATTTCATTCAACATAAAAGCCGGCCCGAGTTTAAACATAACAATAGAGAAGATTTAGGTAAGAACGTAAAGGATACTTTTATATGATACCTATGCCGTTAACATGTACTTTTATTTTTAATGACCACCCGACATGGGACACCATTTCAATGTCTTTCCTTTATTTGAACCTTTATAGCCTAATCGTAGATGAAAAATTGCCTTTTGCACTTAAAGCTGAAAATGTTTTACAGCCGTATTAGCGTAGCCCTTTGTGTTACTGGTATACACTTTGATAAACGTTTTTTAAACGTCGGTTTACTTGTATTGTGATTAGTTTTATACTGTTGTGGTAATTAGCCATTTTGATTTTCTACTTAGATCTAAAGCTTTTGTTGACTGACTATCTTAAGTCATAGGGGAAGAAGAAAAATTAGGTGACATGAAATCTGTTCTTGTAAGTATTCATTAAAAAAACTTATTTTGTTTTAGACCGTGTTGTGGAAGGAGAACAAATAGTTAAGCACAGCACATCTTCGGTGGATACCGCTGCTTGGTAAGCAACTATGGTTTTTCTAATTTGCTTTAGACATTTTCCGAACGTTAGGATAAACGGTCAGGGACTTCAGGCCTCAGAACCTTTGACATGACTATATTTTTACATTGCCAATTTTTTTTGTAAAAAAGGACAAGTCTTTTCCTTATTTTTTTTAAGGTTTTGTGACTACAATCTCATACCAAAAAGTTACATTTAATATTTTCCGAAGTTTTACTTAACTTTCCTCTAGTTAACAACGGACTATAACTAGGTTGTAGCAGCAAGTTCCTACGAGTTAGAGCTGCCCTCCACTACATTACAATACCCTTGTTACGATTCCGTCGTAGCAGAAAAAATGTCGCACATACTCGTACAATACCGACGTGACTGGAAAACGATTCAATGATACATGACGACCATACTCTTAAGTAAAAATATAATAAAAATTTAGATGATGAAAATCTCAGTCAATTTGTAAGCTTTGCACGGTACTGTAATGAGTATGTTAATTGGTTTATATGTACGTTTCAATTGCTTAATTTTAAGGACAGTTTAACTACAGAACGTTCTGGGATTGAGTGTTTTTGCTTTAGATTATTAGCTAGGTACCTACATCATACATGTAGGTAACTAATATACTACTATATCATACATTAGGTACTGTAGCTAACTAATATCATCATTCACTGTCATACACACGTACACAAGAAGTATATATATTTCACTGTCAAGAGTTCACTGTCATACACACGTACACAAGAAATATATATATTTATTAAGATTTTTGATTTGATAGATAACTGGTTATGTTATGATTTATTTTTTTACTTTACTTTAAGGCTTTATGGCTTCTTTGATGTATGGTCTCCTCCCGGTGCAAGTGGTACAATCTGGAGCAACTTCGTGGAGTACGCCTTAGGCCTTCTCCGTAAAGAAGCCGCTAATCAGTCGTAGCTTACCTCTACTTGGCGAGAATCTGAAATGTTATTAACATGTGCATGGCGTCCCATACACGTGTGTAGCGTCCACAGCTTAATGGCTATGTGTTCGTCAGCGTTAAGCGACGACGGAAGGTTTGTGGATGGTTGACCTCTATTGGCAAAAAATCATAGACGCTACCGTGCTTTGGAGGGCACGTTAAGCCATCGTTCACGGTTGTTTTCAATGATAAAAACAATCGTTCAGTCTTGTAGAAGACCTTCGGGAAGAATTTTTGACACTCCGTTGGCCATTACCCTCTCCATCTATCTGCAGCATGTTTGAGTATGCTTTTGACCTCCCGCAGCTTTGTTTGTGGGGAAGACCCGTGCCTAGAAGTTGGACGTTTATGGGTTGTAGCACGTTTATGGGTTGTATGTATAACATGTGTCTAAATATGGGCATTTCTGCAGCCTATACCACATGCGTCTGGTGTGGCGCAGCATCGGCGGCGTGGAAGAAAGCGTCGGCGGCGGCAGCATGCGGCTGCTGGAGGCAGCGTGCGCCACGGCGCTCCACTACGCCGACCTCGTGCACGGCGCTCTCGCCGACCAAGGCTACTATGATAATAACGGTAATCGCTATAACTCCAAACGTTTCGGTCTGTAAATTAAAGAAGAAGAGGAGAAGAGGTGTTGCGCGTACTTCAAGGCAACAATGCCGATGGTGTCACACGTGTCCAAACTGTCCGTAGGCGACAGTGACCACTTACCATCAAGTACCATAGAAGAGGAAACCCGTAAGAAAGAATAGGCCACTGCTTTTCTCAGTGATTTCATCAAATGCGAAGATGTATAGAGAGGAACAAAGACTACTTCGAAAAACAAATAAAAAATTGGTAAATTTCTACGTTGAGCCGTTTGTAAACGGTCTTTTATTTTATTTTCAGTTCGACCCACGTACAAGTGAAATAGCACCCAGTAAAATAACTGCGATCAATTTAGCACGATCCTGAACTCTGATATCGCCACAATTAGAGAAGCTCTGCCGAGCTGCTCTATTACTGGTCTAGTTCAGGAACAAGTAAACCGCCAATAGAATTGTAGGGAGTTTTAAGCCATTTAATGTTTAATAACGAAGCTGCCTAACTTGTGTTACGATGTGGCTCGCAAGAACAGTTTTTGTGAATTTTCATGAAGAAACGTTTGAATAATCGTTAGTAGATTTACTAAACTAAAAGGTGGTGCCCTTTAGCGTAGTTCAAGAGTTTTCATTAACTTCTAAGGCTGAATTAATTCTTACTTATCACTTTTTCTAGTAATTAAAATTACACATTTCCAAAATTTCGGTTGCACGATTGAGAAAAATATTCAGAAATAATTTTAAATATCTCACTGAAAATACTCTGCCCAGTCCAAAAGATCGACATGCATTCATGATAATTTAAAAGGAAAGCGATATAGCAATGATACAAAATATATTGAAAATACAGTAAACAGGAAACCTTGACTTAATACATTACACAAATAAATAAAATCAATAGCATAACCGCACCACCGTGCCTCCACCGTCCTCTGCAAGTTTGTTGTTGAAATTTTTGTATATTTAACGCGGTTTATATTAACCAGTGAAGTCAAATCCAAATCAAACTATTATTTAAATACTAGTGGACGCCCGCAGCTTCGCTCACATTGAATTAGGTATAACAATAGTTACGTGTACACCTACTTGCCACCCTCCTCAAAGATACTACCGATCGAATTCTGTTTTGAACTTTATTCTTAGGGAAATCACCGGGATAAAAAGTACTTACATTTTCATTCACCTATACAAATCCTATATTTACATTCATTACACTTTTTTTTAAATAAGAAGAAAGAAAAAATGTTTGAAAAAAAATCCATAAAATCTTATATTTTGTATTCCAGGAGAACATCTTTTCGGGATGAATAGAAAAAAGATTTCAGTTTCCGTTCAGGAATTCAGTGCATGTTCAATACATACATTATGTTATTAACTATACTATAATTAGTAGTACAACAACTACTTAATCTTTATTGCAATGATTCTTAGATATCAAACGCTATGATTCTTCGCCGTTTCTACCTCACGTCTATCGAGACAATGTGCGAGTATATTTTTAAAGCTAAGAATGGCAGCAATTTGTTCTAATGAATACAAGCAAAACAAAAATTTGTATTAAAGTTTCAAAAGTTGGAACAGACAGCTTTTACTCGTTTTGAGAACTTGACGCGTGTTCCAGTGAAAAGCGAACACAATGTTGGAGCTAATTTGCAAGTACCAGACAAGTTTGCTTGTTATTCAAAATTACTTTTACCACATTATACGGATACTGAACATTTTGCAACCTTATGAAAAAATACCATTTGTATGTCTCTACACTAGTAAAAACCAGATTCTTGTATTATATATCTGAAAAACTGCTTCAAATATTGTATATAGACAGTCGCTGCGTCCCACTGTTGGGCACGGGTCTCCTCTCAGAATGGGAGGGATTAGGCCTTAGTCCACCACGCTGGCCAAGTGCGGATTGGCAGACTTCACATACCTTCGAGAACGTTATGATGAACTCTCAGGCATGCAGGTTTCCTCAGATGTGTCCTTCACCGTTATAGCAAGTGACATTTAATTTCTTAAAACGCATATAACTTAGAAAAGTCATTGGTGCGTGCCACTGGGGTTTGAACCCGGACCGCTCGAATGAGAGGCGAGTTCGATAGCCGCTGGGCTGTCACCGCATCATATACCGCATATAGACAGTAACTGACGAGAAATCGTAAAGTATTATCTCACTCAAAGGCTGAGCTTTAACCGGGATTTACTTCGATGACCTTGTTAATCCCTCCTCGACGTGAACGAATCATGTCATGTCAAGAGCGAGAATTTTATATTATGCTCGTGAACTCATCATCATTACGAGCACTCGACACCTTCCTCATATAGTCATTTACAGGTCAGTCAATAACTAGAAAAGTACCTACTAACAGCTTGGGATTCATTATAAACGATATCGTTTTGCGAATAATAAAATGGTTTCCTCTCAGAACGGGAGGGGTTGGGCCATAGTTCCCCAAACTGGCAAAGACTTCACTAGGCTGTCACCGCAGATTTGCTTCAATGTTTATTTTGTCAATTATTAAGTTAGGTATGTTATGTTGTAATAAGTATTATGTATGTATTAGTTTTAATAGAATAGAATACATAGAATAGAATTTTATGATAAACATGACGTTTTGTGTACCTAGTAAAATATTGTAAAAGTTCCCAAAACCAATAAAAGGAACAGGATAAGCAAAATACGGATTACAAATTACCGATTTATAAAAACAAATAAATTGACAAATTGGTCAAGAACGACGCTGATGTAAGTTAAGGGATACCTAAAAAAATAATAATAATAGATCTATATGTATATGTATATATATATATAAAAGGAGAAGCTGACTGACTGACTGACTGACTGACATATCAACGCAGGGCCTAAACTAAAGGGTTAGAAACTTGAAATTTTGCACAGGGGTTCCTTTTATAACGTAGGGGAGCACTAAGAAAGGATTTTTGAAAATTCACCCCCTAAGGGGGTAAAACGGGGGTGCAAAGTTAGTATGAAACTTTGCCGTCAAGTGGGCAACCCGAACGCGGCCAGACGTCGTTAATGGGTCTAAATCTACGCGAGCGAAGCTGCGGGCGTCCACTAGTATAGAATAAATATATAGTGTTTGAAAAAGTGTTCCCCAATATATCGCAAATTCCTAGACGTCACTCTAGACATATTATTATCTGCTATGTGGTTTCACGTCGTTTATTTGGGGTTTTTCCATCTGCCTTGTAATCAAACTGTAGGTATATCTTTAGATAGTAGGTATTGCACACAAATTCATCTGAAAATATTAATTAGTAACCGCAACAGATTCACTAGTGCAGTTGTATTAAACCGTAAATCGGCTGCAAATTTATATTTGTAAGCATAAATTTACCTTCAAAGTGCTTAAAGCCCTTCAGCTTAACGAGGGGTTAACTCTTTAGCGCGTACAAGGGTCCTTAACTTGACACGTGTTCCTGTGAAGTGGCAAATTGTGTTGCAGTTATGACGTGAACACTAAACGAATTTTAGCGGCAGTTATTAGGTCACTTGAATTCAGTTTACTTACTTACTTTACCCGTATAAAGCGTAAAGCGTTGCGTTATGGTTAGCCAGTTTTAATCCTTTATGAGGTTTTCCTTTCACAGAGTTCACTAGAACCGTATTAACTAAACTTCATAAAATAATTATGAATTTTGCTTACTAACGAGTGTGCAATGTTTGCAAAACGCATAATGCAAGCCTCTTGCATAATCTGGAATATGGAATACACAGACCTGCTCATATAACTTTGTCATTTCAATGCAGGGCAAAACAAGACAACGGAGGAGATTTGCACGATCGTGAACAACTTGGAATACGTGCGCCGCTCGCTCTCGGAGTACGACGACGAACACATGTAAGCGCTAAGCCCTCACCCGTGATGCCACGCTCCAACAACAAACGGAATATCCACCGCTCTCGACGCTTCCTCGCAATACTCATTTATATTCAACGTACACCAGTGTGTCTATTTATTTTTCTCATCCAATAACAGTGGTGTCTTATTGGCAAAATATGAGCATCACAACACATCACAGATCCGCTACGCCAGTATCCTTTATCACTTTGAGAGTGAATTGTCCAGCTATCCAACTGAACGGTGGGTGCTCACGTCAACTCCACGCGATATTAATAACAGCGTGTATACCTATCTCAGATATATTTCAGCTAATAAAGCTGCGTTGGATATAAGAGTCTTATTACAAAACAGTGGCGCGTATATGTTGTCTGAAAAGATTAGCAATAGCATTTTATTGTTCTTTGTTTGTTTGTTTTTTGTAATTGTGTATTGAATTGTGTATAATTACTGAGGTGAGTGAGGTTGTGTACCACAGGTTCAAAAAACACAAAACTTCAAAATATTCAAAAACGGTTGACATTTGCATAAGAACCATATGGGATTATTTGGTTGAATATGACCTCTTCTGTATACCCTCACGGATAGCCGATTAATTACCAGTAAACCTGTATATCATTTGTATGCACCATCAACTTCAGCCAAGTGTTAACACATCATGTTCTAGTCGTAAACTTTCGTACTAACGTAGGTATACGTTTATAAGTATTTACTAGGTATACCATATTTAACCTCCCTCGAATTATTACCATGAACTCCTTTGCGACACTCGAATCGTTACACAAGCAAACACATAACCCAAATGGCGGACTTGTGTATTCATTTCGTACCAACCCCTCTTAATTTATTTATCCTCTATTCTACTACACCGAAGCTTTTGAAATAAGTTTGCGCGCCTTCGTCTTACCCACAAACGAAGCGAAAGTTAAGATCTAAGTACTTATTTATAATTCCTTTGTGAAAATTCTTTGATAATAGTCTGTAGATAAAAATACAAGAATTTATTGAACACAAAACACTTTTTGCGATGGACACACGTGTATGACGATACCTACCAAATCCTACATCAATAGATACTCTACTACATCAATACTACTACTACGATATACGTTTATCAAAAGATACTTACGATATATTTTTTAGACGGTATTGTAAGCAGCAACGAACACGTGTAAGAAGATGATATGATAAAATGATAATAACTGAACTGTGACAAATTTATTCGAAGAAACAAGAAATACCAACTTGTATTACAGCGTATGTTATTTACAACACGTATTTGTGACATATTTACGAGTACTTTTATCGTAGAAAAGTTTGTAATGATGAAGCAGTCTTACGTAAATGCAGTATCACAGCATTCTTCTCCTTTCTCCGCTTTATATTTTTGTATTGATGTCTACATAGTTAGACTTTACTTTATTCTTACACTTTATTATTACACCTTATTCATAAGAATTAACGAAGAAAGTGCCCGTCAACTGGTGCGGGGAGCTCTGGGCACGCTAGACGCCCGCGCCACGCGCGCTTCGACCCCGCTGACCGCTCGTGCCCGACCGCCGCTGAGGAAAGCCGTCTTCCACCTGGCCTGGTCACCGGACACTTTGCCTACTGGAGAGGTACGTGGTAGTATCTATCGGTCCATCCATTCATCAGCCTTTTGAGCACCACTGTATGATTTAAAAGTAACTTAAATACATACTGCATTAAATCTAATATTTAGCTAAATTAAATTAACGTTTATGTTTTATAGGGAATACTGAAAGTTCAACGGTTCTGTTATGGCATCTTATATGTTTGAATTTCGAATGTTAAGTATATGTTTTTGTAGTTTATGAAACTCAATAACACTGCTTTTTTTTAAATTGATGGGAAATCGCGTGTCAATTGTTATATAACACACGTTGAAGTTAGTGGTCCGTAGCAATAAATTGAATTAACGCGAAAATATTTTAGGGCGATTATGTTTTATGATTTTTAAAGTTCCTTTGTAGGACTGCACTGCTCGTCTTCAAAACGCTTTTGAGAGGGAAACACCTCATTTGAGCACCGTAGGGCGTTAACCAGAATTTGATCGTGGCCGTGTTTCTCTATGAAATTCATGTAGGTCGGGCCTAATCTGCAATCACTGAAGAAAATGTGTTTCCTTATTTTCCCAAAAAAAAATTATAAGTAAGTATATAAATTATAAGTTATATAGTTATAAAATTTACGGGGCCTAATGATGCCTTGATAGCTTTCAACCAGTAGGTAGGTAAGTTACGTGAAAAACATGCCGTTAGACAATGATCCTCATGTTTTCAAAAATGGTTTGACCGAATGAAAAAGTATTTAAGATTTAATGGAGAATACATAATAAAGCAGTAAATATATTACTTTATATGTAATTGTTTTATTAACGAGCTACACAAAACTTCAAGTGTACCCTACGTACTTAGTAGGTGTGCCATGCATCACATGCATGCAATATGAATGGTAGCCCGCGAGCAACCTCTAAGAATTCAATAATACATTCAGTTCATCGCAAGTCACATATCAAATATTTAAGGATTCCTCATAAATATAATTCAAGTTAAAAGCTTGGGAATATTATAAGTATTATAACAGTAGATCTGACTCAGAATTGGATTATAAATCTCGCTGCACGTCTTTTGTACTTTTTCTTATCCTTTTTTATACCTACTACCTACGCTCTACACTTCAATGCATTCCACTTGAAAACATTCTCAATAAAATGTTCTTGAAAACACAATGTATCCACGTTATGTTTGTATATCGTCTTCCCCCTGGACCATTAGCGAGTGGACGTAATCTGTGTCATTTATAAACTTGAAATAAAACTGTATTAAAGACGTAATGTATTAATTTCGTGTGAATAAGAATATCAGGAATGCGTAAACTTTATTAAAAAGATTAAGCGTAATAGTGAAGTCGCATAGCAGAGAGTGATAAATGTTTGTAGCGTTGCGTCCATAGCCCAATGGCTTGCGTTAATTCAATGTGATCTACAGAGTTAAGCATTGACGGGCGCGGTCGGTTTGTGGATGGGGACCGCCAGTGGCAACATTTCGTGGACGCTACCTTACTTCGGAGGGCACGTTAAGCCGTCGGTCCCAGTTGCTTTCAATGGTGGTTTCAAATCTTCAGGTGGCTTGAGACACTGGTTTGGCCACTAAGCCCGAGGGGTTAGAGGCGAACCCTACTACTACTAACGGCCAACCCTAGACTACTAATAGAGGCGAACCCTACTACTACTAACGGCCAACCCTAGACTACTAATAGAGGCCAACCCTACTACTACTAACGGCATGTACCTACTTTTTTGTTCCGTTTAAACTTAAACTAACTTGTTGATTAAGGTTGTTTCTGGTACATGTTTCCGGGGTTGAGGGGCTGGAGATCTGTAATACAGGTCTATCCTAGAACCGACTTCACACATCAAATTGTATCCCTAGAATGTACAACTTCTTAATTAATGTATTATTTTATTACTGTGAGAGTTAATAAGGAGATTGTTTCTTGTTTATTATTGTTATTTATCAAATAATTTAATCATCAGAGGTCAGAATCGGGAGGAGTGGCGCCGATTAAGGGAGACCTATGTCCAGCAATTGACTATAAAAGGCTAATGAACGGATGGATGGAGTAATTGACAAAGGGTGTAAAACGGAAACCTATTTATTACTCTGCCTCACGTGTTCGTCTTACTGTTATATAGCTCTGTCTCTTGAACAGAAATATATTGTAGGTCCTGATTTTTTTGCGTTTGGTAATGTTATGTTACGCATTATTTTTATACCTGTAACATCACATGCAGCTACAATAAATCTTTTTAGGTCGCAGTGGCTTATGCGTATTATGGCTCACACCCCTTTCCTACAAATAAACATCACATATTTATATAAGGAATGGGTTATCAGTGCTTAACATTATGATGTAAATAGTGATGTATATGTTTTCTTTCTGAAACGAAACTCAATCATTTCTGCCTTATCATCTAAAAGCCTGCGTTGCGGTGTAGGTTCGTAGCAGTAGATAAATACGCTTATAATACTAGTACTACTAAAGCGCGTTGATATATCGACTCTCTCACGGGCTGTCCCATGTGGGTAAGTAACTTTAAGTACCTACCTACCCCGAACATAGTAAACGGTCAGACCTATTTATACTTTCTCTAATGCGAGGAGCTTGCCACGTGCTATTAGTATAAAATTAATAGGTACAATGTTTTCAAAAAAGGGAAATCTACTGAATCCGGCGTAGACATATATTTTGAAGCTACTCTTTGTGGATTAACGCACTTTATTATTAAAACTAGAATCTTATTCCTATTTATATAATAATATGCTAAAAAATCGTGGTGCGAAGTATTTTCAGCTCCACTATAAATTCAATTAATATACCAAATAATTAAATTGTTAATTTTGAAAAGATCAAATATCGATTTTCTTTCCACGTTCTACTAAGACTCCTCTTTCACTATTTTCTCTATTACGAGTACTAGTCCTCATGTAACCTAAGAAACTGACCATTACATAGACAAGTTTTAATTGGAAACATTATTAACGGCAGGCGATTACTCCACTGCTGGAGTTTTTAGACCAGCACCTATCGTCGCTTAACACCTGGCTACTACCTCGCGCCTTCACACGCGCCCTGGCCTGTTGCTGGACTGCCGTACTTAGAGAGTTGGGGACACAGGCTGACTCCGGCGGGCCTGAGAAGCCGCGAGTGTACCACGATAGACTGAGGGAGGCCCTGGATCTCCTTGCTGAATTCATTCACGCTGAAGGAAAAGGTAAATTTATAAAAGTAGAAGAATATTAAATTAAAAAAATATTATTTTTGTCGTGTTTGGAAAGGTTTTAATTATACATTGGAAATCCGGGGACTTATTTGCCAAAACATCAAGTTTATATCTACGAAAAAATAATATTGAAAGCCTTTCTGTATGAAGTCAAATAATGTTCATTAATATGTTCTTTCAATTAACACTTTTTTTAAGTATTTCGGTTCAGTGCTACGTCATTACTCCCCCTCCATGCACTTAGGAATGTACTTCCGCACTTTTTGTGTTTAGGAAAATACAAAAAGTACTAATTTGGATAGCGGATCTTAATCCCAAGGAAGTTAAAAAAATGTCCGTTAAAAACTGAACTATAAAGTTATGAGTTGTATTATCAATTAGGTATAATTAGTCTAGAAATGACTGATGAAATATTCAATTGTTATTACCACCGAAACAAAATGATTGGCAACTAAAGAAATCGTTCATAGGTCTCCCGATGGCCGAGGTACGCAGCGCGGAGTGGAGCCGCGTGGAGCAGCGGCTGCAGTACCACCAGGCCAGCACGGAGCACTTGCAGGAGCTGTGGCTCGCAGACCGCGTAACCGAACAGGGCCGCACCTCGATACCTTCGCCCTACGGCTCTATACTTGTCAGGTAAGTGTAAGTTTGAAGCTTCTATTTGTCGTAGGTCTCCCGATGAGCGAAATACGCAGCACGGAATGGAGCAGGTATCACCAGGCTAGCATGGAGCACCTGCAAGAGCTGTGCCTCGTAGAATTCGTCCCCGAACTGGACCGTACCTTGATACCCTCGCCCTACAGCTCCATTCTTTGTCAGGTATTTGTAAGTTTGAAGCTTGTATAGGTCGTAGGTCTCCCGATGAGCGAAATACGCAGCGCAGAGTGGAAGTTTAAGCCCATTTATTTTCATCGCATCCTCTCATCAAATTCTGACTTGGTGACAGTGGAACCACTAGAAGGGTAACAAAATCTTTTTCTTTTTCGGAATTGAATCTCCATCAATTTAAAAAGTATGTTGGTTAGTCAATTTTTCAAGACTCACGGTAGAGTAAGTATATTCGAGTACTTATTTATATTGGTAATGGGTTTGTGACTTGTTTTCGACTCCAAAATATCTAATAACTGAAAATATTTTGTGTGTAATAAATAATAATTAATTTTCATATTCTCTAGAGTATACTTCAACCACGATTCGCTCTGCGTGGAGGTGCTGTCTGCCCGTGACGTCATCCCGCTAGACCCCAATGGCCTCAGCGACCCATTCGTAGTCCTGGAGCTACTTCCCAAGCGTCTCTTCCCGAAGGCACACGAGCAAAGCACCAACGTTCAAAAGGTTATATTAATAGCTGTGAATAATTGTGGGTAGGTAACAGAAATAGTCGGTTGTGAAAAGTTGCACAACTTTTAAGGAAATTTAAAAGTAGCCCTTAAGACAGGCACTTAGGTACGTAATTTTAGCTTCCGTTACAAAGTTTTTTCCCGAAAATTTTTTCTTCATTTCCTGTCTACGGTACCTTCCTGTACCTGAAAAGAGGTATTTGAAGATAGGTACGGTGCTCAAGTAAGTTTTGACTATTTCTTTTAACATTTTCGTATAATGTCAAGCATCAAAGGGTCTTTAAAGATTACTCGTGCAATAAATAAGTACGATAATTGACGTCGATTCAGTGTTCAATGGTTCAAACCTACAATGTAATTATAGCGTACATGAAATATGTCACTAGCGGTCACCCATCCACAAACCGACCGCGCCCGTCGCTGCTTAACTCTTTCGATCACATTAAAGTGTCGCGAGCCATTGGACTATGGACGACATTATAGTGCATTGCTCACACCATCCCCATATTGTTAATCTATACAGAAAACACTGAACCCAGTCTGGGACGAGTGTTTCGAGTTCGCCGTGTCCCTCGAAGCTTGTCGGTCACCGCAAGCTACTTTGGCACTGTCCGTGTGGGACCGAGATGTCCTCACGGCAGACGACTTCGCGGGCGAAGCATTCGTGTCCCTCGCCAGAGTGCCCGGTGTCAACAGTCACGCCCCACCCGACCCGCTGCGCCCCATTGAACTGCCGCTCATGCAGTTACACGACCGTGGTAAGTTTTCTGACTGTATCTGACAGGTCCTTTGATATATAGCGCTTCTGACACATAGCAGCACACGTATCACTCAAAAACCAACCACTTCAACCACTCAAATACATGGTTATAAACGCTGCGCCATATCGAGCTGCCGCTAATCGTGATGTGCTGATCTCAGCGAAGCGTCTAGGTCGCGTGCCCAGCGCGTCTAGAGCGACGCACCGCTGGACCCCATCGAACTGCCCACTCATGAAGTTACACGACCGTAAAGCGAAAAGATAAATAAAGATCGATAAAGGCTATGAAGTCTGTTGGACCGATAACGCTTTGTTGATACGTTATACATTCAAAGATGAAGTTGTTTACACTTCGGCAGTTCTCGAGAGAAAGAAAAAAATGGTAGATATTAATATTATTATCTCAAAGGTCTAGTCATGGTCATTTTCAATATAACATCATAGTTATTAAATAAGTCATTACCAAACTCTGATGTTTAGGCGCTTCTAATTATGCTTAGTCCTTTTCAAAGCCCAAACCAAAAGCATGTTTCGGCCTTTGACATACGAAATGTTGGCCAATCCTAGGACAGACAGTCAAAACGCCGAAACTCAATTTGATCATTATTTCAATTAACCTCACATCACAAATGCATTTACAGGTCACCCTATATTGCAAATACTCGAGTCGCGAACAACGGATAAACTGGCTTTGGATTTCGTAAAGAAGCAAAAGTTACGTTTCGCCGAGCAATGAATTAAAAATATCATCACATAGCGACATGGCTAGACTAAACCCATGACCAGCCTCCGCCAGGGCACGGTCCTCACAACTGTCAACTGAGCAGGTCTGGTGCGTGCTCCAACGCGCTGCTACACTGCGGATTGGTAGAATACATAAGTACTATACTAAAATATCATAATGTTATATCTGCATACACTATTTTCAAGATGTTTCCGTGTTGTAGCTTTCATTCTTAACTTTCGTTGTATTTACGCACAACGTCCATTATAAATGTTGACAATACGTAATAAAAATATTTAAGGCTTGTTCCACACAGGAAACTTTGTAAGGATTAATGTTATATTTAATTTAATACATGTATCGTTTTATTTTTCTATCGATGTAATAAAACAAAAATATTCGCTTATGAGAATTCGGGCGAGCGATCAAGTCATCGTATGATAATTTTATCATTGCTGTAGCTTCATTATCCTAGGAGGATACGGGGGGGGGGGGTGACGTTTGTCTGGAAAAAATGCCGCCCGATAATCTTTTGTGTATTTGTGTACAGTGAAGCAAGCCTATGAACTATATAGCAAAACAGATTCCAATATTTTTAAAATCAAAATTTAATTTGTAATCGAGTTTTAAATTTATATGTCTTGTATTTTATTATGTAATTTAATAAAATATCAGTATTAATTAACGTTAATTATATTATAAAGACTGTGTAATTCATACTTCTACTTTCGAGAGAATATTGTGTATCTTTGCGAGAATGTTATATATTCATATAATTATTATGTATCGATAGTGTGCACCTTCGGAGCTTATGTCCTAGTTGTAGATTCTAGTAGAAATCCCGACCAAGTATTTTAAGACATGTTTTTTTTATTGTATACATATAGGTATGAATCTTTCTATGCTATTTACATTCTTGCGTAGATGTCACGCTTAACGATTATAATATAGGTAGGTGCCACGCACAGCTCACCTCGTACACTGCTCTATTGATACACGAGTAGATATGGAGGTATCTCAACTTCATGCAAACAGCAATTTCTGACAATATTTTTTGTTATTTCATTTTTAAAAGCTTAAATCATATCGATGTAGTAGGTATAATAGTTACCTACAGGATTCCGCCAGAATGCATATCCAAATTTCATATCAACTATGTATACCTTTTTATACTTATGACAGATTTTTTGTTATTGTGAAGACTGGTCTGGACCCTCCATATTAATTTTGTCAAAATGGTATACATACTTACTTATAAAACATAAGCGTCACTATTTTCTGTCACAGTCTCTATTTTTGTATCGTCCTGTTAGTTTATCTATTATATTCATCGCAGAACCTTAAAGCTTATCATATTTCCTATTGAAATAAGCTTCATGTTCTCCGAAACGCGCCATTTAAAAATAATCTTTTAAAACTATACCTACTAGTCTTAATCGACTGATTTTGATTGTAAGCTGAATATTATATGAAAACCTATTTAAAATTTTATGATAGTAGGATGTAAACATGTTCACTGTGTATGATAAGTAAAATTATTACTATATGCAGATGTATTGATGTTTGACAATTTTATTAGGTCCCTAGTCTCTACATATTAAAATAAAAAGTATATGAATCTGAAAGCATACCGATTGTATATTTGCAAAATAACCTATGTGTAATTGTGTAGATTGTGATGATGTGATGATAAAGAAGTTGGAAAGATTTTTTTTTAGTATAAAATAGATATTTCCACTTAATTATTAAGTAGTTATATATTATATATTTCGTGTTTTGTTATATAACTATTTATGCTTAAATAATCGATAAAAATGACTTAATAAAAACCCTGTCTACGCAACAATACCTATACAGTTAACTTATTTTTCAATCATAACGTACTTGCTATTTATTACTTTCTTACGCGTTTGGGTATGGAACCCTAAAAACGATTAATTTATACAAATGAAATATGACTGAAATTAATAGATATTTCAGAAAAATTTCATATTTCAAAACGTTTTTCAAACCTCCTTATTTTTCAGGTTATGCAGTATCCTAGGTCGGTCTCAGGAATATACCTAGTGTGTTTGTACCAAGTTTCATTCAAATTAGTTCGGTAGTTACACAGGGTAGTTGAGTCCATGGCGCACATAGGAACAGACAGACAAAATTTATTGTTTTTGCGTCTAGTCTAGACAGACAGTAAAATTTAAAAATAATATTTTCAGAATCTGTAGCTATCTATAACTTACCAACTCCTGATAGATTGTTTCAAGATTTGTTCAATGGCCAGACGCAAACGCGTTAAGAGTTTTATTGTATGTGTAGATAATTAATATAAAATATTTTATTTTATTCTGTGGTTCCCTTTCATTCAAAACTTGTCTTGAATAAAGTATACTTGATAATCTTAAAAATATATATACATTCAATAGTGAAGCTATATAGCCGAGTTAAAACATAACGGTGTTATATTTACAGTAGTATACTATGTATATTTATAAAAACAAATATTATATTTGTGACTAGTCAGATCATGATTTTGTAGAGCAATGAAAGTTTTAAGTGTGGATATAATGTAACATGTATGAAGGGCATTTGATATTAGTCAGAACTACATATAAAATCATGAGAGGTAACGAATTTAATGTAAACAACATAATATGACTACACGAGAAAATTTTTCGTCTCTTCGTTTGTGATCGTCTTGCTTTAAGCATTTGCGTCTTTAATATAAATTATATGAAATGAATATCTAATACTTATAGTTAAAGGATTGAATAAAGTGTAAAATGGATAGAAAGGGTTGTTAAAATTTTGAATAGGACAAAGTACGAAAGATCGCCAAAATGTTTTGCGGAACGATAGCGGAAATATTGTAATTTTAAAATCGAGATGTATAATGTATGTATAATATTTACATTGAAACATTTTATATAGATATGGCGCTATTTAGCTTTTATATACTTTAGTGTTTTGTGAAGTATAGCATATTATGTACGTTATTTATCTACCTACAACGTAAAATAAATTAACAAGACCTTATTTTATTTTCATAATCAGTTGTAACTTGGAGCCTTGTTTGACCCATATCATCGAGCTTGTAAACTAAAACGTAAACAAATCATATAAATATATATATAAATTTATGGATAAATATTTTGCATAAATACCTATGGTAGCACCTGACCATTCGAAAGTCAATTAATTATTTAGGCTATACAAAACACACCTGTTTAAAATCAAGAATGAAACGAATAAATTTTTTTAAATTACACACACTCACAAAGCCTTATTCATACTATTTTATAACAGACAACTTTTTTCCTGCAATGTTTTCATAATATCTAATATATAATTATAACCCATGATTATTTTTTGCCTGAATTTTTATTTATTTATTACTTTACTAGAGTTATATATATTTAAGTACATAAAAATAAATTTAATAACAAGTTATTTAGATGTACACTTCTTTCACATTGTCATATTCCTTAATACATGTCTGTATACTCTATATAACTCTGATTGTAAATGATGTCCCCTTTAGATACAGTGTCGTAGAATTTAAAATTGTGTTTTCGTCTTAATCGCAAAAATATATGTAATTTGCAAGGATGTTTGAAATATTATGTTATTAATGTAGCTTTGCGAAACTATAGTTGAATCAATTGATGTCTTTTTTGCTGTGACCATATATTGAAGAAAAATAAAATATTAAATGTGGTGTCTTTGTTTTTCACCTAATAATACGCACCACAGGGGAAGTGGCGGGCGCGCTTATTTAAAGATTTACTATCTTACTACAGTAAGTACCACAGTCCACAGCATAACGATACACGATAACTCCTCTGTGATAGTGCCTATATTTACATCGACAGTGCCAGATAATATATACATGTCCATAGCCCAATGGCTCGCGTCGATTCAATGTGATCGACAGAGTTAAGCAACGAACGGCGCGTTCGGTTTGCGGATGGGTTTTCATGGACGTCTAGTTTTTGAAACGTTAATCTCACAAAGCTTTTTATATACCAGGCCACTCAGATGGTTTTCCAAAAAAATGTTTTTATGTCTAAGGCCAACTTGTAATTTATTTTGAAAAATTTGGTTATTTGAAAGTAAAAATACCGACTGTACCTACTGTTAGATATTCAAATTTCCCTCCACATTTTTTCGAGAGCCAAATTAATTTATCGTGTCTCATTTAAAAATGGATCTGCATCGAGAACATTTTCGTGCGATGTTTCGGTAGGTACAATTTTAAATGTGGCCTAAAACCTGATGAGTAAAATAAATCAGGACTAATCTCTATTTTATCTCTTGATCTTGCCACGGTCAAAGCCAGGCTAGACCCAGATCCAGCCTACGTAATTATTGGATAATCTGGTGATAACAGCGACTTCGTGAGACTACATTTCACCTATACTCTTAGACTTTGAGGTAGTTTCTATGCTTTGATGTAGATTGTAGAGGGTAGGCTCGAAATTTAACATTTATTTTGGGAGGACTAAACACATCGAATTGCGTGAAAGTGCTCTTGAAAATTTGATTCAGATACTAAAATCAATGGATGAATCCTAAAAATAATACAATACGTATTTTCCATGCCAGTGTCTGTCTAACGCCCCACCTAAAACAATTTTTCGTACCTAGTCACTTTATTACAAAGGACAGTTTGGTACTTATAAGTATCAAAATGTCTTTGGTACATAACCAAGTCTATAAGTAGGTGTATTATTTTAATTGTAGGTATTTTTTTCAAGATAAATAGTATAAGAGAAAATACCAGCGCAGGAAAATTTGAAAATCCAATTTAAATCGAAACTATTGCCGTCGCGCTGGGCTGTCGTCTCACCCCTTCTAACGTGAGCGGGACAACTGCAGCTAGGACTGATAATACCTACACCTACCTACGAACTACGAAATCGGCATTCAGTATGCTGTCAGCTGCAGCTGTTCACTACATGAAAACTCAATGGTATTTGAAAATTTTGAAAATTTCTTAGGATAATATCATTAAGGAACTTGGCTATGTCGGTATGTTTTTATTTTTTTCTTAATTTGCGTTTTATTTAGTTTTCTCGACGTCTGAAAACGATCATTTTTATCGGTAAATTATGTCTTTGTTGAAGCTTCATAACTTCTTAATTTAATTTATTTAAAAAAAATACATACCGACATGGCAGTCGTAGAGATGTATTCTTTTCCAAAAAATATTTGCTCTAATGTTAATATCCAGGGAGGAAACAGAAAAACATAAAATGTACTCTGTGCAGAAAAATACGTTTGTATGGGCTGTACGGTGCTCCGATTTCCTCATAAGCAAGCCATCGCTCAAATAAATCAGCGGCCAGCATTGATTTATGTTACCACCTCAGTGGCGGCCAGTGTCAAAATTCAACCAATAATAATAGACAGTGATATTATACCACAGAGTACATTTTATATAACTATTTTTTATACCAGGTGAGGGTAACCACTAATTGAACAAATCAGTGGTTACCCTAGGTTACCCCTATTAGGTAGCCTAGGTAGGTCACTGCACCAGGCATAGATATGAACTAAGAATTCATATCATCATCATCGTCGCATGTTAAAGATTTTTGAGGCCATCAGTCAATTCAGTTAGACATATCTGTCTAACTAAATTGACGGATATGTCTAACCACAAAGTACGTTTTACATACTGAAACTTCTAACTAAATTGACTGATGACTTAATTACTATTTAGCTAGAAGCTCACAAAAATGGACACGGATCATCGATCACAATTTATGTCACAGTCATGGAATGAATTCATTATTCATGATGCATTTAGGTACATATACCTTTAGTGGAACATAGTTGAAGCACGGACTACATTTGGTCCTTACTCTATGGTTGAAGCAATTGATTTGTGCCCTATCTTATGGTAACCTTCTCTGCCATAGTCATAAATCGGTTCGTCGATTTTGCACCTGGCGGAATATGACGAACGCGATAGGTAGCAACTCCGGCTTATATATCGTCGCCTTGTCTGGCTAGAACAATAATAATTATATATCCTACAAGCCAAAGCTTAGATGCCAAGCTTTATGTAAAATCGCAAATGCGTAGATGTTCTTTGCTTTCATTTACATCCTTCAATACTTTCGAGATGTTCACTGCACTATTAAGCTACTTACAACCCTTCTCAAAAAGTGGGTTAGCAGTGCATTCACAGATTAGATATTGGCGCAATTACTGAGGGTTGTGACTTGTGACCACGCAAAGGGAGTTGGTCATTAATAACACAGGAAGACACTTGTGGTTTTGGTTTGATATATTCTTTTGGGTATTTTTATTATATTATTTTATTTACACGCCGATTTTTCCATAGTGCTAAAACGCATGAAACTAAAAAGGTAATTAATTAGTTACATAGTATTGAACTACTTATCGCAATCATTTCATAACATTGGCTACACGATTAGGTACTCTCATTTTGTTTTGTTGTGTACTAGCATTATACACCATGTATTTCTACCGATCTGATCAAATTAATAATTCTGTTATAAACCAAAGTCCGCGCATCAATACCCCACATAAAATCTACATGGTTGAAACTGGCCAATGAAACCCTGAATTTTCCAACCGGTGCTCCTAACTCCCTGAACAGCGTAGTGACGTCTCTGATGTCGGCCAGTGGGTCGTTATCGGAGTAGTGCAGGAAAACTGGTGCCGTCACCTTGGATAAATCGTAAGCCGGCGGATTTCTCTTGCCGTAAAGTTTACGATTAATACGGGTGCCGTGGTCTAGGCGGCGGAAGCGCTTATCTGATATGCCTTGTCCATAGTGAGCTAGTTGCCACGTTGAGGCCCCAGCTGGAGTGTGCCCTGTCTTTACGGGAAACATTGTCTGGAAATATTTAAAAAAAGTGTTGAGTTCTGGAAACTGTCGTCATTATGGTCGTCTTTGTATAGGTACATTTTTATATAGGTACTCTACAATCTACATACCGCATTATGTTGCTCTTCATTCCATCCTCCTATCAAGAATACAATATTACTGCATATAGGTTGGAATATAACTTCATCCCTACAGAAGGTTTGTCCAGCCCATGTCATTACTAAAGTGTTGGGTAAAAATTCACCAATACCGATCATATTTCCCAGTTTCTGAAATATTAATCTGAATTGTAATAATGATATCATAAATTCCTATCCTTAATAGGTAATTGATTTGTTTTTATTATATTATCAGAGTTAAATCTTTTTTTATATCGGATTAAATTGTGAGATTGTCCCTTTTGATGTCGATTTGGTTCGATTATTCCAAGACACCGTTTTTATGTAGGTATCATTATTTACAAAGGTTTATCTTTTTTTTTTATTTAGGGTTAGGTATGTGTATTCTGTAGGATATCCGTGTGATACGTCGTTATATCATAAGTAAATTGGTATAGTAAATAGTTACCACTAGATTCTTGGAGAATGGTGCCAAGGCATTAAACAAAAGATTTCGGTTATGCGCCATGTATGCAACCGGAGCCATTGCGTGCATTGAAGATATTTTTTCATTATATTCTGGACGAAGGGAACCCATTACAAAAAACACTGTCGTTCCCTGAGAATGCCCGATATAATGTAATTTTTCTTTTCCAGTATGTTCGAGAGCATAATCGATCATGGCAGGTAAATCGAAATTTCCAATTTCATCCCAGCTAAAGTTCCAATATTCTGTATTAAATATTGAATCGGGATTTAATTTAGTGTGCCTGCGGGAGTAATGAGTACCACGGGCGTTACCCAGCCATACGTCAAAACCCTCCTCAGCAAGAATATAAGCTGTAAAAGATAAAAATATGTTTAGTGGCCAACAAGCTTGAACATGTTGAATAAAATATACAATTTGTTCAGCTGAAGAACTATTTCGGCTGACAAGTAGATCGATTCGGTGGTTCGCCACATACCCGTCCAAAACAAATCTGCAAAGCAGCAACTTAATAATTATAAATTTTTTAATCGCTTGTGTGACATAGCATAGGTAATCGCTCGACTGCGACTCATTATATTTAAATAGAAACAATGCCACTATTTTCACGTCGTTTCTCGTTTGTCGGGCGGCGAGCGATTCAAAAATAGAGCTTCAGGCCTTCTCAGTTGTGAGAAGACCCCGCTCGTGTGATTTAATAGCTCGACTGCGACTTATATCTCGATCGACTGGGGAAATTCCGTATTTAAACGGTTTTATTTTATGTCATTACAATGTAACAAGTGGTATTAAACACTCGATTGACGGGCCAACAGAACTAATTAGTACGGTATTGTTTCTATTTAACGACTATGAGTCGCAGTGTAGCGATAAAGTCACACGAGCGGTTCAAAAATAGAGTTCCAGTGCCCTGTAGTATGCCCCTAATTAATTGTAAGCAGCTTAGTTTTGATTAGCTTGGAATTATTGAAATTACTATGTAGACAGCGATTATCCTCTGAATGTATATTATATAGAAAGCAGAACATAGTTGGGACTCTCGTTGAATAGGGAGTCTATGGATATGTGGTAGTGGAGATGCCTATATTACCTGAATAACTGATGGATCAAAAAGATATTTAAAAAAAAAGCTTTTTATAACTTTTTTTTTACTATCGTGCATTGTCCTCGGAACTCGATAGCTTCAGTGGAAGTGGGTGAAATATTGATTGCAAGATTCCAGGACATACATACATACATGCATAGATACATACGAGTGACGTTAAATAAAAGCTTTTTAAAAGCAAATTTATTACCTAAGGCATTTCCCGGCCCCATCAGGATAAATCCCGCAGAGGATGCAAGCAAGCCGTGCATGACGAAGACGACGGGCCTGTTGCGGTGAGGCGCGCGGCGCTCGGCGCGGCCGTGCGGGATGCGGTGCATCGTCAGGATGTAGCCGTCCTCCGTCGTCACGTTGTGCTCTTCCAGGGGATACCCGTATTTACGGACCAGCTCCGGCTATTAACAAAACATTAGGTTTTTAACTAGTCTAAGCATAATCTACTTTTAAATTAAACTACAACTGATAGACGTTCCATTGTTAGGCACAATTATTACACACAATCATCATCTATCAATCAGGTGAGGGAGGTCTAGAACATACTTCACTAACGATGTATTTCTATAATAAATAAGTAACCAACTTTGACTTCATTGTGACAAATAAAACATGGATATTACTTACGACTTCGAGACGAGCATCTTCATAAATGTTGTCCGAAAATCGAGCATCTACAAACTGACCAGTACATTCAACCTGAGTGCACGCCGCGGCGACGGCTATCGCCGTTGCTAGCACCAGGCGCGCGGCTGGCATCATTATTGACTAAATTAAACAAACGATATGCAAAACAGTCACGCTATTTTATATCATCGAACTCGATGATAATAATGAAATCTGATGTACTAAGTAGTCCTTATGACGCAGATAGTATCAAATCCTGTTAGGTAGGTAAATAATTTCAAATGTTTCAAATAAAATAATATTCTAATCTTCACTTCCTTTAAAAACAAATTGACTTGCTTGCTCTAAACTACAGGTTCAAACTCATGTTGAATGTTATTTGGGAATATAGGTTAGGGAACATACCCATACTACGTGACCTATTTTTTAAGTTTTTTCGACCCCTCCCTCCCCTCGGTGACCATTCGTAGTATATGCCAAGACCCCCCCCTCCCCCTTGAGTTTTCACGTAGTAATTCATAATTATGATTTTTAATCATTTCACAGGCAAAAATTGAAAAAAAATAATAATTTGGCTCATACCTACTCGTCTTTATTGCATAAGACTGCATGCATACTTAAATTACTAGTGAATTATGTATTATGAAAAAGAACAACATTTGTGAAAACATATTGCTATACAGTCTGTAACTTACAGTAACTTAATTTACGAACACAACAATTATTTTCTGTTTAATTATTAACTGTCTAAACACCGCGCTATATTCGAATATAGGTCGAAAAAATACGAGATTCCTCTCATTAAAATCGACTACGTGACAAAGACCTGAGCCCCCCCCCCCCCCCCCGCTCCTGTGACTGACCGTAGTATTTTAAAGACTCCGCTCCCCCCCCTAAACGGGTCACGTAGTATGGGTACGTTCCCTTAGTTACCTAATTATTGATGAATATATTCCACCATAAGCGGGTGGTATTTATACGATGATCAGAAAAATGTGGTGCGTATTTGGTGGGTATATTCCAGCAGCGATGACGGCAATAAGAAACAGTACCTAGATAAGTACTTTCCAGTTTAAAGATTCCAGTTTCTTTTCCGTGTCTTATTGTTGATACCTACTGAAAAGAAAAAAAGTGAAAATTACCTTATTATGAAAGATTTTCCAATGGTACGCCTGCTGGAAAATCCGTCACTTCCCAAGATACAAGTAGATCGTGGTATATTCCGTTTTTCACATTCTTTCCATTGCTTAAAACTTAACCTGCTTTGGCTTGTTATTGAATTCGCTGCGACCCATAGACGTCCCACTGCTGGGCAGGGGTCTCCCCCACAGACACAGCTGCGGGAGGTCTAGAGCATACTCCACCACGCTGCTCTAATGCGGATTGGTGGAGCTGTTAGTGGCCAACCCAGTGTCGAATGTTCTCAGGCCACCCGAAGGTCTTCGATAAGACTTAACGACTGTTTCGAGCATTGAAGAACAACCGGGATCGACGGCTTTACGTGCCCTCCGAAGCATGCTAGCGTCCATGAAATTTTGCCACTATCGGTCACCCATCCACAAACCGACCGCGTCCTTCGTTGCTGTTAAGTTTATCAAAGTTATCTTTCGATCACATTGAATCGACGCGAGCCATTGGGCTATGGACGTTATTGAATTGCTTCATACGATCTCTTTCTACGCTCAGACGTAATAAAACTTGATATCAAAGAATCTTTTTCATAATATTATTTCAATAGCTAAGGCTATTAACTTATATAATATCTACGCGCTTATCAAATAAAATCTCGGATTTTGATTTTAAGTGGGTATTAGCTTTATAATCCCTACATACCTACTTTAATATATTTATAATTATCAAATCAATTAGTTTATCGTAGCTCAAGTCATGGATTCAAATCCTACTTACTAGTAATCAACATCTATTTAATAATATTTAGGTATTCGCGCTTCGGAGTGAAGCAACCAAAAATAAAAATCTTTTTTTTTTGTTGTTTTTGACTTAATAAAACATATACCTAGAGACATTATTTTTTAACTTGCGGGCATAACGTATTTATAAACATTGCCATTTTTTTCAATGTATCATTTTGTTTCTTACGGTTGATCATATTTGAGAAAAAGAATTTAAATTCTGTTAGGAATAGGCAATAAAATATTATAAGTCGATGGCTTATTGTTACTCTGTGGCCACACTAACCGTGCCGCCAAAAACGGGCTGTCAATCAATTAACTTCGGTGCATTTTGCTATGTTAGTAAAATTGCGTTTTTAATTAAGTACACCATTGTTGTCATAGTCTTTAATAAAGTGATTAACGTTATACCAGGGCTTTATCATTTTAATAATAACAAATTCGAATGAAATAGAATGACGTTCCGACATCACGCAGTGTCACGATGAACGCTATTTTCAAAAAACCTTATTTACGCAGACTAGGTACACGAGTGAACATTATTGAGGCGGTACGAAGTTCGTGGGAACACAAAAATCAAAAGTTTATTCGAGCTTTTACTCCATTTGACAGAAATCGTGCAACGCAATGGTGCAATGTGGGGAACTATCTGTCTGTCTAGATTTTGTTCTGTGATCGAAGGTCCAGACCATATTCTACATGTAAAAAATCACTTCGATCCATCATTCCGACGAGAAAAAGAAAGAAGCCCTATTTGACCATTTAAATCTCTTTTCTTCCTAAACGTTCCAGTATACGGGTTGCAGTTATTCAACATTTTATAAAATTGGAGTCGTAATAAGGTATGTAGCTAAAGGATATTCAAAACTACTAAAATTATAATTTATTCAAATAAAATCATCTTTATTTGCAATATAAGGTATGTATTTATAAAAGTACAAAACAAGATACAATTGGACCTCTATCTTTTTTTTTAATCAGAAAGGAAGGGTTTCAGGGCCCATAAGACATGAAAAGTGATATATAATAAGCTGTATTAGGTATTCTAAGGTTAACAAACAACAATCAAATATAAATAATCCTTCTACTTACTGCAACTAATTGAAAATACATATTAATCAACTCTATTCAGTTAGGTAACCTCGCTGCGACCCATATACGTCCCACTGGGCACGGGTCTCCCCCACAGACGCAGCTGCGGGAGGTCTAGAGCATACTCCACCACGCTGCTCCAATGCGGATTGGTGGAGGGGTTAGTGGCCAACCCAGTGTCGAATGTTCTCAAGCCACCCGGAGGTCTTCGACAAGGCTTACCGACTGTTTCCACCATTGAAAACAACCCGGACCGACGCACGGTAGCTTCCTTAAAATTTTCCCACTAGCGGTCACCTATCCACAAACCGACCGCGCCCGTCGTTGCTTAACTCTTTCGATCACATTGAATCGACGCGAGTCATTGGGCTATGGACGCTACTAGTTAACCTCATCGTGACCAATTGGTCAGGCAGGTAGGTAGGTTTTGAGGAGATACACACACACACGCCTGTTTTTCCCTGCAGAGTCCCATTTAACAGTTGGTGAACCTATTGTTATAAAGCGACCTTTCTTGGCACAGGTGTCTTCTCGGAATAGGAGCATTTGAAAATGAGGGATTTCGCATGGTTAGAAAATTTTACACAAAAATTACAAAAAGCAGCAATATTAAATATACTACGTATTAATATATGTAATTTAACTGCTTTTTGTAATATTTGTGATAGGTATATGAGCCTGAATATCAAGTGTTTTGTAGCTTTTGCTTAAAATTTTAGTACTAATAACCCCGGTGAATGATTATAATATATATTGGTATAATGTGAACTGTTTATTATTTTATTTTTTTATTCATCTTTATTGAACCATTTACAAAAGGTACAGATTACAATTTACAAGCTTATTAAAATTTATTATTATAACTAGTATTCCTGATGTAATGTAGTCTAAAACATGACTGCCAATCAATATTTAACATTGTATCCAAATTACTCAGAACAAATTAAGTTAAAAGCCAAATTAATATATCATACGAACAACCGAAACCTAAGCACCATGTATATCCATTGTTCGAATCAGATTTATAATTCTATCATATAACAAGGTCCTTGCATCAATGCCCCACATGAAATCCATATGGCTGAAACTAGCCAATGGAACTCTAAACTTCCCAATCGGTGCCCCGAGTTCCTTGAACAGCCGAGTGACGTCTCTGACGTCTGCTAACGGATCGCTATCGGAGTAGTGCAGGAACACTGGTGCTGTCACTTTAGATAAATCGTACGACGGTGGTATTCTGCTGCCGTAAAGTCGGCGATTTCTGATAGCGCCATGGTCGAAGCGACGGAAGCGTTTATCGGCAATGCCTTGTCCGTAATGAGCTATCTGCCATGTTGAAGCACCGGCTGGAGTGTGGCCCAGCTTTACAGGAAACATGGTCTGAAATTATTTAAAAATAAAATATTTGTTAGGTACTTACATGATTAGACGAATAACAACATTTTAATGTTCCATTCTTTGGCCTTTCGGAATGAAAATATCTAATTACCTGCATATTTAAAAAAATATTATTATTCAGTTATTCTGACTAATAGTATTATTACCCATCTAAGATAATAGATTTGCTTATCAGAGACTAAATGTATAATTCGAACTTCATTGGATCAGTGAACTCAATGTGATCTCAAGAAAACTGAAGTTATTTTCTTTCTTACTTCTTATCTTATTTCCAATAAATATATACAGTGGTGGACGTCTAATTAGAAACACTACCAACGGTCCTTGACATTGTGCAAGATACTTCACCGCAATCGTTTTTATTTTGAAATTAAACAATAAATAGGGTAACAATAATGTTCAACGATTTATCATTTATCAGAAAAGCAATATAATTCTCAGTACACAAGTGCAGTTTCAATATTACATTACTAACAAACATTTAAATCAGTTTTAAGGTATGAACAGTAATGGTCAACTAATTAGAAACAACAACAAAAAAGTATTAAAAGCAATATATTTTTAAGTATTAGTAATTAGTATTGTTATTTACGAAATAGTTACTATCCACAGCATACCAATAGTTAATTAATATTTAGTGGCGTATCCCTTATTTTCAATAACAGCACTGCAACGACGTCGATATTGATTCAATCAATTTCATACATTTTTCTAAGGGGGATTGAATTCCATGCTTCAAAAAACGCTTCATATCGTTCGTTTTTACTGGTGTTACGTTTGTTTGAGACTTTCTTTTTAACAATATACCAGAGATTTTCTATCGGGTTTAATTCCGGACTATTTGGTGGCCAGTCTAAAACGGATATACGCTGTTCGCTAAGGAAACATTTGACGCTATTGGCCGTGTGTTTAGGGTCATTGTCATGCTGAAAGATCCAGGTTACAGGCAAATGATCGTCCGAGTAGGGAATCACTGTGTGCTCTAAGATATTTTTGTATTGCCATTGATCAATCTTCCCAACGGGTCCAACTCCACATCCGCTAAAACACCCCCAAACTTTAATGTTACCGCCACCTTGCTTGACTATATACTCCTTGTGTATTTATAATTAAAAGCATTGTTTACAAGACGTCTAACATAGCGCTTTCCATCGGAATTTACCATATTTATTTTTGTTTCATCTGAAAATAACACTTTTTTCCCATTCTCATACCGTTCAAATAACATATTTTTTAGCGAATAATAATCGCTTCTCTCGGTATTCCTTGGTAAGAATCGGTACCTATCGAGAGATTCTTCCAAACAATTTAGCTTCCACTAATCTTCGGCGTATCAGTCTAGACGAGATGTTTCTCGGGTCATCAGGCGAAAAAAACTTCATTTTTAATCTGGTTGGAGCCTTTACTTGGGTCTTTTTTAGCAACACGAACGATTAGCGTATCTTCTTTGGGAGAGGTTTTTCTTAACCGAGCCTTACTAAGAGCATTTCCAACAGTTCCATGTGTTTTATAATGATCAATTGCATTAAAAACTTTCTTAACAGAACAATTTAAATGCTCAGCTATTCTTGTGTACGCCCACTTATGATCTAAATGTAAATTAACAATTATTTGCCTAGTTGACGCGTCACAACTTTTATTTTTGCCCATTTCAAACAAAATAAAATTCAGATTTAATTTTGAATTACCGCCAAAATAATAGAAAAAGCCAAGAATGAAATAATATTCTCCAATTTCAAAAAAAAAAACGAGCTATGGATGTTTTTTTATAATGTTTCTAATTAGGCGTCCAAGCGGCAATCAGCAGAAAATAAACTCCTTCATGTGTAAGACTCATTTTTTAATTAAAAGTAAAATAGATTTTATATTTTATGCATTTAATGAGTTTTTTATTTGAGTGGCTATATTATTGTATGATTATTAAATATTGAATGTATATATTTTTTACGAACATTTTTACATTGAAGTTATACTTTCTTTATTCAAAAGAAGTGTTTCTAATTCTGTGACCACCACTGTATATCTAATAAGCTTGTAAATAGTATTGATATAAATAGCATACATACTGCATTATGTTGCTCTTCATTCCATCCTCCTATCAAGAACATAATACTGCTGCAAATAGGCTGAAAAACGACTTCATCTCTGCATAAGGCCTGCCCTGCCCATGTCATCACCAGGCTATTTGCCATAAATTCTCCAATACCAATCAAACTCGCCAGTTTCTAAAATTTAACATGAGTGTTAAAGAAAGGTAAAAAAATTAATACCTTATTAATTATGTATGTTGCTACGTATAAGAGTAACGAGTATTATAAATGAATAACATCGAAAATAGTTACCGCTATATTCTTCGAATAAGGTGCCAGAGCGTTAAATAAGATGTGTCGGTTATGCGCCATATACGCAACCGGAGCCATTGCATGCATTGAAATAATTTTTTTATTGTAATCTGGTCGAAGGGACCCCATTACGAAGAAGGACGTGGAACCCTGTGAATGTCCGATATAATGCAATCTTTCTTTCCCGGTATTTTCGAGAGTATAATCGATCATGGTGGGTAAATCAATGTTTCCAATTTCATCCCAGCTAAAATTCCAGTAAGCTGTGTTGAGTATTGAATCAGGATTCAATTTAGTGTGCTTACGAGAGTAATAAGTTCCGCGAGCATTGCCCAGCCAGACGTCGAAGCCTTCATCAGCTAGTATATAAGCTGGAAACAACCAAATAGAAAATTTATGTTGGAAAGTAGGAACAAAATTTGAAACCTTTATACTCGCAATCGGCCGAATCCAGCCGGCGACCACGTGTAGTGACATATGAATGAGATTAAAAGACTATTCGTCAAAGGATTTTGTCATCCGGTCACCTAGTAAAATGCCGAAGCCGCCGTGTGATATGCAGAGAGCGCTACAAAGCTCGTATACCTATGCCACGTCTCGTAAGTCGTTACCATATGTTAATGACTGGCAACACAGCGTATACATTCACGAAAATAGCGATCAAACATACCAAGGCCGTTCCCCGGGCCCATGAGGACATAAACTGCGGAGGAGCATAGCAAGCCGTGCATGACGAAGACGACGGGCCTGTTGCGGTGAGGCGCGCGGCGCTCGGCGCGGCCGTGCGGGATGCGGTGCATCGTCAGGATGTAGCCGTCCTCCGTCGTCACGTTGTGCTCTTCCAGGGAATACCCGTATTTACGGACCAGCTCCGGCTATAAACAAAAGGTATGAGCCATTCCGCCTAAACTTCTGACAAACGTCGAAAATGACTCGTAAGATATTACGAGTGTATCTATACCTAGATTTAAGTATTCTGTGCCTATAGTTAGTAGGTGTAGGATATTGATTGATAAGAGCATTAACTACATAGTCAGTTTATTATTCTATAGACTCAGTCTCTTTCAATGCGCTACCCATAAGGTCGACGGTCGCCTCTAAGAAAAGTGTAAACGGAATACATTAAACAACATTTAATTTAAACGATAAAATTATTGCCGGAACTAAATTGCTACAAAAACAATTAATACCTACACGATAGATACGGACACGTCCTTCTCTACTGGCGAGATATTCGGGCGAAGCGGATATCAGGTAGGTAGGTACTAAAGTAAGTAAAACACGCAAACCCCGCGGTAGGCCTATCTAAACCTTAGATTATTTATATAATCTAAGTACTATACCTGTTGCGGGTGGCGGACATTATAGGTATATAGAAAAACACACAATTTAACATTTATGACCCGATCAACAACAAATATCAGGGTCACTCACCACCGCGCCACGGTTACTCGTACTTTCAAGAACTCACACTTACACTGCAGGGATGGTTATTCTAATAAATATTAATCGGTAGTAACATAATAATAAATATATAGGGTTCTTGTTAATAATATTATTAGATGAAATGTGGGAAATGGGGTTAATACTTACGACATCCAGACGAGCATCTTCGAGAATATCATTTGAAAATCGTGATGCTAAATTGGCTATCAATTCTTCGCCATATCTATCCTCTGGGGAGGCTGTAGCAACCCCGATTCCCACGGATAGCAACAGAAGCACAAGTAGCATTGCTTTTGGCAAACCCAGAATAAGTTTTATGAAAATAAATAAGTGCGCACTAATATTTATAACTTCAGAATGATGATAATAAAAAATCTGATAAATTATTTTATTGGAGATAAGTAGGCAATATCAATCAATATCAAGCGCGCAACGATTGTTTTGCTAGAAAAAAAATCTATTACATTCTAAGTGGGTATGTACCTAAGTGGTATGTAGATACCTAGTTTATTTTGAATTACAAACAGATATATATAACAGCTACTCTTGTCCTCGTGATCCTCTGATTGTTGCTGGTGGTTGTGGGTAAAGCAGTTCGTAGCTATTGTGAATGATAGTATAGGAAAAATTGGGATTAGACTGTTCAATGAAATTAATCTTACTCGCTGTTTCGTTTCATAACGATTCGCGTCGTTTCAGTTCGCCAAACATTGTATTGCTTTGTTTCGTATAGTTTAGAGCCCACGGAGTTAAGTAACTACCTACAGTATTTTTTTTTCTTGAGTAGGTTTTACATTTATATTAAAACTAGTGGACGCCCACAGCTTCGCTCGCGTGGAATTAGACATTCACTAACTTCAAAAACGGCAAAATTTCATACTAACTTTGCACCCCCGTTTTACCCCCCTAGGGGGTGAATTTTCAAAAATCCTTTTTTAGTGCTCCCCTACGTTATAAAAGGAACCCCTTTGCAAAATTTCAAGTTTCTAACCCTTATAGTTTAGGCCCTGCCTGCCCTGTTGATATGTCAGTCAGTCAGTCAGTCAGTCAGTCAGTCAGTCACCTTCTCCTTTTATATATATAGATTAGTTCTGTTGGTCTACCTAGTTTGTCCAACAGGAATAATTTTCCGTTCTTTTATTCCTGGATCTAACCACTCAAGTAGTAGGTAGTACATACTTATTGTAGTATTAGTATTAAAAAATAATTACTAAAAATTTAAAAAAAAAGCTTTATAATTTTTTTTTATTTGCATCGTGCATTGTCATCGGAACCAAATATGTGTGCCAAATTTCAGCTCGATAGCTTCAGTGGAAGTGGGTAAAATATTGATTGCAAGATTCCAGGACATACATACTTACATAAATAAATACGAGTATGTATTACCAATACTGGGGTCAAAAATTATGGTCTGGTCTGGTCTGGCTATAATTATAGTTTGTCAAACCCATTGTTTGTATCTTTTTCCTTGGATATCCGCCCAAATTCCGGATTTATTGAAATTTTTTGAAGCCAATGTATAAGGTAGCCCCTGCCTGATAGACGCTTATATGATATGATGGGGCTTTCTTTGAGTAGGTGTTGACGACGTAAACATACGTAAACTACGTAGTTTAGTATAATAGATAGTATCATAAAGGTACTTATCGCCTTTGTAGGCGTAGAATCTGTGTAGTAGGTGGTACTAGTATTAGAAAATTGCATAATTCCCGTGAAATAGCCTAACACTGAAATAATCGTTCAATTTTAATCGATCAATTTTTAATCGATTGATAGCTATCTCGGATTATGGCCGGCTCAACTGTGGATGAAGCTAGATTTAATAATTGGTAATCTTTGGTGTAGCTTGCCGTTCAGTCTATATTTATTATATTTTATAACATCCCTCGATGGTAGAGGTAAATCTGCACGTAAAACGAATAGACGCAGGCGAAGCCACGCGGATAGCTAGTAGTTAAGTCTTAAAGCAATTTTAGCGATGAGTAGCGTAATGTAGGATGAGGATACAGGGGCGACGCCCAGTGGCTATATCGAACTTGCTTCTCACCCGAGTGGTCTAAATCCAAGCAGCACGCACCAATGACTTTTCGAAAGTTACGTGCTATTTATGAAATTAAATGTCATCTGCTGTAACGTCGAGGAAACATCGTGAGCAATCCTGCAAGCCTGAAAGTTCTCTATACTTAATGCTTTCGAAGGCACGTGAAGTCTGTTAATCCTCACCTGGCCAGCGTGGCGAGGCCTAGCGGAGATCTGTACGCAACAATGGGACAAAGAACCTACATCAAGTAGGTTGTGACAGTGGTGGTGGTAATATAAGACTAAAGAGCAATTCACAATTATGAAATCCCTAGACAATGTAGCGTCCATAGCCCAGTGGCTCGCTTCGATTCAATGTGATCGAAAGTGTTAAGCAACGACGGGCGCGGTCGGTTTGTGGATGGGTGACCGCTAGTGGCAAAAATTTCATGGACGCTACCGTGCTTCGGAGGGCACGTAAAGCCGTCGGTCTCGGTTGTTTTCAATGCTGGAAACAGTCGTTAAGCCTTGTCGAAGACCTTCGGGTGGCTTGAGAACATTCGACACTGGGTTGGCCACTAACCCCTCCACCAATCCGCATTGGAGCAGCGTGGTGGAGTATGCTCTAGACCTCCCGCAGTAGTGTCTGTGGGAGAGACCCGTGCCCAGCAGTGGGACGTCTATGGGTCGCAGCGAGACAATGTTAACAGACAAAGGTCAAAGAGATAGTGAACAGAAGTGTCAATGGGCAGGTCACATCTTGACCACCTGATGAATGGCCTGATGGGTTAGAATTTTTTGGATTTTGCCAAAACGGAATTTGGTCGCCCTCCGGCCTGCAGGACTGACAGTAAACTACAGTGGAAAATTATTGGATCAGTTCAGTTGGATCTTATGATCGGGAGGAGTGGCGACAATCAATCGATGGTATACATAGAATAGTCACATCCATACAACATTTTTAACTTCAGTGTCCTCCCAGTGACAGCAATATAATTATTTTTGACATTATCATTCATTTGTACTACACTTTTATTAACAGTAATAATGTTGAATTTATGACAGTTTATAATTTATTCATGGAATTTCTGAAATTATGTTTTAAGATACAATTTGAGAAATAAAGCAACAACATCAAGTATAAAATTAAATTATTTATTTAATATTAACATTATTTGTTTTATTGAATTACTTTAATTGTAATTTTGTAAACAAAAAAAACTATAGCAATTTTATTAAGAGTGAAAAATAACAAAATTACATGAATATTTAAATTAAATCTTGTTTATAATATGATTTGTGATATATTATTCAGTGAAGCATAGAATAAGTTCTAGAATAAAGCAATACAGAAAGAAATTAAATAATGTTAAGCAGCATAGATTTTTTCATGTGTTCCTCAATAATAAACAGTGTTGATATATCATTAAGTCAAAACCAGATAGAAATGTTATGGTGCCACTGTCTAGACCTTTGTTTACACTTGATGTATCAACAATGAACACAATGAAAGCGCAAATACTAAAAATCATCATCATCAGAGTCCAAAGCAGCTCTTCTTCTATCAAACTTGACAGTACTCGTTGATTTTGGCATCTGCTGATTGAGAGATTCAAGCAGTTGTATCAGTTCTTGTTCAGATATTTTATTATGCACTTGGCCCATCTGAGCCATTCTGCAAATCATGTTTTCCACCATTGCACCTTTTTCAGGTTTACTCAGCTTTATGGTATTCACTGCAACAAATTCTAGATTTAGTTTAAAACTAAAAAAAATTATATATAACCCTCTTGTAAGAAAAAGAAAAAAAATAATTGACTAAATATATTTGTGTTTTATGGGCTAAACCTCTATCTACTACAACCCTTTATTTCAAACCATAGATAGGTATTAGAATGATTTAAAACAAAGATAAATTATTTTTATTGTATTTTAAATTCTCTATTAGAGGACATGTTTTCCTATCAGTGTTATTTCTGAGTTCAATGACCCATATTCTTAATCCATTTAGCATAAACTAGAGCTACAGCTAGTTTATCTCTGATGTAAAATACATACATCTGGCTCTAGCGTCTTGGCTGAGTGCTTGAGCAAGTATAGTATGTTTTGCTTCCTCCATTGCATGCATCCTCTCTTCTTGAGCTTTAGCTTGATTCTGATCTCCAGTGCCCTGAAATAATTTGTGTTCAACTCGAATTAACCATTGAAAACCAGAATAGATCGCAATGTTAAAAAATCTTTGTATAAGAGAAGCTAGCTGGCTGAAAACCATAGACGTCCCACAGCTGGGCAAGGATCTCCCTCACAGACAAATCTGCGGAAGATCTAGAGCATACTCCACCACGCTGCTCCTCTGCGGATTGGTATATGACTAATATTCCGTAAAATACAACAATAATCAATGAACTACGAAAATTTCTGTATAGGTTAGTTACATGCTCTAAATACTCACCCCATGTTGAGATTGCAACTGTGCAAGACGTTGCTGGCGAATCCTTTGTAACTCGGGATCATCCATATTACTTTTTAATAACAATAATTATTTTAAACTTTAAATAATATTTTTAGGTTTCTTCGACCAAACTGGTTCAAACAAATTATAAACAAAATGTCACTCAATCATTCTGCAGCTGTCATTACCGTCACCCGCGTAGAGTATAAAAAAGTGTAGAGCTGTAGAAAGAACAATGGCGAACTCCCATACAAGATTTTAGTTGAGATGTAATTTCGACGTCTATGAATGAAAAATATTTCAAAAAATTATGCATTAATTTCTGAGTTCAATTCAATAAGAATTTTTGATTTTCTTAATGGAGAATTTGAGATATTAAAGTTTAAACATTTTCAGATTATGTTGATATGTTAGTTTTTGACATTTTATGAAATAAAATAAGTAGGCACCCACAGAGTACATTTTATATAACTGAAATAGGCACCTATCAGTTTATATCACAGAGTACTTTGTTATGTTTTTAGATAACTCAGACATATACTGTTAGGAAATCTCATGAAAGTAATCACAAATAAAACAAGGTTCTTTATATTAATTAATTTAATCTTCTCTTCTCATAACATGATATTATCTAAAAATTCTGCAGGTATATTTTGTTCATATCTGGCCCATCCTAGACACCAAACCAATGTCATTCATGTGCAGCAGCCTACAGGGCGTCGACCAACTAAGCAAATAAAGCAATACTCAGTAATTTCGGTCCAGCCACGTCCAGCCAGGAATATTATTTTATATTAAAATATAAACTTAAGAGGATATCAGTCGACCGTCACTTTTGAAGAATAGGTTTTTACCAAAAATATTGCCGTCGCGCTGAGCCCCTTAGCGTGCGATAGAGAGAAGTGCAGTCTCGAACTGATTTTACCTACGTAAAATTAAGAAAATCGTCCTTTCGTAATCCCCTGTTTCCTCCTCGAAATCTAGACCGATTTCAATATTTCTTTCAGTTAAAATGTAGAACAGGGTCTAAGCTATGCCCGTACGTTTTGCTTTTTTGGGATATTTTAGTAATTACCAGTTTGCTTGATGTTTGAAAATGTATGTAAAAAAAGTCGATTTTTTTGATTTTAAATGATTTTTTTTCACTTCTATTAATCAAATTATGAAAAAAAAACAAAACCTACAGTCATGGCAGAGGTACGTATAAATCGTATGGTATTTTTTTCTCTTCTGTAACTTCTTTATCCTAGGAGGAAACAGGGGACTACGTTTGTATGGAAAAAGTGTCGACTTGTTCGCTTGTGATATCCTCTTAATACTGCTTCATCGAAATGTGGCGTGATTTTTTTTTGCCTTCCAATCACAAAACAAGTTCGGTGTCCAGAAAGAAAGTAGCAGTATGTATCGTAATGGGAAGGAAATATCGAAGTTCATAAACTGTCCGGTTGGTAAAAATATAGGTAAACGTAAACGTAAACAAGCACAGCACAAAAGCAACACACAACAACTCAGCAATCCAAAAGCACAGTCTTTATTTGATTGACAGCAATTATCTAATGTTGCCATAACTGCTGCTGTAGTAAAAATACTACATACTTCAATAATTTTTTTATTAATGTTAATTGAAATAGAAAAATAAAATCGGATACAGAACAAGAATTAGTTTAGCTTACTTATTTCTAATATTTTTTATTTGGTCGTAATTACATTAAAAGAGTAGGTATAAAATTGAAGACTTATTTATGAAAAGAAATATATTTTATATGGCAATATTTAATTTGATATTTATATTTGTGGTTTTAGTCAATTAAAGTTTTTTCAAATTAATGTTTTTTTCTCCCATTGTAAAATTTTATTTTGATGTTTTGATAAAACGTAGAAAAAATATTAAATAAGTTTAATTTTAGTGACATTTCTAGTCGCTTCCATTCACCCCGCCTAATATTTTTGTGTAAAAATGACTCCTTTACGCTGCCGTAGCGCTACCCTGACATAGTAGTCCGGTCGATTTAGACAATTGAAATAAAGAAAATTCCGACAGAGCCTAATCTTCGTAGAGACCTTATGTTTACCACAAGGAATAAAGTGTCAAAAGTCCCCATCAATCCCATGTGTGCGTCGGGACTTATTCGGGTCCCAAGGTCAAAATTTTAGGTTTTTTGGATTTTTCTCGAAAACGGTAAGTTTTATCGAAAAAGTACCTAAGAGCAAAGTTGTAGATCTTAAAATTCTATATAAAAATGGCTCCTACGATTTTTTCTCTAAGACCCACTATTTCCCAGATAATGCGCTTGTAAGAATCATGTTCTACATAGTATTCACACATATGCCACGTATATACATATTTAGGTACTCAAGCAAGCAAAAATGCCTACTCGTCTCTCTTTTATTTATACATTATACTATTCTAAGAAAATTTACTCTAAAATGACCGCCGGTCCCTTACCGAGTCCCCTCTACTTGAATAACAGATATTTAACATTTGTAAAAAATACACGAAACAAAAAGCAAGTACAGCTATCTTGTCTTCCTCCAACATCGGCATCTGCTACTCAACATTTGTTTCGAGTATACTATCAAGTTCAGACATGGCAAGGCAATGAACTGAACCCTGAAGACTGGGGTTGGAAATTGATAAATAATACTTTGGAACCGATTCGAATTTACTGCCCCCTTACACGTCACAATCTGTACTTGTAGAAAAAGTACAAGAGAGGTCACACATTCAATTCAATTAGTAAAATCTTACGTTGTACCACCAAAGGACCGCCTTGAAGCTGGTTTTGGACGCCATTTTAAAAAAACACCGGAAGCCTGTGAGGCTTCCGGTGTCATCGAGTTGAGTCAAGTTGAGAAAGTTATAACTAGACTAGCTTTTACCCGCGGCTCCGCCCGCGTGGTCAAAGGGAATTAACAATGAGTTGTCATACATGACACATTTGTGATGGATGAATAGTGACAGTTCCACGATTAAAAGATACTATGATAAGAACTAGCAAATGAATTTAACTAACGCCATCTATTAACAACATCCTGAACTAAATATCTAGCAAATAACAAAACAACGATATCTTCCCATAGGGATGTTTTACCGCGGTAAAAAGTAGCCTACGTCACTCTCCACCCTCCTCTCTATCTCCACACAAAAAAAAACATACCATATAATAGCTTCTTTGGACGTGAAAGCCGGACAAACAAACAAACACATTTTCACATTTATAATATTAGTATGGAAGATAGTCGTTTTTTAATTAGATTTTCCTCCACATTTAAGTATAAAAATTTTTATTTTATTTTTTTACCTTAATTAAACGTTTAATCGATTTGGACAGTATAGACTATAAGAGTACTATGAACCAGGGGGCGGCTTTTAAGGCGTTTTATGGGTGGAGTTGACGCCATATTGTAGAGACAATCGGCTTCAAATCACGTGACCTTATTTTCCATCCTCTTTAGTTCTGTTATCAAAGGTAGACTGTCGTGTCGTTGATGACATAATACGTACAATACTTAGTATCTCTAGCGTAGACCACAGAGTACATTGCAGTATATTTGTTCTGTGGTACATTGTATATCTAGTTGACTATATTACTATAGCATATGTTTTTTTTAACGCACACTATGTAAAATACATGTTGTCTCTTTTTCACTAATTGACAGCTGTCTATGAAAAAAGAGACATGTGAAGTGATTCGGATCCATCTTAATTTCGTTTCTACTTTGTCCGTGGTTCAGCCGTGGCTTGGCCGTGGCTGGATCGGCCATTTTTAATACTTCAAGTACATGGAAGTATTGTAACGCATACAAGATTTAACGATTGCTCGATAAAATATTATTATATTTATCGTAATCTGATCGGCGTTGTGGGGTAAAGCTAGATTTTGATTAGTGTTTGGTGTAGCTTGCTGTCGATTAAGTAAGTAAGTAAGTACTATACTTTTATATTTTTAACCATCCCTTAATGACAGAGGTAGTGATTGAGTTCGGCATGGTGTTAGTGTTTAGTTCATTAAGTGGTAAGGTGGTGCATGTCTGTTTGTCCGTCTATATTATTAAAATAAATCGATTTAACTCCGGTAAAGTTAATCGTATTTTATGATAAATGGAAAAATTTTCTAAAGAATTTTATGGCAATGAAACGGTGATGAAATATTTCGTACTCTGTTAATTCACCTAGGAGTGTACAATGAATGAATGCAAACCATCAACATACTCATACATGCACTTTAAAATGAAGGTAATTATTCTAAAGTACACACAATATTGTACGGGAGGATGACGTCACACTTTTTTTCATATGTGTAGGCGTTCATCGATTTATAAGACGTTATCACGTCAACAAATATCGTATTTTCTATCGATAACGTCTCCACATAGTACGCACAGCACTAGTGAAACCAGCCATTTTATCTTCCCCTGGCAGTTTAGGTATACACGCTTTTTTGCAATTAGGGCAAATCCATAGTGTTAAAGATCGTTGTATACCGTGGTTGATCACAGAGTACGTACATATACTCACTGAGCAAGTAATCACTACGTTTTACATATACTTATAAATCTGTGGAGTACATTTTATGTGGTTGATGACTTGATGATGAGTTAATTTGAAAGTTTTTTGATTCTATACAAAAATTACAATTCTATTGTTGTGTTGATACAATTATCACATAAGTACATACTATTATATTGAAATGATACCACTATATGTCGAAGATGGAGTAGCTTATGTATGGAATCCGGATGGTACTTAAGAAATTAGCTTATATTAATTTTGTTTTTGTATGTACTGAGTTATATTAACTATATAACCCTTATTATAACTATAACTAAAACTATACTACAAATAGAGCTTAATACAAACAATTAACTTTAAAAATAACTAATAATGTTAATTTTTTAGACTGGTTCACATTACGCACAAAATATAGAATATGTGGTGCGCTGATAGGATCCGCTCCTGCTTTTCCCAGGCAAAACGATTTCCAAGGTCTGTATGTGTAATAAGTTTTCAACTTGTACATACTGAAAGTTTTAAATATAATATTATATATTTTTATTTTTAAGGTCTACCCATGGCACTTATGACAGAAGAAGCAGCACTTCTAGTAAATATTGGTGCTTGTGAATTATTTGAATTAACAAACTTAACTGAAAAACTTGGAGATGTAGAAAAGAAGCATTTAATGTTGCTAGAAACACAGTATGTTTTTAAATGTTGTTCCATAATTAAGAGTAGAATTTGAACAATCTTTCACATGTATATTAGGTTCACTTCTTTTCGTCAAACTTACTTTGAACTTTTGTTTGAAACTTAATTAGAATGATGAAATGAACAACAATTACAAATGACATAAGTTAATTTTATTTCAGAGCACTTGAGGAACAGTCCCAAGCTTTAAGGAAGAAGAGAATTGAAAAGTTATCACAAAATATAGATGTTATTTTTGAAGGCAAGAAAAGGAAGTTATTATCTAAGGGAAAAAGTGGTTTGTACTTAGGATACATATTTTACAATTTTTACATAGCACATATGGGTTAAAATAATTAATAATTTAAAAAGAATATTTTGCTTTAAGATTATTGTGCACTTTCAACAAAATTAAATGTAAAAAATTATTACAATAATATTTAAGCTAATCCCTAATGACTTAGTTGACATTACAGTTGGCGAATTGGATAAGCAAGAATTACTGCAAGAAGAAATAAACAAGCTCCCAGAGTTATCGCCGGCCCATGTCTTGGTACACTTACCAGCTGAACATTACATTAAAACTGGTACGAATTAACAATTATCTATGTTGTGTCTAACTCATTAATGTGAGAATGGTATAATATGATTTGCAAGAATCATCCATAGATTTATTTGCTTGCGTTTCTTTAAATGTTACTTAATTTTTTCATACAATATCTACTGACTTGCTTCAGAATAATGTGAATGGCCCCAAAAGCAGTTAATTGTAGCTGCATGTTATAAGGAAGAAACACTTATAGTTTTTAACATTGTTTTTTAAATGGATATTGTTTTTTACTGTCCTATAATAATTGTAATTAAAACCTTTTATTTAACTTCACTCGTATTTATCTATGTATGTATGTATGTCCTGGAATCTTGCAATCAATATTTCACCCACTTCCACTGAAGCTATCGAGCTGAAATTTGGCACACATATTTGGTTCTGATGACAATGCACGGTAATTAAAAATAAATGTAATAAAAAGCTTTTTTTTTTTAATTTCTTTAATAATTCATTTTATTATATTATTTTATTATTGTTTACAGAGGCAAAAAATGTTGGCTTGGATTCCCTGCTTGTTAATTTCTCCAGAGGCGACAATTTTGTACGCTACTCTATTTTCAAAAATATATGGGACTTGGGTCACCATATCACAAATGGTTCTAAATTTGGAGCAGATTACCTAATATATCCAGGTAGCTATTTCAGTATTGGATACATCTGCTCTGCACTGAGAGGATATGAGAAGTTTCTTATTAGTGAGAAGGATCATTATTCTACAGTGGGACAAAAATAGGTTGCAGTCAAGTCATGTTCCGCTATGTCTAAGCCACTTTCAAATGAGATAGCGTCCTGTGTGTGAAATACACACAAGACACCATGAGCTTCAGTTCCCTGTTAACCACAAAATTTATATTTTTCAGGAGATCCAGTCAAATTTCACGCGACATACATGATTCGATGTATTAATAATGAAAAAAAAGAAATTCAACCTGCAAATATGGTGGCGTTTGGACGCTTGGCTGTTTCAGTGAATAAATTAGCAGTTCTTGCGTGCTGCAATAGCTTAGGACAAATCCAATACCAGACAATGCAATGGCATGATAGTATTAATAGATAATAATTAAGTACAGTAAAACTTGTGATAAAACATTTATCCATAAAAACATTTTATCCCATCTCCCACCAAAAACTACAAAATGAAATTGCATAAACTTGGCATTAAAGTGGATGAATATCTAGATTAAATAGTTTGATACATTTATATCCTTGAAATATGTTCCCTTGCTTATCACGTCTGTTAAAAAAAACAATAACAGATGGCGCTGAAACAGATTCTGAAACGCATTCTACTACGAACTGACTAACATGTTCATAGCCTATTACTAGATATAAGGCTACAAGCCTACAACCCATAAACGTCCCTCTGCTGTTGGGCACGGATAAACAGACACAGCTGCGGGAGCTCTAATTGGAGTTCGCCTATTATGAACTCTTTCTCACTCACTCTTCAACATTTGCACATAGTTAAAATTAGGTACTGTAAGACAAGTTTGTTTAGTAAGTACCCACTTAAGGCTAACGTGTGGATAAATTACAGAAGCATACAAGGAGAACGTAACAGACTACATTCCGGGCGAAGCAAAAAAAAGACTAAACTAGGTGCAGCAAACCGAACTTTAGAAAGCGAAGCGATTTTGCTTCCCATCTCATACGTCGGTTTTTTTATGTATTTTTCTAGACCCTGTGACGTGTATTGTAAAGTAAGTGTAATAACTTTTAATCGGAATAGTGAATTACTCTCGCTTCGCATTTGCTCTCTGTTTGATGTCGTACCAGCTAATACCTCGCTCACGCTTGCATGGTTTGCACGTTTAACATGGCGTTACATGCCTTTCGGTTCACCTCTGCATCGGTACGTAACGGTTTAAACGACATATTAACATACTGTTCAGTGCCGCTGTAAAGGCCAGTATGGTCAATAGTAACTATCCTAAAAAAAGATAATATCAAACTTGCTCTAAACGAATGAACAGCATCTCTACCTAGTCTGTGGATTAAACTACTTATCAAATGGTGACGCTGTAAATGCCCGTGGGGCCTATACTAAATAAATATCGAAACAAAAAAAATTATCAGTCTGAATATACCAGAAACAAGATATTTTAACTTCGGTAATTTCGAATAATAGTTGGATTTAGGTCATTTATTTAATAAAATAGGTTACTTTCTTTTCGTAGTGAAGATCTATAAACAAAATCAGTATCGGTGGTAAATTTTAAACACGCTGTGAACACCAAGCTGTCAACACTTTTTCTTTTTCCCATAGCTGAGCATAATATGAAATCAATCCATTGATAACAGAAATATAGAGGACAGGCCCTATTTAGCCTATATTTAGCAACGCAACTGTGATACAACTGGTGTCGCACGTGTCCATAGACGACGGTGACCACGACGGTATGTCTGTTTGTCCGTCCTATACTTTAAAAAAATCTTTTTTTTAGTAGATTTTTTTTTGTAGAAATATCATGCAAATTTTAACCACACTCATCTCATTCTTACACGTCACAATCTGTACTTGTAGAATAAGTACAAGAGAGGTCACACATTCAATTCAATTAGGTAAAATCTAAAGGTGTACCAACAAAGAACCGCCGCTTGAAGCTGGTTATTTTTGACGTGATAATGTGCCTGAGTGTTTTTTGGGCGGGAATTTTGTACATTCCAGCATAAAAAGAGAAAAATATACTGATTCACAGAAAAATATTTTAAAAAAAATTAAATGTGCGGTTCTCTGCAGAGAAATTATTTTCAATAAATTAATTTTACACACGACAACATTGGTGGTTCCATGGCTCCGAAATAGGGAACTGTCAAAATAAATATATAGACTTGTCTGTTGTCTGTGATTAGTTATCTGTACTGTAAAATACTTTGAAGTTTAGACTACAGACGTCAATTCTCCTTTTTTGTATTGTTTATAATAATGATTATGACTATTATCACGTAAATCTATTGTCCGTAAACCAACTTTACAGACAACCAGTATTTTGTTTTTATTTATAGACGCCATTTTAGAAAAAACACAGGCTTCTGATGTCATCGAGTCATCTGATGTCGTAATTTTTTTTTTTTTTTTACTTTTTTCTTTACCTTTTATCGATTTGGACAGTATAGACTCAATATTACCTATTATGAGCCAGAGGGTGGTTTTTTAGGCGGTTGATGGGTAGAGTTGACGCCATATTATGGACATCATCGGCTTCAAATCACATGACCTTTAATTCATGTCCTCGGTTATCTATGAATAAATCATGTTTCCGTGACAGATGACAATCAACGCTGACAATGACAATCAGCTGACAATATTTCTTTCTACATGCATGCATCAGAAGACCGGGAAACATATAAACCTACGATAACAGTAAATTTCCGGCAGAACCGAATTTAACCCGGTATTTGTTTGTATGCTTTGTGACACAATACACAACACAGTGAATTTCTTTTATATTTAACCCTGTGACAAACAGAATTTCACAATATCTATTAAATCTTGTGCAACTTGTGTCCTGCGTTATATAACGCCGGTATGGCAGCGAGAAAAGTCCTCATCGGTAAGATAAATGTTCCTGATCCTTTTCCAAATTCCGTTCCAATTTACAATTCAATAAAATAAATCCAATAACACACTTCCTAACCTTTGTGCATGGCTGACACACAAACCGTGCAGGCCAAGAAATGGGGGAAAAAAAAGATAAATGTTAAAATTTGAATGTGCTAGTGAAATTTTATTTTGATTGTTTAGCTTTGCTGTCCTATAATATTTGTACTTGTAACTCACATCAAGTTGATTACATTTTTTTATTCAATGTCATAAGATTATAACTGTGAAATGTGTTATGATTACCTTCTTTGGTATTAAAATTCCCAAAATAATACTTGGAAAATTCTTTCTTCTTCGATTATCTCAGAAACTACTAACTATTGTCAAAGATTAATTAAGAATGCCAATTTGTAATTATGTTGGCAGGTGGAGGAACAGGATTTGTTGGTAGTCATTTAGGAGAATTGCTTGCCAACAATGGATATTCTGTGATGAATGTATCTCGAATGCCTGGAACTAAAAATGTGTCTTGGTCATCTCTGGAAGCGTCAGGCTTGCCTGCTGGCACCTGTGCAGTCGTTAACTGTGCTGGTCAAATGTTTATGGACTTTACTAGGAGGTGGACACCTGGGTAAGCAACTTTATTGTGTCATATATAGGTACATATATTATAAATTGTTATTATTTTATCAGAGATTGATAATATTTTGTAACCTACTAGTTTCAAACAAAATGTTCAAAATTCTCGGATTTACACAACAAAAACATTGGCCAAAGCTGTAAATGAAACTCCGAACAAGCCCAATGTATTTGTTCTCATCACTGGTGTTGGTGCATATGAGCCCTCTACGACTAAGAAATATGACGAAAGCAGTCCTACAACTGGAACAGACTTCTTTTCTAAATTGCTGGTTGATTGGGAAAAGGCTGCCCAAGTGAACCCTCCTGTTAGGCTCGTAAGTATATTTCTATAATATATTATTTCTTTGAACAATTTGTGTAGTTTGATATGAGAGAGTTTGAGCTAGTGAAATCTGGGGAAAAAATACAAGTGTATGCTGCAAGTGTCTTAGTGTAATGGTCTATCCCTTAAAAGTGCCTATAAGTGTTACAGGAATTAATGAAAATTGCAAAAGGAACCCATAGGAGTCTAATAAATGTTTGCTGTATGTTATGTTCGCTGTTTGTTGTAATATGAGATAGTATTCCAAGATAATAAGGAAGAATCCTTCCTACTTCCTTATTAGGAAGGATTTGGATTGGTAGAATTCTTAGGCTTTCTCTTTAGATTGATGCACTAACACAGATGACTGCACTAGGTACTACCATAAAAACCATACCAAGAATAGACAAACATTTAGAACATTAGTATCCAAAAAGTAAATAATACAGTCCCTTATTACTTATTTCAGGTGATAATCAGGTCTGGGGCAGTGCTGGGCCGATCTGGTGGCATGATACAAAATATGTTCCTCCCATTCTTCATGGGTGTCGGAGGGCGTATTGGCTCCGGCAAGCAGTATTTGCCCTGGATCCATATACATGATCTAGCAAGGCTTATTCAATTTGCTATTGAAAACGAAAATGTTACTGGAATTCTAAATGGTGTTGCTCCGCAAGTTATAACAAATGAAGAATTCACTAAGGTTGGTTTACTACTCTTGATTGAAATGTATATACACCTTTTGTTTTCATTATACACCTTTGCCTACCCAGCTTATCACCACTTATGTTTAGGTTCCATTTTTGTTTTTTAAACTCCTTCCTAAATATAATGTTCTACTGATATAAAGATTTGCAATTTTGTTCAATTGCATTCTCCAATGGGCTGCTACAACTAGGTTAAACATGAACTAACAATATTTAACTATCCTCTACATTGGCAGTCGGGCAGTGACAGGCAGCAGAATGTTGCGGTGCTGCATGCCCATTTGCTATCTTATCTTTAAAAAAACTACATCTTTGAATTTATATCCTTTTCAGGCTTTTGCTAAGGCATTGTCGAGACCTGCGATATTTCCAGTTCCTGAAATAATATTAAACTTCCTGCTGCATGAAGAACGAGCCATGATTATGACAAAAGGCCAACATGTCACACCTAAAAGAGTAATTGATTATGGATTCAAATATGAGTATGATAACATAGACAAAGCTTGTAAAGAATTTGCTCATTTGTTCCCGCCAAAAAAGTAATTAAATAATTATTAAGCATTAAAAAATATTAAATTATTATCAAAGGGTTTTCAGTACTTATCTATGTCTGATATTAACTTATCACATTACTTAAGTTTCTCACTGCACTGAGATACTTTGATTGAGAGAGAGATTGATCTTTTGTATTAAAAATGAATTATCATTTTCGTCCAAACTTTGTAATTGTGTAATTAAATATGTTTGAAATTATAGATAGTACCTACTCAAAATTATTTTGTAACTTGATAAAAAACGGCAGACTGTATTGAATACCTACCTAAGAGATCATTAAGTAAGTCCCTGTAAAATATCGAATGAACTATTTATTTTATAAAGCAGAAGTTTGTATAAATGGTTGTCTTATGAATATTTTTTATGTATAAACTAGTGGACGCCCGCAGCTTCGCTCGCGTGGAATTAGACGTAACATAACCTAGATACAAAATTTCATTGAAATAATGTAGGTATATACGAAAAACTTCTCCTTTTATATATATAGATTGTAATTTATTTATTCTGCTATGCTATAATGCTATAATCATTTCCAAAATAGATGGAAGTTTAATTCTATTTTAAAAGCTTTTATTTAACTTCACTCGTATGTATGTCCTGGAATCTTGCAATCAATATTTCACCCACTTCCACTGAAGCTATCGAGCTGAAATTTGGCACACATATTTGGTTCCGATGACAATGCACGAAAATAATTTACTTTAAAATCATGAATAAGATGATGTGATCATCTTAGTCCTGTTTTGATTGAAACACGAGTCTTGTTCATGGTCCGTCACAGTTGTGATGAACGGCAGCGGATGGGTGTTTCGTCTGCATCCCTAATGTTATATTATGAATAAAAAATGCTAGAGAAACATACTAAAATGTTCTATATAAAAGTGTTCTATATAAATTAGTAATTAGTGGTTTATTAATTACCTAAGTGACATAGGTTCTAGTTGTCTAGCCCAGAGTATTACAGACATTAATTGTATTTTGCTATTTACTTGTTGCATTTGTTGCCCTAAATCGTATCATGAAAGTAATTGAGAAAATTTAAAGGAATACCTAGTTATTCATGCATTAAATAAATAATTTAATATAACATGATTTTAGTCGTTTGTTTTATTTGGTAAGTAATATATTGAAGGAAAATTTCAAAATTTATTTATTTCTAAATTCACGACAAGCAATAAAATAACAATATTTTAGTACAATGGTTGCTTTGCGGGATTTGTATCCTGTATAAGCCATACATGACTTTAATCCTAGTACGTGGTGCGATTGACTATACGGCGTCAAAACCAAAGTAACTGCCAGTATTAAATTATCTTGGAGAGAAGAAAAGGCAGAAAAACATTCAGGATTTATCAGAACAACCAAGCATTATCTAGAGGAAGAAGTATGGCGTTAGGTATGTTGGTTCGCCCAGGACAGTACCCATTTCTACCATACCATGTAATAATTACGGTGTGCTCGGTAATACTCGTTTCCCGTTATAGATATAAAAAAAAAAAAACAAGATTTACGCTACATAATAGTTTATTAAGTATGAATGACTTAATAGTACATATAAACAAAAACACAAGAACTCTGCTTACACATTAACTTATAGTTACAATTATCAATTTAATAAATATTTATTTATACTGCCTACCTAAATAGGCATACAGTAGAATAACAATTATTCTAATTACGTTAAATGCTTAGTATTATTGATATATTGTTTTGTAACCTAGAGTAATAACACAGGCGATAATTCAGATCTCGTCGTGGGAGTCGGAGATCGATGATCTTTAAAGTGACCTACGTATATCTGTTTGCGGAAATAATTAGTGATATTTTTCCTACCAGTTCTACAGAAGTTAAACTTCCCCTAGGTTAAAATATAAACTAAAACTACTCCAATTATAAATACCTATTATGTTCTTTTGTCTATCAATGGTCTATCAGTTATGGTAGGTACCCATATTGCAATCGAATAATAGGTACCTAATCAAAAAATATTTACTTGACGATGCTCTTGATAAATTCTCATCATAGAAAATGCATGTCAAACTTTGATATCGCTAGTAGATACTTTTTTTTGCTCGACAACTTCAAGGAGATTCTTGGTCAATCTTCTGGAACTCCTCAACGAGCCGCGACACGTATTTGCTGAGCATCTCCTGGCGCATACGGCCCACGTCAAGCACTTCCTCGTGGTTCGCCTCGGCATCATGATCGTAGCTCGTCACACACTCGTTTGTGATCAGGGAGAGAGCGAACACGTTCATATCGCAGTGACGAGCGGTGATTACCTGGTGTCGAAATTGAAACATTTTAAGTCAGAAGGACGAGCACGGTCCACTATATGAGCAACTCATTCTTTTTTCTTCATAATGGAATCCTCAGAAGGGTTAAGCCGTAGCCTCGCTGACCAACTGCAGATTGGTTGGCTTTACCACTTCAAGGGTGACCTTGAAAACATTATAGAGAACTCGTGAACTCTTCAAATGTTGTAGTGTGTTTAAGACCATTTACAACCGATCGATAGTGTGTGTATAAATCTCTTTAACAAATTTCTTAAGCGCTTCCGTGCTACGGAGGGCGCTGAGCCATGTCGGAAATATTCTGGTGGCCTAAAAAATCTTCCAACGGAATTGCTGTATGGTTTAATAGCTATGATGTACATACCTGATCATAGCTGCAAGTTGATTTTTGTTCCACAGAGAATGATTTGATGAGATGATGTGGTATCGCATCATCAAAACTGCGCAAATTATCTATATATCACGAAATGGCACACATGCCACTTACATGTATGTAGCGCTTAACCCTTCGATCAACATTATTGATCGAAGGCTTAACCCATCAACATTTTCAAGAATTTATATGAGTGTAAGTGGAAATCGTTTGAACTCACTTCGTGTACTGTCGACATGCCGACTGCGTCCACACCGACCATCTTAAGCATGGCGAGTTCCGCCACGGTCTCGAAGTTGGGCCCTCCCAAGCATGTGTACACGCCTTCACGCACCAAGTGATCCAACTTCAGTTCCTTTGCTACCTAAGTAAAATGATTATCTACTAGAAACGGAATCGCTTGAAGTTCCATTTTATCTATTTCTCAGTTCAAATACAAATACAAATTCATTTATTGCCACCAACAAATACAACGAATGAACATATTATGGTCAGAATACACATTTATTTACTAATTTATACAAATAAAATACATCCTAAAAATAATAACGTTTTGGGCTAAACGAGGTGTTTCAGCATTACCTGATTAGGGCTTACGAGTATGACCCATAGGTACAGTGCTGTTTTTCAGACACACCCTTCTCCCTAAAATGATAGATAGGCGGGAGTAGGTATAATAGGTATAAAGATCTCCCCTATACAGTCTGTTCCTACCTGCGTTTGTGCATGAATGTATTCGTACTCGTATCTACACAAATCGCGTTTGTGTTTCAGCCTACTTCTCAACTAAAGTCCTTTCGGTTTAGAAACTTCCAGTAGGTAGACGTAATTCAGTTTTTCCGCAGCAAATTGTCTCGTTAATAAGGCTACATTGTACTTCAATTGAAAGCACACGTCATTACTCATTTCCTTTAGCGGAGGTGGTAACTGTTCCAAATTTGCAAAACATTGATTTTACATACCTACTTAATGTTTTTTTCTAAAGACATTTTTGCTAACTAGGCAGGTAATTAAACAACGTAACGTTGTAATTGATATTCATATTTTCTTTATGACAGTAATGACTAAAGTTAAATGTAAGCATGTATCGTTAACGAATAAGTCACAATAATTGCGAGTTTTTGTTACTTTACTACTGTTAAACTTCTTATATGGTTGCTTGACTTACCTCTTTCGCGATATTTCTGAATACATAATTGTATGCCTTGTTCATTGGGGGGAAGCGAGGCCCGAACCTCTCATCGTTGGGTCCGTGCAGGGGATTATTGCCAGCAAAGCCCATCATGTTGATGTGGTCCTTAACTATCATCAAGTCTCCAATTCTGTAGCTTGAATTTAGTCCACCAGCTGCATTCGTAGCAATCAACGTTTTTACGCCTAAAAGTTTCATTACACGAACTGGAAGACAGCACTGTAAAAGCAACAATGTATTAAAGTGGGAAGACACGTAAGTGTTTATTACACATCCATAATTTGATATAAGCCAATAATAATACTATTAGGTACGTCATAATTGTTCTGCCTTTGGGTAACGTAGTAACTATTTAGTTTTGGGTATGTTAAGGTGATGTAGATTCCGCGCTCTTCCTGCTAAGCCTCGCTGCATGCGGGATCCGCTGAAGGGCGACCGCGCCCTAGAGAGCTGTTGGACCTTCTACCCCCGACCATCAAGTGGGAATTAGCGACTAACTCCCCTAACTCCGAATTCCCTCAACGCAAGAGCAGCTACAGCGCCTCGCAAGAGGAGAGGTCTGTCTATCTGCTAAACCTACTTAACGTAGGTACGTACAAACTTAGCTGCAGGCTCGCTGCAACGCATGAGTGGTCCACTAACCTGAGGATGTCTGAAGTGGAGCGTATTCCGCTATGCCATTTCAATGCGAATTGCTTACTAAGACACCTTCTTTCCTAACTGAAATTTTAGTGCTAACTAACGTCCGACTAATATGTGTCAGTAACCTACTAAGTAACCTACTAGGTACGTAAAAAACACTACCTACCTACATCACAATAAGCATTTAAGTACCTAATGTCCTAATGTTAAATATCTAAACTGAATTTAGTTATTCATAAGTGGTTGTATTCATATGCCATACGCATTATCATATGAATAGATAGCATTTTGAGAGGTAAAAAGTACCTATTTCTTCGTCGTCGTTATTGGAAAGATCTGAAGTGAGTGATGCAAGGGGCATCCGGGCGACCCCCAACGGAAGGTTATCTCCTGTTTAACTTCGGAATACGTATGCCAACAATTGAAGAGCAAACGACGCGTTAAGATAATATACCTACGTAAACAGATTAATTTTGTTTATGTTAGTAGTTTTATTTCGCCTCAAAACAAATTAGTAGGAAAAATGGTTTGGTAGAGACTTTACATAATATAATATTTAATTTGTATTTTAGGTAGTAGAGCCTATAGGGAACCAAATAGGTTTTACTATATGAAATCTAATTGTTCCATCTAATATATAAAATTTCCGTGTCACAATGTTTGTTGCAGTACTCCTCCGAAACGGCTTTACCGATTTTTACCAAATTTTATATGCGTATTCAGTAGGTCTGAGAATCGACTAACATCTATTTTTCATCCCCCTAAATGTTAAGGGTAGTCCATCCCAAATTTTTTTTTTTTAATTTTTAGATTAATTTTTATTTTTGAATTTTTTTATGATACAACATTAGAAAATACATACAACCCTGAATTTTCAACCCTCTACGATCAATCAAAAAGTATTTATATGGCAAAACAACGTTTGCCGGGTCAGCTGGTAATAATATAAGTACAGTTTGCCCGGGGCAGTACCACCGCCCGCCACGATATCTCGTACCATTTCTGCCGTGTAATAATTGTTTTTTAAAGCAATTATGGTCCGTTTGGAAAGGTGTGGTTTCCGGTTACACTTCTTTACTTAGTCATCAACCATTTCACCTTTTACATCAGGGTAGCAACACATCTGTGACTGACTTAGAACGAGACTCCTACTAATAAGTACTAACTGCTTGTACTATTATTCTGTGATATTACTAACACCAACTAACAGGACTAACTTTCACTAACACTCCCCAGTCCTCATACCTACTAACGAACTGACCAACTAATGTTCTAATTAACTCTCTCTCAACTAATTGGATTTACCATCCCAGTCCATAGTTGAGTCTTGTTCAAAGTCAGTCATAGTTCTCATGGATGGGCGGCAGCGGATGGATGGTGCTGCAAGCTCGTTTGCTATCTTGTATCCATAAAAAATAGTGACATTTGAGAGAAAGACGTCTGTGTAAAATTAGGTAAACGATTTGATAAATTACTTGTAGGTACCTAATACCTACGAGTACACTGCAAGCAAAAGCTACCAGAATTCAAATGAAATAAGTAGGTAGGTTTACACCAAGCCGAATCATAACTCAAATGTTTAACTGATGTTAGTACTGTTTTCCTGCTAAAAACTTACCTTCCAAAGCGGATATCCTTCGTAGTAATGAAAGCGGCCCTGCATAGCGACCACAGAAACCCCCGAAATTTTGCCGAATACGAGTCTTCCATGGTGTCCTTCTACGGTGCTCACAGGGAAATTAGGAATTTCCTCGTATGGAATGCATTCCGTATCCGTTATATTCTCTGCCAGTGATCCTGTGAGCAGAGTTTAAATATTATGTAAGTATATGTAAGTACAACAAAAAAATTTTTAGTAAAATAGATTATTATAAGAAAGCAATAACTATGGTGCATTGCAGTCAGATTGAAAAAATCGCAGACAGACAATATATTCGAAAAATACATTTTTGAATTTAAACTCGTACCTAATTAAAATGCCTGACTGCAAAACTGAATTGTAATTTTGAAAAAAATATTCAATGTACAGAAAAAGTCCCTCTTCAGTTTTATTATAGTACATAATAAAGTTACCTATTTAATAATCTAAAAGTTACCTATCTATATATAAAAGGAGAAGGTGACTGACTGACTGACATATCAACGCAGGGCCTAAACTATAAGGGTTAGAAACTTGAAATTTTGCACAGGGGTTCCTTTTATAATGTAGGGGAGCAATAAGAAAGGATTTTTGAAAATTCACCCCCTAAGGGGCTAAAACGGGGGTGCAAAGTTAGTATGAAACTTTGCCGTTTTTGAAGTTAGTGAATGTCTAATTCCACGAGAGCGAAGCTGCGGGCGTCCACTAGTTGGCCTATATAACAGAATTTAACAGATCTATTGAATCGTGTTTATTTATTTTGACTAGGTTACATATATGAGAGCTTTTACTTTTTACCTGAAGTCATTTATCATATTTTCTAGACTACAAGCAAACGTGATAAAACATGCTACATAAAAGAAGCTATAGATACCCTCATTCCAATACGAACCCATCCCCGAGCCGCAAATGATTCCTATCCGGGGCCGCACTGTTGTTCTCGCGAGAAGGAAGTTAGCGGTCTCGAGCAAGGTCTCGTATGAATACCTGTAATGAAGAGAATTGATCTATTAAATTCTAAAATTATATTCTGCTTCGAAATACTTACGTATAGTGACCGCCTTCTTTGTTTTTCTACTAGTAATAATAAGTCAATGTGTTTAATATTTATTTATTTAAATAAATACATAATACATTATCGCATAAAGCTTGTATCATCAATTAATTAATCTTTATCGAAAATTTGCTTGACCCTAATTAAAAAGGTTTAGTATCTATTCCTATATTTTTATCGAAACGTTTAAATTTTATTCAGATAGAATTTGATTTTTGTTTATGAAATGTTTTGTTTTTTTTTACTTCAATTGATTAATTTGTTTACTATGTTTACTAATTAATGTATCCGGTAACACTACATAACAAAAAATCAAAAAATGTGCTGATATACCTAACTGAAATTGTTTTTGGTTTTTGAATTAATCTTTCTTGTTGGAATCCATTACAAATAAGCACCAATCTGCTCTACCTAGGTAAGGTAGAGTATATTCCCTAAATATGGACCAGTTTCATAATATGGACTAAAATTATGATGAATATAGTAACGAAGTACGTAACGTATCATTCGACGTCAACCAAATAAAATCATTGAGGCTACTTTTGCGCACGTATCGGTGGCGACCTCCTTTTTTTTAGCAACTTTCAATGTAATTTTTCGAGGACTTTCATCACTTTGTTGTTGTCCATTGCATTTCTTACTAGGATTTTTATAATTTTGAATGAATGCGATTTATTTTTTATAAAATAAAACATTAAAAAGTCATATCATAGATGTTTAATATGGACCTTTTATATAGAGGTTATCCATATGGACCAGTTTATATTTTAATAGCAGTATTTTTCCTACATTAACTGGCCAGTTCTCATGGTTACATATTTGCACTAGTGGTCCAAATTAAACGACCCTTTGAGAATGATAAATTTTGTATCAATTTACTAAACATTAAAAGACAGGTGACCAGGTGTTTAAATTGACAGATTTAATATGCTGTACATCACGTAAGTAATAGATTAACGACTGGTAAAAATTAAAAACACGTAACACATTTATGGAACTTACTCTACATAGTTTAATAGGTACATACTGCCTAAATGTTAGATAACAGTGAGATAAGTAAATATTTTGAGCTTTCATTTGTATAGAAGGCAGATTTATTTTATATAAAAAGGTTTTACTATACGGACTAAAATTAAACCAACTTACATTATCTCAAATCAGTTCGTGGGTTAGCCTTTCCTACCTGTGATGTGGACTACTATTACAAGCAGTGACATACCTACTTTTGCGTAGCACGTGTAGCCATTGTGTTCATTAGTCATTACATAGTCAGCATTTCTAATATGAATCGTCAGAATTTGATAATGTCATTGTGGTTCCGTAAGTACACGCAGTAGGTACCTACCTAATACAAAATTCGCGAAATTCAAAAGTAGTAAAATTAACTGATCCCGTTTACAAGTTCTAGGATTACCAACCTACTCACAACTTAATAAATAGATTCCTACAAACATACCTCACAGAAGAAATAAGATGATGTTGAAATTGTGTTCAACTCATCATAGATTTTCGTGTTTAATAAAAAATTCTATTATACTTTTATTCGAACAAAAGCATATTACAAATCAAAAACTATATACCTATATGCCAATGTTAATAAGTATGTATCTATAAGTGCAAATATTCACGTTGGTTATTACAATTATTAGTGTAACCTACAGTAACCTTTAGATACGTAAGTCTAGATATAAGTAGGTACCCACATAGATGAAGTTTGGCTGTAATACATTAATTTAATCACAATAATGACCTCACAGAAGAAATGTTTTTTTTATTTTCAATCATTTGCCAGCAAATATTATCTACACGTAATAAATAGGTGCCTAACTTCCTTCTATTATTTTCTATTGCATAATAACGGTAGGTGACCTTGTTATGAAGTTGATAAAAACTCTACAACATTATCTATTGGTATGTACGGTACCTCTAAACTGAACTCTGAGTCTTCCAAAATAGCTTAATATTGTAATATTAGTACTTATATAAATATGTTACGCTCATTACGCTATGTATATATAAATCAATGACTTATCAACTTATTCCTATCTTCTTAATACTTATATATAAATTACGTGTCACGTTGTTTATCCGCGATGGACTCCTAAACTACTTATCCGATTTTAAATTAAATTTGCACACCGTGTGCAGTTTGATCCAACTTGAAAGATAGGATAGCTTACATCTTAATTTATAGCCGCAACATTATTTTATTGCAAACTAGTGGACGCCCGCAGCTTCGCTCGCGTAGAATAAGACCTATTAACGACGTCTGCCCGCGTTCGGGTTGCCCACTTGACTTAAAAAACGGCAAAGTTTCATACTAACTTTGCACCCCCGTTTTACCCTCTTAGGGGGTGAATTTTCAAAAATCCTTTCGCTCACCTGTAGCTCCCCTACGCTATAAAAGGAACCCCTGTGCAAAATTTCAAGTTTCTAATATAGTTTAGGCCCTGCGTTGATATGTCAGTCAGTCAGTCAGTCAGTCAGTCAGTCACCTTCTCCTTTTATATATATAGAATATTTGTCTATTATTTGATATTCACAATTATCTGTTAACTCCAAACGATTTTAACAGATAGCGATATCTGTTGACTGGATTGAGTACCTAAGTAATCAATAGATGGCAAGTTTAACTTTTACGTGCTTTTACAAAAAAATCTCCCACTAAAAATTCCTAGAGGGGTCATATTAGCAAAGATGAAATGCATAAAAGATATCAGTCAGTCAGTTTTTAGGAAACTTTTTTTAACCAGCTAGGTGCCTATGTCATTTTAGGGTAGGTCTTAGTCCTACAAAAGTATGGATTTGATTTGTTTTCGATGAATCCCTATCAAATCGAACCAGTAAGTATTATATTTTATTCTGTGCCTTACGTAAGAATTCCGACATTAGAAGCTTATTTTAATACAGACAGACGAGACTTTTAAAAAAATATAACCTGCATATCCGGATTGCTAAACGATTGTTTCTTGTCTGAGATATCTATGATAATGCACAATAAAAATTTGAAATCGAAAACCATAAAATAAAAATGGTAATGAAGTAAGTTTAGATCTGGTTTACCCGGATTTCAACAACTAGGTATGTACCCATTATAATGGAATCAGCGAACAAGTAGATAACCTTAAGAATGCCTTTCTATACATTTTGGCTGTAAAAGTTAACTTACCTATAGTAGGTATTTACTGTATACACATAACCTACGTAACATTACCAGGACCAATTAGGTATCACTTAATAAGAGTTAATACTACCTAATAAATAACTGATTAATTGAAGCGCATATGTACTCCTATAAAATCCTCTACTAACATACATTCCTATCCATAAAATATAGTTTTAGATATCTACCTAAACCACAATAGGTAGATATGTATACCTACGTTAACTTTTATGTATGTAAGTATCTATTAATCGTGTGGATGAATGGATTACCTACATAAACAGTAATTTTATACATTAATTACCAAAATTTCGTACACAACTATTACTAATATTGCAATTACGATTTCATCACATTCATGCGGAAATACGGTGTAGGAATTTATGTTCCAATCTTCATTAAACCTAGTAACATAAAAATAGGTCTGTTCTTTCCTGTGCGAAGGTGCACTTTAATTTACATATTTTTAAATTATTATTTATCAAGTATTATTTGCTCTTCTAAGCCTTGTCTTGTATTTTTTCGTTAGAGCAATAAGACACACTAGCTACACGGTAATTTTTATAGAGACGTAAAAAAGGCTTAGATCTGATAAATCGATCGAGATCAAATCTGAATGTGTCAAAAAATTTACTTATCTAAAAAATTTTACGAAGCCTTTGAGATTCTAAGATGAAATTTAGTCATCCACTAGTCTAGTAACTTTAACAGAAAATTATTATTACCTAGGTAAATATTTTTTATTAAAATAAACCACAATTTTTTTTTTTTTTTGAACTCGTAACATGATTTGCTGCTTTTATCGAGTGCAATACAACACAGTAAAACATCACACAATAAAAATATAAGCTGATAGGGTAGCTACTAGCCTACTACTACTTACTCGAACCTGATTTACAAGATTCCAGACCCTAAGAAAAACTCTTAACAGGCACTGTCATTAAATATTTAACAACAAGAAGCCATCGATAGATTGAAATTCCTATCTGGCCTTACAAATATCATTAATAATGGCCGCTTGATGTAACAGTTTAATCAATAATTTCGTAAAATCACGTAAAAATAAGATAATAAACAAGCGCTTGACATTATTTGCAGCTGCAACGTAAACTTTATACATATACTACTACAACTTATAACTTATGAAAATGACACTAAAATCAATCGAATGACTGAAGTGGATTACTTTTATTCTACCTTACTTAATGTTTATAGTAGTAAATATAGTTTATGGAGATAATCTGCGAAACTACGGATTAGATTCTAATAATTATTTCACTAATAGCAGACAGAAAAAATATACTTTGTATAACAAATAGGAAGCTACCATACCTTACTTTAAGCTATAGAGTAATAATACACGGCAAAAGTCCACAGAAATAACTAGTAACATTTTAAAAAGAAAATAAATAAATAGTACCTAAGTAATACCCAAGGCAATTTCAAAATTATCACATCTTGTGAATCTTCGCACGTTGACCGACTCGTAACAATTAACCCTTGTTGAGTTCGTATTAATGGTACGCACAACTAGATATTATATAGCTACACCTACTTTATATTATGCCAATCATACTTATTACAGATTTATAAAAAAACATTGCAACACGTAGGGATACATTCGTTGGGACCACTGTTCCTAACCATGTTTTCACTGGTTGAAGTCGTTCAACCACAGAAAATATCACTAATAAAAAACATAAGTCAACTCTAGGTTACATACCCATTGCATCCATTTGTACTTCCATTGCCATTTTCTGTCTCAACTTCAGGTAATGTTTTCTTCGCGGGTAAAAAGTTTGTGTAGTCCTTCAATACGTTAGTATTAATTGGTGCCATCACTAATTACTCAATCAGATGATACGGCGAGATAAAATTGAGACGGGTCTAGAGCGGTCGATAACACAACATTAAATGTGGTTCTCAGGACACTCCGTCAGTTTTATAATGATTGGTCCCAGCTCTAACTAGAAGCAATATCTCGTTTGATTTCATTATATATTTTACTCGCGTCAGTTCAGTTATCAGTGGAGCACAAGTGTTATGTGCTCATGTGGTATTATTTAAAATCTTTTTGTGTGTCGTCATTATTATTTTACGAAAACAAAAGATTTAATGCATATTTTTTCATTGATAATATATTGGAAGTTGTCGTTAAGGTAGCTTTTCATTAATGCAAAACATTTTAATATATTCATAAAACCATTAAGGAGATAGAAGTTAAAGAATAATGAAGTAAGTGAGTAAAATAAATATTAATCGTAGGAATCGTAGCGTTTGGCGACCTATCCGTCATCCGACCATGACATGTTCTTTATAACCTTTAGTTAAGTAATTTAAAAATTTAAAAGAAAATTAAAATAAAAACTCAAATCAGAATCTCAGTCAATATGTATTTACGGAGATTCTGAGTGGTCTTTACGTTCACGTTCGTTACTGTCTGCAGATTACCCCTGCTTAGTTTAATCGCGAACTAAACTTATTTAATTCAATAATGGAATATTTTTGACTGCATTGTTATGGAAAAAAAAGTCAAAATGAACCACGTAAATGTTAATATTAGTTAGGTACTGATAATGCTTTTGTGATAACTCTTCCAGGTAAACAGATAATTTAAAGGATAAAATTTTTTTGAAAATAACGTAGAATTTAGTTAATAAGAACTTATGTATCCAATTAAAGCAAAACAGTTAAGACAAGTCTGAAAGGAGAACCTGGCGAAAATTTTACCCAGTCGCAAATTACTAAAGTAATGACAGTGCACTTAAACAAAAAAGCACACGGTCATGCTTATTTACATAATTATCCGTATATGGATAGTGTTCACAAGTAAGTATGTATAAGTTTGTAAGTTATATTTTACAATAAGTAATAAATAAATACAACCGGCTCTTATTTTAATAAGAGCCGGTTGTATTTATTTATGTACACATGTAGGTACTTTAGTAGCTTTAAATTGATCCTTCAGTAAAAATGGTGTTCGAAAATTCCGAACACCCATTATAACGAAAACCCAACGATGTCCTGCAATATGGGATAGACAAGAGACATAAAGTTACTGGGCTGATACTAGCTAGTACCTAGTAGGTATATGGAACCCATTATCGGTTCCGTATAGAGATTTCTCGGGACAGTACCACCACCGTCATTCAGCACGGTACACACACAGGTGTGGTTTTCGATAACGTTATTTTAGAGGCAACCATCTTAGTCCTCAAGGTTAGTAACGCAACTGTGACTAACTTTGGAACGAGACTATTAGTACATACTAACAAAATCTCATAGGACTATGGGCTATTGAGCCCAGTAATAACCAGACCTTACAGCTACCCGTGCCCAACAGTGGGACAAAGAAAGGGTTGTGATGATGATGATAGCTACCCACCAACTGACCAACTAATGTTCTTATTTACAGCATATGCTAACTGGACTAACTATCCCAGTCCCTATTTGAGTCAATGTTGGTCACAGTTGTCATGGGCGGTAGTGGATGGGTGTGGTGCTTTAAGGTTGTCTGCTATCTTATATCCATAAATAGACGTAAAATTACATACATAACACATTTGTCACATATCGATACCTTGAATCTCAAATGGCGTAATCACCATTTTGGCCAAAATGACTTTTGAATGCTGTCTTACTGCGTTTTTTTTTCTCTATCGATCTGTCCAATCAGAGTTTTAAAATTCGCAAAAAAGTGGTGATTACAGCCCACGTGTTTTTCGTCGATGAACAAGAATTTTCTAATTGTTTAGTCGTAAATACCTTTAAAAAAATAATTTTTAAGATTTCGGTCGATACACCAGTTAAAATTATAATGATGTGAAAAATACTGATTATCGAGTTAGGCGTATAGGACTCATAAGTTTAACTATGGCGTTTACGACTCAAGTTACTTTAAGAATTTAAAATAAAATAAATAATTTTAGGGGGTATTAACCTTCTTGCATTTAATTTGGCGTTTACGACCCATGGATTTTTAAAAATATGTTTTTTACTTTTGTCGTATCAACCATGTTATATATGAAATGTTAGGCCAAAAAAATCTGTATTATAAAATGAATTGACTCTTACGCCCCATCATTTTTAAAAATAATATTTCACGAAGAGTATCTTCGTTTGCCTTCAGATAAAAAGGTACCTACTAATCGACTTATTAGCAGAAACCGATGAAGAGGACGAAGAAGGTGAATATGAAGAAAACTCAGTTTAATTCTTTAAACGTTTTCCTTTCATGTTAGTTCATGTTGACGATAATTTAGGTCTGTGATTTATAATTAAACTCATTAAATTCTAGTTAGAATAGTGAAATTGACGTGTTTTATTTCTTTTGGCCAATACTACTCGTATTGAAGATTGTTTAGTTGCAGGAAAAACCTAAAAGATAAACGAAGTGTTCCGTGCCGCGCTGGTTGACACACTTATAGCTAGTACGAGTACCGAGTAAATTATATTTTATTTTTCAAATTACCGACCATAAGCTGTTGTTTATTCTTATTAACTAGGCATAAGTTTAACATAAATATAAATTTATCAACTCAAAACTTATCTTTACTTTATACTTTGTGCACACAACAAGTGAACATGTTAATTTATATTCTCATTCAGTGAAATGTTATTTCTTTTGAGAATAAAGTTTCTTCGACCACAAGTGGCAGGAGTGTTGCTAGCGCCTAAATCTTATACAGATCTTAGACGCTAGCTATAACATTTTAAAACGTTCGTTTTATTTCTTTACACACTAGAAGACTATCTAGAATCTAGGCGCTAAGCAAGGCTCCTGTCAGTGCCTTAGTGAGTACCTAGCCTTAGTTCATGCGAAGTATAATATTATTATGTCTATCCTAATCTAAAAACAAAACAGAATTATACATACACAATAATTTTAGTTTGAACTGCAAACCAAAATTATTGTGTTTGGATAATTGAAGTAATAAAATCTATTTCATTGTTGCACTTGCTATTAATTTTGTAATAATCAAATTACCTAATTTGTCTCTTTTCTTGCATCTTCCTTCCTTCCTTGTTTTTTATAAGTCAATTAGGCTGTTACACCCTGTTACACCGTAACTTTTTACAGAACAGCCTTTTTTTTGGGTCGTAAACTCCAAGTTATCAAAATTTTTTTGGCGTAATCACAAATCATTTTTGCATAATATTGGTTGAATTTTTAATACCGTATTACTGTGTTATAAAGCTCCCTATATAAGTTAATTACATCCAATTTTCATTTAAATAGCATTATTAATTGAAAAGATATGAATTTTAATCTAAGATTTTTTTTTTGTTTCGGCTCTCCTGAAAAATGACGATTTGGTGATTACGCCATTTGAGATTCAAGGTATCGATATATTAAACTACTTCTTTCCTAGGCGCCCTTATAATTAGTTCGGGCATTCCAGGGAAGTGTCGCCCGAATAGTGAAGGAGTAACTGAATAAATAGCTTTTAGGCGGTAGAGAATAGATTTTCTTCCTTGGCGCTTGTGGGGGACAGAGATCCCGCTCTGTTAGAAAGCATTGGCGTCCTCCAGCGCTGTGCCCATGACAGGTCTTGGATGAGACGTCCAAAGACGTCGAAACCCATTTACAACGTTGTGCAGCGTCACGCAACGTCGTCTTTCCCGGGCTCACTGGATGGACGGTTCAAGCTCCCACTCTTGCCGCCCGTGAACCCAGAAGCTCCCTTTTAGTAGTCTCTTACGACAGGCAGGGGATATAGTAGCACTATTCTGGTTCCGAGCTACAGGGACATCCAATGTACAAACCTAGGATTTTAATTAGAAAATGATATTACAGAACCATTGTAAATGATAATGATATCTACTGTTACTGTTACACAGCACTATTTGTTTTTCACATTCATAATATTCTCCGATATTTATAAATACCTACATAATTTGTGGTACATACTTATTATAAGCTAAATTATTATAATAATGTATGTCTGTCTCCCATAGGTATGGATGTTCCAAAGATCGCCGAAGAAATCGAGTCATACAAAACATGTGATCTCGAGCGAAGTAGTTGGAGTACCTAACCTTCCCACCTAATACAACAGGATGGCGCATGGCGGCACGGCCCCTATTGTATAAGGTTCCTATTGAATACAAGCAAATTTGAATAACATTTACCAAATCAATACGCTTCGTTTCGTGATGCTATCAGATCGGTAAACTACAGTCCGTAAGCCAAACTTTTTGTAAAAGATCCGTAACAGTAAGACGTGCCTGGCGGGGCATATAATAATTATGTGGGGCATAATTATTACTATATTCATTTTAATAGTATTGAGAGATATTTTTCAAGGACCCCCAAATTACCCACCAGGTCAAGTTTAACCCAAATGAGGGCCTTACTAACTATAGCTTACACCATAGATTTTAAATTTTTATATTGATTTTAGGTCCAGCCCAGTTGCCCATTGTTGGGAATTTGATATCAGTATGGTGGCATTTAAGAAAGTTAAAGTATCATCACAGGGTATGGCAATTATGGTCCCGAAAATATGGTGATATACTTGGTTTACGCCTGGGTTTTTTAAATGTCGTGGTGGTGTCAGGAAGAGACATGATTAAGGAGGTTTCAACAAACGAAATCTTCGATGGGAGACCGGATGGTTTCTTTTACACTTTGCGATCGTTTGGGAAAAAAATTGGTAAGTCTTCTTAACCATTAAGCTCAGTAATATTGGTATTTTTTTACAAAATAAAATAACGATATTAAAATATGATTAAACCGACTTCAGAACTAACAATTAGGAAAAAATAATAATTTAGTTTACTAGCTAGCTAAACTTCAACCAATAGGCATACCACAGTTAACAAACAACCTATAGGTTGTTTGTTAACCTACCACTCTGTTGACTCTAGACCGCCCTCAAATGAGGCTGTGTGAGGTTTACAGCATAGTGCACCAAGCTGTTCCTGCGGAAGTAAGTTCAATAAGTGATTTTTCGTTCATGTATAATTGTAGATAAAAAAAAATTATACCATACTGGTCCAAATTGTAAACAATTACCATTATAATGAAAAATGAATCTGTGAACCTGTAAATTAAACGTTTACTCAAAAGCTAATGTGTAGTACCTACTTACGATGAAAATAGAAGCTCACGAGAAACGTTGCCACAAGCGGTCCACTGGTGGGCCGAAGCAGGTGCTTCTTATCACTATCGATCGGTTGATATGTACATCGACGACGCCACGCTCGCTTCAGGATTATTTGTAGGGCAGTCCTTGGCCTAACTGCTCTGTTTTTGAACCGACCTCTTACCCATTAAATCAAATTGCAGGACTAGTATTTTCTGATGGCCCCTTTTGGAATAAAACTCGCCGCGCAGTTATACGGTGCTTGAAGCAATTTGGCTACGGGAGTAGGGCCATGGAGAGTTATATTAAAGAGGAATGTAGAGCCCTTGTCCAATTACGCATGACGGAAGCTGGCAAGCCGGTCGATGCAAAGCATATGTTTGACGTGTCCGTTGTCAACATTCTATGGCAATTGATAGCTGGGAAAAGGTAAGCTAAGTCAAAGATGTTCTAACTCAAATAATTACTGGGAGTTAACTAGGAGCTGAAAATAAAATAACATATTAATGGATGAAAGTAAAATATAATTATCATGTTTGAAATTTACATAAATTAAGACATTTGTAAATATAACATAGCAAACTAGCATGCAGAACCACCCATGTCACCCATACGTACATATAATAGCCGTAACAAATAATGAAAATAACTCATAGACTCTCGTACCAAGCCTGCTTTTAACCTTTAACCGGTGGTGGCAAATAAACACCTGTAACAACGGCACGTTTATATGTGCCCTTATCACAGGTTATCATGTTATCTATCATATATTATCATAGAAACAACATCGTTAGAAGAACTTAAATACACGCGTAAACGAACTAAAATGAAGACTTTTTTTAATATACATATTATAATTATTGCATTATCAGTAATCGGTCCTTGATAAGTGTGCTAAGTTTCAAATTAATCCGACGTTTTGAACCGGGTGAAAATCACGTTCAAAGATTCCGTCACATACTTCATACATACTCGTAGATACATACCAAGCTAATAAAAGCGTGTTAGAAAGGGTTTTTTAACAAAACAACTTAAACAAACTTAAGTAAATAGCTTTTTATTTTAATATTCAAGGTTCGATTTGGAAGACAAGCGGTTAAAGAATTTGTGTTATTTGATATCAAGATCATTTCAAGTGGTTGACATGAGTGGGGGTGTTGTCAACTCCATGCCGTTCCTCAGATATATTATTCCGGATCTGATTGGATACACCGAGCTGAAGTCTATACATGAAACATTATACAAATTTCTAAAGGTAAGTTTCATAAAAAGTAAAATAGATAAACACTAACAACCATAAAGCAAAATGTTACCCAACCCAGGATCTAGGTGAAATTAAATATATGAGGAGGACCAAAAGAATGCTGTTTTTAAAATTAATCCTTTAAATTTAAAAAAAGTTATTTACTCGGTAAAAGGGAAAGTGAGGCCTTACTACACCACATAGAATATCTACAGACAGATATATGTATGTATAGTTTCTCGTTTCAAACGATATCCAGAAGTTTAGTAAAAGCTCCTTATTTATTCGGTGCGCCGCGCGCTGCCTACTCGTATATGTATATGATAAGAATTATGTTATTATGATTTGTATTATTTTCTCACTGTTATCCTTAATCCACTGTTCTCAATAAATCCATGTTATTTAAGTAAATTAAGAATGTAAAATCTAGAGGCCCAATAAATCATTCTTATTATTCTTATTATTATTATTATTTCAAATAAACACGCAATATGGTCGTGTTCAGATGGTTCTGTTACGATCAAGAATTGCCTAATAGAATTAACTGAGAATGAATAAATATATGTCAAATCGTTTACTCCGCTGTTAATGTCGAGAAAACAGTTATCTTTTATAGGGTACTTTTAAATTAACAATAAAATAACCAATATATATTACATACTGCAATATATTTGGGACAAACAAGATAAAGGTTCACTCGGTTCAGGGACTCGGTTTTGCGAGTCAGCCCTGGCCCTGCGAGTGCCATTTTGATAACAGGGCTAAACAAATAAAAATTTACAAAAATATTGTATAAATTTAATAACACTTACGATGTCATATGACATGTATGTAGAAGATATCATTATGCAGTGGCAGAAGTTTGTTATTTACCTACTTATCATTATAATAATACATACCTACTTAATACTTATAGTATAATAGTGTATGCAATATATTGTAGCGTGAACTGCTTGATCACGATACTCTATGCTATGTCCCCGGTCATTAATTATCCCTGCCTTCGCTGCGACCCATAGACGTCCCAATGCTGGGCACGGGTCTCCCCCACAGACACTGCTGCGGGAAGTCTAGAGCATACTCCACCACGCTGCTCCAATGCGGATTGGTAGGTGGCGGAGGGGTTAGTGGCCAACCCAGTGTCGAATGTTCTCAATCCATCCGAAGGTCTTCGACAAGGCTTACCGACTGTTTCCAACATTGAAAACAACCGGGACCGACGGCTTTACGTGCCCTCACGGCAAGCGTCCAAGCGCAAGCACGGTAGCGTCCATGAATATTTTTTTTGCCACTAGCAGCGTCACCGATCCAAAAACCGACCGCGCCCGTCGTTGCTTAACTCTTTCAATCACATTGAATTGACCCGAGCCATTGGGCTATGGACGCTACACATTGAATCGACCCGAGCCATTGGGCTATGGACGCTACCTATGTCGGTATCCCTGCCTATGTCGGTTCAACAATTGAATATGTCTTAACTACTTGGATCTATGAGTGTCGTAGCCGTGGCCGCGTGGGAGCGATACTCGACGTGCATGGGTATGGAATTTCCATCCACTGTAACACCCTCGGTGCCCCACGGTAATCTCAATCAGAGTATAATTTTAATACTATGCCTCAACGCCTGTGGAAGACTCAGAGATCTCTGGTAGAACACAACGGCGCGCTCCACACGACGCCCGTAATGGCCAAGTCCTTGAAAAGAAGCGCTCAAAGGTACTCTGGAACGGCAGGTAAAGTCTTGAGATTCTGAAAATAAATACTTTATTGCCGTTTTATTTTCTATTACAGGAAACTATTCAAGAACATCAACAAAACTTGGATTTAAATCGGCCTAGAGATCTTATAGATACTTTCTTAATTGAAATAGCTCAAAATAAAGAAAAATCCTGTAAGTACTTACCTGTCGGATTTTACGTAACACACGAACAAAAAATTTAATTTACCTTTTTACATCCCTTATATGGTAACTTGAACTCATTACCGGGGATGATTGATTAGACCTATAGGGTGTGTCTGTGTACCCCTGGAGTAATTTCTCGTGTAGTGACTTCCTGAAAACCCAATTCTCCGCAAAGCGACAACATCGCTGCGAAAGAAATGGTAGAGTTCAAATTTAGTTCAGGCCTTAGATAGGTATATGTCGTTCAGGCATTTCACACAATAGATCTCTGATAATCTGACTTGGTAAAACTAAGTAATTTTTTTTATGAATAAAAGATAGCAAACGAGCTTGCAACACGACCCATCCGCTGCCGCCCATGACACTCGTGACTGACTCTGAACAAGACTTATATAGGGACATGATGGTCAGTCCAGCTAGCTTATACAGTTAATTATTAGTTGGTAAGTTAGTTAGTGGATATGAGGACTGGGGACAGTTAGTGATAGTTAGTCCTGTGGGTGGTGTTAGTAATAGTCCAGTTAGTAATTGAAGTCCAGTGACAGACGTGTAACCAAAAATCACACCTTCCCAACCACAATTGCTTAATCCCAAGGTATCAAACATTCCAGGATTATAACTACGAGTATTTTTTAACCAACACATTCGCTGCCAACGAAATAATATAAATAAAACATTACCCAGGAGCCAACATTTTTTAAGGTGTATTTTGGTTAAGTATATATGTATGTTTAAAAATATGGATGAAAGTACATTGTTATTATTATTATTTTAATAGAAAAAAACGTTTTTCGGATCCGAGTGGTCGGCACATAGCACGCCAGGTGCCGGTCACTTGGATCCGAGTGCTAGGGATAGCAATGGTTAGAATGGAGCTACTGCACAGATTTCGATTATTCTTTCAAAAGCTACATTATCCCTGAGTAACATAGGCTATAAAAGGTAAATAAAATATAATACGCATTTGGATAATTATTTATTTAGGAAGACATTAAAAAATCTCTCTCGTTACTTCTTGCTTCTACTCTCTTATTACTTATTATTATTACCCTCCAGACTCTTCAGAGTCATCCTCATAACTATGCCTACGCTTTTTTCTAAAACTAGGTTTTATTCTTGACGATCCAGCCTCGCTGACCATTTTTCTTAAAAGATCGTGTGTACAAGTCACAATTTTACGGTTTGTGTGAAACCACTACGCGTTTACGGAACTTGACTATTTTGTCAGAGTGGCCGCGCAAACCAACTTACACTCGCCTCAAACGCCGGCGGCTAACTGACTTAAAAAAAATGTACGGCTGCTCACTCGTATCCGAGTCGGCGACACCGCTACTATGCCACCTCCCCCCTCGGATCCGAGAGGTTGGCAGCGAATGTGTTAAATTCACTATCTGGAATTATTGGATCCCAGAGATGATTGTATCAATCGTATCGATTGTATCAGCAATCGGATAACCCGTATATACAGCAACGCACATTATACGATTATTTTTCGTTCTCTGTCAGGCCATTGCCGCCATATTTAATCAAATGACCACAACGATTACAATTAAGTTACAGACGAAGAACTCCAAGTCATTTGCCTGGATTTCCTGGAAGCGGGAGTGGAAACGGTTAGCAATACGGCCGCATTTCTCATGCTTCACATAGTGCGGGATCAGGGCCTACAGCATCGACTGAGAATGGAAATTGATGCAGAAATAGGTCATTCACGGCCACCGTCACTCAGTGATCGATCCAGGTAATTATGTCCGTTATGATGTACAGAAAACCAAGTCATTAAACCAAATTCTTAACTGTGGAAGAGAGCTGCCGTTAGCGCCCACTTGAAGACTTCAGACAGTTGCGCTATTTACGAGTACATACCATAAAACAGCTGTTAAATGAGTACTTGTATGTCATGTCATGTTTTCCCCCCAGAATGGTGTACACTGAAGCAGTGCTATTGGAAGCACTTCGCATATCAAGTGTGGCAGCTGTAGGCATCCCCCACATGGCACTCAGTGACGCACGGATTGGCAATTACGTCATACCGAAGGTTGTGTATATGAGAACATAAGATTTTAGTATTTTATTTGCATGGATTTAAAGACTACGTCATTCCTTTATTCCCTGGTAATTTGTAAGCAACAAATAGTTGTGTAGTGTAGGTCCAATTATATCTAATCTGTGGTACTTCTAGCAATACCTCGCTCTTGTATAGGCGGTTAATTTTTGCATTTTTGTGTGGAAACTGTAGATAAGGTACAATCGTTTCTGATATTATTTTTTACAAACATCAATTTAACTGTCTTCGGCGAAATACAGGCGTTAAGTTTAACCCTCAACTTGCAGGCTTGGATGTTTCTACATGGTACCTACCTATTTATATATTCTTGAAAGAGTTGCATATACCTATATAGTACTTTGATAATACAATGACATAATCTGTCGATAAAATAAATTTATCCAACCATCGAATGCAATCGCTGTTCGTTTGATTGACAGCCATTTCGTTCTTCCTGATTCCCTACTTTAGTACCTAACTCATCTATAGACAGGTTCAGTCTGATTAACTGGAGCGGAGGCTTCGTTCGTTCCATCGAATTCTCCTCGCCATACTGCGTGTACCTATAATAATTACTACGAGTAGATAAGTTGGTTCTAGTTATTACAGGGTATTTCCTGAAGACTGCACGACCAACATGGGCAATGCGATTTATCTTAATACCACTTATTACTGTTCGTATCTTACATACAGGTCACGAATACCTTAGCTTTCCAGTTCTCATCTCTTTGCGAAAAGGAATATTACCTACGTGTAGTATGTATGTACGTATGACTACGAATAGGTAGGTACTTACTTAATAGTATCTGTCTATCTTATAGAAGTTATTAGGAAGAATACATGCAATCTATCTGACAATCAGCTTTTTAAGGACCACTTCATACAGGAAGAAGTCAAGTAAAATAATGTCAAAAAACGATGTAGTTTTTCAACTATGTAGTACTTATAACATAAATGGTGTTATTTATTTTTTTAATTTGCGCACGTGCCGTAACGCATTGCATTATTTAATGTCATTTTGTTTCTGGAGATACGCCAAACGGCTTTGAAGATTTTTGTATGAAGCCTAGCCCACCTACTACTTTTTTTTTAATTTTCTTTCCGATCCTTCTTATTATAATATTAACTATGTTCTATAACATCATCACAGACGTAGAAATACCTTAAAGTTGGTTAAATTCGGGTGTTTTTCTTTGGCGCCACTAGTATGACTTGGGCGGTCTATATCTTGGAAACCTGACACTTTACGAGACTTTGTCAATCTATAATTTAAGTTTATGTTGATGAGAACTATCGATTTTTGGAGGTTTGAATAATGGCCGTCATTTTTAAAAAATTAAAAGAAAAAAAGAGTAGGTAAGCCAAAATCTTCAAACCCCTTTGCTTACTTTACTTAGTGCTAACTCGACGAACTATGTCGGTAACCCTCGTTCGTCTACGGATTTTATCTTAACGAAACCTGTCTCGTAGCGAAATACCGAGCGTAGCATTTTCCATAGCGCGCTGACCGACATTGAGCTCGCAAATGAGGCCGACGGTTAAGGACCACGTCTCAGATCCATATATCATCACATCACTTGCAATAAACACAACTCAAACAATTTTGTCTCAGGTATTATTATTGCTAACAAAAATAAATGTAAACAAACGTTGCAGGGCACATTCATTCTTCTCGCCTTGTTCGACCTGCATAACGGAGCGCATTGGAAGGACCCAGCCACATTCCAACCAGAGCGATTCCTCACCAAAGATGGAAACCTTATACAGGACGACTGGCTTATGCCCTTTGGCTGTGGTAAGTACCTACAAACAGTGCTCAGTGATACATATTATAGGTACCTTTCTCAATAAATAAAAATATAGGTAAGGCTTAGTAAAATATATTACTAAATATTTTCTACCGATTTATTCCTTTCGGACTTTATCTTGTTGTTTCAGTTACTCCAACTGAACAATTTATACACCCCGAAAAACAGGATTTGAACTCTTTACTGCATGCACCGTATAATTTAAAAAAACACGCCTTTGTAGATAATCAACTTGAAATGTAGATGATTTTTAAATATTTGGCTTATGTTTTAAATATTTGGCATTGTCATATTTTCTAATAAATACTTTCTTCCAGGGAGGAGACGTTGTATCGGCGAAGGACTAGCTCGATCAGAATTATTCTTATTCCTAACCCACATCCTACAGAAATTTTATTTGAAGCTGCCCGAAGGAGACCCCCTGCCGTCTACGGAACCCATAAACGGCGTGACTCTATCTGCTAAAGAATTCAGAATTGTATTCGTTCCGAGAAAAATTAATACTAAAACCTGAATATTTACAATTTAAAGTTTGAAGAATTAGCTGCTTGTAGTCAATAAAACATTTTTTCTCATGAATAACGTATTTTGCTTACATTACAATTTTTAATTCTAGACATTACCTACTTATTTCAATAACCAATAACTACCTCAATGACTACCTAATTGTTCTTATTTAAGTACTTATATTCGAGTATAAATCCATTTATACGAACTAAATTAACTAGGTAGTGAGCTTATCTGCCCACGACAAAATCCAGAAATAACTAGAGTAGGTAATCACTTCACTAAAAATCAATGCATTTGGCGCATGCGTGTCCTTAACTTAGATAACCTACGTACCTTGCTGTCAAGTTATACCGGCTGACGCTTTGTTGTTATTGTAAGAAAATATAGGGAATAATCGCACCAAATAACAATATGAACAATTCAGTATTTAATTCAATCCAACGATAGCATGAATATCAAAACGCAGTTGCTAAGCTAGATGAACAATATGTAGCTCTACACTTAATAGTCGCATAAAATAGGAATTCATTTAGTCAATACATAAATAAATTATACCTGCACAGATTTCATATCAATTAAGCTTCGTGATTATTTAAGACAGTGAAAAATAAAAATGGTGTTTACACGCAATTTTAATTAAGTACGAACGCAGGTTGTATATACCTATGTGTGTATCGGATACAAAATGAGTGAAATGGCTTTGTATTGGTATTAAATTGAGTGGATCGTGAAAATGAACGAGAGCCTAGGCCGGGGCTACGCCCGCATAGAGGGCATCCGTGGTGCGCGTGGCGAGCCCATGGGGGCCCAGCCAGAGCCCAGCGCTCCGCCCCCCGATCGATTTAACAATGTTTACCGCACTTTGTTTGTGGCTGGATTGGCGTTTCTCCTACCGTTTAACAGGTAATATTCTTTTCCTTGCGCCGGTGCAGTTTATTTATTGGGATGTATTGTATGCTACATGGAGTTACATAGGTACCTATAAGCATCTAAATTATAATAAAACTGAAGAGGAACATTTTCTGTACATAGAATATTTTTTCAAAATTCCAATTCATTCGTTATAATAACGCTTTAGAACTCAGATATGTGAATTTTGAAAATATCTGTCTGACTGCCCAGAAATCCCTAATGGAATATGTATATAGCCAGATTATAATATTACATTAAGATACAAGTGCGGTAAGTTGAAAATTACAGCCGAGGCGATATTGCTAGCCCGAGCCGTAGGCGAGGGCTACAAGAAAGCAGAGGCTGTAATTATCAAAGCGCACGCGTGTCATACGACGTTTTATAACATGTTTGCGAGGAAATAAATTAATAAATTCATCAATACTTGACGACATTTTCAAATAAAAACACTACAGCGAAAAGAAAAAGCGCGCGGAACACCACAGAACCACGACAGAACAGTCATATCGTACGATTTCACTGATCAATATTGTTCTTATGATATGCATCGTTATTTTCGATGATTGAGTGAATTATTTGATTTTTTTCTCAGCCATTTACAGCAAATTCGAATTGTCTACAGTTTTCATTATATAATTTAAATAATTTTTACTTGTACACAAATTAGCAATGCGCATCAGAGTTTTTTTTAAGGTAAAGTCACAAAAACAGCCAATATTATTATTAAAGTAAATTGATAGGTATTTTTAATTATGTACTTATCTAACGAATTGGTTCTGGCTGTAATGTTAGATTTAAGTTTGTGTCTATTAAATAAATAAATAAATAGATAAATTTTTTGTTTTTGGTACATACAGATAAATTATTTTAATTTATTGTCAAAATTTATTAAATTAAAGAATTAAATGTTTATTTTTTATATTTGATCTCCCAAAGTTAATTTTATTCATAAAATGTTAACCACTTTTTGACTTAAAAACTCTTTGCTAAGATTGAAAAAAGTACCGTTCGTTTTAGACGGAGCATCTTGTTAGACCGTGCGTTTTACCTTATTAAAAAAAAAACCCGTGCGTTTTACATTACATTACCGCACAAGTGCTGTAATGTAATTTAAAACGCACAAGTGCGGTAATTAGATACATTACGATATTGAAATTGGTGAAATAAGGGGCCCATTACGAGCAAATGTGTTATAAAAAAAATAATTACAAAAGGAAAAAATCAAATCAATGAAGAAATTTAAAAATGTTCATGATACATATGACATGCGTGATACTGGACGAAACATTTATGTTACTGTTCTCAAATTGGGAGCTACAGAAATTTAATGTTTTCAACCTACAAAGATTTAAAAAGGTATGAAAGTTTTGATTTAATTGAAGAGTAATATTGTTTGCCCAGGTATAATGTAGAAACAAATTTTTTAATACAGTTGCTCAAAAAGTGGCGTATTACAGGGACGTATAGCGTTCGGGAAGTGAGCTATTACACACTCGTGCTTTTTCTTTACCTTTTCCGAACTCGTGCGTTCTCTTTCCCAACTGTCAAAATAATGTCTATTAAAAAGAAAAAACCAACCACGAAGTTTTTACTAAAAAAAAATTCATAGAAGTTTTTATGATTCATGCAAATATTTCTAAAAAGAAGCTACTAATTTGTTTCAATATCAGATTTAATGATTTGATTCAATGAGTTAGGTTAGGTTTCATTTCATTTCATCTCATTGAATTTCATGTCAATAAAAAAATTCTACTGAAGTCTTGGCTGTATGGGCATAGTTCCCTTTGCCTACCCAGAATGGGTGAAGAAAACAAAAAAAAATCTCTGCACTGCAATACTCTGTATTCTTTTACGGTTGGCGCCATTTTCCAAAAATGTTCTTTGCGAGTTTAGTTTGTGTTTTTATTATTTTATTAAATTGCTTCATTTTTTCGCAACTGTATTAAAAATAGTTGTTCAGTACACGTGCGGAACCGTCATTGCAACTTGTTCCGACTGTCAACCCTCGCCTTCGGCTCGGGTAGACATTTGTCAGAACTCTTTGCAATGACAGGCTTTCCGCACTTGTAACGAAATATACTAATTCGCATGTATTTATTTCATGTTGAAATGATACCAGAAAATAAGGAAGGTAAGAGTAAAGTTTTTCCAGTAATGTTGATGAGAGGTATACCCGCGGTATACCTAAGTAGCAACAACAAACCAAGCTGCCGCATCAATGGCTGCCGCTATGTCTGCTAACACCGCGAAAAAGGACACATTGGGGACTCCTCTGTTGTTTCACTAGGACTGACTATTTGACATTAGCGGGCCGATTTCCTAGATCGTTAGAAATTCTGTGAATTAATAGTTAGTTCGGTTTATTCCAGTAGTGGACAGATTTTGAATCCTATATGATTAAAACTAAGTAAGTATCATCATAATATTATCTAGTTCAGGTGATACTTAAAAGCAAAAGCATCATACAAAATCCACAACACGAATGTATCAGAAAAATAAAAAGGATGGACTTTTAGTTACTAAAAAGTTAGGTTAGGTTAGTCGGTCATTCATAAACGGCCATATAATTTTATAACCGATAATTTCAAGTTGTTTACCTACTTAAACTTATCCATTATATACCATGTACCCCCGACGATATTGATATGTTAATGTTAGATCGAATTGTTTTTCAAAACATATTCCTGAAGTCAGAGGTTAAAAGTGCGTGAATGTACCCGAACTTACCTTGTAGTGGCAAAGCAATTACTTATTTATTTTTTGTTATTACTTATGACTGGTTGTATTTTTTATAACTTTGTATTATACTAACTTCTCGAGTGCGACAGGAAGGAAATTAAAAAGGTTATAAAAGATAATTGAATGACATTGAAAAATCGTCAACAATCGCAGGTTTAAATTAAGGTTACGTGGCCTTTCTATGAATAGGACAGGGTCTGACTGAAACATTTAGGTAAAGTATTTACAAGTTTTTATATAAAAGTTATGGAATAAACCACTGAATGTATAAAATTTTAAGTAGTAACTTGGCGGGCGGCAGCGGATGGGTGGTGCTGCAAGCTCGTTTGCTATCTTGTATCCATAAAAAAAAGACATTTCTACAATATCCATGTTTTTCGAATGAAATAGAAAAATTCTTACCAAAACAGTTCCGTAAATATCGTATAGCCCTATAAGCTATACGATATTTTCTTGCTATTCGTAGGTAGGTACGTATCCGGAATATGAGATCGTTGAAATCTTTCCTTCTATCCAGGAACAATCCTCTCTGTCTGTCCAGGAACAAAATAAATGATTTTTAAGAAGTTTAATTGAAGCACTCAATTTGCGAGATATATTTATTGGTTCTACTTCAGCTTGCCCCTCGACAGCGTTTCTGTTTGAATACAAAACAATTGTGGTACATAGACTTTTAAAGTTAAATAAAAACTGTTAAAATGATATTTAGGGGATTAAAAGTGACAAGTAGTCATGTTCGTTGGTGTTCTTAATAAAATCAATAGTAGGTATAATAAATCTGAAATGAAACTTTTTCTGTACATTGAATATTTTTTCAAAATTTCGATATATAATAATATAGATATATTTATAATAACGAGTTAGAACACAAAAATGTGTTTTTTAAAAATAGACAGACAGACAAATAGTCTGTTTGTCTGCCCGAGAATCACATGAAAGCTCGCTGATGCCTTTGTATGTAAATTGGTTAAACTTATCTATACTAATATGCTAATACATATGTATTATAAAGAGGAAAAATGTGTTTGTAATGTTTTCACACAAAAACTACTTTACCGATTTCAAAAATTCTTTCACCATTAGAACACTGAGTGACATCGACTAGGTATGGTATACGTATGTTATATACTAAGGTACCTATACCTTAGTATATAACATTACTAGGTGTAAACGAAACTATTGTTATGTATAATTTGGTCTCCGATTTAAATTCAGCGTATTTGAGTACTCAGACTACAAAGGGTTGAAAATGGGGTAAAAGTTTTGACTAAAGTGAAGAGAAGCATTGCAAAGCGGTGCAAAGTTTTCTCCTTGCGTATTAAAATATAGATTGTATAATTTTCAGCTTCATAATGGCAGTGGACTACTTTCAAGAACACTTTCCCAACTCGGCCATCATGTTCGACCTGTCCACCGTGTACATATCGTCCGCCTGCGTCGCCGTCGTCATCAACAACTTGATACTCGACCTCTTCTCTTACAACACAAGGATTTTGTTTGGTACGGCAGTGTTGTAGCCCTTTATGCTTTACACCACCACCGACTATCGGTGACCAAATTTTTCGAAGGAAAGTGAAACATACTGCATTTAATTTTGAAACACACACGTCCCTCCCTCTGCTCAACAGCGGAGATGATACCGAAGGCGTTTGTACCCTTGGAGCAATTGCCCGCCTAGTGGGACTTTCCAAAACCCGAATTACCTCACGCAAGGCGAGAACATCGTTGCGAAAGCGGAGGTATAGTTCAGTTATAAAGTACGATGACGCTTACTAGGCTCGCGATCACCACCGGCAAACTGGTGAAGGGTTGAAGGTATGCGTTGAATTAGTCACAAAGTTGAACCGTTGGCGCAATCGCTAGTCACTGCTGTTAACGCCAGGGGTCGAAACAAACATTCGTGTAACGAACACTTGTGTTTTTTCTGTGTCTGGACATATTATCTGTTTGAGTACTTATGTATGTATTTAAAAAAATATCTATATATGTATGGACATTAGTCTCTGACACCAATAGTACAGCCTCGCGTCAGATGGCCGTGTGTGAGAATGTCCATGATATATACTTATTAATGTACTAGTGGACGCCCGCAGCTTCGCTCGCGTTACACATTCACTAACTTCAAAAACGGCAAAGCTTCATACTAACTTTGCACCCCCGTTTTACCCCCTTAGGGGATAAATTTTCAAATTTTTCTCGCCGTAAAAACCATCCTTGAACTTCAACGAACATTTAAAAAAAAGAATTGGCCAAATTGGTCCAGGCGTTGTTGAGTTATGCGCTTACCAACACATTTTGCGATTCATTTTTATAATATAGATATAAATATAATATAATAAGAGAGATGGTATAGGCTACTTTTTATTTCAGTCACGCAAACAGTACAACAATATGTCTCGTATCATAATGATATGTTGATATTGCAAGGCATTAGGTTCAATCAGTTTTTTATAAAGTCAGGGATATGTAATTATTCTAAGGTCAGGGATAATCCATGAGAAAATTATGAAAATGTCTTTCATAAATACCTGTAACTTCAGTCTTATAGGTAGTACTATATACCTATCTATCCATCAACTTATAGGTAATATAATTGTTCTCCAGCTCGTATAGTTGCAGTTTTAAGATTGCAGGCGTTAAGTTAATTGCTATTTTACATTTAATTTACCTTAGCTATTTGAAATAAATATTTATGTGATGATGAAATGCTTTTGTGATTGGCTAAGGACATACGTAGTTACTTGAATTTGACTGAACGCTTTGCTTAAAAACATAAATATCATTACAGAGTGCATAAATTACTATTTGTTTAAGGTATCCTAACTTCCTTGACTACAATGATATTCGTGGCCGTATGCAACATCGGATGGGATGGTTTCTCAAGCAGCGTCTCCTACAACGTGACCCTGGTTGCCATCGCGGTAGTGGCCTTCGGCTGTACCATCCAGCAATCATCTTACTACGGGTTTACTGGCTGTCTTCCTCCTCGCTACACACAGGCTGTAATGGTCGGAGAAAGTAAGTTTGAATGTTTACGAAACAATCACTATCTAAATATAGTAATCTATATATATAAAAGGAGAAGGTGACTGACTGACTGACTGACTGACTGACTGACTGACTGACTGACTGACTGACTGACTGACATATCAACGCAGGGCCTAAACTATAAGGGTTAGAAACTTGAAATTTTGCACAGGGGTTCCTTTTATAACGTAGGGGAGCACTAAGATAGGATTTTTTAAAATTCACCCCTTAAGGGGGTAAAAAGGGGGTGCAAGCTTAGTATGAAACTTTGCCGTTTTTGAAGTCAGTGAATGTCTAATTCCACGCTAGCAAAGCTGCGGGCGTCCACTAGTCTATCATATATAGATCAATTATTTTGATCCATATCAATTAGATTCCTTTTGTATTATGCTATTTCCCGTTTATATTTCGCCTAAATTCGACCATCCACACTAATATTATAAATGCGAAAGTAACTCTGCCTGTCTGTCGCTTTCACTCCTTCTTTCTCAAAACTACTGAACCAATTTAAATGAAATTTGGTGCACAGATAGTCTAGAGCCTGAGTAAGGACATAGGCTACTATTTAAATGGAAAAAATCTTATAAAGGGTTGAAAAGGGTGATGAAAGGTTGTATGAAAGTATTGTCATTTTCAGAACTAGAAGCATAAAATTTATATTTTAGGCTGTTGATTAGATATAAATAAATATGGCATTCAAAGTTTGTAAAAATTTTACCCTTAAGAGTGTAAAATAAACATATGTGGTATTTTCCATAATATTTAGTCACCTCAACCAATCATAGTTTCCCCTTGATTTAGGTACATAGATACACTGACCAGGGATAGCACATTCCTATTTCGAATCATTATTTCTCGCTTACGAGAATATCATTATTTCTCGCATAAGGGTTAGAAACTTTATAACTTCCTCATAAGAAGGATATAAAGTTTTCACAAAATAACTTTAATTACATTAATCTAAGACATATAGATTGTGTATATTCTTCCTTTTGATGAATACACGAATCCATAGGTGTCACTAAATCACAAATGTTTCTTACGTAAGTTGAGGAAATAATGTATAGTTATTTGTAAAGGTCTCTTTGCTATGAATGTACAGTCCGATTACAATATGATGACAGCTGTAATTGCTTTATTCGACTCTGCAGGCGCAGCCGGTTTTTGGGTGTCAGTGGATCGTATCACAACAAAGTGGAGCTTTCGTCAGGAAGAACGTAGTACCTTCTGGTTCTTTATATTCTGCATCATGATACTGCTTGTACACACCATCCAACACCAACTGATGATGAAGAACCCCATGGTGCAGTACTACTTGAAGCTGACGAACGAGTCGCGACAACGTCGACGCATACAACTGCATCTAAATCCAAATGAAGATGTAACACTGGTAATTATTTTTCCAAACAAACAGAAATGAAGGAAGCGAATACTGATCTTAAACATTTTTCTGACTCACTAAGGAATCGTCTTATATATTTACACACATTATCTTAAAACAATGTCGTGTTCGTTACGACTCTTCGAAAAATAACGGCTGGACGGATTTTTATTGATACAATCGTCTGCCTTCCGAGTAACAGAATAACTATTAAAAGATCTGAAATGTGAAATGAAAATAAAACAATCATGGACAAAATTCACTTTTTCTTACACTTTTTCGTATGGGAATGCTCATGAGCTTTTAGAGAATATCTCGAGAATGGATTTATATGATTTCTTTTGCTGGATTTACGAGTATCTAAGCCCCGAATAGTACAACAAGTATTAAAACCAACTGTCCGTGAAATATGTTACCTGCTAGATGCTTTTATGATGCTTTTATGTTGGTTGTTTAAATTTAGTATACCTAGAATTAAATAGAAAATAAAAATGGACATAAGTAGGACATAAGTATAAGTATGGACTTAAGTATCCCGGAAATAATAATATGTTCACTAGGGATGCCTATATGTTCGTTGTTTACGTGTTAATCCGATGACACGATTTTTATGAAATTTTCGTACAGAAATAACTTTAAAAAACCTAATTAAAGCTGACGAAATAAAAGGACGTAACAAAGTTCTTGGGAACACCTAACACTAATGTAAAAAACATTACTTATCAGTTATTAATTTGATACATAATTTAACGTACTATGTCGATATTTATGTTGTAATTTACTTACATCTCATTTGATATAAGTATCTGAATTTTCTAATTCTCATTTATCATTTGTGTTACCCCTAAAACCTAGAAATACATAAGAGCTCAAGTTTATACTATGACCCAAGGGCCAAGTTGGAGTTGATGGCTGTGATGGCTGTGTACCTCTTAGCTCTTACGTTACAAAAAGCATATTGAAGGTTATGTAACGGTTTATTAATTTTATAGAATTTATTGTAATTATTTATATTATAAATGAATAAATGAATTATTTTAAAGTGAATAAGAAGTAAGAGAAAGGCTAAGCTTAAGGCTAGGTATACTTCTGTTTCCAGATGGAGAGTGAAGTGGGCGAGCCTAGTTACGGCGTGCTCAAATTACAAAGCCCCGCACCTTCAAACGCCGCCGGTGGTGGTACGGAAAAAAACAATTATTTCTTTATATTATTTAAAAATACTACTTCTACTACTACTACGATGTAGTAGAAGTACGACTACGATGAAAATTTTGTTAGAAAATAAGTACTAGGACCATAGATATAAGACAACTTAAGACTAATTAATTTATTTTATTGTACAGATTATGTAACTGTCAACTTTTATATGAACAAGGGCAAAATTACCAATGCTAATATTAGTGGTACAATGGCGATTGTGTCCTTATTCCCATCAATTTAAACAATTGAACATTAGCTACTGTGAATTGACCACAAGTCTAATTTAATATGCAAGCAGGAGAACTCTGCATACCTTCTTAATCATGCGAGTCTTTATTAGTCGTGATAGATATCTCCTTGCATTCTAGTAAGATTCTTGAATCATGTGAAGACAAGCTTTATCATTAGTTGCATAATATGTTACGATGCAGATGGTAGAATGTACATATATATCTATGGGAGGATCTATGTCTGAAATCGATAACTCTCAGGAGCAGATCTTGGAATGCGGTTGACTCAATCTTGTTGAGTTTTACCCATAGAAAACCCCATAAAACACGTTTTTATGTGGTTTTCAATCAAAATGACTGTTAGGAATATAGAAAAATATTCGTCATAGCGGCCAGTTTCAAGGTATTCTCACCAATAGATTATCCATTAGACAATCTCAACGGAATATCAACGCATAAGATCCAATGCTGAATTGGAGGCGTTGTGCATCACAAGATATGCAGATATGCAGTATCGGAGTGCTTTGGTGTGCACAGCAAATACGTTTTTGTAACCTCCACAAAACGGTTCCTGCAGCGCAATAATTTTTCGCGCATATGTATACTGGAATTGTAGTGTCGTATTTGTGCACGGGACAATGCACACCTTATTATCTACATAATTTTCTGGTTTACTGTGTAAACATTTCTCCACAAAAAATTGTGATGCCTCTTGAGATGGCATTCTACATGGTTTGTAGAAAACATTTTCAAATTTTAGATATCTTACTACCCATAACATATAATTTCAATGATTATTATTTTAATTGCCAGGGGACATCGAAACAACTGCGTTCAGCTTCGCAAACCCCGTGTACTCTCCGACGGCGACAGTGCCCGTGCCGCTGACATCGCCGCCGCCCACCATCTCCGACCCTCTGACGTCACCAGCTCTGCTCACGCCGCGACCCTCGTACAAAGTCGAAGATGTCGTCTTCGAATCGTCTGACCGGCTCACTTCCTGGAGAACTTTTAAGCGTAGGTGTTTTATTGAATATACTTTATCCATCCATCCAACAACCTCAAGTCCGCGTAGCAGAGCATTAACCGCTCTATTTCTGAATCTTTAATATATAAAGACTTTAAAATAAGGGACCAGAAACAGCATACGTAACTTATATTTAAAGAGTCACCTAACCTATCTACGTAGATCCTCAATGTGACAGATTTTCTTCATAAGTATCATCATAACCATTTCTTTGTCCCACTGTTCGGCAAGGTTCTCCTCTCAGGAGGAGGGATTAGGCCTTAGTCCACCACGCTGGCCAAGTGCGGATTGGCAGACTTCACATGCCTTCGAGAAGTTCATGTTCGATTTCTTCATATTGGATCTCTCAGGCATGCAGGTTTCCTCACGATGTGTCCTTCACCGTTATAGCAAGTGACATTTAATTTCTTAAATCGCACATAACTTAGAAAAGAATTGGTGCGTACCGCTTGGGTTGAACCCGAACCAATTGAGTGAGAGGCGAGTTCGATAGTCACTGGGCTGTTACCGCTAGGTATCTAATACTGACAATTAATGGTTGAGTTTTGCTCCGGGAATATCATTGTTAGCAGTTTGGTAGCATTTTAATTTACTATTCATCAATAATTTATTGAAGACCCCGTGACCTACCATAACATTAGGTTAAAACGGTTGGAGCCTTGGATAGGAGCGTCCAACTGAAGGGCACTGAGAAAGCCTAGAAACATAACAACTCGCTGCTTCATTGTGAATAGGCAGAGAATTTAGTGACCAACCTGAGTGTTGGGCGTTTTTAGGCGTCCAAGAGGCCGTAACTACGACATCTTACGATAACAATCGGGGACAACTACCATCAGTTGATAAAGTCTCAAGCTGCGCAACACCGGGCGCATTCTTAAACATTTTTTTTTGTATAACTTTCATACGGACATAATTCAGTAACAGTTTAATTTGCAATGGTAGCTATTTAATTTTATCAAAATTTCAGGTTCCGTATTAGCGCGCTGGGCGGTTGCGCGCGCTATCTACCCGTACATGGTGTCCATTGGGCTAGTATACTTCACTACGCTGAGCCTGTACCCTGGCATCGCTTCGGAAGTCCTCTCCTGCCGCCTGGGATCCTGGATGCCTATTATCCTCATGACCGCTTTCAATGTTTTCGATTTAATTGGAAAGGTACACATTACGTCAATAGGAATGTCATGTCAAAAACAAATCGGTACCTCGTGCGTACCGTATCAGTTAAGAGCACCGTACAGCCCATACAAACTTATTTTTCTGTTTCCTCCCTGGATATTAACATTAGAGCAAATATATTTTGGAAAACAATACATCTCTACGACGGCCATGTCGGTATATCGATACCTCTGGGCTCAAAGGGCGTAAAGCACATTTTGGGCCAAATGGAGTTAATAATACCATCGTATTCAGTTTTTCATTCTCTATCGATTGGTATATACGAAGTTGCCAAATTCGCACAAAAATGTTCTTTACACCCCATCTATTTTGGGCTGCTAAAACAGAATGAAACAGGAAATCGGGCTGTAAATTACATTACTGTGCAAGTTAAAAATGTCCTAGGTTGTATAGGAATCCAATTGGACTCATAATTATGAGTATTATGGCGTAAACCGCATTAATTCTCATTATTGTTCTTTACAACCATTCAACATAACAGGACTTGTACTTTACTACTCAAAATAATTACAAATATTTCCTGAAGTTTAGGGTGTAAAGCACATTATTCTATAGGCTTAAAGTGAAGAAATTTATTGAATCATTACCTGCAGTGCCATCCCATTACAATAGACAAAGAACAAACAGAGTGTATCTACCTCAAGAATTAAAGAACGTGTCTAATTTATATCAGATAAATAAAAAAAGCATAAACAGTGTCCAAGACACTGTTAGTGAAAATATGTTTAGAAACATTTTTAATGAATATAATATTAGTTTCCACATTCCCAAAAAAGACAAATGTGTAACATGCACAAGAGTGGAACATAATATGGATACAATGAGTGAGAAAGATAAAGAGTTTTTTGGCTATCACATAAAATAAAAAAAGCAAGTTATAAAAGGTTTAAAAAACATCAAAATTTGAAGTCTTTTGTTAATGGAACTATTACATGTAGTTTTGATTTGCAAAAGGTTTTAGGCACGCCGCACGGTCAAAGTATGTAACTATACTATTCAAGAAAATATGTGGTGTATAATTTTACATTTTACGAAAGCGGCACACAGGAAGTTTACTCCTATACCTGGGGAGACAGCGACGGTAAACGAGGAAGCAATGAAATTGCCTCTTGTCTTTTAAAGTACTTAGAAGAGAAATATAGAATAGGCACAAAAAACATTATTTTATACCGCTACAGGAGCGGCCAAAATAAAAATAAAACGGTATTGTCCACTATTAAATATTTTCTAAAGTCTGCAATTAATATAGAAGTAAAACAAATAAATAATCTTCTGCCTGGACACACATAAGTATATGCCCGTTGACTCTGTCCATGCCACGATTGAAAGAGAAGTACAACAAATTAATTGTATGGAGTCCATCGCAATGGCCGACATACTTTGAGACCGCTCGGAAAAAACCTAAGCCATACAAAGTCATTGGTATGGACTACACCGATTTTCTGAATTTTGATCAATTAACTGCCAATACTTTCACACCAAGCACATTTGAAAATATAAAACTAAAACAGATTAGAAATGCTACATTTAAAAAGAAATACGAAAATCAAATAAATGTCAAATATTCCATGGCAGAGGAAGCTGAAACTCAAAATATAACGTTAATAGAAAAGCCATCGGTCAAAGGAAAAGGCAAAGGCAAAGGAAAAAGTAAAGCAAAGGACAAGTCAAGCGGAAACAAAAAGCAGGAAGCGGAAGAAGTTAAGCCACTATATATAACTAAATTAAACATAAACAAAAAGAAATACATGGATTTGACACGTCTCTGTGACAACGGAACTATACCTAAGAGATTTCATGACGATTAAAGAAAACTTCCATGGAGCTCTTATGTTTGTGATACATTAAATGAAACTAATGAAGAAGATAAAGAAGAAGAAGATAAAGAAGATGAAAATAATTCTGAAAAAGAAAATAATTCTAAAGATCAATAACCCAAAAATTGCTTAAATCTTTCTTGTTTGCCCTTTTATTACGTATAGTAAGAACTATTAACAATAACTCTTCAATTAATTAATATTTAAAAAGCTTTTTGGCTAGCTATTGGTATGGGGATTAATGAGAATAATCCATCAGGATGGGATGGGGTACCCCCCACCCCGTTTAACCCTTTTTATTATGAAAGTTGTACAATTTTAAATGCAAACTTTGTGATTTACATCACAATTAAACATTGCTATTGTCATTTACTACATAATATTATACAACTTTTTTACGCTAGGTTGTATTTACTGCCAAAGTTAATAAAGTTAGCTGTTTTTAAATGGGCTTAAAGGACATTTTGTTGTTTTTTTTGGGTAGTAAAGCAAAACTATTTTGGAAACTATTATACTTAGACTTCGTTTAATAGTATTAACTTAAAATATAGGAGAATGTAAGTATTTTTCTCATAGATTGTTTTTTTATAATTATTGAGACAAAAAAGTTATAGCTAATTTTGTTTTTTTTTTTTGGTTTTTTGGCTCTCCTGAAAAGTAGCTGTTTTGTGCTATACGCCCTTTGAGCCCAGAGGTATCGATATGCCCAGCGCGACGGCAATAGTTTCGATTTAAATTGAATTTTCAAATGTTCTTGCACTGGTATTTCCTCTTAAAGAATAAAGCACGCTTATAGCATTAGGTATATTAACTGACAGCCTGCTTTATCACCATGTAGCCTACGCAGTCCTTGTAATATTTGGTGAAAGTAATCTTTGGAATAGTATTTTTTGCACCTACGGTTAAACCATAAAATATATACTTACCTAATGGTTAGGTCAGGGTATATAAATCTTAGCGAATTGACGTTGGCAAAAAAATTTATTTAAGAAAACAGGAATTAAAATAACTTTTTTTATTTTTAAGATTTTAGTACCTACATACATTAGTTAAACTAACACTAAACAAAGAAAGAAATACATATTTAAAAATAATTAATCACAAAATAAATATGTCATCCAAAAACAGAGCTTGTGGCATATTCTACCCAGAACGCTGCTGGCAGCATTCCATTTTATGTGACAGTTTCCTTTCTATAGGTACCTAATAATGAAGACTAATACTTACATGTTAAAAGGAAACATTTGTTTGTAATGTTTTCACACAAAAACTACTGGACCGATTTCAAAAATTCTTTCACCTCATTCATGAAATGGTGTCAGATTCCTATAAAATATTAGTTTTACAAAGATTTCAACTCGTATGATGACAATCAAATATTATGAATTTGTGGTAGCTACGAGTAGGTAATAATGAAATTTCGGAGTGCTTACAACTTCTTTGAATACTTAATAAAGGTCATGACACTGTTGCAACAATGTTTTGTAGTAAAATGACGCACGAGATATATTATCTTTTGTAGTAAAAGTAGGTACTTATCTATACCCGTGAGTCGTGGTATCACGCATACAGTAATTACATATTTTGTGATGCTTACACGTGCCCCGTACCGTAACCCTTGGTAAAATAAAATTCACTCATTTACCAAGTATGTAAGCGTACATTGATATTTATATGTTACCACAACTCAGTGTAAGCGTAGATATGTGCTACCATTTGAGGCAATTCCTTGTTGATCTAGACTTCTAGAGTTCGCAAACGCGACTCCTAAACTGGAGATCCTGGGTTCGATTCCCACTTCGGGCAAAGTATTATTGAGTTTTCCTTATTGAAATTCTTTGAATGCCATATTTATTTATATCTAACCTAAAATATAAATATTATTAGTTCTGAAAATGACAATACTTTCATACAACCTTAAAATACTTTTTTTCCAATTAAAAAGTAGTCTGTCTTATTTAGCTTTCACGCCAAGACTACTGAACCGATTTAAATGAAATTACACAGATACTCTAGTCTAGAGCGTAAGAAAGGACATATTTCTTAGGCTCTAGACTAGAGTATCTGTGTAATTTCATTTAAATCGGTTCAGTAGTCTTGGCGTGAAAGCTAAATAAGACAGACAGACAGACAGATTTACTTTTTGCATTTATAATATTCGTATGGATTGTATACCACAGAAGTTAGGTACAAAAAAATTTGAGAGTAGGTAATAACCAAATTCTCTGGTTAGCTTCAGAGCAAGACCTTTATAGAACTTTAGAAATAATTTAAGACGTATAGATATTAGCTAGCTAGGCGATTGCGACCTTCTGATAAAATTATTGTTCATCTATTAATAATAGGTGGCTGCAGCATTTCCATATGAGTGGAGTCGCAGTCAGTTGCTGATGGCGAGCGGCCTCCGCCTGCTGCTCGTGCCGCTGATGCTGCTGTGTGCTGCGCCCAGACAGTCACCGCATATCGTTGGTGATGTAAGTACCTCCTTACGCGTAGGTAGTAGGTACTCTTAACATTCCTTACATACTATAACATTACCTTCTCCTATACTTTTCTATTATTCTAAAATCATTTTAAAATGAGCTCCGTGGTCTGACAGTACCAGCATTTAACTTTATATTTACATATAAGCTTTCCCCGCGGCTCCTCCCGCGTCAAATATTTTTCTATCAGAATTGCTTTTACCATCAAGGGATGGGTTTAAATATAATAAGTATGTATAGCCATCATCAACGGCAATATACCAAAGATACCAAAGATCTAGCCTCGCCCGCAGTTCGGCCGATCACAAGCCGAGATAGCCAGTTAAAATAGATCGATAAATAATACAGATTACAAATTAAAACGATTTTTTCAGTGTTTTGTCAATTTCACGGGAACCGTACAATTTTCCGGGATAAAAAGTAGCCAGTATCAGGCTTATAGTTCGATTTATCCCGGAATATTCAGGCCTTATACACATCTTGCATAAAATCACATCGATCTGATCAATCCATCATCCCGTTGAAGAAAAGGACAAACCACCAAACATTGTCTTATTTATATAATAGAAAGAATTTCGACTTACAAGATTTGTTTACTGGTAACTACTTAGGTAGGCGAAATTATTTTAAGTGACTGTCATCAAATTGTTTTTTTTTTTGTATTAAATTCCAATAATACATAAAATATTTTAATAGTGGTACTGCTCACATATACTTTTAGATATATAGATAATGTATTTGTCAAAATCTTTTCAGGTATACCCAATAATGTTTTCCGTTGTTCTGGGCTTTACCAATGGACTTTTTGGATCGATCCCGATGATAATGGCCCCTTCTCGAGTCGGAAGGGATCACAGAGAAATTGCAGGTATTAACTATCAAAAAATTTTATAAGCACAGAAAAAATCCCAGTCGATAAAATTTGCGTTTCAAAACTTGAAGCGACACGTCACTATTTACAAGTGTCGACACAAAAGTGTATCTCTGAATCTCGTACCTATTGTCATAAAGATGTAGACCGTGCTATTATTATTAATAATAAAATTGTTCTATGCTCCTCGCGGCGTAGGGACAATTATTCTGTGGTAGGGAGAGAGAATAGTCACAGAACAGATACATTGCTTTAACAAAATTTGCTACCCTATTACATATATTAGTTTAATGGGCAACCGACAGGAAACCAAAAAAGCGACTGCTACCTTATATTTACATACATATTTGATTTACCAATCAAATAAATCTAATCTCCTCCATTTACCTAAAATTATCCTATTCATTGATCTATGTCAATCATAGTAATTTATTTTTCAGGAAATATGATGACTCTGTCTTACAACGGCGGCTTACTCTCCGGTACTTTAGTATCATATTTGTTGCTGGGGATGTTGGGGCCCGCTGGACCCGGCACCCGCTGTCTAGTATATCCCACCCCTCATCTTCCTACCATTCCACCAGTTACAACAGGCTCTCTAAACATGACCTACCTTATCACTGTCTCACACTGAAACTATTTTATTTTGGAATTTTATACTATTTACTCCTTTATTCAGAAAATATTAAACCTATTTTAGCTATAGAGCGTTTTGTATTAGGTATATAATCACACTTAATTCAAATTCAAAGAAAGTGACAAAATACTTTATAACATTATTAGGATTATTAATTTAAATTATTATGAATAAGGGGGTGGGTATAAGCAATTGCCTTATCTAAATAACTATTTTAATCTTGAGCAATGCCTCAACACAAAAAAATAGGTTACATACCAACGTTATTTTATTTCCCTTTTTTTTGGTATTTGGAAAGATGAGAATGTGTTGCATAGTATATTTATCTATACATACGCCTAATTATAATTACTTTGTTTGCTTAATCTTTAATTTACTACGAGTTAAAAATAACCGTAATGTTATAACAACTGATAAACTTGACAAAATAATGTCATTATCTCGTTAACAACTTAAATTGAGCGTAACATTCAACACGGATGAAATGTTGTGTAAAAAATGTACATGCTAAAAACTGATGTTGAGGTCGTGATTAAGAGGACTACAGAGGCTAAACGCGAGTTTTATAAACAAGATATCACACGAACCATTGCAGAGAATCAAATAAAAAAAATATATGGTATTCTTGGGGATATATGTTAGATTGCTACGGCCTTCAAAACATAATACATTAATGTTGACTCGATAGAAAAAAATCACGAAGATACCTCTAAAATAATCTTCTAAACAATCAAATCCCTTCTAAAATACGTGTTTTTTTTTTCAATTTAACATATATTTTTCATCACAATAAATACAATATATCAGTTATACCACTTTTTAAATCCATTTTGTAGAATTTCCAAAAAACCCTTGTTCTCATTTGCGCCGTGTTTTCGAACATAACTCGCGAGCATGTGTGTGTAAACGCCGTGTACCGACAGTCGCGGCTGAGGCCTCTTGCTAGACGGGCGTGTCGCGCTTTCTGCCGCAAAATTTCTGCAAGATTCCAACGTTATTTCATTACTTTTATTGATTGGTTATTACATTAGGTTAATTTATATAAATAATTTAACGTTATAAGTATTTTTTTAAGTTAGAAGGGCGTAAACGGACTCCTATTTTGTAAATAAACATGGGAAATAAATCAAAAGTGTTCATATAAAGCAAACGTCACACACATGAATGACGTAAAGATTTAAATTTTGTCAAACATTTATTAATTTTCATTGTTCTCTGCAATCCTGCAGAGTACAAAAAGATAGATACGTACACAGTTTTTCAACCCTAATCGTATAGCTGTAAATGGCGTAATTGGAGTTTGCGGCGAGTAAGAATCTCGCTCCAGAGACTCGGGTTCAAATCCCAGTTACACTTCCTATCTTTTTCAATTTTTTCTTTATTTTTTATGACTTTTTTTTTGTTATTATTTTATGCAAATGAAATAAAAAGCTAATAATATTTATATATGTCATAATATGTATTTATTACAGGAAAAGAGAATCCAAAGATAATATCAATAACGGGGAAATTATAGACATTAGCAGTGAGTAAGAATCTCGCTCTAGAGACTCGGGTTCAAATTCCAGTTACACTTCCTTTCTTTTTCAATTTTTTCTTTATTTTTTTATGACTTTTTTTTTGTTATTATTTTAAGTAACTAAAAAAATTGCATAAATCTAATTTCATTACGTTGTCGTACCTTCCTATAAATTTTTTGTTAGGTCAATTATTACTTAAAATAAACGCCATCTACTGAAACACTTCCCCGTATAAGCCGCGCAGATAGAGAATAGATTTGAAAATGGCGTCCTCTCGCATGCGTTCTCGCTCACTCTCTATCGTTGTCTATACTCACACAGTGAAGTACGAGCTGCAAACAAATAATCAGTCGGGATTCGCTTTCTAAGCTACTTGACGCACTCCGAGTAATTGTTGTTTTCGTTGATATTGTTGTTTTTGTTTGCGTTACATTTGATTGTTATTTATTTTCGTTAAGTTTTTGTTACGAACGTTGACATTTTGTGATGTAATTGAACAGCAACACCGAAGATGAAAGTGACGACTCTGAAGACCAGGACTGTGAAAGTGACCAGTCCATGGAAGATTTTAACCAATTCATGGAGGGAATTGAACCAGTAATGGGTACAGATGACCAGGACACTGCTGGACCAAGCGGTTTATAAAACCTTTGATACCATTCCCATCCTATTGTTCTTTATTTTTATAATCTGATTCTGAAATGTCACAATTAATAAAGGCAAATTTTACAATTGACCAGTCCATGGAAGATTTTAACCAATTCATGGAGGGAATTGAACCAGTAATGGGTACAGATGACCAGGACACTGCTGGACCAAGCGGTTTATAAAACCTTTGATACCATTCCCATCCTATTGTTCTTTATTTTTATAATCTGATTCTGAAATGTCACAATTAATAAAGGCAAATTTTACATTCCAGTGTTTTAAGTACCCTTGCTTGTGTTGTGTGTTGTGCTTGTATTTTAATTGCCATTTTCAGATCTATTCTCTATCTGCGCGGGTTATACAGGCGATTAATACAGTACCTCATGACATGTCATTGTATGCTCTGTAAGGTAGTTCTGAGGTTTTCCGTTAGAGGCGCTGTTGTCGTTTGTGAGAATGTGTGCACCGATTCTCAAGGTCATTTTGCACCACTAGGCGCCTTAATAGGGGAATATGGGGAGAAAGCGGAACTTTCCGAGATCGACATAATAGAGAAAATATTGCAATGGATTTCATAAAGATCTCATATTATAGGTACATAGCCTCAATTACATCAAAGACCTATTAAATAATATTCAATATGCATTCATCAAGAGATTTTCTGATTTCACATAGGTAGGTACCTATGTGAAATCAGAAAATCTATGAAATGTTAAAATTACATTATATTATATATTATATATATTTATTTAGATGCTTCTTTTTTATGAATAATAATTAGAATTTACACTCATATACATATTATGTTCCGGCACATTTTGTTTTCTGATATTTAATAGCATGTTTTTTTTTTAAGAGTCCCGCTGTTCCTTGTGCAACGTTGAAAGGTCGACTTGCATTTTTTGTCTTAAATATGTTTATAAAATAATAACGTAGATTCGAAATGGCATGTTACTGAGTGCACTAGTAAGGTAACCTTTGTAAGACGAATGTGTCTTATCAAATTTTTTTGACTATTTCTGAGATTTATCTGTCACTGTATTTACTATAAATTATACCTAAAGCTGCCTATTAAGACCACTCAGTTAATTACTTTTCGAACTTTTTATTAATAAGACGAATTTTTCATTTCTACCACTTTTCTTACAACCAGCAGCAACATAGAACATTACAATGCCGGACTCGCCTCATTTAAACACGTAGGTATAGGTTAAGACATAACCAATGTCTAGTTTAAAATTTATTTATATTAGTGTAGTCAAGACTACCTAAGAGTTTATAACTACACATTAACTTATTTTAAGCTACACATTTCTATTCTAATTTACTATGTTGGTTAGCACAACCAACAACAGTGTAGACTTATAGACTGTCGGATAACCGAAATAGTAGATATGTTAGAATTAAAAATGTGCAATGACGTATTTAAAAGATTGTAGAAGTTATCAAGATTTTGTGAGGAAATATGATTCTCTTATATAAATTCGTAGGTCACAGGTACACGCTCCTAAATGCGCTCGATCTAAGAACAATATTTAAGGTTACAGCTATATTTTTAAAAATAAATTAGAACCTTTAATTTTTAAATATCACCCACCACTCTTAGCAATAAGATATTAAATTATAAATAAATATAGGAATTAGTACTTAATAGAAATTCAGATCAAATGAAATGCTCTCGTTTTCGTTAAATGCTTTCTAAATATTTCTTCCCTTAAAGTTGTAATCCCTATTAAAATTGATCCCTATTAAAATTGTCTTGTACAACAAAAACTTCGAACATTAATATGGAATTAAAGAAAGCTAGAGTCGTCGATTATTTTCACCCATAGATTTATCAAGTAAAAAAGAGGTAGTTAGGTATGCATTTTCTCGCTGTATCCTGTATCGTTAACCTGATACGATAATACATTTCAATTCATACGTTTCGGGGATACAATTATTTGTCTCATCCTGAATGTACAGTACAACCTTAGTGTGAAAGTCCTTCAGCCTTATTTTTAACGTCAATTCTTATTTCGAGGCGTTTGATAATGGCCTCGAAAACTGCTGTGAAGCGAGGCGCGCTTGTTATTTTGTCCTCCGTTGCTCTACACAGCTCTACACTGAGGTCTTTCTGTTATGAAGACATATTTCTGGGCAGTTTAGCTACCGGCTAATACAACGTATTAGGTACTTGTAGGTTGTAGTTTTTTTCTGGGGGCTCGCCCGTTGCACCCCCTTTCCCTTTTCCTCTTGCTATTTGTTTGTTGTTGCAATTGGCTACTGTGATATAATTTTATTGATAATTTATATCCTCGGAGACTGAGCATGTCGCCGCAATACGCAATTACAAAACCTCCTTAATAAAGCTTTCTATAATGACTACTCGAACGATAGAAATGCTTGGTGCGACTCCACTTGTTCAATAACAATGTCGCTCGCTGCGACCCATAGACGTCCCACTGTTGGGCACGGGTCTCCTCTCAGAATGGGAGGGATTAGGCCTTAGTCCACCACGCTGGCCAAGTGCGGATTGGCAGACTTCACATACCTTCGAGAACGTTATGTTGAAATCTCAGGCATGCAGGTTTCCTCACGATGTGTCCTTCACCGTTATAGCAAGTGACATTTAATTTCTTAAAACGCACATAACTTCGAAAAGTCATTGGTGCGTGCCACTGGGGTTTGAACCCGGACCGCTCGAGTGAGAGGCGAGTTCGATAGCCGCTGGGCTGTCACCGCTTGAATATAAACATAAACATAAGAATTGAATAATAACAATGTAATGTGATCAAATTATAATAATTGTAAATTTTGAAAAGAGTAACTAGGTACCGAATTTCTTGCCGTGTTCTTCTCGGTAGCATCAACTTTGTAAACCGGCGGTAGATAAAAAATTGTTATAACTTTCATTAAGCGTATACAAAATACCATATAATGAAAAATAAATTAATCTGAATCTGAATCTGCATCTACGTATCCGGAATAAGTGGGTACGATATTGTGGTATCCTTTGAGTCTTGGACTCCCCTTGACATACCTTGGTCTTGGGTGATAGAGGTACCCGCGGCAGACTTCGATGCATATTAATCTTTTTTTACGAGTACCTACACTTCATAATTCTTATATCGATGGCTCTACTAGAGTACCTATATTTATCTTGATATTCTAATCTCTTTATCGTAAACCGTACCTTAATCATTTTACATTCTTAACTTTTCCCTTAGATAAAATTTAGTATCTTTTTCACACATAAGTATACCTACTCAAAACAAATAAAACGCTAATTTCACTGGAACATACATTAATCCGTATAGACCATAACAAGCACGCCTTTTCTATAGGTACCTAGCATTTCTAAAAGTATTTCTAAGTATATTAACGAACTTATTTATACCCCTTGTTGAAAGTAGTTATATGCTAATTTGTAGATAGTTTTGTAAATAATTATGTAAATAATGATTAATCACGTTTGTTACATACATTGTAGGTAAACATAGTAATTTGATCATTACAATAATTAAGTTAAAATATATATTGCTATGAATGAATATGAATATATTGCTTTGAATAAGTTGTTTTCTTACTTACTAAGCTTTAAAATGTTTCCTATTACTTTATATACAAAATGGGATAGGTATTGTTATATTTTTATATGCCCAGTATATCTATACCTTCTTAAAATCATGTTTTTCGTTGTTTTTTTTTTTTAATTTACCTATAATAATAAAGCATTACATTAGTATCATGGTAATACTGTATTTATATGTACCTACTTCTATAGGAATTTTTATATTTTTTTCTCGTCGTAATAAATTTGAAACAAATACAGTGCCTTATTCATTTATTTAAAACCCAGTTAATCAACATTAAATTAAATTTTTTTTCACTGTGCATTTATTGTCACACCACCAATCCAGTTTACACCAGAAAAGTTTACTGTTGGCCGGTTTACTGGTTTAAGGTTTATCGGTTTGATTTGATACGGTGGCAGTGTCAAGAACTATCACTGTTGCAAGTGACCTACCTTTAGTAGTGTAGATTTAAGGCTCTAAAACAAGTTAATAATAAAATTTTGCAGGTCACGCGTTCTATTTAACTCTTTAGAAAGTGCATGATATTCATTTAAACTTCCTTAAAAAGCTTTGCTCCTACTTTAATCTCTTCTGTACAACGCGGCCGTTTAGTTATTTTGCTGTGATATTTAATTCTAGTAGAGGAACATGTGGGCTCATGCGTGACGTTTTATCTTTTTGCGAATCTACACTCCTTTAGGTGTATATCTATTCTGTGAATGGACAGTTGGCTGTAATGGCATAAGGACTTTTATTTATAATGGTGTATTAAACGTCTCTACCAATTTTCAGCTCTATGTGAATTGGATTCGGTGTGTCAATCACTATTTTTTTGTACTTAAATTAGATAGAATATTAAGTATTATTAGGTGCACGCCTATACGTGTAGTAGTTTGTTCCTATATATCTATTTATAGGAACAAACTGAACTAATGCTAAACATTAACTTATTGAAAATATCATAGGCAAATATTATTACTCGTAGGTAATATTATTTACGAGCACCTACGTAAAGCACAGATAAGTTTGTATGTTTGAGTGTAAGCTAATGACCTAAGTAGACGACGAATCCAAAGTGCTCGCAGACAAAAACAAATTGTCTCGTGTAAAAATAATGTTGATTATTTTATCAAGGTAGGTAGGTACCTATAAGAAGCACTCATCTTTCCTTAAATTTCTTTAATTGATCAACTTACTTACCTACTACTTAATTAGTACTACGTTATACCAGGTTAGGTTAGGGACCTAATCGGTCGGGACCACGGCGCGTCAGGTTTCACCGTTACAACAGGTGACATTTAATTTTGTAAATCTCACGTTACTTGGGTAACTAGTAAGAGAAAGATAGCCACTGGGCTGTCACCGCCAAGTGTCCTCGTCTACCTATACATTAAATAAAACTTGAAAAAACAAACTATCAGAAACGGATAGATAAGTAAATAGGATCGAAATCGGAACCTGTATCGACTACACTAAATCCCTGAGACTGCTTTTATTCACTATTCACCCCAAAAATTAAAGAGGTTGTCCTGGAATACAGGATGAAAGGTAGATACAGAAATGTTCGCTAATTTTAATTTGCTGTATATTTCAAATGATAATAATAACACTAACGTTTGAAATTTACAGCGAAGGTTTGTTAATTAAATTAATAATATAGGACTTGTTTTTCCGTTATTCTGTGTTTTGTAAAAAAAATATATTAATTAACACTAGAGAGACTGAGAGTGGAACTGAGATCTGACTAAAGTGAAGTCAAGTAATTATTTATTGTTTAGATACTTACCTATAACATGAAATCCTGTTGACGCATTTTGACCCAAAAAATATTTTATTTTTTAATAACCTAGGCGTTATCTGAAAATAATGAGGTGATATATGGGATATAAGTTTTTTGAATATTTCTTAAATCTATATATATAAAAGGAGAAGCTGACTGACTGACTGACTGACTGACTGACTGACTGACATATCAACGCAGGGCCTATACTATAAGGGTTAGAAATTTGAAATTTTGCACAGGGGTTCCTTTTAAAACGTAGGGGAGCATTAAGGATGGATTTTTGAAAATTCACCCCCTACGGGGGTAACCCTTAGGGGGTGAATTTTCAAACGGGGGTGCAAAGTTAGTATGAAACTTTGCCATTTTTGAAGTCAAGTGGACAACCCGAACGGGGGCAGACGACGTTAATGGGTCTAATTCTACGCGAGCGAAGCTGCGGGCGCCCACTAGTTTCAATATAACAATAAATTGCTTCAAGCAAAAATTTCATCATAAAATATCCAAGAGACAGAAGACATATGTAAAAATATATGTACTGTCTATAATTTGAGTTTAGTTTTGGTGTCAGAACTTAAGTTCGAGTTTAGTTTGATATGTAAGTACTTTTAAGAACTATTTTTAAAATGTATGTAGAACTGTAGAACTATTGTAGATATTACATAATCTGAGGTTAAATTGTGAGATGCTAATATTTGACTTGATGCTATCTTCACACACGTTAGATTCAACTGCGTAGAGCTTGGTTATACGTATTCTCTACGAGCTATATTGGTTTAAGCGTGTATTTTTGTATGCAAATATCTTTAAAAGTAGCCTTGAGTTAAAAAAGTTTAAGTTGAACTGTAATAGCGAAGGAAAAATCGTGCGGATATCTGCATGCCTGACAGTTTTCCATAATGTTCTTGAAGGTATGTGAATTTAAGTCTTGAAGTCTGTCAATCCGCAATTGGTCAGCGTGGTAGGCTAAAGCATAACCTCTCCCATTCCGAGAGTAGACCCGCACCCAACAGTGGGACAATGTAAGGGTTATTGTGGTACCTAGTGGTTGTGTTGGGTTGAAAAATAGAAACACTTAATACTATATTTTTTTAATTGTTTTAATAAAACATCTTAACAAATTAAAACACAATAAAAAAGTTCAGCCTAGGTTCTTCACGGCGAGCTTGTTGTATCATCGTTATACGAGTACACCCTCCAAATTCCCCGGAATTGGCATGTCACAAAACGATTCGGAAAACCGCAGCTGTCACCACGGAGTCAAATGAGATCTATCTTTTACGGCGTTGCATGCGAGGCCTGTAGAAAGATTGCGAGCTCCATTCCAAGCTGAGGTCGCTCGACGACGGCGGAGTCTCCGGAAATTGTGCATCTGATGTCCATCGGCACGAAGCACACACCGATTTAGGTGTCTCAGCAGTCAGAGTTTTCTCGGCGGTTTCGTTCTTACCGGCGTAGGACTCCAAAATATGCTTATACGCACATTCTAAGGGCTCAGGGCTTCGTCCCCTTGCAGCGCACACCCTCATCCGCACACATGCGTTGCAGTAACCGCAAATATCTCCGCGCAGAGCACTTCGCACCATTTCGGATATGTGTCAACCCTTACCGCACTTAACAGACTAATGTGACTGATCACAACGCGGTATATTTATGCGCAGTACGAGGCACACGAGTGGCGGCCCGCACGCGCCTGCCGATAACCTCCAGTCCGGCGCCAGCGGGTTGACTTGCCGACCGGCCACGGTAACACTGGACCTAAAAAATTCAAGAGACTTCTTGCTCATTTAACAGCGCTATCACTACTTATATAAAGGAGGAAAATTTTTTGACCAGCAACAAATACATATTACACGTATTTGTATAAATACATTGACCTGTTTTGATCCTTAGGTAAGTAGGTAGTTGTAGCAGTAGGTAGATTTTATTAGAATGAGAATCTTTAAAAAAAAACCGAAATAATAGGTAGGAGTAACAAGGTGAATAGATAATTAAATAGCCCAATGGCGCGTCGATTGCATGTGATCGACACAAATAAGCAACAACCGGTGCGGTCGGTTATGGATGGGGAACCGTTAGTTACAAAATTTCATGGACGCTACCATGCTTCGGATGGCACGTTAGACCATCGGTTTGGGTTGTTTTCAACGATTAAAACAATCGCTAAGCTGTCGAAGACCTTCGGGTGGCTTGAGAAGATTCGACACTGGGTTGGCCACTAACCCCTACACAAATCCACTGTGGAGCAGCGTGGTGGAGCATGCACTAGACCTCCAGCAGCTGTGTCTGTGGCGGCGACCCGTGCCCAGCAGTGGGACGCCTATGGATTGTAACTAAAGATAATTAAATAGGTAGATAATTTAATAGGTAGGTATAGGACAAAATACATAATTTGCAATTCAAATAGATGTTTTTTTAATAACGACAAGAGCTCAGTATCTGCTACCGCGGGGCTAGTTGTAAGGCTAGTTGTCAGCCAAAGTGGGTGTAAACTAACAGATATTCTCCCATACCAGGAGTATAATACTATAGGATAGAACTTAAATCAATAAAGAGAAAAGCAGATCTTACTCTTGCGATATGCCTGTGTGTTCGGAATTTTAAGGACTATAATGATGTACCTACCATGATGTTGGCATGATTAAAATGTTCTGCACCAAATTTAATGCAGTTTTACCGTTCCAAATACATACTTTAGAAAATTTTAAATAACCCCATCTTGCCGGTCTATGTCTTGGCATTTTAAGTATTGTGTGTATCAATAAGATTTATAGCGTTAAATGGACGGTAAATAACGTAATCAAAATGACAATGAATGTCGGGGTACAGGTTAACTGTAATAGATTTTTTATTGCCCGCAATAATTTCTTTGTTATCATTTTTATTGCCTGTCCTAATAATATTTATCAATCATGCAAACAACAAACACAAAATAATAGTTTGTTTAATTTGTTGTGCATGCACTTTATTAAGAATTGGCATTACCCTAATTATAGGTGTTCACTGCTTACTTTCACAATAATACATACTTAAATAAAATAAAATAGAACAGTTAATTTAGGTAACATTGTTCATTAACGGTAACTTGCATTTTTTGTATCTATTTAGCACTATATTTTCTTTGGGTAAATATCCAAGCATTTAACGAAACTCTACGTAGAGCACGTTTATATTTGATTTTGTTTATTTTAAATTAAAATTACCTGCAAGAATGATCAAAATATATAGAGTTCTACATTAATATCTGCCTGCTGTAGGATTGTTGATAATCGTTTGATGTCAATTGATGTATCCTAACGCAGATAGCGTCAATGTTGTTCTAGATCCTTACTGGTAATCACTAGCTAGACAACCTCATTATTGAGCGCAGTTGAGAGTGTACAAACAAACGTTATCTTTGTCGCATTCCCACGTAAATGCACATTTAAATAGTAAAATATTGCATGATGCACACAGAGCTTATGAGAATACTAATTAAATAGGCGGTGCCTATCACAATAAAAATAATAACAAAACACACACACATAGATAATGTAGTCTGTGCTAGTTACTATAAAAACACACTAGCTTAGTTTTAGGTGCTGAAAGTACCGAAAGAAATTAAGAAAGGTACTTACTAAATAGGGAAAAGTGGTACTTATTGACGCGCCATAGAACACGACTCGGGATCACACTCCTCGACGACGGACAGACTAGAGACTAGACTATAGAAGCCGTCTCAATGAGTCAAAAGTAAAAGTAAAAATACCGATTTTATGAATGTTGCTAGTTAATGCCAACCTTTTTCCAGCAGAGAACCTCACAAGGCTGATAGGTACATCATTAAAATCGATCCGGTGGTTTTTGATTCCATCGCGCACTTAAAGGGTTTAAGAATGAGAATAAATATGAAAAAAATATTTTCGGAGTCCTCCATCCTCCGAGGCTCTGATAGCTTTTTTCAAGATTTATTCAATGCACAGACGCGGACTTGCTAGTTTTATTATATGTACCTATAGATGTTCGGAATGTACATGTCTTTATTTTTAACACACTTTTATTAGATTGGTTGATGTATGTATGTATCTATGTAGGTACGTATGTATCGATGTAACGGAATCTTAAAAGTGATTTTCGCCCACTTCAGAACGTCGGATTAATTTGAAACTGCACTTGTCAAGGACCAATGACATTCGCTGCAAAAATTGTATTCTGAAACACGCAATTGAGATGTTATTATTATGCTCGAGCATGTAAACATGTACCTACTAGGTACTTTAATAAGAACTCCGACAGGCAATTTTTTTACTGCGTTTTAAGAAGCAATAAAAGTTATATCTATTTTAAATAAATACTCACGAACCTATATTAATACTACTGGACGCTTCGCTCGCGTGAAATAAGACATAATAATAGATTCTTAACGCGTTAACTTCAGCTCCACAAATTTGTAATGAATCCGTAAATGTGTTATCCGCTATGTATATTTTACACCCTTTATGGGTAACATTTTTACAAACTTTGAATGCCATATTTATTTATATCAAATCAACAGCCTAAAATATAAATTGTATGCTTCGAGTTCTGAAAATGACAATACAACCTTTCATCCCCCTTTTCAACCCTTTAAAACGCTTTTTTTTTTTCAATTAAAAAGTAGCCTATGTCCTTTCTCAGGCTCTAGATTAGACTATCTGTATAACAAATTTCATTTAAATTAGTTCAGTAGTTTTGGCGTGTAAGCGAGACAGTCAGACAGACAGTTACTTTCGCATTTGTAATACATATTAATATGGATGATACCTTTCATTGAGTAAAGCGTCAAAAGGAATGAATGATGGTTCTAGAAACCACTAGCAATCCAAAAACAACTTGACAGTGCTGTTATCAACGCACTGACATGGTGTAAACAAGTTGATGCTATTTATAAAGACATAACATCGATATAAAGTTGTTCTAGATTGGTATCAATATCTTTAGAAATAAAAGTATGATGTAGTGTTCTCGAAAACGCCTACTGATTTCTTTTTTTTCAAATGATCGTTGTGCACGGAAGAGTACATAATCTATGACTAGATAAAGATAGGCTATAATATGCTAGGAATTAGATAGTAGGTACATAACTAGATAATAAGTTATTTAATTATATACAGCGAAGATTGTAAATTTTAAGCATCAATTTTAGTAAGTAGTATTAAATAAATTGCATGTTTTCGCCTACGTCTTTTTGGCTTAGGTATCTAGTGTATTTTTGTACATTATTAAACGAGAAATAACCAGATACACAATACCTACGTATAAAAAGTTTAAACATACCTACTTAGATATGAAACTAGAGAAATCACGTTTGTGCTTAGTAATGTGCTAATTATTTTTAAGCATTTGATAAGCGGTCAGGCACCTTAAACAAAACAATTTGACGGACTTCTGACGGCAAAATATTTGCTACGATACTTTTATATTTCTAACTGGATCTTACGGAAAATCCCAATATAAAAATATAACATATACTTATGTGTTAATATTTTCGAAGACATTTACATTTACAAAATCGATTCATTCAATAATATTCCTGAGTTGTAATAAAAATACTTAAACGGGAGAAAACCTAAGACATAACTTACAAAGTGCTTTATCCTCACATTATCAGCGTCGCAGAATAGTGAAATGGTTAGCTTTATATGTAATTCAAATCTATCTAGGCACATCTTTTAATCTAATAAAACAAGTCTGAAGGGAAGTAGGAACATTGAGTATTTTCTTCTTCATTTCAGAAGCATATTATGTCTGTCTGTCGGTCCCATAAATTAAATTTAAAAACCCGTGGACGGATTTGAACTTGGTGAAGTTGTATCTAGAAGTACTCCGGGTTTTAGGCTAAATAATTTCCGTAAAATGTTTCCTTAGGTTACGGTATGTTTGCATGGACTTTATGTTAAATCGCGACCGATTCATTTCAAATTTGCAACAAATGTTCCTTACATAAATTACTTAATAATAGAATAATTACCTATAACAGATTTTGTATTTTTTGTATCAATTTTTATTTCTTTTACTTACAAAATGTAAGTAAAAGAAATAAAAATTGAGAAAAAATGTAATTTTAATGCTTTTCAAAACATACCTACTACCGCACGAACGACGCGACGGTTGTAGATGGGCACTTTAGTGTCAATCTACATATTATTATTATTTATCTCTTTAAATTTCACTGGTCCAGATGTGGACCCGGTAATTTATTCTTATGTGATCTCGATTACAAATTCGGGGTTTTTGAATTTTCAATCTAAAAGGGTAGAAAAGAGTATAAAAGTTGCGACTGCAGAGAACTTTGAGAGAAAGAAAAGAGAAGAACTTTGTCCAGGCATTCGGGTAAGGGGGTGTCCCTTAATCCATAATAATAATGAAGGATCCCTATGGTATCACTGGATAGAGTTAGTTCAGTAATGTTCATTAGTAGGACAGCACTACACAGTAGGTATTAGCTCAGAATAATAGTACAAGTATTAGCAACAACATACAAAAACCAAACTGGCGCAACAATCCACGCGAGCGAAGCTGCAGGCAACCTCTAGTAGGTGCCTACTTAATTCTGAATTAATATTATTTCTATAATTGGTTCCTACATTTTTAAGGTAGGTATTAAGTATTTCTTTGATTTTACATACATTTCATTTCATACAGTGATAGCTTAATGGTAGAGCCCTCCATTTATACTGGATACTGTTATCAATACATTTAAGAATATACATTTAAGAATTGCGCTAAAAAAAGTTAGCATGAGGCACAAGCGTGATTAAAATTTGTAGGTAACAGAGTGGATTCATCGTTGTCGGATTTTCATTTAAGTAATAAAATTCAAGTTATGCTACAAATCCAGTAATTCCGAGCCAAAATTTAAAATAAAATGTTTGTTTATCAGCTTATCTGTGACGACGGGCGCGGTCGGTTGGTGGATGGGTGACCGCTAGTGGCAAAATTTCATGAGCGCTACCGTGCTTCGGAGGACACGTTAAGCCCTCGGTCCTGCTTGTTTTAAAGGTGAATACAATTAATAAGCCATGTCGAAGACCTTTGGGTGTGGTTTGAGAACATTGGAGCAGCGTGGTGGAGTATGCTCTAGACCCTTGACCTGCAGTGGGCCTTCTATGGGTTGCAGCTTAACTTCGCTTATAGATTTGAGCGGTCAATTTCTATGGCAAAAAAAAAATTCGGTTAGAAATATCCAGGTATTTGTATATATTAGGTTATAATCACTCCGTAACTCAGGCGTTCCTAGGTTGACTGTCCAAGTCTCTCTTAGGATTGGCCCAAAACTTAAGACCACTTGTCAGACGTGAGCTTTAAATAGAGGCGCCTGTTTCGGACTTTGACTACAACATCGTTATGCACAGAGTATTAAAGTCATTTATAGTACATAGGCCACATGCGTTCGGGCATTACAAAATACTTGTTGAACATTTTTTTTGAAATTTGTAATTTAAACATTGAAAATATAAATCAAATTTTTATTAATCATAATGTCTCTAATAAATGCGATGAAAATTTTAGTAATTATTTTGTTAGACGGTATGATTTGTTCCTATTTTTAGTTTTGGTTGGAAAAAATACCATCAAACCAATGGAACATTATGTAATTATTTTATTAGTACTTAATATGTATAACTTAAAATTATCTACTTAATGCCAACTTGAGGAACATAAATTTAACTCAATTTTACTTTTGATTTATCAATATTAAAGTAATAAATTAAAATTGTGTATAGGTACATGTATTAATTATGCTAGTGTGTGTGATAGCTATATCTTACAATATCGCCACGCTCTTTTACTGTCGTGGTGTGCGTGCAACATGATAGTACATAGTTGAAAATTTAATTTTAAATAGGGAGTTTAATAAATATAGAGCTAAGTATTTTTTATCTACAAAAATATGCCAAATTAATTATATAATACATATAATAATAACGTCTCGAGGTTCGTATCTCGGTCATTTTATATTAGGTCTTTACATATGAAATTGGCGTTTTGTAAGGGAGGAACATAGTCGATTTTTTTTAAATATAACTAGTTGACGCCCGCAGCTTCGCTCGCGTGGAATAATCCATAACAATAGTTTCTTTTACACCTAGTTGACACCCTCTTCAAAGACACTATCGATCGAATTTTGTCCTTCGAACTCCATTCTTTTGGAAATCACAGAGATGAATAGTACCTACATATCCTATTTTTAATTAATTCAACTGTAAACATCTGTTGCTAATATTAAGCAATTCATCAATTCTATTCATCTTTTAAGTAATATATCTAAGACTACGCTGCGCAGAGCCACCCACGCCGCATTATTTTATTTAGATTGACATTTTTAAATTCGTTATATCTAGGTAATGAAATTTCCGATTTTAATAATTTAAAAAGGGAAAGCATTTAGTGGCCAACAGTTGGACGCTATTTTTTTTTGAAGCATTTGCAGCGCTACACTCTATGTAGACATATAAATAATCTTAAGTCGTACATATAAAAAGCTAAAAGGTAATTTTATACAAAGTAGTTCTTTTTTTTGATACTTAAACTTTCGCCAAGGGTGTCGAAAAAGTCATTTTTGCACAGTACAGTTAGAGATTTGAGGTAGTGACAGAATCGATTATTTCTTTTGCTATTATTATTGGTTTTAGTTTTCTCTGTTCTGCAAATACATCTACACGAAGACCAGTAGTCCAATGCCAGAGCCCTGTGGTCCAGAGCAGCAGATAAGTGTAAGTGGTTTGTCAGGATCTTGTGTCGAGACACCACCTTGTCTCGTTCTCTGAAAAAAGCAATTATACACAATTTTATAGTCAGTAATTTGAAAAAAGCTTAGTAAGCAGGTTACTCATTTCGTGCCATTTCTATCTTTATGATGGTGTTACAGAAAATATTTAAGACTGTATACGGGCTATGGATTCTATTAGGTATTCAAGTTTCCTCACGTTTTCTTACACCATTAACAGGTTACATATTTTAATGGCTTGAAATGTGAATTATTACAAGTCTAAAAAGTGTCATTGAGAGAGAGAGATCTTGAGTAAGAAGTCAAAACACATCCACAGAGGCACCGATCACTACTGTTATACTGCTGTGATTAATAATACAAATAATAGAAAAGCAAATACTATTTGATAAGATATACCAACCTTCGAATTGCTAAACTAGGGTTGCAAATTGTCTTATTCCCGCTATCAAAAACTTTCTGAGCTAAAGAAATGCCCTTTGTCATAACCTCACATGAAATTTCGTTAATACACTCAGTACTACTATTAAAGCCAGTGAAATTTTCACTGTCAAGTACACTATCAACTTCGTAAGTGTGCCAGGGTCTACAAAGTATCTTCAGATCTTTATTTATATTTGAATTTCCCCAGTAATCTGTTAAGGACAAAGTATCAAGCACACTAGCAATAGTGTTCATTTCTTTTATTTCATTAGCATTATTACTTTTTTCTGTTGTTTTAACTGTTACTTCATGACTTGCTTTCCAGGAGCAATTTAATGTATCAAACAGATTCCACCAAATATAGTAATTATTTAGAGAACTTGAAGATTTCAAGAGCTGCAATTCTTTGTTCACAAAATAGTTAGGTGCCATTTCAGATGAATTGGATGATCCAGTGTATTTGTCACCCCACCCTTCATTATCAGCCCAGGATATACATGAATTTTCATCATCTGTATTTGTTTTTAAAACTTCTTGAGAAGTTCCAGAAACATTATCATTACTTATATGTCTCTGAGAAATCATGTAGAACTGAAAATAATTGATAGTTTTCCTTATATCACCATTGAATAAATCTAGAATTTTAGTCCCTAAACCTGGACTACACATTTTATTATCAACCAAACACATTATATCAATCCAAGTTCCAAGCATTCTGGGTAAAAATAGGCGCATTTGTATAACTTTGGCTATTGGCATAAATTTTTGTAAATGTGGACAAGTCAGTGATGATGTTACCAATATTACTGGTCTTTTAGATGACTGAATTAGTTGTGAAATAGCATAGCAAAATCCATCATCTTGTTCAAATACTATATCTGCATCATCTATTAATATCAATGACATACCAGTTCGAACATTTTCTTGACTAACAGTAGGTTCTGGTGTACCTTTTTTGGTAACCACAGCTGCTGTTTCAGATACTTTCTTCTTTTTTCCACGCTTTTTCATTACCTTCAATACACTTTTATGAGTATCAGTTTCATGTGACTTCTGTGAACACTCTGTGCTACTTTTGGCTCTGTCAACCTTGTGCGACTGTGTGGCTTCATGTAAATCTTGAAGCATTATTTTTCCAGTTCTCTTTGTGCTTGCATTGACTTCAATTACTTTTATTGCCAATTCCGCAGCAACAGCATATACACTTAGTGTTTTTCCACTGCCTACTTTCCCTGTTATTATTAGTAGATTATTTTCATTTTTCAATATATCTCTGCTCTCTGTGTCGGAACTATAAAAATCAGATGAATCTGACTTATCAGTTTTGTCTTTTTTTGATTTTTCATTATTTTCAGTCCAAGTAACAAGCCATCTTTTTAATTCCTTAATACTATCAAAATTACCTATAACCTGTTTCTCTGTTGTAGGTTTGTATTTATCAGTCCAGTTCAATTTATCTGGATGAACATTATTTATATCAACAGTATTTGTATTATTGAATATTTCAACACTATTATCTAAGTCAGGATATACACAATCTTTAAATTCACCTTTACTTTTTCCCCTTAGAAGATGATATGTACGATACACAGGAAATTTTGGGTAAGATTTCTTAATATCCTGTAAAATAACATCTACATTGTTATGAAATTGAGGCATGTTGCAATCTTGTGTTAAGGGGTCCAGCAATAATAAGTTTTTAAATACATTTCTTTTTGCTAATACTAATGGAGTATCATCATAATTTGCCTTAATGATATTGAAATCACTTCCAACTGTTTTATTGCTTGCATTATCTATGCTTTGCACATGCACAACAGTTTGAAATTCATCAGTGGCTATAGCATTTGGTTGTTGAAACAAGCTTTTCCTTAATTGATCTGGTACCCCACTATGCAAAAATTTTTGTTTAGCTTCCAAAGCTGTTGCATCAAGTTGAGGTTTAGTTACAAAAATTGGTGCTAACTTAGTTGTTTTTTTAGGCATAGCAATATATTTTTTTGATCTTACTGTAAGAGCTTGTTCCGTTCTATATATATCATTATTTTTAGACATTTTCTTAACTTCTTTTACTATATTTTGTTTATCTTTTATATTTTTTTCACTCATTGTAAGAGGATCTCTTCTAATGACTTCTGGACTATTGTCCCTTAATTTAATAGGTCCTAATATTTTGTTTTTTCTTTTCTTTTTAGGTGTAAAAATATGAAGCTCTTCATCGGAACTACTCAAATGAAATTCGTCAGCATATTTTACAGGTCTCTTGGCATTTCGTCTCGGTCTACTTTCATCATGAATCATGTTAGCGTGATCATTGTTAGCTTTGAGGTTTTCTTCAGTGCCTTTTTTCATATTAAAACTGGATTTTTCTTCTTTGATGACAACATTTAGAACATCACAACTGGATTGTTTTAGCTCATTATTTACTGAACTCTCTAAGTTGTTTTTATTTATAGCTTTCTTCTTTTTCTTATGAGTTTTAGATTTCAACTTGACTTTAATAACAACCCCATTGACGTTCTTTGATTCACTGTCACTGTTCTCTTGAATAACTTCAGGTTCTTTACTAACTTTTTGAAAATAGGAGAGCATGTTGTCTTTTTTCTTAATTGATGGAGACAACTTATTTAAAAATTCTTCATCTTCCTTTGATAGCTCTTTTATATTATGTGTAGAAGTTTTGTTATCCTTAAACAGGTTAAAGGTCTTTAAAATAGGTGTGTTGTCTTTAAATGTATCCTCAGTTTTGTGAACTTCAACGTCATGAATAACTGGATTGACTGGGTTTTCTGCTAATTTTTCAACAGAATGCTTAGGTGAACTTTTCTTTCCAGTTTTTGAATCTACAAGGATACTTTTTAAATGCTTTGCCCTATCTACCATTTTCCTTTCAATAACTTTATCTCTATACTCTTCTATTTCTTTTTTTTTTAAAGAGCCTTTTTCTTCTGCCATTTTTTTTAATGATAACATTCGTTTAGCTTTCAGCTCTTTTCTTTCTAACATCTCTTGAATTTTTAAATCTACTTCACACTTTTCTTTTCCTGGTGAATTACTACCTATGCTCTTATTTCGTGAATCCATTAATAATTTAAAAGCATTAGTTTCTTTTTTATCTTGGTCGCATCTAGATTCCTGAGAAATACATTCATTCCTAATATCAGTATTGCATTTTTTTGGAGTTATTGGCACCGAAACAGAAGTAACCAACCCTGTTGTTTTTTTCAGTCTAACCATTTTGGTGAGATAATTATTAGGTTTGATTTCTTCGCTCAATTCAATGCAATCTATATTTTGGTTATTAGGTGATTTAATTCTTAGTGAACTAATTAAAGTCTGTGAAACATCTATGATGTCTGGATCTTCTTGACCATCCTTACGAAGCTTATATTTTTTCAACTTCTTTTTCAGTGTATTATTACATTTGGATTTAAAGATGTTTTCTTTACACTTCAGTACACGACTGTAGTGACAACTTGGCCCGTTTTTCTTTTTGATGTTGGATATTCCTTCTATCCAAATGGTTGACATCACTCACCTACCAATAGTAACAAAAGAGGTTTTAGTAATATTATTTTGCATTAAATACCACTCTATCATGTTATAATTGCTACAACCCACCGTTCATAGTTGTTTTAACTGATTTACTTTTAAGACAATAAACACTACTTTATTATTCACTATCATTACCATTCTATACAAATCTAAAAGCATATTGATAAAATTGATAAGTACGTATTAAATAAGTAAGATTACGATCACAAGCATAAGAAACATTTTCAGCAAACGATTTGGCGCCTTTATAGTAGAGGTAAAAATCTCAACCAAGTTCAACCAACGGTAGCAATCACCCACCACATTTGACATTTGAAATATAGGTGACTTGACATTTGAATAAATCTACACCATAGAGATAGCAATATACCTTTGATAACGGAACTAAAGAGGATGGGAAATAAGGTCACGTGATTTGAAGCCGATTGTCTCTACAATATGGCGTAAACTCCACCCATCAACCGCCTAAAAAACCGCCCCCTGGTTCATATTAGACTCTTATAGTCTATACTGTCCAAATCGATTAAACGTTTAAATAAAGTAAAAAAATAAAAAATAGTTTTGTTTTCTTAAATGTGGAGGAAAAACTAATTAAAAAACGACTATCTAGTTATAACTTCCTCAACTTGACTCAACTCGATGACACCAGGCTTCCGGTGTCTTTTTAAAATGGCGTCCAAAACCAGCTTCAAGGCGGTCCTTTGGTGGTACAACGTAAGATTTTACTAATTGAATTGAATGTGTGACCTCTCTTGTACTTTTTCTACAAGTACAGATTGTGACGTGTAAGAATGAGACAGTTATATTTTTGTTATTGTTGTTCATATTTGCATGATATTTCTATAATGAAAACATATATAGGCAAAATAGGGCCTATCCTCTTTAGTTCTGTTATCAATGCAATATACACAATAAATGTGGCCATAGAGAATAAACTATAGAGATACTATTATAGTGCTGTAGATCAAAGGAATAAACAGCCAGTCTTCTCTTACTATGAGTTCAGCATGAAAGAAGGAAGGGGAGAGGAGGGGGTCTAAGTAACCGTGTTCTGATTCATTTGAGATGTGTCCTCTGACGTCAGTGCGGTGGGCGGGGCTTGGTTATTGTTAATGTTATACTTGTGTCATTAGGACGTCTGCGATCCGGCATTTTCTACAGTTTTATTGTGTTATTTCTTCTGTGAAGATGAAGTGTTGTGTTCTGGGATGTAAAAGTTATTCCTGGCGATCATCTAAAGCAATCGACGGGATTACATTTCACTTGTAAGTATTTAAAAACACTAAAATTATAATATCCCCATTCTTTTTCCATACTTTTCTACTCTGCAATAGATGTCGCTTATTTGTTATAAGATGTTTCGTAATTATTAACAGTAAATTACTTGATGTTAATGTGTTTTTTGGTGTCAATCTTTACACAGTTTTTTTCATTTTTCATTTATAATTTTTCGTAGTTTTGGTTGTATTCATGAAATTAAAAATATAAAATAAATTAAAATTAATATGTATTCTTATTGCGTTAAGTTAGCAGTTATTTATAAGTAATGAGTTAAGAATATTATTGCTTGGTACTGTAATAATTCTGCATTTGTGTGAATGTTGTACATCTCTGTAATTGATGTTCATACCTATCCTATACCTCTGATATGTTATCTGTAAATGTTATGTATGTAACGTTGTTGGCGTATCTAATAAAATAAAATAAAAATTAAAAATAAAATGTGTTCCGCATGGTCTAACTGTACGTTTTTACTGCTCGAGGGGCCGAGGGAGCAACGGATCGCCACTCGAGTTCGCTGTCTTCTAAGAATTCGACGCTCTCGAATGTGTCACTCCCTTAATTCCCTTGGGGCTGGGTGCTCTGATTCTTTCTCATCCACCACCATGGCCTCCGACGAAGATCTTCGCCTCCCTGACCTCTGTGGGTCTACTCAGATCTCCATCGAAACGGGTCTCGACCGCGACTATGTCGCGAGCAACAGCTGCCCGTTTCTCTTCGCCTTGGCGCTTACTTCAACTACCCTTCTTACCTTTTATTATAAGAGGGATGTGTGGTGGTCGCGACGGTTTGCCTTCTCCACACCACTCACTATCACAAACGACACCTTATTAGTGTCCGACTTCTCATGTAAGTTTGTCTACTATATAAAAATAAGTCGGGTTTTCCTTCCTGACGCTATAACTCCAGAACGCACGAACCGATTTCCACGGTTTTGCATTCGTTGGAAAGGTCTCGGGCTCCGTGAGGTTTATAGCAAAGAATTATATGGCAATTATTATATGGCAAAAAATATTTATATGGCAAAACAACGTTTGCCGGGTCAGCTAGTTGGTTATAAAAATGCGACGTTCATAATATTATATTTAATCTATATAGTACATATATGATATGATATCTGTTATTTGGCACACTACGGCTGTCGCAGTCGCTGTCATTCTCCTTCTCTCTCAGCTTTTCAGAGAAAAGTTTACCTTCGATCTTGTCCTACGTACGCAGCCTAGTTTGTGGTCGTAGGTGCAAGAATTTAATAGATTGGCCAATAAATTAACTGCACCAAGCTGAGGAAAATGTCGTCCAAAGCCCTCACTACTCCTTTAATTCGCCATGTTACGGTAATCAATTATTGCATTTACGTTTACATAAAAATTGTTACTCAATGTCAAAACCCTGTTATGTAAAAGCTAGTGATTACACATGCTTAAAATAAAATTTTTATCGTTTGTAGAGAAGGGGTTATGCGCAAGCTGCGCCAGCAATTAAGAAGGAAGCAAGGCTTCAAACTTGTGTGCTGCCTAATAAAACAATAATTGCTGCTCTTGACAATGGTTCTCCCGTTACAAGAGTAACTGTGGCCTTCAAGTAAGTACAAGAAAATTATTACTGTGTTTTTTAAGCATAATGTTTATAAATGACCCCATAGACCATTCCTTGCCTCATTACTGGTTATGCTTTGGTTGATTCTTGTGTACAGTCTAATATTTATATGGAAGATATAAATATAGGCAGACAATTAATACATTATTATATTTAACTGTTTTGAATATTCAATATATTATAATATTTTACTCTGTAAAGTATTGTATTTATTATCCATTTAATATTGATATTTTTAATTTGATACATTTTTACACAATCATAATATTTTCCACACATTTTTCAACTTCCTATAAGGTAGGAAATATAATTATATAAAACTTAAATCAAAATTTTATTTTTCCTAGTCGATATTATAAAAACTTACATATCAAAATGAACTGTTGGTTAAAAATATTGTAAGTGTGCAAAAAAGTGCAATGCAGTGATTCTTATTTCGACACCTGCAAGGAAGAACATCGTAACTCATTTTTAGTAACTTTACAGGAGAGCGTGTTAAAGTTTAAAAAAATTCTTAGTCAGTTCTGTTATGTCCTAACGCCATTCACACTAGAAAGTTGTAGTCAAAAAGGGATAATTTATATTACTGTATGATTAATATGCTATTACTACGTTAATTTTACTACCTTTTATGAGTTACAATGAGTTTGCACGTTATAAACTTTATATAATGACATTGTAACTCAGAAATACAATTCAAAATTGTACGCCTATGTTTGCTTCATAGAAAAAAAAAATTGTAAGTCTGACATACAATGCGCAACATGTATTTTAATTTGATTTGAAGTTACCATAAAAGTAAAACAAGTGAAATAATTTAATTATTCATTATTAATTCCAAAGTGTTTGCTCGAGATCAATGCATTGGGCACAGCCAGTTAACAAGGAAGACAGATTCCGGTACCATAGTCTCGTCCAAACCTGAAGTTTTGATAGAAATTGAGAAGTATTACGGACAACTGTACACTTCCTTGCAAGCCCCAGCTCCAGCTGGCGCTCACGATAAGCGAGCTAGATTAACCCGGCACTATACCGAAGATATCCCGGACGTCAGCCTGTACGAGATTAGGGAGGCTCTCAAACAACTGAAAAACAACAAAGCACCGGGTGATGGGAATCACAGCAGAGCTGCTAAGAGCTGGCGGGAAACCTGTCCTAGTGGCGCTCCAGAAGCTGTTCGATTCTGTCATCAATAGCGGAACCACCCCGGAGGCGTGGCGCGCGAGCGAGGTTGTGTTGTTCTTCAAGAAGGGCGACAAAACCCTTCTTAAGAACTACAGGCCCATTGCGCTCCTGAGCCACGTCTACAAGTTGTTTTCGAGAGTCCTTACTAATCGCATTGCGCGCAGGCTTGACGACTTCCAGCCTCCCGAACAAGCCGGTTTCCGAAAAGGCTACAGCACCATGGACCACATACAGACACTGCGGCAGGTTATACAGAACACCGAGGAGTATAACCAGCCGTTGTGTGTCGCGTTTGTGGACTATAAGAAAGCCTTCGATTCTATCGAGACCTGGGCGGTGTTGGCGTATCTGCAGCGGTGCCAGATTGACTATAGGTACCTCGATGTACCTATAGTCAATCTGGCACCGTCTTGAAGTGGATATATGAAGCCGCCACAATGACAATCCAAGTACACGACAGAAGCACGAACCCCACTCAATTGCAGAGAGGTGTTAGGCAAGGGGACGTTATCTCCCCGAAGCTTTTCACCGCTGCATTGGAAGGCGTGTTTAAGCTGATGGAGTGGAAAGGACATCAACGTCAATGGCTAACGCCTCACACACCTTCGATTTGCCGATGATATAGTTATCTTGGCAGAATCGCTGGACGACCTCAACTCTATGCTAGGGGACCTCAACAGTGCCTCACAATGGGTGGGTTTGAAGATGAACATGGACAAGACTAAGATCATGTCCAATGTGCATGTCAAACCTATACCAGTTGTTGTTGATGGCGCTGCACTCGAAGTTGTTGACGAGTATATTTACCTGGGACAAGTGGTCCAGATGGGTAAGTCCAACTTCGAGAAAGAGGTCACTCGAAGAATCCAGCTCAGCTGGGCAGCGTTCGGGAAGCTACGACATATCTTTTCATCGAGATTACCTCAGTGCCTGAACACGAAAGTTTTCGAACAGTGTGTGTTGCCAGTGATGACATATGGATCCGAGACGTGGTCCTTTACCATCGGCCTCATTTGCAAGCCCCAAGTCGCTCAGCGTGCTATGGAAAGAGCTATGCTCGGTATTTCGCTACGAGACCGGATTCGAAACGATTAAATCCGTAGACGAACGAGGGCTACCGACATAGCTCGTCGAGTAAGCACGCTGAAATGGCAATGGGCAGGCCACGTCGCTCGTAGGATGGACAACCGATAGGTTAGAAAGGTCCTCGAGTGGAATCCACGGCTCGGGAAACGGAGCACAGGCCGCCCTCAAAGCAGATGGACTGATGACCTGAAAAAGTCAGCGGGAAATCGCTGGACTCAGAAGGCACAGGATCGGGAGGAGTGGCACCGATTAAGGGAGGCCTATGTCCAGCAGTGGACTCTGAAAGGCTGATGGATGGATGGATGGATGGATGGATGGTGCCCATATCATAGATCGTAAAATTATATGTAGCAAGTTTTCTTTTATAATAAAACAGAGATACTTCCGACTGTGGAGTATTCAAGATCTTTTAATTTTCTCGTAAGTCGAAACAAGCTGCTATAACAGAATCAGAGTGCTTGGCTCGGTGTTTATCGCTATCTTTTAAAATGTTACAATTTTTGAATCGAAAATATTAATCTTCGTTTGAGAATGAAAACATTGTAACTAAGATTGCAATGAAAGAAATGCAAGAAATTGTTTAACGTGAACAACATCTTGCGAAAGACAAGAGGGTATCTCGTATTGCAATTTTTTCTTAGTAATATTATCAATTAGTGGCAAATTATCAATAAGTAACTAAATATACATTTTTATCATTTTCTGTAAACGTTGACTTACAATGCTTTATTACTGGCTAAAAACATAATTAGAAATAATTCAGATATGGGAGTGAGTGCAAAAAAAAGAGCTTTTTTTTTATATAAAGAATATGATTGTAACTCAAATTCATCAAAAAGTGAGTTACGATGTTCTTCCTTGCAGGTGTCGATTTTATGTTATTTGTATCTCTAAAATTTCAAATATCAATATATCCTATAAGATCCTTCTGGTCCTGATATTTTTATACCCTTTATAAACATTTGCATTACTCTTGTTAATTTGTTTAATAGAGCTGGTTCTCGCTATGAGCCACAAAGTGAACTAGGCCTGGCTCATGTGCTGCGCTCTGCTGCGGGTCTCACCACCAAAAATTCTAGTGCATTCATGATCTCTCGTCAACTCGCACAAATTGGTGCATCTTTTTCATCATCTGGAGATCGTGAGTTCGTGTATTACACTCTTGAAGTAAGTGCTTTATGGATGTTAAAATAATAATTATTTAACTATTATATAAAAGAAAGTCGTGTTAGTTACACTATTTATAACTCAAGAATGGCAGAACCGATTTGGCCGGTCAGGGGGACAATTTGAAATTTTTGAAGTCAACCGGTTGAAGTGTTTGTTTTACAGAGTACATTTTACATGTTTGTTTCGAGTTTCTATTAGCTTATTGTGCCGATATTATCATTAACAATACCATGCCGCGACCAAGACGGTGAAATCTTTTCCGACAAAGCCATAATGCACCTAGGATTCGAAACATTGCGAATCAAAGGGCACGTGAAGAGCGCCGCGTTAGTAAGTATGGCTCGACTTCGTTCTTCTAAATAACAAGAGCAAAGCGAGGCAGTCAGTGAAACGGATCGGTTGGCTATGAGAAATCGTCGATCAAACTTCAGAGATCAACAACTAGATAATTTTAGAAGAACAAGAAGAAATTTATCAAGTGCTGATTTGAATCGAGCAGCGTTTCAATACAATTTCAGAACTGATTACTGTCCGCCACCTGAACCATTACATTCATTGCTTCTTGGCGAAACACCAGAATCCCGACATTTTCTAGCAAACATTCGAAAATATAATAGTTGTTTCCAAATGACCTCATTTGGGGCAGTCATTATGGAAGAACGATGATTTAATCCGACATTAAAGGTATTTATTTGTTTATTTAATTTTTGTACTTAAAAATAATAAAGTATAAGAATAACATACTATAATTATTAATATGTATTATGTATGCTACGTAAAGAGTTAAGCAACGACGGGCGCGGTCGGTTTGTGGATGGGTGACCGCTAGTGGCAATATTTCATGGACGCTACCGTGCTTCGGAGGGCACGTAAAGCCGTTGGTCCCGGTTGTTTTCAATGGTGGAAGCAGTCGTTAAGCCTTGTCGAAGATCTTCGGGTGGCTTGAGAACATTCGACACTGGGTTGGCCACTAACCCCTCCACCAATCCGCATTGGAGCAGCGTGGTGGAGTATGCTCTAGACCTCCCGCAGCATAGTCTTTGGGGGAGACCCGTGCCCAGCAGTGGGACGTCTATGGGTAGCGCACATGTATGCTAATTAAAAAAAAAAAGTTTATTAATCAGTAATACTGACTTTGCTTTTGATTTTGTAGATACAAGGATAGATTCATCATCGAATCGGATCATTACGACCTCTCGAAGATGCACAGAATAATTTTTTACAAATATACTGTATCGGCAACATGGATGAACAACTTGATCGACGTCAAGAGATCAATGCAGCAATGAAAAGAGCAATTATACAAGATCTGCAGCAAATACTTCATGAACTTCATGCGTTGATCAGGCTGTTCAAGAGTGCTTTGGAGCGCATGACAAATGAGGACTACAAAGTGGTGATCAGAGCGGATAAACGACCATCTGGAACACACGAACGCACATTTAACGCTCCAGATTAAGACAAATTAATAATTAATTAACAATAATTCAAGACCATCTGTAGGTATTATTTGTTCTTGCGCCTAAAAATAAAACGAGAAATATCGTCTATCACAAGGTGCTTCACTGAAGAGTGAATCCCATGCACGAAAATAAATGGTCAATAAAGAATCTTTAAAAGAAATCTTTTAGAAATAATTGTTTTTTTTTTATTTATATTTACCTACTATGCTAATAAAAATAAAATCGAAAATGTACTCATTTATTTCCTCTAAGCGCGGAACAAAGTTCGCGGGATTTGCTAGTTATTTTATTAAATATGATTACTTAAATATCATATTAAATATATATGTATATCATATCTGTTAAGCCTATACAATAATCTCAATAATCAAGACACACGATAAAAGTACAAGTACTTTTCTTCATGCATATGTAGTGTCATTTTAAGCATTTTCATGTTGTCTTACTTTTTTAAATTGTTTAAAATACAAGTAATATACAATAAAATTAAGTGATATACAAACCAACTTGTATGTACATATTGCTGCGACCCATAGACGTCCCACTGCTGGGCACGGGTCTCCCCCACAGACACAGCTGCGGGAGGTCTAGAGCATACTCCACCACGCTGCTCCAATGCGGATTGGTGGGGGACATGTATCTACATATGTTTGGCAGAAATTCCAAACTACATTAACAATTACATAGAAATCAAAACAATCAAAATAGGACCACTAGCCCGAACTACCCATTAGAACTGGTCGCCCTAATAATCCGCGACTGTTGATCTTCTGCTGAGTGCCATTTTTGTCTTAGCTATTATTTTATGTTAAGTTTGTTGTCTTGTTGTATTTTATACGAAAGCTGGCACAGTAAATGTATATTGTTTGTTTGTTTGTCAATAAAAATGTATATTTTTCATGGTAATGTTTCCAATTGTAGTGGCAATTCATATATTACAATACATATATTATATTCATTGCCACTACTATATATTACTATTTAAAAATTAGATAAAGCATCATAACAGTAATAATAAATTTAAATTTATCGACAGGCTACCCAAGACAACCTCCAGCAAGCCCTGGAGTGCTTGACTAACATTGTGTCCAATCAAGAATTCAGACCGTGGGAACTGAGTGACAACATTTCTCGCCTGAAGTATGACCTCGCTTTACTACCTCCACAAGTATGTTGAAATTGTTTTTAAACTACGTAGAAATAATAGTACTTACTTCAAAAGTCGTAACTACATTTCTACTTAGTTCATGTTGAAATGGTCACAGGCATAAATCGCTGCGACCCATAGACGTTCCACTGCTGGGCACGGGTCTCCCCCACGGACATAGCAGTGGTCTAGAGCATACTCTACCACGCTGCTCCTATGCGGATTGGTGGAGGGGTTAGTGGCCAAGCCAACCCAGTGTCGAATGTTCTCAAGCCACCCGAAGGTCTTCGACAAGGCTTAACGACTGTTTCCACAATTGAAAACAACCGGGACCGACGGCTTTACGTGCCCTCCGAAGCACGGTAGCGTCCATGAAATTTAGCCACTAGCGGTCACCCATCCACAAACCGACCGCGCCCGTCGTTGCTTAACTCTTTCGATCACATTGAATCGACGCGAGCCATTGGGCTATGGACGCTACAGGCACTCCGAAGTAGTCCTTTTATGAAGCTTGCCAGAGAACATTGCCTTTGTACATGTATGTACATACACTTATTATGTCTGGTGTCGGTATCCTTACTAATATACAAATGAGTGTACTATATATATAAGTTTGTTTGTTGGTTTGTCTTTATACCCATCCTCAACGGAATGTTGGATCGATGTGAGTTTTGCAGTTTTGTTAGTGAAAATTCGTATTTTAAGACTGTCAACCTGCTGTCTGACAAGCGAAATCGTACGATATGAATGAACCGAACTCATGAAAACTTTTACGCATTGCCTGACTGGAAAGTGCCATGAGCTACTTTTTATCCCGAAAAATCGGATTCCACTTCTAATCTGTTTGATATTAATAGACTGGAGGATCACTGGTCTATACCATATAATTTTGTAGTTTCAATAAGTTAGTAAATATGATCACCAGGTCCGTGCAGTGGACCTGCTGCACAAGGCGGCGTACAGGCGCGGGCTCGGCAACTCGCTGTTCATTGCGCCGAAGCGCATGGGCAGCGTCAGCTCGGAGTCGCTGCAGCACTTCGCCAGCAGCAACCTGACGCCCGCGCGCTGCGCCGTCGCCGTCGTCGGCGACAACCAGGTGACACCCGCTATACGATACACTTACTCAAACAACAATATTGGAAACTAGCTTTAACGTGGGAAAAGGGAATTAACAATACCATCTATTAACAACATCCGGAACTAAATATCTAGCAAATAACAAAACATCGATATCTTCCCATGGGGATGTTTTACCGCGGTAAAAAGTAGCCTACGTCACTCTCCACCCTCCTCACTATCTCCACACACAAAAACCATACCATATAATAGCTTCGTTGCGACGTGAAAGCCGGACAAACAAACAAACACACTTTCACATTTATAATATTAGTATGGAAGTATGGATTGGAAATGTCATTTTAGTATGGCCTTTAATCACTTTTAAAACGTAGAAGGATTATTCTTCTACTCATTAGAAGGAAATTGTTCGAATTTTGTCAGGTATTTCCAAAATGACATTCAAATTGGTGACACGCCAAATAGAATAAAGCTGGACGTGAATACTTTTTCTCACTCCCACATACGTTTAATGACATGACCCCTTATAACTTCGAAATGCTGATGGATGTAAGGATAAGTCACTTCGAGACCCTTTCTGAGACATGTAACAATGTGATTTGTCGGAATGCGTAACCCATCTAATAGGCTGTGTATAATTTCCAGGAAAGAGCAGGACTTATTGCCCAATCTCTACAGTTGCCTTCTGGAAACCAAGGACAAAGCGATGCTTCTACTTACTTCAGCGGTGAGCTCAGGTATATAAGTATTTACTTTATTTATTTAGTGTGACATTATATCTCATGTAGGTATTTATTTGAAAATAAACTACTAATAGTGATGAAACATTTATTTTTTGCCGCCAAACAAATATACATTCAAATAAAATGCTTATAACAGTTTCTTTCTTGATAGCGCTAAATAATAGTGATAGTATTTGAACGTTGATAGCTGGTGCATAGTTATAAAAGTAGAATGAACGAAACTTAGCACGTACAATTCAAATACTACTTTTATGTGGCGTATTTAAATAAACATAGCGTGATTAGAACTCAGACATCTCAAAGTTAAGCCGAAGCACATATTGGAGTATTGGTTGGTTTAATGACAGGAAGGAGATGGGAGGTGCATTGGCCCACGTCGCGCTGGCGGTGCAGGGCGCCCCCGCCGGCTCCCCGCAAAGCCTCGCCTTGGCTGTCGCTGCTAAAGGCAAGGAATTTATTAAAATCTATATATATAAAAGGAGAAGGTGACTGACTGACTGACAGGCTGACATATCAACGCAGGGCCTAAACTATAAGGGTTAGAAACTTGAAATTTTGCACAGGGGTTCCTTTTATAACGTAGGGGAGCACTAAGAAAGGATTTTTTAAAATTCACCCCCTAGGGGGGTAAAACGGGGGTGCAAATTTAGTATGAAACTTTGCCGTTTTTGAAGTTAGTGAATGTCTAATTCCACGCGAGCGAAGCTGCGGGCGTCCACTAGTCACACATAAAAATACATATGTTTCCACACAGAGGAAAACAATTTGATTTCATGATTGCTGACAAGCCCACAATGTTTACCTTTAATTTTAAGACATTTAGTTTTACGAACACATAACTCATAACCTAGTCAAAACCACTTAATTAATACAAAAATCAGGCATAAGTTGTTTTACTTACTGTAACACCATACATATTTAGTAAAAATCATATTTAATGATCCCCGCAAACAGAGAAAAAATCACTTCTAGCCTACTACTCACTTCACATTGTTAGGCTCTTTTAGCTGACACAGAAACCAGTATTCGAAATACGCCGACAGCTATAATGGGTTTCAAGTAAATTAATTAGACATAACATCAATCGATACTGGTTTTGAAAGAATCCCGGTTAAAATCACAATAATTTATTGATTTATGCTGTCAAGTGATTTAATAACTATTATAAAAATGAAATTTAATTTATATATTGACTACCAGCTCTCGGCAACGGGCCGGTGACCAAGTGGGGTGCGGACAACTCCCCGCTGGCGAAGGCTGTGGGCAACATCGGGCCGTTCGCGGCGGCCGGATTCAACGTCTCGTACTCCGACTCTGGCCTGTTCGGCGTCGTGCTCTCCGTGCCCAAGGATGAGGCCGCCGCTGTAAGTGTATTATTTCATAGGTAGCAAACGAGCAGCGGTGACAGCCCAGCGGCTATCGAACTCGCCTCTCACTCGAGCGGTCCGGATACAAACCCCAGTGGCACGCACCAATGACTTTTCTAAGTTATGTGCGTTTTAAGAAATTAAATGTCACTTGCTATAACGGTGAAGGACACATCGTGAGGAAACCTGCATGCCTGAGAGTTCATCATAACGTTCTCGAAGGTATGTGAAGTCTGCCAATCCGCACTTGGCCAGCGTGGTGGACTAAGGCCTAATCCCTCCCATTCTGAGAGGAGACCCGTGCCCAACAGTGGGACGTCTATGGGTCGCAGCGAGCGAACGAGCAAGCGGAATCGCAGCGATTCCTCGATCGACAGTGTTAAAGCTGCAATGGTAGCCGGCAATCTTGAAGATTGAAGGGCACGTTAAGTCGTCGTCGGTCCCCTTCGTTATCGTAAGATAAGTATTTGAGCTATGTCAGTGGCAAAAAATTCCGACATTCGGGTTGGCCACTAACCACTCCCAATCAGCACTGGAGCTGCAGCGTAGGAGCTCGAGCTCAGATGTGAGAGGAAACTTGCGTCATCCAGTATGCCGCTATATCCTTGCCCCTCGTTTCATATTTGAAAGGGACTCTGACTGTCTCTCTAAGTTTATCCAACTACTATAAGATGTGAGTTAGTAGCGGACGCTTAGGCGGCTGTTAGTGTATTCTTTCATAGATATAAAATAATGAACGTTTGTACAGCGTAACAGTAATATGTCTTTATTAACATCAACCACCACATCCCCTTCTTTGGGGGACATGAAAATTGTTATTATGCATTGGGTTCTATTTGCTCAAATTTGATGATAATATTATTATGCTTAGGAGATCGAAAGACGATCCGTTCGTTAGTCCGTCGCGGCGTTGCAACCGCCACAAAGCTTGGTGTGTCAGTAGCAGTGTAGTAAACGCCTGCGACTCACTTAGCAGTTATTTGATATTCACATAATAATTACATTTTGCATTTATTTAGGCCGTAAAAGCTGTTGCGAAGGTCTTGAGGAGCCCTAACCTCAGCGCTGATGCCATCAAAGCCGGCAAAAATCAATTGAAGCTGCAAGTGTTGTCCGAAGCCGATCAGGCCTCTAGTCTTTCGGAATCCATCGCCGCGCAAGGCCTCTACACTGGAACTGTCAAATCGCCACTTGACTTGGCCAAGGATATTGACCAGCTTTCAAGCAGTGATATTTCACAGGTAACTTTAAACTTTCGTATACCCCATACTTATTACAGGTATACAACATAAGAGAATGACTTTTAGTAGAGTTGTCGAAAGCACGTACATCACATTCAAATGCGGTAACGTGGTATTTCGATAAATAACAACATTTTTTTTATGAAAGATGTTTTATTTAAAAAAGTATTTGCTATTACAATTGCTGACAATCTATATTTTCCAATTTTACTACTGCTGATAATTTTTTTTTTTTTAATTACAGGCCCTTTCCAACGCTGCGAAAAACAGGGTTTCGATTGGAGCAGTAGGAAATCTGACATTTGTCCCATATGTGGATGAACTTTAAACAAATTAATTAATTTCAATGTACTTTAGAGAAATAAAAGTAAAAACAACAGTTATTGTAGCATACGTTTTGTTTATTATAAATTATTGTTACACGATTGAAATAATATTTATATTTAGTATTTATTTTAACATTTGCAGAATAATTGGCGTCAAATAGTGAAGCGTACATGATAGCCAGAGGATAATAAATTAATTGTACAATATTATGTTTTTTCAATGCCCTCTTTCTTGAATTCCTACTATTTTATGGTGTTATCAATATAAGGCCTTCACATGGAGTTATTTACTGGTTGTAAAAGCGATCCATAGACGAGGACTATACATAATATGTATATTGATTTTTTTTAAATGTTGGTACATCTATACTATAGATTTTTATTTGTTTTAAACGCGCTAAACTGTGGAAATACCAGTCCGATTTAAAAATATATTTTTGTACTAGATAGCTATATGCATGAGGAATAGACAAGAAATAGGCTTCACTTCTTGCCCTGAATATTGATATTTGTAAAGCACGTCGGAAGGGCAACGCTCTTAAAAATCCTTATGCCGCCTGTACACTCTCGTCGAGGGACAGCGAGGCTGGGCGAGCGCGAGAGTGTACAGGGTACACTCGCTATGTCTCGCGAAGCCTCGCAGTCCCTCGTGGGCTCTCCATTCCGAGTCGGTTTTTGAGCGCAAGTCAAAGGGCCTCGCTTACCCTTGCGAGTTGTTGCGAGTGCGTCACTGTACACTCTCGCGGCATTCAGTTGAGCGCAAGCTTTCTAACTGTACGGACGTTTTGTTGCCTTAGATATGCAATATGTGGAATAACGAAGCAGAACTTAACTTCGTATGATATATGTGCACGTAATTATAATAACTGATAGCGCATAGGGTAACAGCTGCCGTAACTTGTAACGCGTCCATCTCCTCGGCGTTCCTCTGCTGTACTGAATAAACGAGTGTGTACAGGGTCGCGCTCGTCCCTCGACCTCTCGCGCGAGTGCCCTCGACGAGACATCGCGAGAGCACTCGCGCGAGAGTGTACAGGCGCCATTAAACCGCGTGCGCCGTCTTACAGCTTCGTCATAGGTTCTACAAAAATATAGATTTTTACTCAATATAAATAAGTCTGCGATAGCATATACCTAACTCTTATATCACAATAAGGTATTTATTGAAGAAAAATTACGAGCGGTTTTATTATGCATGGCATATCAAAAAACTGCGAATCTCCTTTTTTAAATTGGTTAATTAAACAATAGGAAGTATCAATAATTCAATATAGAAGGAATAAATATAAAATTATACCTATTTACATGAATATATTTTGTATCATTCATACTTTAATATTATTCCTATTTCACTCATTATTATGGGTATAAAGTATAGATTCATATAATAAAATTAGGCTCCTATAGTAGTTGCGGTTATTAATCAAAGTGAAAAGGTATATGGGGCTATACGTTAATATTATTCCTATTTCACTCATTAGTATGGGTATATTATATAGATTCATATAATAAAATTAGGCTCCTATAGTAGTTGCGGTTATTAATCAAAGTGAAAAGGTATATGGGGCTAACAAAAGGCATGGGCTGATATTAGGCATGTTCACCCTATTAGTATATCCACCGTTTTTTTATCTGAAAAAAGTAAAAATTCTACAAAGGTACTAAACTAATCTATGTGAGATTAATTTACTGCCAAAATGACCCTTTGGCTAGTTGACTTTTGTACCGTCGATATCACCTTGAGAAGGACTTGAACTTTAAATAAATTAATCCAAGGAAGCAAAGCTGTGGGTGTCCATTAGGCTAACACTAATACATAATATAGGAAGAAAAGATGATAAATTTAACCTGGTCTGAGATGGAAAAAAGGCGATGGCTTGTAGGTTTTTTTAGCTCATTCAACAATGTCTCAAAAATAAATTTTATTGCAATATATAGACTTTTTTTAGTTTTACTTACATTAGTTACATAACATTACATCAAATACTTAAGTTTTCTTTTACACTGATGGTGAATGAATGAAACTAAAGAGTAAAAAAATATTTTCTACTCAAGGCATTACAAAATTTTTTTTTTTAAATATTTCAAAATTACAAACTATAAAATGTTTTTAATAATTTAATTTAAGAAAAACTATGTAGCAATGTGTTATTTTTATTGTTCCTCTCTACTCTAAGCTGAATGCTGGCTACTTACATAAGTAGAGCCTGTAACATTGGTATCAGAGACTGATACATATGTTGATGTTTTTTAAATACATACTTATATAGATAATTAACATAGACATAACAAACACAAGTGTTCGTTACAAGAATGTTTGTTCTGAGGGGGAATTGAACCCATGACCCTATCTCATCTCTCTCTCATTCGCGCAGATGGCAGTCACTACTGATGGGGAGTTCTTACTCCACTTGGTTGATCACAGATACCCATGAGAAGAGGTACTATCGCACTTAACAAATACATATTATGACCATTCTGTTCTTCGCTTTGCCCCAAGCAAGACAACCTGTCCTAAAGTTGGGCAAGGTCTTTATCTTGTACATTTGGACACCAGCTATCAACCTCATACTGTAGAAGCAAGTTTTAGTTTCTGTTACTACAGATATTTCTGTATTATGTATATAAGTCACTCATTAATACCTCCTAACAAAATCTAGAAATCTATTACTAGAAATCCCAAGTTTCAGGGCTTACATAGAATTACAAAAATTACGATGCAGATGACCAAATAGATAGTCTATTGTTACTTTAGACTACTTTAGAGCTTAGCTTAGTGGTAGGTAATTATTGGAAATTAGCCTTAAGCCCGGTTAGGCACCTGAGTAGGATAAGTTATTCATTCAATGATCAATAGCTAATCCTTTGCATTATATTGATCATTTTAGAATAGCATTATATCTCTTTTCTAATATAAGTAGTTTGTAGTTACCTAGACTTTCTTTTTTTCTTTTCTTTAAGAGTGTCCAATCACCTCATAGCGAAATAGATTATTTGACTTTGACTTACTAAAACTATGACAAGAGAGACTAAAGGCTCATTTAGACGATACCATTTTCTTGTACGTTCAAGATCAATAATTGAATGCAATTAATGAAGCTCAATAATTGCATTCAAGAATTGTAAGCAACTGTTTACACACAGATTGAAATCGTAAAATTGAACGCAACTATTGCATGCAAATCTTGATAAGAAATAATTGCCAGTGTCTTTTGTTTACACCAGTACAATTATGTTTAGGAGATTATTGCCTGTCAAGTCTTGACTTGTCTAAACACAGACTTGTATGTTCCTGTACCATTTACTGGCAGGTTGCTTCAAGTATTGCACACATTTGCGTTTGCAAATATTTCATTCAATTTTTGATGGTTGGAGAAGAAAGTTATTGGATTTTCAAAATGACTCAAAAGTATTAAAATTCGGATCTGCTGACGTAATCAAGTTTATAGAAATTTATCGCTTTATTTATTGTATTTATGGGATACTGAAAACCCGAACTACAAAAATCGTGATGCCCGTAATGCTGCACTGGCAGCATTTGAGCAGGAATTTGGAGTAGAAGGTTTCGGAGCGAAAGAAATTACCAATAAAATTAAAAATTTGCAAATGAAAACCGTAATCCAGTTGAATGCAAAATTTGCATAAGAAATAATTGTATGTGCTGTTTAAACCAAGAACAGTTTTGAATGGAAAACTTGCCTCTTGCTTGCTCTACTAGCAAGAATGTGCCGTGTTGTTCAGACGATGCAAGTCATTTATTTCTTGGCAATTGTTGTATTCAACAGGCAAGAAAATGGTACCGTCTAAATGAGCCTTTAAGGCTCATTTAGACGATACCATTTTCTTGTACGTTCAAGATCAATAATTGAATGCAATTAATGAAGCTCAATAATTGCATTCAAGAATTGTAAGCAACTGTTTACACACAGATTGAAATTGTAAAATTGAACGCAACTATTGCATGCAAATCTTGATAAGAAATAATTGCCAGTGTCTTTTGTTTACACCAGTACAATTATGTTTAGGAGATTATTGCCTGTCAAGTCTTGACGTGTCTAAACACAGACTTGTATGTTCCTGTACCATTTACTGGCGGGTTGCTTCAAGTATTGCACACATTTGCGTTTGCAAATATTTCATTCAATTTTTGATGGTTGGAGAAGAAAGTTATTTGATTTCAAAATGACTCAAAAAGTATTAAAATTCGGATCTGCTGACGAAATCGAGTTTATAGAAATTTATCGCTTTATTTATTGTGTTTATGGGATACTGAAAACCCGAACTACAAAAATCGTGATGCCCGTAAAGGCTCATTTAGACGGTACCATTTTCTTGCCTGTTGAATACAACAATTGCCAAGAAATAATTGACTTGCATCGTCTGAACAACACGTAACATTCTTGCTAGTAGAGCAAGCAAGAGGCAAGTTTTCCATTCAAAACTGTTCTTGGTTTAAACAGCACATACAATTATTTCATATGCAAATATTGCATTCAACTTGATTACGGTTTTCATTTGCAAATTTTTAATTTTATTGGTAATTTCTTTCGCTCCGAAACCTTCTACTCCGAATTCCTGCTCAAATGCTGCCAGTGCAGCATTACGGGCATCACGATTTTTGTAGTTCGGGTTTTCAGTATCCCATAAACACAATAAATGAAGCGATAAATTTCTATAAACTTGATTTCGTCAGCAGATCCGAATTTTAATACTTTTTGAGTCATTTTGAAATCAAATAACTTTCTTCTCCAACCATCAAAAATTGAATGAAATATTTGCAAACGCAAATGTGTGCAATACTTGAAGCAACCCGCCAGTAAATGGTACAGGAACATACAAGTCTGTGTTTAGACACGTCAAGACTTGACAGGCAATAATCTCATAGACATAATTGTACTGGTGTAAACAAAAGACACTGGCAATTATCGCTTATCAAGATTTGCATGCAATAGTTGCGTTCAATTTTACAATTTCAATCTATGTGTAAACAGTTGCATAAAATTCTTGAATGCAATTATTGAGCTTCAATAATTGCATTCAATTATTGATCTTGAACGTACAAGAAAATGGTATCGTCTAAATGAGCCTTTATGCTGCACTGGCAGCATTTGAGCAGGAATTCGGAGTAGAAGGTTTCGGAGCGAAAGAAATTACCAATAAAATTAGAAATTTGCAAATGAAAACCGTAATCCAGTTGAATGCAAAATTTGCATAAGAAATAATTGTATGTGCTGTTTAAACCAAGAACAGTTTTGAATGGAAAACTTGCCTCTTGCTTGTTCTACTAGCAAGAATGTGACGTGTTGTTCAGACGATGCAAGTCATTTATTTCTTGGCAATTGTTGTATTCAACAGGCAAGAAAATGGTACCGTCTAAATGAGCCTTAAGGGCCAAACATTCAACAGGCTACAATATTTATCTCTAAAATAGTTAAAATAATTAAATAATTTATAATGTCAATATCTCAAGACACAACAGAAAATCAATTGTCTTGTGAAGATCTATGCTCTGATGTACAAGATTAAAGTTCAAACCATTTTCTTACTGAATAATAAATATGTAATCACATTAATTCCTTAAAACTTATTGCACCTCTGTTTCATTGAGCAACATATTTGGAATACCCTTGGAGATTGGAAATTGCCTGCCAGTTTCAGGGCAAGTAAGATAACCCTCTTCCACTTCAACTTCTAACAAAACTCGATGAGCTTTCTTCAAGAACTCTTCATCTTCTTCAAATTTTGGTTCCACATTTTGGGGAAGTCCTTCACTATGTCCAAGACCATTAGCAGCATTCCAAAGTACCTCCCAGTCCACTTTAGGAATAATTCTAGTTATAAATTCGGGATTGAAATCCACTTCTGCTACTTTAACATCTGTAGCGTTTATAGCAAGTGGATAACCAGTAGTCACACCTTTTAAACATTTAGATGTTAACATGTTGTGCGTAATTAGCTTCATTATAGATGACAACTCTTACTCCTGGTTCAATTCAGAACAGTCAGTAATACTGACTCAGTATATTGTGCCCTTACTGTGATACTTGGCGTTCGACCACACCGAAACTCAAAGCAAGCTCTTCTAATATTATGTATATTATACCAACGCCTTTATGTTTCGATTCAATTATATAAGTTGTAATAAATTAACAATTTATCACATACCTACAGGTGATGGAGTAGTCAGCTAAGCACAACTTCCTTGCGTTGCGTGGTACTACGCAATCTTGGTGTATATCTATTCTGTGTACGCAATATATTATATTCTGCTGTGTACTACGCAATTAAAATAATCAATGTAGGTATTTTAATAACAATGGCTTTTCAGCAAAAAGTTTTAAGTAGTAGATAAACTAGGTACGTACTTTTCAGTTTTCCGAGCGCTAAGAATTGACATTGACAGATCTTTCCGTCACTTTTTTTTTTTAGGGATTTTATGACCTGGTATTTGCACCTCTAAGTCATCTCTTATTTTTCTTTCCGTCACAGTCCTGTGTCACAGATGTACATAGAATATACACATTGATAACAGAGAGGGGTCATAAGGTCACGTGATTTGAAGCCGATTGTCTCTACAATATGGCGTCAACTCCACACATCAACCGCCTAAAAAACCGCCCCCTGGTTCATAGTAGACTTTCTATACTGTCCAAATCGATTAAACGTTTAATTAAAGTAAAATAATAAATAAAAGTTTAGTATTCTTAAACGTGGAGGAAAAACTAATTAAAAAACAAACTATCTAGTGATAACTTTCTCAACTTGACTCAACTCGATGAAAACTCAACTCGATGTTTAAAATGGCGTCCAACCCAGCTTCAAGGCGGTCCTTTGATGGTACAACGTAAGATTTTACTAATTGAATTGAATGTGTGACCTCTTTTGTACTTTTTCTACAAGTACAGATTGTGACGCGTAAGAATGAGATAGTTATATTTTTGTTATTGTGGTTCATATTTGCATGATATTTCTTTAATGAAAAAATATACAGGCAATATAGGGCCTATCCTCTTTAGTTCTGTTATCAATGAATAAACATTCTTTGGAGGGAGGGGGTGTGGAGTACGCCCATGAGCCACTGCTACCTAAACATAGGTACATATACACATAGTGATATTATTATATCGACAGCGACGAAATGCCGCAGGCGTTTTGAGCACCTTAGCAAGGAGACCAACTTTTTACACTTGTTTTGTTATCAAGCTCAAGCTGATAATCTGCTCTTCTTTACGAACTTCTTTACGGACGCATAACTTGGGGAGTAAGCTGGTGAATGCGTGACGAGAGCGTTCTTAAAATGTTCTATTTGAGGGGACTGGGCTCTGGAGGCGTGGGGCTATTTTAAAACTCTGACTTCATATTTATGGTCCAAGAGCTGGCACCAATTTTTCGGTAGGTATTTGAGGCAAGCTGATACTTGTCCTATACGCGGCGCTTAAAGGGCCCCACACAAAGCCCTGCTTGTAGGGCCCTGCTTGCAGTTCCCCTGCCAATCGTATCGTGTGTGTGCTTGCAAGGCCGATTTTTTAACTGCTTACCCTGCCGCAGGGCGGCAGGGTCATCCTGCCAGCCCGACGCACGATCTCCCCACTCCAAACCCTGCAAGCAGGGCAATGTGTGGTACGGTCGTTCGTTTTGTTTCAATTACAGATTGTTGTATAGTATTTAGTAATAAGGTGTATATCTAATCTGTGGTTTCTACTTTTCAACAATAAATGTTTGGTTTTCTTCGTACGCCGTCTTAGTTTGTTTTCATTTTGTTGTACTATGTATTGTTTGTGCAATAATTTTATAGGATAATTATAATAAAGTTACAGTATCTCTCATCAATATATTCTTTTTTCAATTAATGGTGTCACCATTGTCAATAAATCTTCAAGCTGTGACTTATTCATTCTTAAAGTTCATAAAGTCATGGTTGTAAGTCTTTCAATATATTGGCGTGACTCTGTTTGAGTCACATCTCTACCACAGAACATAATATCTCTACCTAGTCTGTGGACGTAGTCTTTAAACTTTAGATAGTTTGTGTGTGACAATTTATTGCATAAATTCAACTTGTACATACGTGCACAGAGTACATTTTATTTAACTGAAACATACGTGTACACAATTTATAAATGATGTCGTAAATTTTATGCAAAATTATTTTATTCATATCTGTCGATTTTAGTTTTGTCTGATGAGATGAGTTTAGACAAGTGTTGACCAAAAAATGGCCGAAATGTGTGATGTTTTACCAGAAAGTAAAGCTGTGGATAATAATATATCAACGTCACAGGTTTTATGTGAAATATTTCAGTCAAAAAATAGTATTTTAGAAACCGAAAATAATAAAACTTTTCCTCCTTGTAACATACTCGAAGGCCAATCAGGAAGTAATAATGCAACAACGTTAAAAACGACGGATATAAATTCTAGCACGATTGATATTGCCACGGTAAATACAACGACATTACAATGTAACTCTAAAAAAGTTGAAGAAAGTGCCCATGATGATAGTAACGCCAGTGCGACTGCCTCTCCAAAAAAAAAGAATGCGAGGAAAAGAGAAAAACGTAAGTTACATTTGCAAATGCTGCCGGCAAATCACGAACAGAATAATGCTTCACGAGAGCTAACTAATACCCAGCAACAGTCTGGTTCAGCTCAAACCAATGACTATAGTTCGCATATGTTACGAAATGAAAGGCAACCTGTACAAGAATTCCTTATGAAAATTATTACACCAATGTATGCTCCAGCCAGCTCGACTTACTTAGAAAACTTAAAACATCATCCTGATTATCAATACGACAATAGGGTTCACGCTCGGAATCAATCTGGCAGCGTTCCAAATTCACCAGCTGCCTCATCAGGCTCACAATACCATTCAGGCAGTTACCCTAACAGCCCTCTTATGGTAACTGTGCCAACTTCTCCAAGATATTTACAAAATGCTTTGCACCATCCTTTCTTGAATCAGACCTTTTGTAATGCAGGTCATAACAACATAAACCAAATTCAGTTAAATCTAATGAGAAATTATTGGCTACCTTACTTACCCAATCATCCTGTTGCTAATGTCAGTCAGCCATCTCCTCAAAATAGGAAAAAAACAGGATTTAAAACAGAGCCTCCTATGACTTTCGAACCATATCTGACATTAAAAGAAGTAGAGGAAGGTTTGAAAGACAACACTTTGATTGAAGGGGTGATAAGAATAAATCCTAAACAGCATCAACATGCATACATTTCTAATCTGGATCGTTCTGAACAGGATATTTTTATTGATGGAATCAAGTACAGAAACCGTGCGTTGGAAGGAGATGTTGTAGTGGTTCAAATGATTACTGATAAGGAAACAGAAGAAAATAATGACATAAAGAATAAAAAAGGAAAGGTTGTTTATATAAAGCAAATGGTTCACAGAAGAACTTGTATTGGAACCTTGAGGTTGATGTCTGATATGAACAGACAAAAGGCTTTGTTTGTACCCCGAGACAGTAGAATTCCTAGATTGATCATTCCTTTTACAAGCTGGCCAAACAACTTTTATAAGGAAGCAGCAAGATATGAAAATGTGATATTTATGGCATTAATTGAAGATTGGAGCGTATCAAAATATGCAAATGGAAAAATCCTTAGCCAAATTGGACTTGCTGGAGACATGGAGGTAGAAAGGAAAGCTATATTAGCTGAAACAGATTTGGATGTCACACCATTTGGGCCTGAGTACAGACACTTATACCCACGTCTTGATTATACTATACCTGAAGAGGAAATTATAAAGAGAGAAGACTGCCGTAACATGTGCATTTTCAGCATAGATCCACATAATTGCCGCGACATTGATGATGCTGTCTCATGCAGAAAGATTGAGAATGGGAATTATGAAATAGGAGTTCACATTTCTGATGTCTCACATTTTTTGGCAGAAAGCACAAAGTTGGATGAGAAGGTAGCTGAAAAAGCAACAACAATATATTTAGTGGAGAAAGCTTACCACATGTTACCAGATGAGTTGTGTATGCTTTGCTCATTATTTCCAGGTGTTGATAAACTTGCCTTCTCAGTATTTTGGGAAATGACAGAAGATGCAACAGTTATAAGTCATCGATTTGCTAAGACGGTCATACATTCTTGTTGTCAATTAGCTTATGAACATGCTCAGGCTGTTCTTGATGACAAAGAAGATTCTGAGGCTTCTTTTCCCGAATTTTATAATGGTTATACATACAGTGATGTATATAAGACTATAAAAATTTTGGGTAAACTTTCATCTATTTTACGAAAAACTAGATTTGACACTGGGGCCCTGCGCATTAATCAACCCAAATTGCAATTCGCTCTTAATCCTGCAGATGGCATGCCAGAATCTTTTGAAATTTATGATAGCAAAGAAAGCCATCAACTTATTGAAGAATTTATGTTGCTAGCTAATATGACTGTTGCTGCAAGGATAATTGAAGATCATTCAAAAATAGCATTCTTAAGATGTCATCCTCCGCCAAGTGAATACATGTTGCGACAGCTTGCTTCTGCTCTAAAACCAGTTGGCATTGATTTAGAAATTTCATCTGCTGGAGATTTATATCGTTCATTATTACCACATGTAGGACCAGAAAGCGCTGATAAAGGAAAGATTTTAGTGCTAAGTATGCTTTGTGCCAAGCCCATGACCAGAGCTAAGTACTTTTGTGCTGGAGATGCGGATATTGAAGATTTCCATCACTATGCTCTAAATGTGCCCCTGTATACTCATTTCACAAGCCCAATCAGAAGATATGCAGATATAATGGTGCATAGGTATGGCTATTTTTAATTTCTTTTATATTCCATGTTTAAAGTACATATGATTTTTATTGCTCAATATACATATATATTGCATGAAATGAAATAACTTTTAACATTGCACATGATTTTTAAATTGTTGGTTTTTATCTTTTATTAAATTTTTATGTATGTATGTATGTATGTATGTACAAGTGTGATTTTTAATTTTTTAAGAATTCATCTTAATTAAATTAAAAAGAGATGTCATGTGACTAATAGCACACTATTATTACCACCATTATTAATATATGTAATTTGATTATAAGATAAGATTAGATATTTTGAGATAAGTTCTACTGGTATACAATTATTTTACACTAATTTAAAGTTAAAAAAAAGAATGTAATGTAAATATTTTTCAATACCAATATTTATTTATTTATAATTAATTATTAATATAACTCATCACCAATTCAACTCATAATTTAAATTGTAATTTTCCAGATTACTGTCCTCTAGTTTGAAGTATAGGGATGTACCTAATTGGAATATTGATTATGTTAAACAAGTAGCCGCACAATGTAACAAGCAAAAGTTCAATGCTAAGAAAGCTGGTGAACTGTCATCTGAATTGTATATCCTAAAGTATATTGAGATGCGTTCACCAATGATAACAGAGGCTGCAGTAGTTGAAGTCAGGGAGAAGTATATTGATTTCATGATTGTGGCAATGGGGTTAAACAGGAGGATGTTCTTCAACAACGTAAGATTAAACAGTGTTATTTGTAACATAATAGAATTGTCGCACATTAGAAATGATTCATTCAAAATCCAAAAACCTTGTATGGAAAATCATACCAGGTCATAACTTTTTTATATATTTGTTTAACGTTATTGAACCACAATATATATGTGTATACAACTCCATGGTGCAATGTTGAGAGACCCTGACTGCCGAACCACGAGTCCCGGGTCCAAATCCTGACCTGGTCAGATATTTATTTTGCAGATAAATATTTATACTTGTTTCATGGATGTTTATTTGTGTTGTTTTCTGTATGTGTACCCACCACACAACACAGATTTAGGTCTACCGCAGGGGTGTGAGTGTGTAGCGTTTATTATTATTATAATTTGAATTGGAAGACAAATGCAGTCTGCCATTCAGTTGGTCTACAAACTGAGTATCGTTTTTTTATTTAGCAGGCAAATGTTTAATATAGCAACATTATTTTTCAGGACTTCCCTGGTAAATACGAGAGAATAAAAAATGAAGCTGGGAGTAGACTTTCCAAAATGCAAGTTACTTGGAATGCAACTAAAGAGCTACCTTCTGTTGTACAAATTATAGAAGTTTTCTCAGTAGTAAAGGTGGAAATGTATAAGGATGATATGGCAAAGATAGGCACCCGGCTCTTACGGCCCCAACAATAATATGACACATAATATTTTTAATTCCTTAGTATAAAATCCAAGTTTACCGGTATTTATTTTTTGAATAAGCATGTCACAAATAGTATTTAACAAATATGCAATATAGACTAGATGCCTTGGCATTTTGATTTTTTAGAAAAAAACTTGATCCAGGATGGATTGTTTGATCTGTGGCTGGAAAATTAAAAACAAAAGATAATTTTTGTTGTTTTCAACTCAGTAGTTGGATCATATAAAGTGAATTATTTTTATGGTGGTTTTATGGTTGAGCTATATTATTAAATTTAGCCAAATTTGAATGTATCTCCACCAAATTAACTTCAGAACCAAAAGGATACATTAAACGGTATGTGTGCAAGTTAAAAAAAATAAAAATAATGACTGTTATAACTAGTTAAAATTAATTTTATTTAAATTTACCGCTCGAAGCGTCCACCTCAATATGATAAATTAGTGGACGCCCGCAGCTTCGCTCACGTGGAATTAGACGTAACATAACCTAAATACAAAATTTCATTGAAATAATGTTGGTATAGGTATACGAAAAACTTTTATACCTACTAACTTTGCACCCCCCTTTTACCCCCCCCCCTTAAGAGATGATTTTCGAAACTCAATAAAAAACATTCATAGGTACTGAATTTCATTCGAATAACATGAAAAACGGCAAAGTTTCATACTAACTTTGCACCCCCGTTTTACCCCCTTAGGGGCTGAATTTTCAAAAATCCTTTCTTAGTGCTCCCCTACGTTATAAAAGGAACCCCTGTGCAAAATTTCAAGTTTCTAGCCCTTATAGTTTAGGCCCTGCGTTGTAATTTTATTTAAATTTACCGCTCGAAGCGTCCACCTCAATATGATAAACTAGTGGACGCCCGCAGCTTCGCTCGCGTGGAATTAGACGTAACATAACCTAAATACAAAATTTCATTGAAATAATGTTGGTATATACGAAAAACTTTTATACCTACTAACTTTGCACCCCCCTTTTACCCCCCCCTTAAGAGATGATTTTCGAAACTCAATAAAAAACATTCATAGGTACTGAATTTCATTCGAATAACATGAAAAACGGCAAAGTTTCATACTAACTTTGCACCCCCGTTTTACCCCCTTAGGGGCTGAATTTTCAAAAATCCTTTCTTAGTGCTCCCCTACGTTATAAAAGGAACCCCTGTGCAAAATTTCAAGTTTCTAGCCCTTATAGTTTAGGCCCTGCGTTGATATGTCAGTCAGTCAGTCACCTTCTTTTATATATATAGATTTGGATATGTAGAGTAGAGTTAGAAATCATGAAATTATTTGTACGATATTTACATGATGTTATAATATTCTGAAATATGTATAACAAATTTTAATATGCAGAAAAATTTATCACAGCTCATTTCTGTACCTATATACAGTTAAATGTGCAGTATGTATCATGTAACTAATACAACGCCAATTATTGTTTGCTAGTAACCTGTCCAAGAACCACCGATATACGGCGACCATATTTGGGCGGTCAAAGTGCCGTCGTAAAGTCAAAAAATATGATACACATTATAAAGAACGATAAATTAAACAGTGTAGCTGATATACAACTATAATAACATAGTATAGGTGTATGTACTTACTTGTAAGGGACAATTTTAAAACAGTTAAAAAATATCCTTTAAACTCAATCTATAGTAGTAATTAATTATTTTCTTATATTACTTCGTGGGAGAATAGGTAGAACAATTTGGACATAAAAATTCTCCTAACTTATGCATTCACTTATTACTATGGACATAGGGTCTCATACTAAAATCGCGAATAAAATGTCCCATTTTTACAAACACTATGAATACCTAAGCTTCGATTACACTACACAAAATAATTCACCATATGCAGCTCATAGTGGAATAAAACGCGACAATAAAAGTAATAGAGTAGTCTTTATTTTAAATATTACATCTTAATATATATAATTCTTGTGTACGTGTGTATGACAGTGAACAGCTGGATAGATGTTGATGAGATTTTTTGAGTGTGTTCAAGGGATTCGAGAATGGTTTAGATTCACAATTTGCTCCACTGGAAAATGTTTTTTACGAGTAAACACGATTTTAGTATTATTGTACGAACAATATTCAAATATTTTAACCGTCGTTCATTGACGTGAAGTGTCGCGTCACTTTGACATTTCATATGGCAGAACAACGTTTGCGGGGTCAGCTAGTTATTTATATATATTTTTATTACTCATAAATTGTACATTTTTAAAGCTAAACCTTTTTCCGAACGTTATGAATTGGGTTTTATGAAACGAAAAAGAGTTATGAGACATGAGTTATATTTCATTCAATTCAAACTTTAAACAAAAACAAGATATTTAATATATTAAAAAAAACCCAACAAAGCGACTCAATGAAATTTTGTTCTGTATCTTGCGATGGGTCTTACGCATCATTTACTGTCGTGCAAACATGCAAAATAATTTTGCACGATTCCACGACGATTGGAGTCGTAAGTCTTTTTGCGTTTTGTAGGTCATTTTTCTCAGACATTTTTTAGCGCGGACCCTACGTCCATAGTTATAATAAGTCAATGAATTTATGTTATAAATTTGTACCTAGACGTTCGTTAAGCGTGTCTAATCACCTCATAGCGAAATAAATTATTTGACTTGACTTTACAAAACAAAATTATATGTATATGATTGAATAATTTATTTTATCATCTCGATTAGCTAATTGTACATTTTTTGATTTAAAGTGCACATGCATGCCTTGAACCCAGCACACACCTGTATTTATGAAGTTGTTATGTTTAAAAAATGAAAATGTAACTTGCCCTTACGAGAAAAAGTAAACATTGTAATAAACCACACACTTTTTACATAGTTCTTAACCAGTAACTAACTAGGTATCTTATTTTCATGTGAGAACATGTCCTACCTACTTTAAAAGAAACGAACGAGTACAATATTATATATTATATGAAAATAAATAACAGTTTAACGTGACTACTAAACTGGACATGTGATTGACTTTTATCAAATGATTTATATAATTAGTAGATAGATACATATTTGGATGGTCTATTAAATTTAAAATTAGTTTAGTTTAGATTTAGGTGAATGCATTTTGTTAGTTACTTTTTAAATAGGTAATTTTAAATTCTAGTCTTAATGGATTGGATTGCATAATATATAATAATATTATTTTTGCACCAAATGGATGATATTTCAGTTGGATGCAAAAAGTAAATTTGACAATTGAATGTTGCTACATTCATTTCCTTGAAGTAAAATTGTACACTTATATTATTTAAGTGTCTTCTATTTCTATTTATTAACTTTTATACAATTAATTAATTATTGTATAATTTTTTGGGATCTCAAGTGTTTTCTACTTGATTTATTTTATAATTTAATCATATAAGTTAACCTAAATCAGAGGTGTTATGCATCCAACATGCACCCAAAGTGGGGTACATACTTAATAAATGTTTTAGTAAGTCAAATCGTTTTATATTTTTCAACAAGGTACTCCACCTGCTCTATCGAGCGACGGTAGCAAGTGCAGTAATAAAAGCGCACTTGACCGATACTAATTGTAAAACTGTTGATATTAATGGAATGATATAATAAAACACCTCAGATGAATAAAAAAAGGTAGATTACGCAATCCTAATAAGAAACTGTAACCATTTTTTTAACTATGTGTGAGTTAGCGAAGTGTAGCCACTTTTTTTAAAAGTCCCTGATAATTACTTAAGTGGGGTAAATATTACCTCATCACAACCATTACTTTGTCCCACTGTTGGCCACAGGTCTCCTCTCAGAATGGGAGGAGGGAGGGCGGATTGGCAGACTTCACATGCCTTCGAGATAAACTCTCAGATTTCCTCACGATGTGTCCTTCAACGTTACAGCAAGTGACATTTAATTTCTTAAATCGTACGTAACTTAGAAAAGTCTTTGGTGCGTGCCGCTTGGGTTTGAACCCGGACCGCTTGAGTGAAAGGCGAGTTCGATAACCACTGGGCTGTCACCTCTTTGTAAATATTACCTACTAATATTAAATAGGTAATAGTTCTGTTTGTTTTATTTCATTTTATTTACTCAATATTTGCCTACGTCTCAGATGAATAAAAAAAAGGTAGATGACGCACTCCTAATAAGGAACTGACCATTTTTTTAACTATGTGTGGTTTAAGAAGTGTTGCCACTTTTTTTTAAAAGTCCCTGATAATTATTTAAGTGGGGTAAATATTACCTCATCACAACCATTACTTTGTCCCACTGTTGCCCACAGGTCTCCTCTCAGAATGGGAGGAGGGAGTGTGGATTGGCAGACTTCACATGCCTTCGAGATAAACTCTCAGGCATGCAGGTTTCCTCACTGGGCTGTAACCTCTGTGTTACCCTAATATTAAATAGCGTAGCGTCCATAGCCCAGTGGCTCGCTTCGATTCAATGTGATCGAAAGTGTTAAGCAGTTTAAGTGAAGTGGCAAAAATTTCATGGGCGCTACCGTGCTTCGGAGGGCACGTAAAGTCGTCGGTCCCGGTTGTTTTCAATGCTGGAAACAGTCGTTAAGCCTTGTCGAAGACCTTCGGGTGGCTTGAGAACATTCGACACTGGTTGGCCACTAACCCCTCCACCAATCCGCATTGGAGCAGCGTGGTGGAGTATGCTCTAGACCTCCCGCAGAAGTGTCTGTGGGAGAGACCCGTGCCCTGCAGTGGGACGTCTATGGGTCGCAGCGAGCGAAAATTAAATAGGTATTGGGGCAGATTTCAACAAAATTGCTGGGGCACTTTTGAATAAAGTGCCCTTATGGGTACCTAACCAAGTTAATACGCACCCATCGTGAGATTTTTTAATTTTTAATTGGTTTCTTGTTTCAGTCATAATGTTAAGAAATTACAAAAAGAAAAAAGAAAATTCTGTGAATGAAGACGATGCCGAAAGAGCTGTATTGTGTGTTGTCAACTATGGCTAGTTATTAATAAGTATTAATGAAACGATTGAGTGTATGGCTGCAATTAAATAACTGTTGGATATTAATTAAACGGCTGCAATTATTTAACTGTTCAACGCTGGTATAAGTACTTGGGCAGAGTAACCCCTTACTCGTCTAAGTTTCACACTGCTCCACTCGAAACTCGAAACATACACATAAATTGGGGAAAATTTGAGTCAGTACAAAGTCTCATCAACGATCAACAATAATTTAACAATTAAAATAATGAATATTAGTCTATAAATATATGAATGATTAATAATAATGTGTTCATTAACACACAGTCAATAAAATATTAAATTAATAAAATTAGTAATTATAGTAGGTGTTAATTGCTTCTTGCTATTTGGTAGTGTACCAACTATTATTCTGTGGTAGTACCGAGGGTTTTTTCCTCCGGCTTTTTTCTCTCTGGGCCTACACTTTAAGTATAGGATAAGAATATTGTAAATTCTTCCTGAAGCCGATGACCATATAGATAGTCTAGCGTGACTTAGAGCTTAGCTTAGTGGTAGGTAGGTACCTAATTATTGAAATTTATCCTAAGGCAAGTAAGACACCTGTGTAGGATTAGCTATTCATTCAATGATCAATAGCTAATCCTTTGCCATAAATAGATCAGTTAGTAGTTTAAGTAGTTTTTAGTTTTTTTTTTTTTTATGGAAAAAAGATAGCATTAGGTACCTAGACTTTCGTTATGCGTGTCTAATCACCTCATAGCGAAATAAATTATTTGACTTTGACTTTGTAGTGCGTAACATAAGTTAGTTTAATCTTGTTCAAGACTGCCCCGGACTGTATAAAGTTTTATACAATTTATTTAAGTAATAACTAGTGTAGGTGTAAATGTATGTGTTCAATGATAATATAAAATGTAAATAACTTAAATATAGTGTTGATTAAATTCTTTTAAGTAACGTGGTTTTTATTTTATCCTGGTTTTTCAATACTGCCCCTAGGGGTTTCAATAGTGCCCCGCAGATGGGGCAGATTTTAACAAAATAAGGTTTTTAATAAAATGTAAATTGCGTTAGTTTGATGGTTCAAAATAAATAAATATCATTTTTATTATTTAGTATAAACCCCATATCTATTTATAAAATATAATACATCCTGATATATATGTACCACCATATGAGAAATATAATTTAATAACTGAAAAGTGTTCAAAGGTGCCCCCCTCTCCCCTACATTTTACATTATATGTATGGATATGGATATTATTATGGATTGTGTCAGTGTCACACAGTCACACACACAGGAGTAATAGTGTTCTGTGCAGTGTCACCACTAGCTAGCTCTGCTTGCAGTGCCCCTGCCAATCGTATCGTGTGTGTGCAGTGCCCCTGCCAATCGTATTGTGTGTGTGCAGGGCCGATTTTTTAATTGCTTACTCTGCCGCAGGGCGGCAGGGTCAGCCTGCCAGCCCGACGCACGATCTCCCCAATCCAAACCCTGCAAGCAGGGCAATGTGTGGTACGGCCGGACCGATTTTGTTTCAATTAAGTACAGATTGATAAGTATAGTATTTAATAATATGGTGTCTAACTAATCTGTGGTTTCTACTTTTCAACAATAAATGTTTGGTTTTCTTTGTTCGTACGCCGTCTTAGTTTGTTTTCATTTTGTTGTACTATGTATTGTTTGTGCAATAATTTTAAGGGATAGTTCTAATAAAGTTACATCATCTCTCATCAATATATTCTTTTTTTCAATTATTGGTGTCACCATTTTCAATAAATCTTCAAACTGTGACTCATTCATTCTTAAAAAGTTCAGTCATCGTTGTAATTTTCAAATGGCGTAACTCAAACGACGCAAGATCTCTCTCTACCACAGAAAATAATATCTCTACCTAGTCTGTGGACGCAACCTGCTTGCAGGCCTTTGTGTGGTAACATCCTCTGCGGCAGGCCCTGCACGCAGGGCTTTGTGTGGGGCTCCTAGCACAGAGTACATACACTGAGCAAGTAATGATTTTACATTAAATTAATCTGTGCCCATGCCCATCACCCACTTGTTGATTTATTTTTTAAATATTATCACAGAGTACATTTTATCTGAAAGAAAAAAGTACATACTGAGACTGAGTCCGTTCCGTTACAAAAAATGGATGCAAGTAAAAATATTCTACGTCTACGTGATTTGAATTTTAGCGATACTTATAAAACCCTAGCTTGTTTCCTAGATCAGTTACAGTTTTTGATCACACAAGAAATAGGCGCAGATTGCCTGGATTCGAAACTAGTAAGTTTTGATTGCATTGTTGATAAAGATTTCTTTAGCGAAATAAAAAGTTTCAATCAGTCCAGGGGAACATTACATTTTGGTAAAACACTACAGAACTTAAAGTGTATAACCATGGATCGAGAGTCAAGAGAGCATGAGATTTGGATAGAATACGTGGGTCCCAAAAAATTACATATTGTAGATATGAGTGTACCACGATCATACATTCAAGACCAGGTCTTCAAGACATTAGATGAAGTTATCAATGTCTTTGATAAGTACCTGGATGAGTTATGTAGCTATTTAGAAGAATTGGATCAGATATCTCAATTTTGTACTGTAATGGAACCTGTCAGACCAACATACAAAGAGGCTTACAGGAGAATACATTTAGGTATGTACTTATGGTTTAATTGATAATTAATATCCTATTAACAGGCTCAGTTTATTTTAGAGTATTGTTATTATTTACTAGTGGACGCCCGGAGCTTCGTTCGCATAGAATTAGACCCATTAACGACATCTGCCCGCGGGTTCGGCAGAAACGGCCGGGTTCGGGTTGCCCACTTGACTTCAAAAACGGCAAAGTTACATATTAACGTTTTACCCCCTTAGGGGGTGAATTTTCAAAAATCCTTTCTTAGTGCTCCCCTACGTTATAAAAGGAACCCTTGTGCAAAATTTCAAGTTTCTAGCCCTTATAGTTTAGGCCCTGCGTTGATATGTCAGTCAGTCAGTCACCTCCTTTTATATATATAGATTTATGCTCGGAATAAATTATTATAACATGTGCATGCAACTGGGGATAGCCTCTCAAACTTATCATTCGCATTTACAAATATTGATAGCAGATATTGACATTTGTTAAGCTTAAAAAAATTATCCTGTACATTCGTAAAATTGTCTATAGATTCTAATTGTTACACTTTTAGCAATCTCATAAACAATCTTTGTTTTGTTTCATTTACTTTTGTGAAAATTGTCCTTTTACAGGCTTAGTATATGACCATTAAATTGTTCTGATAGCTATTTTCGGTGTCGGTCACAGTATGTTGATTAAGAATAAAATAGAAGAGGAAATAAGATCTCAACTTGCAGAGCATTGCAAAGAGCCTTTTTGTAATGCCCAAATCCAACTCTGCTAGCTGTAGCTATTCTGCTACCATACATTAATACAAAATACATTGAATAAATTATCAAAATAAAAGGAGTGAAAAGAAATTAGTGCTATATATTTTACAGGTTTTTATATGGGTTTACAATTTCAGCTCACATCTACATTAATTGTGTTTTGTAATTGAGGAATGGTTTCCAACCAATTATAGCGTTATTTACTCAAGAGACTTCATAGAAGACAATTTTCATATTATGTAAAATATTAAAATTGTGAGTAGAAAGAAACTGCATCATCGAGATTTTAAAATGTATCTCAGTTGAAAATCGCTTAAATTACCAAGTGTAATGTTACCTAGCCATTTTAGTATCAAAATCACTAAAAGAAAATATGAATGCAAAATTGCTGATTTGAAACAGTATCCTTGAATTAATATCGATAATGTGCTATCTCAGTCCCATCACTACGTTTCGATATTTGACTTTGAAATAGCCAATCACAGCGCATTTGCATGTCCCACGCGTCCCGGTCATACTGCCAAATTTGGCAACTTTGAATCGGAACAAATTATCAATGATGCAGTATCTATTGGGGGTAATCTGTGTCTGGGGCTTAGCCTCAACATCTCATCACACACATAAATTTGTAAATTTCCAGATATAAGTTCTTTAGACTGCCTTACGCCTGACCCAATACGCCAAAGATTGGTGCTACTATTGGTAAAGGTTTACGATATGCGCATATCGGTTGTAGCCAAATTTGGGCTATAATAATAATATTCTATGATATTTTATTTTATGTTAATATCTAAGTATATTCAAATAATAGTTTGATTGTTAATGTTTCAACTAACTACTAAGCTGTGTGCTTGATTATTTTGGAGAAAATTATTTCAAACATTTATTTTACAGCTGACAGAACTTGGTTACATGTGGAGGTGAGTCCTAATGGTTCTGCAAGAAATTTGGGTGTTGTAGGACATTTTGATCAGCAGCGTCTACAAGAGTTGCTTCAAGATTGGGACTATGATACAAATATTGCAACAAATGTTTTAAAGATAATCCGTTAGTATATTACCTATCTTGTATCCATAAATCCATGTAGCGTCTATAGTCCAATGGTTCGCGTCGATTCAACAATGTGTGTCGATCACAGCAGCGAGTTAAGCAACAACGGGCGCGGTCGGTTTGTGGATGGGTGACCGCTAGTGGCAAAATGTCATGGGCGCTTCGGAGGGCACATTAAGCCGTCGGTCCCGGTTGTTTTCAGTGGTGAAATCAGTCGCTAAGCCTTGTAAGTAAGATCTTCGGGTGGCTTGAGAACATTCGACATTGGATTGGCCACTAACCCGCATTGGAGCAGCGTGGTGGAGTATAGTCCTCCCGCAGATTTGTCTGTGGGGGAGACTCGTGCCTAGTAGTGCAGCGTCTATGGGTTGCAATTAGCATCTATAAAACAGCTTACCAACACTCCTGCGGTAGGCCAAATTTTAAGATCACAAAATAACATCCGGCCCGAGTACAAATATTTATTTTATCTGCGAAATAAATGGATCTATCGTATCTGCCCCGCCCCGGCCGATATTTGACCCCGGGACACGCGATTCAGTAAACTCATCAGACCCCGCCATGGACTGGTTTTGATAATAAACAATTGCAATCGCATATTATCTACTGTTACTATACTGGTTTAAAACATGAGTTATGCCTTCCCTGTGTTCCGTGAGTTATACTAATGAATCTGCACTAAAACATACGTCGATCCACCGTTCCGTTGAGGTGGAAAAGGACAAACCAACACGCTTTCCCATTTTTAAGACTTCACTTTAGTGACAAACATTTTATCACATTTTAACCCTTTCAGTATACATTCAGACTCGTTGAAGAGTTTTATTATACCAGGCCACTCAGAAAGTTTTGCGAAAAAAAGTTTTTTTGTATGATTGCCACATGTACCTAATCATTTTGAAAATTTTTAGTTTATTTAAATGTAACGAGAGCCAAATTAAATTATCGTGTCTCATTTAAAAATGGATCTGCATCGAGAACATTTTCGTGCGATGATTTGGTACGATTTGAAATGTGGCCTAAAACCTGATGAGACATTTAATCGACTTTAAATGGCTGTTATGGATGAAGGACCTTCAAAAGCAACCTACCGTTGGCATAGTGAGTTCCAGCGCTGTCGCCTCACTTTGGGCGATGGACAAAGGTGTGGTCGTCCTACGACGGCTGTCACGGAAAAGTGTCCTAGCAGTAAAAAAAATAATTCAAGAAAACAGGCGAATTACATACGAAGTCATTCATAGAAACATACACTGCAGATTGGCTCGGGAAGCGTTCACAAGATTCTACAGAGCACCTTCGCGTGAGGAGGATAGTTTCGCGCTGGGTGCCGCACAACCTCACCGAAGCTCAGAAGCAGGCCCGTGTGGAGTGGTACCGTGATGATTCAAAAATTTGAAGCAGGCTCGTCTCAGCGCGTTTACGACATTGTGAGAGGTGACGAATCCTGGGATTTACCAATACGATCCAGAAACAAAGCGTCAGTCGACAGTTTGGCTGTTTCAAAACGAACCAACAACGCCTACGATAGTGAAGCGATCGAGAAGCGCAGGGAAAATTTTGATTGCTAGTCTCTTCACTTTGATGGGATATCTGGTTTCAATTCCATTACGAGACCAAAGCAGCGTCAACGCCGAGTGGTATACCACAAAATGCCTGCCAGAAGTTTTGTCTGCAATGAGAAGCGACCGAACACCGGACTCCACGGGGTACTGCTTCACCATTACAACGCGTCCGCGCACTTAGCACTCGAAACGAGGGACTTCCTGGACACCACACCGGTCACCCTCCTTACAGTCCTGATCTGGCACCGTGTGTGACATCTTTTTATACCCTAAAATAAAAATTCAGCTGAAAGGGATACCATCGTGTTACTTTTCATCGCCGGAAGACGCGCTAGCAGCGTTCGAGAAGGCCGTGGAAGAGGTGTCTGCGGCGGACTAGAAAAAATGTTTCGAAAATTGGTTCAGACGCATGAAACTTTGTATAGGGGCTGGTGGAGAGTTCTTCGAAAAGTTTTAATTAAAATATCTTATCCATAAAAGTTAGTTTTGTAGTTTCTCAAAACATTCAGAGTGTCCCACGTATGTGTGTACCTGTAGATTACCTGTAGATTAAATGTTCAGGTCTTATGTAATAAGTTTAACAACTGTAAATATTTTCACCAGGATCACTGAAGTCATGTGATGATTCCATAGATATGAACCCTGAACAAAATCAAGTACTAGAAGTGCCTAGCTGTGGGATATGTTTATGCGTGGAGTTGCCTGGTGAGACAAGAGCACCTCAACCTATCTGTAATAATTCAAGCTGTGGTGTTTACTTTCATAGGAGTTGTTTGTATGAGGTAAGAAAAATATGTATAATTTCTCTTTTTACCAGATAGATGCTGTGAAGTGGATAGAACTGTAAATAATTAACATAAAAGCTAAGCTGCAACCCATAGAAGTCCCACTGCTGGGCACGGGCCCCACAGACACAGCTGCGGGAGGTCTAGAGCACGTCGCCAGGCTGCTCAAATGAGGATTGATGGATTGGGTTTGTGGTCAACCCAGTGTTGGATGTTCTCAAGCCACCCGAAGGTCTTCGACAAGGCTTGGCGATTGTTTTCACTATTGAAACGAACCGGCTTAACGTGCCCTCCGAAGGACGGTAGCGCCCATAAAATTTTGCCAAGAGCGGTCACCCATCCACAAACCGACCGCGCCCGTAGTTACTTAACTCTGTCGAACATGTTATTACTATATTATTGCTTAAAAGTTATTAGTATTCCAAACCTGGCTAGTTGGATTGGTTTAGATTTAGAATGAAGTTGATACAATTGTCATCATTAGGTAATATGTAAATTAACAATTTGTTCAATAACTTTCAGTGGCTAGTTGGAATTCCCGAAGGTCGGCAGCCAGCATATGCAATTGGAAAATGCCCAAGCTGCTCACATCACATACATTGCAATGAGAGAGATAACTAGTTATGGTTTTCAGGAGAGAATGAAAAGAAGTTTTGAGAACAGTACCTAAGTATTTTCCTATTTTTGTGATAATGAATTTTCATAGAGCTGAATAAAAAAATTGAACATTTACTTTTTCAAGTTTTTTTAGAGTTTACACAATTTTGCCTCTGAGTTGATACGTTGGATGCTACTGAGTTTTGCGTAACTCATTAATAAAACAATTTACATGTAAATTTAAATATTTATTTACTTAAACAACTTTATTGACACCTCTAAAGATATATACAATGGGCTTACTTAATGCCTAATTGCATTTTCTACCAGTCAAACCCTCGTTGAGTGGAGAAAAGTTGTGGTAGGTGGAAAGGGATAAAACTAAAAATTAAAATAGATTACAATTAACTAAATTGCATCCATACATACAATGTGTATAAATATATAAAAAAATACCTATAAACTCATATATACTACTAGGGGACGCCTGCTGCTTCGCTCGCGTGGATTTAGACTGCGGTAGGTTCGTTTTTATGGACATCTACCAACTCTACCCAGTGAGTACGCGTTAAATTAATTTTCCTAAATTAAAAAAAAAAATAATTCAATGTGCAGAAAAAGTTCATCTTCAGTTTTATTATATTAATATATAGATTATTATATCTAATCAACAGCTTAAAATATAAGTTTTATGCTTCTAGTTCTGAAAATGAGAATACTTTCATACAACCTTTCATCCCCCTTTTCAACACTTTTTTCCAATCAAAAAGTAGCCTATGTCCTTTCTCAGTCTCTAGCGGCTAGCCTATCTGTGTACCAAATTTCATTTAAAGCGGTTCAGTAATTTTGGCGTGAAAGCGAGACAGACAGAGTTAATTTCGCATTTATAATATTAGTATGGATCAAACATATTATATAGTTAATACATACATATAGGTACATAATATTACATACATAAAATATTATCTTATCCGGTGGAAGGTGATAGGTAGCGCTCATGAACAAGTTTCTTAAATGCGTATTTACTAGTTCGCTGCGACCCATAGACGTCCCACTGCTGGGCACGGGTCTCCCCCACAGACACTGCTGCGGGAGGTCTAGAGCATACTCCACCACGCTGCTCCAATGCGGATTGGTGGAGGGGTTAGTGGCCAACCCAGTGTCGAATGTTCTCAAGCCACCCGAAGGTCTTCGACCGGGACCGACGGCTTTACGTGCCCTCCGAAGCACGGTAGCGTCCATGAAATTTTGCCACTAGCGGTCACCCATCCACAAACCGACCGCGCCCGTCGTTGCTTAACTCTTTCGATCACATTGAATCAACGCGAGCCTTTGGGCTATGGATGCTACTTTTATTTACAAGTTGCTTTCCTGATAATAGTAGTTCCAGAATAGTGCAGGGTTTGTGTTAAAAAAGGTACATTTCAGTGAAATTGCAGGTTTTGTATGACCCCAGCATTTGGTCATGGCGTATACAAACACTGGAATGTTTCCTTTAAATATGGTGGAGAATGAATATCGTTAGAATAAAGTAGGGAAACCTCGCCTTTGTCGAATAGGAACCGCCACTTTCACTGTTGGCGAAAATAGAATAAAATGTGTATGAAATATTTTTAAGGCCAAAGATGCAGATGCAATTGTTTAAAAGGCGCTCTAACTTTTTTAGTAGATCTTCGGTCAGATCCAGGTAGCACACATCTCCATATTCGATAAGGCAACAAAAGCGTATTGACCAGCATATCCTTTATATAGCACGGGATGAAGTTTTTCAGGCGATAAAAGGAACGCAAAGCAGCATTAACTTTCCTGTAACTTCTATATCTTGCACATTCCAACTCAGAGAGCAGCCAATATGAAGTCCAAAATCTTTATCAGAACTGTTAATTTGAATTTGAGCACCATTGTACGATATTTTTTACACCAATCAACACGAGTCCCTTTTTGTTCTGGGGTGCGTGTTTATGAGGAATCCAGCGGCAGCAATATTTTTCTAAATTTAAAATTTTGATGTAAGCTTTATTGGATTTGGCTCGTACCAATCCCCAAATGTCCTCGAATCTCATTATAGGCTATACGTCGAGTTTCTTCAATTATGGTCGACTCACATTGGCGCGAAGCGACGCGACGCGTCATGTTTTTCCGCCTCAGCTTAATCAGCTCTATTGCTCTATTATATAAGTACCTACAAATTTCTGCTATGTAAATATGGAGGCGCGCGTCGACACGCGGCTGGTGTCGAGCGGGCTGGAATCGAGCTGTGCTTTAATAATAAAGCAATTGTATGTAGTCCGTGGTATTATTATAAAAATAATTATGTAGTTTACAAAATACAAAGTTCTGCGCCTGCTTACTTGCTTGTGTCGTAGTTTTGCGTAAAACTTTCGTTTATAATATTCTGTTCTATGAATAACCAGTGGACGCACGGAGCTTCGCTCACGTGGAATTAGACAACAACAGTTTCGTTAACACGTAGCCATCGGCGACAGTTCTAGTCATCCCCTTCAAAGACATTACCGCTCGAACCTTTGAATTAAATCCTAATGGATATTACCAGGCCAAATTGCATCACCTACCTATCCTATATTTTATTTAATTTATTGGAAAACACATACAAAATATGTATCTCATTAGGGAAGACTGGGGACACTTGATCCCCGTTTTGGTTTTTCATTCATATCTTTAAGGATAATAAAGTTCTTATAATGTTTTTTATAAATCTGTGTTAACCTGTTCCTAACCAGACTCTTACCCAAGAGAAACTCCTTATTTTCCGGAAATACGTTTAATGTTTTTTTTTTGTTTTTTTTTTTTTTTCATATAATGTTATATTATGTTCCTGTCATAATCTGTACTTTTGTGCATAATACTTGTACAAAATAATTTCGATGTTTCACATCTACCAGGCGTCCCGTGACAGCTCACAATTTTTTTACAATAAATAAACGCTTGCACACTGACATCCCGTGGTAGGTGGTAGGCCTGTTTTACGGGTCGCAAGTACACACATCGACCAACCACAATTAAACATTGACTGAACCCAAGAAATTGTTTTACTTTGAAATATCCGCTCCGACCAGCATTTAATTCAGATCCAAAATTACCTATGTTAGGCATTATAGAGCAAGTTAGGCATTATTCCATAAATGTTAAATCTGCTTGTTTATGCGCTGAAGTAGGTAGGTTTTGCTATAATACAATTAACCCTTCAGTCTTCTTCATCTTAAGTTTATCATAGTTAGAATTTGAAAAAAAAACTGAAGATTTGTTGGGTATGTCCGTAAAAAATTTGCAGTACCTACTATAATAACGACGTTGGCATCCTATCTGGCGGTTTTATTAGTTTATCACGTTTTTATTAGCTTGTATGTAGTATGTAACGCAGTCTTTGAACGTGATTTTCGTCCACCTTGGCCTTCGACCCTGTCTGTACCTTTTGTGTGTAGTTCAATAAAGATAAATAAATAAAAATAGCTACAAATAAAACTGAATAATGCATTTACTTTTTTAATATTATTAAAAATTACGTAGACATAAATTTTGTGGTTACATAGAATTATTTTGTATAAACAATGTCGCGATTAATGCTTGCACCAGCTTTCAGTGTGTGTGATTGCTAAAGACAGATTTCCCATAAAAGAATTTCAGCAAATTTTAAAGTTAATTCACGCAGGTCTACTGCTGTTCCAGTACACAAATTAGGAAAGCGGTTATTGTTCAGTACACAAAAAATCCAATGAAGCTTAATCTTCACATGACAAAGTAAATGCTTAAAGTTTTCTATTAGAAACTGTTAGATTAAGTGCTATAGCACTGTTTTACCTATTGCCATCATTTAAGTTGTCATGTAAAAGCAAGGTGACTATCTTAGGAGGTACTTTAATCACAAGGGCACAGCGAGGCTAGTGCTTGAGCCAGGAGCTTCTCCACTTTGTTGACCAGTTTCGCGACCGACATTCTGAAATGCAGAAATGGGTAAACACTGTCAAACTGGCATACTGTGTAAATACTGTAAAAATGTACTGACAAATCAATTTTAATGTATGTTAACAAAAACAGACAATTATGCCTGTATTTTCTCAAAGAGGTAAGCAGAGGTGTGTAGTACACCCACTTTTCCCCAGCTATGTTTACTCCCCATGTTATAGGTGGCGAGGCCATCATATACAGGGCACAATCTAGACTCCGAGGTACTACTGAGAATTGAATATTAGAAAAAACCTTACTTTACCCAAAGCAGGTATCGAACACAGGACCTATAGCTTAACAGTCGAGATTATGACCATGAGAGTAACAAAGCTGGCAATTTGTGGAAAAACATGTATAACAGTTGCCTGGGCCCATACCACCTGTCAAACAATTTCATTTGCATGATAATTGTTTTAAAGCAATTGTGCCATTCCCATCTGGTGTTCCAGTAATCAGTGCTATTTTTGACTATTTTAGGTCTTAGGCACTGACTTGTGCCTACAATAAGGTGTTTTATTGTTTACATACCTTTACATGTATTTGATTCTTGAGCATGGCTGCACGTAATATTAACATGGATGTTCTTCGTTGATATTCTTTCCCCATAGCCAGACTTCTTTCAAATGTGGTGCTCCTTTGATCCACATCTTTAGCATATAAAATTTTATTGTGTGAATCAATACGAGCCTGAATTTGACCATCAAGTATTAATTGCATCAGCTCGTCTTCAAGCGCACTGACTGTGCGATTAAATGCAGCAGCCATCAGTCTCATGTCAGCTGAGAGGTACGGGCTGAAGTATTGGATTAGAGCCCGGTTTCGAATCTGCATATACAATGAATTTAAATGGGGTGCTAAATACATATCCAACAGGAGGTTGTCTCGAATCTCATCCAATAGCCTTAGGCAGGAAGCATATTTAGATTCATAGAATTTAAAAATAATGTCTCGTAACTGTGGCTCTAGTTCTAAGAATAATTTAAAAGAACTGCTAACTATGACCTGTTTCTGTAGTTCTGAGCGATCAAAGGTAGCAAGAGCGCACAGCCCTCCATACACAGCCACATTATTGCTGCTGAGTAACTCTGGGTAGTCACAGTGATCGATGCTGGCTGCAAGGAAGTGTTTTGCAGCAGATTTGTATTTCTTAGTTGCTAGCTCTGCTAAGCCAGCTGCACATTTTAACCTTGTTAATATTGACTGGTTGGAGTCTTTTCCTGGGACCTCATTGAAGTCTGGGGTGCCTTCAGCTTTGGACACATAATTAAGGACATGCGCCCAGTTTTGGAGATATACTGACACCTTCACCACATTGAGACACATCATTATTATATGTTTACCACTAGTACAATAATCTCTTGCTCGTGAATAGCACTTCAAAGCACTGGTGAGATCTCCACAGTCCAGATAGTGGTCCCCGAGGTCATCATGCCCTCTCCTTATGCTCTCTTTAATGGAATTTGTTTTATAATTCTTCAAGTCTGTATCTAGTTTTTCTAATTTAATAGCAGCTTTTTTGGTCTTAGACTCTATCCAAATGCTATCCAGGATAGGAATATCTTGTGAGCTCATCTCTGCAACATCTGGCAAGCCAGCTGATGCTATGGCCTCAGCAAGCTTTTTGTGTAAAGTTTGGTATAGACTTACATTATAGGTGGTCATGACATAGGATATAGCCATTTTCAGAGCTTCTAATCTAAGTGAAGGGCAATGGTCTGATACAAACATTAATCTGTACAACTTTGCAAATCCTGTGTAGGAGGCAGCATACGTTTCCAAATCCAGAGATGGGTTTTCAACCACGTAACACTCAGCTTCATTGTTTTCATTGTCTTCAAGTGGAACATCCACTTGCATTGGTTCAGCGTTGCTCTAAAAGAAAAGGACGACATGGATAGAGTTTATAGGTTGACACGTAAATGTTAATCTTATTGTGTTTCTACAATGTATTTATAGTTAATAAGGTTGAAGTGCTTACCATTTCGAACATTATAGATCAACAAACTTCACTCGTAAAAGAAAATACGTGAATTCCACTGTCAACGCAGGAAACCAACCTAGAACACAATGTATTGGTTTACGCCGAGTACTTATGAAGTTATTCTCATAAACGTATTTGTATTATTGTAATTTTAGTACTTTACACTTGGAGTTCCGTGATTGACACAGGATTAATTAATATCAAAATACCTTTATCATTACGTTTCTTTTCTGCAGCGGCATTTTTCTTTTTTGACGACAAATTATAGTGTTACCATCTTACCATTTTATCATCCTCACATTTTGTCTACGGTTTAATTATACCCATCCCCATCCACTCAGTCCGATTCTTACTTCTGATTATTGATGATTAAATTTGTCAATTGCTGAGTATCTCTAGCCCAACGAAGCCCAACAACAATCGTTCCTCGGCGTACGCATGGCGTTCCCAAGTGTAGCGGACTGTAGCGACTGGCGGCGGTAGCAATCGAGCAAACGCAAAACGTGGACAGCGTTTTCGGCCAACGTTTAAACTCCAGTCAAAGCGATTGAGTGTATCACAAAGCTAACTAGCTCATCAGCAAAGTCCATTCGAGAAATATATAACAAAATACACAGACAAATATTCAAAATAACAAAACTAATTTAGTGCATGGATGAGAATTCTTTGTTAATAATAAATAATGATATTTAATTATTATTTTTTGCATTTGGCTGAAAAACTGTAAAAAATTGCTGTTAAATCAGTTGGCAACACCATGACACCTTTCAAGTCACAAATTCATTCTCGGTCTACCATTGAGCTGCAAAAAGAAATTAGAGTAGGTAATGAAGATGTTGTCACTGTATTTGTCACAGAACGAATAGTGGGTTTACGTAGAGGTAGGTTATTAATTGGGTTTTACTGTAGTTTTAACCGTCAAAACATTTACAAGAAAACAAGACTTCCCAACACATTTGTTTCCGATGAACGTTCGCAGTGTCTTCCAAAACTTCGGGGAATTGCGTAAAAAGTTTTCATTAGATTCATTCATATCGTACGAATTTACTTGTCAAACAGCTAGTTCGAATTGTGTTGATAAATAATTTGGTTTAACAATAACATAAACCTATTTGAAATTAACGATTCATTTATTATAAAAATATGGTGTATGTTCCGAGGTAGCGCTTATTTCCCTAAGAAATATTTTCCAGCGTACCTGTGACTGAAGGCATGTAGGTAAATGAGTGGTAGAATAAACGTGCACACCATGCAACAAAGCAATAAACTTTTATGTAATAAAAAAAGTTTATGTAAATTAATGTACTAATAATTGAGTGAATGATATCATTTTTTATGGGTTTCATGCAGTTAGTCAATAGCAATCCCTTATTAGTTTGTGGTCAATAGAAAATATCGGGACAATAAGACGTCCTTGCGTATATCCTATACGCAAAGGTCATTGTATTTGTATCTACCGGCAAGAGCCTCTTAGGACTGCCACTTTCCATACTGATACTGGAAAAAACGAAAGCACCTATCTATTAATTTCATGAGGAAAAGTGCATGCCTGATAGTGCTGATAGTTCTACGTTATGTTTTCTAAAACGTGACAGTTCTGTCAAATCGCACGAAGTGGTGAAAAATAACCTTGAAAGTTTAAGTCGTTATTTTGAATAGTAATTGTTGGTACCTACTCAAAATAACGTTATGTTGCTTACTTCAAAGCACGTCGTGCTAGTAACATTATTTTCTAGGCAGATTTGCGCATGTCACAACAATCAACAAAATCGATTAAAGGTAGGTATGCAGCAGCTCGAACGCTTAACGTAAACACGTACGAAGACTTAAAACTTGAAAGTAATCGAGTTACCTAATAAAGGTCAAATAGAATCTAATGTGCGCTCAGCCTGATGTCAAATTAAATAAAATCATCCGCAATTAATTGCAAATCAATAAATAATTGCAAAATGTTGACACTTTTAACGAATATTATTAAGTTAATAAAAGCAATCTATGCTAATTATGAGGCTCAGCTGTATATACCAGGCGGTAAGCAATTTCATTTCTTATTTCATAACAGTTTTTGTTCTTTCATCAGTATCTTTGTTGAATCCATGTTGAGTTACAATGGGCCGCATCCCCATCTAAGGGGCATAGCGCCGCTTACTGCACGCCACCCAAAGGTAGAGTAGTGTTGAACCTCCTTTCCCCCAGACCATCTGGGGGAAATAGCAACTAACGGCTGCAGATGAGCGCGCGCGGCACGTGAGCCGACGACACACTTCTTCTGCTTGTTGTCTCGTGTAATACTCGTCAGTATCAATTACCGAAAATCGGTAACATTTACCTATAAAATAAAATTTAAAACAACAAACTCCGGATTATATTATTCAGGAGTATTTGCAAGTTATGCGCCCTATGGCTAGTGCTATGCCCTTCCTTATAATAATGTCTTGATCATGTTTTTCTGTACAAAGCAATTTGAATTTTAAAAGAGTACCGAGAGGTGTTTCCTCCCGCTTTTTCTCCCTCGGACCAATACAGGATAAGAATATTGTAAATTACTTAGATTATTATACATAATCTAAGGTAAATGATTCTCCTTAAAGCCGATCACAAAACTTTAACATCCATGAGCTGAGTACAATATATTTGTCCCACTGTTGGGCACGGGTTTTCTCTTAGAATGATACAGTCCATCATCTTATGCGAAACATTTCACAATCCTTACTTCCTTACTAATATTATAAATGCGAAAGTAACTCTGTCTGTCTGTCTGTTTCGCTTTCACGCCAAAACTACTTAACCGATTTAAATGAAATTTGGTACACAGATAGTCTAGAGCCTGAGAAAGGACATAGGCTACTTTTTATTTGGAAAAAAGTGTTGTAAGGGGTTGAAAAGGGGGTTAAAAGGTTTTGTCATTTTCAGAACTAGAAGCATAAAATTTATATTATAGGCTGTTGATTAGATATAAATAAATATGGCATTCAAAGTTTGTAAAAATTTTGTAAGGGTGTAAAATAAATTCCACGCGAGCGAAGCAGCAGCTGCGAGCGTCCACTAGTAATAAATAAACAGAACTTTGTTTCATCATACAATAGCGACATCTAGTGTAAACCACTGTTCGAATATCGACTGCCGTTCCAGTAACTGAATATGTTGTTATAAAATTGCCACATTTTCAATAATACATTTACTTTCACATATAAGAAGACACAAAAATTAAATCAATCAAACTTTTAACAGTTTGAATGAACAAATTGAGTTATTTGCGCATAGTGGGGTTGCCATTGCCACGCCATGCGATTAGATCATACAAATATTAAGGCCCTATAGATAGAACTTTTAAACCCAACATAAACTATGTGTCCAATATGTACCATTTTAGCCAGATTTTAAAACATCTGAATTCATATTAAAAAACAAATCTAAATGAGTAGGTAGGTACTTACACAAGTTATCATGTCGATTACGAGTCTGTCTTTGTCGTTCTGAGTAGGTAGGTACTTATGTTATACAGAGATGTGAATATAGCTGAAAACCAGAGTTTGGGCTTTGCGGGAGATGCGAAGTTAAATAAGAATCGTACGATAAACGATGTTCTTTGTGTGGATAGATTTAGATAGGTCGGGATTGCGCGATGGGAGTCACGCTTTCAGTGGGGATTTGAGAAAGTGATGAGATAACGAGATGTTTATTTTAATGGGTTAGGTGTTAGGCATGCCAAGCATGTGGGCTGGGCTTATATAACTGCTCTGACTCTGACTGATCCTATATAACATTTCACGTTAGTCTTTTTGAGTAAATACATTATTAGCGCTTTATATTAGTAAATTTAGAATAGCGTTATCTCTTTTTCATTAAGTAGTTTGTAGTTACCTAGACTTTCGTTAAGCGTGTCATAGGGAAATAAATTATTTGACTTCGACTTTGACTATGTTATTGCTAATCGTTCATAAACTTCACAGTCTTGTTTGCTACCTTAGTATTTTTTGTCTACTTCCTGAATTATTATTATATTTATTCCAAGTCAAGACAGATTTCGGAATTATTAATAGATTAGGTTTGGTCTAACCTAGACCTATTCAATGTTAATTATGGTTCCAAATACAGTCATTTTCCTTTGCAGTAGGTATTGTCTTTAGGTATCATTATCGAGCTATTGGTTTGTATTTTAAGACTAACCATGGACGTTGTCATTGTTATCGTTGCCTAACAGATGTGCGCCAGTTACTATTTTTGTCTAAGAGAAAATATAGGTCCTTTCCTTTTGAACCGCACTATTAATCTAACAGTAACGTTAATTTAGTTAGTTATCTTTTACATATTACAAATCAATCACAGATGTAAGTGGAAAGGTGTTGTCGAAAGATCAGATCAGATAGACGATAAATGAAATAAAATAACATTACTTTATCGGTGTTGGTGATTGTGAGTGATAATATTTGCTATAAATATTTTAGGTGGATGACTGGCTCGCTTAGTATTTGTGTAGAGTTGCTAATTATGAAGGCGTTGCTGTTGACTGTGGGATATCTGTTGTGCTGTGAAGGTGCTGTGGTGATTGAGGATGAGAAGGCAATAGTCAACAATCGCCCAATCATCGGAATTCTATCCCAAGAACAGTCTTACTACTTGAATACCAAGTATCCTAATGAAAATTACACTAGCTACATCGCCGCATCTTACGTAAAGGATGTCGAATCATCAGGCGCCCGGGTAGTGCCCATAATGTAAGTTTAAAAATTTCAAGTTATATGCTTACCTATTGTAAATAATAGAGAAGGTACTTTTTCGTGCTTAATTCCTGTGAATCTTTTAGACATATCATATTTTTGAAATTAGGTTTTTAGGGTAACTTAAATATTTAAAACGTACTAGAATATTAGGCACATTATAGCCTCAAGCAAGACTAAGGTCTCAAACCACCCCTGAAGCAGCCCTCTCCCCAAAATAAATGCTTCTTTTTTAAATGTATTAACAATTGTTCTGAAAATGTATAAATTAATATTACTCTGAGAAAAATGCTGTAGTATCTAGCACTGACATCGCTATTTCCATTAAGGCAAGCCTGATCAGTTATATAGAGTGTTGCTAACAATAACATTATGTCTTTTCCCGAAGGGGTAGGCAGAGGCGTGTACTTGTGAGGTACCTACACCCACATTTCATCAGTTATGTTTAGGTTCCATGAGTAGTGGTGGTAGGTGGTGGTCAGCCTATTGCCGAATACACCGGGCACAAATCCAGACTCCGAGCTGCTACCGGGCATTTCAAGTTAGAAAAATCATGAGGATTTCTATTTCTTAAATAGGTATTTTTCATTCCATTTTTCATTCCAGGATTGGCAAAGATCGTTGGTACTATGAGGATATAATGAGCAAAATTAACGGGTGAGTCGTATCTAATGACAATAAAACGTACCTAGTGCTAATATCTTCGGTTTACAAGAATTGACAAATACAAAACATTTATTAAAGTCACTTTTAGCTATAGTTATATTGTTTTCCCTATATCATCTCAGGTACGATTATGTTAAAAAAAAGTAAAACACCTTTATATTGCTAAATACATATTATTGTTATTAAAATCAATTGAGTATTTTAAATATTATCATGAAATAATAAAGAAATATATATATAAAATTAATGACTTCTTACTGTTCGACTCTGGTCGAGGTTTGAATTAAGTATTACATATAATACAGGTCTACTTTAAGAAATAAGTATTTTTTGAATAGAAATAATGTATAAATCAGTTTCGTTATCAAAATAACTCTTGGAACTATGTCGCTCTTAGCACCACCCGAGGATGACGTGTTACCTTCTCTTGTATACCTTGGGCTTATTACTTACAGACATGAGTGACCACATATTGAAATATAATCTTGAATAAAGATAAACTAAGAGCTGCCCACAGTTGCCCAACAACCACTAACAAAAATCAGATGTTAATTTGTATCTTGAGAGCTTTAGAGTAATAACAACACCATAAAAAAGTAATTTTGACAAACTGATTTTTATAGATATGTTTTGTCTGTAACAATAACCAATGTGTCTTCGTAATTTTCAGAGTTCTTTTACCTGGCGGCGCGACATATTTTAATGAATCCGACGGCTACGCGGATGCCGGCCAGCACATCTACGAGATAGCACAGCGGTTCAACAATAATGGAGACTACTTCCCCATCTTTGGCACTTGCCTCGGTTTCGAGCTACTGGTCATATTAGCTTCCGGACGCGGCAAAGAAGAAAACCGAGTACGATGTCACTCTTTCGGAAACTTGCCTCTCCACTTTACTCCGGGTGAGTATAGCTTCGACGATTCCTTAGCGCATTAGCGATTCCCGGATTCGACCTCTGGCCGGCAGAAATGATTGGTCGGATTGATTCACTTATTCCCGTAATATTTTGACGTCAGCCCAACCGTTAAATTGCTATGAAATGCTGCCTTCCTGACTAAAAAATATTACGTGTATAAACGAACCAGTTCGCATTGGAGTAGCGTGGTAGCCCGTAGTAATATAATCCTGTAGTAATATGGAGTAGTAATATGCCCGCTACCTCCCTCAACTGTGACTGTGTGAGGCAGCTGGACATCATCAAATTTATTGTTTTTTCTTACTTTCGAAGTCGGTTTTTTGATATTTTAATATCGTTACTTTGTAGCAATTGTTTTCTATTGGAAAGGTGTGGTACCTATCACTTTTCTAGATGTAACAATTTTACTTAGTCCTTATGGTTTTCAACGCATCTGTGATCGCTGTGTCGCTTTTTGTGTTGAAATGGTGTGGTATCACTTTCCTAGAAGTAACAATTTTGGTCCTCAAGGTTTTCAACGCATCTGTGATCGCTGTGTGGCTTTAAACGAGACTCTCTCATGAGAGTCTCTTACTCAGGGTGTGTCACAGTTGTCATTGGCGGTGATTCTGTATGTTCGTTTGCTATACATATTTAATTCATAAAAAACTTTTATAGCAGAATTCATTACATACCACATGTAGCCAAAATATTCAAATGTGTATGTTTTCAATTTCAGATTTTAAGCGTAGCAAAATGTTTCAAAATGCTCCTGATGATGTCATTGAACTACTTAGTAATAATGATATTACAGTGAATGCTCACCAATTCTGCATTATTGATCAGGTAATCTTTGCTTTATGATGATGAATGTAGCGTTGATCTTGGAACGCTAAAAACAGGGCGATTTTTAAACAAATAAAATTTATTTTGCATAGTAAGGTGGGGTAACACTTTTAAATATCTCTTAAAGTACACATTTTTATGCTTTTTATGTTTTTACAATTAGATTTAATATATAATATAAATAAATATCTTGGACATTCTCACACACGGCCATCTGACCCCAAAGTAGGCGCGAGCCTGTGATATGGATGTCAGAGACTGATATACATACATAGATATTTTAAACACATAATTAAATCTATATATATAAAAGGAGAAGGTGACTGACTGACTGACTGACTGACTGACTGACTGACTGACTGACATATAAACGCAGGGCCTAAACTATAAGGGCTAGAAACTTGAAATTTTGCACAGGGGTTCCTTTTATAATGTAGGGGAGCACTAAGAAAGGATTTCTGAAAATTCACCCCCTAAGGGGGTAAAACGGGGGTGCAAAGTTAGTATGAAACTTTGCCGTTTTTGAAGTCTTTAGACGGGTAGACGTCGTTAATGGGTCTAATTCTACGCGAGCGAAGCTGCGGGCGTCCACTAGTTAATAATATTTAATTGATAATTTAATTATGTGTTTATTATCAATTAAATATATCCAGACACAGAACAAATACAAGTGTTCGTCACACGAATATTTGTCCTGAGTGGGATTCGTACCCACAACCCCTGGCGCAACAGACAGGGTCACTACCAATTGCGCCAACGGGCCTGTCATATAGGTATAAAAGTTGTATAGAGTTGACCAAATCACAACCACCTTCTACGGTGTTAATAAAACATTTTTGTTGTTTCGCCAAACAAATATTTCACCAAACCAAATTTAATTTAAGTTGTGGTTAGATTTATTAAGTTAAATATTTACAAATTTTGGTGACTGTCGTCACTCACTAGGCGCGACAGGCGTGCGTTGTCAATGTTGTCAAGCATAAAAATGAAAGCAATGAATGAGACTTTGTAAATAATATTCCCCTATAAATAGGGCAAAAGGAATGACGTAAAATGTACCTACTCTGTGGGCATGACATAGGGGTTCTAAGTTCCATATATGGAACGATTGATCTGTACGATCGATCTGACGGAAATCGTAAACGATCGATCGTTCCAAGATAAAAATTAAGTAAATCGTTAACGATCTTGACATACACTATCAATTCGTCTTTCCGATCGGTCTGAAACGACGGATCGTACTGATCAATTGTACCGTGTATGGGGCCCTTATGATATCGCATACCACTGTGCACTGAGCGATCCGTTGGCGATGATCACCACGAGTATATAGCTCCACGCGAGCTCCCATACTTATGCCACCCCATCATCACTGACCCCCCCATCATATGAAAAAGTTTCAGTGAAATTTGCTACTTTTATAAGTAGTTGGTAACTACTATTACTCATATAAAGTAGTTGGCAACATTTGACAGACGTAGTAAATTAGAATAGAAATGCGCCTGCATCACGAGTTATTTGTTTATGGACATAAGATAGGAAACGAGCTTACAGCACCGCCCATCCGCTGCTGTTCAAGACAATGTAACTAGCTCTGATCAAAAGTTTTAGTTAATAGTTAGACCCACTTGTTAGTCTTATACCTATTCATATAACGTTATCTTGCTAGTACTTAATTAGTAATAGCAGCAGGTAGCAGGCATATCTGTTCTAATTTACTACGTCTTTTAAATCGGTATATTATGTAGTCCGTGGTATCACAGGACCGGGATGAGAGACAAAAGTTGAGGGAGGCCAATGTTAGATTAAAAGAATAAAATGTTGTTCCAGAACCTGAAATCTTACAACTTGAGTCATGATTGGCGAGTCACTTCGCACAGCGACGATGATAATGGTCTACAATTTATCGCAAGCATCGAAAACACCAGGTTTTTATTTATCTTTATCTATCTATACCCTGGAAGGCAAGCCAGAGGCGAGACACCAGTAAAGGCAAGCCGGAGATGGGGAGCCTGATCGAGTCTCCGGGGAACTCGGGGCCGTGCGGTCGTTACTCCCCAACAGCTCGCCACAAGCTGCCCTGCGGGCTTATTAACTATTTATATTATTATTATATATCCATAAGCTGTGCCCAATAGTGAGATAAAGAAAGGGTTGTGATGATGATGATGATAAATTATTTTTATCGCGGGCATCAGCTAGTAAAAAATAAATTCATTTCCGGAGTATACTGGTACAAACACAAACAGTGTCTTTATTCACTTGGTTAAAATAACTTATTGTATAAAACATATTTTATAAGCAAATTTTATTTTAAGCTGTAAATCTAAAGTAGGATGCAATTTAAAATTGGTAAATAAATTTAAATAAGGTAAATTCTAGGTATATAATAAATAGGAATACATAATTATGGGCCAAATGCATGTCAAACAATATTATGCGGGTTTTAGAGGTTTTTTTTGTAAAACTGCCTCGTTAGTCTAGTGGTCGCAAGCGCTAAGCTAAGCTAGCTAGAGTTTGGTAACAACTATTGGGTGTTTCTAACTTGAAATGCCCGGTAGCAGCTCGGTGTCTGGTTTTGTGCTCGGTGTATGGCAATAGGCTCACCACAGGGGACTGAACTTAACTGGCGAAAACTGGGTGTACTACACACCTCTGCCTACCCCTCCAGGGAAATATAGGCTTGATGTTATGTTAAAATTGTATTCAACATATTTGTTGCAGATATCCTTTCTACGGAGTCCAGTTTCACCCAGAGAAGGCATCATTTGAATGGAAACTCAGCAAGAACTATCCGCACACTGCTGAGGCTATCAGGGCAAACCGTTATTTTATGGATTTCTTTGTGAATGAATGTAGGAAAAGCAAGCATTCATTTGCAAATGCAGCTGAAGAAAACACATATTTAATCTACAACCATGTGCCACATTTTACGGGTGTTTTAGGGAGCGCGTACCATCAGTGCTATTTATTCGAACCAAGAGGCACGGTTCGTACTTAATAAATCGCTTATGAAAGCTAGAACTATTCGCTATGTTATATAACGTTGACGAGGAAATATATTTAAACATAAGTTGGAGGAGCTATGTATAAACTTTGATTTTTTGCAATACCTACAGATTAATAAGTCATGGTTTAATCTAATTATATATGTAGATAGATAGCTATTTTTACCTTTATGTGATTTTGCATTATTTGTCAGTATATTGAATCTGAAATCTAAATGTATGTAAAAATTGTTGGCGCCTAAACGTTTTAAATAAAATATAATGAACTAATTTTTTTTCTTCTATAAACTGATTTTACACACATACACACATGTTATCGATAGCATAATTTTAAAAAGGAGGATCACCTGGTTTGACAATATAAAGATTTGGACAAAGATAGCTAAAAGTAGAAGGGAAATGGCAATGATGGTCGCTGACGTCCGTTAGGACATGGCAATTGAAGAAGAAGAATCGATAGCATTTTAATGATAATCTTTTCATACGTATTTCCAACTAATAAGGGATTATGTCCATTAGACTCGGGATCTAGTTCAAATCACACCAACAAGTCACTTTTCTTGTTTCTGATCTGTGCTATAGGTATGTCACCTTCTGGTCCTGAAGTAGTGGTTGGGTAATATAATATAACAGGAACAATCATGCATGCCTCGCCTCGTGCAATTTCCTTACTCGGTACTTTTTATTCTAAGGAATAGTTCTCTTTAATCTTTCGTTCCGATCGCAGAGTTATTTGCTCTACGGTACATGAAAAACGTGACGATGATGATAAATGGCTAAGCCCGATTTTAATCATTGAATTTAAAGCCTTCTTCCCAACTTCACAGTCAGCGTTACAAAGTCTGAGCAGACAGATTACAGATTCGTCGGTTTCAGACTGCCACTCAAGGACTAATTAAATAAGGCTATTAAAATTATTCAGTAAAAAGGCGTGTGCAAAAAATTATAAATGAGATTCAGAATTCCGATTCCATTTCAGAGATATAGAAAAGACGCAAACATCACAACAGCAGGAAATTGAATTGAATATCTGGCATAGCCGGTTAAAATTTGGTTTTGACTTAAGTCCTGGTGAAAACCACTTTTCACTTTTATGTTGCTTTTTGGAATCATAATTTTTTAACTGATGTTGTTGTCACTTTAAAAGTTGGATTCAACATAATGAGGTCAGATGAATAATAATTATTCATTGGCGAATTACCTTACCCTACTCTACTTTACATTTGAACTTATATAAAAGCGACGTTTTATAAAATAATTATGACCCCATTAATTTAATGCCTTTTCAATGTGAATTTCTGTTTGTTAAACTGTTCCAGTTTAACAATAGCTAGTTTTATAGATGAATATGGCTTCAGAAGCAATAGAAGGCCGAAATAAAAACGTAAAAATATGAGAGATTATCCTGTACTTTTACTTACTTTTTGGTTACATGGCTTAGTAAAAACATAGTGATCGACGCGAGTGATAGACAATCATCGTCACTATTGGGTTTGTAAATTGATGAGAAGCCGCTTGTACAATAACCAAATTTGGTTTTTCTGGTAACGTTCGTTATTGCATTGCCATCAGTCCTCGATAAGTGTGCAAAGTTTGAAGTTAATCCGATATTTTGAAGTGGACGAAAATCGCGTTCAAAGATTCTGATACATACATGGATATACGTACCTACGAAAAGAGTGTTAAAAACTGCCGCAAATGCCGCAATTTCTAATTTCATGCTACGGGCGTCCATAAATCCGCTATAATATCCATACACTTCCGAATTTTTGATGTTTGGGATTTAAATTAAACATCTTTCGATGACCTACATCCATGTCAATAGCTTTGGGATAGTATTACATCTAACAGTGTTCTCTTTGCTAAAGTTTAGGTCGCTACCCTCTGCATGTGGTTGATGGAGAGACCTCATTATAGCCTCAAGCTGAAATTGATCATCGAATTAATAGGCTATCCACGATTTCAGCTGCCATGGCGGGACGGAGTTTTCGGTTTCAAAATGGATAGTCAATTAATTTAAAATATATTCTATGTAACTCTTACTAAAATTAATAATACCCTAAGTTATTTGTTAACTATTTATATTGCTTATTGTTTGTCTTAACTCTTTTTGCAATACAAAATAGCAATAAATACAATTACCGCTGCTGCCTTCGCAAGACTCCCTAGCTTGGGAAGACCCGGGACACCCTACAGGCGACTACAGGCGACTACATGCTGCATAAGTGGCACCTGCACACCTGAGGATATGGTACGGTACACACGTGGACCCCACCGACACACGCTCACAGCGATCATTGGCGTGGATCTTTCGTACGCCGAGTGTGGTTAGTGGCTCAGCAGTGAAAGATACTGGGATGCAATGGCTTCGTTCTGCGACTAAGTCATTGGAATAAAAGAGGCCGTAGAACGGGCGCGTGAACACAACACCCTTGCGGACTCTATCCGCAGAAGGAGGCCGGAGGTCAGAAGAAGGCACTTTGCGCAGTTTCTGCCACCATCATAGACGGTTTTTGCTTGCTCATAACTACTAAATACGTCGAAGCGCCACGGTAGTTAATGCGTTATCGCTCCCGTGGCGCTTTAAAGGACGTTGAGGGCGCCGCGGCGTTTTAGTGAACATGGTCCGGCAAGTCCCACATTTGTCTTCACGACAGGGATGCGTAAAAGCATTTCCCAGCGATAAAAAGAGGATACCTGTAAAAATTTTTCAATTCATATTTTCCATCTAAAATGATAAAAACAAGTGTCTACATACATTGTTAATATCAAAGTACATATATGTAATAAAATGACAGGTTTTTTTAAATTGTTGGATATTGCTCTGTAATTCCTTGTTGTCTGTTTTTGCTTGGTTCCAAATAAATGATCATTCAGTTATCATTTGAGCCTTGGCTTATCACCAAAAAAATAAATACATACATATCAGTTTTACTGCAAACAGGAAAGTCTCCTCTAAGCAAGTGATCATGGCAGACAAAAGCATTATACATAATTTGATTTGAATAGCGGGGGTGGCCGCACGGTAGTCTGTAGTGTCTGTAGTGAACGAAGAAACTAAATAACACCACGCGCTATCGTAACACATCGTTATTGGTTTTCAATATAAGTACCTACTTATATTAAAATATAATAGAGCGGTGATAGCCCAGTGGCTGGATTCTCTGGGCATACCGACGGCACGCACCTATGATTTTTGTTACGTTCGATTTAAGAAATTAAATGTCATTCGCTGTAACACTGAAGGAAAACATTGCGAGCAAGCCTCCAATCCTGAGATGTAAAAAGTGATGGAGGAGGTTCTTTTAAATTAACTCTAAAAAGTTGAATGAACTTTCATCTTTGTACCTAATACTTTCAGCTTTTTATTAAAGTCGTGAGAATCTTAACTGAAAAGTATACACTATTCACTATACACTGATTGGTGGAAACACGGGACCCCACATCTATAGCTATTTACCCATAGCTCTACATTTAGTTTTTATGTAGCACTCCTAATATTGGCCATACCTTTACCTACAGGTTTAATTCCCTAGAGGTTTATCCGGAAATTGTTTGCTATTTAACGCCAGACGTACAAACACCACCATTTGAGTGATGCTGATGTATATGTAGTTCTAGACTAAAACTGTATTTATATATTTAGTTTTACGCTTGTGAGATGTACCGGGATATAGGTATAGGGATATATAATTATTTGTGGGGGCTTATTGCTTCCTGCACCCCCTTTTCGCCATTGAGCGATAAACTGTCCTTATTATGAATTGTTGTCTAAAAAACATCATCAAAAGCCACACAAACGCCGATAAAAAAAACTTATAATTAGACAGATAACTTCCTCGTTTTAGAAGTCGGTTGAAAATACAATTTTATTTTGATAGAACGTGTCAACGAACACTAGGTCTGGTGTACAACATGTGAGTTAAACCGCACCTAGCATTTTATATCTTGACTAGTGGACGCCCGCAGTTTCGCTCGCGTGGAATTAGACATAACAATAGTTGCGTTTACACCTAGTTGCCACCCTCTTTAAAGACACTATCGATCGAATTTTATCCTTCGAACTTCATTCCTGGGGAAATCACCGGGATAAAAAGTACCTACATATCCTATATTTTTATATTTTTATACAAACATACATACAAAATTATATGGCCTTTGTCACTCAGTGAAAATGCAGCTTTCTAATGGTGAAAGAATTTTTGAAATCGGTCCAGTAGTTTTTGTGTGAAAACATTACAAGCAAATGTTTTCCCTTTATATTATTAGTATAGATTGGAATAGTTTAATGCTGAAATTAATGTAAACAGAGGCACTGAGCAGTTATTCCCTAAGGTATCAACCGGCAATTGACACTAAAGAGTTGATTACTCATATTAAGCTGGAGTTTGTTTTGAGTTTGACTTCAATAAAAGTCGTAGGTAACCTGTTTATAAGGAAGTAGGTAGGAATTATAATCGAATGAAGATATTTATTGATGTTTTGCAGTTTATCTGAATATGCCTATTGATGCTTCTTTTGAAGGCTTTCACTCGTTAAACGGAACAGGCCAACGACCTGTAAAATTTTTCCTTAGCAAAAGCAAATAACCTGATCATTCTTCCAACGAGTAAGCCACATAACATACTTATCGATGTCATGCAGTAGATTTGCTATTCTTATTTGTTGATAAAAGACTCGTTTAACGGGAGTACATACATACATACGGGTGCTTCCTTCACCGCGGTCTTTGCAGGCTCTGACCAGCTGGAAGGTCTGCGGGTCTCTAGGCTGTGCTCTCTACCCGGGCTGTTCTCACGTGCCAGTGAACATGTGGTGTGTCTTCTACAATATAGAGCCAAAGTGGGCAGCGCCGTTGGGCGCGCCGTTCGGCTTAAACTTGTAGTTGAACACTACATTCTTCCGTCGCCTGCGTGACTACCAGTCTGTTAGTCACTCTCGGCCCCAAGATTGTCGGGGGCCGTTGGCCTTATGAGCTCCCGAGGGAGCGGCCGCCCTTCAGGTGGACGCGCGTGAAGCGGGGCTAACCCATGGAAACCCCTGCTGGGGCCGTAATCGGGGCTTGGACCATCATGCGCCTTGCCTGGTTCCCCAAGAAGGTCTCCAGCGACGGGAATTTAAAGTGGCGCGCTATCACGTCGTTTCAGACGTACAGCGGGCCTGAGTAATAAAATAACTCGCAGACTGATATTCTGCTGGGCCTGTAGCCGAGTGCACGACGTCTTGGACAATAATGTAAAATAAATGTAATAATGTGGACATAAATGAAAATAAGTAAGCCTGGAGCGGATATACAACTTGTAGATCCGCAGTTTAATCCAGATTTTGGATACTTGGATACTTGGAAATTAATATCGGTCGGAGCATCGCCCGCGCGGTGCATCCCTGGCGGATAACGTTCTCTAATTATGGGTAGCATTCGCAGCGAGCGATCGATATGACATCCCAAGTATTTGACCGAGGTCTGCCAAAAGTTTTTTTGAAAATTCACCCCCTAAGGGGGTAAAACGGGGGTGCAAAGTTAAGTTAGTGAATGTCTAATTCCACGCGAGCGAAGCTAATAATAGTTATGATATAAAGGATCATGTGCAATTTGGCCCCAGATTTAGTAGGCATGCCTCTTGAACAATTAATTTTAACTATTTATTTTCATATGTCATATATAATTATATTTTCAACAGCCACTACAGCTACAGCAGATGGTCGGTTGTTTTCAATTGTAAATAAAACAATCGTTAAGCCTGGGTTGGCACTAACTCCTCCACCAATCCACATTGGAGCAATGTGTTTGAGTATCCTTAAGCCCGCAACTGCGGCTGTGGGAGATACCCGTGCCCAACAGTAGGACGCTTATAGGTTGTAGCCTATATTGAATCCAGGTTTGCATTTTTAAGGAATTGTGTTCCGGTTCAAAAGGTTTTATTTCCGGTTACACTTCTTTAGGAGCGACCATATTAGTCCTCAAGGTTCGCATGACATAGAACGAGACTCTTACTAATAATAATTACTAACTGAACTATTACTAACACCCACTAATAGTCCATGCCCCAGTCCTCACACGTACTAACGAGCTATTTTTTAATAACACTGTTACCGAAAGGATATTTACATTTTTGTCCCATTTTGAATCTCGTGCTGCATGCTCATTTGCTAATTTATATCTATAAAAATTGTTTTCAACAACGAGCCAATTGCTCATCAAAGGATCGGGAGCCAAATCTATTTTTATTTACGGCAAAGGTTATTCACTCTTCACAAACTGAGGTATAACCTATTTAGTGCAAATAATATGGTAGCGTTATCGGACATTTCCAGTTAAAGTTTTCCCAAGATACCTGTGTTTGTTGAAAATGAACTTCCGCCATGTGTACGTGTGTATGTCTCAACAAGAGGTCAAAAAGGTTTATATCCGGTGGTTTATATCGCGATATATACTTTTTTGTATAAGGATTGAATTGTGTACTTTATTTACAAGGATACAAAAGGCTTATAAAAACCACAATGGTAACGTTTTTCTTTTCAATTTAGTATAGATAGAACGTTCTGAGTATTTCAGCCTGCGAATGGGAATTTCAGCATTGTAGTTTCAGAGTACTTATCTAAAGAAATATAAAAATATTTACGGAATATTAGTCTAGACCAATTGACCAAGATGTATAGAACATATTTATTGTTTACTAAAAATATATTGAATAAAGTATTTTCACTTGCAATGTATTGAATAAAGTATTTTCACATGCTGTTCGGACTATAAATAATTACTCAGGTTACATAATTTCTACAATATCTAACAATATAAAATATTTCCTAATTACCTTAAATATCAAGCGAATTGTACCTACTTACCTAATTATAATATTCTTGGAGTTTCATACAATCAGTATTTGGGATATTCATCTCATCATGGCGTCTTGATGCTATTATTGGTATTGTATTAAAGTCAGTCATTACAACAAGACTGTACTGACATCCGAACTACGTACTTGTTTGATAATTTTCAAATGTAGCCTTCATTGAAATCGCAAAAGCTGGTATGTGTCTATTAATAGTCGAGGCTATATTTACCGGCGGTGGGGTCCCATTGAAGAGGGCGCTTCGATCGGCCCCGGGCTGCAGCCAGCTCTGACCTAGTTCCAACACTCAATGGACCAGGGTGGGGGCCCGAGGTCCAAGCCAAAAGTAAAGTAGATAACCAACAAATGTCATTTTTAACCACCGACTCTGGATATTATGAATTGATTGAAATGTATTAAATTTTATTTGTTATTAAATTAAGAATCATATATCGCCTACGTAAATGGATCCAAAGCTCAAGTTTCCGTAGTTTGTTTTTTCTTTCTCGAGGGGGAAATCTTCGAAAGATCCCTTCGATCCCCGACCACTCAAGGGAAGAAGCCGGGGTATGTAAGATTTCTACTCACTTAAACCCCCTCGGCAGGCTTCTAGCACATGTAAGGAGGCTCCGGGATCTTTCCGGGAAGTTTCCGTAGCTACATCTAGTAGAACCAATTTAATGTTCTCCTTACCCTACTTACTTACTAGGTACTCCTCCCTAGTTACCTTACACATTATTATAGATAATAATTTTAGTAATTTAATTAATTTTAGCTATAATTTAATTAGGTAAAATTAAGAGTGTTTGAAATAATGCTTTCCTGCAACTCATTTGAGAAATTAAGTACAAATATAAAACTACTAGCGTTTTTGCCACTTGTCTAGGCCCCCTGATATTTTATTTTATTTCTATTCTTCATTTATTTTTTTATTATTTATTTCATATTTAATTCATCGATTATTCAATTATTTATCCGTCTGCCTCCTTCGCCGATGTATACTTGAACCAAAGCACAAAAAGTCGACGGATTTTTTTACGAGTGATTAGCTTCAAGTCCGCCTTTTGGTTTTAGCATTAAGTCCGCCTTTTGTACCACATATTATTATTGGTGGATATTTGAAAGAATATACTAATAATACTCCTATTACTGCCGAGCACCTAGAAATAGTGTGCTACTATTGGAAAGTTGTGCTAATATCCCGGTACACATTACTTACTTTTTTTCAAGAATGTCAAGGGTTGTACATGTAAAACTACTTGCCTACTACTTGTGGAGTAGTTTTACATCTATCTATCTACTTACGAGTATTAAATCAAAATTCAATCAACGGTAAATCTACATATGTAATGTAATGAGTACAAATCTAGTTAGTTTGGCTTATTTTCGGTGTTTATGTTGGAAAATTATCCGAATTGCTTTATGATTCTTCTGACTTACCATCTTTGTCTACCCGGTCGCAAAATCATGCGCTACGGATGCAGCATAACCGGAGGTCAGTGACCGCTTGTCCCAGTTTTCTCGTTGACGTCACAGCTACGCCCCATGACGTCACGCTCGAGCCTCCAAGCCCATTCAAAAGTAGATCACAACCTCGCAATGCACCTCACACCCTTTTCTTGCTGCACACATGCTCGCTCGCCATAAACACAAACGCTGCGAGGCCATCTTTACATAAATACAACGCTGGGAGGTCATGTCTCTTGGTGTTTCTATTTATAAATTTGAGAGACCAGGGCGGATTATTGGGAAGGCTGGAAATTTAAACCATATTGAAGTGAATTTATTTCGAAGACTTCAATCGCAAAGTTTGTCTGCCGATATTTATTGTAATTGTCAGTAGGTAAAATCTTTTAGGTATAAAATATTTTAAGAATCAATCAAAAATTAAAGCTGTGTTTAACCTAACTTTTGTACTTTTGTTAGTAAAATTCTGAAATTCATAAATGACTTATACAATAGTTATATGGTAACTTCACGCCTGTAATTTCCCACACGGTCTGGTGTGTGATGTACACACGATTTAATGTACTAGAAAACAGATAAATAACATAATATAACTGAGAATAAAAATTACATATTTATGTATAGGTTCTAAAAAAAATTGATCAAATATTCATTGTCGTTCACTAAAAATAATTGGTAAGGTTAAATTAATTTGGAACATATTTATTATATAAACGGATTTGGTAGGTGATACAAAAATTGTATCTACTTAGGTACTTACTTTTAAATGGCATATTATATTAATTTGGTACATATCTATATATATAAAAGGAGAAGGTGACTGACTGACTGACTGACTGACTGACTGACTGACTGACTGACATATCAACGCAGGGCCTAAACTATAAGGGCTAGAAACTTGAAATTTTGCACAGGGGTTCCTTTTATAACGTAGGGGAGCACTAATAAAGGATTTTTGACAATTCACCCCCTAAGGGGGTAAAACGGGGGTGCAAAGTTAATATGAAACTTTGCCGTTTTTGATGTTATTCGAATGAAATTCAGTACCTATGAAGTTTTTTTTATTGAGTTTCGAAAATCATATCTTAAGGGGGGTAAAAGGGGGGTGCAAAGTTAGTAGGTATAAAAGTTTTTCGTATATACCTACATTATTTCAATGAAATTTTGTATTTAGGTTATGTTACGTCTAATTCCACGCGAGCGAAGCTGCGGGCGTCCACTAGTTTATTATATTAACGGATTTGGTAGGTGATACAAAACTTGTATCTACTTACTTAGGTACTTACTCTCAAATGGCATTATACATGAGAAAGATATTATCGGTATAAGTAATGAGGTACATCGAACACATAATGCAGAAACTAGCACAGATTCAAAATTTCTATTTGAAGAATCATCCTTGACACAATTGCTGCTCGGGGTCTCATGCCCTTAGAGTGCGCTACGCCGGCCGCCGCTGAAGGCTTATTGAATAAACACGCCCCATGAAAACATTGAGTTCTTTTTTTAATAATTCAAACATAGCATTAAAATACGCAGACACATTATTTTCCCGCTTCTGATTTGCTTTAAGTAAGTAGTATGACTAAAGCCTAGAACTCTTTAAGCTACTAGAATTTATTGAAAACTTTTACTTAATTGGAAGTTGTTGAAAAAATCACGCTAAGACATCAAATAATTAAATTAATCTCTCTCTTGTTGCACTTAATTTAAAAAACATAAATATAGAATGGACTCACATTGTATATATATACGCATATATTGATTGGTAGGTACACTCCGGTGGTAGGCCTAGGGGACAGGTGGTGGACACCAATAGAAAGCCACCCAATTAAACTTTCATGAATGCTTTGCTTCGTCATGTCACGAAGTCATCATTATCAATCAAAGGACAAAGCCTTACCGCCCAGTTTTTAATCTCCACACTACGTTAGTATATACTTTAATCTATGTATGTAATGTTCATTAATCATGGACAAGGTCGTTGATGATTATATTTTTAGTTAATTGTATCAAGCGTTACTTTAAGTAGGTAAATGAAATAACTTGAAAACCTGTTGACGCCTTTATCTAAGGTTGACGCATTTTCAATAACTTAATAATATACCTACATATTTGAATTAAGATTGTAGGCGTTCCTTGAAAATAATGATGGTTTCTTGGTATATGGTATAGATGTTTGTTTGAATATTTCTTAAATTTCTATAGAGTTGCTCCATAATTGTAATAAATGTTCACAATTGAATGAATTATACTAAAGAATATGTGCTGTAAACTAAAATCCACTAGTGTAATAAAAAAATTAAGCGTACCTAACTCATTGCCACTTAATATTACTAGTGTAGCCACATAATTGATAAGCATATTTCGTTATCAAAGCTCTCAAGTAGAGTTGTATGTAGCCTCTAACTTAGCAAATACTCAATTTGAAACAGCCGTATTATTGAACTGCGATCTAAACATAGATCGCGATTAACTTTATATGTACCATACATATTTATAGTCGTCTATGTATCCAATGCCGTCATTACACTACTTATATTCCTGTCGCATAATAAAGCATTGTTTGGCGTATAGTGCAACCATAAACGTGAACAACAACATTTTTTTTAGTCACATTGGTCCGAAGCCAAGACAAAGGCAAGGGACTACAATAATAGAGTTTATGGAATGTTTATAAGAAAGAAATATGATATAGCACGTGGCCGATATCACTCCTGTCTCCTCGATAACACGTGCGGCTTGGAATCGCGTCATTCTTTCTCTCGTTCTCGTTCCTGAAAAAGGAAAAAATGCAAATCTTTGTGAAAGTTTATCAAGCCGTTAAACGAGTCAACACTCACTTGAATAACGTCAAAAACTAAATGTAGTAGGTAGGCGTATACCTACTTTCTTTTTGTTAGGTAGACAGTGCAGAAACCTGGGTAGGCGTATACAAATATAGACAAATAAAATCTTCAGGACTTTTTATAGGACAAATTACACTCATATAATGTATTTTAAAAATAAGATAATAAGTATGTATACACATAAAAAAATATAATATATATTGTGGAGATACTGCTATGGAAGAAATTGATACATTCTGAACCGTGGTACGGCTCTTATTGACCCGGTTGATATCAACTACAGAACCTAACAGTCTTGTACTTACTTTCTCTAAGTACTAAGTATGATTACTATGTACTTAGAGAAAGTAAGTACAAGACAGTACAAGTACTCATAAGTAGGTATTTCCATCCATAAGCCGTTGATACATTGGCGCCAACCCTAGTGTACCCTTTGAAACGCAGCAACCTGCAGTTACCCACTGATTTGAGTGCGGAGCAACCTACGGCGTGCGATCCAATTCTGTTCACCCAGTCGTGGTTTCCTCCCAAGGAACTTTTTACCCATCGGTGAACATCGGTGACTAGTTGATGGGTAATAAAGCTAAAAGACTGACTAGTCACACATTGGCTTTTCTTTTCGTTGTTGAGAAATGTATTTGCACATTCTGCCTGTTTTTTAAGAACTCTCACAAGCATGTGGGACACACTATCGGGGCAGAATACCCATAAAATCCCTGCGGCACCATCAGCGCTAACAATGAAGCGCCACGGGTTCGCTTAGGCACTACTACCGGGGCCTGGCCTGGCCTCGAAGCGTGCCTTGCGGCTGCTTTCTATTTGGTGCTTTCGTCTATAGATGATGGAGGCATTGCCTGCCCATTACCGCTTACTTATCGAAGTCGGCCAGCTAAATTCGAAATCTTTTTCGTTTGCGAACAATCAAACGAGTACTTTTTACTTTTGGAACGAAGTTCCTTATTGGGCGGATGTTCCCTTTATTTTCTTATTAAACTATGTAATTTATTTTAATCAAACGAGTACTTTTTACTTTTGGAACGAAGTTTCTTATGGCGCGTTGGTGGTCGGTCAGTACTGACTCCCAGGACCGCCGTTTTCCTTGCCTTGATTCACATTTGAATGTGGAACGCAAGATTCCATAGAGTAATGTTCGCGTTGAGTTTCCACTTTCTGAATTCCTTATTCGTGATGCATCTCCCGTTCACGACATATTTGAAAAGTTAAGTTTATAGAATTTTGAAGGAATAAACTAAACCATTATTTCTTAAACCTTTTTCAGCTGAACGTGTAGTGTACCTATAGATAGACTATTTGACTGACTGACTGACTGACTGACATATCAACGCAGGGCCTAAACTATATATAGTAACTTGTAAAAATCAAGTACCTGATAAGTTTTACTTCAATCGCGCGTAAAGGTTACACGCACACACTTTTTTTTTTAATTTTCGTAGAATCTGGATCCAATTAATGTTGATATATCAATTTGAGGGTGGACAATGTGACTGCATCAAAATGAATGTTCGCAGCGATTAGGTTTTACCAACGTACATAAAGGATGTGGTTCTACGTCTCATAGCTACCATTCTACGTCGTAGCCGTTGCCTATTTCATCGACAAGTAAACAAGTTATTATTATCAATAAGTAGCAGCTCTATACCAAACCAACCCAATATTCTCATTTCTGAATTCATGGAACTGTAAATAACTAAGTTATTTAAAAGTGTTTTGATATTGAAAAACCACGATCGCAACCCTTCATTGCCCCACTGTCGGGGAACGTTTTTCTCGGAACGGGAGGGCTGGCCAAGTGCGGCAGACTATGTACACTATACATATACACCATAGTATACTCATGCTGGTTATTTCGCGTTGTTATTTTCACCGTTGTCGCTGCGACCCATACACGTCCCACTGCTGGGCACGGGTCTCTCCCACAGACACTTCTGCGGGAGGTCTAGAGCATACTCCACCACGCTGCTCCAATGCGGATTGGTGGAGGGGTTAGTGGCCAACCCAGTGTCGAATGTTCTCAAGCCACCCGAAGGTCTTCGACAAGGCTTCACGACTGTTTTCAGCATTGAAAACAACCGGGACCGACGGCTTTACGTGCCCTCCGAAGCACGGTAGCGCCCATGAAATTTTTGCCACTAGCGGTCACCCATCCACAAACCGACCGCGCCCGTCGTTGCTTAACACTTTCGATTACATTGAATCGAAGCGAGCCACTGTGAAATTTAGTATCATACTTCACGCCACTGCACTGGTGCATGTCTGTTGGGATTGGAGACCGGACGGACACTCGAACAGAGGGCAAATTAAATGTTATCTTATATCATTTTTGTTGATTGAATTTTAATATAATATATTTTATTTATTTATTATTTATTTATTTAATGATCCACTTAGTTAACATTATCTCACTTACTTACTACGTACTAATGAAATAAACACTACTGACAAAGTTTCTAACCAAAGTTCATATCTATCAATTGAAATTGCTATGATATGAGTTAAATGTAAGTAATTAATGTAAAATTAAATATGAAACATTACAATTACGTCGTGTAGTGAACCTAATAATTGACGTTCGTATCACGTGACACGTCTTTGTCAAAATTAGGCAGGTACTCGTAAGTAATCCAAACTAGAATAGAATAGAACGTAATGAGCTTTTAACCGACGTTGTAAATGAAAACAGATGACGTCTTACATCTGATGTTTTCGATCAAAGGTCACCCAAGTTTATTGTATAGAAAATTCCACCGTCATTTTGAGCTTATTTTTCTGTGACACGTGAGAGTATTTGTCTGTGGGAGAACGTAGTTTTTACTATAGAAATCTGTAAGTACATATTACATATTATAATAATACTGTAAAGGGTTGTATCTGTATTTGAATATTGAATACGTTTAAAAAAAACTATCAGATGGAGTGGTAACCATTAAGGGAGGCTTTTATCCAGCAATGGTCTTAGAAGGGCTTTTAGATGGATCATCACCATCTCCACAACTCTTTCTTTGTCCCACTGTTGGGCACGGGCCGCCTCTCAGAATGGAAGGGATAAGGACTTAGTACGCCACCCTGGCCAAGTGCAGATTGGAAGACTTCTCATGCCTACGAGAACATTATAAAGAACTCTCAGGCATGCAGGATTCCTCCGATGTGTCCTTCACCGTTACCGATGGATCATCACTATCACTCAAATTCACATGTCTCGGACTCTTAGATCATAAGTAATTTTATTTAGTTCGTATCAATCATTATTAGCTGATCAGGCCGTATATTAGCTTAATTTTTCTGATACTGAATACAGTAAAGGTTGCTTACTTACGTTAGAGGACATATCTGTTATTCATAGCAGCCAATTACCTTTCAATACGTGATTGGGGATAATTTTATCCTTGGGCAATGTCGGTGCTCAGGCTGATGAGCCTGTTGTATTCAATCGACCTCATGTTGTCTGGGTCGTGGTAGCAACGGGTGGTCTCATTACTAGACATACATTACCTCAGAAGCAAGAATATCCAATGGGGAATTAAATATTTTACGCAGAGTATTTGGATGTTACTTGCGTACAAGATCCAAAGGTTCTTTTTTTAAAAGATAAAAACCGCAAAGAGGGGAAAACTCATCAACTAGCACTCATAGCACTGTGAAAGATCAAAACTGTTATAAGTCGCTACAATTGAATGATCATGTGGAAAGTAATTGCATTAGGAAACTTCACCTTTCCACATAGTTTAAAATTGAATTCTTATTCTTAAGAGGATATCACAAGCGAACAAGTCGACACTTTTTCCATACAAACGTAGTCCCCTGTTTCCTCCTAGGATAAAGAAGTTACAGAAGAGAAAAAAATACCATACGATTTATACGTACCTCTGCCATGACTCAGTGGCGGCGCCATGCTTCCATGGGTGAGCATGCCCAGTTATGACTTGCCCATGAGTACTTATCCGCATTTTTTTTAATGTTGTCCCAACATTACGATTAGGTACGAGCTGCAGATAGCGAGAATACATATTCACAAAACTTTAACATCCATGACCTGAGTATACAAAATATCTGTCCACACTGGGCACGGGTCTCTTCACCTTCTCTTGGAAATCTTGGAATGAGACAGTCCACTCACCATCATAATTCATAACCGAAACATTTCACATGAATGAACTCTGTTCCATACAATAGCGACATCTAGTGAAAAATACTATATGTTCGAATATCGACTGGGTAAACCATTTTAGTAACTGGTACATTTAAAGAAACACAGATGGCGTAACAGGTGACGAATATTTAAAACAAAATAAAAATACGAATAATTTACAATTACTCTTTCACTCTACAGCTATTATGACATCATAACGAACTTCAAACATTGTTACACTGAAACCACCAATACATATTGAGCTAACTTGGATGCAAACTTATACTTTAATACAAATATTTTACCTTTTGCTCCAAGTTCCAAGTCACTCTACTGGAATAATTTTCACATGCTCTCAATGAACAATAGTCTCCAATATAGCACTAAAATGTCACATTTTCAATTATACGTTCACTTTCACATCTATGAAGCTACAAAAATTAAATTAAGCAAACTTTTAAGTTCGTTGCGTGTCCAATCATAGCGAAATAATTCAAATAAATTATTTGACTTTGACTTTGATTGAAAAGTTTTGACATTGGTTGACGTTTGAGCAGCGTGGGGTTGCCGTGTCTTAAGACTAGATTTATCCCGTAATTTTTCAAATAAATAGTGTACTTAGAATCTTATCATGTCTAGTCTAGTACGGTTAAATGAAAATATATTTTTGTTATACCATTTAGATTGTGTTATTCGGGTTATTTTAAAATAAAAACGCAAATTACATCAAGATAAATTACATTTATTGTCCTAGTTGTGTACCAACAAACTGCCCATCATTTTTAAATTTTACCCTAAAAATAGACAGCGCATTACACTCTGGCAAACAATCAAGGCTTCTACCAAAAGTTTTCGATCATTAGTTATAGTAGAGGATCCCGCTATACAACGACCTTCACCGAGATGTTTATTTAATAAAACGTATTTTATATTCAATTTAATATGTCAATAAATATATTGCATATGGGTTGGCTAACTAATTTCAGTCCAGGATATGATTAATTAATAATTATAAAAAAAAATTTTTTAAACATTTCACCGGTTTGATTACTATACAAATTCTATACCAATCGAAAGTATGAAGCCCACAGATTATGCAAACGTTAGGTTGACTATTCTTTTCCGGTCACAACTCTAGAGTAGCCAGGTATAAACAGGTAAATCGATCGAAATCGCATTTTGCACCGGTCTGATTATTGAATTAAAATTAAATGAAATTGAAGATTATTCCATTATGAACACGGTGGTATAAGGTTGTCTGCGAAAAATCAGTCCCGAATTCCAGTTGTCGAGTTTTGAAAAGTAAGATATTGCTGCGAGTGAATGTGTGCGACTGAGAGGTCCCAACCAACCATCCCATGTGAAAAAAACTGTTTGATATTTTTCATTTTTCGAAAATAGCTGATAAGGTTTTACTTTTCCTTTATTATGGGCGGACTTTAAATAGCTGCTATGCTGTGTCCTCTTCTATCGCATGGGATGGTTGGTTGGGACCTCTCAGTCGCACACATTCACTCGCAGCAATATCTCACTTTTCAAAATTCGACAACTGGAATTCGGGACTGATTTTTCGCAGACAACCCTATACCACCGTGTTCATAATGGAATAATCTTCAATTTCATTAAATTATAATTCAATAATCAGACCGGTGCAAAACGCGATTTCGATCGATTTACCTGTTTATACCTGGCTACTCGAGAGTTGTGACCGGAAAAGAATAGACAACCTAACGTTTGCATAATCTGTGGGCTTCATACTTTCGATTGGTATAGAATTTGTCTAATAATCAAACCGGTGAAATGTTTAAAAAATATATATTTTTTAATTATTAATTAATCATATCCTGGACTGAAATTAGTTAGCCAACCCATATGCAATATATTTATTGACATATTAAATTGAATATAAAATTCGTTTTATTAAATAAACATCTCGGTGAAGGTCGTTGTATGGCGGGATCTTAGACTATTATGATTTTTCACTATTCATCCATCACAAATGTGTCATGTATGAGAAACAAATCATTGTTAATTCCCTTTGACCACGCGGGCGGAGCCGCGGGCAAAATCTAGTATGTACTGCGAACCCGGGCTTTGCAGCTTGGGGTTTGCGCTAGCTAGTTTAGAGGTTGCGCGCGATTGCGCGACGCATCGCGAGTCGCGCGGTTTATAGGTGATGAATGATTGATGTAATTCTGTTGCCTTTAGTGACGTTACTAAGTGGGTTCGGTGTTAGGCAGTCCTGGGTTTTTTGATTCTATGGTGGCCCCGCCACTGCCATGACTGTACGTTTTGTTTTTTTTCATAATTTGATTAATAGAAGAGAAAAAAAAATCATTTAAAATCAAAAAGTCGACTTTTTTTTACATACATTTTCAAACATCAAGCAAACTGGTAATTACTAACATATCCCAAAAAAGCAAAACGTACGGGCATAGCCTGTTCTACATTTTAACTGAAAGAAATATTGAAATCGGTCTAGATTTCGAGGAGGAAACAGGGGATTACGAAAGGACGATTTTCTTAATTTTACGTAGGTAAAATCAGTTCGAGACTGCACTTCTCTCTATCGCACGCTAAGGGGCTCAGCGCGACGGCAATATTTTTGGTAAAAACCTATTCTTCAAAAGTGACGGTCGACTGATATCCTCTTAAGTATTCGTGTTTCTGTCTGTGTGTATTTAGTAGAATATATCACAATACAGGTATGATGCGAAAAAATACTTACTCTATACATACATGTGAATGTTATATAATGCTTGCGTGATAAGGCATTGATGCAAGTTCGGCGCTGTGAAGACACACACAGGACCTCGTGCGTCACAGTGAAGCCCCACCATTTCCAATTTAAGGATATAATTAGACCTCGATAAAAATAACGTTTATGTGTCGCTGTTAACTTTTCACTTGCATGTTATTAATAGACTATAAGTACTCTGAGTACATACAACGGGTGTTTGGAATATCTATAAAACGTTTTTAAAATAACCACAGATTCTCTTAAAAGGTTTCAGACTTACTGTATGTCCTGACTTCGATCCGCGGGTCGGGCAATTGCTATTGGGTTTTTCTAACTTGAAATGCCGGGCACCAGCTCGTTATCTGGTTTTGTGTCCGGTGTATGGCAATAGGTGTATTAAAAATAAAATTAAAAAGTATGGCAATTATTACATGGGACCTAACATAACTGGTGAAAAGTGGGTGGGTACTAGGTGCAGGTACCTATCTCACCTGGGAAATAGAATAGAATAGAATAGAATATAATTAAATACAGGCGTGTTATGCTATATTTCGCGAATCTGTGATTTGGACCCAATTGTCGACTTATTTGGTTACAAACCACGTTCATTCAGACAACTCTTAACAGTTCGGTGCTCACACCATGAAAGGCATTACAGATTTGAAGTTCGGTTTTCAAGTGCCAATTTCTATTACACCTGTTCTCTATGTAGCTACATAGGTAAATAAGGACTATACTACAACTTGTTTTGACTCCAACATGTAACACGTAAGTAACGTGTAAGATATTTCAAAAATTGTAAAATACGGTTGGTATGATGGACAGCGTTTCATTACCATACCATATTTTCATTCTATATCAAACTACTCACAATTCACCAAGGTAGGTACATAAAAAAAATTCTCGTGTCCGTTTAATGTTGTTTACTGACTACTCCCAAGCTTTCGACACTGCAAATCATAACTTGGTCAAACATGTATAATAGTAATTATGTATGTTTGAACAACAGCGGCTCATAACAGTTTTGTTGTTCATCTATTTGCGTACATAACGTAAGGTCTGCGTAATTTCAGAATGGTTATGTCCGTATTTGTGCTGTTGTGATCGATTTAGGTGGAGACCTTTTGTTCTCGTCATGTGTCTATAATTATCTCAGGTTATCTACATGTAAATGATCTAGTATTGTAACATTCATAGCCCAATTGCTCGCGTTGTGATCGAGACCAATGCCCAACAGTGGGAAGTCTATGGATTGCAACTAAGCTACATGTAAATGAATACGATAACATAGATGACATAAATATATACAGTACTCCCAAATTAATAATGCGCATAGAAATCTTCGTCACTGTTCGGCAACGGTCGTATTCCCCGAGCGTCGGAAGACGATATGTATATAGAGTGGTTAAGTGCATTTTCTTCATGCATAATGCATTCATCACCTTTGAAAACAAAACCAAGAAGGGTGTGTAATAGCAGCTCTATATAATTCCACACACACACACCACCAATATTTAAAGACGACTGACGGACCTTTGACATACCACCGGCGACAGCCGCCGACCGCCCGAATTGTTTTCAATTTTTTCACATGATTTGATATATGACATTGACTCCTGTTTCTTTCGAACAAGGTGCAAAATGCAAGTGCATTGTTTAGGGCTTTCTCCGATTCAATGATTCGGGTGTTTCCGGGAATACGACAATTAGCGAAGATTTGCATGTGCATTATTAATTTGGGAGTACTGTAATTCAATTAAGGGAAAATCCAATCTTGGATTTCTTAAGAAGCTCCTTAAGTACTGAATAAAGCTGCAACCCATAACCGTCCCACTACAGGGCACGGGTTTCCCCCACAGACAAATCTGCGGGGGATCTAGATAATACTCCATCACGGTGCTCAAATGCAGATTGGCGAAAAGGTTAAGTGGCCAACCTAGTCTCTAATGTTCTCAAGCCACCCGAATATCTTCGACAAGCCTTAGATTGTATCACAATTTGAAATAACCGGGACCGACGTGCCCTGCAAAGCACGGCAGTGCTCATGAATTTTTGCCACTAGCGGTCACCTATCCACAAACCGGCAGCCTCCTCCTACGCATTTAAGTCCTGGAACTACTATACAGTAAACAATCTTATATGCCTTTAAACGAATATTACTATGCTGAAATCGCGGACTTAAATTATTACCTGCCTAGCACGTAATGTCGATTTACTCGATTTTTAAGACACGCTGAGCTTACATGAGTAGATTATTTTACATCTAGTGTTTGCTGAACTAACTTTTGAGTTGTGTAAATTTATGGCTAAAAATATTGTTTACGTTTTATCATAAGTACATGTAACAACGTCAATGTTTCGAAAGTTAGGGGAACGAAGTCACGTGAATTTATTAATTAAATCTGGTGTAGCACGTCTTTATTACGAAATTGATTGGAGTCACGAGTCTAGAAAGAGAACCGTTAGACGATATTTACGTCTGAAAATATTGTCTTGACGTCTCAAAAAAAAATTGGATGGAAAATTTAATCGAAATTAATCATTTGCTTCTCTCTTCTTTGCTCTGAGAAATTAGTGTTTACATTGCGTTACTATTGTGAAAGTCACCATAGATTAGTAGGCATGTAACTAAAATTTAAGTTGGTAATTATAAAGTATTAAATAATAATTATCTATAACGAAATTCCGGGATAAAAAGTCCATCATGAAAGATCCATCATTCCGTTGAAGCGTTGGTGTGTCCTTCAAACCAGCAAACCAACACATTCTCTTTTATACCAATACTAGTGGACTCCCGCAGCTTTGCTCGCGAGGAATTAGACATAACAATATTTTCGTTTACACCTAGTTGCCACCCTCTTCAAAGACACTATCGATAGAATTTTGTCTTTCTTCATTCTTGAGGAAATCACTAAGATGAAAAGTACCTACCTACATATCATTTATTTTTATTAATTGCTAATATGAAGCCATTTGTCAATTCTATTCATCTTTTAAGTAATATATCTAAGAATACGCTGCGCGGGGCCACCCACACCGCATTATTTTATTATTGCATTATTTTCTTTAGATTGTCATTTTTAAATACCTATATCTTTTGAATGGAATTTCCGATTTTAATATTTTAAAAAGTGTTATATTCAGAAATACCTAAGAATACAAATCCTATTACATTTATACAGTACCTCTCCTATATAGTAAATATCTATAGTATTGAACTACCTCACACTCGGGAATGTCATGACCATAACACCGTCTGCCTACTCAACCTTATGGATAGCAGGATTGTTGAAAAAAATACATGGTAGCTTAGGTACATTACAACGTTTACGCCAGTCTATTGCCATACAAGTCAGCAAAAGCCACGTACCTATACTTACTTTAACGACCAACCGACCCGGGAATCAACTCTAGGTTAGCAATCGCGCTAACGATGACTAGACCAACGAGGCAGTAATTTCAATACGGCGTAGAAATATCTACTCGTAAAATATGACGAAGCTTACGTAGCATATATGCACAACCACTGAGTGCACAACACGAAGGTACGAATAAATAAGTCTATAAAAGATCTCTATGTATTCTAAACCTAAGTAAATTTACCTGATTCGGTCTCGTAGCGAAATAGCACAGGTCGCCCTTCGACTAGGTGGACAGACGAGCTGAAGAAGACGGCGGGAAACCGCTGGTTTCAGAAGGCACAGGACCGGTCGGAGTGGTGTCGTTTAGGAGAGGCCTATGTCCAGCAGTGGACCTCAAAAGGCTGATGGATGGATGGATGGATGGAAGTTTATCTATTTCTTATTTGCTATTTTAAATAATGTAGGAGTAAGCCGAGTACCTACTTATTAGTATAATCAAAGAAAATGCAGGCTGCTTATGAATGTGTATTTATGCATGGTTATATTTCCGTCTCGTCACCTCCTCCGGAAGTTTCCTTCGATTATATTTTTAACTTAATATTCAAAATTTAATCTGCCGCCATCAAATAATATATTCTCAAGTAAACGAAAGATGAAAGGGGTAAGCGCATGAAAAAGGGTAAAGTATATAAGTAGGATGAAAGAGAGAACCGAATTATAGATCATCATCATCATCATCATCACAACCCTTTCTTTGTCCAACTGCTGGTCACGGGTCTCCTCTCAGAATATGAGGGATTAGGCCTTAGTCCACCACGCTGGCCAATTGTGGATTGGCAGACTTCACATGCCTTCGAGAACATTATGAATAACTTTTAGGTATGCAGGGTTCCTCACGATGTGACCTTCACCGTAAGTGACAACTTAGAAAAGTCATTGGTGCGTGCCGCTGCAGTAAATGTAATACTTACTTGAAAAAAAAATTGAATATAACGCTAAGTTATTGGTAACTTTCGAGTATACAGGAAAAAAATAATTTGTAGATACATTTAAAAAAAATCTGTCTGTTGTTTGTTTTTTCCAATTATCAAATCCTACGACGTCAGTTAAATTTTGAATATGTATAAAAAATTGTCAAAAATTTTTCAAACGTATTTAATTTGACTCGTTACTACCAATCGACCTATTCATTCATCATTCAAAGGGGCGGGAGGCTGAACCAAGGCTCATAGTATGACGTCATCAGGGGATCAAAAATCATAGCCCCGCGCAACCCAGCTGCACTCCTCCCTTGTGACCTACTAACCCAAAATGGGATCCAAGTGACGTAGGCGCGAGTACAGTAACCCCACAATGTTATTTCTGCTTCAGATCGAGTTGGCTATACTGTCGAGGAAGAACTTGTGTGGCGACCCCACGTTGCGTTTTTCAATGGAAGTTATACGATCAAGAGGCTGCAAGTGTATGAGGGTTGGTTTGTATGTGTGTCTGTACCTCCTTCCGCCCGGTAACCTTCCTGATTCAATGTGAGCGTCCCGAGCCTCGAGGTCCTTTCCAGTTGGCGTAAATTCTACCGGTACCTTGAAATATTGTGACGCAAACATTGGCATTCATTTATTAGTTTATTTGTTAAATAATATTATACATTACATAACAGTTATTTTAATTGGTGACCAGAGCCCACTGGTACGCGTAGGTATCTTATTTGATATTGCAAATAAATAAATTAAATACCTATAATATGAATCTAAAAGGAGAAGTATGTTTAATATTACTCTTTACACATTATTATGCACAATTAACAACTACGTATAGCATAAATTGAGCTTCTAGCAGATACTTAAAAACCCAATCCTATTGTAGGAGTTCAGCATGTACCTAACCTACACAACTAGCGTCGCGGTTATTAATTGGTCCCATTATTTCACGATACGATATTCATACTTCTGTTTCTTACCTACTTAGTCAATATTTCCAACCAAAATAACTTTCGTAGAGATATTGGTGCTCGAACCGGATAAAAAAAAATAATTTTTTGTTAAGAAGTTATAGGCAAACCTATTAAGCTCACTAGTATATAATTAATAATGATAATATTTAACTTAAATAAAGTTATATATTAAACTGAATACATACATAAATACCACGACAGTTTTGTTTTAGGTATAGATACGTCTACTAACGAGAGTTGACAATTTGAATAACAACATGTTTCAGCCCAATGGAAACACACCATGGAAATGCGGCCGTCGAACCTACAAGGTGATATCGTTTATTTTCCTAATGATATTCATTTTGTTGACAGATTTCACCTGAAGTAACAAAATTCCCCTCGCAGTCATTTTTAGATACGAAGCAGTGAGTGAGTCAGTCAGCGAGGAAATAATATTAATTTGAAGGTAATATTAATTAAGTAATGTTCATAAGGTACTGTATATTTTTTTTATATGGATTTCAACTATAGGTAGGTTTTAAACGAGCGAGCGCATGCTGGGTAATAGTATGGTAAGAACTGCCCAATGGTCTGGTGCCAATTGACTCTACATAAAATATAATAACGGAAGCAGCGAGCACACAGTAAGTTAAATTATTCGCCGCAAAAAATTATGCAAATAAAACCTCGGCGCTTCCGTAATTCAGAGGGAATTAGGTAGATGATCTAGAATCTAGAATTATCTTTGCTTACCAATCTTTCTTTGGCCAGACGCTGCCGCTCGGAGTGTCTCGCAGCTACATGTTGTACTAATTTTGTATTTATTTTGTGTTTATTTTATTAGCATGTGTGTGTATTTTTACCAACAGCTTATAAGTCTTGTGTACTAACATCCATGGATCTTTGTTGTCTGCAAAATAAAAAAAATAATTTTCACTTTCAATTACTAATAGAAACTGCGTACCGTGCAGTGAGTTGCCATTCAATCAATGTAAATGTGGACCAATCATGAACCAACAAAATTCATGATAGTACAGGACCTACTACAAATTTAAAATCGTCTATTCTCGTGCTTACATAAAGTAGTTCAAGAGAGTAAAAGCGCATATAAAGCGTTTAAAAAAGGTGTTCTCAAGTATTCAGGAGATTGATCAATACCTGCATCGGTCGTTCATCCCTCCTTTACTCGCGTTCTAGTTTTAGTTACTCGTGTATAAAATCAAATCAAATAAACCTACTTACCTACTACCAAAACCAAAAATCCTCAATCAAACCCAGTGTTTAACAACTTCAATGTTCATTTGTTCATACGCATAGGTAATGTTGTAGGCTTAACAATAATGTAATTTAATTGTAGGTGCTTTCATTATGACATTAAAGAGATGTTCCTCTTCAATTTCTATTTCTTAAATATAGGAGGAGGAGATATATGACATGGTTTTGGCTAGTTTATTTTGGGTCACTCGAGTTCTGACGTAGCTTTTCCTTGACCATCTGTACTGCAGTGCAGTTAATGTGTTTGGCAGTGCACTCGTATAAAGTATTTTAAAGAAATTTCTTGGCGAAAGAGCTGTAACTTTATTAAGATTAACACAAAATTCTGTTGACGGGTACCCTTTACTAACTCTTATCATTTGTTTAAGATGCATAAAAGGGAATATAAGCACCACCTACACCTAAGCCAGTAAACAAGTTGATAAAAGCCGCTTTGTCCGTGGGCTGATCCAATGGACTAAGTAGCCAGTAAGATTAGAAAGCTCAAAAAGGGTCCATCCATCAGTTACAGTCTGACTCGCAGAATTTGCGATTAAAGGTACAAACAATTATTCTAAGCATACCGCTTAACTCCACGTGATCAACCTCTATTTTTCTAAGATAAATTTTCCGGCTTTTTGAACTCACGTAAACTGGGCACGTTGCCTAGTATTACGCCTTTATTGTGGCGAAGCTAATAACTTAATTTCATATATTTATTTAACATATAGGTATATAATCTTATAAATATAAAAACCTGTAAACATGCCTGTACCAGAGTTAACCAACGACGGGCGCGGAGGACATTAGACACTGGGTGGCTTGCTTTTTTATAATTCTGATATAGTTTTACTTGGAATTATTAAAACACAACAACAAGCATGAAGATAACCTTCAACCTAATTTTAACTTCACTGTATAAATAATGGAAAAGAAATCAATAATATTAACTGATATTATCAGATAAACTATACTAATACCTATTATAAAGAGGAAACATGTGTTTGTAATGTTAAAACTAAAACTACTGGACCGATTTCAAAAATTTTTCACCATTAGAAAGCTACATCTTCACGTTCTGACATAGGCTATATAATCCATACTAATATTATAAATGCGAAAGTAACTCTATCTGTCTGTCTATCTGTCTCGCTTTCACGCCAAAACTACTGAACCGATTTAAATGAAATTTGGTAGGTACAGAGATAGTCTAGAGCCTGAGAAAGGACGGGCTACATTTTAATTGGAAAAAGTAGTTGTAAAGGGTTGAAAAGGGGGATGCAAGGTTGTATGATGGTATGGTCATTTCCAGAACTACAAGCATAAAATGTATATTTTAGGCTGTTGATTGGATATAAATAAATATGGCATTCAATGTTTGTAAAAATGTTACCCTTAAGCGTGTAAAATAAACATAGGGGATAACACATTTACGGATTCATTACAAATTTGTGGAGCTAAAGTTAACGTGTTAATCAGAATCTAGTAATATTATAAATTTGTGTTTTTGTATGTATAATGTTACCCTTGAGGGTGTAAAATAAACATAGGGGTATGTCTAATTCCACGCGAGCGAAGCTGCGGGCGATCACTAGATATTAAAAAATACATTGTAAGGTTGTTTACGGCTTCGGTGCAAAGAATGAGTGAGATAGTGATACTGTAATGGCTGAAATAAATGAATAATTTGTTCTAATAATTTTTGGGTAGGTACTTACAAAATAATTAGTGTTAAAATTACTTATGTACCAATTATTTTTACTTGAATTAGCACAAATAAAGTGCAAGTAATGACGATACATATTCATACGTTTGTCAACTTGAATGTCAGGAGCTGATCAAAAACCTGTTCGTTCGCTCGCAGTCGACTTGAAGTAGAATTAAACTAACCTTAGTGTGGATTTTTTAACTGAGTAACAGCTCGTCTATACATTGAAGTCATTGGTAATACCAGATCTGTGTTGTACCAACATTTGATGCTATGTTATTCATGGCATCAATCGATATGATATAAAGGGAAAGGAATTATAAAGTCAGAGTAATTTTCATGTTTTTTATTGAATACCAAAATCTATAAAATAAAAATGTCTTAAATGTATTTGATTTAATAATTAGACTATCTACGAAGTAACTCTTAATATTACTGAACAGTTGTTTATAGACAAGGAGTCCATAAGGTACTGTACCTACTTACCTATGTATATACCAAATTCGAAACATTGCAAGAGTGGTTAGACTAAAAAAATATTTTCTATGAAAATATGTTTTATGTTGTGATATTTAAAATCGTTATGAATTCCCTTAATAAAAGCACAGTTTATGGAAATGACTGTTTATACAATTCTTATATATTATATAAGTACATATAGTAAAACTACAGCTTAGTCATCCGAAATTTGGAAAGGCACTATGCTTGTTATCAGGAATTTAACAAACGGTATTATTTTAATTATCGAAACGACTATTGCGTTCGTGAATTAGTGATATTAGTTGTAAGTTTTAAACATTGTGTGCAATTGGATATATCCAGGTAAGTTGGAAAAAATTCTAATAACAGAATATGCTGACCCATTATTCTATAATTTGCCTATAAAGCTTCACTCATTCCCCCTAATAAACTAATCGACTCACAGTTCACACACCGTTGGCCTTTTTCCCAAGTAATTAGACAAAACAATCACCTTGCTTTGTCGTCGCTTAAATTTTGGTCCTAATTAAAAATTTACTTTAACTAACAGCCCGTGGATTCTCTTGATGCTATTGATATGATGAGAATCGGTCCTTCTAGCGAATTTTAGACTAATTCGTTACTCTTAAACAGTCTTGATCTCTACCCATTGTTATCCAATCTATTTGCTGGGACACTCTTGTTTATCGGTTTAGGCCTAACGATGTGCAGTACACGGCGTGTCGCGGTACTCGCTGTGTAGGCAGGCCGGAAAGTCCGCGGACGTACGTATACGTTACGGGCGGCCGCAGGATCCGCTTGGGCTGCGGTTGCTTCTTCGGTTGCCGCTGACGATCAATCGGCGAGCTGGATTGGGAGCGGCTCGTCAGATTTAGGCTTTGGAACACCCGCCGCAGGGAAACAGTAGAGCGGTGGCGTCGGTTCCGTTCGGAACCATCGCTTCCCGAATCACTGGCTGAGCACGAAGACCGGTCATCTGTCCTGCTGGTCTCGCATGACATGCTGTCGTTGCTGCTGGAGCTTCCGAGCGAATCGGCGTCGGCGGCGCGGCGGGATATGCGCCTGCTGAGGGCCTTCAGGATGCGGACCCCACGCGGAGTGGTGGCGGGCTCCGGTACCTCTTCCATTGGCGGGCAGACGACTATCCTCGGAGCTGCTGACTCCCGACGCGGAGTCGGTTTCGGTGCTGTCTGCTGTCGCTCCACGGCGTTTACCGGCAAATCGCCGACAAACTTCTCACTATCTCCAAAATCGGATGCTAGTTTATTTTTCATAAGTTCGACAAATAGTTGCACTTTTTGCCGTTAAGAAATCGTTTGTAACAGATAATGTTGGTTTGAAAAAACTTTTTGGTGATCGTAAGTTGGTTACAATTGAAGAGCGTTCAGAGAAATTCACGAGATGAGGTCGCAAACTGCCGGAGCGAGGGCAGGTGCCGGCTTATAAGGACTTATTGACGCACGCGCAGTAGACAACCTGGAGGACCGTGCTAATACTCACGTATTTGTAGACCTTGTTGGCGGGCCCTTTTTCTCGCTACGTTCAATTGAAACTCAACGCATCCGAGCTACAACAATTTTATGGGAATTTATATTCTAATTCATAATAATAATATTTTTGAAAAACATCAATTTTGGCCAGGCATGTAGGTGATTGCTGATCACTGAGTCTCGGGTTCAATCCAAGACCAACCCAAATATTTTTTGATAAATACATGATGGTAATATTAAACTAAAACTTAAATGTTTGTGGAATGTATTTGTTTTAATCAGATTCAATTATTTTTGCCTTTTGTAGTTATTACGTTGATATTAATTACTTGTAGCCTATTATTGAGTGGTCTCATATTAATTAAATAAGTTCCATATCAATCTTGTTTGTATCTCACATATTATCTTTATGGTGCATTCAGAATACAACATGTCTGAGAGAAATGATTCATCGCAGGAGAGTAAAGATATTTTGATGACAACCTGAAAAGATTCAGAGTGTTTTCTCCGCCTTGCTTACAACCTTATAAGGCACAGGTCTGTTGTCTGGACACAAGTCTTTCTATCAAAACAATTAAATGTGTTATTCAACACAACTTACCTCGTGTCCACTGGCACGGGTGAACTGCCGGGTAGAGAGGTCAGTCCTAGAGACCCGAAATCCCTACAGCCGAAATCGCGATGGAAGTCCTGTACGGTATGGTATTGTGTCCCCGGGAGGGCTGGATAACATGAAGCTAGGAAATGCTCATGAAACATTATGATTTACTATCGCCGCTTTCCGTCGCAGTGAGCTCATAAATAAACGTTTCACATAAGATAAGTGATATGAAAATTACTTTCGACTCTATACAGAGATGACTAAATCATCGGTCCATATGAAAGTTTTGATAGAAATGGTTTGGTTGTTCATTTTGAATTAATGTAAAGCTCTCGTGTCACGGCTAGAATAAGAATTAAATTTAAATTTATTATTAGCGGCTATTAAATAAACTAAACAGGACGGAAATATGTAATAAATATAAATAAATTATTAAACATTTTTTTAAACCTTTTTATAAACGATTTTTATACCATTATTCAGCTCGATAGCTTCAATGGAAGTGGGTGAAATATTGATTGCAAGATTCCAGGACATACATATATACGGTATGTATGTATGTATGTCCTGGAATCTTACTTACATACGAGTGAAGTTAAATAAAAGCTTTTAATAAAAACAATCCGTACTGTCAGTGATATTGCTGGAAATTTTAACTATATTTCTTACTATTTTATAAACTTCCACAAGCTGTAAACAGGTAGAAGTATATGATACAATGCGCCGATACACGTGTGTACAGTTGTTGTGTACGGTAGGTACCTACCTATCTATGCGTCCACGGCGCGATGGACCCATGCATTGGTTCCTTTGACAATTACTAGATCTGTAAATAAACAATGGAATGTTCATAAATAAACAATAAACAATATTCAAAAAATAAAATAATGTATGTATGTACTGTGTAATGTGTGTATGTACAATATGCAAAAAATAAAATAATGTATTATATTTCAATAAAAATTTATAACTTGATGCCTACTCCCATCATTCGTGTGAATTATGTTTGTTTTTTAACAAATTTAGCGTGATCTTAAAGCATAGTATGCACTGGATTGTTTTTTTAACAAATTTAGCGTGATCTTAAAGCATAGTATGCACTGGACTACATACATAGATTATTGATTCCAGACCCGATGACGCACCTAATCCTTTATTATTTCAGATGACATCTTGAGACGGGGCCACGTGGCCGCTGCCGTCCGTCGCCTATACACGTGAACCCTCTATACAATCATTGATTGGATTTCACGCCTTGCAGTCACGCTACCTGATATTAGCTCTATTCTCTAAAATTTGAATTGATTTCTTTTGTGCCTGAATTGATTTTGTTTTCGCAAATATTAATTCATTTTCATCGTAATTATTAGTGACGTGGGGTAAGAGTAACACTTTAAAATACATAGCTGTTGATTTGTATTCTCATTTAATATTTTGCTTAAACAACCAACAACGGTTTTGGGTAACCGACTTGCGGATCTCACTATATAGTTCACTAGTGAACTCGTCAGTAAAAATCTAGAAATAATTTATCTTTTAAGAGGATATCAGTCGACCGTCACTTTTGAAGAATAGGTTTTTACCAAAAATATTGCCGTCGCGCTGAGCCCCTTAGCGTGCGATAGAGAGAAGTGCAGTCTCGAACTGATTTTACCTACGTAAAATTAAGAAAATCGTCCTTTCGTAATCCCCTGTTTCCTCCTCGAAATCTAGACCGATTTCAATATTTCTTTCAGTTAAAATGTAGAACAGGGTCTAAGCTATGCCCGTACGTTTTGCTTTTTTGGGATATGTTAGTAATTACCAGTTTGCTTGATGTTTGAAAATGTATGTAAAAAAAGTCGATTTTTTTGATTTTAAATGATTTTTTTTCTCTTCTATTAATCAAATTATAAAAAAAAACAAAACGTACAGTCATGGCAGAGGTACGTATAAATCGTATGGTATTTTTTTCTCTTCTGTAACTTCTTTATCCTAGGAGGAAACAGGGGACTACGTTTGTATGGAAAAAGTGTCGACTTGTTCGCTTGTGATATCCTCTTAAGCTATTGCATAGCTTCTATCGCAGGCCTTGAGCGTGGAGACTGAATCGAGAAATTCCGTAACGAAAATAACCTAAGTTACGTTGTAGTTAAGAGCGAAATAATTTTGATTTTTGATTTTGATTTTGATCTTGATCTTGATCTTGATCTTGATCTTGATCTTGATCTTGGTCTTGATCTTGATCTTGATCTTGATCTTGATCTTGATCTTGATCTTGATCTTGATCTTGATCTTGATCCTGATCCTGATCTTGATCTTGATCTTGATCTTGATCTTGATCTTGATCTTGATCTTGATCTTGATCTTGATCTTGATCTTGATCATGATCTTGATATTGATTTTGATTTTGATATAAATAAAATCAATAAATAATTTACCGCGGCAGTCTCTGAGTGCCACACGTCTTTTTTCTTTCTCTATCATCCAGTATACGGTGCCAGTCGCCAGCGAGCACACCGTCGACGAGCTGACAGCCAAGCTCTCTTAACTAATAGCCACATAACAGTCGCCGATGCCTATATCGGCAATGAATATACATATACACATAATCATGCCATTACCTTCATGATCACAAATTGGTATACTTTTATTCATGTTTTAATCTCGTATAACTATATACCTACCGTATTTTAAATTGAGATGAAATTCAAGTTTCCTACTAGTATACTACTATTGGTAGTTATTAGGTATGTATGTTTTTTGCCTTAAACATGTAGGTAGATTCGTATGTAAGTATATTCTAAATATTTCAAGCCACGTTTTTATTGATTGTGATTGTGATCTATTAAATGTTGTGGTCCGCTTGCGAATTTTTTATACCTAAGTTAATTCGACTTATAAAAAAACTGATAAATGTACTTATTTAGGATTCGCGATCGATAAATGTAAGGGGTGATTACCTACAAAATAATAATGATTAAGAAATTATTTTAATTTAAATAGGTATTACCATGCATAGAGGAAGGACGTAGTGCCTATATTAAAATTATAAAAGTTATTATTACTTCTAAAAAATCGTTTAAAAAGAGAGACACAAGAGGGCAAATTTCAAGCTCCTATGTCTGCTGGAAGTGGTTTAAGTTTTTGATACATACTTTATATAAAACTAGTGGACGCCCGCAGCTTCGCTCGCGTAGAATTAGACCCATTAACGACGTCTGCCCGCGTCTTCACTTCAAAAACGGAAAAGTTTCATACTAACTTTGCACCCCCGTTTTACCCCCTTAGGAGGTGAATTTTAAAAAATCCTTTCTTAGTGCTCCCCTACGTTATAAAAGGAACCCCTGTGCAAAATTTCAAGTTTCTAGCCCTTATAGTTTAGGCCCTGCGTTGATATGTCAGTCAGTCAGTCAGTCAGTCAGTCAGTCAGTCAGTCACCTTCTCCTTTTATATATATAGTTATTAGGTATGTATGTTTTTTGCCTTAAACATGTAGGTAGATTCGTATGTAAGTATATTCTAAATATTTCAAGCCACGTTTTTATTGATTGTGATTGTGATCTATTAAATGTTGTGGTCCGCTTGCGAATTTTTTATACTTAAGTTAATTCGACTTATAAAAAAACTGATAATTGTACTTATTTAGGATTCGCGATCGATAAATGTAAGGGGTGATTACCTACAAAATAATAATGATTAAGAAATTATTTTAATTTAAATAGGTATTACCATGCATAGAGGAAGGACGTAGTGCCTATATTAAAATTATAAAAGTTATTATTACTTCTAAAAAATCGTTTAAAAAGAGAGACACAAGAGGGCAAATTTCAAGCTCCTATGTCTGCTGGAAGTGGTTTAAGTTTTTGATACATAGTTTATATAAAACTAGTGGACGCCCGCAGCTTCGCTCGCGTAGAATTAGACCCATTAACGACGTCTGCCCGCGTCTTCACTTCAAAAACGGAAAAGTTTCATACTAACTTTGCACCCCCGTTTTACCCCCTTAGGAGGTGAATTTTAAAAAATCCTTTCTTAGTGCTCCCCTACGTTATAAAAGGAACCCCTGTGCAAAATTTCAAGTTTCTAGCCCTTATAGTTTAGGCCCTGCGTTGATATGTCAGTCAGTCAGTCAGTCAGTCAGTCAGTCAGTCAGTCACCTTCTCCTTTTATATATATAGATAGAACTATTTGGACCTCAATAACTCAAAAACAATACTGTTGACAATTCCAATTTGGAATGTTTTGGGAGTCTTTAATAGATACACGAAACAGCAATTAAATCAAATATTTCTTGAGTTAAATGGAAAAGTTAAAGGAGGCGTCGTTATCGTTGCCTGCACCTGGCTTTCACCCAGGCTGTGGGTCTCGATGCTCCGTTGAATAATTGAATAATAAATTGAATAATTGTGCAATTGACAATTGCACCATTAAATAATTGTGCAATTGACAATTGAATCCTATGATCCATCGTTTTTAAATAAATAAAAAAATAGGCTTTAGGATTTATCAAAGAGCGTGCGGAACCAAAAAAATAATTTGTACACATTACAAGTTTAATGCTATTCAAATTCCAGGCATGCCCACCGCCAGAGACCGAGCAACATCGGCCGAGCTGCTTGCAACACTTGGCCCACAAATTTGTGCTGGTACTGCAGCATATTGATTGTGTTGCTAAATTAACACAGTACAGATACATGCAATGAACCAAATTTTAAATAGTATGTATATTATTAGTAGTAGGTATTATATTAGTAGTAGTAGTAGTATGTATATTATATATATTATTACACAATCTGAAGAACATCTTTAAGCTGATCTTGTTAGAAAAATTATTCACGAAGGCTGATTCCTTGTTTTTCCTTTTGATTCTTATATTTTAGTGCATTTCTGAAATATTGTTCCAGTAAGTTTTCTATAGTTTAAGCCTTGTCTTGATACAGCAATAAGTAATAGTACCTTAATGTAAACGGAAAAATAGATATGACATGCAGTCATCTAGTTTCAAAGTTTAATACTTAATTGTACTTTACAATTTATGTTAATTGTAAGTTTAAGAAATAATATTACGTAGGTGTTGTTTGTACATTAAAACAGGTAGTGCAAAGAGTAACTCAATAAAAACTGTCGAACAATGCGCTTCCGATTTCTAGATAAAATCAGTCATTGGTCCATAATTACGAGTATTTTTAAAGTTCAAGGAGAATTACTGTCTGAATATTAAAATAAAAAATTTGAAATTTTAGGTGTAATTACATGTTACTTGGATCTTACTACTTTATAAGTACATGGTTATGATATGGATGGATCTCATTTGATCATTGTACCATTGTACCCACTGAGTTTGTACCAATGTCACAGAAGACTAATTTGACATTGATAATTAAAGTCACTTTGAAAACATGGCGTCGGCGTCGCACACTAGGTATAGCTTTGCGGAGTTACTAAAATAATAAAAAGAGGCGTGGCGCGTTGACAGCAAGAAGTTATGGGAAATGCGTTAATTTCCTGCGTGGTCCCATATGAATTCATTTACTGCCTTTGTATTATTTATTGTTATAAAGGCTTTAATGATACATTTTATTTATTTATTTATAAGCCTTTATTGCTGTACTACATAATTAAATTAATACATTTTTTTTTTTAAATACATAAGAATATCATTTTTGTACAGCTTGTCCTTGGACATAGGCCTCCTCCAACGATGATGATACATAGTTTGTGAAAATTTCAACCTATACCTATGGCGGCTAAGACATGGAAAATTTTTAAAGGGTTTTTTTGTTTGGGATCCAACTTTTTAACTTATTATTATTTGTTGTAATAGCAGCCACAGTAAACACATTCTGTGAAAATTTCAGGTTTCCATCTATTTCCGTTCAAGAGACAGAGCCATAAGACTGACGTAGACTTGGCGCAATCGGTAGTGACCCTGTCTGTTGCGCCAAAGGTCGTGGGTTCGAATCCCACTCAGGACAAATATTCGTGTGACGAACACTTGTATTTGTTCTGTGTCTGGATGTCAATATTATCTATTTCAGTATGTATTTAAAAATATCTATGTATGTATATCAGTGTGTGAGAATGTCCAAGATATTTATTATTATTTATTTATTATTATCAGACGGACACGAAGCAGATTAATAGGGTTCCGTTTTCATCCTTTATTTTTTAATTTGTAGGGTACGGACAATAAAAACTTTATTAGGTATTCGAGGATTTACCTCCAAATGTTTTACCAACAGAACATTCAAAGATGTAAAAATATATATAGCTAAATAATAACGACGCTTGTGAATTAAACAATATGTATGTACTTGTTTATATGGGTTAATTATTTATTAAGTAAGATGCCGAAATTGTTATTTCCAAAACTCATTTCCAGATTATTTCATCACATTGTTAAATCGTCGATCGGAGTCGTAAGGGCTAGCGTAAGTACACGGTGTTTGCTGGCAGGGCCGAGTAGGTCAGCGGTGATATGGGAGCCACCTGGGAGAACGGAGAGAGAACGGAGGCATAGCCAGCGCCAGGGTACACGTAGTCCAAGCCCGCGGAGTAGGTCAGGTACTGCGGCGAGGCCTTTGGGTTCGGTGCCGCTAGTGCCACCGCGAAAATGGCGAAGAGTGCAAACTGTAAATAAGAGGTTTGAGAGAGCTTTTATTATTTTCTTTTTTATGGGGAAATACAAGTATAATCCTTAGATTATTTATATAAATATTTATTCATATAAATAATCTAAGGTAGGTACATCGCTGCGACCCATAGACGTCCCACTGCTGGGCACGGGTCTCCCCCACAGACGCAGCTGTGGGAGGTCTAGAGCATACTCCATCTCTCTGCTCCAATGCGGATTGATGGAGGGGTTAGTGGCCAACCCAGTGTCGAATGTTCTCAAGCCACCCGAAGGTCTTCGACAAGGTTTAACGATTGTTTCCACCATAGAAAACAACCGGGACCAACTGAACTTTCCACATTTTTTATTTATTTATTTATAATTAATTAAGCATGCTGATTGATTTGAAAAGTAAATATTATTATAAAAATATATATTATTAGTTCGTAGGTACTCACAAGCTTAGCCAACATGGTGTATGATGCGTTGAATTGTATTAACTTATGCTGACTTACAGACACATAAGCTTTATATAATAAAGTATTAGCCTTGATATTTAAACAAATAGATTACAGCTGATAAGTGAATATTTTTTTCTTTAGCTATAAACTATTAGCACAATGAGATCAAGGAAGGACGAAGCTCTGAGGTTGATGGTCTTCAAAGACGAAGGATATTTTTTATAACATCCGGACTAACCCTAATTGGAAACTTGTCACATATATCAAAACTGCTATTGTATCGACTGTTTGTATAGATCGTTTTCAGTATGTTTTTTCTGTGCTTCAATTGAATTTGAGAAGATGACGTAACTAACATTGTATCTATTTACAGATACTATTTAGTTTACCGTGCCCGACATAATTATTATTTTAATAATGATTAACAATGATATACAATGAGGTGTCGAAGTTACAAGCTAAGCAAAGTATGTTACCGATACAGTCAGAAGCAACAGGCGAATAAAGTTTGTACATAATACGAGGCTATGGAATGTTCTAGAATGTCCGGCGGCGCACAAACAATGATTATGATGCGTGAGGTCCTCATGGTAAGTATGAACTGCAATAAAAATAAACGACACAAAACTATATCCTTCTCAGGTGTGTATTGTGTCTGTAGAACATTTTGAGTACAGACAAAGGCGACCTAATTGCTAATGTGGGACTCGTCTCTTCTCTGTTTGCCTGTACTAATAATTTACATTGAGTCCCAATGAGACTCTTTGTGTAGTTTTTCCGTTATGGTCCGACTGCCCCCAAGGACGCCACACGTGTATAAATATTGAAGAAATAATAAAAAATAACTAGTATCTGAACAGCAAAGGGACACGATTCGGAAGCAGTTACAGGCACTCTGTACTTAATTGCAATCAACATGTTCGCTAAGCTGGTAAGCTAAAAGAAATACCTACTTATTACGGAACAGTGAATAATAAATATTTAAAAAAAAATAAAACAATATGTGAAAAAACAGTGCGTCATGTTGATAAATCCAATCGCGAGTTCGTTACATATAACCGTTTTATGTACGACGTTAGTGTTTTGTGTGGTGTATTTAAGTGAGAAACTTGCTATGCTAGGCTAGATTATCCCAGGTAGTTAGCCATTTTTAGAAATAATTCAAAGTTTAAATAGCTAGAGGGAAATTAATGATATTGATGTAATAAATTAATGTCTGTTGGCTGTTTCTTGCTAACTAGGAATTCATATCGCGAACATATCGGAAAACGTGAAAAAACTGTAACAGTGGATAGTTAGAAAGATCATAATGAATGGTCGGGCTATGTTGGTCTCTCAAGACACATCACACTAGTATTGTAGCGCGAATTAACTTCTAGTTTCTACAGCAAAACTAACAACAATTTTCAATAATATTTTTACACAGTGGGATCACACAAAAAACTGACTTACGAGGAGCGTTTAAAAAAATTCAACTTTAATACATTGACGGATAGACGCATGTTTCATGATTTGACCTTTCTTCACAAATTATTAAACGGAACCATTGATAACACGGAATTGCTGAGCCAAATATATTTCAAAGTACCCTCGCGCTTACCGCGGTACCCCATGCCACTACTTAAACATAAACCCTACAGAACAAACCTTGGGCATCACTCCCTAATACCTAGGATATGTAGGCAGTATAGGGAACTATGCATCAAAGATAAGTCCATCGACTTATTTAGTAACAACTTAGCTACATTTAAATAAAAAATTAAAAATAGCATAACTGTTTGACAAGAAGGTAGCCTGTATCTCATTATATTAGTATTTCACATCATTAGTCATTAATAGATTGGATTAAGTTCACCAAATTTAAACGTTTCAGTGTCAATTCTTAAAGTCAAAGTTATTTACATTAATATAGCATTAATTATTTGTTTTAAATTCTGGTCTTAAATCACATTGTTATCGTGCAATATTCTTATGCAAGCTGTAACTACCTGTAAGTGAAATTATATGTATTTATAAACTTAAGGCTAAATCATAGTTATATCATATACACATATAATTTTGTTGGTGGTTCATATAATAAATAAATAAATAAATAAATAAATACACCTTCCAGAATTTTTATAATGTAGTTTTATGAAAAAGTATCTGCAAGTAAAGTAGTGAAGTTAATCCGCATTGGAGCATCGTGTCTATGGTCCCCCACATGCATCCAATCCATACCTAAATGTAGGACTTCTATGGTCATACTCGTATATAACAACGAGTATATACTCGTTGGAACTCGTTTACTTGTAAAGTAGTAGGTACAATCGTGAATATTCTTCCACATTTTTGATAATTACTTTAAGTATCGCAAACGGATATGTAATCGCAAAAATTGGTGTCATAAACCCATTATTTTAACAGGACCCATGGAAATAATATTCTAACCTACTCCTGATGATTCTAATCAATTTTTTCTATTGTTAGCGCTGTTAGTATTGGCGCACGGATGATATAGATATAATAAATAAATAAATAAATAAATATATATATGTCTGTGGGGGAGACCCGTGCCCAGCAGTAGGACATCTATGGGTCGCAGCGAATATAATAATATACATATAAGTATTATATATGTATGAAATGAAAATATACATACATTTTCGTGTGTATGTACCTATTACTATGCTTTATGGAACCCTAAATTATGGTCAGTAAAGAATGAGTATGTCTACGCAGTAGGTAGCATGAGTAAAAACAAGTTGACATTGTCTTTAGAACCACTGTAGTTCGTAAAAATATGATTACAAATCGCTGTTGTTGTAACTAAAGTAAAGTCTATATATAAATCATCATGACAGGCCCGTTGGCGCAATCGGTAGTGACCCTGTCTGTTGCGCCAAAGGTCGTGGGTTCGAATCCCACTCAGGACAAATATTCGTGTGACGAACACTTGTATTTGTTCTGTGTCTGGATGTCAATATTATCTATTTAAGTATGTATTTAAAAATATCTATGTATGTATATCAGTCTCTGACACCCATAACACAGGCTCGCGCCTACTTTGGGGTCAGATGGCCGTGTGTGAAAATGTCCAAGATATTTATTTATTTTTATTTTATCATAGGTATTATAATGAATCTACATAAATTATTTAACAAATATTTTTTAAATCTTTATCGATATAATTTTGCACCTCATTTTTAGATGATCTGATATTGGCGGACCGATATTAAAATAAATTTTAATATTATTAAATTTATGATAAAGTTTTACGATAAGAAGAATTTTGATTTGGCAATTTTTTCAACAAATCCGTGTGCTCTCGAGTTTTGCGCTTAGCAAAAAAATTTGGCCATTCATTTGCAACCAATATAGATGTCCCTTAATCCTAAGGAGGTTTAGCTTTAAATCCGAAAACCCAGAACCCTTATTGCCCCATCTTTAAAATCAAAAAGTGATTACACACGACTATATTGGCATCGATGGAGGTTAAGTGATGACAGCCCAATGGTTATCAAACTTGCTCTCACTCGAGGCGATATTACCGGGGTGGGTTCAATTACAAGCGGTGCGTTCCAATCACTTTTCTAAGATCTAAGATTATGTGCGATTTAAGAAAAGTGCTCTATAACGTTGATAAAGACATGTGAAGTCTGCTAATCCGCACTTGGCCAGCGTGGCCTAACCCCTACCATTCCGAGAGGATACCAGTGCCCAACAGCGGCACAAAGAATTGTGGTGGTGGAGGTTTTGGGAAAAAGCGTGTAACAATCTTATAATGGTTTTCAATAACAGGGTTATCACGTAAAAAAATTATTATTACTCGTAATGTCCAATTAAGACTGTAGTCCCAATCCAAAAGGGTTTAAACGAGAAAATATGCAAATTTCAACTTTTTTATATTTATGAATGTAGATTAAGTTCGAGTGTCAGAAAAGATAAAAATAAAAGAGGCAAAAAAGACAATGTTCGGGTTGAGTGGGGGAAGGCGGATATGTCCATCAGTTGTCACGTAACAAATAGCCTCTAATTATGCAAGCTGCTCGCGTACTCTTGACGACGAATTGTATTCCGAGATATCGATGGACTGCCGTTTGTGGAGGAATTTCATTTATTTTTCTGTGTAATATTGCTTGCATTCCAATGCATTGCATTGGTCCAAGTATTACTGAAAACCTGTCAAAGTCATAATAAAATGACATTATACTCTGTTCAAATTCGATCTGGAATCTATGTAAACTAACAGCTGTCATCGGTTGCCTAGATACTTTTAGAATTTTAATTGTTTGTTTACTAATTAATTATTTAATAGATCGCATTTGAACAATATAGGTACCTGTACAAACAAAAATTATTTTTGTAATAAACAGTATTTCTGCATTTTGTTGCTTAAAACATATCTAGTTAAGTTGAGGTCGGACAATTTTGATAATTTTATACTTTTAAGAGCACTCCAGTCGACCGTCACTTTTGAAGAATAGGTTTTTACCAAAAATATTGCTGTCGCGCTGAGCCCAACCTTACCCCTTAGCGTGCGATAGAGAGAAGTGCAGTCTCGAACTGATTTTACCAACGTAAAATTAAGAAAATCGTCCTTTCGTAATCCCCTGTTTCCTCCTCGAAATCTAGACCAATTTCAATATTTCTTTCAGTTAAAATGTAGAACAACGTACGTACGTACGTTTTGCTTTTTTGGGATATATTAGTAATTACCAGTTTGCTTGATGTTTGAAAATGTATGTAAAAAAAGTCAATTTTTTTGATTTTAAATAATTGTTTTTCTCTTCTATTAATCAAATTATAAAAAAAAACAAAACGTACAGTCATGGCAGAGGTACGTATAAATCGTATGGTATTTTTTTTTCTTCTGTAACTTCTTTATCCTACGAGGAAACAGGGGACTACGTTTGTATGGAAAAAGTGTCGACTTGTTCGCTTGTGATATCCTCTTAGTATCCTAGTTGCATTTAAGCATATGAAATTGTTAGACATTCCGAAAATATGTGATCGACGCTCGATCAACGTGAATGAGTGACTAATTTTACAACAGGATAAGTCATGCTTGGTACCTTTAATGTAAAAGGAATACTGAACAGCGCACAATTGTGAATCGTAACATACCTACTATTTACAATTTAACGCCAATAAAAAATTAACGTGCCTTAATTTTTTTTAGCCTACTAAATTAAATTTTTTTTCGTAATTTTATCGATAACTTCTTGTCTTATATCTGCACATTTCGTTTGATCAAGTTTCAAAAAAATACATTGTATAGTACGGAGAAAGAAATATTTTGAAAGCTTTTTTCTAAGAGGTCTATTTTAGAATTGTGTCATTATAAGTAGAGTCCACTTGAAAACAAAGCGTAGCTTTCGAGAAACATACAGGGAATAATACACAGGTTTCTTTGTATTTGTCTAATGATGCACTTCTCGTATTTTTGAACTCTTTCACTTTTGTATGGCCCTTGACAAAAATACTAAGTAAACACATGTAGCATAGTGGTATAAACAGACTATAGAAACTAGAATCACGGAATCTGACCTTAGGTAGGTTTTATGGATATGTGACGTAAGCTTTCCCAGTGATCGGTGAAAATCGAAATTTAACGTACAAGTTTTCAGTGATGACCCTGACACTTTGTTGTTAATTTGTTTCTTTTTGTTTCTTTGCAGGTAATCCTTTTCGCCATCATCGTTGTAGCCATGGCAGCGCCACAACTCTACACCGGTTACGGTTATAACACATACTCCGGTGGTTATCCCGGGTACTACGGTTATTCCGGTTACGGCAGTCCTCTTGCTTACAGTGGTTACGGGGCCTATGCTGGCTCACCATACGGTTACGGTTACAGTTATTATTAGATAAGTGCTTAATTTAGATAGGTACGATTTATCTGGATTTCTGACTTTTAATTTTCACACCGGTTAATGATATTGTCACCTGGTTATTATTTTTGAAATAAATAAATATGTAAATTGCGTTTTACTATCATTTTACTTGCATTCTGTGTCACAGAAAAAAATAAAAAAATATTTGAGCTTCGGGGTTATTTATTTCGTGATATACGAAATGGCATACCTACGAGCATTAAATTGCTGCAAATCATAATATACAGATATTAAGAGACTTCTTATAAATAATGTTTCTACGAATAGTCAGCGTGAGCCAGTAATATGGGTGTCAGAGACTGATGTACATACATAATTATTTATATGGTATAAACTAGTGGACGCCCGCAGCTTCGCTCGCGTAGAATTAGACCCATTAACGACGTCTGCCCGCGTTCGGGTTGCCCACTTGACTTCAAAAACGGCAAAATTTCATACTAACTTTGCACCCCCATTTTACCCCCTTAGGGGGTGAATTTTCAAAAATCCTTTCTTAGTGCTTCCCTACGTTATAAAAGGAACCCCTGTGCAAAATTTCAAGTTTCTAGCCCTTATAGTTTAGGCCCTGCGTTGATATGTCAGTCAGTCAGTCAGTCAGTCAGTCACCTTCTCCTTTTATATATATAGATACATACTTAAATAGATAATATTAACATTCAAGCACAGAACAAACACAAGTGTTCGTCACACGAATGTTTGTCCTGAGTGGGATTCGAACCCACGACCCCTGTCGTAAGAGGCATGGTTACTACCGATTGCGCCAACGGGCCCGACGAGAAAAAATCTTATATGATAAATTGGAGTAAATCTTTTGGGTATCCACTCGTTACGACCCCATAGACGTCCCACGGCTGGGCACGGGTCTCCCCCATAGACACAGCTGCGGGAGGTCTAGAGCATACTCCACCACGCTACTCCAATGCGGATTGGTGGCGGGGTTAGTGGCCAACCCAGTGTCGAATGTTCTTAAGTCACCCTAAGGTCTTCGACAAGGCTTAACGACTGTTTCCACCATTGAAAACCGGGACCGAGGGCTTTACGTGCCCTCCGAAGCACGGTAGCGTCCATGAAAATTTGCCACTAGCGGTCGCCCATCCATAAACCGACCGCGCCCGTCGTTGCTTAACTCTTTCGATTGCATTGAATCGACGCGAGCCATTGGGCTATAGACGCTACACTACTATGGGTATCCACTAAATCGCATAAAATCTCAAGCTATAATTATTGGATCCAGCAGATTAAGTGCCAGAATAGATTACTCACAACTTACACCTGTATCGTTGGACGGCATCGTGATACCGATACGTTCAAGAATCTCGGAGTTGTCTTAGACCGTAGCCTTACTTGGATACCCCATATCAACGATTTTTGTCATAAACTTTTTACTGCTGTGGATTCATTGAAACGGTTAAAATATTTTCTGCCAAGTTCTACGTCCAAAATTACGTTAGGCACTTTACTCTTTTCAATTCTTGAGTATGTGGATGTTTGCTATCTCGACCTAACAGAGCTCAGGCTTATTTATTTGCTCACTAAATAAGCTTGAGCGTCTCCAGAACTTATGTACAAGGTTCATATTTGGCTTTCGCAAATATGACCATGTGGTTTGGTCTGATTTTCACGCTAAATTCAAGTTGCTCCCGGTCCACCTTCTCCGGAATTCTCATGTACTTTCTGCTTTCTGCTGTGTGCTGTTCAACCCTTCTGCTCCAAGCAAACATAAGTTTACTTACACACTGTACACGGCAATAAACGCATCATTTGTCCCAACTCTAGCCGTCTACTATATTAATGTAGTATCTATTCGCTATTCTTTATTACTAAATATAGAATAGAGGAGTTTCATACGAATGTTTACTCCCCATAATTTAACTCAATTTGAGGTGATGAAACACCTTCATCCATCGATCCATCCATCAGCCTTTTTGAGTTCACTGCTGGACGTAGTCCTCCCTCAATCGACGCTACTGCTCATAATAATGCGTCTTCTGAATCTATCGGTTTCTCACTGTCTTCATCAGGTCGTCAGTCCACCTCGTCAGAGGGCGGCCAATACTCGGTTTTACGAGTCCTAGTCCACTCGAGAATTTTTGTTACCCAACTGTTATCAGTCCATCGTGCAACGTGGCCTGCCAATGGTCACTACAAACAGACACATTAGAGGTAGCGAATGAACCAAAGAGACCTATCCTACCTTCAAAGATTATTAAGGGAGTAACTAATAGTGCTGATCACTATTAGGACATTGTATTTTATATATCCAGATATGAATTACTAAACTAAAGAAATGTATAGAAATCAATAGTTGTAATTTACATAATTGCATCAAGGTAATGCAAATCAATAAATAATGTAAATGAAGTAGACCCTGCATCATTAGGCAGGAAAACGAGGGCAGAGCTGATATTGTTACATTGTAACACTTGATCCATACAATGAATAAACATCAAGATAAACCATTTGTAGTTTTTGTTGTTATATTAGGTAATGGTTCAGTACATCGAATCATCATCGGTCCACCTAGCCGGAAAGCGGCGAGCACTCCGTTTACCGAGTGAACCCAATCCTGGTCTCCACATGTTTTTAAGGATACAGTATAGCAAGCGAGCATGCAACACCACCAATCTACTGGAGCCCATGACACCCGTGACAGACGACGACGAGACTCATAGCAGTATCGTTCCAAGTCTGCCATAGATTTGTTAGTGCAAGGGTAAAAGTAGCCTTGAGGTCTAAGATGGTCGCCAGTAGAAAGGTGTAAGCGGAAATCAACCATATCTACCAACCGGAACATAATTGTTTTAAATATAATTTATAGCTACCCAATAAAGTTGACTTATTTATTTATTTATTTATTTATTTATTTATTTATTTATTTATTTATTTATTTATTTATTTATTTATTTATTTATTTATTTATTTATTTATTTATTTATTTATTTATTTATTTATTTATTTATTTATTTATTTATTTATTTATTTATTTATTTATTTATTTATTTATTTATTTATTTATTTATTTATTTATTTATTTATTTATTTATTTATTTATTTATTTATTTATTTATTTATTCAATCAGAAATTATCTTATTATGTATGTACACATACACATGTTAATCCTACTTAATATTTAAAATGGCACGTCCGGAGTGCATTCCAGTGCCGGACCACTGGACAATCAACCCGACCCACAATGGTTTTCAGGAGGCTGTTGGTGCTGTCTCGTACACGACGCATCACCGAGGCTATAAGTTTTCTTAAAATTGTCTGAAACGTATCAATTCCAGCCTCAGCGAAGATCCCTGATGCACTGCAATATCTCGTCAGCCCCATCCAGGATCCTAAAACCATTGTGGTATTGGGCTTGTAGCGTATTGAGTTATTTGCTGGTACATCTGGGCTAGGCTTGGCTGCACGAGTAGAACGTTTGGCAGTATGCCATAAACAAGGTTAGTTTAACTTACCCAACACATATATAAATAGTATATTTCGCTACAAGTGCGGAAAGCCTGTCATTGCAAAGAGTTCCGACAAATGTCTACCCGAGCCGAAGGCGAGGGTTGACAGTCGGAACAAGTTGCAATGACGGTTCCGCACGTGTACTGAACGACTATTTTTAATACAGTTGCGAAAAAATGAAGCAATTTGATAAAATAATAAAAAACACAAACTAAACTCGCAGCGAACATTTTTGGAAAATGGCGCCAACCGTAATAGAATACAGAGTATTGCAGAGTTTTTTTTTTGTTTTCTTCACCCATTCTGGGTAGGCAAAGGGAACTATGCCCATACAGCCAAGTCTTCAGTAGAACTTTTTTATTGACATGAAATTTAATGAGATGAAATGAAATGAAACCTAACCTAATTCATTGAATCAAATCATTAAATCTGATATTGAAACAAATTAGTAGCTTCTTTTTAGAAATATTTGCATGAAACATAAAAACTTCTATGAATTTTTTTTTTCGTGGTTGGTTTTTTCTTTATAATAGACATTATTTTGACAGTTGGGAAAGAGAACGCACGAGTTCGGAAAAGGTAAAGAAAAAGCACGAGTGTGTAATAGCTCACTTCCCGAACGCTATACGTCCCTGTAATATGCCACTTTTTGAGCAACTGTATTAAAAAATATTTATATTGATTGGTGATAGTATTATGATTGGTGTGATGGTGTGGGTTTTTGGCATTATCGATTCTTCGGGCGGAACCCTAACAGCAGGACTCAGTATATGAGAATCGATGCCGCCTAATACGGATGTTTATTATTCTCGTCCTAAGTACATTGACTACATTACTTCTTTGAAGATCAAGGACGGTTTTTATCGACACGCGACAAGTAAGGCGTGGTGGGTATTGTGTAACTATATAAATCAGAGCAACCGATAATTGGTTATCACTTGTGAAAAGCATCGCAAGACAATCTACCACAATGTTCTTCAGACTGGTAAGTTATATTTTACTAATAAAAAAGTCATCATAGTATCAACCTACACAATCGACAAAATGTCGATGATGTAAAATATCTGGGGAAAACATAGGTGCTCGTAAATCCGCGGAGTTATATGACCTATATAAAGTCCAAAAATATATTTATAAAAGAAACAAAATTGAAAATACTTCATTCAATAATTTACCCTTTCTTTATATTAATCATGCCTTGCATGACCATATTTAATTGGTAAGAGGAATATTTAATTTCTATACATATAATGAAACTCTAACGAGTCCATGTCTGTACATTGAATAAATCTTGAAAAAATCTATGGTGGGATGATAAAGTAATCGATATAGATTCCGGAAATTTAAAAAAATATTTTTTATTTATTTTCTATCCGTCTGTCTGTCCTTATGTGGGCGATGGAATCAAAAGCTACCGAACCGATTTTAGTGAAACTTGGTACAAACATGCACTGCATCACTGAGACGGATCAAATATAGGTAATTACTGCTCATTCCGAAAAGTTCTCCTGGATACAAGATAAAAGTTTGTATGGAATTTTTCTCAAAAACTGGCTGATAAATTTGAAATATGAACCTTTTGACAGATTTTGAACAACATAATAACTTTATTTTGACAGACGGTTCAACATTGTAGAGGCGTTCCCGGAAAATAATGATACGGGATAGAAGTTTGCTTAAATATTTCTTAAAATTCAATGGAATTGCTTCTTACTTGCATGTAATATTTATAGTTAAATGAATAAAAACATAGGATATATAGGAGGTAGGTACCTACTTTTTATCCCGGTGATATCCCTAGAAATGAAGTTTGAAAGACAGAGTTCGATCGGTAGTGTATTAGTAGGGTGGCATAGGTGTAAACGAAACTATTGTTATATCTAATTCCACGCGAGCAAAAGCTGCGGGCGTCCACTAGTCATTAATAAACGCCCACGGTATTAAATTATCCACTCGAAATTGCTGAATTGGTTTCAAATTACGAGTAGAACATACACAAACTAGAACAATTACTTACTTTGTAACAGTTTGCTAGTTTGAAAAGTACGTTCGACCCAAATTATCCATAAAGGGTTGAATAAAACCATATCACATCCAGTCAGCTTAGACATTGTATAGTTTCTAGATAGGCTTGATGACTACTGCCGTAAACAAGGCTCAATAAAGTATTTTCAAAAGCAAAAATTTTGAGCTCTGGGTAGCTTATACATCTATAGATAGATAGTTTTGCTTGCGTAATGAAAATATGTCTGTCAATCCGCACTTGGCCAGCGCTGCAGCGTGGTGAACTAAGGCCTAATCCCTCCCATTCTGTGAGGAGATCCGTGCCCAGCAGTGGGACAAAGAAAGGGTTGGAATGAAGATGATGATGATGATGAATGAAAATATACATAAAACCGTTTTTGTTTTCAGTTCGCTTTCCTCGCTGTGCTGGCGGTGGCCTTTGCCTCCCCTGCCCCCAAGGCGGACCCCCAGGTGATCGCGTACTCTGGCGGCGTGCTGCCCATCGCCTACCCCGGCTACACCGCGCCCCTGGCCTACTCTGCCCCCTACACCGCCGGCCTGCCTTACCCTTACGGATACTACGTCCGCTAAACTCTTTCCGATCAACCGCATGAACAAGTGACGCCGATATGCCAATTTTAATATAGTTTTGCATCACATATTTTTTGTTTAATTTTTAACTGTCTCCTTGATAAAAATATAACTGAATGATAACACTTCATGATAGCACTAGTTGCTAATTCGTAATGTTCCTACCAAAGGAGGACCAAAGGAGGTACACTCGTGACCAGCATAGCACGTTGTTATTACGCGGAAGTAGGTACTAAAGCAGTTAACAACTGCCCATATGACGTTTGTACGTTCTAATTTGTAATTCATAAACTGTGATATCAAAGCCAGTTATTAAATAACATTTGCACATAAACAGTGTCTTGTAATTCTCATACGTAATTACATGTACAATACTCGTAATAATGAAGTCAAAGAATATAATTTTCATTAGCTTAAGTGCGGCCAACTTGACTTGAACTATTACTATTTCAAATAGTAAAATTCACAAATAGTCTATTTGTGAATTTTTTATTTAATTTGTATATTATAACTATTTTCCTTATTTCTGACAAGTTGCAATCGCAAGCAGATAATAATATGAAATATGTATATGCAACAACCTCGCAACAATAATATAATCATTGGAATGAAGTTAGAATGGCGAGAGGGACAAGTATAATTATAATAATTTATGAAAAACAGCCGATCTTGTTAGTTCAGTAAGTTCTCTAAAATATAGTGTATTAAGTAGGTAGTAATTGTTTCAATAATAATCATCCATCTATATATTTAAAAGGAGAAGCTGACTGACTGACTGGCTGACTGACTGACTGACTGACATATCAACGCAGGGCCTAAACTATTAGGGTTAGAAACTTGAAATTTTGCACAGGGGTTCCTTTTATAACGTAGGGGAGCACAGTGAAAGGATTTTTTGAAAATTCACCCCCTAAGGGGGTAAAATGGGGGTGCAAAGTTAGTATGAAACTCTGCCGTTTTTGAAGTCAAGTGGGCAACCCGAACGCCGGAAGACGTCGTTAATGGGTCTAATTTTACGCGAGCGAAGCTGCGGGCGTCCACTAGTATTCCTATATACGAGTATATCGACAGGTACTAGAATCGTGCGTTTTACGATGAACTGTTTTTGTTCATTGAATTTTTTACAAAATTTCAATTCAGTGGCAATATAATAACGATGAAGAACTCAAAAAAACGTGTTATCTATAAAATATTATCTGTCCGTCCATTAAGTAAGTGCTTAAATTTTTTTAAACCGATTAATTTCAACTTTGTAACAAACGTTTCTTACATAAATTTATAAATTACACACGTGTATTCCAGTATTTCAATATATTCTTAAATTGGTATGATTTATGTAAAAGGGATAAAAGTCAAATTTAAAATTTATGAGCTATTGTCCTAAACACAGAAGTTTTATTACTTTAGTATGTCGACGCCAATACAAGTTCTGCGTTTTTGAAATTTCAATCTACAGAGGGTTACTAATGTTTACGAGGTGAATAGAGAGCAACAAAACATCCACGTGCTGCAATATCTAATTCCACGTGTCCAAGTCCATCCATCCTTATTTGTTGTGCTTAAAGATATCTTTATATTCTGAGTCCTCGTGACGCGTAATAACTTTTGTTATAGGACTGAGAAACCTTACAAACTAACTGCAGAGTTTGCCGTCTTTTTCTGCATGCATCAACTGATTATTGTGAAAGTAATTGATGTTAATCTAAATATTAATAAAATTACAGTCAAATTTCGACCAGTCGGCAACCACTGGTCATAAAATAAAACCATGAATTAGGGCGAAGTAGTAATTTTATTCTTCTTGACACAATATGATCTTTATTTTTCTACCAAAGTTTTAATATTTCTTTCCCTACAAAGTATAGTATTTAAATCTTAGTGTAAGCTATTGGAGCCGGGTATACAGGGTATGAGCTGATGGGTGGGTTATATGCTAACGAAGCCGGCGATAAGGACGGGTACACGAGCGGTTGCCCGTAGCCCACGGGGGCTCTGTAGGCGAGCACTGGTTGGTAGAGGTTTACATCTGGTTGCGGCGCCGGGAGCGGCAGAGGGTTGGCGAGCACTACTGCCAGTACGAGAAGGAATGATATCTGAAAAATATGGGATGTAATAAGGTAAGGTAAAATACATAAATGGGAAACATGTGTGTTCTTATTAACGGAATGATGGATCGATGTGATTTTTGCACAGATTGATTTTGTAGTAAAGGGCTTGAAGTCTAACATAGGTAACATAAAAAAGATGTCTGAGCTGAATTGTCGTCACTAAATTCTCAAATGTACTCGTAGGCGAATTGTAGCGGTGACAGCCCAGTGGCTATCGAACTCGCCTCGATCTCGAGCGGCGCGGTTTCAAACCCAAGCGATACGCAAAAATTACTATTCTAAGTTACGTGCGATAAAACGGTGAAGGACGCATCGTGAGGAAACTTGCATGCCTGAGAGTTCTTCATAATATTCTCGAATGCACGTGAAGTCTGCCAATCCGCACTTGGCCAGCATGGTGGACTACGGTCTAATCCCTCCCATTCTGAGAGGAGACCCGTGCCCAACAGGGGGATAATGAAAGGATAGGGGTTTTATTAAATCTCTGTTGCACGGAAGACTCTCGAACGTATTTATATTAGTAGGGGAGCCCAAGAGGGGGATTTTGCGGGATACTCAAGCGCGTAAGTTTAATATACAGTGGGATACCTTGTACCCGGTTAAGTACCTCCACCAAATATGAGCCCCATATATAAATGGGGCCGTCAAGGATAAAGGATCAGATTAGTAAAAAAAAAAAATTTGTCATCAGAAATTCTTGAGCGCGTTAGATTAAGGTAGGGTGAGTTAATTACATGCTAAAAAGTGTATATTCCACTAATCTTACAATTTGAGAGTAACGTAAAGAAAGGGGAGGGCTACAAAGTTGTAGCGTAAAGAAAGGGGAGGGCTACAAAGTTGTAGCCCTCCCCTTTCTTTACGTTACTCTCAAATTGTAAGATTAGTGGAATATACACTTTTTAGCATGTAATTAACTCACCCTACCTTAATCTAACGCGCTCAAGAATTTCTGATGACAAATTTTTTTTTTTTACTAATCTGATCCTTTATCCTTGACGGCCCCATTTATATATGGGGCTCATATTTGGTGGAGGTACTTAACCGGGTACAAGGTATCCCACTGTATATTAAACTTACGCGCTTGAGTATCCCGCAAAATCCCCCTCTTGGGCTCCCCTACTATATACAACGACTGCACGGAAAAATATTATATCATTAACTCATATTATTATACTGGGTAATCAGTATCAGGCTAACATAAGCACTTTTTTATAAATTTAGTCCAAGATCTTGACACAAGATACTATAGTTAAGTGCACACAAGTTACTTCTCAGATTTTTTTACACAAAGTACCTACATTAGTTTTAACATTAATATTACATAGAATAGGTACTTACAAAATATAGCAAACACACGTCAATCACCACATGGTTTGCAATATTTTTAGTATAGGTATTTTTACTTTTTCAAAACTCTTTCCGATCAACTCGGATAAATTTACCTACCTACTCTCTTGAAGCAAGATCATATTATAAATTTAATATGCACAATCCAAACCAACGGGATGTTTATGGATATTCAAGATACACTTCTATTCTCTTATATTCTATGTTATTGGTTATATTCAAGAACAAAAAGTTTTTTTATAATAGATACCTACACTAAATGAACATTTTGTAAGTAAATAAATAATATAACGAAATCGTTGTAAAAAAAACCTAAAAAAACACGATTTTGTAGATAAGCACTGATTTTTTTTAATAATTTTTTAAAAAAATTATTGCATTGTCATCCGTCCTTGATAAGAGTGCAAAGTTTCAAATTAAACCGACGTTAAAAAACGAATTACTCACCACTTTGTACATGGTTCTATGTAGTTAGTTGTCTTCGTCACTGGAGGAGAGTGTGTCCTGTTGGAGTCCAGGAGCATTTTTATACTTAAGCAGGCACGCATCTTGGCAAACCTAAAAAAAAGTATAAAGTAAAAACCTATTGACCTTTACTACTAAATGGATGTATTATGCACGAAGAGACGAAGAACTTTTAGATTATTTATGTATCGATTTAGCGCTTAGTTAATATTAATATCTCTGACGTTTGGTAACGCTTGTGACAGTATAGCTTAATTATGTGTTTTTGAAGACAATTCTCAAAGAAGTTATTACTAAACAGTAACAACTTCGATCAAATCAAAGAAATTAAATCGGTTTGCTCAGAATTAGCACAATATACTTTTGGTTGCAAAATTAATAATTTAAATGTTAACCTAACCTAATAGCCTTCGATCAATAGGATTATTGATCTTTACAGGCTATTGGACTATTTTAAAAATGTCGGCAATGAATTGACAGGTTATCTAAATGTATATGTATGATAAATGCTTATGTTAACAGAATAGGTTTTTCAAATGTTTTAACTTTGAAGCTGATACAAATTAGAAATGTCATTTGACTTTTTGCTGTTTCTGTTGACAAGTTTTTCACGGAAGTTGTTCTGTATGTGGTTTATTAAAAAATAATGTAATTAAACTAAGATGTCATAGTCACAATTTCTTAGATATAAATGTATTAATTTTGCAAGTATTGTAAGTAGAAATGAGAAAGTAAAACAATTAGAACATAATAATATATTCTTTAAAATTTATTCAATATAGCATAATACCGACCAATCGCGAAACCTTGAACGCTAAAGGGAGATACCACCGCCGCCGCCAAGACTCAACGCTAAGCTCATTCAACCTGTTGGACCTCCTTGGGAACTATATAAAGTTGCTGCAAAATATATATATAAATGCTTAAACCCACACACCCGATATAATATACTCGAGACCAAACACGTTCAGTTCTGTGTTCACATCATCATCACAACCGTTTACACAACACACCAGGTATACGTTAGGTTCGTATCCCTTATGCTCTTACCTAGGTACTAACTGCTCTATGTCATTCATTTGCAGTTGTCCATCTCAAAAGGTGTATCGGACGAAGTAACAGCCTATTAAAGTTGTTTAAATAATTATATAATTATTTCAAGAATACTAACATGAGGTTATATATTAGTATACTACTTATATTGTAGCCACTTAATATACTTACATACTAATTCTGCTCCTTATAATCAAGGAACAATGAACTCTACGTAACTTTGAACCCAACAATGTAAATATCGGATATACCAACGATTTATAACGGTATAACAACTTTATAAAACATGATCAAGTCCAAAATGGTTTTCTTTTTCCTACATTGTGTTCACGTTTTTTTCCACATTCTTTGAGTTTTAATTAATAAATTTCATGTATTTCAATGGTATATGGCCATATACCGCACACATGCCAAACTCCGAGTTGATACTGGGAATTTCAAGCTTGGTCGAGAAAATCCGATGAATATTATGTTCGTTCCAGGAATCGAACATAGGAGCTCAAGCCCAGCAATCGCACTTGCGACCACTATACCAACGAGGCAGTCATTGTTACGGATGGCACTGATTTATAGAAAATCTTAGAGTTATTCTATTTGAAACATAGTGATTTTTTACATAGGCCAGTATGTGAAATTATTGACTTTGCCGAATTAAAATCTGGCGTTTGTTTGCAAAAATTAATTGTTATAGGTAGGTATCCAATGTTTGTAATTACTTTGCAACATCTGTCTATGGTGAAAAATAAACCCAACAGTTTGTGGTATAAATATGCACGTAGGAACTCCCTACCTCTCTCAGGAGACCCTGGCTGCTAGGTATACGCTTTGATGTTGTGGGCGGCCATAACTATAACTTTGAATTTGAGATTATTTTTCTACTTACATCTATAATAGATGCATTTTCTCAACAATTTCGCACTAGCGTTATCATTTTCATTCTTTAGAGGAGATCATTATTGATCAAAGAGGAGATCCGTTATGTTAAGTACCTAATAATAATGGGTTGTAAAAAAGATCACCAATGCACCAATGACTGAATGCAGATTCGTATCGTTTCTACTGTCGGCTCAGGAGGTCCATTTATGGAGCAAATCCAGGCCGTAGCAGCCAGATCATGTTCATTACTGAATGTATGCGTAAAAATTCGTGTATGTTATACTGAACGTTAAACAATTCCGTCGTATGAAGCCAAGCCATAGAGTGGAATCATGACACCCTTAATAAAAAATGCATTGTCATCAGAAACGAACCAACATGTAATCGCTTACAGGTTGGTTGGCCTCTTACAACAATTACTAACTGGGCTATTCCTAACACCAACTAAAAGGACTAACTATCACTTGTTAGTGATAGTTAGTCCAGTTAACTGTTAAGGGACTGTTGTCCCTAGTCCTACTACCCACTAACGAATTGACTTACTAATGTTCTAAATAATTCTTTTAGCTAACTGGAACTGGAACTGGCTAACCATGCCAGTCCCTATTTTAGTCTTGTTCAAAGTCAGTCACAATATTCATGGGCGACAGCGGATGGGTGGTGCTGCAAGCTCGTTTGCTATATTATATCCATAAAAAAAAGATTTGTCCCAAACATAAAAACTAACTTACATTGCAAGTTAAATAAAAGCTTTTAATTGTAAAAATCACAAACACATATAATTCGGAAGAGCGTTTTTATTTATTAATCAACAAAATCCAATATGACGTACGTTACATGAAACTAATTTATTCGTTAAATTTCCTATATATTAATTATTTACGATAGTACCAATCCAGGGTATACGGTAGAGAATAAGCAGAACTAACAAGGGGGACGTAATCAGGATAACTGTATGATGATCCATAGAGCGAGGTATACGGCAGAGAGGCGACTGGGGCAGCGGCGGGGGCCACAGCGGGGGCCACAAGTGATGCAAAAGGCGATGTGTAGTAACTACTGTAGAACAATGCCGGATCAGCTGTCACTGACGCCAGTAGCGCCATCAATGCCTGTCAAACGGAATATTTATTTATAAAATATAGTTAGCAAACGAACATCCATCCTATGACAGCGAAAATGACGGTGTAGTCTAGTTAGTATAGGATACAGTTAGTATATTATAGAATAGAAATAGAATGGATTGGAATGGACTCAAATAGAAGTTGTGTAAACGAATTTTTATTAGTTTTTTCTTTTAAGATTTTAAGTCAGCATTATAATATGTATTATAATATCGTTAAGTATTTTATTCATAAATGTTGTGTGATCAAAGAAAAAAAAAAAGGTTAATCAAGTATATACAAACGACGAAGTTATCGCTGTATTCGCTGCTGACATTCATTAGAAAAACATGCAGTCGAATTAATATCATTTTCAAAGTAAGTTAATTAAAAAAACTCACCATCACAATTTTCGTCATTTTATCAAACTCGTTTTCAACCTTCCTTCCTTAACTGCCACGTTACACTGTTTGACACAGAGATCAGCCGACGCTTATATTTCGTCACAAGCTGAAAATTTACTGAGTCACAAACGATTGTGTGTATTCGAAAGAATCGACATGAATTAGACATTGAATATAATTGTAAAGGATTAGCATAATATCTTACTCGGAAACAAAAGAATGCATAATTTAAGAATATAGTCAAGAGTCTAAAAATTACCAATATATCCTCATCATCATTAACCTTGTACCGAAACATGTAAAATATATTTCAGGTTCGATTTCAGGTAAGATTAAAATTTACTAGTAGCACAGAATCATAGTACAAGTACTAGTACAAACACATTGAGTTATCTATAACGTACAAATTACTTCAATCGCACGACACTTTGCTTAGTAATACTGTATGTATTAAGAAGTTTAACCGGGTTGCAGCCAAAATTATTAACAAGCTTTTATTAGGTCGACCTGTATGTACTATGTAATGGAATCTAAAGTAACTAATTTAACCATCTTCCAAGGATCGTAGCGTAATGAAAATTGGCAGCTCTATGTAGTTCTAATGACAATACAATAATATGGTACTGTCGAATTGATCTGATGATGGAGCCGGAAGATACGAACTGGAACTTCATGATGGAACATCGTATCATAGCTGTTTTTGGATTTCTTAGAAAAGTCTTGTAATGAACTTTGACCACGATTAGGTTTCAAAGTCTGATGATGAAGCTGGAAGATAGGCACTGGCATTCCATGATGGAATATCGTATCATAGTCGTGTTTGCACTTGTGAAAAAGGCCACGTAATGGACTTTGAACACGATCAGGTTTCAAGGTAATGTACCGTATAACAAACCTATTGTATATGTATATATAAAGATTAAAGAATATTAAAAAAAAAATAAGTAGTTTAAAAAAAACTAGAAAACCACGTTTTAATAAATGCACGTAAAAACCAAAAATAAATTATGGATCGTTCAAGTTGTCTCTATTTCTGTGCTGAAGTGTAAACTATGTGCTTTTAATTATAATATTTGATTGTAAAAGCGTGGGGTGCTGGAACAGGAAAGACTTTTTGTACCTTTAACTTGCTGAGAAATACCTACTTACCTTGCTGAGAAATACCTATAAGTAACTTGTTTTTTTTTTTCAATAAGAATTTTATTTATTTTTAACTTTGAAATATTTTATCATGGCCGCATACGATTACTTTTTTCTTTTATGATTTGAAATTTGAAACAATCTGTTCTGACAACAAACCAAAATATTTCGATTGTAATTTTTTATTGGTTGTTTCCTTATATTAATCTATGGTTGTTTCTTACACGGGGTGCACAGTACACGGGTAGTACGTTCACTCGGTATAGTTTCAGCCACTACGTAATGGCGCATTATAGTTTCGTCTCTCATACTATTTATTTTATAAGTTAAGGCTAAAGCGTAAGTATACCGAGTGCATTAAGTGTGTTATTGAATCAGGTGCGGAGTGTGTTGCTTGCTGCAGTGGCTAGGCTTGATGGTATTCACTACAGAGGCGTGGTCATTGGAGTTCACGCGACAAGTTCTTGTCCTTGAACCTTGTGTATCCACACAAGGTTCATTTCAAAACCATATCTATTAAAACGAACTAACTGTGACCGCTACCCTAGAACAGTTTGATGGTTTAGGTTTTGGTAGGAAATCGTTCTGTGTTACGCCTCCACTACATTATCGGCCATGATGGCCGATCGTGTGATTTAATCGGCACAATCAATGCATCCACACGATCGTCTGTAGTAGTTTGTCGAACGGCAGGCGTCAAGATGGACGTGGATTGTGTTGCTGCTGCAACAATTTATTTAATAGCGGTACACAACCATTTTGTTAATGTGGTTCAACGAAAAGTTGTGAAAAAAAAATGGAGAAAAAGAAGATGGTGGTGTTTGACCATTCATCGTAACAGAACAAAGTAAGTAGTCTTAATAAATAAATAATACAATTACCTTTAGGCAATCGTATTATTTATTTATTATGACTACTTAGGGTTAAGTCAAGTGAGCTATTATCTTAATATATATGTCGCATACAGCCTTCATATAAGAGCGATAATTAGCATAATAGAAGTTATCAGAAAGAATGTTTGTGTATTTATAAATTGAATTACTGTCAAGAAGCAATTATAAAAGATGTCATGATGTATGTTTGTTTAAGTTGAAAGCCTTTACAATAATTTAGCAATTTACTGCAGGTAATAAAGGAAAACAATAATAGTAGAAGTCTATTATCACAAGAGAATAAGTATTCTCTTGTCTTTGGCTATTCCAGACCAATGAGTGTCGTATTAATGAAATATGCAGAATTCAGTTTACGATTCATTTATTATTATTTGTTTATCTACCGCCGGTTCACAAAGTTGATGCTACCGAGAAGAACACGGCAAGAAACTCGGTAGTAACTCTTTTCAATATTTTTCACAGTATTTATTGATAAAGACGTCATCTAATTACATATTTTAATTTACTTGAATTACAAATAAAAGTAGTAACGAGAACATATTCGAGAGTCACTTATTCATAACAACCTCGAGTTTATTATCATAATTTTATAATAACGTTTTATAAAGTAATCCTGCAAGCATAGCAACATTATTTATTTAAAAACAATGTTCGATGAATAGCACTTACGGAGTTGCTCTCGATTCGAAGCGCCGATGCAAAGTGAGTCCCATATCGAAATGTTTGCCTTTATATAGGCTGAGCCTTACGTCACTCGTTCTACCGGTCGGATGCAATGCATTAAGAAAACTAACAGATGGCTATAAAATCATCAAACGTTTTTATAAATCGTTTAATTATTACAAATCACTATCGTAAATTAACGATGTTATTTTTCTATAAAAACTAAATTTTAAAACGCGTTAATTAAGCCTAACGGAAGTTAGGCTTAATTAAGTTTGTACAATTATGACATCTACAAATTATCAGTGTGTTATAATAATTATTGTAATTTAGTTTTTACACTTGATTTATTATAATAATAATTAAATCATAGTAGGTAATAGTAATCGCGGCGACAAATAGCATTTAAGCCTACCGGAAGTTTGCACAATTATGACATTTACAAATTACCAGTGTGTCATAAGAATTATTGTAATTAAGATTGATTTTACACATGATTTATCATAATAATAATAATCAAATCATGGTACGTAGAATGCAGGAGGTATGTAGAATAGCTATCGCGGCGACACGGCCATACTGACATGCGATGCGTGCTCAGCATCGCTTCTCTGTAAATAAATCAACAATATAATTATGTTATGTTCTGTTCTGACAGACAGACAGACCTTTCCTCCTCTTCCGCGGCGCCGTGGGCGCTTTTGCGTTGAGGGAATTCGGAATTAGGGGAAATCCCAACTGTTCTGTTATTAGTGCATACGTTGTGAACCACTTAGCTTAATATTAGTGGTAATTCGACCTGCTCACACGCGTGACTACAGCATTAGTTATTGTTTCATTTCCATGTTGCACTAACATTAATAAGGGTAGGATGGGTGAGTGAAAGGTTGATGCTGTAAAAACAGAGGTCCTAAGGATTATTAGGTAGGTTGATGCTGTGCTCTGGGCGGTCCTTTACGCCGTGGTACACAGGGGACTTTTATTCTTTCAGGATAGGATCTTTAAGTACTTATTGAACACTCCACGTGTCAATAACATCTTAGTATTTGTGGCTTATTGAACACTCCACGTGTCAATAGCATATTTAGTATTTGTGATTTATTGTACACTCCACGTGTCAATAAAATCTTAATGTTTGTGGCTTATTGAACACTCCACGTGTCAATAGCATATTTAGTATTTGTGATTTATTGTACACTCCACGTGTCAATAAAATCTTAATGTTTGTGGCTTATTGAACACTCCACGTGTCAATAAGGCCGGCGTTGTCAATGTCGTCGTAGCGTGTTTAACAAACATAAGTAAGGGTATGAAGGTTAGAAACAATTGATGCATTATCATTGTGATATGTCATCAGTTGGTGGTAAATCCTGCGTTGCGACGTTGGCCGACCGGCCTGTTGATTTATACGTGATACGTTGGAAAGTCCAGCTTGTTGGTCAACTGGAGGCGACACGGCCGCTGTAGTAACACTACTTCCCGGTTGTGGGGCGCGCCGTAATTGATCATGTGCGACCTTACGAGGCTTTCCGTGATATCCTACTACCTTCTTGACAAGGTAGCAGTCATTATGAAGCACGCTGTGAACTTCGTAAGGAACGCAGAATATTAAATCGAAGGAAGTCTGATTTCTGGGATTGTTTTTAATCAGAACGAAGACTCCTCGCTGAAATCATTGAATTTTTGCCCTGCCTTGGTCAAATCTTACTTTATCTTTCGCAGATATTTGTGTCATTATTTGCTGTACGTGACGTTCCAATGCTTAGAAATCAATCTAGGAATTCTCGACCGCCCTTTGCGACAACAATTGCCTCGGAGTTCCGAATAAGTTGAAGTGGTCAGCTTGATTTTTATTAGTGTAGCGCAGTAGCATATACTTAGCGTATGTATCCACCGTCACCGACAGATTATTAGTGTAGCGCAGTAGCATATACTTAGTGTATGTATCCACCGTCACCGACAGATTTCTGTTCATTGGGTGATCCCAATTTGCCGGTTATGGCCATGTGTATTCACCATAGAAAAAAAAAAACAGGAATGCCTAACACCAAACCCACTTAGTAACGTTACTAAAGGCAAAAGAATTACATCAATGATTCATCACCTGTAAACCGCGCGGCTCACAGCCCAACGCGTTTTTTTTTTTTTTTTTGTTTTTGCGTCCAGACAACCAACCTACGTGGACTGACCCTCCGGGCAAGACCGGGCTATACCTGGGAGGGAGGCAGGAAACGCACCTCATGCGTATCGGTACAGCCGGCTGTAGCGATTATGTCCGTAGACTAAAACCTGCCTTAGGGGATGGCTTTAGTCATATGACCCTCAAGCCGACATCGGAAGCGACCCCGCTTGGAGAGGCGGGGCGCAAGCGGCGCTACCCTAGGGCGCTACCGCATGTTGACTGCACTGAGTGCTGTCGAAGTGTGGACTTGTGCCATCAGGAGATGGCATTATCTGAGAGAATGGATTATTCGTCTGAGCCCTTGGAGGCCTCTAGTAGGCGTTCCAGGTCAGACGAGAGTTGGTTAGGTAGGTCCGTGAGGACATTTCGTGGCCTTCGAATTTGATGACCAGTTAGTGTGGGGGTGGTGTAATCCACTGCTTCCCTAATCAGTGGGTTTGAGTGATTTTCTGAGGACTTAAAGAGTCTTTCAGAGAAGCTTTTCATAATCTGTTGGATGGTGGGAAGCTCTAAGTCCCGGTGAAGGTCGGCATTCCGCACGTACCAGGGTGCGTCAGTCGCGCAACGAAGGAATTTATTTTGTGCTACTTGCATCATGTTAATTACACTGGGAGCCGCATGGGCAAAGACTGGGGCGGCATATAGCATTACCGGTCGAATGCAAACCTTATAGAGCGTTCGCTTGTTTCTGTAGTTCATTTTACTTCGCCTTCCCAACATGCAGTTGAGTCGGCTTAGGTAGAATTTGGATGTTGCTGTTACCCTTTTGACGTGAGGTCTAAAGGTTAGTCTAGAATCTAATGTAATACCAAGGTATTTGGTTTCAGTCCTCCAAGGGACAGGGGTTCCCGCAAAACGGATAGGAGGGTCAACGAGGTTTCGCCGGCGCTTGTGGTTGAATCGTATTGCGGCGCTTTTGTCTGCGTTGACCTCGATACGCCATCTTTTGAACCAGTCTCCTAGCTCGTTAACCGAGGTTTGGAGTCTGTTGAGAACTGATTGTATCCTCTGTCCCTTGAGGTATAAGGCAGTATCATCTGCGAAGAGGGAAAGTTGCACACCTTTCTTTGGGATAGGAATATCATTAGTGAATGATATGAATAGCAGTGGGGCAAGCACTGAGCCCTGAGGGACCCCGGCTGTTATGGGGCGCTCGGAGGATAGGATTCCTTCGTGTCGATAACGAAAGGAGCGGTTATGGATGTAGGAAGCAAGGATTCGTACTATCCGATCTGGAAGGCCAAGGTGGTGAAGTTTGTAAATGAGGCCTGCGTGCCAGACTTTATCGAAGGCCTTAGCGACATCGAAGAAGACTGCAACTGTCTTTTCGCGTCGTGGGTAGAATCCGCTTAGAATATACTCTACTATGCGGTGTACTTGTTGGGGGCAAGAATGTTTTGCACGAAAGCCGAATTGTTGCGGAATAATTAAAGGTGGTTCGTCTGCTGGAAGGAGATGCCTTCGCATGCGAGACAAGATAACTCTTTCGAGTACCTTTCCCATGGCCTTGAGGAGGCTGATGGGACGATGGTTTGAGGGGATATTGAGGGGTTTCCCGGGTTTCGGGATCCCTATAACGGTTGCCTCTTTCCACGCAGTGGGAAAGTGGCAATGTTCAAAACAGGCGTTAAAAAGAATAACTAAGAAAGTGATGACCTGCTCTGGAAGGTGTTTGAGCGCGAGGTTGGATATACCATCGGCTCCTGGGGCTTTTCTAGGTTTAAGACCTTGAATTATATTTTTAACTTCGTCCGTAGTTGTTACTATTGGATCAGCAGTGATGGGGAGTGAGTTTAACTGACGGACTTCATCCTCCACCGCTTCAACATGGGCGATGGGGTATGGCTGCGTGCTTGGTGCACATTGCGCAGCTATGCTGTCTGCAAAGCATTCAGCTTTATCCTCGTCCTCGAAGGCGATACTGCCATCGGGACGGGTAATGGGTGGTGTTTCGAGTTTAGCGTCTATCCGTAGGGCTTTCGCCACTCTATAGTACGCTGTATGAGAAGGAGAGATGTCACACATGAGGGAGTCCCAATTGGAGTTCCTCATTTCGGAGAGATGGGTTCGGACTTTACGCTGTAATCTGTTGGCTTTCGCGCGAAATTCAGGAGTTGGGTATGATGCAGCTTTCCTAAGAGCTGCATTTTTCTTACGAATTAATTTCCTGACTTGGAGTGGTAGTTTTTGGTTCGGAACCTTGACTACACGCTCGTTGTCATGGAGAGCAGACTGGATGGATTTAGTGAGGTTAGAGACCGTATTGTCTATCTTATCCGGGCTATTGAAATAGTCAGCTGAGACAGCATATGGTGAATCGGGGGCGTTAAACTCAGCGCTAAGTGACGTGTTGTAGCCTTTCCAATTGGTAAAGGTTTTGGTAATGGAGGCTGGGTTGGGGTCAGTTGATCCTAGATCTAGAGAGACCGGGCGATGGTCGGAACCCAGGTCATCGAGAGTGTCAATAGCTCTCGTATAGAGATATACTCCCTTGAGGAGGGCGATGTCCAGTATGTCAGGGGATAGGTCCACCCGATCTGGGTAGTGAGTGGGGGAGGTGGGTGATAGTACGTCAATGTCCAAGTCTGTGGTAAGCTTGAGGAGCTTCCTACCATTGGTGTTGGTGTTGCGGCATTTCCAGCTGGTGTGTTTGGAGTTGAGATCTCCGAATAGTATAATAGAGTCTCCTAGCGAGAGTAAAGCTTGTATGTCGCTTTGAAGAAGTGGCTTGTTTGTATTGTACACTGAGGCTATGATCAGGGACTGGTGTCCTGTCATGCCCAGTTTAACTACCGTGGCTTCCATATTGGTTAGTACAGGGGTTGCAATTGGGGAGCAATGGAGAGATTTCTTATAATAAATGGCAGTGCCTCCGCCCTTGCGGCCGTCGGCTCTGTCATCTCTTATAAGGGAATATTTGGGGATGGATAGGCCCTTTTGGTTGGAGGGTTTGAGGTGTGTTTCTTGGACTAACAGTAGGTCAACATTCCTTTTGCGAACAAACTGTTTAATTTCCAAGATGTTAGAGCGTAGACCGCGCGAATTGAAAGAGACAAGCGAAACGCCTTTTGGTTTCACTCGACCGGAGCTTATAGGTTGTGCGTTAGGCGCTTGAGACATTATTGTAGTGAGCTAACAAGCTCGTAGTGCTCAGCCAGGGCCAGAAGGCGCTCCTGGGCACTTTTTGAGGCGCGGATTTTGCGTGCGAGGACACCAATTTCGTCAATATTAATATTGGCTATAGTGTCCTGTATAATTTTTAGGTCATCAACCAAAGTGGGCTTATGGCCCGTTTGAGGCTGTGCCTTGCGAGGGAGATTATGGGTGGCTTTAGGAGCCTGGGTGGGGGCAGCTACTGAGGCTGGACGTCTCCAGGAGTTAGGGGGAGGAGGGGGAGGCCCTGGGCGGGCACTGGGGGTCCTCAATTGAGGGAAGTTAGTCGCCGTCAAGAGAGGCGGGGCTGGCCGTGCGCTTTGGGGCTGCTTTTTCGCAGCCTTGGGCGGGGCAGGACGGGGGGCTCGTGGGCAACCGCGGTAGTTGGCTGTATGGCCAGTAGTCCAACAGAGCACGCAAGACGGGGGAGACGGGTCTTCCTTAGTGCGAGAGCACTCTTTCGTGAGGTGAGGCACAAGGCACTTCACACATCTCGGGTTAGCGGAGCAGTTTGCCGCTGCGTGGCCGTAAAGCTGGCAGCGGTGACACTGACCGGGGTATCCTCTTTTATGAGGGGGTTCGGCCCGGATTCCGGAGAGTCCACAAATAGTGAGGCTCTCTTTGAATATATTTTTGGCGATAGGAATATTGGTCAGAACGACCAGAGCCAGGGGGTATTGCCTGCCAGTGCGGCTGTGCATTTTATGAACTGATTCTACAGGATGGCCTTGGTTTTTAAGGTCCTCGTGAATAGCCTCGTTGGCTAGTTCGAAGGGGACTCCTCTAAGAATAGCTTTAACTTTACGCTCTTCAGGGAGGGCGTAGGTGTGATATTGGATTTTATTTTGAAATAAGATCCTAGTGAGGTTGCGGAACTGTTGCAAGTCTGGGACTTTAATTCGGATGAAGTCTCCGGTATTGGTGGCATGGGTGTACTGGATTTTATGCTGGGCGCATAATTCAGCTACTACGGTCCACTTAGATTTTTCCCGCAGGAGGACGGGAGGGGGGGGTTTTACGACGGTGGGTTCGGGGGAGCATCGCGAAACTGGTTTGGTTTTCGACTGCCTGGGGAGGTCAGTCGGGGTATTGTCCTGAGACGTTAATAGTTGGGAGGTCGGGGCCTTGGTGCGTGTCTTACGCTTTTTGCGCGTAACGCGCTCGAAATCACCTTCGGTGATTGTGGAGGGGGAGGACTCTGAAGAGTCGGAGGATTTCCCACGTTTGCGGGAGCAAGCGACGGAGGCGGAGTCTGAGAACTCCAGATCCTCGGGGTCGGGCCGAGAGGCGGCAGGTGGGTTTGGGACGGAGTCGAGATCCATTTGAGGGGGCGCGGGAGACGCGGGAGAGTATGAGGCTTGTTGGGCCCGGAGGTGGCATGTAAAGGCGTCCTTATCGAAGGATGGGCCGAAGAAGGATCCTAACATATCGATAACGAAGTCCCATGATGGACCCATCTTGGACGGGTCCATCGTGGGAGGGAGAAGGTGACGGTCCGTCAGAAGAGCATATACGCAACGATTTAAATAATATAAGAATAAAATAAATTAAATGAGAATACACACAAGTGAATAAGTACACAAGTAAATAAATACACAAGGTAAATAAATACACAAATAATAATATAGTTGCTATTCTCTAGTGAGAATAACAATAAAAATATGGAAAGTCTTACCAGCGCGTAAGCACTGTAATGGCGGGCGCGCTAGCAAGGAGCGCTCCGGACACACACACACAAAACAAAGCCCAACGCGTCGCGCAATCGCGCGCAACCTTTAACTAGCGGCAGCGCAAACCCCAAGCTACGAAGCTCGGGTTCGCAGCCTATATACATATAGGCCTAGCATCAGCATATTTATTTATTTAACCTTTTATTGTGTATTACAATATGGCGGACTTAATGCCTAATGGCATTGTCTACCAGTCAACCATGGGCGTTGGTGAAAAGATGTAAATAGGTAGGCATATACATCTGTTTAACGTACTCAGAACGTCATGACCGAAAACTTCGTATAGAACCCTTGATTTTGATTGCCAGAGTGTAAATGCGCTGTCTATTTTTAGGGTAAAATTTTAAAAATGTCGGGCAGTTTGTTGGTACACAACAAGGACAATAAATATAATTTATCTTGATGTAATTTGCGTTTTTATTTTAAAATAACCCGGAAAGCACAAGTTAAGCATAAATATATTTTCATTCACCCGTACTAAACATGATAAGATTCTAAGTACGGTAGGTACATTTAGATTTGTTAGTAAATATGTATTCAGAAGTTTTAAAATCTTATTAGTGGTACATATTGGACACATAGTTTATCTTGGATTTCAAAGTTCTATAAGGCCATGCTATTTATTTGAAAAATTACGGGATAAATCTAGTCGTAAGACATGGCAAGCCCACGCTGCGCAAACGCCAACCAATGTCAAAACTTTTCATAGTCAAAGTTGTCAAAGTCAAATAATTTATTTCGGTATAAAGTGATTGGACACGCATAACGAACCTAAAAGTTTGCTTAATTAAATTTTTGTAGCTTCTTAAATGTGAAAGTGAACGTATAATTGAAAATGTGACATTTAAGTGCTATGATGGAGACTATTGTTCATTGAGAGGATTTGAAAATTATTCCAGTACTAACTTGGAGCAAAAGGTAAAATATTTGTATCAGGTATAAGTTTGCATCCAAGTTAGCTCAATATGTATTGGTGGTTTCAGTGTAACAATGTTTGAAGTTTGTTATGATGTCATATTAGCAGTAGAGAGAAAGTGTAATTGTAAATTATTCGTATTTTTATTTTGTTTTAAATATTCGTCACCTGTTACGCCATCTGTGTGTCTTTACTAGAATGGTATAAACGCAGTCGATAGGTATTCGGACTAATAGTATTTTTCACTATATAGATGTCACTATTGTATGGAACAGAGTTCATTCATGTGAGATGTTTTGGATAAGATAGTGGAGTGGACTGTCTCACTCCAAGTGAAGGTGAAGAGACCCGTGCCCATTGTGGACAGATATTTTGTACTCAGGTCATGGATGTCAAAGTTTTGTGAACATGTATTCTCGCTCTCTGCAGCCGGAGGCGGGCATAACGGCTATTTTCAAATAATGAGTAACACTTTTGTGTTATTTTACAACAACTGTTATTGTAAACTGTTATCCTTCATACTTTTCACAGGCTTAGGACTGTCAGAGTTATAATTTCAATCCAGTATCACACGACGGCGTGACACGACGCGCGCGCTGTTTCAGTTTCAACAACCGGATAACAGGCAAAAACGCACGCACGACACGAACGACGCGCGCGCTGTTGCTGGTTTAATAGCAGGATGACAGGATCTTTCAAATATCAAAAGCAGTGTTGTTCATTGCGTTTAAATATCGCATTAAGTAATGTGTTATTGTAATAATCACCACCTCTATCTGCAGCTCGTATCTAACCGTAATGTCGGAACAACATAAAAAAAATTTTTTTTTTTTTTTTAAATTCGGATAAAGGCTCATTTAGACGACACCACTCCCCCGCACGCTCAAGATCAATAATTGAATGCAATTAATGAAGCTCAACAATTGCACTCAAGAACTGTAAGCAACTGTTTACACACAGATTGAAATTGTAAAATTGAACGCAACTATTGCACGCCAATCTTGACAAGAAATAATTGCCAGTGTCTTTTGTTTACACCAGTACAATTATGTTTAGGAGATTGTTGCCTGTCAAGTCTTGACGTGTCTAAACACAGACTTGTATGTTCCTGTACCATTTACTGGCGGGTTGCTTCAAGTATTGCACACATTTGCGTTTGCAAATATTTCATTCAATTTTTGATGGTTGGAGAAGAAAGTTATTTGATTTCAAAATGACTCAAAGTATTAAAATTCGGATCTGCTGACGTAATCGAGTTTATAGAAATTTATAGCTTTATTTATTGTGTTTATCGGATACTGAAAACCCGAACTACAAAAATCGCGATGCCCGTAATGCTGTACTGGCAGCATTTGAGCAGGAATTCGGAGTAGAAGGTTTCGGACCGAAAGATATTACCAATAAAATAAAATAAATAAAAAAAAATGCAAATGAAAACCGAAATCCAGTTGAATGCAAAATCTGCATAAGAAATAATTGTATGTGCTGTTTAAACCACGAACAGTTTTGAATGGAAAACTTGCCTCTTGCTTGCTCTACTAGCAAGAATGTGACGTGTTGTTCAGACGATGCAAGTCATTTATTTCTTGGCAACTGTTGCACTCAACAGGCAAGAAAATGGTACCGCCCAAACGAGCCCCAAGTACTCAAGGGCAAGTCATAACTCATAAACATGGTCAGCCATGGAAGCATGGCGCCGCCACTGTGTATTACCTCGAATAGAATTGTAGGTTTAGCAATTAGGATGCAGTTGAACCTGGGTAGCTCCGGATGTTTGCGTAGACGTTCGGCATATGAAGCAGTTGTCCATGAAGTCCCTTACAGTGGTGCTAGTTTTATCAAAATAGTAGGTTTCCCTTATCTTGTAAAGGGTCTTCTCCCAGCCTGGATACTTTAGAGCGTTATGGATGGTATTAATGAGGCTCTACTAAAAAAAGTTTTAGTACGACGATCAGCTTCCAATCCATATTTTTGGTGATTACGTTGACCGACAATGGATCTGGGTTTCTGCTTAGGTAGTCCGCATGCTGCATCCGCTCGCCCTTCCTGACTATGTCAAATTCAACGTTTTGTAAATAAGCGCACCACCTATGAATGCGAGGTAATAGGTCATTTTTATGACCAGAGGCTTTGGGCGCATTGCAGTCGGTTATCACCTTAAACCGACGCCCCTAAAGAAAGTGCCGAAAATGCTTAATTGCTTGAACAACTGTCATGGTGATACGTAGAATCTGGCACTGGTGGACGGACCTGAAACATAACTAAAGTCCGACAGTAGCTGTAAGTAGGTATCCCACTTCTGATGTCGCATACAGCCTTCATATAAGAGCGATAATTAGCATAATAGAAGTTATCAGAAAGAATGTTTGTGTATTTATAAATTGAATTACTGTCAAGAAGCAATTATAAAAGATGTCATGATGTATGTTTGTTTAAGTTGAAAGCCTTTACAATAATTTAGCAATTTACTGCAGGTAATAAAGGAAAACAATAATAGTAGAAGTCTATTATCACAAGAGAATAAGTATTCTCTTGTCTTTGGCTATTCCAGACCAATGAGTGTCGTATTAATGAAATATGCAGAATTCAGTTTACGATTCATTTATTATTATTTGTTTATCTACCGCCGGTTCACAAAGTTGATGCTACCGAGAAGAACACGGCAAGAAACTCGGTAGTAACTCTTTTCAATATTTTTCACAGTATTTATTGATAAAGACGTCATCTAATTACATATTTTAATTTACTTGAATTACAAATAAAAGTAGTAACGAGAACATATTCGAGAGTCACTTATTCATAACAACCTCGAGTTTATTATCATAATTTTATAATAACGTTTTATAAAGTAATCCTGCAAGCATAGCAACATTATTTATTTAAAAACAATGTTCGATGAATAGCACTTACGGAGTTGCTCTCGATTCGAAGCGCCGATGCAAAGTGAGTCCCATATCGAAATGTTTGCCTTTATATAGGCTGAGCCTTACGTCACTCGTTCTACCGGTCGGATGCAATGCATTAAGAAAACTAACAGATGGCTATAAAATCATCAAACGTTTTTATAAATCGTTTAATTATTACAAATCACTATCGTAAATTAACGATGTTATTTTTCTATAAAAACTAAATTTTAAAACGCGTTAATTAAGCCTAACGGAAGTTAGGCTTAATTAAGTTTGTACAATTATGACATCTACAAATTATCAGTGTGTTATAATAATTATTGTAATTTAGTTTTTACACTTGATTTATTATAATAATAATTAAATCATAGTAGGTAATAGTAATCGCGGCGACATATATAATATACGTGTCACGTTGTTGGACGTTAATGGACGCCTAAACTACTTAACCGATTTTAAATTAAATTTGCACACCGTGTGCAGTTTGATCCAACTTAAAAGATAGGATAGCTTACATCTTAATTTTAGCCAAAATATTATTTTATTGCAAATTATTTAATGTAATTTTATATTTGAAAACGTCTAACTGACATGCTTTACAATAATGTCATTTCAGCCATCGCCACTTCGTATTACTTTTGACACATAACGTTGCCATTGACGATGACATGGCCAAGGCGTACATTGTTTATATTTAAAAAAAATGGAAAACGGTCTGTGGGGAAAATTAATTCGTTTGAAGAGTTTTGAAAAGAGCGTAAAAAGCTAATATAATATATAGCTAATTTTCAAGTAGTAGTAGTAGTAGTAGTAGTAGTGGTAGTGGTAGTGGTAGTGGTAGTGGTAGTGGTAGTGGTAGTAGTAGTAGTGGTAGTGGTAGTGGTAGTGGTAGTGGTAATGGTAGTGGTAGTGGTAGTGGTAGTGGTAGTTGTAGTGGTAGTGTAGTGGTAGTGGTAGTGGTAGAGGTAGTGGTAGTGGTATTGGTAGTAGTAGTGGTAGTAGTAGTAGTAGTGGTAGTAGTAGTGGTAATGGTAGTGGTAGTAGTAGTGGTAGCTGTAGTGGTAGTAGTAGTAGTAGTGGTAGTGGTAGTGGTGGTAGTAATATTTTATGGCAAAACAACGTTTGCCGGGTCAGCTAGTCCTCCATTAAAAAATATCCATAAATATCTCCATTAGTCGCAAAACAAGACACTACTTTCGGAGAGTCCATAACAGTTAAAATACGACTATAAAAATAAATACAGACATGAAAACTGTAATTTATTAATTAATAACTACTTAAAAGGAATAAAGAAACTATCTAAATTAAATATGCCTACCTACTATTTTTTCAGGTCGGGTCCCAGCTTAATTTAATTAGGCAGGCGCCGATCTCAAAATTATTTGGCATATTTACTTTAGATTTAAACACGTAACTTACAAGCAATTAATTACAAATTGTAATTTAAATTTTGGCATATTTTCCGCACGTGTCCGCTTCACTCTCCGACGGCGACTGAATGATCATTGATCGGCCATCATGTGGACACCTCAACGCAACCAACAGCGATTCCCTTTGATCCGGGAATCGCTGTTGTTACCCGGAAAACCGAAAAGTCACCGATCGCGGACGATCATAGGCAATCACGGGCAAATACAGCCAATTAGGCCCTCTACACAATCGTGCTCGCGCGTAATCGTCTGTGTTGGCCCATCGTGAAGTGGAGCCTAGGTACTTAGATTTTAATAATAAACAAAATGTAAAACAAATATGTATTTAAATACACAATTTAATTTTCCTATTTGTATTCTAACTACAAAATTATTTTCTATAGTACCAATCTCTACTTGCAGCATATGCATATGGTACGGTGTATGGTAAGGAATAAGCTGAGTTGACCACTGGAAGATAGTCCGAGTAACTGAGTGAGGATCCATATGCGTAGTTATATTGTGAAACTGAAGTGTAGGGTAGAGCCGCAACTGTTGGGGCCACTGGTGCAACTGGGGCCACTGGGGCCACTGGGGCCACTGGTGCAACTGGGGCCACTGGGGCTACTGGTGCTACAGCAGCTGAGGCCACAAGTGCAGCCGATGTATAAGGCGATGCGTAGAATGGCGATCCCCTGATTAACCAGGCTGGGTCTGCCTGCACTGTGGCTAGAAGTGCTAAGCATCCTATCTGTAAAACGAACAAAATGTTATAGGAAAATGTAGAATCACGATATAAATATATCGTGATTCTAGATTTGAGAGAGATTGGTCTTACCAGTATATATTTTGTCATTTTTGCGTATCCAGAAAACCTCTTCCTTAAACCACTAAAATTAGACTGTCGTTTCAGAGAATAAACTACCTTTTATACTTGTGGTATGTGAAATACGAACAAAATGAAAAACGAGTGCGTATGTGAAGTAATAGATGTTTTGAATAGTACTATTAGAGTTGTCAAGGCTTTACTGTATGGTTTTCTCGAAAACAAAAGAATGCATAACAAGACCGATGTGCCCGAAAAAATGTTTTCTCTGTTAACCTTGTAGGCTTGATGTGTAACAATATTAGTGACGGGTAGCAAGATTAGCTGGCCCACTCTTGAATTCAATAAGTATAAATTCTGATTTTATTCAATCTACGTCAAATCTAATTCGGACTCTTGAATAAAATTCAATTTCAATTGTGATTATGGAATGATTGGGTCGTTACAAGTTCCAAAGAGTCAGTGACGTTTAGTCCGCGCGGTTCCACTAGCCGTTAGTCGCTAATTCCCCCTAGATGGTCGGGGGGAAGAAGGTCCAACAGCTCTCTAGTTAGCGGTCCGCCTACGGGGGGGCGCGCGTGCAGCGGCGCTATCTCCAGATGAGGATGTTGCCCATTATCGGCGCGGTTATATATATAAACACGCGCCAACCGGATCACAAACTCATCCAGCGACTCCAGCCTGCAGTCGCGCGCAATCACCGCATTCCGGACGTAGCACCCCGCTCCTGTGATTTCTCGCAGGGCGAGGTATTGCTGGGCCTGAAGACGCTTGCGCTGCGTGGCCGCCGCCAGAGCATACCATGCTGGCGCCGCGTACGTAAGCCTAGATCGGATATAGCACTTGTATAATATACAAGTGTTATATCCGAAACATAACCTCTAAACTTTGCATATTATGCAAAGTTTAGAGGGATACATTTGTGTATGTCGTTTATACAGGGTTATTGGTAATTCGACGTATTCCCGTTAGGAGGTGATAGGGGTGACTATTTGTGATAATTTTAACCCCCATATGCATTATGCAAAAGTGAACCATTTTTGAGTTATCGTGGTTTTTAACTTTTTTTTAAATAAGTCGAAAATGCAACATAAAAAATTTATTAAAAAAAAAGTATCAATTTAAATCTAATATTTTCTTTTGATTTATAAAAACGATTAAACAATGCTTATTTATCAATATTAAAACAACAGTTATCGGTCCAACTTTAAAAATGCGAGACGACAAACGATATAATTTCAATATTTTTTGAGATTTTCGTCCACTAAAATGCCTTAAAAACCAAAAAAACTTATATCAAACTTGGCTTGCAGATTGTTTTAAAAACATAACCGTTTTCTTAGCTCTCCAACAAGGCATAACAACTAGGAACTTATTTAAAAAAAACTGGAAATAAACCGATCACAAAGGAAGCAGGCGGAAATTTGTATTCGAAATAAACTTAAGGTCGTTCTTTAAAATTTCCATAAAATTAATTAAAAACAATGCCCAATGTAAATAAAACAAAAATACAAATTTAAAATAAAATTTAGAACCAGTAAAAGTTTAGTAATACCTAATAACAATTAATAATAAGTAACAATAAAGACATTTTGTAATTTTGCCTAATTAAAATTCTTGCTCGAAGGGACTTCCCCTATGACGCAAGACGGATGTCCTGCACATTTTGGTGTCAATGTTAGGCGATGACTTGATAGCCATTTTCCTAATAGTTGGATAGCGCGAGGACCCATTCCGTGGCCTGCGAGGAGTCCGGACTTAACGCCGGTTGATTTCTATGTCTGGGGTCACATGAAATCCCTAGTTTACGACGTCTCGCCCCTGTGTCATTCGCGGAAGAACTCAAAACAAGAATTATAAACGCAGCAAATTTGACTACTTCGGTAGTTATGTTACACCTCAGAAAAAGAATGAAACTTTGCGTATGCAATAGGGGAAGTCCCTTCGAGCAAGAACTTTAATTAGGCAAAATTACAAAATGTCTTAATTGTTACTTATTATTAATTGTTATTAGGTATTACTAAACTTTTACTGGTTCTAAATTTTATTTTAAATTTGTATTTTTTGTTTTATTTACATTGGGCATTGTTTTTAATTAATTTTATGGAAATTTTAAAGAACGACCTTAAGTTTATTTCGAATACAAATTTCCGCCTGCTTCCTTTGTGATCGGTTTATTTCCAGTTTTTTTTAAATAAGTTCCTAGTTGTTAATGCCTTGTTGGAGAGCTAAGAAAACGGTTATGTTTTTAAAACAATCTGCAAGCCAAGTTTGATATAAGTTTTTTTGGTTTTTAAGGCATTTTAGTGGACGAAAATCTCAAAAAATATTGAAATTATATCTTTTGTCGTCTCGCATTTTTAAAGTTGGACCGATAACTATTGTTTTAATATTGATAAATAAGCATTGTTTAATCGTTTTTATAAATCAAAAGAAAATATTAGATTTAAATTGATACTTTTTTTTTAATAAATTTTTTATGTTGCATTTTCGACTTACTTTGAAAAAAGTTAAAAACCACGATAACTCAAAAATGGTTCACTTTTGCATAATGCATATGGGGGTTAAAATTATCACAAATAGTCACCCCTATCACCTACTGACGGGAATACGTCGAATTACCAATAACCCTGTATGTCAAAGTCTAATCAAATAATTTATTTCGCTATGAGGTAATAGGTAATTGGACACGCATAACGAAAGTCTAGATGACTACAAACTACTAAAAAAAAGACAATGCTATTCCTTATTAATTAATATGAAGCAACTAATAATTAATTATTTATAACCACTCTAACGTGAAATGTTACATAGGATAGAAAAATTCAGATTTCAATCGCTTATATCGTTTTCAAAAGTAGGCCAGTGGACTTGTAGCAGCGGCTAGGAGCCATTTTATGGTACGTGGTAAAAGTAGCTTTTAAAATGTAGCAATATGAATCAGTCACCATGCATCGCTTTTTCGATTTGAGCGTTTTTTACTGACTGATGTGAATCCTCAAATCAATGTCCTCGAAAGTGGGCCCTTTTAACACTTCTTTAAAAATTGATTTAATCAATACTTACAACATTACATTTAAATAAACTTTAGTATGCATGTAACTGAAACCTTATTTTTTCCTCAATTACTTGGGAACAATTTACATTATAACAGGATCGCTCGTGGACGAGCTACAGCCTGGCCTCACGGTTTGAGTGCAAACTCGTGGATAAACGAATGGCACTCTTAGAAAATTGTGTAGCCATTTTCTCTTCGGCTTCTCAAATCTTTTTAGCTGGCACTTTAAACAAATTGTTTTTGTTTAGAAAGCTCTTTTAATATATAGTTACAGAATTATATGGACCAAATGAAGTACACAAGTAATATTTTTTCTACATACGTATTTTATTTGTGAGTAATTGTAGGTAGTTCATAAGGTTTTCATTACCTAAAATAATATTTTCACTATTAAGCTAAGCTACAACCCATAGGCGTCCCGCTGTTGGACACAGCCACAGCTGTGGGTGGCCAGAGTGGCCATCTTTTAATTATAATTATTAAAATAAAATCAAAAAAACCAACATAATGTTTATAATTATTATATTATATTATTATATATATTAAGATATTGACGAGAAAACAACTATCATAAATTATGCATTATAATACTTTTTCGTAATCTTATCAGTTCAAATTAAGGCATGGGTTCTTCGGGTAGTAGTCGGTGGTGTCTTCAAATGTAGTATGAGTAGGGTGATGCATAGGTGTAGGCGGAATACGCGTATGGCGAATACGCAGAATACGCGGAGTACGCGACGGGCGCGGTGTACGCGGCGGCTACGGGCGCGGTGTACGCCGCGGCTACCGGCGCCGCGTAGCTTACAACCAGGGGCTTGGCTGCCGCGAAGGCCAGGAGGGCTGACAGGATGAGCTGGAGATAAAACAGGGATTAGTATAATTAGCAACCATCTTACGGCCGAAATTAATAACCTATCTATGGATAGATATGGTGGATCTGAGATGGATATTTGACAAATTTTATGTGGAGCTTATGTCAAATTTCTATCTACGATAGCCAAATCTATCCGTAGATAGTTTATTAATATCCAGCTTTAGTCCTCAAGGGCAGCAAAACATCTGTGATTGACTCAGAACGAGACTCATACTAAAAATACTATCTACACTATTCTTAACACGAAATAACTTAATTAATAAATTAAACGATCAAAAGATCGTTTTAGATTATAGATACATAAATATTAAATCTTTAGATCTAAATCTTAGAATATTACATCGATGACTTGAAAGCAATCTAAATTTAGTTATTTTTGGATCGCCATGGTCCAAAAACACTTTAAGAAACAGAGTCACTGATACTTACAAGTTTGAACATTTTGTCTCGTTGTCTGTTGAACACTGAACAATGATGTCCTATCCTGCTAATATATAAGGATCTGATGACCTCCGATGTTGGCATCGGTTCGGCACCTTGGCATGGACGACGGTCAGGACACGAACGCGACTCGAATGCCTCATATCATCAATATAGATTGCACATCAAAGCTCACGTAGTATTTTAAGATGTCCGAATAAACGACGTAAAAATATTGTGAATCACGACCCTTGCGACTCATGACAAAAATCATCATTACGTATTACATTAAGTCTGTAATTTTATCATTAGACTGTTATTCACGAAATGTGAAATGACCTCTCTAAATTATCTTTCAACTCCAGATATTAGAAAACATTACGCACTTGTTAAGTAGGTATCTACATCCGCAGCTTCGTGCTCAGTGAACGCTTCATGTTTGATGTGATGTACATGTTACATGTTACATAAACTTATTACATTATTGGATGGTTCACTTACTAATATAGAAATGAGTACCTATTAGTAAAATTGGTGGTTGGGAAGTCTAGGTTCGAGCCTACGTAGGTACTCGTACAGTGTATGTCATAGATCATACAGTATACATATTTTATAACACATTTGCTCGTAAAGGGCCCCTTATTTCACCAATTTCAATATCGTAATGTATCTAATTACCGCACTTGTGCGTTTTAAATTACATTACAGCACTTGTGCGGTAATGTAATGTAAAACGCACGGGTTTTTTTTTAATAAGGTAAAACGCACGGTTTCAAGATGCTACGTCTAAAACGAACGGTACTTTTTTCAATCTTAGCAAAGAGTTTTTATGTCAAAAAGTGGTCAACATTTTATGAATAAAATTAACTTTGGGAGATAAAATATAAAAAATAAACATTTAATTCTTTAATTTAATTAATTTTAACAATAAATTAAAATAATTTATCTGTACCAAAAACAAAAAAATATCAATTTACTTACATATTGGCTGTTTTTGTGACTTTGCCTTAAAAAAAGCTCTGATGCGCGCGCATTGCTAATTTGTGTACAAGTAAAAATTATTTAAATTATAAAATGAAAACTTAGACAATTCGAATTTGCTGTAAATGGCTGAGAAAAAAATCAAATAATTCACTCAATCATCGAAAATAACGATGCATATCATAAGAACAATATTGATCAGTGAAATCGTACGATATGACTGTTTTGTCGTGGTTCTGTGGTGTTCCGCGCGCTTTTTCTTTTCGCTGTAGTGTTTTTATTTGAAAATGTCGTCAAGTATTGATGAATTTATTAATTTATTTCCTCGCAAATATGTTATAAAACGTCGTATGACACGCGTGCGCTTTGATATTTACAGCCTCTGCTTTCTTGTAGCCCTCGCCTACGGCTCGGGCTAGCAATATCGCCTCGGCTGTAATTTTCAACTTACCGCACTTGTATCATAATGTACTATTAATCATGGTTCATCAGAAATTAAGGTACCAGTAGATAGAACTAATGATAATTTACTATAACTACATAACTAATACATATATCGCCATATCAGTGTTATTATAGAGTGATGTATGGATTTAAATATAGTTTTAGATATGTATGAACTGTAAGTAAGAAATGATCACCTCCAACTAATGAACAGTATAATGTATACTTAATAATAATAATGTAAGTATATTACCTACGATCCAACCTTAGTAACGAGAAAACGAAACAAGAAACATGTTTAGGATAATAAATAACCTAGGTACTTAGATTATGCGCCGAATTAGTATAAAAACTTTTAATTTACGATAACTAAGTAAAGCATTGCATGGACTCGTGTAAGATGGTGTATGTATGTCAAGTAAAAGACTCATTGGCTGACTTTAATGATCATTTCTAGTTGTTTAGGTACACTGAGTATCTATGTATGAAATAAGTTTATGTGTCTCTGGTGTTATGTATTGTCCGATTATGGTATTGTATTACTATTACTAAGGCCTTGATAAGTGTGCAAAGTTTCAGATTAATCCGATGTTTTGATGTGTGCGAAAATCTACATACATAGGTACATATAGAAACTTTTCCTTAAGATACATAGATTTATTAATTGAAAAAATAAAGCGAACTATTGTCAAGAAGGCGTTCCAGTTTAACAAGAAGTTGTTCAGTTAGATCAGGCAAAACGTATTGAATCAGCGTAACCGAAGTAATAGACTCTAGAAATCTAGCAAAATCGGGACATATTTGATGATTTGATTTATTCATGGGAACCTATGGGAACAGATAGAAATGTACAAAACTTATTCATTTGTTATGATAAAGGAAAACTTTCTATCCTAAACTTTCTATTTACTTACCTATCTGTACTTGGAAAATTTGACAAACATATATAGGGAGATCCTTTATTCAATCATAAACAATTGGAAGTTGAACTTGAACTTGAACTTATTTCGATGTATCACAGATTGTTAGACAAGTTGGTAGGGGCAAGCTCGCTTACAATTAGTTATGAACTTATACTTATGATCTTGATTGAACTTGTAACGTATTTCACGTCTGTAACAAGTTAACCATAGTCACAGAGAAACCCACTCAAGTTATGTTGTCATGATATTACGTATTAAAGTAATTTAAATTTCACGCTTTTCTGGTCGTAATTAGAATGTTAGGAGGTTCATAAAACATGAACCTTATAATATTCGTTTATTTATTACTACCACAGGCTGTGGCCCTATAACAAACAGAATTGCGATGCGAGTTCGAAAAAAAGATAGAGATAAAGGACTATCGAAGTAACACGCTTTTGTACATTAACCGAACTAAAATGGTGTATTTTTGAAAATAAATTGTCATTGGTCCTTGATAAGAGTGCATAGTTTCAAATTAATCCAATGTTTCGAAGTGGAAGTTAAAAGATTTGATTACATCAGTATATTATATACTCGTAAAAACTAATAAAAGCGTGTCAAAAACAAAACATCACAGTAAGTTTATTTTACGTTTATTTGAACAAGAATAAACTTAAAGATTTAATTATTTAAATAACATTCCGCTGATCGATGAAGCTATATGCTATGAAGATCTTTCTATGAGAGCTTTATATTTGGTTTGATCTCTGAAGTATACTTAGCGGTGTAATTAGATACCCAATATCAAAAGGAAAAATATGCCTTGGTATATACTTTTACATACAAAACTTGCTGAATACAAGGCATACGGTATGGTTTCAATAAAATTAATCGATAAGAACATACATAGGTAGTGACAAACTTATCTAAAATGCAACATGCACATGTGTTAGAGTTCAACAATATGTCCTTTTTTATAGCGCTTGTATCATTGTCACAAAGTAGATATTAGGTACAGAGATTAAGCTTCATAGGAACGTGCAAATCGGTTGCACTCCTACAAGCACGCGGGACATCTATGTGTGGCCACTGGCCGCTTGTCGCGTACGCGGCGAGAGTGGAAAAAACCGGTTGACGCTGTCACATCAAGTTGAAAATCGCAGGGTAATCGCTACGCACATTGTTGGTTTTGTTAGTTGCAAGTTTGAATATCTAATATAAAAACGTGGTATTAATAATAATGGTTGTATATTGTACTGTGTGTATGAATAATGCTAGAAAAAATAAAAATATATCATACTTTAACTATCCCAAGGAGTGCAATAGGTAAGTAAATATTTGATTATTACTTTTTCAAGTAAGTACCTTTATTTTACGGAATTATCCTTTTTTTAATAAGAAATGTGTACTACACGGTGTGTTTTTACCTTTTTATTATTATTACAAGCTTTTACTAAACATTTGTAGGTATGTGGGTGGGTTGGTACGTACTATGTGTTTTAAATTTAACCCGGCGAGCGCAAGGTTAGAATATGTAACACAAAGCGCTAGGTGGGTGTGGCACACCCAGATAGTTGTGTTTGTGTTTTTAACACACTATAATTTTTAATACTTATTTTCTTGAATATAAACTGATATTTACTTCTAATATGAACTAATTTAAGGGTGAAATAAAATGAATATTTTATTATTGTTATTTATTTATGAAATAAACAAAATTAACAATTTTAACTTACATTTATTAGTTATGGCACATGTTTGTCACTTTTTGTCAAAAATATAAAAATTAAAACAACAAAGTATTTTTTCTTGTAATAGACTAAATATAAAAGCAAAATAATACTTACACTGCATCATAAAACTAATAAAAAAATACTTATTCATCTGGTGATCTTGTGCAGTTTTCACAGACGAAAATGGCATGTTCCATACATAGATAACGGCTGCACTGGTAGCAAACGTATTTTGTCTTGCAGTCTTTTTTTGTAGGACTTATTTCCCATCTCTTTATAGATCATCATCATTCAACTCCTGCTCTGTCTCACTTTCAAAGGTTCTTACACTAATATTATCAATATTATCTGGTTACTACCAGATTCGTCATAAGAACTGGCTTCAGCTTCTTCAAAAAGACGTAATAACCTATTTTGGGTGTCTTCGTACGACATTCTAGACTTTTATCCTGAAAATAAACTAAAACAATGCACAAAATAATAAAAATAAAATAAAATGTGTTTGTTCAAAATCGTTACAAGTAGCGTAATGTGGGTTTCACGCACCCGCTGACAGCTTTAAACTCATCCACATCATTCGCCGGGTGGCGGTCGACCATCGCAGTGGCAGTCGACGCTTCCGTACCTCCCCCCGCGCAGCTACTCAGGCGCGCGAAGAGTAATACCAATTCGCTATAAAATATTAAGCGATTTTTCTAGGTCTGGGTGTACCACACCCAACCTTACGCTCGCCGGGTTAAGTATTGCAAGTGAGATTTGAACCACATCCAGATGTCTTATTGAACTGAAATTTTTCCTGCGTAACTTCGGTGACAGTACAATAATATGATAGATTATAACCTGACGCTGCAGCTAGGATTTGATATGCCATGTGAGTGTTTCCTGATACATTACTTGAAAAAACTATATATTAGATTTAGAATTTTCCATACCATAAAAATAAATAATAAAATATTAAAAAATAAAAATTATAAAAATAAAATTATTAGAGTAAGAAATTTGTAAAGTATGTTATTTTCTATTTTCTATTCTGTATTGGTTCTTATTGTAGTATTCTTTTTATATTCTGAATAATAAAACTATTTAACAAATGATTTCTTTAATTTCTCTTAACTAACCTGTTGTGACAACCCTACCAAAATAGGTAACAATTTTGCATGTTCTTAAGAAGCTTAGCCTCTGTACCTAATATCTACTTTGTGTCATTGTGTCATTATACAGAAGAAACAGATGCCAAAAACATAACAATATCGATACGGTCAACATATTAGGGGAAAATATGACGTCATGACAAGTCCTCCTGCAGCCAATAGGCTCTTCTATTGAGCACAGCTCACGTAATGTTCAATGATATCATAACATTGTAATGCCATTTGCATAAAATAGGGTGTTTCGACTATTGCAGTTGTTTGTATTGTATATTTCTTTCTTCCTGTGTTTTTTTCCGTCTGCGTTGGTCTATAGTGGCTGCAAGCACGACTGCTAAACAAGAAGTTCCTGGGTTCGATTCCCGGGTCGGGCAACAACTATTTGGTTTTTCTGACTTGAAATGCGGTAGTAGCTCGGGGTCTGGATTTGTGCCCGGTGTATGACAATACGTTCAACACCTTTTACATGGGACTTAAACATAATTATATATGTAACTAGTGGACGCCCGCAGCTACGCTCGCGTGGAGTTAGACATTCACTAATTTCAAAAACGGCAAAGTGTTCATACTAACTTTGCACCCCCGTTTTACACCCTTAGGGGATGAATTTTCAAAAATCCTTTCTTAGCGGATGCCTACGTCATAACATAAACTTGCATGCCAAATTTCATTCGATCTGTCCAGAGGTTTGGGCTGTGCGAGATCACTATGTCGGTCAGTCAGTCAGTCACCTTTGAGTTATATTTATATTTATGTAATTACTAGACTAGTGGTGTTTAAACTTTTTAATTTTAGAGCTGAACATAGTCAATAGTTACTTTATGTAATAAGTGAGTAATGTAAAGCCACACCACATCACACTAGGTAACGTCCTCATTCAAACAAAAAAAATACAATACAGCGTCGGATAAGCGTTGATGAATATTAGAAGAAAACTGAAAATACCCATTTACATAGATAAGTAATCTGTAGTTAATTTAAATGTATGGGAACTAGGATTCCCAGAACTGGTAGTTTAGTGGAACCGCGTAGTTTGGTATCGAGTATAGCTATAATCGGAAATTCTCGGGACTTTCGAGAATTTCGGTATCAGATTAAAATCTTTGAAACTTTTATTAATATAGTAATATTCTTTTCCAAAAACGGGAAACTTGAGTTCGGATTACATATATGGCATGTAGCTGTCTTTATTTATCAGATGAATATTTTTAATAACACTTAATTTTTAATTTTATGTAAAATACACAAAAATCACTTACTAAATACTTTATATAATTATACTTACTTTGCTTAGTTTTCTAATTAATCACAATAGTTTAGTAATAAATTCAACTAACAACTACTTTTTAATAGTATTTTTACAAAAAAAATAATTAAAGATCCTTTTTTGCAGTTATTTACATAAGTACCTACCCTTACTTATAAAGTTATATCTAGTTTATGTAGTATTCCAATTCATATATTTATATTGATTTATAAACACTTATTTTTTATAGGATTAAAGTAAAGTGAGATTGTTTATTGTTTGCTATCTCTGGAACAACCAGTCCTAAAAAATAATGTAACACTATAATCGCAAATGAAAAGGGGCACACATTGCCATAATGTAATATGGCATTTTCTACTAGTTAGCCCGGTAGGTGGCAACAACGCTATGGCAGAGATAGTGAAAAATTAAAATAATTGAAAACTTAACCAAAGAGACGAACGATGAACGCCAATTTATTAGATGCTGAAGAGTTTGTTTAAAATGTTTAAATGAACGGGCCAATCTCTGGACCAACTACCAGAACTAATCAACTGCTAGTTGTGTTAGAAGTTTTGTATTTGTATAATTAGTCCAGTTCTTGAGGAGAACATTCCCGGTTCTAAATTTTATCCCAGTACCGGGAATTCGAAACCCTAATTGGAGCACTCTCAAAAATTGAATGCGTTTAAAAAAGGTAAAATAAAACTACAATAATTGTATAAGCGCATGACATATTATTAATTAATTAATTTTCATATTTAATTTTTATCTTATTCTACAGTAGAAAACCTTTGGCCACGGCTTTAGCCGCCGCTTTGTACGCACCAGCGTATGGTGTTTGGTAAGCGGCAAATGCTGGAGCAGTGTAGGCAGCGGCAACTGGCGCGGTGTAGGCGGCAACTGGGGCAGTGTAAGTTGCGGTATAGGCAGCAGCAACTGGCGCTGTGTACCCCGCAGCGTAGGCGGCAGCAACTGGGGCGGTGTACGTGGCAGCAACTGGGGCGGTGTAGGCGGCAGCAACAGGGGCTGAGTAGGCGGCAGCAAATGGGGCGGTGTAGGCAGCAGCAACTGGGGCGGTGTAGGCAGCAGCAACTGGGGCAGAGTAGGCGGCAGCAACTGGGGAGGTGTAGGCAGCTGTATAGGCAGCTGCGACTGGTGCCGCTGCTACAAGGGGCGCTGGGTAGGCCACCGAGTGAATGCCGGGCTTAGCGGCCGCGACTGCGAGAAGGGCAGCAAAGATGATCCGTTGGTTAACAAAATAGCGATTTAAATAAATCTATATTATAAAAATGAATCGCAAAATGTGTTGGTAAGCGCATAACTCAACAACGCATGGATCAATTTGGCCAATTTTCTTTTTTTAAAATGTTCGTTGAAGTTCAAGGATGTTTTTTACGGCGAGAAAAATTTGAAAATTCATCCCCTAAGGGGGTAAAACGGGGGTGCAAAGTTAGTATGAAGCTTTGCCGTTTTTGAAGTTAGTGAATGTGTAACGCGAGCGAAGCTGCGGGCGTCCACTAGTTTGTAATAAATAGCTCTTCAATATTTTTAGGTACCGGTATCAATAATCCAAATACATAGATATTCTTGAACTTATGGAAACTCATATCAAATAATTTCTATAAGCTCGATTCGTATGCGGTAATACAAATTTTAATTTTTAATTACCACGATGTGGAGTATTTAATGTATTCACATTTTTACAAGTTTATCTCCAGATAAATCAGCTAAATCAATAGATACATTAGTATCTATGACGTACCAACGCGAACGCAGGTCACAAGACGGGTCCTACCTAAGGTCACAGGATGTTGTGTAAAAAATCCTGCTGCTGCATCCCATAGACGTTGCACTGTTGGGCAGGGGTTTCTCCCACAGACACAGCTGTGGCAGAAACCCCTAGCAGAGGGCTAGAGCATACTCCACCACGCTGCTCTAATGAGGATTGGTGGAGGCGTTAGTAGGAAACCCAGTGTCTAATGTTCTCAAGCCACCCGAAGGTCTTCAACAAGGTTTCGTCGTTGCTAACTCTCTCGATCGCATTTAATCGAAGCTATTGGCCTATGGACGTTACTGAACGTCAGCTCAAAGAACGCCTATTTCAAAGCATCTAATAATCACCTAAGAGAATGCCTAAGTATTAAATCTGAAACTATCCGAGTAAATGAATAATTACTTATGATGAACTAGTGGACGCCCGCAGCTTCGCTCGCGTAGAATTAGACCCATTAACGACGTCTGCCCGCTTCAAAAACAGCAGTTTCATACTAACTTTGCACCCCCGTTTTACCCCCTCAGGGGGTGAATTTTCAAAAATCCTTTCTTAGTGCTCCCCTACGTTATAAAAGGAACCCCTGTGCAAAATTTCAAGTTTCTAGCCCTTATAGTTTAGGCCCTGCGTTGATATGTCAGTCAGTCAGTCAGTCAGTCACCTTATCCTTTTATATATATAGATTACCTGGTTGAAATTTTTTTTGTTTATACCGGCTTGTTCTTGACTAGGGAAGTAAGAGAGTGATGTCCAATGTTATTAAGGTACGGTTTAAATAGTTAAGATTAAACTCGTATTGCAAATTATTCGGACACTGCAAGTTTGCTTCAGAACACTGGCGCTGCTCCGAATTCAAGACAAACATCTCAAAGTAAGCATGCAAAATGGAACCAACAAGTACGTTACAGTATTCTATGAATATTAGTTGTTATATTTGAAATTAGTTGTCAGAACTCCGTTGTAATTTTTTCCACGTTTTACATATTAAAAGTCTTTAATGATTTTGTTATGGTTTACGTGCCCTTCCTATTATTAAAAATTCATTCACATTAAATAATTTTTAGCCTACTTAATAAAATTTTAGATAAATTTTTTTTCATTATTTGCATTAAGCATTTTTTTATTAGATCGAATTGAAATCTGCTGAAGGTACATGATTTGGGCAAGAGAGAGTATTACTGTTTATATTAATATTAACATTAAAATAAAGTATCTGTATATTGTATAATTTTATTCATTTTATATTTACGAAATTGTTTTAACAGATAATAATAATCTAATGTGTCTTTTATACTTTCTTGTGCTTGCTATTGTATGAACAATTTCCACTCCATATCAGAATGCAAAGCCTTACACATTGCGTCAGAGGTCAGCACGCACGTGTCTGGAGTACTGCGTGTGAGTGCGTGGTAGTTGCAGAATGCCTGAAGGTCAATGTGCCTATTTCTGACAGGTGGTTTCTTCCCAATTATTCTTAAAGAATGTAATGGGATCTGCGACATAACGACCTTTTTAGGTAAACAGTGCTCAGAGTTCCAAATCAACCAAAGGGTTTGCTATTTAAATGGTTTTTTCTACTATAGGTATTTTTAATGTTTCTATTATATTTATATTACAAAAGCTCTTCAAGCGTCTTAGCGAAAATCTTTTTCAGGTTCATGCTTCTAATATTCGTGTCTGCAACTGTAAATTGTTTCCTTTAATTCTCTACATAGGTACTTTTAACAAAATTTTGGGACAAAAAATGAGAACTCCAGGCGGAGATGTTGGCCAAGGTGTACCGCTTCCGGAACAACCTGAGATCTTCAAGTGAGTGACCAATAATGAGAGAAGTGCAAAGGGTCAGAACACTGGCACAGATATATGTTATCCAAATTGATTTGGAGATCCCTGTTACTGGCCTGCGAATATCGGAATATCGTTTTGAAGTGGGCGAAATTCACGTACAAAGATTCCTTTACCTACCTACATACATACCAAGCAAATAAAAGCGTGATAATAAAAAACTACCTACCCTAAACCTCCTTTGTAAGCCTCATTTGTGAAATACCTAATCATTCAAAAAATAAAAGGCAATTTATTTTTATCATAATTTTATTTTATAATTGTGTAACCATAATATTTTCTTGAAAAGGGCATGGCAAAATTTATTGATAGGAGGCAGTAATAGTAGTGATCTAGACGGTGAGATTTTTTATCCTTATAGGCACGGTTCCTGTAAAATCATAAGTTCTTGATTATCGATAGATTTCAAGCGATAATCGATTGTATGTCAACGTTATCCTTCGTTAAAGCAAACGAGCAAGCACTTACGTCCATGCCATCTATGACTATCACCGAACTGAACTCAGATAGGGACTAGATTACTTACTTACTAAGATTAAGATTTGTCATAATACTTTTGATGTAAAGTTCGCTTAGGTCATAAAAAATATCAGGAATTTAGTTTTTTAACCATCACTCAAATGGTAGAATTGATGGTGATAGATGATAATTCTGCATGGAACTACGCGAATACTGCGGGAATACGCGGGTGAAGTTCAGGAAGAGGCTAGTTATTAATTTTAGCATTACTTTAAGAAACCAGATTGCAACAAAATCTCACAGAACAAACTTGTCCATCGGTTTATCAACTTGTCCATCGGTACTGGTCGGCACGTGACTCAAGTCTACCAGTCATAAAAAATGTTTAATATTTTGAATTGGTGTCAGTGATTAAAAAGGCAAATGACACAAAACATTTTACACATACATATGTAAAAAAAAAATATTGTCAATTGCTTTAGCCTTCTATACATATAGTATAAACTACAATGAATATGGCGTTGCTATCAAAAGTTCCTCCTCCTACTAACAAGTAATAACTGGACTGGACTATTACTAACACCAACTAACAGGACTAACTATCACTAACAGTCCCCAGTCCTCATACCTACTAACGAACTGACCAACTAATGTTCTAGGAATTAATTCTCTCAACTAATTGGACTAACCATTCCAGTCCCTAATTGAGTCTTGTTCAATGTCAGTCACAGTTGTCATGGGCGGCAACGGATGGGTGGTGCTGCAAGCTCGTTTGCTTCATAAAATAAAATAAAATTTAGTTCGGTTATCTACAAAAGTGTGTTTATTAGTTTTTTTTAACTTACTAGGTATCTACTTAACATAATCATAATCTCAAAATTTGCGATGTTTAGCAGTTATAAATGGCCAAAATGTAAGGCACCTAAAAGGCTTTCTACATAAGGAGGCCATAATTTGAAACATTTTCCTGCTACGATGTTGCGTTGCGTTAGGTACACCTCCAACTTTGATACATGCAAAAGAGCCACCTAGTGTTGGTGGCCTTCAGATTGTGGTATAAAGACCACTGCAAACACTGATTTCATATCGTTCAGCTTAGACGCTACACTAGTTAACTTCAAAATGTTCAAATTGGTGGGTTTTAAATACTTATGTTATTAAATTAAAAAATAGTTTGTTTTAAATCAAATTTAACGTAACCGACGTAATGTTTTACTTAAATATTTTCAAATTGAAAAATAAGTCATGATATCACGAATGATGATGATGAATGAACCATAACTTACGAGTAGGACAATTTGGCTGTTAGGTTATGTAGATAGTTCAGAGAAGTATGGCTTAAGTGTAATTTAGTGAATCTTTGGATTATGTGCAAGCGTTTTAAAATTATTGAAAATTTGTGAAATTGGTTGTTGATTTTTTATGGATACCAACCATCAGATACCAGATATCCAGCACTTTCAGCAGAGCATGCAGCACCACACAACCGCTGCCGCTTGAACAATATTCTAGTCTTCTTCAGACTCTTGTTCAAAAACGGTTATAGATGCTAGGTACTACGTCTAAGATGGACGCCCCTAGAAAAGTGTGTTCGGAAATCACACCATTTCCAACTGGAACACAATTGCATAAGACAATTAGTACACTACAGATAATATTGTGGCATCGTCATATTCCAGAAATAAACATATATTATTATTATGATATTATTGATTGATAAACGATGTTTTTTCCAGTTTATCTTCGCTTGCTTCCTGGCGCTGGCGGCGGCCAAGCCCGGGCTGTTGCCTGCGGCGTACACCGCGCCCGTGGCCGCGTACACCGCGCCCGTGGCCGCCTACTCCACGCCGCTCGCCTACTCCGCCTATTCCGCGCCGCTCGCCGCCTACTCTGCGTACGGCTACGCCTCACCCTATGCCGCTGCATACTACCTCCGCTGATCTACAATTAAAATTCGAAAAACGTTGTGATACTCACGAATAGGCACTCTTATCAATAAAAATATGTGAATGGAATGAACTGAATTTTATTAACACGCTTTTATTAGGTCGACCTGTATGTAACTAACAAATAGACATCAAATAGTGGTAACAGAAAACGTTGATGGTTCCAAAAAATTCTCATCTGTCAGGTCAGTTCCACGAGGTGTACCACAAGGTTCACTACTCAGCCCGATCCTTTTCACATTATTTACAGCAGAGTTGACTCAACAAAAAAAAAGTGCGTGCTTACAAAGTACACATGTCAGAAGTGAAACTTCTTTGGCAAAATATTAAAATACGAGAAAAAAAGAATAAATAAAAATATTTATTTTTTATAATATTTATATATTTTAAATATTTATTTGAAAGTCTTGTTGTTTTATTACAAAACTTAAGTTATGTTAGTCTTTATAAGTTTTAATTTCAATTTAATTTTCATTAAACACTTACAATATCCAGTTACATTAAAAATAGCAAACCAGCACCAGATGTCACCCGTTATTTGACTCATACGGTTTTATTTTGCTTTGACAGCGACGCAGGGCAGAGATACTGTACTTCGTGGATAGAGAGAGTATTCGGAGTCAGAATAGTGGGTTGTTTTATGTTCGCACCGCACGGTATCTCTAAATGACGATTCCGTTTAGCAATTTTTTATCTGTATCTTTGGTTTTGGATTTTCTATCTGTATTTTACTCGTATTTAGTCTGTGGTGGAGCTTTGGATTTGACTTGTACTGTGCGACGTTCGCTCTATCTCACTGCATGCTGCGTGACGCATTATTGCATCAGATCCGTAACACAATAATGCGTCATATCCGCTTCATCCGTAAAAATTTTACCCTCATGCGCCAAAAGAAGTTTTACTTCAATAAAATACTCCAAATATCAGCTTTATGCAGACGATACACAGGTTTTTTATTCATTTGACAGCAGAGATGCGCACGATGCCGTAACTAAAATCAATGATGACCTAAACAGCATTTATACCTGGTCGCAGGCGAACTCATTAGTTCTCAACTAGACTGTTGTTGTTTTGGCTTAAAATAATTAGTACTTTTAAGGAATAGTTTTAGTAGGTACTTTAGATATTTAATGAGTTTTATAAACATTTTGTATTGTAGTTTTGTTTAATTATTGGTATGTTTTTACTTTATATAGTTAGTTAGTACTATAATTAGTTAGTAGTAGTCATTACTTAGTAGTACGTAATTACTTTAGATATAATTTTTTTAAGTGGATTTTGAGCTGTATTTGTATATTCAGACTGCTTTATTTTTTTTCTATAAGTAGTTTTTAGTAATGTACCTACCATAATATACCATTATCAGAGCGCAAGGGCAAACATTAAAGGTAGCGGGCGTAAACTTAGAAAAACCGTGCTTCTCCCATGGACAATTATATGTAGCATGTTCGCGTGTGTCCAATGCCCAGAATCTTTACATTCTATCCCCAAACTGAAAGACATTTAATATCGTGTACAGTAGTGCTCTGTTCTGTGTCCCAAGCCGTGTGTGGCTAGAAACACTTCAAAAGAAAAAATCACACCCAAACATATATGTGCTCTCCACGTTAGTATTGCCTGTACATGTAAGCAGGATCAGTGGATCCTGCATCAATCTTCACCAGCACACTTCTATTGAAGTTAGCTTAAAGCTCCAGTATGTCAGTGTACGTACACTTTATCTGCGGTCAGCATTACCTCTGGTTCCTCTAAGTATCTTTTAATCGTGGAACTGTCACTATTTATCCACCACAAATGTGTCATGTATGATAAACAACTCATTGTTAATTCCCTTAGACCACGCGGGCGAAGCCGCGGGTAAAAGCTAGTATAAAGCATCAGCACTATTTATTAAGAAAACAGCTTGCTGCAGAAAATTTGAAACATGCGCACTGGAACTGTCTACAACACATTCACATCTTGCTGACCCCGTAAACGTTGTTCTGCCATATGAATATGACGGTGATATATGATCACAACTTCAGCATCTAAATATATTTTAGAAGCTTACTTGCTTCACTTACTCTTAACGTTTAGGAGAGTGTATGTAGGTATACTCAAGAAAAAGGCATTCGACTGAATTGAAGTAAAACTACAATTTTTAAAATGTATTATTGTATATTAATCCAGTCCAAAACATAGCATTTGTTTAAATTTTGCAATCGGTTTTCATCGAACGTAGTAAGCTGCGGTGTAGGGCGAAGCATAACCGTACGCGGAATATGCGGCGACTGGTGCTGTATATGCGGAATACGCAAGTGGTGCGGAATACGCTGAATATGCGGGGTAAGTCAACGGTGCGGAGTACGCAGAATACGCCACGGGAACCGAGCCTATTAGGCCGGGTTTAGCCGCGGCCAAAGCGATGAAGCATGCGATGATGAACTGTAAAAAATAAAAAAAACATAAGTTGATTTAATGTAACAAATATTTCAATGCACTCGGCATTACGAACTTTTGATTCTGAAGCTAGTTTTATTTTTTTGTTTTCATTAAAGAGGAAATAATTTATAACAAGAGATTATTAACAAAGTCTGCTCATTTTATATTAGTGACGTTCTTTTGAATATTTTATAATAATAATAATATTTTTTTTCGCTGCGACCCATAGACGTCCCATTGTTAGGCACGGGTCTCCTCTCAGAATGGGAGAGATTAGGCCTTAGTCCACCACGCTGACCAAGTGCGGATTGGCAGACTTCACATGCCTTCGAGAACATAATGAAGAACTCTCAGGCATGCAGGTTTCCTCACGATGTGTCCTTCACCGTTATAGCAAGTGACATTTAATTTCTTAAATCGCACATAACTTAGAAAAGTCATTGGTGCGTGCCGCTGGGGTTTGAACCCGGACCGCTCGAGTGAGAGGCGAGTTCGATAGCCACTGGGCTGTTACCGCTTTTGTATATACACTCACTGTATCGTGCTGATATTTTTTTTATATGAATGAAACTTTATTTTAATTGTACTAATTTTTAACCTTTTTTAAAATGGGTATGTAATGAGATATTAGCGAAATTATGAAATACTAGCTTTTACCCGCGGCTCCGCCCGCGTGGTCAAAGGGAATTAACAATGAGTTGTTTATCATACATGACACATGTCTTATTCCTTTACCATATTAATTTTAAAACCAAAACAACAATTTATCCAGCGCGAATTCAAAATTCAATTCAATTTATTAGTTGCCTATGACTTAATTAATTTACACGTATCATTGGTTAGCGAAATTTAGAACTTGCAAATGAATTTTACTAACGCCATCTATTAACAACATCCGGAACTAAATATCTAGCAAATAACAAAACATCGATATCTTCCCATGGGGATGTTTTACCGCAGTAAAAAGTAGCCTACGTTACTCTCCACCCTCCTCACTATCTCCACACACAAAAACCATACCATATAATAGCTTCGTTGCGACGTGAAAGCCGGACAAACAAACAAACACACTTTCACATTTATAATATTAGTATGGACTAGTACGGATTCGTTTCTTTTTTCACTTTATTCGATAACATACATTTTTGCTTGCCTGGAAAGGTAGAACAGACGGATTAAACTGTAATTGTTTCCATAATTTTTATGACTATGTTATGGCAAACAAACCATAAAATAAAATAATTACATGTTATATTTATACCATTATTTTATATTTTTTATTGCGATCAGTAAATAATTTATTAAATCATCTAAGATTTTAGATATCCTATTTTTGAACAATTAAATGATTGACACATAACTATTAAATTTTTATTAATTTGTATACTGACCAGTTTGAACATTTTGGCTGTTATCAGGTAGCTGCGTCTGAGCGAATGATGTTGAAGCATTGTTTGAAGCAATCTTTATAGTGCGCTACGGAGCTGCGGAGGTCAGTTACACATATTTGAGTATCGCTTGAAATTCAGAGCAGGAAATTGTTGTGACTAACGATGTAGGTAAAAATACAGCCGTTGCGTTTTATGAGTATATCACATGTAGTACAGGAAGAAGAATTTACAATACTTTACTCACAGCGTTCCGTATATAGGTACGTACCTATGAAATCTTGATAGGACGCAAAGATGAAACAAGTTATGGAAACATGAATATGGTAACAAGGTCTAATCAGTGTGTGAAAAGCGACACGCTCTTTTTGTCGAGCAATATATAGGTACGTAGCAAAGCTTGTAATTGCTAAGCGTGTCAAGATAAAACTAACGTTTGATATTGATGTGCCTTAAGAAGAGACTTTAAAGGGGGAAAGCGTCATCTGAACCCCAGTCCACTTAACCCGCGGGCTCAGCTGACCACCAATTTTTAAGGGTTTACTCAGCGCGTTGGTCAAATCGATCACTTTCTAACATTTTCGTGGTCAACCTTTTTTTTTCTCGTGAGGAAAAGCTTAAAAAGATCCCACTCTGGAGGAAAAGACCGGAGTATGTGAGATTTCTTCTCAATAAACACTCTAAGCAGCCTTCTAGCACATGTCCCTACATGTGTAAAAGGCTGCTTACTGCCACTGCTCCCCTCGTCTACGAGCAGAGTCACCTCTCTCCCGTTCCCGCACTGCGGTCTCCTTCTGTGTCAAAACAGCTTCGCAGAAAAAGACCACTGCCTTCCAGGCACGACTCTCGAGCTCGACTGACTCGATTCATTCTGCGAGTACTTGTTCCACCTACAGACCGCTTCGCGTAGTTGAATTTGTGGAACCCACACGGAAGGGCTAGAAAAACACGGGGTAAGTTGACCCCGTGCACAACTCGTGCGGATGCAGGCTAAGTCGGGCAATTTTTCTAACTAAAAAGCCCGGTAGCAGCTCTTGTGCCCGGTGTAAGGTAGTAGCCACCTACTACATGGGACCTAAACACAACTGGTGAGAAGTGGGTGTATTCACACTTCTGCCTACCCCTTCGGGGAAGCACAGGCGTGATTTTATGTTTTCTGTATTAGCTTCTATACCAGTTGTTATAAGTACGTTATAAGTATTTTTCATCCCCCTAAATGTTAAGGGTAGTCCACCCCTAATTTTTTTTTTAATTTTTAGAATTTTTTTAATAATTTTTATGATACAGCATTAGAAATACATACAACCCTGAATTTTCAACCCTCTACGATCAACCCGTTTTTCCATGGCGATTTTTATTTTTAATAATTTCCTACTTTTATTGTTTATAACGCTTTCGATTTTAAGTACATCCACAAACACTTATAGTAGATAAAAATACATAAAACCCTAATTTTTCAAGTATGTAGTTGTAGTAGTAGTATTGTTTATAGTGGTAATGGTAGTGGTAGTGGTAGTGGTAGTGGTAGTGATAGTAGTAAGTAGCAGTAGTGGTAATGGTAGTGGTAGTGGTAAGTAGTGGTAGTGGTAATGGCAGTGGTAGTGTTAGTGGTAGTGGTGGTGGTAGTGGTAATGGTAGTGGTAGTGGTAGTGGTAATTGTAGTGGTAGTGGTAGTGGTAGTGGTAATGGTAGTGGTAGTGGTAGTGGTGTTGGTAATGGTAATGGTAGTGGAAGTGGTAGTGGTAGTGGTAGTAGTAGTCCACACACTTACATTAAGTTCTCCCAAAATATTCAGTAAAAATTATTTATATGGCAAAAGAACGTTTGCCGTATTTTATAAAAATTACACGATTGAAAGTATGTAATAATTCATAACAAACAGGATCAATAAAAGTTCTATAGGTTTTAGAAAAATTTACAGTCTGTGGTCAAAATAAACAAATCATTGTGAAAACTTTAACGAGCGTGATTAATCTTGGAGTTAGTTTTACGATGATATGCCCTAGAAAACTGGGCAGTCAGGATCACGTTGTGTAACTGCAGGACATGTGCCCAATTAACATATTTCAACATAAAAATATTAACATAAGGTAATAAAAGAATGCATTATTTGTTGAAAATATTTTTTTTTTAATAATATCATTTATTTTTGTTTGGTATGTGCGCGTCATTGGCTTCTAATATAAAATCATTTCTTTTCAGCGGAGGTAGTATGCAGCGGCGTAGGGTGAGGCGTAGCCGTACGCGGAGTAGGCGGCGAGCGGCGCGGAATAGGCGGAATAGGCGGAGTAGGCGAGCGGCGTGGAGTAGGCGGCCACGGGCGCGGTGTACGCGGCCACGGGCGCGGTGTACGCCGCGGGCAACAGCCCGGGCTTGGCCGCCGCCAGCGCCAGGAAGCAAGCGAAGATAAACTGGAAAAAAGGGAAATTAAATTAAACTAGTTGCAGGTAATTAAACGGGTGGTCGAAATTCGGAGCTTGGATTCTTAAATTCTTATTTTCATACTTTTCTGCGTATTTCATTTTCATACGTTCCACGAAATTATCTTAAAAAGGGGTGCAAAGTTTTTGCTCTATATTTGTTTTTGCAGTATAGTGATGAACTAGCAACAATGACAATATTTTTATCGCTTATACTATTTCATAATATTCTAGTTCTGGTTCCCTCTGAAATGTTACTGCTTATTCCGTTAGGTAAAATAAACCGAGGAAAAGAGTGAAGTAAGGTTTTTCCACTTTCCTTCCAACTCACCAGTTTGAACATTTTGATTGTATGTTATCAAGTAGCTGCTGCTGAATGATGTTATATTGCCGTATTCAACGAATTTTATACTAAGTTACGAAGGCTGTCGAGCAATGTAAGGATACAAGCGGACATAATCTGAATTACAATGAGCACGTTGTCGGGGAGAGCGGACGAGAGGCTGATAGGCTTTAATTTCCGTACATTGACCTGAAAACAATTAGGTTTAAATTCTATGGCAAATAAAAGCGTTCTACAATGTCAATGTCATGAAGTATGACGGCAACGTTGAATTATTAATTAATTAACTCATAGAATAATAAATCTATGATTAACTCTATATTATTATCTCAGAGCAATGAGGCCATAATAAATAAAACTGAGGATGCCAGCCATTTTTATTGTATTGTATTCTAGCAATGCAATTTCAGCCAGAAACTGTCAACGTCTCAACGATCGTGTGCTTCGAATACTCACTAAGTATATGTATAAAAAATGATTTTATATAGTGCCATATGTAGTATGTGCCCATAGTTCAGTGCCAAAATGGGAACATGAACTAATGAAAATGGTGTTGTGATTGTTGCCCTGCGCAACGCTGATTATAAAGAAATTTTCCCAATTTTCAAGCGTTCTTACTTCGCGTTTACTCACAACATATTTGCATCTTTTTACCTACCTTTATTAAATTATTGTGCACGTTGTGTAAGTCAATTCTATGAAGGTTGCATAATTATCTTTATTTCTTCATCAATGGCTGACAACTTTTACTATGTAGTACGTTATTAGTAGGGTAGCAAAGAGTGCAACAGTAAGTGTACCTTTCATATTCAGATCCTTCCTTACTACTCTTAAAAATATATTGTAAAATAGATTTTGTTTTCGCCGGGTATAAAATATTCTGTACTTAATGCGCTCCCAGAAGGACACTACAAGCACATATCGAATTTAGTATTATACATATTAGAATTAGTATGTATTATGTATACCGGGTGTTCGTAAATTCATAGAAAAAACCTTCGCTCGCTTGCTCTACCCGTAATTCTGAAGACCACCACGAATGTAGTTTATTTTTAAATGCATTAATTCAGGAGAAATTAATAATTTAATGTTTTCCGAAGAAAACTCGAAAAACGAGTTACAACATTTTGCTTGCAGCGCGCGAACTCACTACTACTAATACGGCGCGTGTGGCGAGCGAGCGGCATTTTTCAAAGACCGCTATCGGCTCGACGCTGTTGTAAAGCTTACATCACACTGCACGGAAATTTTGTTCAGCCACAATAACGGATTCTTATGAAATTTTGTGTGTAGTTAGTTTGGATTAGAGCGAACAATAGCACACAAGTGCTACTACTACTATTGTTTCTACTACTATTTCTCCATCCATCCATCCAGTCTGAAAATTGTGGTTGCCGGCTACGCTATAAAAGAGGCGACCACCTTAGTCCTCAAGGGTAGCAACGCGTCTATGACCAATTTCGAACGGTACTTTTACTAACAAGTACTAACTGGACTATCACTAACACTAACTAACAGTCGACTCCTACAGTCCACATACTAACGAATACATACCAACTAATATTTTTATTAACATCTTACACTAACTGGACCTTTACTCCCATACCTATTTATTAATTGTACAGTATTGTTCCAAGTTTGTCATAGATGTCATGAGTGACAGCTGATGGGTGGAGCTGCAAGCACGTTTGCTATCTTAAATCCACAAAGAAAATGTTGGTTTGGTCAGTGTCGTAATCAGTTAAGAAAACAGACTTTTTTATCTTTTTCGTAGCAACTTTCGAACTATGAATATTGAATCCATTTTCATAACTGACTTTCATAACCAGTTGCCAAATAAGAATATTTTTCTAACGCAGAATGATGATAAAAGTCGGCGACGGGATTTCTCAGCGGTAGTGTGAGCGGAGCCTAACCGTTCAGGTTCGTAGGTACTCTTGCGGCGCGCGCGGCGGCGCGGCGTTTCAAAGGCGCCGAAGCGAGCTACTGAGCCAGTTGTAAAATTTTATTAAATGGAAGCTTATGTTCGATTCATTCATCAGAACATTTGCGGCTTAGTGCCACAGTGTTGTAAGTTATATTTTTGAGAAAATAAATCGTGTTTTATTTTGTATAGGAAAAAAAAACTTCCTTTTAAAAATAAACTACATTCGTGGTGGGCTTCAGAATTACGGGTAGAGCAAGCCAGCGAAGGTTTTTTCTATGAATTAACGAACACCCTGTATATGTATTATATATATTTATTATTTATATATATAATATTAAAGTTTATGTATTTATTGTTGTATTAGTATGTATGTATATTTGTATTAGTATGTATATTTATCTAAACCTATTCATAGTTATTCTTTTTAGTTAGTTTTTACCTGCCACCAGCAAATTTTCTATATCCACCCAGGGTTGGCTGGTAGAAAATGCCATTAGGCATTATGTTGGCCCTATGTTAGCCTTTAAGGTGACATGAAAATTAAATAAATAAATAAAATAAATAAATAAATACATAGTAAAATACCGGTAACGAAAAAACAAAATTTGCTCTTATAGTTACTCCTTGATTTGCCATTTTTTAATTACGATGGTATAAATACTTGAGATCAAGAAATTAGAAAACTACGTCGCACGTGTATCTATAATTAGACCGACCCCACCCCACACGTGCTTGAAACAAAGAAACTATTTTCAGCAAGGCAAACGTATCGCCATTAGTAATCACGAGACCAAATAAGCTCAGAAACATATGTATTTAATTCATATATTTAAGCCTTGGAATTTCCATTAAAATCGATGCAATAGCTTGTGTTGCTTTATTTATCACTAGCTTTTGCCCGCGGCTCCGCCCGCGTGGTCAAAGGGAATTAACAATGAGTTGTTTATCATACATGACACATTAGTGGTGGATGAATAGTAACAGTTCCACGATTAAAAGATACTTTACTAACGCCATCTATTAACAACATCCGGAACTAAATATCTAGCAAATAACAAAATATCGATATGGGGATGTTTTACCGCAGTAAAAAGTAGCCTACGTCACTCTCCACCCTCCTCACTATCTCCACACACAAAAACCATACCATATAATAGCTTCGTTGCGACGTGAAAGCCGGACAAACAAACAAACACACTTTCCCATTTATAATATTAGTATGGATTTATTTGAATGATTCTAATACAAACGAAAATCGTTGTAAAACTTGTTTAAAAAAATTAATAAAATAATAATAAATATCAATAAATATCTTGGACATTCTCACACACGGCCATCTGACCCCAAAGTAGGCGCGAGCCTGTGATATGGGTGTCAGAGACTGATATACATACATAGATATTTTTAAATACATACTTAAATAGATAATATTGACATCCAGACACAGAACAAATACAATTGGGATTCGAACCCACGACCTTTGGCGCAACAGACAGGGGAAAGATATTAAATATAAAATTAAGATTGTATATTAAGTTTTGCTCTCAAACATTTCATGAGTTTTCTGCAAATTGCCGTTTGATGGAGTTTCCCGAGAATATTACTTTTTTAAACCGACTTCGAAAAAAGGAGGTTTTATGTTCGACTGTTTGTATTATTTTATACAGTACATACTGTAACTGTATGTATAACTCTTTCGTTTCTTAACCGATTTTGATGATTCTTTTTGTGTTAGTTAGAACATACATCGAAGGTGGTCCCATATAAATTTCAAGAAAAAATCTAACTGTATAGCGTCGCTGTTTGTATGTATGGATTTAGATGATTTTACTTTTATTTAAAACGTTTGATCTACCATCCAAAAAATCTGAAGAAAAAATTCTAGCCCCAAGAGTATATCCATACTAATATTATAAATGTGAAAGTGTGTTTGTTTATTTATTTATTTGTTTGTTTGTTTGTCCGGCTTTCACGTCGCAACGAAGCTATTAAATGGTATGGTTTTATAGTATTATTTTATAGTGAGGAGGGTGGAGAGTGACATAGGCTACTTTTTACCCCGGTAAAACATCCCCATGGGAAGATATCGATGTTTTGTTATTTGCTAGATATTTAGTTCCGGATGTTGTTAATAGATGGCGTTAGTTAAATTAATTTGCAAGTTCTGAATCACGCTAACAAATGATACATGTAAATTAATAAAGTCATAGGCAACTAATAAATTAAATTGAATTTTGAATTCGCACTGGATAAATTGTTGTTTTGGTTTAAAATTAATATGGTAAAGGACATACGCTTTGATTTTGGTTTTGGTTCGCTTATTGAATTGGTTTTGTCGACTGTTGTTGTTTTGGCTTAAAATAATAATAACATAAGTCGTCTACTCTATGGAACTCTAAGAAAAAAATCAGTCTCACAACAAATATGAGGGTGCATCTGTACAATGTCATGAATGCTGGAAACTAGCTGAACACTCTTGAAAATTGGAGATGGGCGTTTCTGGAAACTGATGCCAAGGGCTGTGTGACACTAACGGAAAATTTTTGTAACTTAGTACCATTGAGTTAAATATACTAGAGAAGCAAACCTCATCAGAATGCCTCAAATATAGCGTAACCACTTTTTAAACGCGACGACGTAGCTTTGAAATCACTAAACATTTGAATGTAAACATATATCTGTCTCACTTACACAAGTCACAATAACAATACCGTCGCGTAGATTAGACAAAGATCGCAATATTAACATGCAATTACGGGAATCGGCGCGACAGGGTTGCCTACCCACGCGAAGTTTTACCCAATTTTTTTAAGCCATAGAAAAGTTTTAATACTAAATTAAATTAACTTTAAAATATTTGAATTACATATGTAAATAGAATTTTGATGATCTGAAATTAAGGAAATCATACTCCGCTTTATAACATATGTTTTGTATACAATTGCCTTTTAGACTCTTTTTTGTAAGTTTGAGTAAATAATTTGCTTTCGTAATACAATCTTATTTTAAAATATTTGTAAATTATCTATGTTATACTAATATTATAAAGAGGAAACATTTGTTTGTAATGTTAAAACACAAAAACTACTGGGCTGATTTTATAAAATCTTTCACCATTAGAAAGCTGCATCTTCACGTTCTGACATAGGCTATATAATAATATTATACATTTGTGTTTTTGAATGTATGTTTGTAATGTTTTCACACAAAAACTGCTGGACCGATTTCGAAAATTCTTTCACCATTAATAAGCTGCACCTTCACTGAGTAACATAGGCTATATTACATTTAAAAAAAAATAGGGTTCCTTAATAAAAATGCAATAATGCTACCCAAGGTGTGAAAATTACCTAAAATATTCTTTACATCGCGTGCGCTGCGAAAACTATTGATGATAGAATAAAATAATGTACTACGACTTTGCAGATCACATCTTTATTTACAAAAAGTCGCGATACCATATGTCCAACTACTGTAGTTATGCCACTATAACTACTTTTTTACATTTTAAAAGTTGATAACAGTGCCGACAATAATCAAACCATTATTATTCATAACTTTGAATTAATCCATATCCCATTAAATATTATTATATTAAAGACCGTTTCAATACCTGTTAAATACTTATTAAAATTAAAATCCGAATAACGAATAAAAAGATATAACGAATTTAAAATGTCAATCTAAAGAAAATAATGCAATAATAAAATAATACGGTGTGGGTGGCGCCGCGCAGCGTAGTCTTAGATATATTACTTAAAAGATGAATAGAATTGATGAATTGCTTCATATTAGCAACAAATGTTTACAGTTGAATTAATTAATTAAAATGTAGGATATGTAGGTACTTTTCCATCTCGGTGATTTCCACAAAAATGAAGTTCGAAGGACAAAATTCGATCGATAGTGTCTTTGAAGAGGGTGGTAACTTAGGTGTAAACGAAACTATTGTTATGTCTAATTCCACGCGAGCGAAGCTGCGGGCGTCCTCTAGTTTACTAATAAAAGGGAATGATCAACTAGTATTGAGTATATGTGATCTCCCGGGTGTATCGCAAATTCTTTTAATATTTTTGTAAGTAGCCAGTCTGTCTCTTTTCTCAATAATCGAATTATTTCCACCCACTTATCACGGCGTGTTGCATCTTTAGGTACACTGCAACGTTGTTATTATTAAATATATATATATATATATATATATATTCACTTATTCCATAATTTAAAATTCTCCCAGAATTGTGGGGATCTAAAATTGAGTTTTTAGTGGTCACACTGAACCTATATTTCAAAATCGTACAATTTATTTATTTTATTGCGTTTTTACGTTGATGATAAACACAGAAACAATAAAATTACGTGTGGAAAGTAATTTTAGTGGACTTATTAAGTTTTTGTGATCTTGAATCGCACTTTTTCACTGTGCATTTGCCCATTTTGAAAATACTTTCTGACAGTTCAACTCGGCCGGCGTCACACAGAGTACTGAACTGACGTTAGCTACGATTAAGACCGTGGCCATAATTCCAGTGACAACGCTTTGGCGCGGTGATTACTAATCTAGTGGTAACATATATATCAATGCTTAGTACAGAGTAATTCAGAACTGATTGCAAGTGTTTACCCAGGTTTACAAAACAATATAAATGAAGATCAATATCTATGTCAAAGGGGGATTCTAGCACCTAAAACCGATATTGTAAACAAAATAAATTCACACATATTGAGTGAAGTAGCAGGAGATACGACAGAATATTTATCAATAGACACAGTAATGGACACAGTAATGGACACAGAACAGACTGGTGTACCACAGATGTGTCATGTATGATAAAAAAGTCTTTGTTAATTCCCTTTGACCACGCGGGCGGAGCCGCGGGCAAAAGCTAGTGTATATGTATATGCATAATAAGTGTAGCAATGTTTTCTTCGTGTTCATTGCACTGTTTTTTCATGATTTTTCTTTTATTTGAAAGGAAAATGCATAACAAGGGTAGCAAACTGTGTTCTTCGTTCTTAAACTGTAGCGCAAGTAGCGCACCGAAGTCAAGCCAACATTCATGTTGATATGAAATAAACTGCCGGCCTGACTGAAAAATATAACGTGAAGAAACTGCATTGGAGCAGTGTGGAGTATGCTCTCGACCTACCTCAACTGTGAGTGTGGTGTGGTCAACCTGGATTTGATGTCGGTTTTTTGATAATTCAATATCGTTACTTTTTATTGAAACCATGCAACAAACCCTTTGTTATTTACGCAATTTGAGTATTTTCTGAGTTATGACAACTTTTTTAAAGGATGCCGCTTTCTTTGTAAGGCTAAATAAAGCCATGAAATACACTATAACCATTTTGAATAAATTCATAAACTGTAAGCCATTGATGAAGTAACTTCGTCATTATTAAGCGAGCAGACGCGATCCGACATTGACATCTTGGTTTATATTGTGCGTCCCTACGGCACTAATTACGGCCTCTAGTTCTCTAGAGATAACATCGTCTGTAACGTGTCGAAACATAATAAGTGAGTCGATAATTTCTCGCAGAAAAGCAATGTCAACGCGCTGTTACTCAAGGATGAGGATAGTAATAACTATAATAAAACTCTTATCGAGTCCGCATCTGTACATTGAATAGGTAACTATTGAAACCGAATACATTATAATTAATGAAATTTTAATGTATGGAATTTTGATTGGAATAATATAACCTTAGTAATAATATAACCATTGTATTTTTTTGTTGTTGTGATACTGGGTGAGTCTCTCTTACTTTAGGAGGTATGCATGTATTTACAAGTGATAGATATGCCCCATGTTTTTCTTCCATGATTGAAGCCTTACCCCACCTCACTATATTGTTACTAGTTTTTACCCGCAGCTTCACCCGAGAAAAAAGTATAATAAAGTTCAGAATTAGTGTCAGCACCATCTGTTGACGGTGTGCAGATAGCTTTGTGCTGACAGCTTTCCGTAATAAACCTCTAAACATCTTAACAACAACTTAAAAATACTTTCACATTTATGATATTACTAGGATTTATTTATAATTATTACGTATGGCGTGCCAACTGGTAAGAAACGGTTCAAACGCGGGAGAGCCGCGTCTAAAGCTTGCATTGATTTCAAGCCTGCTTGTTACAACCCAAACCACCGCTGGGCAAGGGTTTCCCCCACATACTCAGCTGCGGGAGGTTTAGATACCCAACCATGCTGCTCCAACGTGGATTGGAGGAGGGGTTAGTTACCAACAGAGTGTCGAATGTTCTCAAGCCACAAGGGCGCCGACAAGGCTCAACGAGTGTTTTTACCATTGAAGACAACTAGAACCGACGGCTTCTATGCACGGAGTCTCTGAAATTTTTAGCGACCAGCGGTCACCCATCCATTTACCGTCCGAGTTCGTCGTTGCTTAAGTCAGTCGATCACTGGCCTATATATATAATAATATTATAATATTATTTATGTTCTATCGTCTTATTTCTAAACCCTATTTTATTAGCCTTGCTTCAAAAACAATTTATTCAGCGTTTATAATCGGGATTGTCTTCCCTGAAAGGTCGGAGCATTGACATTACTGATCAATGTCATCCCTAGGACAAAAACTCAATAACACTCTAGTATACATGTGGTAACCTCGATTAACCAAATATCACGGGTAACTATCCCCTTAATTTATTTACTTTTGCTACCAAGATCAAATTAAATGTTTGTTGCCTGGTAGTGAGTTTAGTACTGGGACTTTTATACTATGTATTACCTACGAAAAAAAAGGCTCTGCCTTTCAGTACTCAAATCACTCAACTGTTTGCTAATTTTTGTATTTTGATGAGGAATTATAGGTAAAACCTTTTTATTAGGAATATCTACGTCATGTTAATTAAACAAATGTAATATTTGATGAAGTGATATTGATCGTTCAAATATTGTTATGTAATATACGCAATTTAATGGTGTATTTACTTAAGGCTTAGGTTTAAATGCCTACCAGAAATGCACATAATTACTTCCAATTAATTTAAAATATCTACCAAAATGGATATTTTGCTCACCAAATTGTGTTTCTTGAATGTGTCTGTTTGTAAAACAATATTTGGTGAGCAAAAGATCCATTTTGGTAAGCTAAAAGAATTTTTGGTCAGCATTTAAATTGTACCCTAAAACAATATTTGGTGAGCAAAAGATCCATTTTGGTAAGCTAAAAGAATTTTTGGTGAGCATTTAAATTGTACCCTTTACCTAATAAGCGCCCTTCAATTAAGTTGACTAATGTCTTGAAGAACTACGGAAAGCCGTGGCATTCGAAGCTGGGCTTAGGCTAATGGAAGTTTATGGATCTATCAGAGTCTGCTGGATTCTGCTGGAATCTGGAAGATCAGTGGACTGGATGTATTGCTACTACTAAGAATTGACAGATAGACTACAAACAAAAAAAGGAGTGCAATAAGCTATTTTAAACGCGGACAATGTCACAAGCTACTTCTAGTAGTATACAGAGTGTTATTTTTAAAAGGGCGCGTATGGGGAAATCTGAAATCATAGAAGTAACAGATATGTCCAAGAAAAGATTCTTATTATGCTTGCCAAATATAATTTATTCCAAGTTCATGACATAGTCTGGTTCGAGATTAGTATAATCAACGGCGGAGATAGTACGCGGCGTATGGCGAGGCGTACGGGTACGCGCTGTAGGCGGCGACGGGAGCGGTGTACGCAGAGTAGGCTGAGTACGCCACGGGTGCGGTGTAGGCAGCCGCCACGGGCGCGGTGTACGCCGCGGCCACGGGCGCGGTGTACAGCACTTGGGGCTTGGCTGCAGCCACAGCCAGGAAGCAAGCGAAGATAAACTGGAATTAGGGAAATATATTATTTATGGTTAAATATATAAATACCTGCCTTTTTTCTAAATAATTAAATTATCTACTTAGCACGTGTTTGAAATGTTACTTAATTACCATCGGTATATAATATGAAGGTTGAAAAATATATACTACTGTATAAATAAAATACTAATACCCACCAAAAAAACCTACCTATCTTGTTTGGTGAGTAAATAAACAAATCTAAAATTATTTGTGGTTTACTTAAGTTTTCACGACATGATCTGTATGCCCTACTGTATTAGAATTCATATTCTCCACAGAATGCGGATTTCTCACAAATATGGAGTTGTAAAAGTAAAATTTCTTGATGCATGAAACAACCAACCATCAAACACTTTCACATTAATACTATTGGTAGATAGTTAAAAGGTGATATAATTAATCCTCAAGAAAAATCAGGCTCTAAATTAATATTCTTATAACACAAGCGTATATATTCTCAAAGTATGAAATAACTAACTCCTACCTACTTCTATTTTCATTAAAGCGACATAACTTGCAAGGATTAGGTATAGGCGTTCTAGGAAATTAGAGTTACAGCATATTAAACCTCATTATATATTAAGAGCGTAGCAATTTTTTTTTAATTAATAGAGTTTAAACCAAATGCTAACGATGATATTTGTGACCTTACATTGTCTTTAACAATTACAAGTAATTTGTACTCACCAGCTTGAACATTTTGATGATTCTTGTTATTTTGGAGCGAAGGAATAATTTGGTACAACAGTAGTTGTCAGTATGATGGTTTGTAGATGCCACTCTGGCATTATATACGTTGTTGGCTATGAAGAAACAACCTTGCGATGCATGTTCGGAATACTGAGACGGTTGCGCTTGAACTCGATTGTCAATAGATACCAATAGATTGGCAGATAGCCCTCGTAACTATATCAATCGACCAGGGCTTGCGATCTTCATGTGACTTTTAATTAATTTCACCAAACCAAATAATTTATTAATGTTTGTAGGTACTTAGGTATTTAAATAAAAACGTTATTTCAAACGTCTACAAAACGTTGTTAAGTTATAAGACTATGGAGGTATATTAAAATTATTAATTATTGTTCTTTTGTAAAAATACGTACAGGTTTAACTTTGTCTTAAGGTAAAGGAAGAATATTAAGAATTTTAGCTGCATTTATTAATTGCATAGGTAATAAAATCATTTTTTACCAATTATTTTTAGGTCCCATTGATACTGAAACAATGTTTTAGTTTGTTGTATTAAGATCGATGTCATTACACGTTGGTAAAGCTAAAAAGTTGTACCAATAGGAAGGAGGTACTCTAGCTTTCAGCCACGACTCGTGACTGAAAGCTAGGGGTACGTGGCCTTCAGCCACGAGCAGGCAAGTAGTACAATGTCTATTTCAAACAACGTGTGGAACGAGAAAACCAAACCCGTTTTTTTCCCTGAAGGTTCTTTTTCGTAGAAAACGTTTTATGCACCTTCTTTTTGCTAAACTTATACGTCAATTCGTACAGTTTCCGGGTTATTCTCTTTCATCTTTTGGTCTCTCAAAAACTCATAGATTGCAAGACATAGCATCATTTATGAAATGTGTTAAATGTGTTGTGTTTTGTATCACAATATACTTTCGAGAAGTAGGTATCCTATATTAATTGTTAGTAAACTCAATGTGAAAGTGTAAGTAATCTTAAAAACTTAAAGCAAAGACAATGGTAGGTCGCTACTACTGGGAGAGTGTCATACGTATAGGGCGGCGCGGGCGCCAGGGGTCGTGGGTTCGAATCCCACTCAGGACAATATTCGTGTGACGAACACTTGTATTTTTTCTGTGTCTGGATGTTAATACCTATTATCTAATTAAGTATGTTTTTAAAAATATCTATGTATGTATATCAGTCTCTGACATCCATATTACAGGCTCGCGCCTACTTTGAGGTCAGATGGCCGTATGTGAGAATGTCCAAGATAGTTATTTAAATAGTACATATATGCGTCAAAAAGACTTCGAGTCTGAATGAAGTCTACAAAGGTCGGATTAATTTTACCTGAGCTTTCAAATTATATATGTAGACTTATTAGGTAAAGTGTAGCCTGTGGAATACAATGGAATCAAGTTCAAAGTTTGAGTCGCATAAAAAGTTTCTAAATTAAGTTAAAATATAAGAATACAATAAGATTTTTCTAGAACAGGTCTAATTCCGAGTTATGTTGTATCAGTCCTTGACATTAAATTTTTACTTGCCGGACCTCGTGCAAGGCTGAACAAGCCCATGTGCGTACGTGACAATAATTCTTATGGGGCATTAGAGGATAGTTGTCCAGTTATCCGGCATAGAGCCCTCCTATAAACCTCCGCGTTCCGATATAAATAGGAACCTTTTCCTATCTGTTATCATATCATATCGAATAATTCAGAAATTATAATCACTACCTCATACGCAAAAAGATGTTGAAATACGTAAGTTACTATGTTAATAATATCAACAGATTCTTTTATTATTAATACTGACAAGAGGGATCTAATTTTAGTGCACATCATGTAACGAAGCTCTTTGGGAATACCACGTAGTATTTATAAATTTTATGGGAACACGGTTAAATCAAATTAGGTTGATTGTCACTGACTGTTAATTTTACCTAGACCCCAATGCAGTGTCTCGACGTGGGCTCTGTTTTTAACCGCTCGTGACAAGCGTCGATAATATCGCCGATAATTTTATGTATGTACCTATATACATATATTGTATTTTTCTTTATTGCAAATAAATATCTTCTTCTTTTACAAAAATCTCTGTTTCTAGATGCTGCTCGCTGCTATCCTGGCACTGGCTATAGCCAAGCCTCTGGTGGTGGAATATCCAGTGGCGTCCCCTTACACGGTACCCGGAGTTGTTGACTACGCAGCTCCAGTTTACTACTCGGGTTACGGTCCCTACGCCACTGCTTATGACTACGCTGCTTACACCTACCCGTATAGTTACTACCGGAGATGAAAACTGTTGATTGATAATAACTCTGTTATAATAATGCGACAAGGTACCAACCGAATAAATATCTTAATATGTATGTTAATAAAATTTGTTGAAACTGTCTGTTATCACTTTACCTTATCTTGCAAATAAAGAATTTGATATAGTATTGAGTCACAGTTCGGAAGTTGCTAAGAAGGAAAGAGTGGAGTTGAACCTTATTCGATTGAAATCGAATTCGAGACAAGGTATACCAGATAAAAAAATTGTTTGATGCGAAATAACCTCCACTATGCGAATATGCGAATAACTGGTTGTGATATTTGGGTGTTAAAATGTACGATCTCAAGCGACGTTTGCTGGTAGTTCGTCATATTTTGTGGGTGTTTTTCGGCATAATACTAAATGATCAGTGTTTACCTATTATAAAAAAAAGATAATATATAAGTACAGGCTTACTAGTAATACCACCGCATAAATTAATATCACCGTTAAAGATTGTTTATTAATTACATCAAAACTGATAAGACTAAATATCAAAGGTAGTTGTCACGTGCTAGGAAGGCACGAGTCGACAATATTTGTTAGGAATTGAGAGCTGGTTTGCCGCTGAATGAATTGTTCATGCTCGGAGCCAATTTCTTTGAGCAATTTCATATTGCTTCATTTTACTAATTAATTTCACGTAAGTTGATTTGATTTTCTTATATAATTGAAAGAACGTAATAAGAAATAGTGTTTCAGGCTTGGGGGACCATCCATCCATCCAAAAGCCTTTTGAGGTCCTCTGCCTGCGTGCATACATACCTACATACAAACTACATACAAACACTAGAAATTCCTATATTATCCTATCTCCGATTTCCGACTTAAATCGTGAGTAAGCCGGTAACTTCAATTATGAATATAAGTAAATAAAAATGAAAATAATAATATGGTTCACACTTATTGTACATGTTTAACAGGACGACGCACGGTAGGTTCCTGTGCGCACATAATTTCAATTGTTTGGTACTTAGGGTACGCTAGACACGAAGATTTCACGGTATTTATTGTTAAACTTAGAAAATGTCACCTGATTTTACCTAACAATACTTAATAACTTAGTTAACTAAAAATCACCGACAAGAGAACCACGTGGAATAACGGCGACCATCTTAGACCTCAATGGTAGCAACATATTTGTGACTGACTTGGAATTTGACTTACTAACAATAACTGTAATTGTCTGTAACTTCTGTAATAAAGTTGGCTAATTTTAACTGAGAGCTTTTAATTCGCAAAGTAAACAACATTATTTCATCCGATGAAATCACTGACCTTATCTAACTAATCATAACTGCGGACTTATAACTGACGTCATTAAGGCAAGCCTAATATTATAAGCCAATATTTGCATAATAATCAGTGGTATTATTAGTTGAATAGTAACCACGTGATTGCTAAGGAGCAGACACCGTCAGAGGAGACGCACGGATGACGATTACATAAAATCTGTTTGTTGTGGGAGTCACAGCAGGCACAACGTGATTTTCCCGTGAGTTTTCTTTTCTTATACTTTTTCTTTAGAAATGGAAAACACGCACGAGCCGCCCTGCAGGTGTTCCCCGTGTTGAGGTTGGACACACATTATCAACCGGTATGCGATAAACAAATGTTTATTTCTGGAGGAATCACGTAAAAATCAATTCAATAATCAGACTGATAACAGAAATATGAATGATGGTTTTTATAAAATGGCCCAGTTCTTGGTTCACCCTATAAGGTACCTATTATAATTCATGATGTCTTCTTTGATGGTCAGCATTTCCTGCAGTTACTACCGTGATTTTGTCATTATGGCAATGTCGTCTGCAAATTGAAGATGTGAGATGTATTGGCCATCAATACTTACGTATTACCACATCTATCCTTTCCAATTTAACAGCTTGAAGACGTTTTCCAGTTTCTGGAATAAAATTATAAACATCTAGAGGTCTAGAGCATACTCCACCACGCTTCTCTAATGCGGACTGGTGGAGGGGTAAGTAGCCAAACCAGCATCGAATGTTCTTAAGCTACCCGAAGGTCTTCGACAAGATTTAATCAGATTGTTTTCAATGGTCAAAACGGTTGTTTCTACGACGCACCGACTGCTTAACGTGCCCTCCGAAGCATGCCTTTTCACCCAATGTTTAGGCACATTGTATATTTAAAGAATGCGTGGGAATCAGGCAAGGAATTAAATTTAGAAATATTTATTAATACCTACACTTCTTTCGACTTTCGCGGTTATAAGAATTGACATGCGTCCCACATGACATTGACCATCAAAGGAGGATGGCCATTTTGGTACCCGTGTCCAATCAAGATGAATCATGCACCATTGGATATATAACATAGGAATTATGTGCGCACAGGAACCTATCCTGTTAAACATGTAGGTACAATAAGTATGAACTATAGCACAGAATACATATTTGTAACAAAAGTATTGTATAAGAAATAAATAAACTTATAAATAAAATTCAATGTTTTATTCATCACCACAACCCTTTCATTGTCCCGCTGTTGAGCACGGGTCTCCTTTCAGAATTCGAAGGATTATGCCTTAGTCCACCACGCTGGCCAAGTGTGAATTGGCAGACTTTTGCCTTCGAGAACGATATGAAGACCCCTCAGGCATGCAGGTTTCCTCACGATGTATCCTTAGTTAGTTAGAGTTAGATAGCCACTGGGCTGTCCCTGCTTATTATTTAACCATATAATAAGAAATAAACATGAATACTATGGCGAAATGGAGAAGAAATTGACCTGATTGAAATACTTTATTATAGGAAACATTCATAATTTTCAAGGAATGATTACTCCGATCGCACAGCAAACTGGGACTGGCGTCATGGTTATTGTTATTGTTATTAAGACCTTTCCAATGATGTATCATACATTTCGATTGGTGCCAGTACCAGGTTCCATACATATTTGTCCATCGTCTTTTAGCCACTTGAGAAACGGTTATTGAGTAGTATGGGCACAGAATACTTAATAGTGTATGGGGTGCAATCAATACATATTTTTGACTGGGTATGACACCCCAGTCAATAATGGATTTTCCTTAAACATTTACACATCTTTATGTTCAAAGACATGAAATGTCATACTGGTGTTATGGCGATATTGTTACGGGTTCATAATAAAACTACTTAGGTTATAAATAAACTTATATTATCTAGGTATGAGGGCGCCAGGAGGGTTTTGCCGGATACAATAAGGGCGTTTCCTTAAGCTAAAACAACAATTTATTATGTTAATCACTACTGTACCTACTGACAATTAAAATACATATATTTTCTGATCTTTTAAACAAAATTTAACTTACCCCTTTCACGCACAACCGACACAACACTCAACTTTACTATATTTAATGTATTTAAATCATTGCTACTATGCAAATTATATAATAATTGCCAAGCTTTAGAATAGCGGTATCAATTGCAATCACGTAGAAACATTTCTGTCCCTCTGACATTTCGTATAAGTTTTGATTTTACCTACATTTTATTTTTTTCTTTTTTTCTACCTACATAATAATATTTTGGGCCGTATGGTAGGTAATGTAAATACATATGTTGCGCATGTTAGGAAAAAATACTTTCCTAACCTAACCAGGACATCTGTTACCGTCAGTTCAACATATAGTTACATTCACATACAGTTATGTAACAATTCATGCAATGGATATTTAGTACTCGGGTGACAATGGAGGGTGTCGCGGGCAGACGCTGACGAGTGCGCCCAGCTCCCCATCTTATTGCGCAACCGTTCCCGATATCACAGTATATAATTATGTACGTTGCTGATATCATCTCTTGAACAGATGTTGCTTAACATACCTAATACACTTAGACTAGATTACATTGAACTTTTCAAACTGATGATGAACATTTTATCGGCTTTCATTGTAGATTTAATTATGAAACATAAATATAATAGCGTATATTAAGTTTTTTGTGAACTGTTTGTTTGAAACGTGTATTTATTGATTACTTCAGCAAACAATGTGAGAAGATTGACTAAAACTTTTGACTTTTGATTCATTAAATTTGTTTGCCATAATGAGTCAGTTGTGGCATATAATGTGGTGTTATTTTATTTTATTAATACTTAACATGGGAACCAAAAAAGCGACTGTTTAAAATTGCAGCTGAAATGAGGAAAACAAGTTTTATTGAATTAAAATTAAATATTATAAAATACGTGGTGACAAATGTATTTTTGATAGTCACCTGATATACATGTAAAGTAGATCTAAAGGAAGCAACGATTACTTATTACTCCCGATTCCCTTAAGATGGCGAAACGAGCCACTGACTTGATTCAAATCACGCGTCGTCCAATGCCAGAGACGCAGCCACGGTAGGCTCATTGCAACACATCTGCGTTGGATACTATAAAACGCCTACCAAGAGCCGCAGACAGCATCACACCTGCGTTTGTTTCTTGACTCCTCTAGCAACCAACAAACCACCAAAATGATGAAGATCGTAAGTGCATCTTTAATCAAAAAAAAAAAAAAAACTTCTGCAATCGGAGTTTCAAACTATACACAAGTGATGTCACAACATGCCAATCTATCTATCTATCTATAAAATGTGTTGTTCTTCTACCAACTCAATATAAAAACCAAAAGTAGATAAAATAATTCTTTTCAGATCTTTGTCGTCTCTGCTCTCGTAGCCATCGCGGCCGCCAAGCCAGGGCTGCTCAGCGCGCCGATAGTAGCCGCCCCCGCCCCAGTGGTCACAGCTACCAGCTCGCAGTACTACCACCGCATCAACAACGGTCTCGCTGCCTACGTAGCCGCCCCCGCCGCCTACGTAGCCCCAGCTGCCCCGGTCGTTGCCTCCTCGCCGTACATTGCCGCCCCTGCCTCGTATTTTGCATCGCCGTACGCACCCTATGCTCCGTACGTTGCTGCTCCCGCCCCTATTGTTGCCGTTTAAAAACTGACTGCCATATCCAAATCAATATTCATAAAAATACATTCTACAATGATACCTAAGTTGTCAGTTATTATTATACTTACCTTACATTAATTTCACAGCCACGTGGTAGATACGTCTCTTTTGAATAAGTATGCCGTAGCAAGATAAACAATGAACTGATTTAAACTCCATAGGTACTTACTTTTCCTAAAGTTAACACTACAGTAACTGTTTTACTTAGTGTTCTTAGTTAATATCGGTAAGGACCTGGTGAACACTTAGCAGCCCTGTTTGGCTCTCAGATTCTCTCTTATAAACAAGATTTCGAAAATATTACATTACAATAATACATTATATAATAATTAAAAAAATTATGTTGGCTACTGTAAGTTAATTGAATCTATAATAATGTTAGCGTGCCTTTAACCACTTAATAGCAACTTGTTCCAAAGTTATAAAAGTCGTATAACTTTAAGGCGCAACTCTAAAAGATTCAATTACGTTTAATGTACGTACCTAGGTAAATATATTTTAAATTCTGAAAATTAGGGAAAGTTAGGGCAATTGAAACTAAAGTATAATAAGTATAAAAGTATGGAAATTTATTTTAAATGATTTATTGCTTCGATTACGATTACGATCGTTAGTTCATTGTGTTCATTTCATGTTGTGTAAGACAAACAATTCAATGTAGACCCGGTGAATTATTCCAAATTACGTGGAAACTACACCACAGAACAAAACACAAATCGATTGGATGGATTCTTTAAAGCGAATTAGTTTGATAAGACCAATCGTTAAATTCATAATAATATGAATGATACACACAATTCGAATTAGCTGTTTGACAAGTCATATCGTACGATATAAATGAATACATCTCATGAAAACTTTTACCCAATTGCCCGGCTTTAAGGAATTAATCGTAGTGTCCATAGCCCAATGGTTTGGGTCGATTCAATGTGATCGACGTGACGTGTTCAGCAACAACGAGCGTGGTCGGTTTGTGGATGGGTGACCGCTAGTGGCAAATTTCATGGGCGTTACCCGTGCTCCGGCGGGCACGTCAAGCCATGTTTAACATGAGATGTTTTCAATGGTGAAAACAATCGCTAAGCCTCATCGAAGACCTTCAGATGGCTTAAAAACATTCGATGCTGGCCACTAACCCCTCCACCCATCCGCGTTACAGCAGCGTAGTGAAATGCTATAAACCTGTAGCTGTGGCTGTGGGGGAGAGCTGTGCAGCTGGAGAATACAATACCGAGCAGGTTTTTAAATCCCGGGTTTCAGGATTTTCTTAATAGCCAACCGAGCCAGTGTCGAATATTCTCAAGCTACCCAAAGTTTTCAAACAAGGCTCAACGTGGGTAATATAATGTAAACATTATAATTAAATTATAAGTTTGTTTAAATCAATTCATTTTATTTATTCAATTCTGTTAAAAAAGTGAACGATGTCATAAATCTAATAAAAGTAAAATGTAGACTACAGTGCATTAATGTTTTGTTAAATATAGATCGTGAAAAGTTTACGTTGTAATCTTCATTCATGTCAACTGTCAACACAATAATTAAATAAAAAATCTACATTTTGGTTCTATTCAGTTATCTACAAAAGAGTGCTTTTTAGATTTTTAAACGATGTTGTTTTTAAAATAATACTTGAACGCCGTGAGGAAATGAACGAATAGTTTCCACATCGCTTTTAATATTTACTTAGGTACTGCCAGGCGCAGTGATCCAAACGATTACTGCTATTTCCAATGTTGTTAAACTACTAATCCTGTATGAGTTGGACCTATGGCATCGTAAACTCTTTTCATTTGAAGCCTTTGGTTATGGATGATCCTGATGATACTGAGTGGGTAATGTATATTTTCAGCGTGAATTCTAGATCGTAGTTAAAAACCGGCCAAGTGCGAGTCGGACTCGCAAACAAAGGGTTCCGTACCATTATCCATAGAAACGGCAAAAAAAATATGTCTGTCGTATGGAAGCCCCCCTTAAATTTAATTTTTTTCTATTTTTAGTATTTGTTGTTATAGCGGCAACAGAAATCATCATCTGAAAAATTTTCAACTGTCTAACCATTGTCTAACTATCACGGTTCATGAGATACAGCCTGGTGACAGACGGACAGACGGACAGTGAAGTCTTAGTAATAGGGTAATCTTAATTTTTAGTGTTCTGTACCCCTGAAAACGATGATCAGCTACAGTTACAGCCTAGAATGCCCATGTATGAAAGTGATTAGACTACGTTTCACTTTTATTGTTTTATTTATGTGCAATAATAAGTCTACCTACCCACACAAATGTTTTGTTATTTTTCCATTTTTTATCCTTGATTTATTGACAGACACCTACTTATCGCAATTACATTATTTACAAAACAAAGCCAAACTTCAAAGGGACTATGACATAACAAATTCAAAAATGACTGGCCATGGTACTTTCGCACTGTCCACGCCTAGCTATTACTATTCGCTGGCCGTAATATCAATACGATTTTTGTAGCCATCAAGGTCCGTGTCCTTACTCATATGGTACCATTAGGTATTCCGCTACACTACTACGTTGCCTCACCACGATGCAAAATTTGTTACACCTATATAAAAGCAAGGATACTATTTTGGAACTGCCGCATTGCAATTTCATAAGCGGGGAAGCCACAACCATGCCAGTTGCAACGGTATTAGTTTAAAAATAATATTCTTGCATCTTATATACACGAGAAAGTGTTTTAAATAAACATAATATTTTATTTTTTCCAGATAATATTGCTATCGACAATATGTGGATTTGTCCAATGCTCGGAGTTCCATCCGGTCGCACCGCCGAGCGGATCACCTGTCGTCACTGCGGCTAGCTCGCAGTACTTCGAGAGGACCTTCAACAGACTGGTGGCAGCGCCCGCCCTGCAGCCAGTATTTCCCGGGGCACCTCCGCCACCAGTCGTTGTAGACGCTAAAACAATAGTACCGCCAGTGTTCCCAACGAGTCCCCCGCAAACGGTCCCTCTCGACCCAAACGTTGCAATCGCTATTGCCACCGCGCACGCCGCTGCACCCGTCGCTACCATTCTCCTGCCGCCGTACCCATTCGGACTACCTCCAGGGTTCATTCCTCCAGCAACACCATTCAACATACCCTCCGAGAACCCAAACCGAGAGTCAACGACGCAAAAAACTACGACCACCGCCCAAGCTACGACCACCGAGAATGATTTGGAAGTGTCACCTTTCCCGTCAAACAATGACAATAGATTTGCACAAGTGCCGCCGACCAACGAGAACGTGAATTTTAGGCAGTACCTGGGACCGTTACCGGTACAACCGCTGCCTCAACCGAGGCCAGTACCGACACGGCCCGCCCCGCTTCCGCCCCGCCAGCTGCCACCAGCTCAGCCACAACCCCAAAGGCCGCTAAAGCTAAAGACAACCGTGGAAGTGGTTCCAGTTCCTCTCACTTACATCGCACCGCCGCCTATTCATACTCATTCACATATTCACGCACATAGTCATGACCATCACCACCACAGTCATGCACACATAAAGGCTCCTCATGTACACTACCACACATTTGTACCAAGGAAAACCAAAATTATTATCAGGCCTGTAAGAATACATAGAATTCCTGGTCATTTAGTGGCGTACAAACCTTTGGCAAGAAGCTCTGGACCTCGCTACCCTCAAAATTCCTTAAGGGCAAGTGATCCTAGGGAACGTGAACCGACTACTTTCAGGCCCATCAATAGGCCAATGACAAAACCGCCAAGGTTATGATAACATAGTCTCCACTGTATTTAATTAAAGTCCGTCATATTATTATTATTATTATATGATCGGTCATACTTTTTGTTAGTATTATGGCACAAGTTTCGTACAGCCTTTTTAAGGCTTCATAGAAATGCTTCCTCCAGAATATCTCCTATTGGTGATTATTGTTCCTGTTGTTGTTTTAAATGATAACTTTAATGTTAGATATAATATACTCGTAGCTGTTACATTGTTAATAAAAATGATCGTTATTTATACTTTTTTTAAAGTTATTTTATTTACAAAAATCTTAATCATAAAGCAAACTGCTTTACCATTTTGGCCATTGAGAGTTGATGGAGGAGCTAACCTAAAAATGTATATTTCACATAGGTCACACTCGCAAGTCGAATAACAGTCCCTTTTTCTACCTACCAATTATTGTTATTTACTGCTAACGCTGAACAAAATGATTGTACGGATTACTTGGGGAAATGGCCCATACCTTTTAATTTCCATTACAAACACAAATTATCAGTATCCTAAAAGTAAGTATCTACATACAGTGTAACTTAAACTATTAGTACATTCCCTATCTTTTTGGATAATACGCCACATTAGATAATGATTACTTAAAAATATATGATCTCAAATATGTGTCAAATTAATATAAATTCAACATTTATGCATTTTCTAACTACAATGGGCCAAAAAAGGTAATGAATATTCCATCCATCCATCTGCCTTTTGAGGTCCATTGCTGGACATAGGTCTCCTCTAAACGACACAACTCCGATCGGTCCTGTGCCTTCTGAATCCAGCGGTTTCCCGCTGTCTTCTTCAGGTCTTCTGTCTCCCTTGTCGAAGGGCGACCTGTAGGTAATTTTTTTCCGAGTCGTGGTCTCCATTTGAGAACTTTTCTTTCCACCGGTTATCGGTCCTTTAATCGATTGATCTGCCCATTGCCACTTCAATATAATCCTGCGAACTACGTCGGTGAGCTTTGTTCGTCTACTGATTTCATCATTCCCGATTCGGTCTCGTGGCGAAATAACGCATAGATCTCTCCATAGCGCATTGAGTGTCTTTGAGCTTGTGCAAGAGGCCGACGGTAAAGCACTACGTCGCGGATCCGTATGTCATCACAGGCAACACACATTGTTCATGTGTTGAAAACATTCCATATATTTACCCGTCTGGTACCCATCAAATAAAACATACAAAAAAACAAAGACGTCATTGGATTTTAAGGACGTTCCCGAGAGTGCCCCCGGGTGCATAGAGTTTGTCCAGTAATGTCCACGAGGAAAGAAGGAACAATAAACGAAACAGCTACAATAATTAATCTTATGCTAACAAAGCTACGCACGTCTACCAGTCTATACATGTATTAAAACTCCGAATTCACGTCTGTACATTGAATAAATCTTGAAAAAGACTATTAGGTGATGAAAAGTAATCGATTGTATCTGTGTCTTTATGTGTGCGATGGAATCAAAAACTAGCGAAACGATTTTAATGAAACATGGTATAACTGCATCTCTGAGACAGATCAAATTATATCCTGTTTATTCTGAAAAGTAAAGAGGTTCTCCTGGAATATAGAATGAGTTTGTGTGGAATATTCTCTATCATTGAATGACAAATTTGGAATTGGCGGCAAGTTTGTTATTTTTATTTATATGTATTTATAAAATTCAAAAAACGGAAGTCCACGTATTTCCGTTTATTGTACTCGTATTTTGATAAAGAAAAAAAATTGGTGATTTTGTCCTGGATTTAAGATAAATGATACATCAATTATTAGAATAAAAAATACATTTTATCCAAATACCGGAGCAAACATGTAGACAATATAATTTTATTTGGATTTGTATAGCTATTGGGACTATAAAATAAATAAGTAACGGTTATTTACACAGAACAGATAAAGGAGGATAGAAAGGCCATCGAGTCAGTTTTGAAACAAAACCACTGTCGCCAGTTACCCACACTTAGATACACGTTATTATTACCTTTACATAAAATATTCATCAGCCATTGGTCAAATTGCACGAGAATCGCAACTTTTAAAAACTAACCTTAGCATTAAATCAATAAGGATACTTTTTGCTCGCGTCAAGCTGTAGAATTGTGCAAGTTTTGACCTTGTCGACACTTAATGTTGCCAGTAAGTGTTTTGCACAAATTTCGTGCAATAATAAGATTTTAGAGGTTCTTCATAGGATTCATAATGAAACTCGTGATCTGTCCGATTGTCGAATGAATAATTTATTTGTAAAATCACCTATTTATATTTACATTTTCTTTCATACATACTACACTATTTAAAACACTATTTTGACGTCCGCGTATATGTTTCATATTAACAACGTAGGTAACTGGTAACTGGTTCGAAGGTATGACGTATCCGTGTGAGGTATTCTTGAGGTATTCGGAGGTATTCGGAGGTAAGGTAACTGGTAGGTACTGAACCACTACAAGATTAGTAAAATAGAGTATATTTTATTTTACTGTATTATTTATTTATTTATTTAACCTTTATTGAGCCAAAAGATGCCTAACGGCGGTGAAATTAATAAATAAAAGTTAAGAAACAAAATTTACTGCATATTTGAGAAAATTGATCGTGCAATTTTATATGTTATTTACTGGTAACCCAACTAGAGATGTAAACATATTTATCGATAAATATATTTTGAAACTTGTTTAGAGTTATGTAGGTACCTATAATGCTACATCCGCATAAATGACTCTTTTAAAACTAACACTGAAAACATATGCAACTTGAGTTTTGCTTCCTTTAGGTGTTGCGCCTGTTCCATACATCTTATTAACATGCATTTTTTTTATTATCTTCACATGAAAAATTACATTATAATTATTTATTTTATTAAAAAGTTTCAGAGTGAGTGTACGTACTTAAATAAATACACAGGTACAGTTTTAATATATACAGTTGCGCGACGAATGTACTTGTGCAGAGCAAAGATGGGGACTCTTTTGTATTCGAATTTTTTACAATAAATTAATGCAATCTTATATTTAAATTATTTTTCTTTAATAGCTTTGGTAAAGTCTGTAATATGCTTCTCAGTAGAATATAATACAATCTGATGATAAGTAATGTTGCTAAATAATTGAGTTCCGACAAAGTTGCGCAAAATAGAGTACAGTTGTTCCAAAGTGGTACATTGTTTTTTAGGGATCCAAATTTTCTACCCGTTACATTTATCCAATGCTGGTTATTAGGATCCTTTGGAAACCTAAAATAAATACATAATATAAATTAGTACTAAATTACTTATTTAGTACTACACCTACTCCTTGAAATTAAGTATTTACACCTGAAACTACTTTAATTACGTACTCAAGATCAAGACTTATCGAAAAATTTATCTTATACTTTCACAACACTATCTCGCTGCGAACGAACTCGACAGAACATCGTGACGTCATCGCATTCTGTAGGACAGAATACATTGCGCACGAACTATGTGTTCACGTGGATTACTTGCGTACTTTACCGGCAATGTATATTTTTCGTGCAGCTCTTCGCACCACCGCAGTCCGAAAGCGACTAAAAGTATGCACGCGTGATTTCAGTTGAAGTATGATTGTTTAATCATACTTGTTGGCGCGCCTGTCACGCCCACATTTCCATTCTATCCTCCTTTATCTGTTCTGTGGTTATTTATGATGCCTTCTGCTATTCCTATTTTTGCAACACTGAGATGATGGCCATCCAAGGCCTTCTCAAAGTTCTCAGACTAGCAAAACAAAAATGTTGAACGATTTAACGTTACAAATGAACAGAAGCTAACAGTGAGAAACTTTGTTTTCATGACGTAATAGATCATTTCGTTAATGTTAAGTTTACGTACATACGAGTATCAATGTTTCTCATAAAGGCGAACAAGCAGCCAAAGCCACAGACCGAGTACCGGTGAACAAACAGGGCACCGGTTAATGAATTCCTGGAAAATTTGTTGACCCTTCATTAAGTGTTGTATTTAAAACAATACCTACTTACTATTAACATTATTAAGAATTTAGTTGAAATTTTTAATCAATTGAATGAAAACTTAACTAGAATATTTTATAAGGCAATTTGCATGGCGTACCTGACATTGACATCTCTGGTTCAGTCGTGATATCAGTCAGTCCAGCTTTATTGTCGCAACCGCAGTGATACGCGTCCTCAATGCGTGCTCAGCACTAACGAGTCCGTGCAACGCCAGTGACGAAACGCCGGGCAAGGTGAATCTTGTCGTTGTATAAAAGGTTACTAATGTCACCAAATTGTGCACATCACCCCCAGATCCCTCAACGGAACAACAAAAACAAATAACAAAAATGTTCGCTAAGGTTGGTTGAAGGAACAATAAAACTTTAAGAGAAATAAAATTGTTATTCTGCAATTTAGTTGATATTATTTTTTGTTCAGGTTGTATTCCTCGCCAGCATCGCCCTAGCCGCCGCCAAGCCCGGGCTGGTGGGGGCGCCCGCCGCGCTGGTGGCCGCGCCGGCCCCGCTCGTGGCCCCCGCGCCCTTCGTCACGGCCACCAGCTCGCAGTATGTCTCGCGGAACTACAACGGGCTCGTAGCGTCCGCTCCCCTGGTCGCCGCCCCAGCACCCTACTACGCCCCGGCTGCCCCCGTCGTGGCCCCCGCCGCCTCCTACGTGGCTGCCCCTGCCCCACTTGTGGCCCCAGCTGCTTCTTACATCGCAGCTCCAGCGCCAGCACTTCCCACATTTGCCCGATACGCCTCCCCCTATTTTGCACCAGCTGCTTACCTAGGAGGCTACCCTTCAGCTCGTCTTATCGCGCTCAAGAAGTAGACAGATTAAGGATGACTGAATCTGTTAATGTCGAATCTATGTAAATATAATAATAAATTGTTTTAATACATTCGTGTTATATATTAAACCATTTATTATTAACAAACGCCATCTGCTGTTTGTTAAATGTTTAGGTAAATACCTAACATTGCCTTGGTGTTACATCATATAATTAATAGAAACATCGACGAGAAATTGTGTGTTAACTTACCTACACATTGTTTGAGTGGGACCCAATGGCTGAATAGCAAGTTTGAAGGTCCCATACAAGTCCTTGGCAAAACTATGTGGGTTTGAACAAAAACCTTGATTACGTGTTTCAATACCCTTATTATTGTTGATACAGAAAGCCTCTTTGTTTTTAAACAAAATTGAATTTTGAATAAGCGTGAATATCGCACTATTTCTCTAACCGTCGTAGCGGCCAAGGCATAGTATAAGGTAGAGCGGAGCGAAGACTCTTTATACTATGGCCTAGGTGTTATTCTTACCTGCCAAAAAATTAACTACGCACAGTACTCGTATGGGATTCACCGGCCTAAGGTATAGATTTATACTATGGTATGGTATATATTATATACGTATAATTTAATTATTCTTATTCACTTCGAATTAGCATTACAATAACGAGTATGAACACCAAAATAAGTTTTTTGATTAATTATTCATAGTCTGGATTAACATTTAGGCTACTTTTATTCGAAAAACAGGTTCCCTTGGGATACGGTTTGGAAGTTTGTATTGAATTTTTTGAAAATTAATCCGATTCAGTTCAAACTTACATGAAACGTTTATTATTTTAATGAAACGAACATGTAATCTTCAGATTCTCTATATTTTGTAAGAAAAAGAAAAAAGAGCTAAATTAATGCAGATATTTTCAACTATTCAAGGCACGCCCTTGTTTTTTGACTTGGAATTAAGAATATAGATACAAAAATATATGATCTCACATACAATTTCAATAATTTGGTATTTTAAATCGACATTAATACATAATTCATTTGTTCACACATTGCGCCGTAGCACATAGACATTTGTACATTTTATACCGGTTAACACAAAGATAAAGAATGTTTCCTTAGGTTTCACTGGGAAGAGTTTGTCCAGTAATGTCCGTGATTAAATAGGAAGCAACTATAAACGAAACTATCGCAGTCCAAATCCACGCGAGCGAAGTTGCAGGCATCCCCCATAGTAATATTCACTGTGCTTGTGGTTATTAAGTAAAAAATTGAAATAAAATTATCGCTTAATAGCTTTGGACACCTTTCTCATTTCAGATTCAGAATCATTTATTTTTCACTATATGGTATTTGTATACGCTGAATGAACGTCTTAATTTTTTTATTTTTTTTCACAAAGTTGATGCTACCCATATAGTTATATAATCATACCTTTGTCGTCGGTCAAGTGTGCGACGGATACAGTAATCGATAAAGTTCGTGTGCACACCTAATTGAGCATGCGCATGTACTGTCAAAGGAAAGTGAAACCACTGACGACCGATATAGACGTAATGCTTGCAACAGTGTGAACTATATAACGACTTGTATCAAATACTCCGGTATACTCCTCCTTACACGCTTGTCTACACAAGTCGTCAAAATTAAAAATATGACGCTCTTACAATCAGTAAGTTTGACAATATATTTCCATTCAAAGCATCTGAATCGTTCTTTTGCATCTATTTTTTAAATTAATAATATATTTATTTTATTAATTACAGGTCATTTTGGTTCTTGCCATCATAGCTAGCACCCAAGCTAGTGGATTTGGCCACTTCGCTGCAGTAAAGTCCTTTCCAGTCGTCCGATATGCACCGTTCTACAACTTCCCTAACGCGGTGCGATCTATTCATGCAGTGGCGCCCGCTGCACCTGTCTACGCTCCTGCCCCGGCGCCCTTAGCGGCACCTGTGCTGCCACCTCCAGTATTCTCAGCTTTCCCCGCGCCCGCGCTGCCGGCTCCAGCCTTTGCGCCTGCATTGCCTGCTCCAGCACCGCTGGTACCAGCTCCATTATCAGCTCCAGCATACCCCGTACCAACTTTCCCGCCAGCCTTACCGAGTCTTGCACCCGCCTTTCCAATCTTACCAAAACTTGTACCCACATATCCCATTCTACCCAGGATCGCTCCATACATCTCGGCATTGCCAGCGGCTCCATTCGCTCCTATAGTTAGGCCTGTAGCTCCAGTTTATCCGGCTCCCGCCCCAGTTTTTTCTCCTGCTCCACTAGCTGCGTCCGCCCCAGTCGCAGTTCCTAGAGCTGTTCCCTACCCGAATCACCTCCATTTTTATAATAGGTTAGTCCCTGCACCTGTAGCACCTGCTCCCATTTACAAACAAGTAGCGTGGAAATAAATTTAAAAAATTTATTAGTCTGCTTCCAATTTTAGATAGGAGTATTATGCCTTAGTCATTATTTTTAGTGCATTGTTAAAATTTTGTTTTATATTTTTTTTAATTAAACTTTGTTGAAATAATTTGTCTCGTCTTTATTTAATAAGTAGGTACCTTGTTTACATAAAATCCAATAAAATAAGAATTATCACGCCTTAAAATTTTGCAAATACACATATAGCCACTTTTTTTTAAATATCTCTTAAAGTACACATTTCTTTTTTATTTTAATAAATACACCCACAGCTAAATACGTTAACCATCATATTAATTTTTAAAAAAATTCAAAAATTATATAATTTATTCTGCAGTTATGCAACGCAAGTAAAATAGTAGTAGGTGTATTTTAGATTTACAATTTATAAAAATCTACTGATATATTCTAAGCCAAATAGATAGATAGTAGTAGTATAGATAGCAATAGTATTGATACTTTTTAATAGAAACATACCACAATATTATAGAAAACATATGGCAAGAATAAATGGACATAACTCGAGTATTTATCAAGACTTCGTCACAATTTCGGGGTTCAAATCCCTAAAGCTCTTTCCTCCCTTCACCTCTGAATACCAAGAAATGTGCGTTTAAAAATATTAAGTCATAAAAATAACTATCAAAGTAGTTGACAAAAGGGGTGGGAGACCATTTTCCACCAGTTATGTTTAGGTCTCATGTAAAAGGAGCTGTGAGCCTATTTCCAGGCACAAACACGCATAAACAGTAGCTCCTCTCAATTTAAGAACAGACTTATGCTAAGCTAATAATGATGATGATATTAATTGGATATAAAATTCACCGGTGGGGCATACGGCACCACCCATCCATCAATACCTATTCATTGTTAAAAATAGTATCGTATCAAACTTAGTTAAATTAACATTTTAAAATTGTACCAATAAGAATCGAGAGTAGTTTAGATACTAAATCTTCAGGTAATACACCGATCAGGAGACATTTAAATAATTTTATTGTAATATTTGTCTTTGTACTTGCATGAACCTGAATATAATAAATAAATTTAAAAAAAAGCTTCGAATTTTCTAATAGGTACCTCCTTCAACCTTCTGACTTCCACTCGGTATTGCAAAATCAAGAATACAACAGTTTTAAAATTGTCTAGTACATAATATAACTTTATTGATATACTTAAGAATTTTTACAATTTATTATAACCTAAACTAACAAGTCTTTTACATAGGATGGTCTATGAGTTCTCTGCAAATCTAGCGTACAAACGCTGGAGCGACACCAAATGGAGCTCGAAGTAAGGGAGAGGCATAAGGGAAAGGGGCGGCATATCCTGATGCTGGGAAGGAGTATGGAGCTGCCGCATACGGAGCAGGTAGGAAGGGCGAAGATGCGAAGTAAGGTCCAGCTGCGAATGGCACGGAGGTGAAAGAGGCCGCATACGGAGCAAATGGAGCGGGGGCAGCTATGGGCGCAGCAACAGGGGCAGCCAGCGGAGCAGCCACGGGTGCGGCGACCAGAGGGTTGAGTGCTCTTGTCTGCACGTTTATTTGCGCCGCGTATGGTGGGATGTTTTGAGGGACAGCATGAGCGTATCCGACATGTGCTGCAGCCACCAGAGGTGCTGCTACTGCGCTGGCTTCGGCGCCGATGGTGAAAGCCGCAGCGATGAGTACGATCTGAAAAATTAAATTAAAAATGTTTAGTTTATTTACGGAGTTTAACTGAAAATTGAAAAAGAAAGATGTTTCTTTACCCAAAATACTTACAGATTTGAAAGAGAACATTTTGCTAGGTTAGACGACCTTTCCTGTTGAAAAGAAGATGTGGTGTGTGCTTATGTGGAAAAAGTAATGCCTTTTATACGTTGTTTATTGTGATTCAGATTACGTACGACAAAATAACATTTGAAGAATTGCGGCCGGTCATTTGGGATTCGGGAGGCGCGTGCGGAGAAATGGAGCATGTTGAGACACTTCATCGTTGTGAAATTTTTTTACTCATGTGCAGTGTGCAATTGCAATAGGTTATCCATGCAAATTCTGACCTAAGTTTGAACCAATAGTTGGTTCTTCTCGAATTCGATTCGAGAAAAGTGAAAATAATTTGAGAAAGGTGAGCAGCCAGATCATAGTTACCTACTCATAAATTTGATTGAACTTTGAATAATTAGTTTTTTTCAAGTCTATTTCTTCCAACATTTATTTTTATTGTACTTTTTTATTATCATTTTGGAAACAAGTGTAAGTACTAATTAATCACTGTGTCCAAATTTAAACCATTTTAAATTACCTGCTGCACTTCCGAAAATAACTTAAACTACACAACAAACATACTTTTAATTATTTAATAGCAATTGAAACATAATCCCAACCATTTGAGTAAATCAAAAAGTGTTAATATGGATGGATTATATCCGTTAATCAGCCTTCTGAGAGCTACTGTTCCATCAATGAATATTCTGTTTACTTGTATACCTACTACTTACTATTGTTTGACTAGAACATGACTACAACACATACCTACATCATTCTTTTTTCTCTTAGGAAAAACCATATTGCAATGATAACTGTAATTTAAGAAGTAAAGTAAGTAAGTGTAATAGGTATTTTTAACAAAGTAACATGCAGCTGCGCTACATCTAATTTATGATTCTAGGCACGCTTATAGATCTTATCATTCCGTTATTCGTGTTCACGCACTAATTGAAGTTGATCGATTCAAATTAGGGCGCTAATATGCAACGGATAACATCGAAACAAAGCCTATCAATTAGCAAACCATCGAGGAACGTACACTTAGTTCGATCTACATTTTAGGTACAATGAGCATACATAATTAGAAAAGCCTTTCTTTCTGTAATTTATGGAGTTAGCAGTAGAATAGATGATTCTTGAACTAGCTATCAGAAAATACATTTCCCGTCATGACGAACTAAGGCTAGCTGAAGTACAGGTATCAGGATAAGAAATTATCTCTGTATTTTGGTTGCGGTTAAGCAGAGTTCTAGGCTTTTATTTCCAACAATCATAAAGGATAAATTTAAAAGATATGTTGGTAATTGAACGCAATAGTGTAGCTACTAAAAAAATAACTTAGTTGAATAACTTGTTGAAAACTCTTGTATCAATTAAAGATCCGAGAAAATATGAGAAATACATTGCTATATTGATAGTATTTACTAGTTGGTCATGTAGATTTTTATTGGATGAACATGTCAACGTTAAAATTCGGTTACTTTATGGGTAAGTTTCAAAACCATTTAAAACATGGACATACCTCAGGCAAGTTTCATCACAATATTTTCTTTGCCATTAAAGTGGATCAATTCATTGATTCAAAGAGATGATTTTCAAGTAAAATAGATGAATATGCAGGGACAAAAACCGAACGTGTTCAGTGAATTTTAACTATCGACAGTTATATAAAATACAGTGAAATTATTATATACAGAGTCGAAATTAGAATGCATCGTCCGTCAACATGTCTAGCGTCTGGGTCAAAATTTGCGGTGCCAACAGCTACGTCCTGCATTAGTTTGCTTTGCATGTGCTTGTATGCGGCGTCCGTATTGTTGCCCAACGAAATGGCTCCTATGTATATAACATGATGGCAACCAGCTGAAGACACAGTCAATCGTATCTTCTTGAGGTAAAACGAGCAGTCACCACCCTAAGCAAAATGATCGCCAAATTCGTTGTAAGTTACACTTTACTAGATTTGACATATTAAATAGGTGTATTTTGAATGGTTAAAATGATGGTTTCATTTTTTTTAATTTTTAAATGTATGTTTAGTAACTACTTATATTCGAAGCACGTAGCAATAGAAATCGAACGTTCCGAAATCACATCGCAACGCAATGAGTATGCAGTGACGTATGGTTATGATTGCAATCAACATTATCCTTATAGGTAGTCCTCGCCCTCGCAGTCGCGGCCAACGCCGGATTATTACCTGCCGCTGCTCCCGCTGCTTTAGTCGCCCCTGCGTTGCCTGCAGCGTACGCAGTGGCCCCTTACGCTAGCTCCTACTCCGCGCATGCAGTCAACCATGCGGTCGCCGCTCCCGTGGTCGCCCCTGCCCCGGTAGTCGCGGCCGCCCCTGCCCCTCTGGTCGCCGCTGCGGGCCCCGCATATGCCCCAGCACCTTACGTCGCTGCTCCCGCACCATACGTCGCCGCAAGATACTTCTCCTCCCCTTACTACTTCTAAGAATTTGGCGACCTCATTGCCAAGTGACTTGCTCAAATCTCCTGTGTTATTTTTGTAGTTAAAATTTAAATTAAAGAAGTCATATTATTAAATAAATAAATAAATAATCTGCGTTTGTTTTCAAAAAATTTTAAGAGGAATTCCATTCACGGAGTGATCTTAAATTGTATTTACATTTACAAAAAGAATCTTAGACTAGGCTATATTCAAGTTTTGACAAATTCAGGTAGAATTTATGGTCCAAGAGCTGGCATCAATTTTTCGGTAGGTATTTGAGGCAAGCTGAAAACTTGTATAAAGCCTCTCCTATTATACCCCAACATGGAACTGCAGACCTGGCTGGTGAGTAGCGGGACAAAATCAACCCCTATATAAATTTAAAAAAAAAAAATTGCATCTACTTTAATGCATTTTTAGACTTTATAAAAATATACACTAGTTATTTAAACTACACAAAACATGAAAATTAAAAGCCATATTAATCACTACATGTAATGAGTGCATGTAGCGTGATATGAAATGATAACATGTCAGCTGACCGTAGATTGGTGTCATTGAAACCCTGTCCTGCTTCACCATGAAATGTCATAGACATAGACGATAACATAGAAATGATCTATTGTATATTAAACACGCTTATAAACCTAAACAAATACTGATTTTTTTTAAAATGAGGATCGAAGAATGTCACCTCTAAATTAAAGGCACTGTATCGTGACCCTGATAAAATTAAATATAGTTAATTAAATAATTAGCAAACTGACAACTGACTATCATCTAACCAAGATTTATAAAATTATTTAGAACACTATAGTCCGAAAGAATACGAAACTAATGTCTACTTTCCAAAAGCTTGTTTGTCTAAAATAAAATATCGGAAAAAGCATTGAAAACACTACATAAGCAACATAACAACATAATTAATTAAGGACGTGCGTGTCACATGTGTGTGATCGAAAGAGATAATCACGACGTTCGCGGTCGGTTTTTGGATGGGTGACCGTGGATGCTACCGTGTTTTGGAGGGCACGTAAAGCACGGTCCCGGTTGTTTTTCAATGCTGGAAACAGTCGTTAAGCCTTGTCGAAGACCTTCGACGGTGGCTTGAGTACATTCGATACAGAGTTGGCCACTAACCCCTCCACCAATCCACACTGGAGCAGCGGGTGGAGTATGCTCTAGACCTGCCGAGCTGTGGAGGAGACCCGTGCCTAGCAGTGGGACGTCTATGAGTCGCAGCGATGTGTGTGTCACACAATGAAACCATTTAAAAAATATAATAGAAAATGTTTCATTTAAAATTACAAAATACGGTTGTTGGAACATATCTCTCACAATAGACGTCATGCAGCGCTTGTTTGCACCCTGTGCGTGACATACCCTTTTTAGTAATTGAAACGCAATGGATTTCTGAGAATACACCAAGCAGCGAACACACGAGCATATTCATCAGATACTCATCGAGGGAGGAATGGAAGTAAATTGAGTTTGTACCTATTTGGAGTAGGTAGTAATGGTCCATCTCTAGATCAATTATGTTCTGGTCCGGTGCTCCGGTTGGAGAAGCTTTTACCGGTTCTATCATGTTTTTTTCGATTGATAGGTACCAATAGTCTTGAAATACCCAACAATGGTTCACATAAATATACGTATTTCAAGGGATCGAAACGAACCCAAACGTTCTCATTAATATATTTTAATGTGTGCAAAATTACCATTAATTTCTTCTAGTTCTAACCGAAAGGAACACATGGAACATATCTAAATATAACATAGTATGACTCATAGCTGAAATAGGTTAGCCTTTGTCATGCGTCCTCAAAATCTACTCCCATTCCTTAGTATAAAATCCAATCTATACTAATATTATAAAGGAAAATTGATTGGTTTGTAATGTTTTCACACAAAAACTACTGGACCGATTTCGAAAATTCTTTCACCATTAGAAAGCTGCATTTTTACTGAGTGACATAGGCTATAAAATATTACTAAGTGTAAACGAAACTATTGTTATGTCTAATTCCACGTGAGCGAAGCTGCGGGGCGTCCACTAGTAATAAATAACTTCGTAACATTTCCACTACGGGGAGACTCATTAAGGATGACGGGGTCTATTTATAACTAGTCTATTTGATCGGTTATGTAATTCATTCATACTGAAAAGGTCTATCGTCCATAGTATTATTGCGGTCTTGCCTATTATTATTTTAATGCCTTACCTATTTAATTATAACAAATTGACTCTATGTTACATCTCTTTTAAATCCACCTTTCGCAGAATTGAAATGGTTGTATTAAAGTAATTGCTTTTATTATCTCTATAAATTCTTAAATCTATGACCGCCCGCTCAAACTTAGGTTTGTGCTATGTTACGAGTACCTACAAGTTGGTGGATTTCGTAGGCCAGAAGAAATAAGTTTTAAGTCAACATATAGCAGTATAACTGGAAATATAATTCTTGATCCTATATTAAAATTACTTGTTTTAAGCACAGTCTCATTCTCAAATCCTTTCTGCCCCCAGCTGTTTTAATTTTACGTTTAATGTAGTAAATTTGTGCTTAGGTAACTCATAAAATGTGTGGTTTTCTATTTAATTTAATTTAAGTATCGTTGTTACATCATTGCTTCATAATAGTAATACGTAAAGCAAAATGTTTCAAACCCCTTTTACGAAAATTACGTGGAAGGAGGTGTATGAAATTTCGCACAGTTAAAATATGTATCTAATATTATAATTGCAGGAAGCTAATTTGTTAAACTTATTATTAATAATTTATTAAATTTATTTATTAAAAATTATTTATTAATTACTTAAAGCACGTTTAAAAATTAATTTATTAAACGTGCTTTAGTAATACATTAAATAAATAAACGTAAAGATTACACACCACCACTGGTGTGATACACAAAAAAAGTGGGGCTAAAGCAAATGTTAAGCAAGTACAAATTTTAAACAATTATCAAGACTGTTCAAAACACTACATAAATGCGTGTTTGTGTCGCTGGTATTAAAAATAAATTCACTTATCAGACGTGTCATAGTAGGTAGGTACTGTTAGCTTAAAAGGTATGATAGTTTAATAAAACAAAAGCATATTTATTCATACTTTATTACTCACTCTGTTCTACAAGTGTTGTTGGGCATACCATTACCAGTTAAGTTAGTAATCCCTTGAATATACCCTTGAAGATTTTAAAAATAGACTTACTTATCTGTTTCTTGGTAGTAGGTAGGTACTTAAAGTTCTGAACAATATTTTTGCATGGTTCTTTCTAACTGGTTTCGCTTGACTATATAGGTGATAAAAAGTAGCTAACTATGTTTTGATTTCACCTGGGTATAACCCAGATACTTTTCCCATAGTGACTACATAATTTACTACTTAAATACTTATTGACTAATTGAATTTTACGAATCATAAACATTCCTCACAGTTAGAAAGTCAGACAGACAGACATTTCCTCCTCTCACGCGGCGCTGTAGGCGCTCCTGCGCTAATTCGGAATTAGGGGAGATCCCCTCTATCCGGGCAATTACTCCAGGGGTAAACCCCGTCGGTGACTTTCCCGCTGTTGAGCGTGGGAGCCAGTCGATCATCGCGCACGCGGTATGCGCGCGCGGTTCCACTAGCCGTTAGTCCCTAATTCCCCCTAGATGGTCGGGGGGAAGAAGGTCCAACAGCTCCCTAGGGAGCGGTCGGCCTTCCGGGGGGCGCGCGTGCAGCGGCAACTGTGGCATTATTTTCATCCCCACGCACTTCTTCCGCAAATGGATAGACGGGGAAAGAAGACAGCGCTAAGAGCATCTCCTCCGCCATTTTAGACGAGAGCACTTGCACAAGCAACATTCATCTAACAATGCACTATTTCAAAATGTAGCTACGCACAAAATATAAATCTTTCTAAAAATCTAAGGTTCTAAGTTCAAGTACAGGTAAGATAAGTACCTACTTATATTTAATCATAAGAAAATATGTTAATTATTTCTTGAATAAACATATATATTTTAACAGTTTATTACATAAGTTTAATTAACAATTTCAATGTTTTGTACTTAATATTATAATCGTAATAAACAAACACCACCCACTCTGTTTTGTTAAAATGACAATGATGTAATTCTGGCTGCTTGTTGCTAATGCTATTTTCAAGAGCTAAGGCGTGAAACAAAAGGTGCGGCTCCCTGCAGCAGTTTGATGGAATGAGAATGGCTCTTGCAACCTACATAGGATTGTCAAGGAACAATAACAATTTCAAAAATAACGTCCTATCGGTTGTTCAAAAAAATTCCTTTGGAAAACGCTGTTATTTTGCTATCGCATACGCGGCCAGGGGCTTCCGAATTGATTGAGCTAACTCGTATGCCAGTCTGGTCGTGCTGGAGTACGCTCCAAACCTCATTTTTTATAAGAGACCTCAATATACAGGGTGTCCCAGAATGAATGGATAATCCTTGAGCCCCGCACAGAACAGCTCTCCAGCGCTTAGAAAAAAATATCAAAAAAAAAAAATTCCAAGTGATACCCAAAATATGATTTTTTTTAGAAAAACATACGTTATTTTAGCTTCACTTCACATTAATTTACACAACTGCCACAAATTAATGATATTCTTGGCGTTTTTGGTGTCATTTTATTTCTAATAGACTATACTACTAGAAATACATAAAATAATATAAGTATCTGTGATACTTTTTTTATAAAAAAATAAGAACTTGAATTTTTAACATGAAATTTGATACCAAAATAATTTTGACATAGTTTGAGAGTGTTTCATGTAAAAAAAAAGTATGAAAACGTAAGTGTCCAGCTATTTTAAAAACATGCGCAGTTAATACAGATTAAATAATGGTATAATACATCATTTTATCTAATACTACTACGAAGTTATTGCTATTGAGATGCAAAACGAGTAAATACGACTAAAATTAAAATGTTAATGTCTTAATACATTTTAATAATAATAAAACATTTCAGGTGTCGCTGCGATCCATAGACACTGCTGCTGCGGGAGGTCCAGAGCATACTCCACCACGCTGCTCCAATGCGGATTGGTGGAGGGGTTAGTGGCCAACCCAGTGTCGAATGTTCTCAAGCCACCTGAAGGTCTTCGACAAGGCTTAACGACTGTTTCCAGCTTTGAAAACAACCGGGACCGACGGCTTTACGTGCCCTCCGATGCACGGTAGCGTCCGTGAAATTTTGCCACTAGCGCTCACCTATCCACAAACCGACCGCGCCCGTCGTTGCTTAACTCTTTCGGTCACATTGAATCGACGCGAGCCATTGGGCTATGGACGCTACATTTCAGGTGTACATTACATCAATCTTTATTCACAACAGGTGTTCAAATTGTCTGCCACCGATTCTAATACACGCTCGACATCTTCTTTTATAGGCTCTACTAAGAAACCGTGCGTAGAGTCATTCATTTATTTTTGAAGCGGCCTCTTGAACACGGCTGCGTAATTCCTCATTTGAATTTGTTTTCGAGTACACTTCTTCCTTTAGACAGCCCCAGTAAAAAAAAAACCGACAGTTTAAATCTGGAGATCGAGGAGGCCACAGAATAGGACCCAAACGACCAATCCATTTGTTTGGATACGTGGCATTTAAATAAGCCCGGACGTTTGTACGATAATATGCAGGGCAGCCATCATTCTGTAACCAATGGGATTCCATTACCTCCTACGAAACAGTCGTTAAGCCTTGTCGAAGACCTTCGGGTGGCTTGAGAACATTCGACACTGTGTTGGCCACTAACCCCTCCACCAATCCGCATTGGAGCAGCGTGGTGGAGTATGCTCTGGACCTCCCGCAACAGCAGTGTCTGTGGGGGAGACCCGTGCCCAGCAGTGGGACGTCTATGGGTCGCAGCGACACCTGAAATGTTTTATTATTATTAAAATGTATTAAGACATTAACTTTTTAATTTTAGTCGTATTTACTCGTTTTGCATCTCAATAGCAATAACTTCGTAGTAGTATTAGATAAAATGATGTATTATACCATTATTTAATCTGTATTAACTGCGCATGTTTTTAAAATAGCTGGACACTTACGTTTTCATACTTTTTTTTTACATGAAACACTCTCAAACTATGTCAAAATTATTTTGGTATCAAATTTCATGTTAAAAATTCAAGTTCTTATTTTTTTTATAAAAAAAGTATCACAGATACTTATATTATTTGATGTATTTCTAGTAGTATAGTCTATCAGGAATAAAATGACACCAAAAACGCCAAAAATATCATTAATTTGTGGCAGTTGTGTAAATGAATGTGAAGTGAAGTTAAAATAACGTATGTTTTTCTAAAAAAAATCATATTTTGGGTATCACTTGGATTTTTTTTTTTTTGATATTTTTTTCTAAGCGCTGGAGAGCTGTTCTGTGCGGGGCTCAAGGATTATCCATTCATTCTGGGACACCCTGTATATTCAATGCTATGATAAAACTGAAGAGGAACTTTTTCTGTACTTTTTCAAAATTTCATTACACAAAAACCAGTTTAGCACTAAACCTAGCTACCGCCGTAAGTCTAAAGTCTTTCTAGGGAGTTCTAGTTACTAATATTTTTGCATAATTAATAATCCATATTATTTGGCATGTTGACTGTTGATTAGCAAACAGCCTTGTGTGTAAACTGCCTAAGGTAAGCTCGCGGCCTACACTCCAGAATGCAGTTGTTTTGAAAGCTGTACGCTTGTGAAATATTCAGAAATTTACTGCAGCTGCTAACCAAACTTGCCAAAATTGCATACCTAAGTAGAAATCAATGATACTAGTTAAGGTAGGTAATAATACCATAAATAATTTCATAACAAAACAGACAAAAAAAATTTCTATTCATACGATACGGTCCTTCGGGTTTTGATATACGTATCATTCGTATTTCTACGAAACATTTACTTGTCTTTTGTCTGCATTGACAAACGAAATATTTGATTATGACATTTAGATACCTATGTAATTATATTATCTCGGACTGAGCATGGTTCAGCTTGAAATTAAAAACAATGTGTAGTTAAAAAGAATTAAGACAAATTTCTTTGTTTCGTCTTTTTTGCTATCTGTACAAAACATCTGGAGTAAAGTTAATATAGATGACCTAGGCCTAAGTTGGAGGTAGGGTTAGACGGATTGGGCGAGCAATGTGCTAAGCACTATAAAAGCTCCGACTTCGCCTTCCCTTACCACATTCGTTCCCATATCTCCCTTCTTCACTTCAACAAGACAATCCCACCTCCTGTCAAAATGTACAAGCTGGTAAGAATAAAAAACCAATTATAATTTAAAGTGTTTTACTACCTTAATGAAATTATAACTTTACTTCTTTAAAAATACAAAATAATTAATAAATTTTTATTTAAAATTTGGATGATTCCTAACGCTTAGATATTAGTGAATATTGCATTAGCTAATAGTAATAATTAACAATTATTGCTTAAAAGTGGAATACCTAGCAATAAATTAAAAATGTTTTTTACTTAGGACGTTTTTAGATTTAGTTTAATACAATTTACGAGTTGGATATAACGTTCAAGAATAAATTTTTTATCATGCTAATTTACTTTAAATTTCATTAATATTTAATTAATGAATACAACTTTTTTTTATAGTTAAAAAGATATAAAAAGTCTATCCGAAGTATGAACGAATACAAAATAGAGATATAATAGGTTAAGTAAAACCAATCTGGAGAGTTAATAGCTAACGGGACAAAAAATCCTAATAGAAAACTCTGCAGTCAAGATAACATAAATAATCACAGGTCCAAAATTATTATATGCATCTATATATTTCAAGCAAGTAATTAATCACACAATATAATGTCTCATTAAACACCTTCACGGTCGATACTTAATCGAGTATGATCGATATTATAAATCTTGTCGTATTATTGCGCACTGGCATTTAACAAAGAGAGAGATAATGTCACATTTCCTATAAAGCCAGTTTGCAAGCGGTAATTGGTACTAATAAAACAGTTTAAATACAAGCACGTTTGGTAAATTTATAGGTTTTATAAAATAAGGCATAAAACTATTTGGGCCTTTAAACTTGCGAAACTTCTCAATAATTTCTCCATCAGGCCACACTTAGTATGAGTTTGTATTGGAGGAATGACCTGATCTACAAATAATACTCTAAGCAAGGAAACATAATTTAGTCAACAATAAAATAAATACGCAAATTCAAAGCGTTTGCTCTGTTTCTAAAAAAATTTTTTGTTTGTATTTCATTGACGAGCGTTTGTCGTTTGTAAAAATATTCACTAAATTTTTCCCCTGGCATTAATAACATTATTATAATTATTTAATTTTTGTTTCAAATTACATTTTGGTAATCAATTACATACATTCTGAGGGGAGACCCGTGCCCAACAGTGGGACAAAGAAAGGGTTGTGATGAAGCAAATAAATACTAATCAAGTTTGTTAAAAGTTTGTTAAAAGTCAGTTGGGCAAAGGCCAATAACCATAGTTTGAAAATTAGGGTTTGCTTGTAGGGAAGAAACAATTTAGATACCTACGTTTGAGCCTGAGGTTTCGGCACGGTACCCAGAAATATTTAATGTTTATTTATTCTGTTTATAATTTAATTTAGGTACATTGAAACCTTTCATCGAATAGCGAATTGTGCTTTCCTTAAAAGGAACCGAAAGGAATTTTGTGCTCGTAAAAATCTTTGCGAGGAGTAATGATGATTGAGTAATTATTATTGGTTCACTTTTAGTATGTTTTTGTTAACTTGACATTCACAACACGGCAACGACCTCCCAAGGCCAGAGCAAGTACTATCCGGAATAAATCACTCCAACTTTTTGTATCATGTCGCTGATATCTGGCAAGCAAACGAGTACAAATTACGCTATTATAAATAACTTATCTCGTTCAAAATAAATCTTTTGTGTGTTAAAGTGCTCCTATCGTAAGATAGAAGTGGAGAAAGTTAATAAATTCTAAACATTGGGTTTGGGTTTGAGTTCCGTTTCATAAAAATATTAACTTACCTACTTTACAATCCTGTTAGAGGCTATTTGGCATTTTGTGGTAACGCAATAGCATAACAAAATAGATTATTAAACGTTATATCTACAGGAATATAAATATAATTTAAAAAAGGTATAAAGGTAAAGGTAAGAATTCTTTTTACCACTGGCATAATTCATAATCCAGTTTGGTTATGCTGAAGTATCTACGAGATAAGGACATGAATGTGCTAAGGCCGGCTTTGTGCTAGCGGACTAAGTACCTACCTACTGCAAACTAGAATGTAAATATCCAATATCCTTTAAGGACAAACGACACAATTATCTATTAGTAGCAGAGAATTCATTCCAAATCATTTACCTACCTACTTATATAGTTCAATTTGGAGAGTAAAAAATGAATGCCTGACACGATACGACATTACACTAATACGTTTTTTTACAAATCGAGTTCTTGATTAGATTTCGTCAAGTCAAATATCGAGGCTAGGTTATGTTCACAACAGACAGATGAAAAAGTCAAAGGGCTCTCCGTGAACGAGATTTCCAAAAATCTCGAAACCTGAATCTGCTTTCTGATACCTATTTTCTTATAGTTCGTATTCGCTGCCCTCCTGGCCGTCGCCTCTGCTGCCCCCGGTCTCTACGGTGCCTCGTACGCTGCGGCCCCCTGGGGGCACGGACTAGTGAGCGCTCCTATCGTCAGTGCCCCCATCGTCAAGGCTGCAGTCCCCGTTGCCACCTCCTATGCTAACACTGTCAGGGTAAGTCGCAAAACTTTTTTTTGTACCTATTTCACTGGCTATTCTGCTCCGCTGGCTAATCCGCTAGTTACCGTCATGTCGAGATTAGGTAAAAGATAAATAAAAGTAAAGTCTTAATAGTCTTAAGAGTCTTGATAATTTTAGCTGTGAATAAATGTGGGCTACTCAGGGGTATGGACCTTTATATTCCTACTGTTGACGTTTGCAACCTCAAGACCTCCATTTCAGTCATATCTTAACAGGCAGGAGTTACCGTTAAAAAAATGTTGTCCCAAACTATAGTTAATTAAGTGACTAAACTGCAATAAAGTACTCAGATCTTAAGATAACTGCGAAAAAAGCCTGATTTGAGGGCACATGAGACCAGGCGAACTGACACTGAACTGAACAAGTGCTCTTCTATATCTAGATAAAATGGACAGAGGCTCATATAACTTCCATTGCTTATAATAATTTGTTCCAGATTGCTTCTCCAGCCGTTGCCGTTGCGCACGCGCCGATCGTGGCTGCCCACGCTCCCCTGGTAGCCGCTCACGCCCCTCTCGTGGCTCCCGCCTACGGCCACGGCTGGTGAGCGACCAGCTCCGAGGACCATCACTGCCGCTCCAGACAGACCTCGTTCAAAAGCGCAACAGTCACCTACCATCTAACTTATTTAATTACCTACTTATTAATAAGACTATCCGGAATGCAAAAGTTTGAATGAAAGAAATGTGTTTAACTTGAAAAAAAAATACATGGTTTTATATATTTGACACAGCATTTTACTTTTTTAAATTATAGCAACAAAACTATAGGTACCTTAACCTAATATGTTCATAAATTTATTTTAGTCCTGTGTGATATACAGTTGTTCCATTATAAAAGTAATATATAATCATAATCATAATCATAATCATTTATTGCATTATTACAGGTACATAAGTAAATAGTTGTTACAAATATTATTTGTCCTCTGTAATATACCTAAAAGGCGTGCAAAATTTTAAATTTAATTGTCATATTACCTATACCTACTCCGTGTCTACCATTGAATTAACAAATTGTTCAGAAAACGAAAGCATATATATATCTTAATATACCTATATAAATCACGTGTCACGTTGTTTGTCCGCGATGGACTCCTTAACAACTAAACCGATTTTAAATTAAATTTGCACACCGTGTGCAGTTTGATCCAACTTGAAAGATAGGATAGCTGACATCTTAATTTATAGCCGCAATATTATTTTATTGCAAATTATTGTCTATTATTTAACATTCACAATTATCTGTTAACTCCAAACAATTTTAACAGATGGCGATATCTGTTGACTGGATTGTGTAAGTAATCAATAGATGGCGCTGCTGTGTTAAACCTACAAATGTGTCATTTAAGCTATAATTGAATAGCATAACCACCACGATTTTGTCTAATTCTACGCGAGCGAAGCTGCGGACGTCCACTAGTACCTATATATATATTATCAAACGAATAAAACCACTTTGCGAACGCATTTCATACACAATGAAATTTTTTTCACTGCAGCTTTACCTATAAAATGTTAAGATAGATGTATATTATGTGCCTTATTTATTCTCTCACCAGTCTGAATCACTTGAATGCAATGAGCGTAAGTATATCAACAATAAAAAATGTATGTTGTTAAGAAAATAATGTCGCCATATTTAACAAAGAGAGATTTTATAGTTCAAAATAATGATACAATATACATAATATAATAAAGAAAGAGTTAAGCAACGACGGGCGCGGTCTGTTTGTGGATGAGTGACCGCTAGTGGCAAAATTTTATGAACGCTACGATGTCTCGGAGGGCACGCAAAGCCGTCGATCCCGGTTGTTTTCAATGGTGGAAACAGTCGTTAAGCCTTGTCGAAGACCTTATGTGACTTAAGAACATTCCGCACTGGGTTGGCCACTAACCCCTCCACCATTGGAGCAACGTGGTGGAGTATGCTTTAGACCTGCCGCAGCTGTGTCTGTGGAGGAGAACAGTGCCCAGCAGTGGTACGTCTATGGGTCGCAGCGAGCGAAATATTCTCAACGCATCAAAGTACCAATTATTCGGGATACAACGGAATTTATAGCTCTTTATCGATACTAATGATTTGGCTGACGAAGCACGTTAATATTTTGTCATGTATACGTGAAATAATCAACTGGATAAACAAGTCCTGGGCGGTAGTAAGGCGGCTTCCATATAAGGCTCGATATAATACGCATGCCGCCTTAGCTGGCCCATGAAGCTGGACCTTTATAATGATACCATTGTTATTGTTACATATATGTTGAGAGCTGCAATCTCTGCAACAAATTCAAAATCATGTGATCGTTATGATAAAATGCGACATGGATAAAATTTTACTTAATTTATAAATAACTACGAATGATTGCGAGTACATAAGATGCATTAGATTTTATAAAATAAAAAATTTTGGTTGGCAATGAACTTAACATTTAAACACAAATTAAATAAATATGTTCCGCAGTAGAAAGCTAACAATTCAGATATTTCAAGGGATTGACTACTACTTTGATTACGATCCTGTGTCGAAGTTCGTTTTGTTCGTAAAAGTTTAAATGATCAAAATGTATTACCTTATTTAAATTATAATCGCATCGGAGTTATGGTTTTATCAGCTCTCTATGATTTTGAGATTCAATTAAGCTTCTTCCGAGTGGTCCGGCAACGCAATGAAAGTTCTGCCAAGGTCATTCTGCGTAAACCTTAACATTTCAGTTTATAGAGTACTTCTACAAAAAATATTTTAACGACGTCTTGGACGTTCATACGAATTATAGTACATAATTAAAGTAGGCGTATAACTAACTTTTTAATATAAACAACATCACCGCGTTAAGTAGTTAAAAACTGGATAATAACTAGCAACAACAACTAAGCGAGTCAAAAGAAATTGTAAAATAAATACCCTGTAGGTATAACCATATTCATATACATATACAATATCGTTATTCCACAACAGGTCCATTGCGGTTGTACAGGACAGGTACAATGTTACATATAATTTTAATAACCTTAAAATTATTTACTAGGTACTCGTACATTCGATCTTAAATTAATGTAGGTATAAATATCTATTTCTTCATGTCTTCCTAGACAATCCGAATTCGATCAATGTTTAGTAACACTATTATATCAGCCAGCTTTTAAGTTCGCTCCTACTCGTTAATCGCAGTGCTGCCACGCTGCAAGCATTTAATAAACAAGGCAAAGCATTGAATTTTTTTCACACCTAACGTAACAATTTTGTTCATAGGGCGTGGTACTAATATGTTTCCTCAATACGATTCGGTATGGATTACATTAGTGTATTTGTTTGGCTTTAGTAAAAAGGTTTTCACTATTTTTAATAACAGTGCTTTCTCTAAAATGTACATGCTGCTTACGCATAGGTGATACATGAGGCGAAATAATTGTGAAAAGTGTGAAGTTGGCATTAAGGATGAACATGTACCTATCTCTCACAACCACGAGTACATAGGCGTGAAATATGTTCTTTCCATGGGGGCGTTCATAAAATACGTGAGATGTTTAAGGGGGGGAGGGGGTCGAGTCAAATCTCATCTAATCTGACGTTGGAGAGAGGAGAGTGAGGAGAGTCTACAAAAATTTAAAAAAAACACCTCACGTAATTTATGGACGCCCCCATCTTGATTCTCCAGTAGGTACGAATCGAAATTATTAATTATTAAATAATAAATGATATATTATCAATAATGCAATAATAGGGGTGTATTGCATTATTGATAATATATAATATGGTTTTTCATATGGCATTAAGCCCAGGCGAAACTTTTTGAAAATACTACTTTTTTTTTTTTTATGGAAAAAAGATAGCAAACGAGCTTGCAGCACCACCCATCCGCTGCCGCCCATGACAACTGTGACTGACTTTGAACAAGACTCAATTAGGGACTGGGATGGTTAGTCCAATTAGTTGAGAGAGTTAATTAGAACATTAGTTGGTCAGTTCGTTAGTAGGTATGAGGACTGGGGACTGTTAGTGATAGTTAGTCCTGTTAGTTGGTGTTAGTAATAGTCCAGTTAGTACTTGTTAGTAGGAGTCTCGTTCTAAGTCAGTCACAGATGTGTTGCTACCCTTGAGGACTAAGATGGTCGCCTCTAAAGAAGTGTAACCGGAATCCACACCTTTCCAACCGGACCACAATTGCTTTAAAAACAATTATTACACGGCAGAAATGGTACTAGGTACCGTGGCGGGCGGTGGTACTGCCCCGGGCGAACTACTTTATCCCATCCTTAAATTATGTTAAATTTAGTTAAAAGTACCCAAGTAAGAGAGGTGACAATAAATTTTTCGCAAAATTATTTTAATATAGACGGATCTGTGCTAGGCTAGTATTAGATAAAAAATAATGTAAGTTTATGCTAATTGCTGATAGTAAGCTTATATCAATCAATTTTTGTTTAATAATACGACCTTAGGTATCTTAAGTAGATGAGTGTATAATGCAATTCATGAAATGTACTGTATGAGTACTACAGATTTAATATTGTAGTGCGATGAGTAACCAAACAAGTCGATCTTGACTTTTAATAAATCTGAAACACGAGTGATATAAATACGTGCGCTGCGGGAAAAAAAGTATCAGTAACTCCCCTTTCGTCGTTTGCATCTGAACTAACACAGACCACGATGAAATCGCTGGTGGTGTTCCTTTCCGTGATGGCCGTGGCTGCTGCCAAGCCCTCGGGCCTGCTGTACGGTGGCGTGACCGCATACGCGGCGCCCGCTGCCGTGGTCGCGCCCGCCTTCTCGCACCAGTCACGCATCGACATCAAGTCATCTCCCGCGGTAGTGGCTACCGCCGCCGTCGCTCCCGTCGTCCGCGCCGTCATCGCCCAGCCCGCCGTGTACGCCGCACCCGCCATCGCAGCCGCCCCCGTGGCCATCGCGCCCGCCGCAGTCTCCTCCCAGTCCCGCATTGACATCAAGTCGTCGCCCGCCGTCGTGAGCTCCGTTGCCTACAACGCTCCCATCGCCTACGGCACCCCCGTGGCCTATCCCGCAGCGGTGGCCTACTCCGCGCCCATCGCCGCTGCCGCATACGCACCCGCCGTTGCTGCCCCTGCTTTGGTCAGGACCGCTGCCATCGCCCCCGTCGGCGACGCGATCGTCTCCCCGGCCGCCCCCGCCGCCCCTGCCGTGCCCCTCGACACCCCGGAAGTCGCCGCTGCCCGCGCCGCTCACTTGGAAACTAAGGCTCTAACGGAGGCGCACTTGATCAAGAAGCGCTCTGCGATCGCTACCCCTGTCATCTCTACCTACACGGCTGCATCTCCCGTCTTCAGCTACGCTGCCTCTCCCGTCATCTCTACCTATGCTGCTTCCCCGATCGCGTACAGGGCACCCTTGGCCATTGGTGCTCCTCTTCTGACCAGGGCTTACAGCGTACACCCTTATTAAACATCACCTGAGTAAGGAAGTACTATCTCCGTTCAGATGCAAAATGGACAAAATAAAAAACTGACAAAAACATTTATTTGACTTAATAATGACAACCGGCAACCCTACTAATATCTGCTAGGTATTTATATTCTATTGCAAAAATTATATTACTTAAGTAATAGTTTTGTCGAATCGTAATGAAATGGCAGTACAAATTCTCAATTTTAAAATTCCTTTTTACTGGATAGATTTAAAGAATAATTCTACCTATGTATACATTTTTCATAAGCTCACTGATTCAATCATGATACGAGTAATAGGAGGGAGCGGAGAAAGGCCTATTGGCTCACTTCGATTAGACAGAGTTAAGCAACGACGGGCGCGGTCGGTTAGTGAATGGGTGACCGCTAGTAGCAAAATTTCATGGGCGCTACCGTGCTTCGGAGGGCATGTTAAGTGATGTTGGTAATGGTGAAAACAATCGTAAAACCTTATCGAATACTTTGGGTGGCTTTAGAACATTCGACAATCGGTTGGCCTCTATCCCCCCCACCAATCCGCTTTGGAGCAGCGTGATGAAGTATTTTCTAGACCTGTCGCAGTAGTTCGTCTATGAGTAGCAGCAGCAGCATGATGTGTCCTTCAACGTTATAGCAAGTGACATTTAATTTCTTCAATCGCTCATAACTTATAAAAGTCATTGGTGCGTGCCGTTTAGGTTTGAATCCGGACCGCTCGAGTGAGAGGCGAGTTCGATTGCCACTGGGCTGTCACCGCTATATTTCTAAGGTTATACATTTTTTTAACTAAGGCTGGTTGATATACTTACAAACTCAGGTTAGGGAAAGAAAGGCATAATTATAATTGTTAGGTAAATAAAAAATAACATTGAGTATCGGTCTATATTAATAAAATTCTGATGGGTCCATGAAATCAACGGATGAACGAGAAAACTTGTACCTACCACTAAACAGAAAGATTTTATCATATATACTAGGCTTATCATTTTATATTAGTACTAGTGGACGCTCGCAGCTTCGCTCGCGTGGAATTAGACGTAACATAACCTAAATACAAAATTTCATTGAAATAATGTAGGTATATACGAAAAACTTTTATACCTACTAACTTTGCACCCCCCTTTTACCCCCCCTTAAGAGATGATTTTCGAAACTCAATAAAAAACCTTCATAGGTACTGAATTTCATTCGAATAACATGAAAAACGGCAAAGTTTCATACTAACTTTGCACCCCCCTTTTACCCCCTTAGGGGGTGAATTTTCAAAAATCCTTTCTTAGTGCTCCCCTACGTTATAAAAGGAACTCCTGTGCAAAATTTCAAGTTTCTAGCCCTTATAGTTTAGGCCCTGCGTTGATATGTCAGTCAGTCAGTCAGTCAGTCAGTCACCTTCTCCTTTTATATATATATAGATTTATCTACCTTGAAGTTTTACAACCGACCAGCGGAAGCTTGCGTTTGCGTACAACAAAAAATGTTCTAATTGAACAAGACTATAATATTAGGGGACTAGCTATCGCTTGAAGGTCAATAGTGTTACATTTTTTTGTTAATTGATATGCGAGGAGCTTACTATAAAAAGATCAACCATAATGAGTTAGGCATCAGTCCAATTTGTTCGACGATTAGACAAATACATCACCGATTACAATGCTTAAGCTGGTAGTTTTGTTCTCCGTGCTGGCGTTGGTGGCGGCCAAGCCTGGATACCTAGCTTACAGCGCTGTACCCGCAGTGTACAGCTCTGTGCCGGCTTACAGTTCCGTGTCGCAGTACAGCTCGAACATCGTTCACGGCTCACCGGTGGTTCCGTCAGTGTACAGCGCGTACGGCAGCCCTTACCTCGCGTCGGCGGTGGTGCCCGTGGTCTCCCAGGCGCCGCACTCGCCCGCCGTGCTCCTCGACGCCGTCAACGGAGTTCCCCTCGACACCCCTGAAGTCGTCGCCGCCCGCGCCGCCCATTACCAAGCTAAGGCACTCTCCGGTCACCACCTCGCCAAACGCTCCGTTGTCTCTCCCGTCGCTTACAGTGCAGTCTCCCCCGTGAGCGCTGTAGTGTCTCCTTGGGCTGCCAGAACAGTCGTTTCTCCCGTCTCCTATTCCTCTCCCTACGTCTCCACCTATGGTGCTCAGGTATTCCCAGCCTATGGTTACTCCTCTGTATACCCCAGGGCTCTTTCTGTTCACCCCTGGTAAACAAATATCCAATGAAACAGACAAACGCAACAGGTCTAATTGACAAAATAATTATTTTGTAAAAACAAATCACTGCCGTATTAAAATAATTCTTCATTAGTAAAATGTTTTTTCTTTTTTAACTTTATATCTATGTCCAATTATCCATTAATATTCCTATAGAAAATTTTTTTAGTATCGTGGGAAACTGCGTTACTTACCTGATCAAGTGTGATTGCTAATTCTTATGATTGACCGCTAGTGGGGAAATTTCATGGGCGCTTTCGTACTTTGTAGGGCACGTTAAGCCCTTAGTCCAAGTTGTTTTCAATTGTAAAACGATCTTTAAGCCTCGTCGAAGGCCTTCGGGTGGCTAGAAAAATTCAACACTGGGTTAGCCACCAACTCTCCCACCAAACCGCATTGGTACAGTGTGCAGTATGCTCTAGAACTCCCGTAGTTGTGGCCCCACAGTGGGACGTCAATGAACAGCATAGGATTTAGAATAGCTGTACAAATTATAATTTTTCCCACAGCTTCACTCGCAGAAAAAGTGTAATCAAGTTAAGAATAGTGTGAGCGCCATTTGTTGATAGTGTGAAAAGTGTCGTATGTGCTACTAGGCTACCTACCATTGTAATAATTTAAATCGAAATCCATTTTGCAGTTTTTGCCTGATTGAATAACAAACATTAAACATCCAAATATCGAAACATCCAAACATTCTAACTTACAAATATTCACATTTATAATATTAGTAAGATATCATCCAAAATATTATTTACGAGTAGATCTGTATAATAGTTCTGAAAACGTTTTTATTGTAAGGTTATATGATTATTTATTTATCTTAAATATATATCACGTTTCACGTTGTTTGTCCGCGATGGACTCCTAAACTACTTAACCGATTTTAAATTAATTTTGCACACCGTGTGCAGTTTGATCCAACTTGAAAGATAGGATAGCTTACATCTTAATTTATAGCCGCAATATTATTTTATTGCAAATTATTTGTCTATTATTTGACATTCACAATTATCTGTTAACTCCAAACGATTTTAATATCTGTTGACTGGATTGAGTAATTAATCAATAGATGGCGCTGTTATGTTAAACCTACAAATGTGTCATATACGCTACAATTTAATAGCATCACCACCAATGTCTTTGACTCCTCCTCAACGGTTGGATAGATGTTGATGTTTTTTTGTGTGTTCAAGGGGATTCGAGAACGGTTAAGATTCACAATTTGGTCCACTGGAAAATGTTTTTCAAACACTTTAGTATTTTATATTTTTAACCGTCGTTCATTGACATGAAGTCATTTACATGAAGTGTCGCGTCACTTTGACATTTCATATGGCAGAACAACGTTTGCAGGGTCAGCTAGTATTATATATAGACAGGCCCGTTGGCGCAATCGGTAGTGTCTGTGGCAGCAGGGCTCGTGGGTTCGAATCCCACTCAGAACAAATATTCGTGTGACGAATACTTACATTTGTTCTGTGTCTGGATGTTAATATTATATATTTAAGTATGTATTTAAAATATCCTATGTATGTATATCAGTCTCTGACATCCATATCACAGGCTCGCGCCTACTTTGGGGTCAGGTGGCCGTGTGTGAGAATGTCCAAGATATTTATATTTATTTATATCTCTATATAGTTAGGTTAATAGATTTTCTGTGACATGGACAAAACTTCGTAATTACTGTGAGCAATTTTCTCATAGGTAAGTAATGTTATACATATTTCAATTTCAATTTCAATAGCCTTTATTAACAATTAACTTAAACTAAATACAATTTTTGAAAGTATATAATCAGACATCGGTAATGTAATTGTTTTGCTTTTCAGCATAGGCCTCCCCCAGTTTTTTCCATAGCTGTCGATTCTGCGCTTTTCTTCCCCACGTCACTCCTGCTATCTCCTTGAGATCATCTTCCCACCGTCTAAATGGTCTTCCTCGTTCTCTTTTTCCTTCCCTAGGATACCATTCTGTCACGATCTTGGACCATTTTTGCTTCATGCTCCTAATGAGATATATGCATCCTTAATTTAATGTCGCCGCTTTGAATAAATGTGACAATACATAAAAACATGATTTTGTGTACTTACTATGGTCCTTTTATTATCACAATTCCTACTAATTTTAATACCTGAATAATTAACACAAATAGATCATAATGATGAAAGTGATTCTTATAATAATCACTAGACAACGAGTATCGTCTCTTCCTTAACACCGAGGTAGGTATTCTAACAAATGAGTGTTTCAATTTCTGAATTCTCACATCATCCACCATCGACTTACAGGAGTTTCGGTACAGAGAAATTCAAGGACCTTTGGAATTATTTCCTTACGAAAAAAAGGTAAGACATTGCAAACAATAAAATTCGCTCAAAAATTTATTTTTTTATAAACGAGTATCAAAACATGACTTAACTCTAGATCAGACAACCATTTTCGTAAAACACATTACTCTTTATATGTTACAGACTTAAACAATCACAGTTAGTATGCTCCAGCTCCGTAGTGGCCGCCGAGGGCAGCACCGTGGAGGTAGGGCGCTACGATGGGCTTGACTGGCACCACGGGGAGCACGGCGTGGGAGGCGCGCAGGTCCACGCGCTGCTGGTGCGACACGGCCACGGGGGCCACGTGCACGGGAGCCACGTGCACGGGAGCCACGACGACTGGGGCGTACGGCGAACGTTTCAAAATATGATGACCGGCTCCGAAGCCAGCTCCAGATCCGAATCCAGCACCACTGAGGCCGGCGCCAGCTCCCGCTCCTAAACCAGCTCCACCAAGGCCTGCGCCAGCTCCAGCTCCGAATCCAGCCCCACCGAAGCCAGCACCAGCACCAAGCCCAGCTCCAAGTCCGTGACCTCCAAATCCATGAACGATGCCAAAGCCGTGTCCAGCCAGTCCATGACCTGCAACTAGCCCGTGGCCAGCTCCGAGACCGTGTCCGTACCCACTCGCGTATCCGCCATATCCCGCACCGAGCCCGGCGTATCCGTGGTAAGGCACGATCACAGCACCGTGAACTGGCGCCGCCACGATGGGAACAGTGTGTCCGTTGCACAAAGCAAGGCAGGCAGTCAGAACTACGAATCGGAACATCTTGTCTTGGTAGTTAGTTAGTTGCACAAGAAAACCCGGTTGACTGGTGCAAAGTACCTGAAAACTCATGCTCTTATACTATGAAAGCTGAATCACAGTGACAGGATTCAATCCTAATAATAGATTCGTCACGGTATTGAACACTGCCAAAGTCACCAAAAAATATCGGAATCAATTTTTTGTTACACGTTTAAAATAGACGCAAAATAATTGTTTCCGAGTAAGTGAATTACATGTTCAAGAATATATGACAAAAATGTCAGCAACTGCTACATGAGACATGTTGGATTCAGCGACGGAAGAAAGTTAGATTATGTTCAAAGGTCATTTGAATACATGGGATGGACGAAATCCGGCCACTGCCCTATCGGTGATGCAACAAGCCGGTTGTTAAGATTGGCCGAGAACTTGAATACGTAGCGATCGCGCAACCGCCTCATTTAACCGTTATTCTACTATAAAATGATCTACGTGACTATACCTGACATGCATTTACGTACGGCATTAAGATGTACGCTCTAATATTGCTTGTCGTTTTGGTAACATGTGAAGTGCAAAGTCAACTCGTGCCTTTAATTTATGCGGCACCAAGTGCCGTCTCACACCAATCTCGTATTGATATCAGACACACGCCGGGATTTGTACCTGCACCGTTTATCTTTAGTCCTATTTCGACAATATTTGCAGCACAAGGTACAAAAGATAACGCAAAATCATCAGCGGAAGATGATACGGAGATTTTTCAATCGAATACTATATTTTCGCCGATAGCTTTGAATCTTTATCACAACATAGCATTGGCAAGAGCGCGTTCTAGCCAGTATCCAGTATCTATTGATCGAAGACAAGAAGACGTGATGCCTAATTCTGTGATAGTGATAACGAAAAATGAAGAAACAGAAGAGAAGACTTTAAAAAATCTTATCATTGAAGATCCAGTGACTCAAGCGAACAATCTGAGCTGATATATTGTGATGAAATGAAGTGATCTTTGGAATGAGATATTTTTAATTTAACAGTGAATAGAGCATTATTGTAAACGTTGTTTAAGTTTAGTTCACTAAAAACCTTCATGTAAATTATATCATACTTAATTTGCTTTCATGAGACTGGTATTCTATGTTTTTTTAACATAAAATAATGTTTTATAATAATGAGGGAAATAAATGTATAATTTTAGCATCGTAAAATTATCAAATTACTTTCTACTACGATTGAAATTACTTTGAACAAATTGAGCGTTGACGCATTATTATGTCAATTTAAAAACTGTCACTAAGTACAAAATACATACATACATAATACAAACAACGTGCACTAGTTGGACTTACTTATTTCCAACCATGCTTGGCAACCCATTATTTATTTGACACCGCAGGTCAAAGATCTTTATACACGGCCAAATAATAAAAGCTCAGAATAGAAATAATATTTCCATTTGGTACAAGTTGATACTTGATGTTATTTATTTATATAAACAACTTTATTGACACCTCTAAAGAGATATAGAATGGGCGGTTTCCTCGTGTCATATGCAAGCTAACTGTACAATTTGCTTCTTTCGTCATTATTATTTAATTACACCGTCTATAATAATATTATCTATGAGCACTTTTAGTAGATATTCAAAATAAATGGATAAAATTTCTACTAAGTACTTGCGCCACACTCACTTAAAAGTATCTAACCTTGCAGTCATCTACGTTGCATTCTGTAAAAATAGTTTTTATATTCACCACAACACACAATTTTTTTTACATTGTATCCTTATGTATCCTTGAAAAGATTATATTGACTAGTTTATAGTAAACTAGCTTTTACCCGCGGCTCCGCCCGCGTTGGCAAAGGGAGTTCACAATGAGTTGTTTATCATACATGACGTATAATTTGTTAGCGAAATTCAGAACTTGCAAATGAATTTTACTAACGCCATCTATTAACAACATCCGGAACTAAATATCTAGCAAATAACAAAAACATCGATATCCTCCCATGGGGATGTTTTACCGCGGTAAAAAGTAGCCTACGTCACTCTCCACCCTCCTCACTATCTCCACACACAAAAACCATACCATATAATAGCTTCGTTGCGACGTGAAAGCCGGACAAACAAACAAACACACTTTCACATTTATAATATTAGTATGGATCTTATAATTATAATTATGATCTTCAAGAAAAGTTTTTAATCATTTAATAATTTTTACCCACGAAAAGTTAATGACGTTTTCCAAGTTTGATGTCAATATCAAATACGAGTAGGTATGTTATAGGTTCAGGAGTATTTAGGAGATAATGAAAACTTTGTTTATAATTATTTATCATTCGTATATTTACACAAAATCAAATACGTATCTTTGAAACTATGTATATATTTTTACAGAATGTGAATATTATTACATTGCTTTTTAGAATTTGAAGCATCACTCAATTAAAATACGTGGCTGTATGTAACGGGAGCGGGATAGGCATACGAGTAAGTTGTGATTGCTGGAGTGCCATGGTAATCGATTCTTGACTGGCTGGAATAAGAAGTGGGGGCGAGGTAAGTGGCGACAGCTGAACGTTTCTTAATCAAGTGACTGTATGTGATGGGAGTAGAGACCAGATGAGAAGAATATAAGGGTGCAGGTGCGGCGTAAGTCGATGCGACAAAAGGCGTGGAGGCGTAGGTGGTCGGCGTAAAGTACGTAGCTTGGTAAGCCAAGGGCACGGCGGACCTCTTCTTAATCAGATGCGCGGCTGGGTAGGCAAAGTGTGCCAGAGGCGATGAGATGAGTGGAGTGGCGTGGACGATCGGTGCACTGTACGTGGTCGCCACGGGAGCCGCAGAGAAGTAGGTCGCGGGCGCAATGTAGCTGCTGTACGCCAAGGGCGCAGATCGCTTCTTGATGAAATGCGAGTACGCAACTGGCGCAGAGTAGAAAACGGGAGATGGGTGCACGACACTGCTGGCCTGCCTGCTGATAGTCGTAGTCGCTGGAGCCACCACGGATGTGGTGTAAGCCACGGGCGACAGTATGCGCACGCTCGGCTCAGCCGCCGCCGCTGCGAGGAAAGCGCACAACACCACCAACTTGAACATCTTGTGGTCTGTGTTGTACTGGTGACAAACGAATGATGCAAACACAAAGCTTCGTTTCGTATTTATTGAAAGTGTTCACGAAAAATAAGGGCGATCACGTATTGTAAACCGGTGCAAGAAGGTCGTCCAGGAAGCTGATATTTACGTTGACAAGGCTATCGAGAAGCTCGGACATATCAGTTCATCACCGTCGTGTTTAACTGTTTGCAAATAAGAGCAAACTGATCTTGATACGAGTCCATGTTAAACCTTTGTACCTTTCATTTTATGACTTCAGTGCTCTCGTTAAGGACGAAAGTCGAATGCATGTCTACAGATTTTTACATCAGCAGCAGCTAAAATGTTATAAGTTTACGACATCCCATTTAGTGATCATTTTAATTTAAATAAAAGATTATAGGTACTACACACTACAAGGTTTACAGATTAAATAAACATAGGTACACTCAAACTTTTACTCACAGACTTACTATTTGCTATAACTAAACTAAACTATTTTGTATAAATAAATTAATAGTTGCTATCTTCTAAGGTTTGATCTAAGATAACAATATCATTAATATTGTCTAAATTTCAGAAAAGTTCCATAATTGGTAAGCATGTGGGTTTTTGGTCAACCTGGTTTGCAGTTCAGGAACGACCCAGCATTCCAATTTTGTCTTACTCAGTGTTATAATTTTTAAGTAGACCGTCTGTGCGTCGCTTTTGTTTGGTTATTGTAACCTGTGAACAAAGTGCTGATAAATAAATAAATGACATGAAAATCTAAATTATTTTAGAGCAGTAAGCATATCAGACTATAATAGAAGTGCGAAGCACAATACTTGGGTGGCGACAGTTTTACGTAAAGCACGTGTTCTTAGCCCAGTATCAGGTCGATGAAGATTTGCGACTCGATGACGTAGGTACCCAACTCTACTGAATAATGCATGTATTTAAATTGTACCCTTACACGTTACAATATGCCATTAACATCTTAAATACTTGTTTAAAGGTGGCATAAGTTCAATAAATAAGGCGACTGTCGCTAACGAAAGCCCATAATTTTTTATGAACCACTTAATTAACACAACACTGCATTCTATTGATGAAGTTAAAAGGATGCACGTTAATAATAATTACACGAAAGTATGTCAAATAGTCTGGCTTAAATGTTTTTTCTTTCCAATGAATTTACAATACATGTAGGTATTTTTAATCAGAGCTGATCGGTAGGTCACTGATGTAACCATTCAATATTTGAATCATCATCTTCATCGTTAACGGAATAAAGTCGAAATCAAAACAAAATATTGACATTTCCCCACACTTAACGAGAAATAACCACAGCTTATGCTATCGTATCGTAGCGTACTTATAAGTGAAATAGTCGTCGGTTTAAAACAGGTGCAGTCTTTTTTTTATTAACCCATCTGTTAATTGGCTCCAGTATAAAAGATGTAGGAAACATCCCTAAGCATCAGTGTGTCCAGGTTCAGCAAGCTTATCAGAACACTTCCGAAATGATGAAACTGGTGGTGTTGTGTTGCGCCTTTGCGGCAGCTTCATCGCAGATCGCGCCTTACTTCTCCTACGTGATTCCTTCACCGATCGCCTACTCCCTGCCGTCTCTGCAGTCGTACAACTACCGCGGCCCACTGTCGCTGGCTCCGGGCCAACCAGCAGAAGTCCTCGGCGCCGATGGAAGACCCCTAGACACCTTGGAAGTGAACCAGGACCGCGCTGCCCATTTCGCAGCTAAAGAAGGCTTGCACGTACTGAAAAAGCGTTCGGCTGCTATCTCCATAGCAGCTGGTCCTATTGGATATCCCGGGCAATTTGCCCCAGCAATAGCCTACACAGCTCCCATCGGCGGTGGCCATTTTGGATACATCGCACCCTTCATCGGACCCGTCACTCAAGCCGCCGCTAATATCCTTCAAAAGCTTTAGGCGATGAAGATCGTTAAAAATATAATTGAGGTCAACAACTCAGGTTTTGTTTCATTTTATCTTAATCAAAATATTTGCATTAAATCTAACAAGAACCAACCCATTGGCACAATTAACCGCATTAATCCATTTGGGCAAAAAGCTACCAGCGGGTCGCTTGGTCGCAATCTTTATAACTATATATTTTACTTTTGAAGATTTCAGAACTTTCAGACTTGTTTAAATATGTACGTACTAGCTTTTACCCGCGGCTCCGCCCGCGTGGTCAAAGGGAATTAAGGGGAAGGGAAACGCCATCTATTAACAACATCCGGAACTAAATATCTAGCAAATAACAAAACATCGATATATTCCCATGGGGATGTTTTACCGACATAAAAAGTAGCCTACGTCACTCTCCACCCTCCTCACTATCTCCACACACAACCAAACCATACCTTATAATAGCTTCGTTGCGACGTGAAAGCCGGACAAATAAACAAACAAACACACTTTGATATTTATAATATTAGTATGGAAGTATGGATATGGATGTAGGATTGAGTTATCTGTGGATGGATGTAAGACTGGAAGTTTTTGAACGATTGACGTATGAGAGGATGTGAAGCGAGTGACAGATGACAGAGAGACGAAAGACGAGAAAGAATGGTGTTAATTAATACTACGAAGTTTTGTGATTTTTTATTTTAATTACGGTGTCTTTAATGAAAAATAAACTTAAATCTCCGATCAAAAAATTGTTTTGAATTGAATCCCACAAACATTTTGGGGGCTCGTCCGGGATTCATTCAATTCATCGGGATTTAGTTACGACGACGACGACGGCCGGTATTGTGCATACGTCAAAAATGCCGGCAGATAACAAGAAGAACGAAGATACTACGACGATGGCGAGTGGATCAACCCGATCAACACATCACAGCGGCGGATTTGATCTATTAGCGCTCCACGGAATTACCCAATTCAGCGGCGACGACAAAACTTATTCATCTGCCAAGTATTGTCAAGACATCGAAGATAACGCTGAAATCTTCGGCCTCACGGCTCAACAGACTCTGATCCTGGCGCGCAGAAACCTGACTGGCACGGCGGCGTTATGGCTGAAATCTGAAAAAGTTTTCAAAACCTACGAAGAGTTGAAGGCGGCCCTACAAAAGGAATTTCCTGACCAAGTAAATAGCAAAGAAATGCATGAATTAATGGCGGCTCGCAGGAAAAGAAAAGATGAGACTTTATACCAATATATGCTAACGATGAAAGAGTTGGGGAAGCGTGCAAAGTTTCCAGATTATGTATCGATACAGTATATAGTGGATGGCATAACGGATTCAGAAGTAAATAAAGCGATTATGTACGGAGTTACTACATATCCTATATTAAAAGAAAAATTATTAATCTATGAACGAATGAAGAGCAAGATGCATTCGAGTGACATAATTAGAGATCGGCAACCGAAGCAACATCAAGTTCCAGTTTCAATTACGAATAAAAAGTGTTATAACTGTGGAGGTGCAAATCATATCGCAAGTACATGCAAAGTTGGCATAAAATGTTTCCGATGCAATAAGTTCGGTCACATTGGTACTCAGTGTTCGACGCAAAACCGGAACGTGGATCGAGAAAACGCGGCAAACGCGACAGCGGGGACATCTACTGCGGTGGGTGGAGCAAAGATGGCGGACACCTATCTACCAATGAAACAGCGGACGGCGATGTTCGGATTGAGTTCAACCAATGAAAGTTGTGACGCACCGGACGACGACACGGCAAACAAAGAATACCAATATCACGAACGTAATAACGAGAATATAACCTGTGCCGGCAATGGCGGCAATGTTATGTCAATAAGTTCGAAAGAAATGTCGGGTTGCAAAAAGTTGTTAAAACCTATAAAACTAGTTGTAATCGATAATATATGTGTAAATGCATTAGTCGACTCAGGTAGTGACGTAAATTTAATGTCATTAAGATTGTTTTCTTCGCTAAATATTGAAAAGTTTAATGACGACTTAATTTTATCTGGACTTGGTCAATCTAAAGTTTTTTCACTTGGTAAAGTTTGTGTAACTATTCAAATCGATGGTCATTGTTATGAACGAATTGTATTTCACATTGTATCAGAACGTGTTATGCCATATGAATTAATATTGGGACAGGAGTTATTAAGTAGCGTAACGATGATAATGAACGAAGGGTTGGTTAGTTTCTTACCTAATGAGTGCGAATGGCTTAATCAAATAGATTCTTTTACAGGTTATACAAATATCTTGGATCATGTTAGCAATCAAGCGCTAAGAGACGAGGTTATGCAGTGTATTACAGACTATAATCCTATTCAAGTAGAGGAAGCACCTATCGAGTTAAAAATTATACTAAAGGATAATATACCAGTAACACAGCGGCCTAGAAGATTAGCGATTGCGGAACAGCAAATTGTCGAAAAACAAGTTGGAGAATGGCTACGGGATGGTATAATCAGGGTGAGTTTCTCTGAATACTCTAGTCCAGTGGTTCTTGTAAAAAAAAAAGATGGCACAGTGAGAGTTTGCATTGACTATCGTCAGCTTAATAGAAACATGGTGAAGGACGAATTTCCACTTCTATTAATAGACGACTTGATTGATAAGCTACGTGATGCAAAGGTGTTCAGCGTGCTAGATATGAAAAATGGATTCTTTCATCTGAAAGTCAGCGAGGGATCAATACCGTACACTTCTTTCGTGACACATCACCGTCAAGTGAAATGGCACACGTAGATGCGCTAAGCAGATATCCCTACGTGGCGGTGGTTACCAGTCTACAAGATAGTATACGAGATGCTCAAGATCAGGACAGCGGATTGCATGCAATCAAGGATATTTTGAAGGAGAGAACTTACGAGGATTACTGGTTGGAAAATAACATTTTATTTAAAGGTGAAGAGAAAAAATTAGTTATTCCTAGGGTATTGGAAAACGATATTATTAGAAGAATTCATGGAAATGGTCATTTCTCCAAGAAAAAGATGAAGGAGTTGATAGATAAAGATTATTATATTAAAAATATTGATAAAAAATTAGAAGAATTTATATTATGCTGCATTCCATGTTTGCTGGCAACCAGGAAAGCGAAAAGAGATGGCCCAGGCAAGAAGGTGAAACCTTGGACTGATCAAGTATGTATGGTTAAAGTATTAAAGGTGAAGCATGGGAGATGATGGCTGTGTGTGTTTATCTTATTGTTTTTCCCTATGTGTTTTGTGTGTTCATTATCATCAGAACATTTCTTATGAGATATTGCAATTTATAACTTTGTAAGTTGTATTTATCTAACATGTGTGCTATATATTTTGTATGTATGGTGTAAGTCATCTAATATTCAATATGATATTGTATTGATTGTTATGATACAAACCTATGTAACTGTTAAGATGTTGTTTAAAATTAAAATCTCCATATATACAAACCTAAATCAAGTCATAGTTTAAAATGTTGTTTAAATTCTGTTCTAAGTTGAAATATTAAGTTAAGCTGTGTAAAGAAATGAAACTCATAGTTGAGAATAATAACTTTATTGAACATATTGTTCTTGTAATTGTGTTTAATACTTACCTGTGTTTAATACTTACTTATGTTTAATACTTACCTGTGTTTAATACTTATATAAGAGGCATGATGTAAAATGCTATATTGCTATTTTATTGTTACTTAGATGATAATAGCTAATGATAATGTTGACTGATGGATGTGAGGATGTAAGCAAGAGCTAAGCATGCCCGAGGACAGGCATGGAAGCAGGAATGGCCGAGATGTAGGATTGAGTTATCTGTGGATGGATGTAAGACTGGAAGTTTTTGAACGATTGACGTATGAGAGGATGTGAAGCGAGTGACAGATGACAGAGAGACGAAAGACGAGAAAGAATGGTGTTAATTAATACTACGAAGTTTTGTGATTTTTTATTTTAATTACGGTGTCTTTAATGAAAAATAAACTTAAATCTCCGATCAAAAAATTGTTTTGAATTGAATCCCACATGGATATGAAATAAAAAAGGTAATCTAGCAATGATTAAGGATCGACTTGTAAAAGTTGGTACTTACATACACAATAATTATGTTTCTTTCGTATTTCGTATATACCAACGTCGTGGCGGAGGGAAGGGTAAAGGAGATGTACGTATTATCGCTGCGACCCATAGACGTCCCACAGCTGGGCACGCGTCTCCCCCACAGACACTATTGCGAGAGGTCCAGAGTATACTCCACCACGCTACTCCAATGCGGATCTGCAAACCCAGTATCGAATGTTCTCAAGCCACCCGAAGGTCTTCGACATGGTTTAACGACTGTTTTCAGCATTGAAAGCAACTGGGACCGACGGCTTTACGTGCCCTCCGAAGCACGATAGCGTCCATGAATCCTTTCTAAATCCTAGCGGTCAAGCAAAGAATAATAAATATTGGTAGCAAAATAAATAACTTTTCAAGTAACCACAATATTTTAATGTGAGTTATACATATCTGCATCTGCATGCGTATCTGAGTAAAAAAACCAAAAATTCCACGCCAGGCATTTGATGCAGGAAAACCTTAAAGGAGGACCTAATAAATAACTCTAAACATTAATTCAACATGTGCATACTGTGTTTATTTTGGGTTTCGTATATTCACATCAGGGATCAACATGAAGATCAACATAGATTAAAACGAGCGGACAACTGGGGAGACGATGCCAATAGGGTTGGTAGCGATGGATGCCGATAGACCGTTAAGACCAACAGGGTTGGTAGCAATGGCTGCAGAGACTTGGTTCGGGCCGACAGCAACGGGCGCCGTGAGGCCGATCGGGCCAGAGACGAGAGGAGTGGGAACAGCAACGGCAGCAGATGCGGGCACTCCGTAAGCGTTGACAGCGACGGGCGCCGTCAGGCCGAAGTTGCGGGCGGCGACAGCGGCGGAGAAACCGATCGGGCCGGGAGCGATGGCGAGGCGGGTGACGGAGCGCTTCTGCAGGTTGTGGGCTCCGTGTTCGAGAGCCTTGGCTGTGAAGTGAGCAGTGCGGTCCAAGTTCACGTCCAAGGTATCAAGAGGCCTGCCATCGGCGGCGAGGATGTTGGCGGGCTGGCCGGGGGCCAGGGAGAGCGGGCCGCGGTAGTTGTAGTAGGGCTGCAGCAGCGGGGCGGAGTACCCGACGGGTGCCGCGGCGAGTACCGGCCCGGGAGCCACGTACGGGTAGAAGGGAGCGATAGCCGCCGCCGCCACCAACACGGAACAGAACACCACCAGCTTCAACATTTTGTAAGAGGTCTGTGGTTTTTGCTTCTGCTTGAAACACTGATGACAAGAAATGGTTACAAACACTTTATATACTTGCAAATGTTGATAGCAAATCAAATTTACCATTATCAAAATACATTAGATATGTACGTGATATGCTGAAAGTAATTTAATAAGATATTTTTTGGATTGGCAGGGTCGTTTCTAAGAAGTGGACAATTAAATACAATAAATAAGATTTGATGAACATGTGTAGTACACAAACGCAGTTAAGAAAATATTTCCATGACAAGCAAAAAATCCCTATTTTAATAAACCAGTGTTCTTCCAGTGACCGACATTCATTACTAAACTACTATTCAGTAGTTAGTACACAATAATTTGACAATCCGTAGATAAAAAGAAAAAAACTGGTCTGTATGGTTTCCATATCCATACTAATATTATAAATGCGCCAAAACTACTGCACCGATTTAAATGAAATTTGGTACCCAATTAGTCTAGAGCCTGAGAAAGGACTTAAACTACTTTTTAATTGAAAAAAAGAGTTATAAATGGTTGAAAAGGGGCAAAAAAGGTTGTATGAAAGTATTGTCATTTTCAGAACTAGAAGCATAAAATTTATATCTTAAGCTGTTGATTAGATATCTATATATATAAAAGGAGAAGGTGACTGACTGACTGACTGACTGACTGACTGACATATCAACGCAGGGCCTAAACTATAAGGGCTAGAAACTTGAAATTTTGCACAGGGGTTCCTTTTGTAACGTAGGGGAGCACTAAGAAAGGATTTTTGAAAATTCACCCCCTAAGGGGGTAAAACGGGGGTGCAAAGTTAGTATGAAACTTTGCCGTTTTTGATGTTATTCGAATCAAATTCAGTACCTATGAAGGTTTTTTTTTTGAGTTTCGAAAAACATCTCTTAAGGGGGCGGGTAAAAGGTGCAAAGTTAGTAGGTATAAAAGTTTTTCGTATATACCTACATTATTTCAATGAAATTTTGTATTTAGGTTATGTTACGTCTAATACGTATTATCCTAAACTATAAGGGTTAGAGGCTTGAAATTTTGCACAGGGGTTCTTTTTATAACGTAGCGGAGCACTAAGAAAGGATTTTTGAAAATTCACCCCCTAACGGGGTAAAACGGGGGTGCAAAGTTAGTATGAAACTAACTTCAAAAATGTCAAGTGGGCAACCCGATCGCGGGCAGACGTCGTTAATGGGTCGAATTCTACGCGAGCGAAGCTGCGGGGGCGTCCACTAGTAAATAAATATGGCATTCAAAGTTTGTAAAAATTTTGTAAGGGTGTAAAATAAACATTGTATTATTATGACTAATTCCACGCGAGCGAAGCTGCGGGCGTCCACTAGTATAATATATAAGTTCTATTTAGTTACCTGCATAAAAAGAAAACCTATAATTGTGAGGTTGTTGTTGAAGTAACCGTGAGAGATCTAATTTATTGAAAAGAGCGTTGACATGAGCATAGAACCTCGAAACTCTCTTATCATCGTCATCATCATCACAACCCTTTCTCTGTCCCGCTATTGGGCACGGGTCTCCTCTCAGAATGGGAGAGTTAGGCGTTAGTCCACCATGTTGGCCAAGTGCGGACTGGCAGACTTCACATGCCTTCGAGAACATTATGATGAACTCTCAGGCATACAATTTCTTAAATGGCACGTAAGTTAGAAAAGTCATTGAACCCGGACCTCTCGAGTTAGAGGCGAGCTCGATAGCCACTGGGCTGTCACCGCTGTTACAGTTACAGTTACACATATCAGTTTACTCTCTAATAGTAAACTGATATTTTATGGTTTATGGTTTAAGATTTTATTTCTTAATAAGACTCAACTGATTTTCACTGAACTTTAACATCCTTGGACTGTAACACGTACCACTGTTTATATTATGGGGCCTTACATGATATGCTCGTGTTGTGTTAACTTGTGTTCTTTCAGGCAGGAAAGGTTGTTAATTAATGTACCAAACGTTCGGATTTGGTCTGATTCTGAATTTAAATGGAATTGAAGTAGTAGTTACAATTTACCTACGAGTATGAGTATGTTGGCGTTAGGTACTATAAACCACTGCGATGCAAGATTACAATTCTTGTAGCGTGTGTGAGAATCCGGTAAAACCCTGGATTTATGTGAAAATTAGGCGAAAATTTATCGATGTCCTTAGTTTAACAACTTATTACAGTTATCCAACCAGTTGCTGAGTTTAACAGAAGTTTTTAACCTACTAACAAAAAATTTTTACCCTACTTTTAAATTCGCCATCATTAAGAAACCTAACCTTTTCGTAGGTATAATCAATTGATTATGAGATTAGTAAATATTATATGATTCTTATTATATAATAGCGTGGTGGAGTATGCTCTAGACCTCCCGCAGTATAGTCTTTGGGGGAGACCCGTGCCCAGCAGTCTTTGGGTCGCAGCGATTATATAAGTCATTTGTCTCCAAAAGATTTGAAATGCAAAAGAAGGAATTTAGAATACTTTTTATTATGAAGTAAGTACCTGTCTACAACTGAGGTTTGTTAATTAAATATTTTCGGTGGTGTGAACTTATACTGGGTATAAAATTAAACTTATTTAGGTTTTATTCATAGTTTGCCCCCCGCTTCACCACTGTATCAATCAAGTAACCATTTCTAGCGTGTACCTAATAATTGTTTTAAAAACAATTTTGTTCCGGTCAAACAGGTGTGGTTTCCTTTTACACTTTTTGAAGGTTACCATAAGATGTTCGTCTATAGATAGGTCCTCAATTGTGACAGACTTGGACCAAGATTCTTATGAGTCTTGTTCAGAGTCTGTGGATGGTGGATGCTGCACGCATGTTTTCTGTATTGTATCCTTATTGCATCCATTAAAAGTTTATCCTTAGTTGAATTATCCTTAGCTAATGCTGTGATTTTCACAAAAGCCAACGTTTGATAAATATCGCAGCTGGTGTTATTTTCCAAGCCTGAACTTTTATTTATATTATTATTAGGTATATTGCGTCACCCACCAGTAAAAACCAAGTTACCAATATTTACCACAAGTAAATATTGCTAAACTAAAAAGTGTAATTTTAATTTTGAGTGTTAGGTATATCGGTTATGTTAATTTAAAACTATAATTAGGGATATATACATATACGCCTATTAAAAAATATTTTGTATTTTGTTCGTTTCAGCGTCTCAAGGCGTTCAAGCGTCTTCAGTATTCTTCGTATTCAATATTAAGTATGTCATTTCGATTGCGAGCACATCGGGATTTTTTAAATTTCATTTTTATATGTGCCTTTATAAAATTTAAACGGGGTTTTTATGACCCGACATTAATGTTCCCATCCCATCTCTAACTCACGACATTTCGGGGTTGAAACAGCTACGTTTCTTAATTTACATATAACTTCTTATATATTAAAGTCAGATCCCCAAACGCGGCCAGTTTTATATTCTTTACTTTGTTACATATATTTAGTATTGTATACCTACATAGTATTTGAGTAGTAAAAACTCTTACATTAAATTTATAAAGGCTAAAATTGAGCTTTTATCAGTTGTCTTTCGAGGCAAAATAGACACTTTAATAAATTTAATCATCGATAAATGAAAAATATAGTTTATAGATAGGCAATCTAGTAAAAAAGTGAACTCTTTGGTTTCAGTTTTTAACTTATAAATATACTCAAAAAAAAATTTTTTTTTAATAAGCTTTTATAACTTTTTATTTTATTTTCATGTATTGTCATCGGAACTTAATATGTATGCCAAATTTCAGCTCGATAGCTTCAGTGGAACTGGGTGAAATATTGATTACAAGATTCCAGGACATACATACTTACAAGATACATACGAGTGAAGTTAAATAAAAGCTTTTAATTAGATAATTTTTTTACAACATTTAAAAAAGACTACTATACCTACCGTGTGGTGTCCGGTTACCTACACCGATGTTTAGCTCTTACTCATGTGTCCATCATGGACCGACTTGACGAGGCTCTGACTAACAATTACCAACTGGACAACAAATTACTAACAATATAATATTACTATTACAAAGAGTCCTGCCCTAGACCTCATAATAGGTATGAGGTATCTTTGATAGGTATAAAATAACTGTCTAACTTCTTAATAAGACCCACTTCTAACTGGACAAACCCTCCTAGTCCCATTTTTGTTGAGTTGCTATCTTATATTCTACATAAAATAAACGGTTAGACTCGGGTTCACTGAAGTTTATTCAAAACTCTAGGATGGCATTTAAAATAAAGCCATGTCTATTCCAGGCAAACCGCGAACGGCCACTTACTAATTAGTAACATTAAAAATTAATTTATTGTGAGCATATATTGTTTATTTAGGATTTTGTATACATCAGGTATATAAGTATATAAACATAGCTTAGAACGTGCGGACAACGGGGGAGACGATGCCAATAGGGTTGGTAGCGATGGATGCCGATAGACCGTTAAGACCAACAGGGTTGGTAGCAATGGCTGCAGAGACTTGGTTCGGACCGACAACAACGGGCGCCGTGAGGCCGATCGGGCCTGAGACGAGAGGAGTGGGAACAGCAACGGCAGCAGACGCGGGCACTCCGTAAGCGTTGATAGCGACGGGCGCCGTCAGGCCGAAGTTGCGGGCGGCGACAGCGGCGGAGAAACCGATCGGGCCGGGAGCGATGGCGAGGCGGGTGACGGAACGCTTCTGCAGGTTGTGGGCTCCGTGTTCGAGAGCCTTGGCTGTGAAGTGAGCAGTGCGGTCCAAGTTCACGTCCAAGGTATCAAGAGGCCTGCCATCGGCAGCAAGGATGTTGGCGGGCTGGCCGGGGGCCAGGGAGAGGGGGCCACGGTAATTGTAGTAGGGCTGCAGCAGCGGGGTGGAGTACCCGACGGGTGCTGCAGCGAGCGCTAGCCCGGGAGACACGTACGGGTAGAAGGGCGCGATGGCCGCCGCCGCCGCCAACAGGGAACACAACACCACCAGCTTCAGCATTTTGTAAGTGGTCTGTGTTGTTTGCTGCGGTCTGAAACACTGATACCACAAGGGTGGTGACTAATAGTTTATATACTAGCTTTATTTAATTAACAGTAATAGAAAAGTGCATTATACCGTGAAATTATTTTTATATTTAAAATTTTTAAGGTTGCTTGCTGGCTGTAAAGTATGCCTTTACTCATATTTTTCCTACTAGTGAACAAGAGAACTGTAAGTTTCAATATATGTATTGCAGAAAATAATAGCAATGTAAGATTTTTAAGAGCTTAGCTTTCGCATAATCTCTTAGATGTATAATTTCTAGCATTCAAAAAAAGGATTCATGTAGTTTATAGAAGTATTAGAATGTTACAAATTCAGATATATGTAGATATAAATTCACTTCAGAATTTGAAATCCTTATTGCTTTTGGGTTTTTGTTGGATGAACCTCGTATGTGGTCTTATAAGAACTCATTTAGTGAATGTTAACAGTTTTAAATAAATATACATACGATTATAAGTGTGTTCTTGAAATTATCAAAGGAATGTATTGTTTGTGGTTATTAATCTTAAATAGCCATTAATGTAACCCTAACTAAATGGTCGTTAAGATTAGGTAATCCAAGCTAGATAGAGAAGTAAAAATCAGTGTGATTTCGAACACCTTTGCAACATCCAATTAAGCGTTTCAGAGTATTTCAGGATAACCTCTATACTTGGATCACAATTTAGGGCGAGATTAAGTAACTAGCTACTAGAACACCAATGGAAATATTTTTGTCTATTTTTATTGGAGCACGCGTCAACCGTTACATACTTTTTGCTCTGCTTTCGTATCGCATTATTAAATTGTTAGTTATACAATAAACAATTTGCGACAACCCATTAGGTAACTAGTATAAAGATATACTTTACTTAATTTTCGCACTTTATTGCACACTTATTGTGATAAATTTATTAAATAATTTCTGTCAATCTCGTACAAGTGAAAATTTTGGTTAAATACAATAGGTATAAAGAAAATCTTTCAGTTTGTAACTTCACATGTATGTATTATTTACTCATCAATGAAAAAAACACAGGTATAGCTGTATAGCACTTCTCGTACAGTTTAATATGTCTATATAATCTAATAATATAAATGTGAATGTTTGTATGTGACGTGACGGAGTAACAAACATCCAAACATCTAATGTTTGGATGTTTGTTACTCCGTCACGCAGAAACTACTAAACGGATTTGAATTTGGCTGAAACTTGGCACATAAGTAGATGATAACCTGGATTAGCATACTTTTTATCCCGGAAATATGTTCCCTTGGGATGCTCTGCACGTCTATTGGAAACACTGTCTATCACAAAGTCAATAGATGGCGCTGACAATAATGGTTAACCTGATTACAATGTAACAAATGATAGGATTATGATTCAACTTAGCACAGGAGCTTACGATGATATCCTGGAAAACAACAAAGCATATACTCTTTATCCCGGAAATATGTTATAGATGTTGTCCATGTTTATTTTTCCATTTTATCAGTTGACTTCGCCGTTGATATACCTACCGTTAGTTAACCATACATCTATATAAAAGGAGAAGTTGACAGACTGACTGACTGACTGACTGACTTTTTGCACAGGGGTTCCTTTTATAACGTAGGGGAGCACTAAGAAAGGATTTTTGAAAATTCACTACACATTTGACTAAGGGGGTAAAACGGGGGTGCAAAGTTAGTATGAAACTTTGCCGTTTTTGATGTTATTCGAATGAAATTCAGTACCTACTTATGAAGATTTTTTATTGAGTTTCGAAAATTATCTCTTAAGGGGGGGTAAAAGAGGGGTGCAAAGTTAGTAGGTATAAAAGATTTTCGTATATACCTAAGGTTATGTTACGTCTAATTCATCGCGAGCGAAGCTGCGGGCGTCCACTAGTTCATTATATAGGTACTATTTTTACTGCTATTGCAAATTGTCTATTTAATTTGCCAATAAAATTCGTATATGATTGAAAGACATTGATGCCGAAATACATACGAATAAATGTGTTTGATACGTGCCACAATCAAGCAATAAAAGACAGTAATTTATCACATTATGAAAAGTAACCGGTAATAAAGTAATAAGTAGCCGGAACCCTGAGTTCGTTTCCTGGGCGGGGCAAATATTTATTTCGCAGTTAAATATTTGTTGGTAACTCGGGACATATTAAATTGTATATTGCGTGGATTTAGACAATTCTGGAGAATCTCTACCGAGTGACTAAGGAAACAATCTTTATTTTCAGGGTATTTTAAGCTTAATATTATGATATTCCTTATCATGTGTACAGATTTTACAAAAAGACTAAAAAAATAAAGCAACCCAGGGAATGCATGAGTAGGTGGGTGTTTATATATTTCTTAGGAATACATTTTTCTTACTTGAAATGCCCGTAGCAGTTCGGAGTCTCGATTTATGCCGAGTATGTATGTATGTACTCGTAGGTATGGCAATAGGCTCACCACACACCTATTACATGGGACCCAAACATAACTGGTGAAAAGTGGGTGTACCTAATAGGTACCTACCTTCACACCTCTGTCTACCTACTCGTGAGGCGTGATTTTATTTATTTCTTTTTGTTTAGATTTGGTATGTGCTTATACTTACTTACGATGTTTTTCTTATAAATAAATATAATAAGAAGTTTTTCTTATAATAAATTACCAAATCTTAATAATACTGCGCATGTCATGAAAAAAATGTACATGTAAAATATGTGAACTTTTATACCACGTAAAAAGTGGTCTTCTCATGGTCAACTATATTCCGGCGACGCCCATCTCGGTACCTGTTACATTTAATACGATACAGTATATAAGATGTTTGCGACCCTCAAATAGCATCAGTGTTTCAGATCACAGAAAACAACACAGACCACTTACACAATGATGAAGCTGGTGGTGTTGTCTTGCGTGCTGGCGGCGGCCTCTGCCGTGTCGCCCTTCTATGCTGGCTATGCCGGATACGTGGCGCCCCTCGCCTACTCCGTGCCGCTGGTGCAGCCCTACAACTACCGCGGGCCCCTGTCGCTTGCGCCCGGCCAGCCCGCCAACATCCTGGCTGCCGACGGCAGGCCCCTGGACACCCTGGACGTCAACCTGGACCGTTCCGCTCACCTCACCGCCAAGGCTCTCAGTGGCGCGCACATCCTGAAGAAGCGCTCGGCTGCCTTTATCGCCCCCCTCGCCTACTCTGCGGTCGCCGCCCCCCTTCGCTACTCCGCTGTCGCCGCTCCTCTCGCCTACTCCGCCGTCGCCGCTCCAATCACCTACTCCGCCGCCCTAGTGCAGCCGTCCAACTACCGCGGCCCTCTCTCCCTGGCTCCCGGCCAGCCTGCCAACATCCTTGCTGCCGACGGCAGGCCCCTTGACACACTCGACGTCAACTTGGACCGCTCCGCTCACTTAACCGCCAAGGCCCTCGAGGGAGGCCACATCCTGAAGAAACGCTCCGCTGCCCTCATCGCCCCCCTCGCCTACTCCGCAGTCTCAGCTCCCGTCACCTACACCACCGTGGCCCACTCTCCCGTCGTTACTCGGGCCTATGCTGCGCCCATCTCAGCCTCCCACTCGGTGGCTTACGCCGCTCCCTTCCGTTACTACGGTTAAACAATACCTCTCCAGCTGAACACTGACCAAAAATCAAAATACATTAACTATATAAAAATCTTCGTTTTAATTAATTTAACTAAAAACCATGTCCTAAGTATGTTTAATATGAGACAAATGTCTAAGTTTTGGTCGATATCCATCCATCCATCAGCCTTTTGAGGTCAACTGCTGGACATAGGCCTCTCCTAAATGACACCACTCCGACCGGTCCTGTGCCTAATGAAAAAAAGTCACTTGGTCGATATAGCCCAATGGTTGTTAAAAAGTTTATAACTTCAGGGTAGAGATAAAAATAAAATATACCAAACGAGCTTACAGCACCACCCATCCGCTCCCGCCCATGACAATTGTGACTAGTCAGTGAACAACAATTGTGACTAGTCAGGACTCAAATAGGGAACGGGATGGTTAGTCCAGTTAGCTGGGAGAGTTAATTAGAACATTAGTAATTCAGTTCGTTATTGGGTTCCTTACTACTTGGTCGTCTCTAAAGAAGTGTGACTGGAATAACACATTACATATTACTAAAGAAAACGTATTACCGGACTGGACCACAATTGTTTTAAAACGAATATTATACGGTATCTACCACCTAAAAAAATAATATTAAATCCACTCAGGTATATGCGCGGGCATCGGCTATAGTACATAGGTAGTTACTGATACAAGCAAACACGTCGAATGACATAGGTAGTCATAAAAACAATTAGTCTTAACTGGAAAGCCGTAGTGAATGCTGTTTTAATTAAATGAAGGTCAAGCTCGTAAGTAGCTCGATCATTTAAAAACAAAACATTATGCCTTTACATAATGGAGTAAGTGGATTATTTATAAAATTCACAAAATGAGACCATGGTATTAAAATGATCATATGCAAATTGAGATTACTCCATCCTACCACCTGATGGTAAGAATTCACCGTCGCCTATGAACATGAGCAACACCCGAAGAGTCGCCAATGCGTCGCCGGCCCTTTTTACGCCTTTTTTGAAGAACCCCATGTTCATTCCACAGCTTAAAAGTGCGCGGCAAAAAGGATTGCGCCAATCGATTAGTACAGGATCGGCAAAATCTAGTCGATGTGAATGAAACTTCAGTCTTCGGCGTATAGTCATGCGAAAGTCTATGGATAGCGACTATGGCAAGTCAACTTCAAGTTCCAGAAAACACTTACCCTTGAAAACCAGGTAGAACACGCAGAGGGAGGCTATGCGCCTATGAGTCTCCGTAAAGATTTTTGATTCCGTCAGAATCAAAAATCTGAGTTACTCCCTAGTCGCGCCTAAAGAAGTTTTACTTCAATAAATAAATAATTTTAAACGTGATATAATTGGTTTTATCTAATATGATTACGTCCTAATGTATATCTCATGTTATAGGATCTAGGCTGCAATTAACTGCTCATAAGTTTTCTCCACAGAGTATACAACGTATTTAATCGACAAGTTTGTTTTTATTTTTCCTACGAATTTTTCTAATAGTTTGGCTAGCAAAAAACAAAATAAATGCAAACCAGTGGTAGCAATAAATAATTAAATCATATCAGAGTAGAATTCATTTAATGGTAATAATATAAATATTATAAATCAAATATTTTATAAATCAAAGTATACATTGTTTCATTCATAAAGAATTCCTAAACTATGTAAGTAGATCGAGGAAACGTTATGTCATACTAGTTTGCAGTATAAGTTTTATATTCGAAGGTTATAGGTACCTATTAAGCATATAATTATCCAGTAAAGTGGAAATATCTGATATATCTGTACACAGAAAGTTTTGCGTAAGTAACTCATTAATAAAACAATTTACACGTAAAATTATATACATTTACTGCTTTTTGAAGAATTCTCCATAACATTTTAACTTTTTCATTCGGACAAACAATTTTTGAAAACATGAGGTTTCTTAGTCTAAAGGCATGTTTTTCACTGCTGGTTGAAAGCATACACGGCCTCTTCCATAACTCTCATCAATTCTTTTTATTTGGGGAAAATAATGAAATCGCATGGTGCTCACCTCTGGGCTGTTTGTCGAAGTTGCCAACTGTGCAAAAGGCTGGGTGGAGGTGCAAGCTCATACAAAAAGTGTCGTTAAACCTCAGCTTTATTTTACTTTTGAATAAAGGTGGTTTGATCAGAAAAGGATGAATTAAAATTGTAAAAGCCTTCGGTTCCATTCATAAATTAATCTTGCCGACTCGAAGATATCTGAAGCAAACTCTATCCGACTTTACCTAGACAATCTAGCATTAGATATTCACATGCATTCCATGTTATAATGTAAATTGCTTTAATTTATTAACATAAACTCTTGTCATGCACTTTCGATTAAAATCACATTGAAGTAGGTAACTTACAACTAGATTATAGGTAGACGAAACCAAAGAAAAATACCGCATAGTCATTACAAAATTAGTACTTACCTATCGTTACATTAATTGGATAAACATACAACAAGTATTCTTTTGAGGTAATAGAATGATAAAAAGTTAGCCAAGAAAAAACCGCCCTGATAGGTATGTGAACTTTAATTCTTATCAAGAGCAGTCCTTTCAGGGTCGGTAATGTATTCCGGCGACGCCCATCTAGATATTCATATGATGCAAGTATATAAGACGCATGCATTCGTCCTATAGCATCAGTGTTTCAGAGCACAGAAAACAACACAGACCACTTACACAATGATGAAGCTGGTGGTGTTGTCTTGCGTGCTGGCGGCGGCCTCTGCCGTGTCACCCTTCTATGCTGGCTATGCCGGATACGTGGCGCCCCTCGCCTACTCCGTGCCGCTGGTGCAGCCCTACAACTACCGCGGGCCCCTGTCGCTTGCGCCTGGCCAGCCCGCCAACATCCTGGCCGCCGACGGCAGGCCCCTGGACACCCTGGACGTCAACCTGGACCGTTCCGCCCACCTCACCGCCAAGGCTCTCAGTGGCGCGCACATCCTCAAGAAGCGTTCGGCTGCCTTGATCGCCCCCCTCGCCTACTCCGCGGTCGCCGCCCCCTTCACCTACCCCGCTGTCGCCGCTCCTCTCGCCTACTCCGCCGCCTTGGTTCAGCCGTCCAACTATCGCGGCCCCCTCTCCCTGGCTCCCGGACAGCCTGCCAACATCCTGGCCGCTGACGGCAGGCCTCTTGATACCTTGGACGTCAACCTAGACCGCTCTGCTCACTTTACTGCCAAGGCCCTCAACAACGGCTTCCATGTCCTGAAGAAGCGCTCGGTCGGCCTGGTCGCTGCTCCCCTTACTTACACCACTGTTGCCCACGCTCCCCTGGTTGCTCGCACCTATGCCGCCCCCATTGTTGCCTCCCACTCGTTGACCTACACCGCTCCCATCACCCACTACCTGTAAGCTCGGAACACTGGCCGAAAATAGATGTTTATAAAGAATTATACATTGGTTTTATTTTTGTTGTTTTATACATTATTATGGTTATCGTTATTCAATGATGCATATTTTATGAGAATATTTCTTATATTTCTCTGTAAAACACTCTTCACATTCAAAACGAATATCCGATAAAATTATGATATCGCTTGGCTGTAACGTGTAACCTGCCTGTACACACCGGTACTAACCGAATCAGTTACCGGAATTACCGGCAATGCGAATACATGGGACATGCAATTTAACTTCCTATACTCATAGAATCAGTCAATGCGTAGGTAAACGTCTTTGCTGTCGCGGAACAGCAGATTGACTGCGTCGTTGACATACTGTCGTCTGTTTGTGGGAGCAGTGCCACCGCGGACATTTATTTATGTGACAAGGTATAAAAACAATTCCTCATAGCTGGGAAGCTTTGGCGAATGTAGTTTAATGAAGGTCATCATAAACAGTAGCTAAGTACCTGCTGGCGCCACTGACCGATCTAAAACGCCCGCAGCTTCGCTCGCGTGGAGTTAATAGACATTGACGCAGCTTGGTTTATTGTAGCTACTTATCCTCCTCACGAACATTAGGAAAATCTCTACTCTGTGAGACCATTGGGAACCTTTCTTATTACCTAGGTATCCCTTCATGTTAACCCGAATAAATTGTTTTAACTTTATGCTTGGACAAACAATACTTATTTTTATTTACACACTTACCTACACTTTGAATACCACTCCTAATTTGAGAAGAATAGCATAAATGTTTCGTCCAGTATGGATGGCTTGTTGACAAATTTTATTATAGAATTTCTCCAGTCACTTGACGGTTTTCCTTTTATATTTAAGGGAAGTTTTTTTGCAAATGTAAAATGAATCGGACGTTCGTCGAACGTCGGATGTTCGGATGTTTGAATGTTCGAATGTTCATATATTCGCATGTTCGGATGTTCGGATGTGTTATACCATACCAAGTGGGGTATCGTTGAATACGTACATATTTAAAAATCATTACGGTTACTTTTATCATCTTTCATTTTAAATAATAGTTATGGATTAATAGCGATTAAAGTTGGTTAACAACAATTCTCGCTAATTATTTTATTTTAAAATGCATTAACGTGTACTTATACTGATGGATCGTGGCATCACCACGCGAATCCTGCGGAAGACCAGTGCTGGTTGTCTTCCGGTTCCGTTACAATGCTGGGCAGGGTCAATTTTGTAAAGGGTTTAATAATTTTATAAATTTTGTAAAGGGTACCTATTGTGTAAACAGTGGGCCAAAGAAAGGGTTGTGATGACGATGATGATTGTGTAACGGTGGGTAGGTAATTGTGTTGTATTGCAGGCAGGGTAACTACAGACTGGCCCGTTGGCGCAATCGGTAGTGACCCTGCCTTCTGCGCCAAGGGTCGAATCCCACTCAGGACAAACATTCGAGTGTCGAACACTTGTGTTTGTTCTCTTACTTTTATATATAAAAATATGTATTAGAAATATCTATGTATGATGGCCGTATGTATGAGGGTCAGATGGCCGTGTCGACGCCTATGATATTTATTTAATATTATTACTATTGTTCTCGTTTTTCAAATTTTTCCAGTATTTTTAATTTTCACACACACTAATCAAGTGTAATTTTGGTTAATTCTTAAAAGGTAATTAATATAATGAAAGTTTAACGTTAAGGTGTTTGTGCGGTTATAGCTGGGTTTTATTTCATATTTTAGGGTACCGAACCCAAAGGGCGAAAAACAGAACCCTATTAAAATTCCTCCACTGTCTGTTTGACAGTCAGGAGACTCTATCTCTTTAACCTGAAATTTTCACAGAACGCGTTTTACTGTAGCCGCTTGAACAACAAATAATACAAAAGAAAAATAAATTGGATCCCAAAACAGTTTCTCACAAAGAAAATTTGGTAATTTTATGTCTTTCTTCGTGTATTTTTTGTGTCATCTATTTCGTTTTTGACCAAATAATTAGAGTTAATTTCGTTCAGTGGTTTAGAAAACCTGGTATGTGTCCGAGTGCCACTCGCACATGACTGGTTTTTTTTTTCATGTTAAATAGTGTAATGAATTATTTACCGCCGCAAAGTTTACGCGTAATAATGTCAATCTTTATTAAATTTTATATTGAGCATTTTTATTTATATAGCAAGTTTAGCTATAATTTATCTTACTTTATCAGTCATCACTCTGCACTGTTTCTCAGTAAGAAGTTTCGATTTAGATCTTGAAAGTTAAAGTAGGTAGGTACTTACTTCAAAGTTATATTTACGTCTCGACTAAACAATTTCACCCTTTTTTTTTTTTTTTTTTTAACGAGGGGGAAATCTTCGAAAGATGCCCGACCGCTGGGGGGAGGCCGGGGTATGTGAGATTTTTACTCACTAAAACCCCCTCGGCAGCCTTCCTGCGCATATAGTGAGGCTCCGGGATCTCCTAGGGAACGCACCGGTGCCTCACTTGCGCTTCGCCCAAAAGGCTCTTCTCATGGGAGTATTCCCCATCCTTCACCGCAGGTAGGCCACTTTACGGTACCACCTGCCCTCTTCTCTCAGTCGTACAAACGACCAGGGCCCCCACCCTGATCAATTTGCGACTGCTTAGTCCCATTGCCCGGGACTATGGACGAGACGTACGAGGCTGATGGTTACCACCGCCCCGTCGCCTACGTGTGGGGTCTGCCCTCTCTCGATCCCGTTCTGCAGCCTCTTTGTGCACCATCACGGTTTCGCAATAGGAAACCATTGCCTTCCAGGCGCGACGCCCGGTCAGCATAGCCGCCACTATCGCTGGCGGGGAGAGGTCCGTCCCAATCCTCCGGACGAGAGCGCGCCGCTCGGACTCCCATGCCGGGCACTCCACAAGCGTGTGTTGTGCGTCGTCCCGTTCTCCTCCGCAATGGTGACACTCTGCTGTTGCCTCGCGGCCAATCCGACACAGGTACTCTCCGAAACAGCCATGCCCGGTTAGCACCTGTGTCAGCCGGAAGGTGACGCTGCCCTCCTTCCTTCCCAGCCAGGAATCAAAGCTAGGCAGTATCGCTCCGACGACCCGCTGACGCGCGCATCCCTGCTCCTCCAGACGCACGCGCCACTCAACGAGAGCTTGCCTTTGCGCCTGGCGTTTGAGCACTCCAAATTCACCTTCCGACACGTCTCCCCCCCTCTGGCGAATTCCGCGAGTTCGGGCATAGACCTTGGCGTCCATGTCGGCCAGGATGTCTAGAGGTGGAAAACGTGCCAGTAGAGTTGCCGCCTCGAACGAAATCGTGCGATAGCCCCGCGCAACCCGGATGGCCATTCGGCGCTGCACACCGTTTAGTTTGGCTCTAAGGCGCCGGACGCCCGACAATCTATGCGACCACACGGGTGCGCCGTAGAGCGCCATCGATCGCACGACTCCCGCATAGAGGCGGAGAACTCCTTCCTGTGGTCCCCCCAGATTTGGCAGCAGACGGTGCATTGCCCCTGCCACCCCATCGATGCGGGGGACTAGCCGCTCAAAGTGCTCCTCAAATCCCCAGCGACCGTCCAGTATGAGGCCCAGGTATTTAATGTATCGGCCAACCTGTATCTCTGCGTCACCAACACGGATTTTTAGGCTGGGTGGTTCCATCCGCCTAGGAAGCTTGTGAAACCACAACGCCTCCGTTTTTGAAGGGGCCACCCTGAGGCCCAGCTTACTGATTTCTGCAATAACACGCGCCACCCCAAGATCAGCTAGCCCGACTGTCCCCTCAAATGTGTCCCCTTTAGTCAGCACTATCGTATCGTCCGCGTAGCAGACAACGCTGATGCCAAAGAGAAGACTGGCCCGCAGAACCGCATCGTATGCGAGATTCCACAGAAGTGGCCCCAACACCGACCCCTGTGGAACCCCGCATGTGACCTCCCTTCTATGCATTCCATCTCGACCCATGTATTGGATTGACCTGTCGCACAGGTACGCCCCGACAGTTTTGCGGAGGTAAGGAGGCACATTGTGATATATTAGTGCCTCCTTAATAGTCCTCCAGGGCAGAGAGTTGAAGGCGTTGACGATGTCCAAACTCACCGCCATCACTACTCCACCCCCATTGACCGCCTGCTCTGACAGAGAACGGACGCGTAGTATCGCGTCTACTGTTGATCGTCCCCGGCGAAAGCCAAACTGACTATCCGACAGATCGGGACCCACCCGCGACAGGTGATCGCTCAAACGGCCAGCAATAATCCGCTCAAAGAGCTTCCCGACCTCATCCAGCAAGCATATGGGTCGGTACGCAGAAGGGGAATCCGCAGGCCTACCTTTCTTCCTCAGAAGGACTAGCCTAGCATTTTTCCAGCTGGATGGAAAAATTCCATCTTGGAAACAGCCGGTAAATAGCTGTCTCGTCCTGTTCCCCAAACAATTTCACCCTGCCTGCCGCCTATATGCACGTTGATATAATAGGGATGCAAAATCGCCTGTGTGATCAAGAATTATTCAAAGACATTTTGGAGTAACTCTCTTTTATTTTTACTTAATTTGTAAGATCTAAAAATGTTGTATAACGGTTCACCAATGATGAGCACCCCACGCGGCGGCGTGACCCCAGGGCGCAGCGTGTCCCCAAGCACCGAGCACGGGCGCCGCGGCAAGGGGCGCGACCAGGCGAGCGGAGTGGGCCCAGGCGACGGGGGCGACGGGGGCGATGGGGGCGATCACGGAGCGCTTGTGCAGCAGGTGGGCCGCGTGGCCGTCGACGGCCCTCGCGGTGTAGTGCGCAGCGCGGTCCAGGTTCACGCTGAGGGTGTCGAGCGGCCTGCCGTCGGCGGCCAGGATGCTGGCGGGCTGGCCGGGAGCCAGCGACAGCGGGCCCCTGTAGTTGTACGCGCCGTGCACGGGCGCGGCTACGGCCACGGGCGCGGCCAGGTGGGGCGCGACCAGGGGAGCGGCCAAGCCGTGGCCGGCCCAGCCAGCCCAGCCGTGGCCGGCCCAGCCGAGAGGGGCGATGACGCTGGCGGAGGCCAGGGCCAGCACGGAGAACAACACCACCAGCTTGATCATTGTGGTCTGTGTTGCTGTTAGTCCAAGAAACGACTGATGCATATTTCCCATTCCGTTAAGCTTTTATACTAGTTCAAATTGTAGGCGTAGTTCCTATGTACCTACAGCGTCAGGAAATATGCAATGGGCCAACAATCACTATCGGAAAGAAAAGCACTGCAAGGGCGGCCGCTGACACCACAACAACATTAGACGTAAAACACTATAGTAGTGAAGTGATCTATGGTATTGAGATTAAAATGTTGATAAAGGAAATAGCAAAAAGGTTAGTCGACATCACAGGAGACCGAAGAGCTGGCAACTACCTAGGACAGAGAATTAGTATAGCTATTCAAAGGGGGAACGCTGCCAGTATCTTCGGAACCTTGCCTAAAATATAATGATATATTTTAGTAATAATTTTTTTTTATGTTATATTTTTAAGGTTTTTTTTTTTAGTTTTAAATTCATTAATTAGTAAATTTACTTTTATGATATAGAATTATACTGTCTATTTGAGTAGTATGATATGGTGTATTATGACATATTATTAAATAAATATACCACGATGATAAAATGTTTGCGGTCATTTTTAAAATAAAGCTTTGTCATGAAAACATTGTAATAGAATTTTAATGTGTACCTTCGTACCTTATATTGGTACATGTACCTCATCTATCTCTTTATGTTAACCAGCGAGCGATTACAATGGCAAATTAAGTTTAAAGTAAGTTTAAGTAATCCGTTATACGAGATATTAAAATATATTCAACTAGTGGACGCCCGCAGCTTCGCACATGTAGAATTAGACCCATTAAGGACGTCTGCCCGCGATCGGGTTGCCAACTTGACTTCAAAAACGGCAGATTCATACTAACTTTGCACCCCCGTTTTACCCCCTTAGGGGGAGAATTTTCAAAAAACCTTTCTTAGTGCTCCCCTACGTTATAAAAGGAACCCCTGTGCAAAATTTCAAGTTTCTAACCCTTATAGTTTAGGCCCTGCGTTGATATGTCAGTCAGTCAGTCAGGCAGTCAGTCAGTCAGTCAGTCAGTCAGTCAGTCAGTCAGTCAGTCAGTCAGCTTCTCCTTTTATATATGTATATAGATTATGACGAAAATTAGTTTAACATATCGACATGTTAAAAACAAAATAATGTCTGATTTTTGAATATTATTTTGAAATTACAAATATTCTGTGGATGCGTCGATGAAAGAATATTTGTTCTGTGATTTGTTTTTTTCTCTAGACTTTGGTTTAAATCAGAGGCACGCGAAGTCTGCGAGTTGGGAATTATGACGAACCAAAACATTCCATTATGAGGGAACTCTCTAGCTTAGTGGTAGTATACTGAAGGTTTGTAATGATCATCATTACAAACCTTCAGGTTACTTACTGTATCTTAAGACCGGGTTTAATAGAAAAGGCATTTTAATTTAATGCTAGCAAGAAATTTATTACTGAGTAGAACAAGCAAATAATTTATTCTAAGTAATACTAAATCTTCACATAATAAGTTACCCTTCATGTCTCCTCAACCCTCTCGCATTGAATCCAATGTCACGTAGATAGAATCAATAACATTTGGAAAACATGCCTTATGCCGGTTCCAATCCAAAGGCCTTTTTAAGGTTTGAATACGCCTGTTTGATGAAAACAGCCAGAATGTTTCTACTCGACTAGAAGTTATATCAATATCAAATAAATAAATAATAAGGACATCCTCACTCACACACTGACACTTATACACATTCACACACACACATGAAGGCACACACACACACACCTAGGTTTTTAAATACATACCTAGGTACTTAAACAGACACGAATGTCTGCCCTGAGTGTGTTTCGAACCCACGACTCCTGGCGCAGAAGGCAAGGTAAAGTAGGTACCTAGTAGAAGGCAGTTAAGTATTTATCTGCCTCTCGACAGCATTTAGTGTGTTAGCACTTAAGTAGTTAGAATTACCAATGAGAGCTTGACAGGAATTCGTGCCTAAACAGATATTTTGCACCTGTTACATATTTATAGAATCCCATCCCGACCAGTGACAACGGTAGCTGTTCAAAATTACTTCATCCATACGTGGATTGTGGATGAATTGCTAGTCTTTATGCGGGAAAGTTATAATGCGCGAGAATTTTTTCGTTTCTTCTAATTCTAATGTTTAACCTGCAGTTCCGCGCGCCTTTAATCGTTTCCCATGCAAAACTTAATTATTACCTGTGCCATTAAGGGTTGAAAAAGGAAAAATATAAAAAGTAAAACCATTTCGCAAGCTACACCTACTGTTTCGTAGATCAGAATCCGACTATCCGACTACCGAATCTATATCTTAGATTCTCTCAGTCAATCCATAAATTAAGACATATTATATCGTTAGCTAACAATAGATTCAGATTGATTTATTTCAGTAGTTTTATCCCTTTCACAGGAACCATACAATTATGGCTTTAGGTATGCTACAGCTGTGTAAAAATCACTTCAATCATCAATCCGTTAAGAAGGACAAACCAAGTAACACTCCTTTATTAGTAAAATATAATATCAATGTACTGGCCTGCAATGAAATTGGCCTTTACAGCGATAACGAAAAAGTAGACTAGGTATGTACTCGCCACTCTCTAAAACAATAATTTTCATGCAAAAAAAATGCAATAAAATCTCCTTTTGAATGTTAATTTATAAGGGAAAACTTACAAAGCAAACTTTAATAGTTTCTTTCTTTCTTCAACTTTCATATTTTATAACATTTCGTCACAAGGGTGGACGATTGATGAGTTATGATGATTGGGTTCAGTGGTCGTTGGTTCAACAATGGGTCAATAAAAAATTAGAAAAGTTTATTGTAACTCTCTTTTTATTTCCGTAATAATATTATTTATCCTTATTCTAAAATTGTTGTACAACGGTTCACCAATGATGAGCACTCCAAGCGGCGGCGTGACCCCAGGGCGCAGCGTGTCCCCAAGCACCGAGCACGGGCGCCGCGGCAAGGGGCGCGACCAGGCGAGCGGAGTGGGCCCAGGCGACGGGGGCGACGGGGGCGATGGGGGCGATCACGGAGCGCTTGTGCAGCAGGTGGGCCGCGTGGCCGTCGACGGCCCTCGCGGTGTAGTGCGCGGCGCGGTCCAGGTTCACGCTGAGGGTGTCGAGCGGCCTGCCGTCGGCGGCCAGGATGCTGGCGGGCTGGCCGGGAGCCAGCGACAGCGGGCCCCTGTAGTTGTACGCGCCGTGCACGGGCGCGGCTACGGCCACGGGCGCGGCCAGGTGGGGCGCGATCAGGGGAGCGGCCAAGCCGTGGCCGGCCCAGCCAGCCCAGCCGTGGCCGGCCCAGCCGAGAGGGGCGATGACGCTGGCGGAGGCCAGGGCCAGCACGGAGAACAACACCACCAGCTTGATCATTGTGGTCTGTGTTGCTGTTAGTCCAAGAAACGACTGATGCATAATTCCCGTATTGTAAAGCTTTTATACTAATTCTAATTGTAGGCGTAGTTCCTATGTAGCGTCAGGAAATATGCAACGGGGCGTTGGCCAGCAATCAGTCTCGGAAAGAAAACCAATGCAAGGGCGGCCAGCGCAGGCGCCACGAACAACGTTAGTCGCAAAGATTATGTCTATATTCAACCCTAAGCTTTTGAAATACAACCTACAACACATTTTAGTTTAAGCCGTAGTAGTAATGTTTTGTTGTTTTACCTTGAAGGTTTAGATAAAGGGCCGTTCACTTTACTGATTATCAAAGAAATTGGCAATACAGATCCTTACTTCACATCTTCCTCGTGACTCTAGTTCAATGCAACATTGTAGTTTAGTTTATTAGTTTAGTACCGTGTCTGTAGTTTTTTTAACATTATAATAATAACGTTACTAATTTATTGAAAGAAATAAGTCAGGATTTCGGATTAATATCGTGGACCTTACCGTAACACTTTACTGATCCCATTCTATTGTGTTGTCGCACACGTCGAAGTACCTATGTAATGAATTAAACTCTGATAGGCTATCACTATGCTTTTCTTTGTATTAATAATTATACTAAATATTGTAAGCAGGTGGCATATGGAGTGATTCTTGGTATACACGCTTGGCTGTCTCGTGTCTGTCCTGATCATGTCATGGTCATACTGTACATTTTTCTGTACAAATTAATTTGAATTTCAAAAGAGTACCGAGAGTTTTTTTCTCCGACTTTTTTCTCTCTCGGCCTACACTAGGGCATAGGATAAGAATATTGTAAATTCTCCCTAAAGCCGATGATCAGATAGATAGTCTATCGTGACATAGAGCTTAGCTTAGTGGTAGGTAATTATTGTAAATTAGCCATAAGGCAGGTCAGGCACCTGTGTAGGATTCCTATTACTACTACCTATTCATTCAAGGATCAATAGCTCATCCTTTGCTTTATATTAATCAGTTTAGAATAGCATTATATCTCTTCTCTTTAAGTAGTTTGTAGTTACCTAGACTTTCGTTAAGCGTGTGTAATCACCTCATTGCGAAATAAATTATTTGAATTTGAATTTGAATTGACGGGCCCGTTGGCGCAATCGGTAGTGAATAACAAACTACTCTGTGGTGACACTGCCTGTTGCGCCAGGGGTCGTGGGTTCGAATCCCACTCAGGACAAATATTCGTGTGACGAACACTTGTATTCGTTCTGTCTGGATGTTAATTTTATCTATTTATGTATGTATTTAAAAATATGTAAGTATGTATATCAGTCTCTGACACCCAAATTACAGGTTCACGCCTACTTTGGGGTCAGTTGACCGTGTGTGAGAATGTTCAAGAGAATTTATTTATTTATTATCTTGATCACTTTCCGATCTGCGATTGGCTTCAGATATGAATGTACAAATAGTTTCTGAAATAGATCGAAGACCCTTAAGTCAATTATACTACGCATCACGAGGTTTGGTTACACTCTAATAGCGCCGTACAGATCTTGACACAAAAGTTTATTTATACTCTCAAAAATTATTCCAGTTGGTACACTAACAAAAAGGACAATAACAACCAATGTCATTTTTTTAATAGTACCTATGGCAAGCCATGCTTGAGGTTTTAAGGTTTCGCAAATTTAATTGTTAAAATAAATAGACACTTAGATGACAATCGCGAAATTAAATGTGCTTATCTACTCCTGGTAAGTATCTGATTGCGGAACAGGTAAGTTTTCTATCCTTCCATCCATCAGCCGAGAATAGCTCTTTTCATAGCGCGCTGAGCGACTTTAAGCTTGCGAAGGAGGCCGACGGGGAAGGACCACGTCTCGGATCCATAAGTCATCGCTTGTAACACATACTGTTCGAACACTTTCGCCTTCAGGCACTAAGGTATTCTCTATGTAAAGATTTGTCGAAACTTCCCGAACGGTTCCCAGCCGAGTTGGATTCTTCAAGTGACCTCTTCCTAGAAGGAAGTTGGACTTACCCATCTAGACCACTGTCCTAAGTAAATATATGTATACTCGTCAACAACTTTGAGAGCAGGGGAAAATTACAAGCAAGTTTTAGTCCTAGTTTAATCTATTAAATACTAATAATATTCTGTGTTTATTTCTTTAGATACTAGGAATATATTTGAAATCACAAAATTTTAATTTTTCTAGTAATTTTTAACTTCTAATTTGACTGTATTATATCTATGAATCCTCGTCTACTTGCTAAATATTTTGTATGAAGTGTGTTTGGGTTGGGTCAGCGTTGCCACGTTTGTTTATAAAACTTAAACGACCATTAGTGGTCATACACCTCTCAACTCTCCTGGGAGCTTTTCCAATTAGGTTCGGTGCCAGCCTTCCGTAGCATTTATGAATAGTTCAAAGGTGAATGATAACATAAAGGGAAAATTATTGTGAAAGGTATAAATTGTAAACAGACACTTTTTATTTCAAAATCAGGGTACCTAGCCGACAATTTACAACATTAGAAGTGGATGAAGTTGCTAATTTTATAATGTAACACATTTTACAACGCCGAGTCATGAATATTAAATTTTAATACATCCGCCAGATAAAGTTCTATTTTAGATTGGATATTCAATTTAATACAAGCGATTTTTTTTTTCATTAGGAACTCGGTCTAGGCCACGAGGACGTGTTCGGGGTATGTATAAGGCAGGGTTTGCACGACGGGAGATTGGTGAACGACCGGGGTGTGGACAAACGAAGTCTGGTGTACCACTGGTACAACGTTGGCAGTGCGGACCAATGGGACGGAGACCACGGGGCTGCCGTGGACAACGGCGTTGGAGTAGCTGGAGTAACTGGTTACGGCCGGAGACACCACGGATGATACCACTTGGGGCGAAGTGTAGGTGGTGTACACCAGGTTAGGCTTTGGCTTGGGGGCAGCCGTGGCGATGGCCAAGAAAGCGCACAGGACGATCTGAAATTAAAAGAACGCTTATGATTTAAGGGAAACAAATTCGATGAACATTTTTTTAGAGATACAGATTTGTTAAAATACAAATATACATTTAATACTATATTACGCACTTATGAATTTAATAAACGGTCTCACTTCCTTAACTTAGGACAAGGCAGTACAAAGCGTTTCAGGAAAACGGATTAATCAAAAATCATTCCATTATTTCAAATTATTTAATTTATTATTTACAAAAGGTACACTTTGATTATTATTAAATGAAATTCCGACTGTGACAAGAAAGGAAGTTGAAACTTTTACAATTAAATGTGTCCAATGATTCCGGAAAGCTTTTAAAGCGTCTGTTTGTAATTTTGTAAACAGGTTCAACGCCCTACGGTCCGTGATAGTAATGAAATAAATTTTGCATCTTGTAACTTAAGCATCTGGTTTTTGTTGCCCTAAAACGTCTTAGTACAACAAAATGTAAGTTCAACCGCGGTCAGGATAATAACCCCACTGGTTTTCACTACTTTTCCGTTAATTGGAACTGTAGTATTGTAGAAGTAAAATAATTCTGTGAATCCGTTTATTTATTTTATTTATTTATTTAAAGACTTTATTGATACCTTACAAAAGTAAAATACAAAGTTTATCTAGTACGGAAAACTTCTAACTAAACTACTAGTAACGGATTCACAGTCATATGAAAATACTAGTGGACGCCCGCAGCTTCGCTCGTATGGAATTAGACATATTAATAGATGCTTCTTAACTTTAGCTCCACAAATTTGTAATGAAACCGTAAATGTGTAATATGTAAACCCTATGTTTATTTTACAACCTTAAGGGTAACATTTTTACAAACTTAGAATGTCATGTTTATTTATCAATAATCAACAGCCATAATCAACAGCCTATAATATAAATTGTATGCTTCTAGTTCTGAAAAATGACGAAACTTTCATACAACCTTTCAACCCCCTTTTCAACCCCTTACAACACTTTTTTTCCAAATAAAAAGTAGTCTATGTCCATTCTCAGGCTCTAGACTATCTGTGTACCAAATTTCATTTAAATCGGTTCAGTAGTTTTGGCGTGAAATCGACACAGACAGACAGACAGAGTTACTTTCGCATTTATAATATTAGTATGGATGTATAGGTCGTAGAAAATATATATAGAGTCGTATGAAAATATGTATAGGTGGTAGAGCCTATAGGGAACCAAATAGGTTTTATATGAAACCTAATTGGTTCCATATAGAGTTCGCCCGGAGCAGTACCACCGCCCGCCACGGTACCTAGTACAATTTCTGCCGTGTAATAATTGTTTTTAAAGCAATTATGGTCCGGTTGGAAAGGTGTGGTTTCCGGTTACACTTCTATAGAGGCGACCATCTTAGTCCTCAAGGGTAGCAACACACCTGTGACTGACTTAGAACGAGACTCCTACTAACAAGTACTAACTGGACTATTACTAACACCCACTAACAGGACTAACTATCACTAACAGTCCCCAGTCCTCATACATACTAACGAACTGACCAACTAGTGTTCTAATTAACTCTCTCAACTAATTGGACTAACCATCCCAGTCCCTAATTGAGTCTTGTTCAAAGCCAGTCACAGTTGTCATGGGCGGCAGCGGATGGGTGGTGCTGCAAGCTCGTTTGCTATCTTGTATCCATAAAAAAAAAAAGTTACGTGCATACTTATTTTCACTTCTTTTGCTGAATGCAAACGTTTCTACATTCCTCATATTAATAAAAGATCAAATTAATAAATAATGTAAAAAAAAAAAACTAAACAACGAAATATTTAAAAAGAAGTAATCACAAAATAAATATGTCATCCAAAAACAGACCTTGAGGCATCGTACCCAGAACGCTGGCGGCATTGCACCGCTGTATAGCGAGGTAATTTTTAGGGAGGCCTCCGGTCACCTGAGAAGGAAATTAGTCTGGTGGACGAGACTTTAATGAAAGTCTTCATATCGGCCGACCAAGGACCTAAATTTGAATCGTGCCTGCACCACGCAACTAGGGCGCTAAGATAAAAGATAGATGAGAAGTATAATAATATAACGTACCTAAAGATCAAACTAATATTATTATTTTAAAAACTTACCAGTTTGTACATGGTGGATAAAGGTGATTAAGATTCGGAAATAATGATGTGTACTGCAGAAATCCTCGATATGGACTGAAGATGATAATTTTTCGCAAAACTTTTATAGATTGGCGATTAGACCCAATAGACCAATGAAAATAAATGTTATCTTAAGTAGACTAAATCAACATTATTAAAGAGTTACGAGTAAGACTGGTTATTCAGGTATCATCAAATAATTTATAATTTAGTATTTCCCGGTGGTGATACGAATAACTAAGCTCGATAGCCTATCGAATAAGACCCTTATATAAGACCATTGTTTGTTTAGTACATGTAGCTGCTTAACCTACTTGCATGGTGAAATTGGTGAATACCACCAGGGTCTTCAATTTATGAATCAGTAAATCATGTAATTTAAATACCAAAATTTTTACAAGATTTTGTTTTTGTTTCTTACAACATTTAGCAATCTTTTTATGAAGAAACTAGCCTGCTTCGCCCTAACTTTAATGCCACGTGACTTCACAAAATGAGCTGTGACGCGTTGACTTTTCCATGGACGTCAAAAAAGTGCGTCGTGCGTCTGCACCAAAGAAATAGAAGTTTATTTCTTTGGTCTGCAGAGACGTCTGCAGAGACGCTTGTCATATGAAAAAGACGCGTCGTCTAGAGCAATGGTTTGTCGATTTTTAAATAAATTTGGTTCACCCGTGATTTAACTTCATGGGAGTGACAATCGACATGAAAAAAAGTCTTCAAGTTGTGTTCACGACTCGGAAAAAGGATGAAAATAACGCAAAAATAGCGCCCTATCTAAACGTAATACATAGATCTTTCCGACCAATGACCTAAAGAAAGCTAAAAAAAGTCGATGGAAAACTCAGACAGTACAAGAAAATATAGGCCGATATATAAGAGATTACGCCGATTAGGAAAATCTTTGTCAGGTAGTCTTTAGACGATAGAACTTTGTAGAGGTAGATACAATGTTCGACACATGTAAGTGTGCCCTGGTTGTTTCTATATTCTATCTTCTGTTTAATAATAATTGTATAGGTATCACATTTTTCAAACCAATGCGTCCGTGAACTTGATCTAACAAACTCGCATGTTAACCGGTCAATATCGTACGCATTGAACGGCCTTGCTCTAACAGGTTCAGTATGTTGAATAAGCCGTGCATCTTAGAAAAGATGCGTGACTAAGGCCTGCATATAGTATGCTGTCATACATAAACAGCCCGCCGTGTACACAGTACCGATTATAGAATTAATTCTCTATTACTACTGAAATATTTGTTAATTCGCAAAATTTATATAATATTTATAAATTTTGTCATTTTCCAGTTCCCAGATTCCCAGTTGTTATGGGCACCAGTAGATAGGAGATGTCACATGCTCGTCTGAGTTAGTCAGGAAAACATATAATTCGCTTTCTTTTATTAGAAAACGGTTTCCTAAAATATAATCCACTATAGGACAATTCAAAGTCAAGGCTTTGTAGTAAAAATAAAACATAAAACAAGTGGAACAATGTCACAAATACACGTATCTACATAATTATTAATTAGATAGAATGTTACGCCACCTATGCATAAATTAATAGTTTTAACATTTTATTATTTTTTCTTCTCAGTCGCTTAGCTATGTCGTGGTCGCCATGTTAGTAGTGCTGTATGTACCTACGTATGTTAATTGTATCATTTTATTACTAGTCCTACTAGTAGTTATTAGTAGTTCAATAATTAAATTTAAGTGCAAACCATATATAGAGAAATGTATCATTGGTATACACGAAAACTAATATTTTGTTTTTATTCACACTCTTTGTTTCTTGATGAATGTTTTATATGGTGTTTTGAAAGGAGCGGTCATATTAGCTATTGTTATTTTATTATGGATATAAGATAGAAAACGAGCTTGTAGCACCATCCAACCGCTGTCGCCCATGACAACAGTGACTGACTTTCAACAAGACTCAAACAGGGACTGGGATGCTTCGTCCAGTTAGCTGAGAGAGATAATTAGAACAAGAAGATAGAAGATAAGTTGATCAGTTCGTAAGTGGGAATTTGGACTGGGGACTGTGCGCGCGACATGTCGCGTAGGTTGGCTATGGCACTAAGTCTCGTTCCCAATTAGTCACAGATGTGTTGCTACCCTTGAGGACTAAGGTGGTCGCTCTAAAGAAGTGTAACTGGAAACAGTATTTCCAACCGGACAATTGCTTTAAAAACCTTGATTACACGGTAGAAATTGTACTGGGTACCGTGGCGGGCGGTGGTACTGCCCCGGGTGAACTCTTGAAACTTTCATATAAAATATATTTGGTTCCCTATAGGCTCTACCATCTAAAGATTGATGTCAGGATGCCTTTGATACTGCTCCTCAAGTGCTGCAGCTGCAGCAAGGAGGTTTGACTTCTCATGCTAGTTGGCGTGGAAACCATTTCTACTTATTCGTATCTTCATGAACGTGACCGACGCCAGGCTACTTAAGTTTTAAAAATCTTTAATGCTTGTAAAATCTCTCGTTTTAATGAAAATAAATAAGCCTTTATAAAATGAATGATAAGCCTTAACAAAGTCATTCTAATGACGGTCGTTAAGATGAACATGTTTGTAACGTGTTCTACAGGTGCTACAGTTTGTTGGAATCCGTATACCTAGATTTGTATTTGAATCAATTACACATATTCTTACACTCACGCCTGTCTCCCATTAGGATAGGCTGAGACCAAAGACTGCCAAACACTAAGGTACGTATTTTGAAACATCAGTTTTCATTAGATCGCACTTTCACCAATTATTATTCAAAATTACCTACTACGTCGTGCTTTTACTATTACAACGTATCTCACACCTACTACATAAATTACAGATTTAATAAAAAATCATCATCATCTATTATACAGCATCCGGCATTCTCTTGTTGAGTTTTTATTTTCGGGTCTTTCAACGTACATACGTATAAATACTACTTCAGCTAGATATAATTTATTGTGATCTAAAACTTATATTTGGAAAATGGGTTTCACATCGTATTCTATTACATTCTATCTACTTCAATAACACTTCCACCAGAGGCCATAAATACGCATGAAATTAATGTTTCGTGCGCGTGTATTGTACGTGCTTCCGTGTGTTTGCCCTCGCAAAAAACTGAACCAATTCTTTTCACAAGATTATGGAGCGGAATTCTCTGTTTTCTCATTTTTATTCTAAGGCTATGAACCTTTACAACTAAACAACGATAGAGCGATAGATCGATTATTCCGTGTTCTGATTAGGTACCTACCTACCTACTTCGATTGAAGAAAAGAGGTCAGTCAAAAAAATTGGTTTTATTCACACTACACACATATTCATAGTTCTGTTTATTAACTTATTTATAACATTCTCTAGGATATGACTACTGCACCTACTTCTACTAGTCTAAGATCCCGATATAAAACGACCTTCACCGAGATGTTTATTTAATAAAACGTATTTTATATTCAAATTAATATGTCAATAAATATATTGCATATGGGTCGGCTAGCTTATATCAGTCCAGGATATGATTAATTAATAATTAAAAAAAAAAATTAACATTTCCCCGGTTTGATTATTAGACAAATTAAACCAATCGAAAGTATGAAGCCCACAGATTATGCAAACGTTAGGTTGTCTATTCTTTTCCGGTCACAACTCTCGAGTAGCCAGATATAAACAGGTAAATCTGCGGGCGTCCACTAGTAATAGTATAACAGAATCGTTGAACTTGAACTTCTATAAACACGATTTTAAAAAATCTAATCAAATTCGGGAACAATTGCTGCACATGCATGCCAATAGGTCAAAATCCTACGAAAACTTTAAACTGGTGTACCACAGTATTTCAACCTGCAGTGACGTGAGTAGGTATTTAGTGTTTTCGCTCACTTTACCACATCGTAAAGACGTTTAATTCCTTTTATTTTCTACATAAAAGTACATGATCATGGAGTACCTAGTGTAAGAGTTGAATTGTGGATTGCTTGTGCAGGTATAGCGGTCAGATCGTGGCGGACTTGTATCTTTGTGGGTTACCTTGATCTAGTAAAACCTGCTGCAAGCTGTATTGTGGCTAATAACATAGAAGACAGCTGGTCTGGGCTGGTCGCGAACACTTTAAATGGTGTTCATCGATCGTTTAGAATAGTTTAGCTTAATTTTTTTTATATACATTTTATACGTGGGTATGAAATAAAATATAGGTATATATAATAGGTATATTTTTAATTTTTAATGAATATGTACTATTAGGCTATTAGGTACAACATTTCAGATTTATTGAAGGGACGCAGACGCATACTCTTTAGAGTTCTATTAAATGTACATATAGATTTATTTATTTGTCTTTTTGAAGAAACAACTTTCGAAACGTACAGAGTACAAGTGGCGAGCTTAATGCATAAAGTTTTTATATACATACTAGCTGACCCGGGAAACGTTGTTTTGCCATATAAATAATTTTTAGTGAATATTTTGGGAGAACTTAATGTAAGTGTGTGGACTACTACTACCACTACAACTACCACTACCACTGCCACTGCCACTACCACTACCACTACCACGACCACCGACGCGCTATTTATAGGCACGCTCCCGCCGCCCCGGCCGGCCGGAACCGCCGCAAACGCTACGTCCCGCAATTTTTAAATCTGTAATATCTTCGAAAATATTCATATAAATCATATGCTTGTATAGACAATATAGATCTATATTAAATCAACAATGTATTAAAGGTATTTATTTAGATAAGGATTAATGCTGTATTGGTTAAAATCGCTTCGAAAATTAGCCATTATTTGTCGTAAAAAGTAAATGACCAAAAAATGTTATTGTGGGATATCCATAAGAGATAGACATATACCTTAGCGGAGTTTTGTGTAGACCTTTTCAATGTGTACAATACTTAGTACATTATTTTGATAAATCTCGTAGGGTTCACCCTGCGTTTGCAATGTAAGCGGAAAAAATGTAATTGTTTACGACATCACATTAGAAACCTCAAAAATAACAGTATTTCTCCACTGCTTAATGGATGTTATTATACATATAAACCTTCCTCTTCAATCACTCTATCTATTAAAAAACCGCATCAAAATCCGTTACGTAGTTTTAAAGATTTAAGCATACATAGGGATATAGGGACAGAGAAAGCGACTTTGTTTTATACTATGTAGTGATATACAAGACAAGAATATTACAGAATATTATTACATAACGCCACAAATATAGTCTCATGTACTTACTTTGATAAAAAAAAAACAGAAGGTGCGAGAAGTGCCTCTACAAAAGTAGATAAAGTAATTAAATTTGGAATGTATGTAAATGAAAAACTGCCATGTCATGATTGAACTAATATTATTAAAAGAAGGTAAGCAGTCAACTATAACAAATTGGCTGTGACTAATAAAACCGAAATGAAAATAATAAAAAAACGTGTATAAATACTCTATAAAGGAAAATGACCCGTTAGTCCATTGTTTACAGACCGACGGATAGACACCTAGCTATCTGGCCGAAACTGAAAAACAACCGTTGATATTACTCTTTAGCCTAACACAATAACATTGTAGGTAGGCTAAATATTGTTTATGATGAGGGACTCCACCTACTCTTAAAGTCCCCTAATCGGTTGTACATAAATCTTGTTCTTGCTTATAAAAAGTAAGAGAAAACTTGTCATAAGATACGGATTAGAAGGTTATCTTTAGTAACGTATTTATCTCTTTCATCCATTCCTATTATACCTCACTTAGTCAATGTACTGTAATTGCAATTACATCCACTGCATTATGATTCCGGCCAGTTCATTCAATTCCAACAGGAGCATTGGCTACCTGATGATATCTGAGAGATATCTGAGATAGATAAGGAAATTTATGTTATGTATATTTATAATTATTGGAATAGCACACGAGCACGTAGGTACACCCATGCGCTATACATCCAATGATAATATAGATTTTAATTTTTTTGCTCTATATACGCTCTACAACCTTATACATTCTACGTAAAGTTGAATACAGTAACAAATATAGGCATTAATTAATGCCTTCCACTTTTAACACTTCCTAATTAGAACTGCTGTTGTGTTTCTACAATGTCAATACATATAGCACATGAAGTGAATGTTTCGTCATTGCTTATTGAATTCCGTTAGTTGCACAACGTACTTAATGATGAAATTTTAGTATGAAATTGCGTTAGAAATATTTTAATAAACTGTAACCCCAAGCGTAAGCTACTATTTCGACTATGTTAATTGGTAATAGGTACAGCAAGGAATTTTGTACAGAATATCAAATTTTATTTTAAGGTTGATAGCAGTTGGAACGATTGCAAGGAAGTATCAATCAATATCATTTGTTAATTCTTATCAGCATCTTAAATAATGGATACACAGTTATTTCAAATGAACAAAAACTTCAAGGAACGATCAAACGCAATCAAATAATAATAATTGATCATTACGTCCGTGGTCATGGGCTACACCCTCAGAGAAGTCGACACAAACGATCTTTGCGCGCCTTTTTTGAAGAAAATTTTTTTTTTATCTTTATCGAACCACATTCATTTATTTATATAGTTCAATAAACATAATTATTGTACCCTGTTGTACTACTGGAACTTTTGAAATGGATAGAAGATTACAAACGAGCATGCAGCACCACCCATCCGTTGCCGTGACAACCGTGACTGAAATTAAACAAGACCCAAAGAGGGACTTGGATGGTTGTCCAGTTAACAGAGGTCTAAAAACAACATTAGTTGGTCACTTCATTTACAGGTATGAAGGCTGGTACAGTAATTATATAGTATAATTATATAGTCCTATTAGTAATTGTTAGTAAGAGTCGCGTTCTAAGTCGGTCATGGAAGTTTTGAGGACTAAGATGGTTGCCTCTAGATAAGTGTAACCGTTATCCACACTTTTCCAACCAGAAATTCCTTTAAAAACAATACTACGTGGTAGATATGGTAGTAGTGTAGTAGTAGTAGTAACGTAGTCCTTGGTACTGGGTACCGTGGCTGGCGGTAGTACTGCCCCGAGCATGTCTCTACATGAAACCTAGGCTATACCACCTAAATGCATATTATTTTATAAACGCATGGGATATTTATATAGTCGATCTAGAACTGCGGGTGAAGCTGGATATTGATAGATAAATGATAATCTTAGGTGTGGTTTGTCGATGATAAAGGGATAACATTTTAATGACTTGATTGTTGAGGGAATTCTGCACGTAAAACGACTTGACGCTGGCGGAGCAGTGGGACAAGCTAGTATTAAATAAATAAAACAAAGCATTATCTAACCAGACAATATGTATTTATATTATATATTTATGTATTCTATGTAAAGTTACATGATTTATATGTTTCTATATAAATATATCTAATATATATGTATTAGTATGTATTAGTCTAAATTTACATATATATTTATAAATATATATATTATTTATACTCACCTATATGTATATTCACACCTACCACTCCTTTCCACACCGCCCAGGGTTAGCTGGTGGAGAATGCCATCAGGCATTAAGCTCGCCCTTTGTGTATTTTTTTTACTTTGTAAGGTATGCAATAAAGTCTATAAATAAATAAATAAATAAAACAATACAATCTTCCCGCAGCTGCGTCTGTGGGGGAGACAGTGGGACGCCTTTGGGTTGTAGCTACCAGACAATCTCGTCCCAAACCGCTGAGAAAATATCAGAACAACGATTTTTCTATACAAAATACAATTCATAAGCTATGTGAACCGATTCAGTTTAGCTTCATACTTTGACAAATGGTACCTACGACGAATTAATTCTGACATTGGTCATATACATTAGTTTGGAAGCATGCCATAAAGCCAAGTTGAACATGTTACGTTTGCATTTCGTAGAAATTCTTCATTAGTGAAAAAAAAAAAAACTACAATGCCCTTGTCTATCGAAAATAGGCATCGTAATTTTGCTCTCCGACGTAGTGCAATGTGCTGTGTGCCAGGCGCTAAATATACAGACAAACCAAACAGAGCTCCCACATGGTTCCCATGTATTTAATTGTAATTAAATAATTAGATTTTGATTATACGTTGAGGCACGTCACCAGGTAACGTGGGAGAAAAATTTAAATGTTTGCTAAAATTGATCGCCCTATTACTGATTGGAACTCACAAACACTTGGAAACCATTCTCTCTTATACAATAAATGTAAAAATTATTATCATAAACAATGTTTATATCCATTAAATTAAAGGAAAAGAGACTTCAAACAATTTGAAAAAATCTTGAATATGTCCCGAATATTCAAGTAAAGCGTAGCGTCGTAGAGTAGAGTAATAGCCCAATGGCTTGCTTCGATTCAATGTGATCGAAAGAGTTAAGCAACGACGGGCGCGGTCGGTTTGTGGATGGGTGACCGCTAGTATGCTCTAGACCTCCCGCAGAAGTGTCTGTGGGGGAGACCCGTGCCCAGCAGTGGGACGTCTATGGGTCGCAGCACATTATACTGAACGAGATTTAGCTTGATTTTTGTACACTAAAACCATTTTAGATTATGTCTGTACAAATATACAAGAGCATCTATTTCAAGTAACCATAATCGATTCAAGTATGTCAGACCACAAATTATTTACGTCCGGAAAGCGGTGATAGCTAATAAAAGACTATTAAATAATTAAAAGTAACAGAATATCTAACCATAAAATTTGATCATTTGAAACCTGTCTAATCTTAATCTAAGAATAAAAATAAATTATTAAAAATTCAACATTAAAAGACAACGGCAATACTTATAATACGGTAAGTACGTGCATTACCCACTGTCATCTTTTAATTTATAACTAAAACAGTACAGTAAATAAATACCAAATATATAAAATAATACTTACCTTATATAGAAATTACATGTCATAGTTTTCTTACTCTTACTTACGAATTACTGTGTTTGGTTTGTGTTTGTACCTATATAAAACACATTATTTATTTTGCCGAACTAAATTGTAAATACCTATAATTAAGTTTCTCCTTGTTGTCACTTACAATATACTCATCAATGTCCCTTATGGGAAATAAAGAATCGTTAAATGGAACACATAAAAAGGAAAAGTGAATTTGTGTTTTGTATCATTAACATGAATTTTTAAGTTCTTACTAGAGAAATGTCAGTAACATACGAGACAATTCTGACTCCAAAGAAATATATTTTTAAAACTACTATTTCGAACCTAACATAATATGTATATGTACTTTTATTTAATTCGTTGTAAAGTAAAGTAGGTGCACGGAGTGTTGTTCGGCATTGTATTGTCTGGCACTAAATAACAGTGTTGCCGCTGTGGGATGTGATGACATAAAGATATTTTAAAATGAATTGCAACAGATCTAGATCTAGGTCGCGTGCGATAGGTAGGCTCACCACGTACACCCTATTAGGCGATCCGTATACGGAACCATTTAAAAGATAATGTGGTAAGCTTTATCTTCCCATAAATCTTTGTAAAGTTATAAAGCATTGCATCGCGATAAAAGAAAGAAACATTTAGAAAGATAAAACAGTAACAATAAGACAGATAACATAGATGTTACTTACTTGAGTCGCTTATTGGGAAAGGAATCAATTTATGTAGTGGTAATTTACCTTAATAAAACAGCTATATTTTTTTTATTGATCCACCCAATTTTGTATACTTCGACTTAGACAGAATTATAGCTCTGCCCAAATAAAGAGTTTTACTAACATGGGTTTGTTGAAACTATACCGGATTAGGTGTCATTTCCATCCACTACAAACTCCTAGTTGTTCTGCCTTCCTCAGAGCTTGATGACTCAGGAATATCTGGAAGATACCGGTGCTCTCCAGCGCCGCGTCAGTGACAGGCTCAGACAGGTCCTTAAAGAGACGTGAAGGACTATAGCAACATCTTTGTTTTCAGGACGGTGAGCAACTTGTGAGTGTCTTTACTTCATTTTTATTCGCTTCATTCCGTACTCGTATCTACATTATACCGGCCCGGCTGGTCATCTTAACGGTGTCAACGTGATACAATAATTCGAGAGCTAATGTTATCATGACGGTAACATTAGCTCTCGAATTATTTTATCACGTATATTACGCCATTAAGCTTTCTGTAAAGAAAACCATTAAGCTTTCTTTACAAGCAGGGTAGTAGTAAAGTAACGAATAAGTAGAGAAGTTTGTAAATATAAGTATGTATATAGTACCTATATTCATACATAAGTACCTGTATTTATTTACATTTTAATTGGAATTGTAGAATTCTAAAGCTTATTTATTCTATCAACATGGCAACAGCACACATACCGCACACTTCCTGCAATATGTAAGTACGTACCTACTTATTATTAATCTACGTAATTTAAATTGGATAAACGTATCTCAAAGTGCCTTGATAACTACTTCAAAGGTTGCCAGCAAGTAACGTTTACGCAATTGTACTATTGTAATTGTAAACCATGTTACGTTATATTATGGAATTGTATGAATAGGTGTGTAGTACCCACTTTTCACCAGTTATGTTTAAGACCCATTTAAATAGGTGGTGAGCCTATTGCCATACCGGGCACATATCCACACTCCGTTTGTAAGTAGGGAAAAGACGATTTAACTGTTACCTAAATAAAAAGGCATTGTGAAATGCGTTTTTCTAGTCGTGTATGACATTCAATCATCTTTATTTTGGTACTCAAGCAAGGGGGGAGATATTGAAGCAATACTATTGTTCGTTATAATAATAAAAATAAAGGTACGTAACTCAAAGTTCATAAAATTACTCTAATATTGGGCCTTATCTATGATCTTCGCTAGACGTACTCGTAAATACTTACTTTACTTAATCTTAACTTTACTTACTTTACTTTACTTAATCATGGACTACTTATTCCTCTATGCTATAATTATAAATCGCTCATGGTCGCTCAGTCAGTGTTTATTTCAATACATTGATCCGATCTTATCCGTTTGTTCAATGAACACTATAACATTATTATAGTGTAAAAAAAGCAGTGTACATAACTTTAGTACAAGAAATAAGGATAAAATGATTGCACGAACTAATCTTACATTAAACAAAACCTCCATAATAAAGCTTCCTATAAAATAAATGACTACTTAAACGATAAAAACGCTTGGTGCAATGTCTCTCCAGCTCCACTTGTTCAATAATAATGTGCCTTGATCAAATTATAAAATCGTTAATTTTGAAAAGAATCTGAATAGTTGTAAATCTGCCTTTGCAATTGCTAGCTTTCATGATCAATTCGATTGTCGACTTTTCGATAAGATTACCGTCATTAGGTTTAGTTATTATCCAATCCAATCGTAGATGTAAAAAGGCTAGATATTAGATTTATATTTCTATTATAATCTAATACTACTTAAATGGACTAACAATCTATAAGATCAGTCACACAGTAAGTCTAAACTGGAAATGTCTGCCATGGGCGGAAGTGAATGGGAATTTGTAATACTCGTCCGCTACTCGTTTATATCTAATACATGTATAAAATTCTCGTGTCACAGTTTTATTGGGTTGGCCACTAACCCCTCCACCAATCCGCATTGGAGCAGCGTGGTGGAGTATGCTCTAGACCTCCCGCAGCAGTATCTGTGGGGGAGACCCGTGCCCAGCAGTGGGACGTCTATGGGTCGCAGTGAACAGGTATCTACTGAATTTTAGCCTAATCCAGTAAAGCAAAAGCACAACATTTTCTTGTGGCAAAGGCAAAACTGAGGGCGGGGCGAAACAATAGAAATAGCAGCCGCGTACTTATACACTATTATTCTGTGCTTATACTACAAATGTTATCTGTAATATTACAAACAAATCTTGAATTGAGTCACTGCCCAACATTTGCATTATGTTGGTAGGTTGTATTTTAAAAGAATAAGTATTGTTGTTTTCCAAAAATATAGATCGCCTTGGTTTACGGTAGATTTCTTATTTAGGTCATTACCTTTTGAACATAATCATTATTAGTTACATCAGATTAGCACATAGGTGTTGTGGTTTATTATATTATTTTTAAGTTTCTATCTGTATTTTCTTAAATGGTTTGTGTAAGCTGCATTTTGTCGAAATATTTTTTTTTTTCTATTTCTATTAGCCAACTGACGCATCTCCGATGGATGGTGATGCAACATGCAAGCTGCATCTCATGACAACTGTGACTGACTTTGAACAAGACTCAATTAGGGACTGGAATAGGGTTAATTAGAACATTAGTTGATCAGTTCGTTAGTGGGTATGAGGACTGGGGACTATTAGTGATAGTTAGTCTTGTTAGTTGGTGTTAGTAATTGTCCAGCTAGTACTTGTTAGTAAGAGTCTCGTTCCAAGTCAGTCACAGATGTGTTGCTACCCTTGAGGACTAAGATGGTTGCCTCTAAAGAAATATAACCGGAAACCACCCCTTTCCAACCGGACCATAATTGCTTTAAAAACAATTAAAACACATTATTACACGTTCAAAATGGTACTAGCACGGACTACATACTATTACTCTATGGTACTAGGTACCGTTGCGGGCGGTGGTACTGCCCCGGGCGAACTCTATATGGAACAAAATAGGTTTCATATAAAACATATAAACATCTCAAATAAACCTATTTGGTTCCCTATAGACTCTACCACCTACAAAATGATAAGTGATAATAATATGAATATGTTAAAAAAATTAAATGTTGTAAATTTGCGCAAGCAAAAATAAACCCGAAATTAAAAGTTAAATACTAACATTAACACATCAGCTTCACATTCAGATTTTACATAATTATAACCTTAAAAATGAATGTTATCTCAGCACTCGTCACTGCCAAATTCTCGCATGATTTGTTTTGTAACGCTTCAATTACTCACACAGAATAATTGAAATTAACATAAGAAAAATAAGTTTAGTCAGCCTATAGATACTTAAATCCACGCCAGCTGTATTAGCGGCAATGCGGTAGGGACACACAAGGAAGACACTGGTATTTTTTTGTGAAACCGTTATGGTGCAGAAGGAGACCGCAGAACGGAACAGTCCAAGGGCAGATCCTATTCGTAGTCGACTGGGTAGTCTTTATTTTTCTTGTCGAGGAAATGCCCAGCCCTTCTCGCCTAAATAGAGTCACAACTACAACCCTTACTTTATCCCACTGTTGGGCACGTGTCACCGTGGCACCTCTCAGAATGTTGGACCTTATTGGGCCCTATTGGGCCTAACATTCCTTATTAGGTTAGGCGAAAGTGGCTATGTTAAATTTTGCCGAGTAATCAGAGTCAATAATCGCAAATTAATGCGATCTAATTTTGTGACTGAGTCCTCTCTGGCGTGGCAGGCAGTGTGAGCCGCTGACTGGGAACAATCCACGAGCAAGAGATGAGCCATTTGGCTTATTTGAGCCAATAATGCACGCATGGATGGTATCATATGTAGGAGATCCTGGAGCCTCCCTACGTGCCCAGGATTGCTGCTAGGAGGGTTTAAGTGCAAAAATCTCACATACTAACGATCTGATATGTTTCTAAGATTTGTCCGTCGTAAAACAAAGGTAATTAAATAATTTTTACTCAATAAGTAAAAATTGGATTTCACATTATATTATATAAAGGTAAAAAAACAATATCCGTATTAAGCCTCACATATATGTACATTACAAATTTATAATTAATCTGTCGCTATATATTATCAACGAAGTCCACTACATGCGTATTGAATAGGCATAAGTGAATTAATTACGTTTCGGCGAAATCAACCGAAAACCGGTTTGTACCGGAACATTAAGTATAATAGTAAATTGTTTATTTACAATTACAAGCGTTATCTACGGGCAGTAGGCGGTCACGGAATTTCCATGGGAGATATTCACTTAAATATAAAAACAGAAAGAAATTTAAGACTAAAGATAAAATAATTATATCTTTGAATACTATTTATGTATTTATATTTAAATAATTTATGATTAAAAATAGTTTTTTTAATAAAAACAAAAATTGTATGTGAGTCATGTAACTTCTTACAATTATTCGTTCAGGAAATCCTTCGCTAAAGCCAAGTGGGGTCATGCTTATAGCAATGCACTGTCAAATACGTCAAATTTCAAATTAGAAGGATTAAGTACATAATTTAAAAAGTTATTTTTTGCTTCGAGTATTTTACTTTGTTAGCTCTAGAATTATAGATTGAGTACCTGAGCGCAGTGAGTGATTTAAAATCACGAGACATAAAAATTTGCTTTTCTGTGAACCACTTTTTCACCACTGGTAGAGGTGCAAGAATAGTTCTCGTAAGAAAAATATTGTATGTATTAAGAAAAAAATTGTTTTTAAAAAAAAAGCTTTTTGTAGTTTTTTTTATTTTCGTGCATTGTCATCGGAACCAAATATGTGTGCCAAATTTCAGCTCGATAGCTTAGATGGAAGTGGGTGAAATATTGATTACAAGATTCCAGGACATACATGGATACATACGAGTGAAGTTAAATAAAAGCTTTTAATAATAATTAAAAAACTACGACTTTCTGAAGAAGGGAAACACCCAAATCTTTTTCCACAGACGGTCACCCATTCAATCATCAGAGATCGGGGCGGCTACTGTATCGATCAATTGACGTCGTGCGACCGTATGCGCTTTCAAAAAAATATGCATCGAATAGGTATTCGATGTAGGTACTATATAAATAATGTTTAACTCGACGACTGGACCGAGAAGGGTTGCGAGTGTGATAGGTATGTGTTTCTAATTCTAACGTTCTAAGTTCAACTGTTCAAGTAATTGAAGAACAGAATAAGCTTTTTATATAATCTTAAGATTACTTCTCTTACAATAATCATGAGGAAAAAATTATTTAAGGATTCATTATTTTGTTAGATACTTAGAGGGATAATTATTCTATTTTGACTACCAATTCTCAACCGTTCTCAAGTGGCCACGAAGATGATATGTAAACCTTTTACTACTTAAAATTATGTAATACGCCTTCGCGAGTAATCAGTAGGCTAATTTTAAAGTCATTAAGCACGGTGTAACCCTGAACTACACTATTATCTAATATCTTTAAACGAGCAATTCTTGTGTAGCATTAAGCTCCAAATTATACAATAATAATGCATAATTAAAAGAAAACGCGCTCTATGATATAGAAACGCTTTAAAACGAAATTAAATATATTATATATCGTCATTTAATTCTGATCACTTAATTAATAATTTATTTAAATCCATCCAGCCCATGACAACTGACTTTGAACAAGACTCAATTAGGGACTGGGATGGCTAGTCCAATTAGTTGAAGGAGTTAATTAGAACATTAGTTGGTCAGTTCGTAAGTAGGTATGAGGACTGGGGACTGTTAGTGATAGTCCAGTTAGTTGGTGTTAGTAATAGTCCAGTTAGTACTTGTTAGTAGGAGCTTCGTTCTAAGTCAGTCACAGATGTGTTGCTACCCTTGAGAACTAAGATGGTAGCCTCTAAAGGAGTGTAACCGGAAACCACACCTTTCCAACCGGACCATAATTGCTTTAAAAACATTTATTACACGGCAGAAATGTTACTGTTATAACGTACCTATCCTTTTAAAAAAAATAGATTTAAGCTACAGTCACAGAATGTTTTCATTGTATGATTTTAGTAACGCTATCAGTGAACTTCTTTGTAAAGTCTACTGTAGAACTTGTATACAGCGCCGCAAAGGATCCGGGGCAACGACCGCTGTTATTTAGCGATCCTTGCGGCTGAAGTTTGACGTTGCAAATTTCCTCTCACAATAAAACCATTGAAATTCAGTGGCTACAAATAAACAACGGGGAAATAATTTATCTTCATTATTTAGCACAAATTAATTCCGCCGATATTGTCAGCTTTCAGTACTGTTGGATTTTATGAAAAGACCTTTTTTTTTTTTTTTTGTTTTACGAGTGGGAAACCTTGAAAAGGTACCCGGACGTCGTGGGAGCGACGCCGGGTTATGTGGGACTTTCACCCACTAAAACCCACTCGGTGGCCTACTCCGGCGCTACAGGAGGGCTCCGGGATCTCTTGTAGAACGCGCCGGTGCCCTCCAGCGCTGCGCCCAAGACGGGCTCTTCCCGGTTTCACAACGCTGTGCAGCCACAAACAGCGTCGTCTTTCCCGGGGTCACATCGATGGACGGTTCGAGCTCCCCCTCTCACCGCCCGCAACCCCAGAAGTCCCCTTTTAGTCGCCTTTTACGACAGGCAGGGGCTACCGTAGCACTATTCTGGTCCCGAGCTACAGGGACTTTATGAAAAGACCTAATTATGAAATTAAGGTAATTATGATTGATTACGAGTATGTACTAAATTACTTCACAACACACAGGTTTTAAGATCCATATAAGCCCCTAATTTTAATTCCTTCTAACTTACATACCATCATAACAATTTTGTTTCGAATTTGTGATCACAAAATAAAATTAAAATACTCGAAAATTAAACCATAATAGGTACTATATGATATTACTATATTTGACTAGATGATAATATAGATCTATATAAATATGTATTTAAAAATACATGTATATATTGTCTCTGATAAGCATACTGATGCCGTGTGTCAGACCGATGGTCAGATCCTCGTGATATTTATTTATTATTTAGTATAGTGGTTTGTTTATAATCAAAATATGCTTTGAAGCTTTTTATCTGTAGTTTAGAAAAGAGGGTTATACGAGTACGTTTGACATGTCCGTCTGTGTGTTTGTCTCTGGCATCGTAGCTCCTAAACGAATGGACCGATTCTGTTGTTTGTTTTAAAGCTCACGTGATCTAGATGGTTCTTAGCTACGAGTATAATTAAAACAATGACGGACAAAAAGACATACGGGCCACCTAATGGTATGTGGTCACCGTCGCCTATGAACACGTGCGACACCAGGGGCGTTGCCGGCCTTGAAGGATGCGATTTACACTCTTCTTGAAGCTCTCCATGTCGTGTCATTTGTTGAATCGATCGATGATAATCGAGGCCCCGTGGTAACCGTAAACTTTTAATAAGCAGTTACATATCAATTAAAATTAGGGTCCGCGAGTAATTTAAAAAAAAGTAAAAAGCGACGCTTTTCTTAAAAATATCCTGACTGAACCAACATAATATATCAAATATGAATAAATAAAAGCATGTATTTGAAGTATAGCAAATATAGCAAGTAAAACAAAAGCTTTAATTAAAAGCATACGAAACTTCAACACATTTTGGTCGTAACAGGCGCGCCCACGTAAATTGTCTTATCTTTCTCCCGTAATAGGAAAACGAATGCTTCGGGTGGACACTAAATTTACTGTTGCAAGACAGGACTGCACGACTAATCATTACTCTATTGAGCAGGAAAGGCAGGCTTCGTTCCTTCTTACGCAACCGGGACAAGGCTTAGCATTGCACACTGTCGCAGTCAACTCGGCCGTATTTATCTACTAACATTAAAAACAATGTACCTATTGCAGCACGTTTCAAAGCCTCATTAACCACATCTCACCTTTGTCTTTTGTGTGATAATGTTCTCAAGTTGACGCCTATACGCCTATAGTAGAAACTTAGGTGGCGTCGACTTTAGATCATTATCATAAACAAATAAAACATGTAACTAATCATTTTATACTCTTGTGTATTAGTCTATTTCTTGAATTAGGAACTTATACTGTTATGATATTATTAACTTTAATATGAGTATGATAATTTATGATTGTATATTAAAATCTCATTTATTCAAAAATATGAAATAACGTCTTAATTTAAGTATGTATGTACATAAAGCCCAAGAAATATATATAAAATAGGTAGGTACTTTATAAAATAAATTTGGAGGTCACTTTGAACTCTGAAGTTGTACTAATTTATTAGTTAATTGAGGATTATATGTAAAAAACTGCTTGTAAGACAAAAAAAATAATATTATAGATAACACACTCAGTCGGTTATTACAACAACTAACAAACTTCATTTACGTAGTAAGCAAGAGTTAACATGTCTCTAAAATTTACATAAATTCACAAATTATACCTTCCTCTTCCTGATTATTAAACTAATACTTACTACGGAAGAAAGATCGCTATTGCGCACAACTACACAGTGAGTTTGTTTGTTTTTCAATTCAAGTTGACTATGGTAAAACGTGCAGGCATTAACAGTAATAAAATTGTATCTTGAATGACACGTGTTTATAAATCGACTGCTTGTTGGCGGGACCCGGAACTCTGAGAGCGGCGCGCCGGGCAGTAATCGAATCATGCTAACGACGTACTTGTAAGCTCTTGACGCTACTGTCCGCCATAGATGCTTTCCGCCCCCGGCTGCAAGGCTGCCTTTCCTATTACATTCTATGCAGTTTTAGTTTATATATCTTATGGTGAAACTTAAGTAGTAGGTATCTATTCGTAACTTATTAGATATTTTATTTCACTTCTGAACATGGGTACTTTTTGTTCGCAGCTACGCGTATCCTACATTTTTATAACGTAAAATGGATATTAAATATACCATTTCTGCAACATTCACACGTCCGCGGCTACCTCTGATGCTATCGCATGATATGTGAGCCTGGGTTGCGCACTACATGCTACGACCACGAAATTCTTTCGTTACGACCGCCACACGAGCCGAGGTCACTCATTTTATTGACATCTGACATTGTTCTAACATTACGGTGCAATTACCTACCTACTGAAATCGCCTTACTTTTAATTATGTCCGGTCAGTATAAATATAGCGGAGGGCGGCTCAAATTTATCAGTCGACCGTGCTCGGTTTGAAGTGATCTTGTTCGTCAGAAAAAACACAGACCACGTTCGCAATGCAATCGCTGGTGGTGTTGTTCGCTGTAGCCGCCGTGGCGAGCGGGTCCCTGGTGCCGCTGGCGCAGCCCGCGCACCACCCCGCGCTGCTGCTCGACCCGCACGGCCGCCCCCTGGACACCGCCGAGGTCATCGGCGCGCGCGCCCTGCACCTGCAGGCCAAGGCCCTGGAGCACTCCGCGCCCCTCGCCCACGCCGCCTACGCCGTCGCTCCCGCCGTGCACGTCGCCCCCGCCGTGCACGCCGTTGCCGCCCCCGCCGTCTACGCCGCGCCCGCCGCCGTCTCCCACCAGTCCCGCGTCGACGTGCGCACCAGCCCCGCCGTCGTGGCCCACGCCGCTCCCGTCCTCGCCGCTCACGTCGCCCCCGTCGTCGCCGCTCACTCCGCGTACGGCGCCCCCCTGCTGGCACACTCCGCTCACGGTCTCTGGAAGCGCTCTCTGGGTCATTACGCCTACAGCGCCCCCCTGATCGCCGCTCCCGCCGCCGTGTCGCATCAGTCCCGCGTGGACGTCGTGTCTAGCCCGGCCGTGGTGTCGCACGCCGTCGCCGCCCCCGTGCTCGCGCACGCGGTCTCCGCCCCCATCGTGGCTCACGTAGCTCCCGCCGCCGTGTCCCACCAGTCCCGCGTCGACGTGCGCACCAGCCCCGCCATCGTGTCCCACAGCGTGTACTCCGCTCCCCTGGCTCACTCTGCTCTCCTCCACTCCGCCCCTCTGAGCTATGCTGGACTTGCTCATGCCGGCGCTTACAGCCACGGTTGGTAAACAGTGAAGCTGACGAACACCTAAGATTTTCAATAATGTACATAAATAAAACCAATAAAAATATTTATAAATAAATGTATACACATACAAATTTACTTACTTAAGTTTTATTAAATATTCCTTATTAATCTACAATGCTTCCTATGGTAGGATCATAGTAGGATTATAACTTAAATTATAACTTTATTAGGAGTTACAGGGGGGGGGGGGGGGGGGGGCTGTATAAACACATTGTACCACTTTGGAAGTGTCTCTCACGAAAACTATTAAGTGTAGAAAAATTATATTAGAAACCATCATTTTTTAAGCGCTATCCATAGATACCCCACGTATGGGGTTCATGAAAAAATAAATTTGAGATTCAGTTCTGAGTATGGGGAACCCCAAAAATATATTGTTTTTTTTTATTTTTGTGTGAAAATCTTAATGCGGTTCACAGAATACATCTAGTTACCAAGTTTCAACAGTACATATAGTTCTTAAAGTTTCGGAAAAAAGTGGCTGTCACATACGGACAGACAGACAGACAGACATGACGAATCCATAATTTTGCCATTTGACTACGGAGCCCTAAAAATTTAGCTTATAGTGTTTTCATCTTTTCTATTAGTACAAAGCAAACTTATTATTTTTAAATGTTTGCGATTTGTCAGTATAACGCCGACATAGTACATAAATAAATAAATGAAAGATAAAAATAACAAAATTCTAAAATTAGAAAAAGCAAACATTCACAAAGGTTCTTAATTAGGTAAAATAACTGCCCAAATCTGGAGCTGATTTGGAGGATTTTTTCTATGCTAAACATAATATAGAAAATCACGAAACCTAGTATTGCAATCCATAAAAGGTAGTTTTTAATCATAGGTCATAATTTTAATAGGGATATATCTTGATAAAATATATGAATATTTTATGTTTAACTGGTCAAACCACGATTTGGTTGAGTTTCGAGTCGACGTTTGACTGTCCAAGTTAAGCTCTCCAAGGATTGACCAAAAATTCTTTGGTCAAAGGCCGAAACATGTTATTTGTTTCGGCTTTTAAATATGACCGTTTGTCCAGAGACAAGAGTCTTAGTCCTCAAGGGTAGCAACACATCTGTGACTGACTTAAAACGAGACTCCTACTAACAAGTACTAACTGGACTATTACTAACACCAACTAACAGGACTAACTATCACTAACAGTCCCCAGTCCTCATACCTACTAACGAACTGACCAACTAATGTTCTAATTAACTTTCTCAACTAATTGGACTAACCAACTCAGTCCCTATTTGAGTCTTATTCAAAGTCAGTCACAGTTGTCATGGGCGGCAGCGGATGGGTGGTGCTGCAAGTTCGTTTGCTATCTTGTATCCATAAAAAAAATGTTCCTTTTTTTACTTCAGTTAACTTGGTAATAACAGCCCGAATGCATTGGCTTGGCAGTTATTTCATTAAAATTTCCATTCAATAACTGCCACGCAATTCAAAACCTTGCAAAAAATTGTATGGTCCAAGCCCTCATTACACAGCATTCCGATCCCAATATAGCCGCCTAAATCAAGATTAATCGATCAATCTTGACGCGAGCCTTTCCGCCCATAGAATGGCTAGACCTCTAACCGGAAATAACATCACGGCCGTTTGGTTGAATACGAAATGTTTATAGTAAACCCTGTTAGTGCACGCAAGGTGAAAATTAGTTCCTAATTGGCAATAAAGAGTAAGTGCATAAATACTTCTCATTGTGTAGACCTTGACCTTGAACTGAACGCTCTTAACTTATCTTTTATTTTAATCTAAATGCCTAAAAAACGTCATGATTTTCTTCATTAATTATCAGTAATGTCTTGAAAACTTAGTAGCCCTGGACGCTGGAGCCCTATTTTTGAACCGCTCGCGTGCCTTAATCGCTCGACTGCGACTCATATACGATTAATAGAAACAAACTGTGGTCAGATTGGCTCAGTGACCAGACGGGCTCCCATGCTGGATTTCAGCGAGATATTTATTTACAAGTTAAATATTTGTACTAGACTCTTGGATGATAAATTCTTATCTGTGTATTCGGTGGCCGATACATCAATAGTAAGTATATAATCTCGAGGAATCGAATGGAGCCGAGTACAGTAACTATCTTGTTGTACTATTAAGTAACATTCTTATAAAATATATTCGTTCTACTTAGGTTCTTTATAATGTTAGTTTTCAATTATGCATACTTAATTGATCAGCTCTCAGTAAGCATTGTTTTAATTAAAATAAGATTGATTTTATTTGTATGGTTGGAGCTATTTATAAAATGCATCCTCTGAGGGATATGAGCAGGAGCATTCGGATATCTTGAAGGAGGCTTCGAAGGAAGGCCAGTAGGTACATTTTTGTTCTATCAATAATGGAATTAGATTTTAAATAGTTTGCGATGTAAATAAGTTGTCAGCAATTTATAACAAATTAAAACAAAGAAATCTATGATAAACTAGTTTATATTTGTCTATTCATTTTAATATCCTTAATTAAAACGAAAACTACAATTTTCGTCGAATCACAGTAATGTTTTGCTAGTTTTGTAGCTTAGGCCCAATGCGCAGCGGGAGCGGCCCAGGCGGCGGCGTGCGCGCCGTGGCCGGAGGAGATCACGTCGATGCGGGACTGCTGGGAGAGCGCCGCGGGGGCAGCGTAGCTGAGCACGGGGGCGGCGTGGGCTGCGTAGCTGACCACGGGGGCGTCGTGGGCCACAGCGGGGGCTGCGTAGCTGACCACGGGGGCGGCATGAGCCACGGCGGGAGCAGCCACGACAGTCTCGGACACAACAGCGGGGCTGGTGCGGACGTCGACGCGGGACTGGTGGGACACGGCGGAGGCGGGGCCGGCGTAGCTCACAATTGGGGCGGCGTGAGCGACAGCGGGAGCTGAGTAGCTGACAACGGGGGCGGCGTGAGCTATGGCAGGGGCAGCCACTACCGCCTGCGATATGACAGCGGGGCTGGTGCGCACGTCCACGCGGGACTGGTGGGACACGGCAGCGGCGGGAGCAGCGTAGCTGACAACAGGGGCGGCGTGAGCTATGACGGGTGCTGCGACGGCGTGGGACACCACGGCGGGGCTAGATACGACATCCACGCGGGACTGGTGCGACACGGCGGCGGGCGCGGCACTGTAAGCGTAGTGGCCCAGAGAGCGTTTCCAGAGACCGTGGGCAGAATGTCCCAGCAGGGGGGCTGCGTACGCGGAGTGAGCGGTAACGACGGGGGCGACGTGAGCGGCGAGGACGGGAGCGGCGTGGGCCACGACGGCGGGGCTGGTGCGCACATCGACGCGGGACTGGTGGGAGACGGCGGCGGGCGCGGCGTAGATGGCGGGGGCGGCAACGGCGTGCACGGCGGGGGCGACGGCGTAGGCGGCGTGGCCTAGGGGCGCGGAGTGCTCCAGGGCCTTAGCCTGCAGGTGCAGGGCGCGCGCGCCGATGACCTCGGCGGTGTCCAGGGGGCGGCCGTGCGGGTCGAGCAGCAGCGCGGGGTGGTGCGCGGGCTGCGCCAGCGGCACCAGGGACCCGCTCGCCACGGCGGCTACAGCGAACAACACCACCAGCGATTGCATTGCGAACGTGGTCTGTGTTTTATGATTCGACGAATTAAACGATCACTTCAAACCGACACGGTTGACTGATACTGGTAACCCAACGATCGGGTCCTTTTATAGGTACTAATCGTAGTCAAATAATTAATGAATTATCTCATACAAGCCTTAAAATTAACATTAGTGAAACGCCAATGTCGTGTCACATGAAAGTAATCGACCTTGCTCTTTGAGGCTTTTACTCATGTGTAATAAAAATGATTAAGTAGAGTAAGTATATTGAAAATCGATTTATAGTCGTAGCTAATTAAAAAAAACTTATATACCTTTCTTTGGCATTACAACAGCAAAGATTCGCCTTTTCATCGAGTAGGTTAACTAATCTCACAATTCTAACGATCCAAATAAAACCTTTCCTACCGGCTACTGTTTCTTTAAAAACGAGTATCTTGTAAAAATCTAACTTTTCTCATCAAGAACAATAATTTTAAAGATCGGAGAAAGGTAAATTCTTCAAAATTTATTTAATTAAGATACTGCGCCTTCTTACTTATTCACGTAACGCGTCCAAAGTACATTTTAAACTTGAACTTTTATTTAAACCATTTTTATCGACCGTTTACATAATAATTACATTTATATTTACGTTTCAAATTCTTATCTAAGATCGGTCACCTTTTTAATTTTAAATTCTAACATTTCCAACTACTATCTAAAAACTGCTAAGGAAACATTGTGAGGAAACTTGCATGCTTGAGAGTTCTCCATAATGTTCTCTAAGCCATGTGAAGTCTGATAATCCACATGACCAGCATGGGGGACTTACGCCTAATCCGATTACGAGAGGAGACAGTGCTCAACAATGAGAAAAAGAAAAGATCCGATTTACCACTAGGCCTACTTAACTTAATTTTTTTTAAACTAATTTTAATTTAAAATCACTGCTTTTTAATCAACAACACATGATGCATTATTTGTATGATTGCCAATTCAACCCACTGGAACAACAATTCAGGGCCCTGTTTTCCTTCCCATAGGCATAAAAAATGTCGTTGGAATTGTTTACGAATAAACAATTTCAACGACATTTTTTTATATTTAAATTCCGTTACCACTCATATCCAGACTGCCACTAAAGACTCGTCGCAGGAAATCATAGTTGCAAATAATTGCTGCATCAAGCTCCTAGCTAGACGATATCAAAACTCTTGCTAATAGACAAAAACGCCGCAACACGTAAATTCGACTCATATTTGACCGCAGTCAATAAGAAAAATCTATAATACGAGTATCTGCAGCGAAAGGTCAAGAAACGACCCCATCCTTCGAGCTCCTATCGGTTTGCTCAAAACACTTAGCAGTATATGAAAAAACTAGTGGACGCCCGCAGCTTCGCTCGCGTGGAATTAGACGTTCACTAACTTCAAAAACGGCAAAGTTTCATACTAACTTTGCACCCCCATTTTACCCCCTTAGGGGGTGAATTTTCAAAAATCCTTTCTTAGTGCTCCCCTACGTTATAAAAGGAACCCCTGTGCAAAATTTCAAGTTTCTAACCCTTATAGATTAGGCCCTGCGTTGATATGTCAGTCAGTCAGTCAGTCAGTCAGTCAGTCAGTCACCTTCTCCTTTTATATATATAGATATAGATAGTGGATGCCCGCAGCTTCGCTCGCGTAGAATTAGACCCATCAACGACGTCTGCCCGCGTTCCGGTTGCCCACTTGACTTCAAAAACGGCAAAGTTTCATACTAAATTTGCACCCCCGTTTTACCCCCTTAGGAGGTGAATTTTCAAAAATCCTTTCTTAGTGCTCCCCTACGTTATATAAGGAACCCCTGTGCAAAATTTCAAGTTTCTAACCCTTATAGTTTAGGCCCTACGTTGATATGTCAGTCAGTCAGTCAGTCAGTCAGTCAGTCAGTCAGTCAGTCAGTCAGTCAGTCACCTTCTCCTTTTATATATACAGATATTATTTAACCGTCTTAGAGCTCGAGTGACAGCTCTAATACGTATTTATGGGCGAACACTTTGACATTAGAGCTCAGTACTCATGTATTCAACACCGCACCGCCTTACTGAGCACATGCTTACGGGTCTTAACACAGAGTCCTAAATGTACAGGAGCCCTCTACTCTGATGTGGCTAAGGCATTGGACAAAGTCTGGCACGGTGGCCTATTATATAAGCTTTACCAAATGAGAGTGCCAGACAGACTACACGCTTTATATCAGCGATATCCCTAAACGCCCTAATTTGGAATCAGCCTTATTTGCCGATGACACTGCCCCTTACACTACTTTACAGTCATCATATGCCTAACAGCATAATTTCAAAGCCTGAAGCCACGCCCATATCACTGGGTGATGGTTTAGAAAACGGAGAATATAAGTCCAATCCAGACAAAAGTGAAGCAGTACTTTTCACCCGCAAACACTGATATTTCAAGATTTCAATACCAATTCAATGGTCGCAGTCGGCCAAATACCTTGGAGTTGGCAGTACCACCACCCGCCACGGTACCTAGTACCATTTCTGCCGTGTAATAATTGTTTTTAAAGCAATTATGGTCCGGTGGGATAGGTGTGGTTTCCGGTTACACTTCTTTAGAGGTGACCATCTTAGTCCTCAAGGGTAGCAACACATCTGTGACTGACTTAGAACGAGACTGCTACTAACAAGTACTAACTATTACTAACATCAACCAACAGGACTAACTATCACTAACAGTCCCCAGTCCTCATACCTACTAACGGACTGACCAACTAATGTTCTAATTAACTTTATTACATATTTACAGTCCCTAATTGAGTCTTGTTCAAAGTCAGTCACAGTTGTCATGGGCGCCAGCGGATGGGTGGTGCTGCAAGCTCGTTTGCTATCCTGTACCCATTAAAAAAAAAAAGATAGAAAATTATCAATCGCTGAACACATCAAAGCGGCGCGCGCGCAACATGTTGGGTCCCATATAATAAAAAAAACACTTCGTCACAATGTGGCAATTTTTAAAACTTGCATCCTACCAAACATGACATAAATCCAGTGTGGTATTGGCTCATGCTAGCCATAATAATATCATAACCCTCCAAAGAAAACGAAATACAGGTGTGAAGAAGTTATAATAATATTAATTGTCTACTACAAAACAAGTAGAAATAAGACTAGTAGCAAACTAAGTAATAAGGAATAAGTCCAAGCTCTCAAATTGTTATCGAAGATTTCATTGGCCTGTATTGTACCTAATGTTTAATTCCTCATTCATTAAATACCGTCAACCACTGAGAATTTCAAGGTTTCCGTGGTCACTTTTGATTTCATTATAATCTCATTCAATAAGTCAATGAACAGTCTACTTACTTGCGTACATACGAATGGAAGGATATTTTAATATAGGCATAAAAAAAACCAGCATGGCATGGACCCATGGCTCCGAGTGCGTAATGTCATCTTGTACAGTCCTATAGCCCTTTACAGTGTAGCCCTAGTGTGTAAACAGACTATAGGATTTACAAAGAGCTATAAGTCCTATAGAAATTTCGCATTTATCTGAAAATAATACGCATAAGTACCTACTTATGCGTATTAATTATTTTCCCCATTATTTTCCCAGCAACCTTGCTGGGCCAGGAGTTCAGTAAAATAAGTGAATGCAGGTGAACCAGCTTGAATATGCATTGCTATTAGATCTGGCCTCCATTATTATCAGTTTGAAACGGCTTATGTGGGTACATTTATCTCTACTTGTTTTTAGAGTTCCCGTTTCAATGTCCGTTTCGAATATTTCTTTGAAATCACTTACGGCTATTTGAAATTCTCCTAATGCCACTAAGCTGTCTAACTAAAACACACTTAACTTGCACTGCTAACACGTCCCTATCATTGTTCAAAAATTTATAAATTATAATCAGTTTTAAAAAAAGCAAACCAGAATTAATATTGAGATGGCAATGAAAAACAAAAAAAAAAGTATGTACATGTATATTTAATTTTAACCATTAAATTACCAAGAAGTAGCATACAAGGAGGGCGACACAACCGAGTGAGAGTTGGCATACGCAGGTGCCACTACTTGCCCCGTGTAGTATGTTGGCGAAGACTTCACATGAACTACAGCAGCAGATGGGACGGCATAAACTGTAGGGCTATCAACGACAGTGGGGGACACAACTTGTTGGGTAAGGACGGCTGGCGATGACTCTACGTCTACACGTGATTGATGAGACACAGCGGACGCTCCAGTGTACACAGTCGCAGATGGGACCGCATAAGCAGTAGGAGTTTCGATGACTGTGGGGGCTACAACTTCTTGAGTGACGACGGCTGGCGTTGACTTTACGTCAACTCGTGATTGGTGAGACACAGCAGATGCTCCATTGTACACAGTCGCAGTGGGGACCGCATAAGCAGTAGGAGTTTCGACAACTGTGGGGGCTACAACTTCTTGAGTGACGACGGCTGGCGTTGACTTTACGTCAACTCGTGATTGGTGAGACACAGCAGATGCTCCATTGTACACAGTCGCAGTGGGGACCGCATAAGCAGTAGGAGTTTCGACAACTGTGGGGGCTACAACTTCTTGAGTGACGACAGCTGGCGACGACTTTACATCCACTCGTGATTGATGGGACACTGCAGATGCTCCAGTATAAACGGCAGCAGAGGGAACTGCATACACAGCGGGCGACTCGACGACTGCGGGGGCCACAACTTGCTGGGTAACCACAGCTGGAGATGATTTCACATCTACTCTCGATTGATGAGAAATAGCGGAAGCTCCGGTGTAAATGGTGGCAGATGGAACGGCGTAAACAGTTGGAGTTTCAATCACAGCGGGCGAGACCACTTCTTGAGTTACAACAGCCGGTGATGATTTCACGTCTACTCTTGATAGATGGGATACTGCAGATGGCACGGCGTACACTGAGCGTGACTCTACTACAGGTCCATCAAATATTTGATAAGATGCTGCTGAGGGATAAGAGTATGAAACACCGTGTCCAATTGATCTCTTCTCGTGAGGAGCAGCGACGACCGCGGCGAAAACCGCACTCAACACCACCAGCGATCTCATGTTGAACGTGGTCTGTGTCGAAATTATCGGAAGATCACTTCAAACCTCTTCGGCCGACTGATGCTCTATTACTGGTCGTCTCACTATTTATATAAATGACAATCTTGTACATGAATCTATTTCTACTTTGTTATGGGCGTTAAGGAACATTAGTGGATCCCGCCGTCCTTGCGCACTACCGCCGAAACCGAATACTAAAGGTCGCACTTTTTGCTTGGCAGCCTGCAATGAGTAGATAATGAACATTTGACATTTTGTGATGATTACACGACATCGATTGACGATACCACGATTGACGCAAACTCTCGTTACAAATCTGTATATATAAAAGGAGAAGGTGACTGACTGACTGACTGACTGACTGACTGACTGACTGACTGACTGACATATCAACGTAGGGCCTAAACTATAAGGGTTAGAAACTTGAAATTTTGCACAGGGGTTCCTTATATAACGTAGGGGAGCACTAAGAAAGGATTTTTGAAAATTCACCTCCTAAGGGGGTAAAACGGGGGTGCAAATTTAGTATGAAACTTTGCCGTTTTTGAAGTCAAGTGGGCAACCGGAACGCGGGCAGACGTCGTTGATGGGTCTAATTCTACGCGAGCGAAGCTGCGGGCATCCACTATCTATATCTATATATATAAAAGGAGAAGGTGACTGACTGACTGACTGACTGACTGACTGACTGACATATCAACGCAGGGCCTAATCTATAAGGGTTAGAAACTTGAAATTTTGCACAGGGGTTCCTTTTATAACGTAGGGGAGCACTAAGAAAGGATTTTTGAAAATTCACCCCCTAAGGGGGTAAAATGGGGGTGCAAAGTTAGTATGAAACTTTGCCGTTTTTGAAGTTAGTGAACGTCTAATTCCACGCGAGCGAAGCTGCGGGCGTCCACTAGTTGGATGATATAACCATAAATTTTGCCAAGGCCTAACGTACGAGTACCGTACTTCCGTTACTTCTACCAATTAAACAGCAAATTTTATTAATATTTTAAGTACATCCATAAATATTTTAATGTGTTACGTTTTTTTCCATAAGTATTATTCAATATCATTTATGGTTCAGATCTAAAGTATAAAATAATTCTGTAATTATATTAGAACTAGGTATATTTTTATCAGAATATTATGAAATTTATAAGTAATCACCTGCCTGACATGTAAAAGTCCACCCAAAGTTGGCTGAGATAGAATTCTATCAGGCATTAGTCTTGCCCTTTGTAATATTTTTAATTGGTGTCAAGTAATTTATATAAATAATGATGTATATAAAAATAAAATATTTGTAGTTGATATTTTATAACAAGACGACTCTTTTTGACATTTATTAGATAATTTACATCCGGTAAGTGGTATAAAATAGAACATTACATTTTAATTACTGATTTAACATTTGCTATGTGATCAAAGTAGACACTTGAGAACTTTACATTCAATACATATAATTGTGAACAGAGCTGTTTATATTTTGTTTTTGTTTTCTCAGTGGCGATAAATACTTACCACGTAAGATATAAGGATATGATATCCAGTAATAAGGTTCTTCTTATAGACCTTTGGTCTCAAAACCTCTCTCTCTCTCTCTCGTATGATCTCTCACCCAATCCGTACTTACAGTTGAGGTTGAAATACATAATTATCTTTCTCATCACTGTAACCGAGACCTACAACTTATCCATCTTTGCCCGATATTTTGGATGGATCCAGTACAAACTATTGAATTATAACTGAAATATAACTGAGGTTGATAATTCAAGGCTAACAAAAGTGAAATAGGAATGCAAATTAATCTCCGTAATGACCACGAGTCGGTATCTAGAATTATCCTGTTTGTGCGTTTGACTCATAAACCTGTTGCAGATAGCCAGTAAAACACTGGTTGTAGTCAAATTAAAATTTTGAAATTAAAATTTTAACTTGAATTTCAAATTTAATAACATGGGACATTATTGTTTATATGTCCTTAATTATCAACATAATATACTTACACGCAGGTATATTAAGAGTTGTTAATATTGCCAAAAACTTCACTAAATTCTACAATTCTAGAGAACTGTAGTTACATCATATCTCATGTCATTTTGGTATGTACCAAGATTTTGGCTTTTATTTTTGTATATAACATAGCAAACAAGCACGCAGCACCTTTCTGCTGCCGCCCATGACAACTGTGACAGATTTTGAACAAGATTCATATAGTAAGGAGTAGTAAGCAGGTGATGTTATAAATAGTAAGAACTTTAGTAAGGCAGTTCGTAAGTAAGTATGAGGACAAGTCTTTATACCTTACGAACTTATGATACGAACCTGGGCAACGACTGTTAGTGACAGTTTATTCTGTTAATTAGTTGGTGTTAGTTATTACTAACTTATTAGAATATGACCTAGTTAGTGATTATTGTTAAAGGTCACGTTCTAATTAGTTACAGATGCGTTGCTACTCTTGAGGACTAAGATATTCCTCTAGAGAAGTGTAACAAAAAAAAAATACAACCAATGAATACACGGCACAGAAAGTACGGTACCGTGGTGAACCGCCCCGGGCGTACTCAGAATAGAACCTAGGACAGGGGCTGTACCACATATACGTAATGTAGTCCGTGGTAATAGTAACAGGTGCATAAATTTTATATTTATATTTAACGATTATACTTATCATATTTTATTTAGAACTCTATAACATAATAGTAGAGTTTCGCCTTTGTTAGTAAAGTACACCTTTTAAAGTTCAGTAAAAGTCACCCAACTTTATTTAACGCCATCTGTGTGGATAGCGCTGTACTAAGTGGAAGTTAGAGTGAAGAAGCATACAGCCTACGTACACACGTAGCGACGACTCGCATTTATTTTGTTATAGATAGAGTGCTCTAGTTACAGAGCAGTCTTGCTGGACAGGTGGCGCAGTCTACTGGCAACTGAATTGAATTATAAATGTAGAGCCGTAGCGTGGGATCTCAACATAGTAATCTGTTCAACATAATACAAAAAGAGGTATCTATGTTAAAGATAACACATTTCAATTTATGAACATTAAAATCATCATCCACAGTAAATAAAATTATTTAATAACGTAATTTTATCGTTTAAAGTCATACTTTAGTCATTTAACTACGTATTAATATGTAGTAGGCATAACTATGGTATGTAGGATGTAGGCTATCCACCACCACCACAAACCTTTACTAACAAAAAATAATAATATAACAGTAGGTAGCTATAACCACATAACCCATAAACGTCCCACTATTGGACGCGGCTCTCCCCACTCACAGCGGTCAGAGCGGGAGGTCTAGAATATACTAGACGCCAAAAGATGTCGCCCCATGTGCCGTTTATAATCATTGAGGGGTCAATCCTGGTCAAAAGGCTTTTAGACCATTATACAACGAGGTATTTTCACGTCAAGACATTATTTTAAATAATATCTAGGTACCGATTAAAATCAAGAATAGTATATGATAAGACCATAGAGAAAATAAAATACATACTACGATGAAAAATTCCAATTGTTTTAACAGTGACAATTTATTGTTTATTTTCTATTTATCTACATATTTGTATTTTGGTCATAAAGGAGGATGGCCATTTTGGTACCCATGTCCAATCAAGATGAATCACGCACCATTGGATAGCTCTTCTCAAGTGTATAAAAAAATACTATGACGCCATGTCCGAAATAGCTGTCCGTTTAGAAATATACGCTTCAGAAGATACTGGATTTTTAGCTCCAAATAGATAAAGATTTATATCTCCAGTTTACTTTAACCGATTGTGATTACTTTTGCGCTTGATTTTAAGCTTGAAAATATCCTATTTCCAATTTGTACTTGGCCAGCGTGGTGGACTAATGCCTAATCCCTCGCATTCTGAAAGGAGACCCATGCTCAACAGTGGGACAAAGAAATGTTTGTGGTGATGTGGTTAAATAAAACATTGAATTTTATTTATCATTTTATTTATTTCTTATACGATAATTTTTTATGTATTACTTATTTAATAGAGCGCGTTCACTCCTGAAGATGATCATCGTAATAGATCGAAACTAATGTGATTTCACAAATCACACGTGAGTAAGCCGGTAACTTCAACTATCAATATTATTAAATACAAATGAAAATATAGTTCATACTTACTGTACCTACATGTTTAGCAGGACGAGTGTGTGAGAAGAGTGAAATCTTTGTGTCTAGCGAACACTAAGTACCAAACAATATAAATTATGTGCGCACAGGAACCTACCGTGCGTCGTCCTGTTAAACATGTACAATAAGTATGAACTATAGTTTTTTTTGTATTTAATAATACCTACATAAAAAAAGTATTGTTTAAGAAATAAATAAAATGATAATTAAAATTCAATGTTTCATTTAACCACATCACCACAACCCTTTCTTTGTCCCACTGTTGAGCATGGGTCTCCTTTCAGAATGCGAGGGATTAGGCCTTAGTCCACCACGCTGGCCAAGTGCGAATTGGCAGACTTCACATGCCTTAAAGAACGATATGAAGAACCCTCAGTCATGCAGGTTTCCTCACAATTTGTACTTAGTTAGAGTTAGATAGCCACTGGGCTGTCACCGCTTATTATTTAACCTCATAATAAAAAATAAACATGAATACTATGGCGAAATGGAGAAGAAATTGACCTGATTGAAATACTTTATTATGAAACATTAATAATTTTCAAGGAGTGATTACTCCGATCGGACAGCAAACTGGGACTGGCGCCTTGGTTATTGTTATTCTACACTAAAAGACCTTTCCAACGGTGTATCATACATTTCGATTGGTCCCGGTACCAGGTTCCATACATTTTTGTCCATCGTCCTTTAATAGATTAAATAGAATTTTTCGAATAAGAAAATGTTATCAATGAAATTTATTGGAATGTCATCACGAGGTCGTCGCGTTAGTATCTACGTGTGATTTTGGAAATTTGAACTGATTTCGATCGATATTTTGTTATCTATGCTACGAACCTACCTACGCTATACGAGCCGAGGAGAGACCGTAAAATAAGGCTCCACATACTACATGCGTATACTACGGGTGCAAAAAAAAAAAAAACGGAATATTCGATGTTCCGTCCGGTTTCTTAATTATGAAAAATAATCATTTTGAACGGTGGAATACCGGTCATTACGCTAGATAGCGACCGATTAGCAAAGTACTCAAGTTTACGTCAACATTATTATTAGGGGGCCTAGACAAGTGGCAAAACGCTAGTAGAATAGAAATAGAATAGATTAACAAATGTATGGGATTGACATTCGCTAACGACTAATTAGTCGTGAGTTAATGTCAATCCCATACATTTGTTAATCAGTAATGTAGTATCGAAAAAAGTTCTCATTTACTCATCAGGGGCGCGGTTTTCGCGCGAATTACGGTGGCAACTCAAGTAGCTGCAACCCATAGACGTCCCAATGCGGGTCTCCCACACAGACACTGCTGCGGGAGGTGTAGAGCATACTCCACCACGCTGCTCCAATGTGGATTGGTAGAGGGTTTAGTGGCCAACCCAGTATCGAATGTTTTCAAGCCACCCGAAGGTCTTCGACAAGGCTTAACGACTGTTTCCAGTATTGAAAACCACCCGGATAGACGGCTTTACGTGCCCTCCGAAGCACGGTAGCGTCCATGAAATTTTGCCACTAGCGGTCACCCATCCACAAACCGACCGCGCCCGTCGTTGCTTAACTCTTTCGCTTACATTGAATCGACGCGAGCCATTGGGCTATGGACGCTACCACTTTACGTACTTTTCAAGTACGTGTGTTGATCCTCTGATAGAAGTCATACATAACCATAGGATCGGGTTAAATTGGAATACCTACCAAGTATTATTATTTATAGGACGGGGGTGTGGGCAGTTATGCCCACAAGCCACTGCGACCTAAAGAGATCTATTGTAGCTAACCTACCAAGTAACATGCTATTTACTTTTGTTGATATCATAATAGAAAGAATTGTAAAATAATTGATAGATTATTTAAAATCATATTTATATTGCAAAACAAACTGACAAAACTTTTGGTTTTATTTAAAAGTATCCTAGTTAATTTCTCTTGGTACAACGAGGCCATATATAAATAAATTATACTTTAAAATTGCTTGAGTCATTTTACTGGCATTGTAAATGTAAAAACCCGCAAGCATCCAGAATGTAATTGGGCAGGGAGTCCTTGACAGGGACCGTAGGGAAGCCCACTGTTACGTAGCGTCTTACAATCGGCCAAATGTAGGTCATCGAATCAATTAGAACAAAGGCGTCAGTGAGTCGTGAGGCTACATAGTTTCTTATAGAAAGTAGTCTTCGAAATAAGTATCATAGTCATACGTATTTACTTATTATCTTCTTTCATTAATTTTTCGATTACTGATATAATCCTAAAGATAAATCTATATATATAAAAGGAGAAGCTGACTGACTGACTGACTGACTGACATATCAACGCAGGGCCTAAACTATAAAGGTTAGAAACTTGAAATTTTGCACAGGGGTTCCTTTTATAACGTAGGGGAGCACTAAGAAAGGATTTTTGAAAATTCACCCCTTAAGGGGGTAAAACGGGGGTGCAAAGTTAGTATGAAACTGCCATTTTTGAAGTTAGTGAATGTCTAATTCCACGCGAGCGAAGCTGCGGGCGTCCACTAGTATTATAATATTATGACGATTGAATATGAATCGATTGAATTGATATGAAACAACGATTTAAAATACATTTTTATGTTTGTACCTACTTGTTTTGTATCAATTATGATTTTCACTCTCTCGTAATTAAACATTACTACGTACCTACTCAGAAATTTGAAAACACATATTTTCAATTCTTAATAGTTTAATAAAAGTTTTGTAAAATAAGTTTACGTAACACTTTATTCATAGGGTAACGCTTCGCTTAGAGTAATAAATAATGAATCACACCACAGTACATAATGCATAGTATCTAATAAATTGGAAGTGACGACTCCATGGTTTGCATGTTCTGTGATTAAGGCGCATATGGCCTCCACGGAGTATTGCAATAGACGCAGTTCGGAAAATCCGTGTTGTCAAACTTGCAACACAAATTCCCAGTTATTGGCCTTAAGCATGTTTTTGGTAGACTAAATTTGTCAGGAAAAGATTATTTTAGTCAGATATTTGTTACACATGGAGTAGGTAATTTTTGAGTTAGTCCTTTGCTCTGGAACGCAGTAGTACATTAAAGAATTTAAAATCAGATACCCAGAAGCCATCAAATCGTAAACATTGCATCACAACGAAATGTCTGGTTTGATCACGAGACACTGGTGGTTCACTCCGATCAAATCTTGGGCATGCATCAAACAAGGTCTTGTTAGTCAATATTGAACCTTAGTTTAATATGAATATCTTTTAAAATGCAACATTAAAAGGATTTATTTATGCGGAGATATGAACTTGAGTTCGATGCACCCTGATGCATTAAATATTTCTATCTAGTCTGACGAATGATGAAATGTATATGACACGTTACCCAAGTAATACACATACTGTAATTTTCTAATTACATGCGTCAACCTTTCCTGGTCATCATAACAAGCAGAAAGCGTAAAAAAAACTTTCTTGATGGCTGTGACCAGTGACTGAAGACGGTTGTCATTAGGAATATCTTATGTAGGATTAGGATAGATCATTAGAAAATTTCCTGCTACAGTTTAGATGTGTGGCGGGTTGGTGTTATCCACCAAAGCTTCAGGTGCTGCGCTGGACTGCTGCGGTGGGCGTTCTTAAGCCAGACAAAGCTTATTAAAATTCATTAATTTCATTAATAATGGTATTTGTATACGCTTAAGGAACGTCATTACATTGTTTATTTACCGCAGGTTGCCAAAATTCATGCTACGGTGAGTCGGTATGAGATCCATTCCATAAACGACTGCTGAACCGCTAGTCTAGTCTAGGTTTGAATACCAGCTAAGAAAATGTTTCAAAATACTTCACAGATAGATATTATTTAAAGTAAATAAATAGATGTATTTTATAGTCTTTGTACTTGGGTTAGGAATGTAAAATTGTGTTGTTGTTTGTGTATGTCCACCGCCACCCACGGCACAAAACTATGCCTACAGCGGCGGCGCGAGTGTGAAAACGTTTTGTTAAACGATTCAATTAAGTCCATACTTAAAGAATACCGGTACGAGACTCATAACGCATTTTTCAATTTTTTCCATAATTTGTTGTATCCATTACATCCACTACACACATTAGATCCACGTAACCGACGAACTCAGGCAAGCACAATTGCAGTCATAGAAATGGTTCAGCGAACTGTTGCGCAAGCGATGGCTGAGGCCGTGTTGCGCCCGCGCAGGTCCGGTTCGCGCTGCACTGACTGGAAAGCCCCTCTTGTGCAAGTCCCAACCCAAGCGTGTAATGCCCAAAATCCTAATTCGTAGAGACCACCTCCTTTCCTTTTTTTTTATTTTAGGAAAGAAAACCTTTCAAAGATACGGTGAAGGAAATCATCGTGAGGAAGCCTGAATCTCTCCATATTGTTCTCGAAGACATGTGAAGCCGCTCTTCAGCCGACAGTAGTCCACTGTTGGACATAGGCCTCCCCCAAGGCACGCCACTGAGCCCCATGTGAAGTCTGTCAATCCACATTTGACCAGCATGATGGACCATGGCCTAATCGTCTCCCAACCAAAACCCAACAGGACGACTAACAACAATAAGTGGTGGTAGTGTGAATAATAACAATAACATTTGGTACCATAAACACTCAATTGCTGCACATTGTATTGCCGGATACTTAATAAATCGTTGATCTTATTGAACAGCGCGTTAAATAGCGCGTTTAATAGCGCGTTGATGTCTTTTTGTCCTACAAATGCCCAAATTTTAACTCAACAACGGGTTGATAAAAAAAATGTATTTTATTTAAAACCGAACAGATAAAACCCTATCGCCGCCTAAAAATGCCACTATGCCCTATTTTAGGCTAATTTTGAGAGGGGGATATCTACAATTGAGCTTGGAGTAGAGTAGTATGGCTTGAGATCCAACAATTAAACTGTTAATCGGAGTAAGGAGGAATGTGACCAATCGCCCCAATTTTACAAAATTTGATTTAGACAGCAGATTATAGTTTAATTAAGTACAATTATTTTAAAATAAAAAACTTGTCATACTCGTGTATTATAAAAATTATACACTAGAATTCACTAGATAGTACGAAAGTTGCATGTTTACGTATAATTTTGTTTTGGGTTTTCTTAAACACGGCAATGGATAAACAGATTGATGTGATTTGACGTTGCAATTATAGTTATCCTAATCCTCAAGGGTAGCCACACTTCTGTAACGGACTTTGAACGAAATAGTTATCTAAAAATATGTCAGGAGCGGCCGAATTTTGCATAAAATATACATACTTTTTTGTCTAGGAATATTGCACAGCTCTAGAAGAATGGATGTCGGAATATAGCGTAGAATACGGCCGTAGCCTCATTGTACTCATTGTTTATATTTTTTATGTATTGTTGCAAAAGGGGCGAGCATACAAGTAGGTCACGTGTCCTTACCCGTGCCACGTTGATGCCCCAGTGAAAGTTGTAGATGGCAATTACAATACAACCAATTATGGCAGGACATGTTCTAATTTGGTTAGTGCGCGGGCGACAAATGACTTAGTTAGATAACGTGTCACAATATAGTAACTCAGTATTCGCCCCTTTTTTGAACAACGTTGGTTAAACGCACTGCATTAATATTGTTAAATATAATTAAAATTTTTTATTAAACGATTATTTAATTTAAATTTGTCATAGATTTTTAACGTGATAACGTCTTATAAATCAATGAACGCCTACACATACGAAAAAAATTATGACGTCACCTCCCGTACCGCCAAATGTAGGTACCTACTGCTAAACCTACCGCCAAACGTACCGCTAAGTGTTACGCCAAGCGTATTCATTCAATTTGAGTCTGTAACCCATAGCAATAGAGCTAGTTTACTAGGGCGTACTGAGATATTAAATTATTATATAAAATTATTATTATATTAAAGTACAGTTGATAGCATAATTTAGAAAAAGGCACAGCGCCATTTAGTTTAAGTTTTGTGAATCAATGGTACAATTTCTAATAATATTTCGACGTCATCACGTAAAATTATCGTCCGTAAACCGACTTTACAGACAACCATTTTTTTTTTCATTCAATCCTTGCTAGTTTGTTATAACTTCTCCGTAAAATGTAAACTAAAAATATTTACAATTTTTTACTCAGTTTTAGTAAAATTCCAAATATAAAAGCAGACATTAAGTTTTTATTATTATTATATCAGTGGTATGTGGAACATATTAAACATTGAATATTTCTAATGTTTATTAATAGATACTATAAAGATCCGCAATTTCGACCTCATTCACAATATTGTTGCTTAACGTCTGCTCGGAACTTACTCGTGAATGACTACAAGGGTTGATCAATGATTTACGCTTTGACGTCATCACCTGTACCACTATACTTGACGATACGTCAAAACTGGTCTGGTTTCGTCGAACCCGCCTTGTAAAATTATGGACATTAATGGTTGTCGGAGAGTTTAATATTACATAGTGGTAGAAGTCTGAGTCGATCATCTTACAAAATCGGCCTGCGTGCATCTTTGCGTTGGTCGAACTATAAAGCGTCGTGGTGGTAAATCTGGCAGTCATTCGGACGCAAACACAGCGCCGGCGAAGTGTTGGATATAACTTAAAAAGTTGTTAGTTGTAAAAGTGATAAACAAAGAAGCGTATAAGCAAAAGTAAGTTTTGTTTCCGAAGTGATATTGGCTTTTTTAATTGGCTAATTTAAGACCAGTGTAAAACCTTTAAAATGGATTGAGTGCAACCAGTGAAAAAAATTTAAAAAGTGATTAAAATATATCGTGACTTATCAACATTTGGTTGAATTGAATTAATGCGTTGATTTACTTTCCGCGAGAATGCGCGCGCAAGCACGGAGCTTATTACAACAAATAAGCAAAAGAAAGTTTCGTCTTCTATAAATAGCCGGAAAAACATCGCATAAAGTGTGTGCAGAATAATCTTGATGTCTTGAAATATAGAAGTGAAATAGCTCACAATGTTTACCATATAAACGCTAAAAAGGAATCTATAAATGCATGCAAATATCTCTGGCGTGCTAAAAGCGTGTAATCTCTTGTTTCATAAAAATAAGGACACTTCAGTGGGATTCAGATACAGACAGCGTTTTATATTACGCACTTTATAAGATGTTTGCTCTATATCTTCAAACATAGGCTTTTCAAACAAACGCTTTCACTTCCCACTGAACCATACCTAGAGGTACCTACTCTAGCCCGTGAATACCAGGATTACAATGCACATAGAACTTACAATGCGACTTGCGTTGGTACGTTCTCAGGGCATTTTCACTGCAATGTACGGCTCACTTTCACGTGATTTTTATGCAGAATCTAAATAAACTACACAGACCATACCTGAACGCGTAAAAATTAAGTTCAGTTACCTTCGTACTTTCGGTTAAAAATTTCACTAAATAAGAATCCTGAAACAAACTATCATAGAGCGTGGTTGAGTAAAAATATGATTATTTCTTATCCCGAGAACAGCTCACATTTGCAACAAAGAAGGATACAATCAATGAAACTATAATTTAAAAAATCTATGTAATATAAGATTCCGAGATCGTGAATTTGTTGTTGTTGATTATGTTGCAACGTCTTACATAAATATTGAGTTACAATTTGGAAGTTACATCAGAGCCGCAGGCGGTTACGAGAATCGATGACGCATCTACTGAGACGCGCTACGCTTACCGACGGCTTGTTCCGATTTCCAGCGACACTGACACTAATAACTCTTTTTTATTTTTAACAACATAACCAAACGTCACATTTTCAAGAAGTTATTACTTTCAAATCCTTAAAATTACTCGTAGATCTATATTGAGACCATCGTGTTAATTAGTTGGTAATATCAGAAAACCAATAAACAACATAATTTAGATTTATATTAGGATTCGATATTTGGTTTATGTATTAAATTTAAACGTAATCGACACGTAACTTCACATTAGTGTTACATGAGAGTGCTTTCGCAGACCTCTTCTTGTAACGTGGTGCACCGCATCGGGGCACTGACATTATGGAAGCTTATATAACCGTTGTCCGTGAAAGTAAAAGTGATTCTCCGCCTACTTAACGGAGTTTCGAAACACTAGAGTAGCGTCAGCTATCCCAAATGCGAAATAAGATCACATATCCTTAATTATATTCATGTTTTCAGATGCGGTGGATAATACTGAGTTGCGTTCTATTTTTGTTAACAATAAGCAATACAGAAGCTCAGTGGTCATGGGGCGGCGAACAAGAAGCCGATAAGAGTTTAGACGAAGCAAAGGATAAGCCAGCTGAGTTACTGCAAGGAGAAGAAATGGGAGAAGCTCAAGAGAAAAATATTGAAACTAACGGTTCAGTACTCGACGACATTGTTGATGAACTGGTCAGCAGCAAACAAGGCAGAAGTTTAGGTGGCTTTGACGACGTATATAGCGATCCCACAATTAAAGAAGCTTTAGATGCTGGGGACGATACTGAAGCACGAAACCTCATTAAGGGACGTCTTTGTACTCTTGGACTTATTCAAGTAAGCGTAGTTATTTACTTAACCTTTAACTCAAAATGTAGATATCTAGCTTCCCCTCTTAGGTTTCCCTAGACAAGCAAATTAAGATTATATAATGATTGTATCAAAAATCACGATGCGAGTCCATCAATATATTCTTTAACATACTTTAGTTCGCCAAACATATGTATTTTATAAATGATTATTTCATTTAGGTATACATATTTTTCTAAAGACTCATTTTTTTAAATTTCAGTGTGAAGAAGACGAATCCCAAGAAAAACGATACGTATCTCCAGATGAACTCATATATGCACAGCCCGTTGATATTAAACCAATTGGAAAACCTGTCGCTTCGATTCCAGTTCGCGGCCCACCGAGAGCCTATGGACCAGCCAAACCCATGCCGTACCCTCCACGACCGCACAAAGTTCCACCTAAGAGAAACGGATACGGGCCGAACATACGCCCAGGTTTCTCAGACAAATATGGTGTCAATAGTAACTATCAGTTTTCTCAAAGCAATGGCTTGTATAATGGACATGAAATTAACTATGTAACGAAACCTCCAGTATTTGTAAATGAGGAACCCTATTCTTTTCAAACTCCAAAACCAACCTACAATAAAAATCCATCAAAACAGGAATCTGTTGTGCAGCAACATGTCCATCATCATTACGTGCATGATGATTCCAATAAAGATCCAAAAGTAATCATCAAGCCTGTAGCCATTCCTGTAGGATCTGTTGGACATCTCGCATCTCAAGCTCAACTTCAAGATTCTTCTGGCATATTGACTGCTGCTGGAGGTGACTATAGCAGTTTCAGTTCCGGTGGCTTCAAGCCTATGGCAGGGAACTTCCAACTAAATAAGCCTGTATATGAGCCAGAAACAATTTATGGTTCCCAATTTGAACACAGCAATATTAACAAAGGTAATGCCAATTTATTCTCACAAGGTCTACCCAATGCTTTTAATAACAATGCATTTGAAAACCAGAAATATGGAAACTCATTAGGCGCTTATGCGAGCCAGAATGACGAATTTTATAAAAAAGAGCTTAACGTCGGTTCAAATAACAATATTTATAATCAAGGACCAGCAACATTTGGTCAAAGTAATTCATATCAAGAAAATTACCACGAAGCTAAAGCACAAGGCCTCGAGTGTGTCTGTGTGAATTACGACCAATGTCCAGCGCAGGAAATTATCGGCCGCAGAGACGACTTATACTTGCCTATTGATCCTCGTAATAAGTTTAGCGAAATTGATGCTTTGACTGAAGAACAATTGGATGGTTTAAATAAAACAACGTCTACTTTTAAAGTTGATGATGCGATTAATATCACAGAAGTTAAAAATGTAACCAAACGAGAAGTTAAAACTGAAAAGGAGGAGGAAGCTGCCAAAGAAATCGAGCCGGTGAGTAGGCTTAATTGTTTAGTTAGTAAATTCGGTATGCAAATACCTGAATCACATAATCATTTAGGTTCACTCCAATATCATATCAATTCTCCTTATCCATCTTATTACCATCCATTAGACTTACCAACACGAAGACTGGGGTAACATGTGGCTGGCATTGGATATGGAATAGATTACGTATTCATAAATAATCCCTTCCACGACCAATGCTCACAAAAAAAAGACAACTAAACAAGGGGCACTGACTTTAACCTAACTACATTTTAAAACGATTAATATATATTGAGAAAATATTACTTCAGCGCTTTCTTGGACTGGCCGACTATGGTGGCAATGGCGGCAATAACGGAAATAACAACAAACAAGTGCAGCCCACGTTTGGTGTCTCTTTTGGGTTGCCCCAGCCTTCCCACAGTGGTTATCCAATCAATCCCTTTAACTCCAATCCTATCTACAACCCTTATGGTCCAGCATTAAATAGCGGAGGCATAAATTTAGGTTTACTCTCTGTAAATCCTCTACTTTCAGTACAAGTGACAAAAAATGATTATGGGGAAAAAATTGTTAAACCATTTGTTAATTTACACGTAACACCTAATGAGCACGTAGTTAATAAACTTGGACACCTATTTCACGAGAAAAAACATTATCTTCTTAATAAGCACGAACATTATCACCACCACAATCCTTACAGTCAACACATTCACAAGCCGCACATATACCCGCCTTACCCTCATGCCCCGCCACATTATGCTCCCCATTATGGCGGTAGACCTATTTATTCACCAAACTATAATCAATATGATGGATATTCTAAACTTCAACCTTATAATGCCCCTGAGCCATCAGTCGGTAACGAGGATTACTATGATGATGATAACGGTAATCATTATGATGACCAAGCCGAGTACAATCCATATCAAGGCTATGGATTTGAAAGATCAGCTAATGTTAGTCTAAATAACAATTATAATATGTATGCTGACCGCTATGCCCACTCCCGGTCCCTAACAATTCCTTCCAAGACTCATGGGGCAAGCCAGGGAGGCCAAACGGTCAGATTCCCTGAGAAAAGGAAGAAGCGCGACGTTACTTCTGAAACACATGTAGATGGAGTGATTCAAGAGGTAACCAGTCAACGATTATTCAGTGATTAGAATTTTTAGTATTACTCTATAACAAATATTTACTCACTTATACTGAATTTGACTTTTAACTCCTTTCAATAGCGACAAGGATATTTTGGACGACCGCAAATTCAACAATGTAAGCAGAATCAAGTCTGCTGTAGAAGACCACTGCGACCTCAGGCAGGAAATCGTGGACAATGTGGAATTAGACATTCACAAGGTATCAATGGAAGAATTAAGACCCCTTCATATGTCGATGGGGACAGTGAATTTGGAGAATACCCATGGCAAGCCGCTATATTAAAGAAAGATCCTAAAGAATCCATCTACGTATGCGGTGGAACACTGATTGACGGACTTCACATAATAACTGCTGCACATTGCATTAAATCGTAAGTATAATTCTCTATCCGTTTCCTAACTAAAAAGTAAGGACTGTAAGTTTTAATTATTAACATTTTATTATCTTATTCGTAGATACAAAGGCTTCGATCTGAGAGTTCGTCTCGGAGAATGGGACGTCAATCATGATGTAGAATTCTATCCATACATCGAAAGGGACGTACTTTCTGTGCACGTCCATCCTCTCTACTATGCTGGTACACTGGACAACGACCTCGCCATTCTGAAGCTGGATCACCCTGTAGAATGGACAAAGTACCCTCACATTAGCCCCGCTTGCCTGCCCGACAAGTACACTGAATACGCTGGACAAAGATGCTGGACCACTGGCTGGGGTAAAGATGCATTCGGTGACTACGGAAAGTACCAAAATATTCTGAAGGAAGTCGATGTGCCCGTCGTAGCTCATGGTCAGTGCCAACAGCAGTTAAGGCAGACACGATTAGGATACAATTATGAACTGAACCCAGGATTCATTTGTGCGGGCGGTGAAGATGGCAAGGATGCGTGCAAGGGAGACGGCGGTGGTCCCCTTGTCTGTGAACGCGGTGGTACTTGGCAGTTGGTAGGCGTTGTGTCCTGGGGTATTGGTTGTGGCCAAGCAGGTGTGCCAGGTGTCTACGTCAAAGTAGCACATTACTTAGATTGGATATCTCAAATAACTGGAAAATTCTCACATTATTAGTGCTTATTTAAATTCTAGTTTAGATTTATAATTCAGCGATTTCAGTGAAGACTTACGTTAATTTATATTTTTAATTTATTATCTTTAGGTGGTAATGCCTAGAGAATTCGAGTAATTGCTTATGCAGATTTTATGAAATAAAATATTAAGAATTACATAACGACTTTAATTCACTATACCCATAAAATGCTTAATATCTATAAATATAAAAGGAGAAGCTGACTGACTGACTGACTGACTAACATATCAACGCACGCAGGGCCTAAACTTTAGGGGTTAGAAACTTGAAATTTTGCACAGAGGTTCCTTTAATAACGCAAGGGAGCACTAAGAAAGGATTTTTGAAAATTCATCGCCTAAGGGGGTAAAACGGGGGTGCAAAGTTAGTATGAAACTTTGCCGTTTTTGAAGTCAAGTGGGCAACCCGAACGCGGGCAGACGTCGTTAATGGGTCTAATTCTACGCGAGCGAAGCTGTGGGCGTCCACTAGTTACTCAATAAATTACTATAATATGTTGTTCAAACATAGTAATAAAAAGTACCTGTGACAGCTGTAGTGTGACAGCGAAGGCTTTACTTTAAGCAGTTGATCTGAGAAGAATTATCGAGATAATGTAATCTTGTATTAATATTATACATTATAAGAAAATTGACGCGTACAATCTATCAACGCACTTATCGACGTCGCTTTTAACTCGAAAGCTCACGGATAAGAATCAATTAATAATAATACTAGTGGACGCCCGCAGCTTCGCTCGCGTGGGTATAGACAATAATAGATTCTTCCTAACGCGTTAACTTTAGCTCCACAAATTTGTAATGAATCCATAATGTGTTAGATATCCTATGTTTATTTTACACTCTTTAGGGTAACATTTTTGCAAAAAACGTTGAATGCCATATTTATTTATATCTAATTAACAGCCTAAAATATAAATTGTATGCTTCTAGTTCTGAAAATGACAATACTTTCATACATTCTTTCATCTCCCTTTTCAATACTTTACAACACTTTTTTCCAATTAAATCGGTTCAGTAGTTTTGGCGTGAAAGCGAGACAGACAGACAGACAGAGTTACTTTACATTTATAATATTAGTATGGATGATTTACTAATTTTCAAAACACGCTGCAGAATTTGAATTGCCTTGTTCAGAACGTAAAATACTGTAAACGTGAGTTCTTTCGATAGCCAACCTACTTATCTATACCTTAAATTTAAATAGATTACCTAGATACCTGTTTATCTATAATTTATCTTTGAACACATCAAAGACCCGAGAATTTGATGTTTGATGTTAATAATAATTAATAAACACTTTAAAATCCATTGCCACATACATTGTCTATGTCGTATCTATGGTATGTAAATGCAACCTCCAAAGAAAATAAAGTCCAATTTTTTTGGTAACCTCAAACATCTGATGTTAAGATCAGCTGTCAATTAAGTAAACGAAAGTAGGTGTAATTTTACTGTCATAATTTTTATATCAACAAAATATTTTAAAAACATATAAGGTTCCCCTTAAAATATGGCTGGCAAGGGAACCGATCGTAAAGGAAAAACAAAGGACATAAAATCCGCAACAACAGACCAAGTAGACGCTTTGGGCGCGTTTACACTGCCCGATAGTTTACCTTGTTCAGAAATTTCATTCCCTTCGGTAATAAGAAAGACACTTCGTGCTGATTGGAATGAAATTCTTAAGGAAAGCGATGAAGCGTTACAAGAAATTGAGGAATATAAGCAGAGCAGACAACAACCCGTTATGAAATCACCCTTTTTAAGTACGAAAATGTACCTACAAATGTATCATTTTAGATCACATAAAGACCACAATAATTTATTTTAATGCTTTTGATATACATACCTACCCAATTATAATTCTCAACACGGTAGACTGGTAAAGTAATTCAGTCATTTTGTCTGTCCATTGCAGTCCTCAGGTCTTTAGTTATCTAAGTATCCTACCTACTATTATAAAACTGAAGAGGAACTATTTCTGTATAATATTAAATATTTTTCCATCCTTTATTTACTTACCTATTTATTTTATGCTTTATTGTAGTCTACACTGGCCGGACTTTAATGCCTGAAGGCATTGTCTACCGGTCTACCCTTGAGATGGTGAGAGGTAGCGGTAGGCGATATATAGCCATATATAAAGCCATACAATATGTAGATAATAAGTTTAAATTTAAATAAATAAAACAATAATAATAAGTAATTGCAGAAACAGAAACTGACTACATTAAGAACGAAGTATTTGTTCATCTTATACCAGCGCTAGAAGAAACCCTTAATAAAGCCAAACTGTGGGAGGCATTAACGATACAGAAATGTTTCTTCAATGGCCTGGATCATATAGCTCAGGTAACACTTATTTTGTTCTGATATTATAATTTTACTTACGTTAAACATCCCAACTATCCTACCTACATAATAATATAAAATGGTTCCTCTTCCGTAAGGACCATTCGTCTATTCTTCGACTCTAAACAAAAGTGCATAAGCCTGAAATTATACAGTATAGATATAAGAAGTGAAAATTATAAAAAATTACATACCTGCAATCCAGTACGGCGATTGTTAAAAAAGTGAACCAAAATCGCAATTAATGATTTATGTAAAAGACTCATAATAGGATATCTTTTTTACTTTTTAACACTGAATCTTCCGTAATTAAAAGCAGTCGTTTACTGGGCTAATGCTAGGCAATACTCTTATTTAGAATTTATATTATAATAATACTAACTACTTTTTTTTAACGAGTGGGAAACCTTGAAATGGTGCCTGGACCTCGGGGGAGCGACGCCGGGTTATGTGGGACTATCACACACTAAAACCCACGCGGTGGCCTATTCCGGTGCTACAGGAGGTATCCGGGATCTCTTGTAGAACGCGCCGGTGCCCTCCAGCGCTGCGCCCAGTTTAGACGGGCTCTTCCCATTTTACACAACGCTGTGCAGCCACAAACAGCGTCATCTTTCCCGGGGTCACAAGATGGTTCGAGCTACCACTCTCACCGCCCGCAACCCCAGAAGTCCCCTTTTACGACAGGCAGGGGCTACCGTAACACTATTCTGGTCCCGAGCTCCAGGGAAGATAATACTAATTACCTAATAATTACCTAATATCCAAAGACTTCGACAGCAAACAATTGGCTCCTTGGCCTATTAAGATAATTGTGTTTCGATTCCGACCTGCGCCTATGGGCCTAAGTCGGTCAAAACCCGTACCCTTCTAAGCCATTGTCAGAAATAATAAAAATAAATTGTCAATGTTTGAACAGGTGCTATGGAACAACAATCCACGACACCCAGGGCGTAAGGAAACTAATATGCATTTATTTAACATGCCCTGGGTTCGGGAACATCTAAGACAAAAGTAAGATTACATTATCCTGTAAAAAAAATCTTGTGACGATCAAATCATCGTCTATGTTGTGAATCTACATAATTTAGAGAGGAATATCTATTTAGTCACATTAATATTAAATATTCTAAGGCATGTTGAGTAAGACTAAGTGATACAAATAGTTAGTGAGCAGGAGAACTTATTCCGTACTGACTCATTACGCGGTGGTCAGTGACGTCTCCATCAGTCAGTCATGTTTGTTTTTCAAATTCACTGCTACAAAAATTACTGGTTGTACCACCCAGTTGGTCGGTGGGTCAGAAGTGGTGTTAATTTAAGTGTGACTACAACCAGTGTGTTCGGACTTATTAAAAAAATCTAAGTCAGTAGCAATTCCTAATCAAGTAAGAATTCCTAACATTAATTGCAGTCCCAGGCCTTACTATCCTAAGTCTTGGCTGTGGCCAGAGAATTACGCGGCTACATTGATACAGAAAACAGTAAGGCAATACTTCGTGCAAAGAGAAGACGAAGTTCAGGAAATGCGAGAATTTTGGAAGGTCTGTTATTTCAAAAAATAGAGTAGAAGCATTAATTTTAGGTTCTTCGAGAATTTTGGAAGGTCTGCCATGTCAAAAAATTGAGTAGAAGCATTAATTTGAGGTTCTTAAAACTGAAAACATCATAGGCAATTCTAAAATTTAACAAAGAAATTTTGGCATTGATATTCATTTGCCTTCATGGTTGCCTAAAAAATTTATATATTAAATGTATACATGGAAATTATTGTTTCAGAAACTAGACATTGAAAAAAATGTTCATGACATGGAAACTAATCCATTTTTAGCAAAGAAGTTTGCATCAACACAAAATTTTCGTAAAAATTGATTTTTGAATAATTAAAAAGCTGCAATTTTTAATATATTGTTTTATTTAAATTCTAAGGAAAATCAACTATCATGTATTCTCAATTCTACATGTGATTTATAATAAAAATAACATAATTAAAGATAAATTTAAAATATTACTTGACATAGCCTTCATACAATGAAGGGCTTGCCGGTTTCCCGAGGCCCATTGTGAACTGAATGGTTGGTTTTTCACCCGCTTTGGCTATCCTGTGCACTCTGTTAGGACTATGGTTGTATGATAAAGGCATCACATACTCCTTCAGCGTCTGAAAGTAGCAAAACATACATATGTATAAGATTGAAATTATTGCTAAGACGACTTTACGAGGCTTTGTAGTTTCTGTACAAAATGTAGTCGAGAATGTGGTTAATGTGTGGCTAAAAAATGTCTTATCTTTTACTGGCCTCAAGCCTCTTAAAATGATTATTTATTTATTTATTTGCCACTATAAATACGAAAGTTTATCTTCATAAAATTTTCTTGATGATGAAGTAACTATCGCATAATAAAATCGCTCGTTAATCACTGTTTGAATTTGCATAATCTTTCAATAAATACCTTATTGTGATTTATGTATAATAGTTATGTATATGCTATCGCGGACTTTTATTCGGATTGAGTTAAGATCTATATTTTTGTAGAACATTGTACCTATGGTGAAGCAGTAAGACGGCGCACGCGGTTCCGAGTTTCTTATAAAAATCAATATTTTAGGCAGGTTGAGAAGTGAACGGTAGTAATGCGCAAGCGATCCCGTGACGTCTCACTTCAACGCTGAGGGTGCCGCTGGGTTTTAGTGGGTATTCCGTAATCGGCGAGTCCCATATCGATGGCTCCTAAGTATACTGAGTCAACTGTACTTTTAAGAACTTTACAGGACGGCGTTATGAAGTGCGAATGGTAATATTTAAAATTTTGATAAATTTACGAAAAAATTACGAATCAAAGTAAATTCAATATAATAAGGCCTATCACCAGTGCAAAAAAAAAATTCATATTATTTTATTAATTTATGAGATAATGTAGATACACTAGTATACATCGATTATTTGTATGTTAAAAATGGATCAACTACCACTTATATTTTTATACGTCGGATTATTGAATCTACGTATTGGGGTAATATTATTTAGTAAATGTGGTATAAAATATTTTTAAATACTTATTAGATTTCTTGTATATTATAATTTCAGTCATGCATTTATATTTCGTTATAATATAATAAGTTGACTCACTATAAATGGACATCATTTTAGAAGTGAACTATCCTATCCTATTATATTGAGTCATAATGTGTGTTTAAAAATAGGTAAAATAATTAAAAACTAATAAATATTAACTATTAATAATTATTAACTCCTTTAATTGTTTAAAATTTAATTCTAATTATAGAGATCTCAAAATAAACAATACTAGACATCAATAACAAAGTTTTAGTAGGTCTTAGATAGTCTTAGAAAACAAAAATAGAAAATGTTTATTGTATCACTTGCACGTTTCTGTACTTTCCAAAAATAGGAGATAATATTATTGTTATTATTATTTTTCATTATTAATAGCAAATTACAATAATTTAGGGACAGTCATCTTCGCTGCGACCCATAGACGTCCCACTGCTGGGCACAGGTCTCCCCTACAGACCTGCGGGAAGTCTAGAGCATACTCCACCTAATAGTCTTAATACAGATTGGTGGAGGGTAAGTGGCCAACCCAGTGTCGAATGTTCTCAAGCCATGCTGCGGGAGGTCTAGAGCATACTCCACCACGCTGCTCTAATGCGGATTGTTGAAGGGGTTAGTGTGGCCAAACCTGTGTCGTGGTATCTTGTCTCAATGGTCTCAAGCCACCCGAAGGTCACTTACAGGGCTTAACGACTGTTTCCAGCATTGAAAACAACCGGGACCGACGGCTTTACGTGCCCTCGGTTTCGTTTTCTTACCAAATCCTTCCAGTCCTTCAGACAATGTTCTCTTTGTCTATCTTTGCTTTTTTGTAGTTCCTGAAATTCGTTTGCGACTCCGACAAGTTGGAGTTAATATTGGAGATTTTGTGTCATTAAAATTAGTTACAGGCGTAGAGACCGGACTTTCAAAACAAAGGGCGTTAACGCAAAATGGATCTAGCGAAATGGGTGATGGACGAAAATCAACTGCCTTGAATAGGGGAGGGGTATCACAGGTGCGTTGGCTGCCTTGAAGGGAGCGTTTCACACTCTTTTTGAAGCGCTCCATGTCGTAGCTCGAAGGGAAAACCTCAGTCGGAAGCTCATTCCACAGAAGACCAGTTTGCCGTAAAAAAGACCGTGGGAAACGTACGGTGGTAGTAGGCCATGAGTCGATTCGGTGTGGATGAAACTTCTGACCTCGGCGTGTAGTGCGATAGTTGAATGAGGCTTGTGGAATTAAGTTATGAAGTTTTCGAGCACTCACCATGGTAAATACGGTAGAGGACACAGAGAGAGCCTATGTCTCTCCGGAGACTGAGGTCCTCCAATTTACCGGTAAGATTGGAATCCCCAACAACTCGGATTGCTCGTCGCTGTATGGAGTCAAGTGGATTCAGCTCGTAAGCCGAAGCACCCGCCCAGAGATGGAAGCAGTACTCCATGTGCAGCAGAACTTGGGACTCGTACAATAGAAGCAGGCGTTTGGGCGTGAAATACAACAATGTTTTAACCAATTATGAATCGTACAATCTGTTTGAAGAAATCAGTATAATGAGTCAAGTGAATACTTCGCAAATATTGTTTCGACGTATACTGAGTCAGGTTCAACTTGCACCAAAATGACCGCATTCGCGTCCCGCGTATACTAGTATTGGTACACTTGACTCAGTATACTGTATACAAAATAAATATATTGTACACTTGATCCAGTATACGCCTTTTTATTTTTTTTATTTATAGGGATAAGATTTTTTTTTTTACACGGAATGATAGAAAATGCTTTTATTATTGTTAATATACAAAAAAGTACATTTGTCGAAATTTGTTAGTTGACTCAGTATACTTAGGAGCCATCGATATACCCGCCCGACCTTATGGCCGGGTGGGATGCGTAAATTGCATTTCCCAGCGATAAAAAAAAAAGGTTGAGAAGTGAAGCCCAATTCTAGATAGCCTATACCTATAAAATTCCTCATAAAGTAGCTATCTAGTACAAAAATCGGACTGGTACATCCGGAGATTGGCACATTTAAACAACAAAATATCTAGAATATTAAATTAGTCAATATTATGTGAAAAGAAATATTTTAATACCTTTTTTGAAATAAGGAGGGATGTGAATGTGAATGATGTAAGAAATTCAAAATTAACGAATGATGAAACATTTTTGCTTATAACTTTGAGAGTGAGGACACTATATTATGTATAATATCATAAGCATTATGTTGGCCCTATGTTAGCATATAAGCTGACATGAAAATTAAATATGTACATGAATAAAAATAAATATGTATAGGATATCTGATATTATATTTACTAGCATAATCATTAACTAATAAGTCTTTGTACATATACATACTAACAATCTATGGATTATTATGCGAAATAAAGCCTTTTATTTCAATACATTCATTGTTAACGACATACATCACATAACATAACCATGGTATTCTCTTTAGACTTTTACATAGGTACCAGGTTACTGTAGCGTCTATAGCCCAATGGCTCGCGTGTAGCGTCCATAGCCCAATGGGTCGCGTCGATTCAATGTGATCGAAAGAGTTAAGCAACGACGGGCGCGGTCGGTTTGTGACCGCTAGTGGCAAAATTTCATGGACGCTACCGACAAAGACGGAGACGTCGATAGCTTGAGAACATTCGACACTGGACACTAACCCCTCCACCAATCCGCATTGGAGTAGCGTGGTGGAGTATGCTCTAGCTAGACCTTCCGCAGCAATGTCTGTGGGGGAGACCCGTGCCCAGCAGTGGGACGTCTATGGGTCGCAGCGAGCAACCAGGTTACCAATTTCCAAGAAGCTAAAGATAAAAAACCCAGTACTTTGCCTAACCGAAGAATTGGACCTACACTAATAAGTCGCGACTGTGCCCACTACACCAATGAGGCAGCTATAGTCTATTACAATAATATGAATGCTGAATCATGTAAACAAATATGGCAATATGTCTATGCCCATAGTGATGTGAATCAATGCAGATTGGTGACTATACATTAAATCATTTATGAAAAATTTAAATATTGGGATCACTGATATAGTTCAATAAGATCAAAATCAAGATCAAGATTCATTTTTTGTTCAAACATTATAAAAAGGTTTATTGGTTTTATAACAATCAATCAATATCTTATAATCATAGACTAAATCCAACCCAATGTTCTAAGTGACGTGTGACAAAAAACATGACAACAAATCAATGGTTAAACTTCAAAGCAAATGTATACGGTCAAGATATCTAATATAGTATAGTATATATAGTCAAGATGGGCAAATTTCACATCAACATTGTCATAGGTTTATCTATCAATGTAGTTATCCAAATCAAAACAGAAAAATTTCACTAGCATACAGAAGTCAAACTCAAACGTAACTCCTTAGTTTTAATGATCAATTATTATTAATTTGGTACATGATTCTGCATTCACATTAAAATGGACTTTACATACATACCTCTAAGCCTTTTCTCTCATGGTCTCGAGCAATGAATTTCTTCATTAGAGGTGGCATCTCTATACTATTAGGTAGAACTACTTCATCAGCACTTTCTTGACTTTTAAGAGCCTCCAGAAGTTTAGCTTCCTCATGCTTTGGTATGAGTTGGTAGTCTGGCTTATATGATGTACAGTATATTTCTGTCAAATTTGGCAATTTTTTCCCTCTGAAAGTTTTTTCCACCCACACCCTCACTCTACGCCTTTCCTGAAATTGAATGACATCTTTTCAGAGAACCAGAGAGTAAATAAGAACCAGGGATTAAGTTTTAAAGCTTACTGATGACTAGATATTTACATACAATAAAAGTGTGTAATAGTGAATAGTGCTACGGTAGCCCCTGCCTATCGTAAAAGGCGACTAAAAGGGGACTTCTGGGGTTGCGGGCGGTGAGAGTGGGAGGTTGAATCGTCCATCATGTGATCCACTAAATAGAATAATAATATGAAGACTAATAGAATCTGACCCAGTACTATCCACTACAACCTTAGAATAAAACAAAGAGGGACTACGACAGGCAGTCAAGGGCTACCATTAGAGATTTTTTAACTATTAATGATTGCCATTACTAAACAAAATACTAAACTATGCATATGGTAGTGTCCTTAGCCCAATGGCTCGCGTCTATTCAATGTGATCGAAAGAGTTAAGCAAAGACAGGTGTCGTTGGTTTGAGGATAGACCACTAGCGGCAAAATTTCATGGACGCTACTGTGCTTCGGAGGGCACGTTAAGCCGTCGGTCTCGGATGTTTTCAATGGTGGAAACAGTCGCTGTGCCTTGTCGAAGACCTTCGGGTGGCTTAAGAACATTGGCCACTAACCCCTCCCCCAAACCACACTGGAGCAGCGTGGTGGAGTATGCTTTAAACCTCCCGCAGCTGTGTCTGTGTGGGAAACCCATGCCCAGCACTCACTACTGTGTATGGGTCGCAGCTGTATACAAAACTATAAGGTTATATTATAATTTAAGGTTAAATATGTCTATTTTAGTTTATCTATTTATACACACCTCGTCAGGACAGGTTTCAACTTTAACAATTTTCATAAAACTTGGTTCATGATATCGACGGAATACTGATCGCACAACATATCTCCCAATACCGAAGTTCTTTAAGCTCCCCACAATTTCCCATAAAGTTTTTCCCTTGAAGTCTGTAGTTCTACCAATATACTTAATTGCTGTTACAGACATTTTGCATTTGCTTTGGGCTGCGCTTATAAATAAAGAGAAAGTACTAATTATGATAAAAAATCACTTATTTGTCCAAAATCAAAATGTCAGTTTTACTGATTTTTGACAATTGACAAATAGAGTTTTGAACTTTTGACCTCTTTGTGAGTATATTTGTTCTGTGGTTTGACTTGACTGACTGCCACAACACAATTTAAGACAATTTAATAAAATGAGCTCATAGGCGTAATATTACGTCTATGAATATAATGATCGAAGATGAATATACCATGAAAAATAAGAGATGACTTATGCTGGATTTCAATAACCTATCTACGGATTGATTTGGCTATCGGAGATAGAAATGTGACACATTTTATATGGAACTTATGTCAAATTTCTATCTCCGATAGGCAATTCTATCCGTAGATAGGTTATTGAAATCCAGCATTAAAGGTGCAAATACCAGGTCATAAAATCCCAAAAAAAAAAAAAAAACTGACTGCCACCTTTCACCGCATCTTAAAGTAACTTTAAACCACAGATTTAGAAGTATAATACTACTTTAAACATACGGGGACTGGATGACGCTTCGATCAATAATGTACGACGGATATTATGAAATGGTGAAATGAAAGGGCCCACTCACGACCCTGCTTGCCGAATGCCACAGGAGATGTTCCCACACAGCAAGCCCTGTTAAGTCGGCACTGTGGCATAGAGTTCAGTGGCATGCTCTGAAGACATTTCCTAGACTTTTCAGTATTTAAAATTGAGCACTATGCTAATTAAAATTTACATTATGTAAATATCTAAGAATATATAACATGTTCTAACCGCGGTCACTCACATGCGTGCAAACGTTTGACATTTGTACGAATGTTTGCACGAATGTGAAGGACTGTCAGGAATTCAAATGCAAATGGGTTAGCAACTGTGTTCACGAATGTCCAGTGTTGCTCGCGATTTTGTTATTCAGGAACCATTCACTATTTTGATGTGAAACATCTATCTATAGCCGCACGTAAAACCGATTTCTGGCGTGGCGACGCATGCCGTCGCGACGCGTCGCCACGCTATATGATGGTATATATTATTATATACAGTCGTTAAGCCATCTCTCTCGCTACACTGAGCTCGGATACATAAATAGTGTATACTCCGTAGTGTATTTTTTTTTTGTTTTTTTCTTATATTATGTTTTAGTTCCTGTCATAATACGCGAACTCACATGTGTAGGACGACCTTCGCGAATGCTTATGCGAAGTTTTCGATGCATTTGAGGTTTTCCAAGCTGTGTCGGTTTTTTGTCAAACATCAAAGCGCGCGAACCGTAGTCCGCAGTAGTAGTAGTAGTTCACGCAGTCTCCCACACAGCGTGGCGAGCGTGACGAGCGTGGCGAATATGGAATATATATACTATACAGTTCCGACGGTTCCAGCGGTTCTCTGCAGATAAATTATTTTCAATAAATTAATTTTACACACGACAACATTGGCGGTTCTATGGCTCCATAGCGTCCATAGCCCAATGGCTCGCTTCGATTCAATGTGATCGAAAGTGTTAAGCAACGACGGGTGCGGTCGGTTTGTGGATGGGTGACCGCTAGTGGCAAAATGTGGGGGAGACCCGTGCCCAACAGTGGGACGTCTATGGGTCGCAGCGAGCGAAAAGCTTTTATTTAACTTCACTCGTATGTATGTATGTATGTATATAATTATGTATGTACATAATTTACACGTAAATTGTACATTTTACATTTTAAAAGTGCCCCACGTCCACAGTTGTAATAAATCAATGGCAAATATCGACATAAAACGTTTGTTTAAATTAAACGTTGATTTTAGTCTGTGGTCCGTGTGGAGTGTGGACAGAAGAAGTGTGGCCAAAATTGTGCTTTAATTTGGCCAGTGTAATTTTCATGTTAGTGCAACCGATTATTCGCTCTAGTGCTACGGGTTACAGACTAAAATTGAATGAATACCCTTGGCGTAACACTTGGCGTTATGGTTGGCGATACGAGAGGAGACGTCACACTTTTTTACGTATATGTTGGCGTTCATCGATTTAGAATATGACAAAACACTGTAATACTCGATCTATTTTAAAAAAATGATTATTAACCATCAATCAATTTTAAATAATTTGGTGGCTATCTCTTATTATGATCGGACGAACTGCCTATGAAGCTAGATTTTGATAAAGTCGTAATGGATTTTATTTAGCTTGCATAGGCTATACTTTTTATATTTGAAACCGTCCGTTGATGGTATCCCTGCACGGAAAACGATTTGACACGGGCGGAGCCGCTGGGAAAGCCTCCCCTTACCTCCCTCCTCCCCTTTTTCCTCTATGGCTATTACTTTAGGTCTATTATTACATTGTGTTTTGGTATAGTCATACGGAGCTGATATGAGTTTTTTGTTTTATTCCACATGCAAGGCTTTGTATGAACCACGTTTGAACGTTGACATTCTTGATGTTTCACAAGAGATTCGAAGCCCTCCTCATTATATTTGGAAAGCTGAAGGAGTTCATCCAAGGTCGATTCATAATCAGTGAATTCCCTGACGGGCAGAATTGTCTTTCTCTATCAAATCGCTTAGCTATTCACTTAAGTTACCCACTAATTTTTGAACATAATGTATTGATGTCAGCTACATACGTTTGTTTAATTGTTTCAAACTCTAAATGTTACTTTTGATATTCCTGAACGACATATGGTTGAGCTACATGCGCAGCTCCAGGAGACTCGAAAGAAACGGGACCGCCTCAAACGGCTATCAATTGACTTTGACCAATGTTGTGTCTCGTTAATTCCCTTGGACCCCGCGGTCGAAGCCGCGGGTAAATGCTAGTTATTTCATCAAGTTCTGCACGACTCATTTTTTAAAGCGTTGTTTCATGGTCAGGTTTGCGAAAATATAGTTAATACGTATTAATTGTCCATAAATAGTGAGTTAAATAAAAAAATGTATAAAAATCAACTTCAATTTATTTCAATTTTTCATTTTGTTATGTTACGGAATTTATGAAATACAAATGTTTTAAACTATAATTACAACAGTTAACATTTATTAAATTTTAAATGCAGGTTTAGTTGTAACAATGTCATGGTGAAGTGAAGTCCAATTTTATAAAAAATCGAAAATATAGGTACATAAATAAAACCAGTCCTCTAACAGTGTGATTGAGTGACATTCTACTATCCTATAATTTTACTCCAAGGTTGGTTATGGATTAAATCCCTTTTAGCGCCTCTTAGTCATTCCAGGCAAGTTTTAGGCATTTAAGTAGACTATTAACCTAAAGGAAATACAGTACCGTTAGTAATTCATAATAATCTGAACACAAACTGAAATCTTACGTAGAAATAACCCATTGCTGACAATTTTATATGTATCTTCACCATCTTAACAACTCCGGTGGCCGTTAGTCAGCCGTATTTATAATTGCAGCAAAACACCACAAGCTCTCATAATAAGGGTCATAATATAATGTTACATTATAGAAGATGATGGTGATGTTACCAATGCATGTCAATGCAAAAAACAAACCCTAAGTCGAATTAGGTGGTACATACAATCTCCAGTTAAGTCAAGTTATCATGTTATTTGTTGTCATTTTCAATTTTAACTGATTATTTTCGAACAAGCCAATTAAGGAAATCATCGAATACCATTATAATTAAATCATTATATTTGCAAAGGGTCTCACCTTTGGTGGAATTATCCGTATACTTTCGCTAGTTAGGATTATAGTGTATAAACACTGAGGCTTATTAACATTGTAGGTGGCGCGGAGACGCGGCGGCCGGGCCGGGCGTGGCGGCCCGCACGAGCCTGTCCTCTCCTCCGCCGCTGCGCCGTCCCACGCCTGATCACTTCCGTATTCGGCAAGCGCATACTCAACAATCAACTTAACGCTTTATGCCTTGTACATGCGCTTCGCGGAATACACAAGAGACCACCGACTAATCATATTATTCTAATGATAAAACTGTACAACAGTCACATTCCGTTGGTAAAATTAAATTAAATAAATAATATTCATTTAGCTACAAATTGCCTAGTTACCAACTGGAATGGGCTTCGTGAACACGCGGGTGGCGAATAACAAGTCAATTTTAACTAGAGGTCCGTACATATTTAAGTGAAAACGGCCCACGATACGCATTAATTACATTACACCTAAACAATTGCAATAATAATTTACGACAAGTATTTACACATCACCGCAGCAATCCACATTTAAATAAGTAACTTAAATAAGAATAATTTAAGATAGTAGGGACATACATAGGAATCAGTCATGCAGTGTCATTGATCACTCAGAGAACCGATGCCGTCCTCTCGTTACAATCTCCGGAGTGCAGGCGCGCAGCGCGACGGCCGCTTGGGAACATATCAGGCGCGGCCCGCCGGGCGCTAGACGCTGCCCGATGCCGAACTCAAAGGATCATGCCGATCTAGATCAGAACACGACCGCTTCATCGTCAAATGATTGCCGGATGATAATCGTGCTTGAAATGAGCTAGGGCTAGTTATATCCTAGAAGTGAACTCGGCGTGCGCAGAGCGGAGAAGGCGGGCGCGCGGCGGCGCGGACGCAACTCGGCGGCCAGGCCGACCACTGATTAAGTCGTATCTCGTCCGTATGTGCCGATGCGTACCTCGTCGATAGAGTTCTTCCACTCCAGAGCAAAAGATTTTGGGTCCTCTAAGAAGTATGTGCGATTAGGCTGAAAAAAAAAATATTTTTTTCAATAATATGTATTTTAAACCAACCCCATCTACTAGAGTTCTAGTTCTATATCATTATCGTCCAATGTAATTATGCTGAATTTCAAGAATCAGAACTTACCGTGTGAACCCAGAAAACTCTAAATGTCTTCGCTTCCACGCGCAGCTCTGGCGACCAAGGGATTTCTCCCTTGAGCACCATATTGGCAGGATCCACATAAAACAAACGCGGGCCCGTCGTAAGCAGGAGCATACGACGTTTTGAGAACAAGCCCTTTTTCTTTTCAACCAGTCCTTGCTTCAAAATGAGTTCTCCATCGACAAATTGGTGATATTTGTTTTCTTTAGCTTGGATTTCGAGACGATGGCGTCTTTCTTCGGGACAGATGTTTAATACTCCTGAAAGAATGGAAAGAATACATTTAGAAAGCTAACAATGCATGGTACATATTCATATGGTCAGCTTGGTACACATACATTGGTCATTACCTAAGAAGTCGGCGGACGGGCGCGGCCAATCATTCATGCCGCGTCGCAAGCGGCTGAGAATGCAACTCTTGCGCCGCACTACTTGCTACTACTAACTTGACGTCATGCATACCATAAAATACTCGCCAACAACATAGGACGTCCGTTTTAAATGTGAATCATAGAGAGCAAGATGACTCGGCACGCTGAGTGCAACATGTGCCAGGATATTGTTATAATTACATGTTGTAATTAAGTACAGGAGATTTAGAGATTAGCATTCCAATTGCTTTAACAATTATTGTATAAATTTGCTGCATTTCACATTATGGTTATCCAGAATCGATTAGATCGAGTAGTAAATTGGCAATGATATTGTTAATAATGGATTGATGATATTGATCGATATTAGATGAAGAAAAAAAAGACTAATAATTACCTCTGGAAGTTGATAGGTCGAATTCCCACAAGCGCTTAATTTGATTCTTTCCCAATCCCGGTTCTAGATAGTCGGGTACAGTGTAAGAGTCTAAATTTGGACGTATGGTTGGTGGTGTTTGTTCCCAAATATTATCCCAATCTATGCCAGAAAAGAACGGATGCTGGCGGATACTTTCATACGTTTCACCCTTGTCAGCTGCACCTAGTCTTTCATTATAGTCTATAACCAAAAGCTTCTCAACTAAATCTTTAGCGTCTGCAGGAAAGCCCTCGGGGAAAACATAATCCAATTTGAGTATTTTTTGGAAGGTGAGAAACTCTGTAGCAGCATAAAATGGTGGTAAGCCAGATATCATCTGATAGACAATGCAGCCAAACGCCCATAGATCAGAGGCGCGCGCGTCTACGCGATTTTGCAACAGATCCGGACTCACATATTGTGCGGTTCCTACGAAACTAATTTTCCTTGATCGATCATTTCGGGTTGGACTTTCGTCTTCATTTTCTTCCATGGGTGGAGCCTCGATGGGTGACCGAATCGAATCCGCATCGAGTATCTTTACTGTTCCAAAATCAGCTATTTGTAAATGCATGTTATCATCTAGTAAAATATTTTCAGGTTTTAAGTCACGGTGAAGTATCCCCTTCGCGTGCATTTTCTCTAGTGCCAATAACATTTCTGCGGCATAAAATTTTGCTACATTAAGCTCAAAAGAGCCAGCCTTATTATTAATATAATGTGATAGCTCGCCATTTTTGGAGTACGACAGCACGAAGTACAATCTTTCGTCATCTTGAAACGTGCAGTAAAGTTTGACAAAACCATGTGGGACATTAAACAGCATATTCAGGGCGTCCTTTTCACGTTTGACATATTGGATTTTCTTGTTGCGGATTATGTGGTTTTTTTCACAGACTTTAACTGAAAAGATATATTTAAAATAAAATATTATCATACATAATCAAATCAAAGTATTTATCTTAATTAAATCAACATTTTTTGTTTTGCACAATAATAAACAATTTCATCTACCATCATTTGTAGAACTTACTTGCATATTCTTTCCCGGTGTGAATGTCTTTTGCAAGAAACACGGTACTATAGCAGCCTTCGCCAATTAATTTTCCGAAAATGTAGTCCTTCGCGGATCGTTTTGTGTGTCTGATGGAGTGATTAGATGCATGCGTGGAGGCGGGCACCGGCGCTGGTGCCGCAGCCTGGGACGCTTGCATCTTCACCGGCGACTCCACAGTACCCTCCGTGGTCGCGATAGGGGCCCGCACCTCGCTGCCGGCTCGGCCGTTCGACTGCAACAAAATAATATTGTGTAACTAAGACATTTCTGTACATGATTTAATGATACATAGCTACATAGCTGACATAGTTAGTCGGCAGCTAGTGCAGAAGGTTCATAAAATATAATAACAGTGGACAATCAAATGCCGATAGTTAAACAGTTAGTGATAATAACAATTATACCATTAGATAATTAAAAAAAAAAAGGTTTATATAATATTTTATTTTATTTTAGTGCATTGTCATCAGAACCAACTATGTATGTGTGCTCGATAGCTTCAGTGGAAGTGGGTGAAATATTGATTGCAAAATTCCAGGACACACATACATACACACGAGTGAAGTTAAATAAAAAGCTTTTAAATAAAAACGAAAGTTGAACCTGTAACGCTACGAGGTATCAGAATCAAAACGTAACATGACCAAACATTTTGAAACCTCTTTAACACCAGTTGAAACTAAATAACAAGTAGGGATTGTTTATTTTCAATTTATTTACGAATAATAATGTCATGGCATGTACCTATGACCTGTCAAAATATTATTTTTCTAAAATGTTTTTAATATAGATTATTCATAACTATTTGGTTGCTAATACATACTTCTTAATCATACCGAAATGTATAATTCACACTTCAGTATGATTAAGAAGTATGTATTAGCAACCAAATAGTATTTGAGGGTAAACACGCGAAAATGATTAAGCCTCCGACATGTACCTAGTGGATTCGAAACGTTGCCGCCTCGTTCATTGGCCTCAACAACAGTTCGATGATCCAATTTCTAAAAGTTTGCGCCACGAATTTTTTGTATCTTTTCTGACAGACATTTCGAACTAAAACCGCCGCTCCCATTCAATAACATACGCCAAGATGGGCACTACCTACAGTCTGCGATCTCTCCTTCATGTGAATTTACTAATACTACATCGTTCGCAACGGTAATAATAATCATTGCGATACATACATTGAGCGTATTGAGAGTAATAAGCTAGTGCATGGAAGTAGATTGTCAGTAATATGTTTATCCCAATTAATAGTAGTCATCTTAAAATAAACATTGTGACTTTTGCGTTAAGGGTTGTTGTAAGTTTAATTTCCGTCGGGTGTTTTCAAAGTTTTATTCTACAATAGGTATTTTTTTACCTTCAGTAATTCTTCGGATCAAGCGAATTTTCAAGGGTTTCTCGATCACCCATCACCGTTTGCGACCTATTGCGTTGATAGTTAGAGAGTAGACGGCGCGCGGCGGTACAACCCGTTGACGAATATGTCCGACTTAAATGGCGCATGAGTCACTAAATGTGCGAGGTGTTCCATGCAGACCGCAAGTGGGTCTCACATTCCGGCGCGGCGCGGACCGCGGAGCGGTTTACACCACCCGCCGCAACGGTACTCGGAGCGCATTCCCACCGCAACGCATTCCGCGGCCCGCGCACCTACTCCTTCCGCGACCTCGATCCCCCTCCATCGCAGACCCTCTGCGTCGTCGCGTCGTTGACCGCACCTTCCACAACACAATGCACGGTAGCAGCGACTAATTCAATGACTTACTACTCTTACGAGCCCGTATTTAGTGATACGATGTCACCCACCCACGTAAACTTTTTAGTTAATGTAAATAAAGAATATAAATATAAACAACATAATGTTCTGAGTCTATTTAGTTTGGCGACTTAAGTGAATCTTATTTAAATTTCCCGCCACGAATCGAAGCAAAATCGAAGAAAAAAAGTAGGTAAGGCCTAACTATTGAGAACGCCATCGCTCCAACTCAGCAAGTGAATGGGAGATTAACAACATCCGGTTCATACTTGCGTTAAGTCTATAGTTTAAGGTAATGCGTTAAGTCTATAGTTTAAGGTAATATTCGATTAATGCGACTAGCATTAATCGAATATTTCATTATTATAAGACTTTAACCAATGCTACCTCATAGTAAATGATAGGAGTACCTATCTAGTATCGGAAAGTATGAATGTGTCCCGGCGCCATTTACACGCAACAGATGAATGGGGAGCATTTTTTAATCATCTATTTACAATTCGAACTTGTTATTGATCGTCGGATCGGGCAGTTTTATTATTAGAGATAACACGTCGTGATACTCATTTAAATGGATATTATTGTTTACTCTTTGTTGATATGAATAGCTATACAATCATACAATTTATCAAAATTATGTAGTACATTTTAAGATCAGCTCAGATTCAGTAAGATTTCAGTTTAACATAATCATGTTGAAGGGCAAGTTTACAATAATAATGCGGTAGGTAAGCTGAAGTGCAATGGGCAGGCCACGTCGTTCGATTGACTGATAACCGGTGGGGAAGAAAAGTTCTCTAATGGAGACCTACACGACTCGGAAAAGGGAGTACAGGTTGTCCTTCGACAAGGTGGACAGACAACCTGATGAAGACGGCGGGAAACTGCTGGAATCAGAAGGCACAGGACCGGTCGGAGTGGTGTCGTTTAGGAGTAAAGTAACCTACATTTATTTTCCAAAGGAGCTGAATTCAATTACGTATTTGTGTATTGAAAATCCATGACCCAACCAATGAACAATTTGATCAGAGTGCAGGTTATGACGCATTGCAGTCGTATTGTGTCATGTCCGCTCGTGTGAATCGAAAGTGAATATTCTGTTGTGTTATGTGACAAACAGAATGATGAGCGCGGGTCGTGAATCGTCCGTAATGGTAAACAAGGTGGTCACGCCGGCAGCGCGTGAACAAACAAGCGTCGGTATTGGCGGTACGTGTCGTATTTGAGTATGTCAGTCAGAGCCGCGCCCGCCACCGCGCCGTCAGGCAGCCAGCTATCAGATCAGGTCACTCTTGCCTTGCCTGTTGCCTGCAATGCACCGCACCACACCACAGCATCGACGCCATCGATATCACGCGCCGCCAACGTCGCTTATGAATGATTCTACGATGATAATAATAACTTAACAACGGTTTTTTTATGTACACTCATTATAATGCCAAACTTTGGCTTCAAAATATCACTTTGTACTAAACTAATTATTGACTTTGTTTGGCATTTTCCTGTCCATTATCTTTTTGTCACTATTCATAACGGAAGTGAAATCTATAAACAATCACAAAAATAATTTCAAATGAAAGCATAGTACCATTAATAGCAACAAAAATGTACAAGGTCAGTGAGATTCCCGTTGCCATTCCACATTGCACATGAAAAGGCGAGCGAAAGTGTCTAATTAAACGTAATAGTTAGTAGATGCAGCGAAAGTTTATCAACACCTTAAATTGGAAAACATACGCGACCAAGTTTAGCCACATCACATCAATAAATATTACTTAAAAAAATGATGAACGAAATCTCTTCAACGCTGACAAAAAGTCCTAAAAACATCATACAAATAGGACGCACAAAAACTATCGGTTGAATATTTGAATTATTTATATACAATTTGGATTAAGTAACTCTTACCATCTATATGTCATTATGGCATAAATATACACAATATTCGTTTTTTGATAACAATATTTATAATTAAATTAAAAATAAAAACAATACATAGGTACATGTAGGTATAACAATATTCAAAATTCATTTCTATCCACTACAAAAACAATCTTCGCATGAAACCATACTTTAAACGTGTTCTGTTTACTTGTTTACCACTTTACGTCCACAACTGTTACCTACTACGTGTACATGCTACGTGTTTTATTTGCTCAAACGTTATTTCAACCAATACTAGTTTACAACGAGCAAGTGTCACGAGCAAATAATACAAATGGTAAGAAGCCGTTGACCTTACCTTATTTGATTTGGGCGAGGGTTGTTTCCCGCGCTTGTTGGAGCTCACTCCTAGCAGTTTGAGAATTCTGTTGGCTGCTTCAATCAGCGTGGCGCTTCCCCTCGATCCCCTTTTAACTCTGATGGTCAATCCGCTCATTTCTACCCGCCAACACACGATGTACGTTTACCGTTTTATAGTCGTTTCAAACGGTCCAAAACACATTCACAGTTCATGAAGCTCTTCTTATCCGACTTAAAGCGTTTAATTTCACTAAAACTTAAATAAGAGTACTTTAAAACTAGAATTTTACTATGGAATGCAATGAATTTAATATAATTACTTCTAATAATAATAAATAAATGAATCGCCTAATAAATTTGAGATTTCGCGCTGAACACAACCGATCGAGCAGAGGGCGCGTTGCAGACTGAGTAGTAGGTAACAAACACCGTCAAACTCGACGCTTGACGCAAGCGAGGCATTGACTACGTCCTCCGCTTAGTAGACGGAATAATCGCACGGTCGCGGTACGTACGGCGGCGCTTGTTGGTGTAATCGAGCGCCACCCGCCGCCCCCCTCCCCCGGGGCCCGACGACGCCTGCTCCCCTGCCCCTCTGCCCGTACCGCAACAATGCACTCTTGGTCTTGGTACACTTCCTCCTCCTCATGAGCGAGGAACTCATCAAGTCATAAAGGATAAATCAATGATTTAAATGATATTAAAATTTTATTTCATACTAGTGGACGCCCGCAGCTTCGCTCGCGTTACACATTCACTAACTTCAAAAACGGCAAAGCTTCATACTTACTTTGCACCCCCGTTTTACCCCCTTAGGGGATGAATTTTCAAATTTTTCTCGCCGAACGAAGAAAAAATTAAAATGTTCAACGAACATTTTAAAAAAAGAATTGGCCAAATTGGTCCAGGCGTTGTTGAGTTATGCGCTTACCAACACATTTTGCGATTCATTTTTATAATATAGATTATCTAAAACATTTTAATTCATCATCACGATTTTATTATCAACCTTATGTGGTTTTTTGGATACATTAAGTATTCTTAACTTCATAATTGTGGTTTCACATTTTATTTTATAATTATGTATAAATAAAATATCATACATAATTAAAACATATTTTATATACATAATCATTATTTATGGATCAGAAAAAGAGCTTATGGCCGTTAGTGCAACGGCCGTCAATTACCAGTCTGTGGTACCTAGAAAGAATTAATAGTATTTCAAATCGATAATTTTTCGTAATGTTATCCTGGAACTCCAAAACCACGTGGCATTTAAACGCCAAGCGACGCTGTTTTGATAATTTTGGAGGTAAAATATCAGTCGTGTCATGGCGGCGCGCAGCGGCATGAAGCGGGTATGGTGGACGGAAGAGGAACAGAGGGAGACGTGCAGGGGAGGGGTGCAACGGAGCGCGGGAACAAAATCAATAACATCAAGATGTACAGAGCACCGCGCTGGCACCATGCCACAACTGCATAGAAATTATACGTATTTTACGCGCTAACGTGACCCCATCATATGCCGCATCGTAATTAAGGTTGTATACGTATTGTGTATTGTATACGTATTGTGTATGTTTATGTATTTATTTTATCGTGCATATTAAAATGTAATTTGCGGAATACTATCTAATCTATCATCTAAGAGAATCTAAAACTACTTGTTGACTATAATTGGTTTTATGAATTAAGTGATTTTGAAAAAAAAAACAAGAAAACAAAATGCAGCAATATGGTTGGTCTTTATTGTATTTATGAATTATCGTTAAATGATGATTTTCTATAATTTGAGGAAAGTCCGATTGAAGATGCACTATATCCAGGCAATATAAAATATAAATGACTGATAGATGGATAGATTGAAAGCCCCGTCAAAACAACTATCATGACTTCATTGAACAGTATTTATAACTAAGAAGCCTTATAGGGACAAGTAGAGTCGTACGTATCGTAACCTCGGAACACTTTGTCTTGACAATTGACAAACATGTGAGACGGTATATCTGCTTTATCTTCTCTGGGACTCAGGTAAATTTCAATCAGCGTAAATACATACTGTAGTTAAAAATGTTATTGTTGTCAGTTGACAGCACAATAATGGTTATCGTGCCTTCCTTTTTTGAATGAGCACGTGTTATGTTTTTGTGAGATAGGAGAGTTCGTATTCGTACCGTCTGTTGTGGCACGTGCTACGAGCGAGTTGCACATGTAGGTTTTATGATTATAGATAGATACACTTCCACATAAGTTAGTAAAAACAAATAAGCAATTCAAAGTACATCCGAAAGATCTGTTTGCTTGTTTACCGATATAGCTATTTATCATTTTAGTTTTTAGTATAATAATATCATCTAATTAGTTTAGTTTTAAAAAGCCAAATGTCGGCTTTTTATTAACTTAGGTACTCACTCAAAGATATGTTTGCATGTTTTTATTATAGATAATTAGGTACTTAGACCTATTTGGAATTACCTACGTACTACATGCTACTGAATACATGACAGTGATGTTAAATGGTATGGTAGTAATGGTTAAAAATATTCTTGGGTAGATAGAATTTAATGAGTTCTGCCCATCTCTAAGCTGCGTATTCGGACCCGTCCGAGTCGTCGGCAAATAAGTACGAGTACATAAACTATCTGTTCAATTATATTTATCGACAAAGCTATTGTTTACGTAGGTACAGTAATGTGCTAAGAATTTAGTAGCATTCAATTCTTATCATTAAGTATTATTACAGTCGTAATATACAAAGACGTCAATTGTTTTACTTTGAAATTCATTAAGGCGCTATTAGGTAAAAAAATGTAATTATATTACGCATTAAGATTATGTATATACGACTATGTAATAGGTGTGTAGTAAGCAGTAAAGCTAATCATAACAAAATATCGACGAGGTGACTAAATTTAATTAAAGAAAATACCAAAAACGGTTTCCAAAAATTACAAGAAGATACTATAATAAAAATGCAATGATTAACACGTTCGCTGCTTTAGGAGATCTATAGGGTCTCTTACGAGACTTTCAGCCAGTGCGGCTCCAAAAATCGTGTTCTACACCTCAGTGCGGGGTGCCGTAATTTCTTTATTTCTATGTGTATGATCATGTCAAATATACATTGTGCTTCTCACTTCAAATATGACTCAATCGTAAAGAAAAAGAAATTGGAGATCGAAGAGGACCCTAACGCACTAAGCAGTGATTTTTAACATTCACTGCGTAAAGAGATCTTTTCTTTTATAACTACATATTTCTCCAAAATCTTTATATCTCCTAAAAAGGCCTCGTAGTCGCACTGAGTGAAGAGCGGCCGGCGGGGGCGCCGCGCGCTTTGTTTTAGTGACGTCCAATCCAAGTGTCGGGAGCGTAAGCCTGTGCGTTTGGGTTCTGAGAACTACGCTAAACTTACGTTATTTACGTTAGATACGCTGATTACGTACAGCATTAGTATCTAATTAGAAATTTTGATCGTTAACTTTATATTAAAATTATAGCAATCAATAAATTAGTCAATTATGAGTTCTAAAATACTAACAATGTTGCTCCATCGACAAGTTAAATACGAATTTTGGAAAAAATTAGCTACATGATGAAACTGCAACACGTGATATATGCATACGATATTTGTAGGTTATGTTTAGACGTTATAATTCTAAGAATATCTATTGTACCATAAACAATCAAGTAGGAAGGTAGGTAGAAGTACGTAAGGGTGCCAGGTGGGTTTACTATTTTTTGTCGCGCGGTCGCACGCAGCCGACGCGACGCAGCAAAGCAACCCCGCAATCCCAAGGCTTCGCGCAAAAACAAAATAAAATCCTCCTCGTACCGTACATTGAACTCACCACCTGGCTAACATCGGCTAGGCTTGTGTTTTCGTCCTGTATTTATTTATAACCGCGGGCTGAGTCGAGTTTTTAACACTGCATGTATTAAATGATACCGAACACAGACGTATAAAGGGAAGCAGACCTAACACAAAATAAGAAATAATTAAATATCTTCACTCGTTTTACTTCAATTAAGGGTCAAATATGTTGTATATTTATTTTTGTTGTAGCAATTTTAACACACATAAGGATGTTTTTTGACAGAAAGGACAAAAACAGAAAATTATAAATCAAATAGGTTAGCTAGAAATTATTTCTAGCTTCCATCATGAAGTTCCAGTTAATATCTTCCGGCTCCATCATCAGATCAGTTCGACAGTACCATATTATTGTATTGTCATCAGAACTACATACAGCTGCCAATTTTCATTACGCTACGATCCTTGGAAGATGGTTAAATTAACTATCTTAGATTCCCTTACATTGTGACTAATTGTGAGTTACATACAAGTGAACCTAATTAAATACTTACACCAAGCTTTTTGGGCACTTGAATTTAAAATATACCTTGCGTGGTAGCAGGTGCTTGGTCGACACATAATTATTATTGATACAAAAAGTAAACGTAAAAGCAACGAATCAAAGCTGCACATTTCAGCAGATGTTTCGAATAAATGCATCGGCAACAGGTGTGTTTAGGTGATCACCAACAATGACAAACAACTGCATAAGGCCAGCGCGATAATTTTATTGTAAAGGCTACGTACTATAGTTATAGATAAATAATGTTCAGTAAATATAATACCGTGTTCCCAAAATGCCTGCATAAAAAGATCGGCACTATGCGTTAGTGAAAAATGTGATTTCAGTCACTTATTAAAACATAATGCATTAATCTGTTTAAAGAGACATAGATATACGTAAATTTCCTATACCCAATTGCACTGCAATATAACGTCTCCCGAAGTGTATGGATTACTAGAAAATTCCTTGTTGCGCCGATAGAAAAAATTACCACGCGTCATTACTTTCGTATCTTCAGCTAGGCCACAGGCTACGCATAAAACAAATCTTATCATTTTTCTGTTACAGACTTATAAGAGATACATTTTGTTACTGTTGCCTATACTTACTCAAACATCATGGGTTACCCTGAGTCCGATCCACTAGTTTAAACTTTTTTTATAGTAACTAAGCCAAATAAACGTACGTTACACTAAACTTTAGTGTAACGTACGAAGTACGAGGTAACAATTTTATTAGTAGTAGGTAAGTAGATAAAATTAATAATCAATTATCTTAAAGGTATAATTTACGTTGTATTGAAATATAAGACCCAAACTTTAACATAAATATTTATACAAGTATTCGGCCTTCAATGCAATGTGCAAAGTAAGTAACCTCAAAACATTGATGTGTCAGCGTACCATTCAGCGGACTCGTAACAAACGAGACACGTGTAAGCCACTGTAAGCTGAGCAACTCTTGCAAACTATAACATCGGGTCGAGTCTACTACAAAACACGAACGTTTCGTACGTTTTCTAACACGAAAGCTTCTAATTTGACGTTCCGTCGTTCGAAAAAGGTGGAGTACCTTAAATGATTGACATTACGTCTGTCGTTATTTGACATTAGTGCTTTCGTGAATTTAACTCACTTTTTACGACAGCCTAACAATTATATCGTAATTCAATCGCTAATTAAAATTTATGAAGTGGAATATGCTTCGAAGAGTGGGAGCAAAATAGAAGGCGTGGCCCTCTCTCTACGTTAGCAATTTTTAATAAATGAAGCTATTTTGAGGAATTCATATCACAGTTCTCGCACCTTTCATGATATCACGAACTGCAGTACTAACTACTAAGCTAAGGTACAAAAAGACTACCGTTAATAGTAAATTGGCTAAGAAGAGGAGAAATCCGGATAAATGCATTCACTTCAAAATTTAAAAAAAACAATAGCGCCGGTGCATCCGATTATTCACTATGGGTTCACATTCACATTGCTATGGGTTACAGACTAAAATTGAATGAATTTGCTTGGCGTAACACTTGGCGGTACGTTTGGCGTAACACTTGGCGGTACGGGAGGATGACATCACGATCAAATCGATAGACAGATCGGTTATTAAATTCTACCTAACTAACAAAACTTAAACTTTAGTTAGTAAAGTTAGTTTAACACGTAGGTGTTTTTTGAACCAAGAATTATGCCACTCCTGTTTTAATTACTATCTAGCTATTAAATTATTAGCAATTAATAATTAAATTGATGGCTTTTTTGGAAGTCATTAATTATCCGGTAATTAGATCATAAACCTGGAGATTTGAGTGAACTCTATTTTCTCTATTTTTACACTGCTTAGGAATTTGAAGTCTTTTTATGGGTTTGACTTATTTTCCATCGAATGGATGAATCCATTCATGAAAAAATTACGAAATTGATCACCAAGAAATATATCAATCTCAAACAGATGTTTTTTTACTATAGGTACACTTATACTACTCTTCGTGAGAAATGTACGATTACAATGCCGGCAACCGCTCGTACCGTAAAACCAACGCACACTTCAGCATAAACATTACCCGACATACTCATATCAAACAGCTATTTTCTAAATTTAAAAAAAATTCTATCGTACCGGACCCAAGTTACTCACGAGATGTGATCTACGTAAGTACCTAGCTTGTTGATTGTCATTGTAATGGTGAGATCATAAAGAGTTACAAGGCGCCTAGCCGATAACGTTGCCAAAATAACAAGAACCGCGGCATCGAGACAGTTCTTTGACTAGATTAGATAGGTACAGCATCTATCTAGGTTCCGGGGTTCTTGTTATTTTGGCATCGTTATCGGTAGTAGGTAGAGGTACTCAGTATTCCTCACCAAGCGCACGGCCGCGCAAAGTTCGAATCCACCTGTTCTCCACCAGAGCTCCGTGCCTCATATGTTTTTTTGTTAAACCCTAACCTTGAACCTACCCTAATAATTCAGCCGAAAGTAAATTAATGTTCAGTAGCTATGGCTAGATCAATGGTGGTCAGGTTAATATTATAAAAAGTAGGTACAGCACACGAGCATGCAATTTAATAATTCAAATTCAACAAGTTTGTAGGTGGTAGAGCCTACTCTATATGGAACCATTTAGGTTTCATATAAAACCTATTTGGTCCCTTATAGAGTTCGCCCAGGGCAGTACCACCGCCCGCCACGGTACCTAGTACCATTTCTGCGGTGTAGTAGGTAATTGTTTTTAAAGCAATTATGGTCCGGTTGGAAATCTTAGTCCTCAAGGGTAGCAACACATTATGTGACTGACTTAGAACGAGACTCCTACTAACAAGTACTATCTGGACTATTACTAACACCAACTAACAGGGCTAACTATCACTAACAGTCCCCAGTCGTCATACCTACTAACGAACTGACCAACTCAGTTGTCATGGGCGGCAGCGGACGGGTGGTGCTGCAAGCTCGTTTGCTATCTTGTATCCATAAAGAAGTAAATATTTTAATAGTACTGTTATAGCTTATCAGTCACGTTTGCGACCATTGGACTAGCAAAGAGGTCGAGGAGACTACTAATGAATAGGTACGGAATAATGAATAAGAGACAGACAAAGGTGTGTAATTGTGTCGTAGGTATACCCAATTTATACAGTTAAAAAGCATAACGTCCATTACATGAAAAAAACTGACATTTTATTCTATTGTTTTCGAAGTAAAAATCGTCAAAATTGGAAAAGGGGATTTAACATTCCTTTTCATCTAATGGTTAACTATTGATGACCATACAATTAAATGGATTGATATCCATCTCTATAAAAAAAAATTGATCAAAATTAAATGTCACTTGCTATAACGGTGCCAGGACACATCGTGAGGAAATCTGCATGCCTGAGAGTTCATTATAATGTTCTCTATGGCATGTGAAGCCTGCCAATCCACACTTGCCAGCATGGTGGACTAAGGCCTAACCCCTACCACTCTGAGAGAAGACCCGTGCCCAACAGTGGGACAAAGAAAGGCTTGTGATGAATGATGATGAAACGAATTTTACGCTACTGGCCACATGTGTTTCCTGCGTGACGTCGTCTTTAGTTTAGCAATCATGTTCGAGATTGAATAAACTGTAAATAGCCGCATATTTTCACGTTCCTAATTTCATATTATTTTTCCGATTTGTCAATTTGAAACCAATAATAATTTTTCAAGAATTTTACAACACTAATAAATTCGATAAGCATAGAGATAAGGATAACAAATAATTTCATAATTTATTAATTATGTGTGTCTGTGTGTACAACGTACATATGTACTTCTTCCATTTATTACATTTAAGTAACAATTGAACAATTTACAGGATATTCCGTATATCGTAGATATCCAGTTAATATAAAATTGAGGTTTATCAAGTAATAAACCTCAATTTTATATTAACTATTGTAATTTTTTCAAATAATTACGATCGGTCTCATTCACCAAATAGTATTTGTTAACGGATGGTTCACGGACGTCGTATGTGATAAAATTGGAAGAATCGCAAGCGCGGCGCCAGCGGCGGCGCGGCGGTGCGGGCAGGTGCGATGACCGGTTAATAAATATTCAAGGGCCTTGGACAGCGGGTTCGTACCGACTCATATTTACCTTCTAACCTTCAAAATTGTCCCCATGTTCATGCCCTCATATCGGGGCACTTAACATTTGCTATACAATTTAGTCGAACAATCGGATCGGATCAATGAAGAGCCACTGCGCGTATAATCCGCAATGTTACTTTTCTTTTTTTGCTTAGCTAGTCCAATCCCATATAAAATTTGAGAATACATACCTAATACCTGACTCGTACTCTACCTACTCACGTACATTGTAGATAAGTCTAGATGCGTCTGCTGGTGGGCAGTGGAACAAAACTTTAATAAGTCAAAATCTAAATGATCGTAAGTACTGTTTAGACGTAGACCATAGATAAAATAGTAAAATTATGTTGCCAGAGAAAATTAGTAAACGAGGCAACAACGTGATCGTTTGATCCCACTGATATTCCAATCAAAATAGATATTTTCTTTAAATGAAGATTAAATACAGCTTGAACTTGGTATAATTATTTAAACACTAGTTTAATAAGTATGTACCAAATTAATATAAATATATTATATTTATTAGGTAGATTGGAATAATCTATATAGAGTACATAAAAGTAATCTACATAGATTTAGATAGATCTAATAAAAGTATTAATTACCTGCCGAATCTAGTAATCTGATACACATGGTGTATAATGAACTAGGCACTTGGTACCTACGAGTAACACCGCTCAAGTCGCATGGCTTCCTTCCGGTTTGCTGGAACGTGTTGATTTGATGTTCCTATTTAATTACAGCTACCTGACACCATTTGAGAAAATAAGTAACGTCTGGGGGCACTGGGATCTTGGACTACTATATCAATTCCGAATATCAAAAAATTAGAAATTATTTATAAAATGGAAATTTAGGAAGACTTAGGAAATTGTAATATTTTAATGGATGGGGACATACATGAGGATTGGATGGGAACAATGTTATACGCACTAACTCGACTTTTATCCCAATAACGCGTGGTAGTCCCTGCGATAGCGTATTGAGCTTAGAATAATTACATATACATATCTAATTATTCATTCACTTTGACTCAATGTCAAAGTGATGGAATTTGTGTCGATTCAGGAAAAGAGTACCTACATTATAACATTAGGCTAAACAAGTAAATATACATTAGGTATGTAAAAATACATCTATAAATATTAAATTACAAAATTTTAGTAGCTTCATCTTTTTAAACAATAAAATAATCGAGTTACATCTTTATAAGAGACAGCTAGGAGCATATGAGTAAGACTGAAGAACTATTTGTCCACGTACTATAACCATGAAAGACTGACAGCCTATATGACAGTGAACACTACTTAAATGAACTTGTGTATCTACCCTCCTCATAATTTAGGTGTTAACTGTCTGTAATTAAAAAAACTGTATTTCATTTCTTACATTCAAAACAAGCATGCCCCGCACCCTGACCACATACCATAAATCTTTCAAGTTAACTACTAACAATATGGAGAAAAACGTTACAGATAGATATTTTCGATTGTGATCTATTTTTGTGAGCACTATTTTTAAAGTGAAACTTTTATTACATCGTTCTGAAAATTTTGCCTTGTCTGTCGCATGTCGCGTGACGCACGTCGCATTACATTTTAAAATAGAATCTAAAATTTTATTTTTTGTTGAGACACTGGGGAGCGAACCGGGACTCGCGGCGTAGAAGATTGTTTTTACCAACCATTAGACCAGCCGTACTTAATAGAATTTGTTGAAATTTAGATACCTACATATATTTCGAACGGCTAATAGTGTAGTGACGCTTGTTATTTTATTTCCCATTATTATTCCAATTTTTCAAGTATAAAATTAAGATTGATAAAGCTATTTTTATACCCTTAATGGAATATTATTTCAAAAATTTTTAGTTAAATGTCTAAATGTAAAAAAAGTTTCACTTTTACCGTGGTTTCATAAAACCACACAGTTTAATTTTTTTATTCTTTCACAACATGGAAGCAGTATCTAAGGAAATGAATAATGTCCTGTTGTGATTGTGTCGAATCGAAGTAGAGTGTATGAGTGACCGACCGCGCTACATACACGGGCAATTTGCCTGGTATTCAGAGTTTCCGACGCGTCGACGCGACGCGATGTGGACGGGTGGAATGCTTTTCTGCAGTCTGTATATACATATGTATGTATACTTTTATTCACTTCCCGCACGTCTAGACATGCGTTTCCACTCCTCGCAAATGCACTCTAAACAGTGCCAGTTAAGATTCCTAATAAATCCCGACATGGTGTTCAGTTTAACCCGTATAAAAACAACCTCGCTGTCCTCGAAAAGTGCATTGATCTCGGATAGCATCCTTCGGTAGCATAAAAATCCCTATACGTGATATCGTCGTCTCTGTCTCCCGTAGGTAAGTAAAAGACGATGATGAATGAGACAAAAGGAACGTAGTAGGCAGGATGCGCGTAGCAATCTGCGGCCAATACACTCAGCCGAGCGCAATGAACGGCGGCCATTAACGTACAAAAGTACCTCGCCGCATTTTGGCGCCAATCGTAAAAAGGTATGTAAAAGAATATCCATACTTATCTTTACTTTATGTATTTATTTTTACTCGTATTTATTTTTACTCGAGTTGATACTTGAATTCTAGTTACCTATTCATAATATGGTGGTGATGGATAATCTATATATATAAAAGAAAGTCGTGTTAGTTACACCACTTATAACTCAAGAACGGCAGAACAGATTTGGCTGAAAATTGGTAGGGAGGTAGCTTAGAGCCAGGAGACGGACATAGGATACTTTTTATCCCGTTCGACAGCGTTCCCGTGTGACTTGACATGAAACGTCAGTCACTATAAAACGTGGTATAACAAAAAAGAATCAGACTCGGAATAACAAAACGCAAATGACAGCTATGTAATCTACTATATAAAAATAAGTCGGGTTTTCCTTCCTGACGCTATAACTCCAGAACGCACGAACCGATTTCCACGGTTTTGCATTCGTTGGAAAGGTCTCGGGCTCGGTGAGGTTTATAGCAAATAAAATTCATAAAAAATTTCAACAGAAAAACGGGAAAAATCTTTTTTCACATACAGCGCCATCTCTGATACATAGCATGTACTACAAACCAATATTTTAAGTAGATTGCGCCGGTGCGTGATAGGTAGTGGTAGGGGTAGATGTAGGGGTAGTGGTAGTGGTAGGGGTAGTGTTAGTGGTAGGTGTAGTGGTAGGGGTAGTGGTAGGGGTAGTGGTAGGGGTAGTGGTAGTGGTATTGGTAATGGTAGGGGTAGGGGTAGTGGTAGGGGTAGTGGTAGGGGTATTGGTAGGTGTAGTGTTAGTGGTAGGGGTAGGGGTAGTGGTATTGGTAATGGTAGGGGTAGGGGTAGTGGTAGAGGTAGGGGTAGTGGTAGGAGTAGTGGTAGGGGTAGTGGTAGGGGTAGTGGTAGGGGTAGTGGTAGGGGTAGTGGTAGGGGTAGTGGTAGGGGTAGTGTTAGTGGTAGGGGTAGTGGTAGTAGTAGGTGTAGTGGTATTGGTAGTGGTAGTTGTAGTCCACACACTTACATGAAGTTCTCCCAAAATATTCAGTAAAAATTATTTATATGGCAAAACAACGTTTGCCGGGTCAGCTAGTACCTATCATAAAAAAAACTGGTTGTCTCTAAAGTCGGTTTACGGACGATAGATTTACGTGATAACGTCCTATTCATTATTTTAAACAATACAAAAAGGAGAATTGACGTCTGTAGTCTAAACTTCAAAGTATTCTACAGTACAGTTAACTAATCCCAGACAACATACAAGTCTATATATTTATTTTGACAGCTATTTCGGAGCCATGGAACCGCCAATGTTGTCGTGTGTAAAAATTAATTTATTGAAGATAATTTCTCTGCAGAGAACCGCTCATTTAATATTGTTTTTAATATTTTTCTGTGAATCAGTATATTTATCTCTATTTATGCTGGAATGTACAAAAAAAACACAACTTTTTCATATGCGCTGTCGATGTTCATCAATTTATAAGATCACGTCAAAATCTTTAATTTCGAAGTATCTAATTGGATAATGTCTGGATGGTCAGTCTGAACTGGGGCAATCGCTTAAATAATTAATAGGAGAGGTGTGGGCTACCCCCTCTTCCACAGCCTTCTTCCTGTGTCGTTTGTTTATCATTTACTCTCTGTATTGATTGCTAAATTCTATTTATTATTTACACTCTGTATTGCAAAATTCAATTTACCATAATAACCAACTTACCAGATTTAAAATGTAAAAACAATATGTGAACGCTTTTGGCGGCAAAGCGTGAATCTTATCCTCCATTTTTCAATATGGCAGCGAACACGTGCCCAACGGAAGGTGTTGATCGAGACGGAAGGGCATGCATATTTCTTTGTCTCGCGTTGTTGCAAGTACAGCGTTTTGCGTACAAACAAATATGTCGGTAACACTGTACTTCATCAATTTTTTTTTTACTTTTTTTAATTAGTAGGAACTTACTATACGAAACCAAATACGATTGTGACCGCGACGATTCGCTATTGCGTGTACCTAAGTATTTATTAATTGTAATCGGATTCGGATGGAGCACCACCCGTACAAGAGTGTCTCTGACTGACTAATGGATGGCTAGTATCGGATAATAGATACTAAGAATGGATAAATAGCATAAAACTAAGCTACATAATCAATAGGTATCTAATTTTAAAACGGGAATGGTCGCGGGCAATAACATTACCGTTTCTCGTAGCAACATATTTTTGTAATAACAAAAACAAACAACAAAGTATTCTCATATAAATTACCGAAAGATAATAATTTTAAGAATAGGGTATGAGATGTTTAATACCTATCTAAATAAAATACAATAAATAATTGAATGCTTTGATATCTTACTCACACAACCAGACGATACATCTTTAGAAAAATATGCAAAAAATAAAACCACCGGTAAACATAACACAAAAATATGCGAAAGTAGAATTGTATTGATTGCCCCGTCATGGTGGTAAAAGTTACTTGTACATATACCTACATATATCTGTGTTATACAGGTATACCATCGAATCTCGATTCTCCGAAATATGAAGCGGTTTTGCTACAACTAAACAAGCTAAACTTATAAAAAGTTGAGGGCAGCAGCCAGTACACCTCCAAACGACCTAAAGTTTACACTAATGTGTGAGTGCAAATTCCACGAAGGATGAGACTCCTGCACTGCATTCAACTTGACTCAACCGGATTGCCTGCAAAACGCGCACCAGTGGGCAGTGACCGTTGAATTTAAAAATCCGGGACCCATTGTTGAAGCTCTAAGGTTGATTGAAATGTACGTCGTATAACTCTAACATAATATTATATATATTAGAGGTATACGACGTACATTTCAATTTTATATTTATATTTCAACTTTTCAATTTTATAAATGAAAGGCCTATCACAATCCCCATATTTTATTTGCATACATCATTTTGTCTTGTAGCTAGATTTATTAATTCAACCTGGGCCGGGCTTGTTAATGACAATGGATGAACAAATAAAATCGACAATGAAATATATTGTCTGGCCGATGAACTGTATACGAGACTACGAAAAGGTAATATGTAGGTATTTTAGTAATGGACATTTCAACCTTTGTGGTTTAAACATTGTCGCCGCGCCACCTCAACGGTGGCGACTTTCAAACCACAAGAGTTAACAATAATTACAGATATTGACTCCCTATGATTTATTAGGTAGATGTTAACAAGCAAAACAGAGGAGTCACGATAAATTCCCACCCCACTTCATCTAAAACGAGCGTAGGCCGGGATCTGCTCGTACCTTACAACATGTAAGTAGGTAGCTGTAACAATTTTCAAACATGATGTAACCGTCGTCGTTTCTTCGGAGTGAGGTGGCGAGGGGGTGTGAATACTGTGAATCAGGCTGCGGGAATGCGCGCTCGCGGCGGCCGGCGGAAGACGTGTGTGGCGGGCGAGCGGCGGCGGCGCGCCGCGTCGGCGCGGTCGTTCGCCGTTGCATGCCGATCTGTGTGCACTGAGGAGGCTGCATTCCGGCCATGCCGCTACTTTCGAGACGCACCGCCGCACCGCACCTCTCACAATAGCAGGAATAGCAATATATTAACTTCACACTCGTTTAAACCGTTCTTTACAACCCCCGAAAACGAAAGGGGTATTTTGACCTGTATGTTTGTGTCAACATAACCATAAATCACACAGTTCTACACATAGTAGGTACTCAGACTTGAAACTTTCAAGAAAAATAAAATAACAACTATGGTTCGTAAAATTGGGTTGCAAAGTTTTTGCGTCACGTACTAATATTATAATAACTACTTATTCGACACATCTATCTATCTATATATATAAAAGGAGAAGGTGACTGACTGACTGACTGACTGACTGACTGACTGACTGACATATCAACGCAAGGCCTAAACTATAAGGGCTAGAAACTTGAAATTTTGCACAGGGGTTCCTTTTATAACGTAGGGGAGCACTAAGAAAGGATTTTTGAAAATTCAGCCCCTAAGGGGGTAAAACGGGGGTGCATAGTTAGTATGAAACTTTGCCGTTTTTGAAGTCAAGTTGAAAATATGTTAGGTTATCGTGTACCTGTCCTTGTAGCTCGGGATCAGAATAGTGCTACGGTAGCCCCTGCCTGTCGTAAAAGGCGACTAAAAGGGGACTTCTGGGGTTGCGGGCGGTGAGAGGGGGAGCTCGAACCGTCCATCTTGTGACCCCGGGTAAGACGACGCTGTTTGTGGCTGCACAGCGTTGTGTAAACCGGGAAGAGCCCGTCTTGGGCGCAGCGCTGTAGGGCACCGGCGCGTTCTACAAGAGATCCCGGAGCCCTCCTGTAGCGCCGGAGTAGGCCACCGAGTGGGTTTTAGTGGGTGAAAGTCCCACATAACCCGGCGTCGCTCCCACGACGTCCGGGTACCTTTTCAAGGTTTCCCACTCGTTAAACAAAAAAAAAAAGGTTATCTCTTAACCCGAATCCGTTTTGTAGCTAACGTCCAAAAGTCATAACATACATATATTCACACTTACAATACATTTTACTATTAGTAGGATTATCCTACAATTTATGTTCTGTTTTGAATAAATTCGGAATTTGATGAGTTAAATACTCGCAGGTATAATTTACGATATCTTACTACTGGGTAAACTGCCACATAAGACGCGAAGTCATTGTCTAGATGTCTTGGCTGCTGGCTTATGACTTGTTTTTATCATCGCAGTTTCCTTATAACGCTTAAGCGTGACGTTGGTTTTTTCTATTCTAAAAATGTACGAGTCCAAGGACAGCGAAGGATCGCGCTGGGCAATTTGATGCGTCATTATAAGATCTCAGGTTGAAGACCCAGTCATTCACCCGCACCATTGGGGCGCCATTTGGAGCCCACTTCATTAAAAGGACAGGCAACGTCTATTGTTGCGTAAGTAAATTCATTTTAATTGTTGTTGTTGTAACACACTCAACCTTTTACTGGACCAACTGTTCTCTAGCTCTTTTACCTATTACAAGAGATTACTGAACTTTTGGTAGCCCGGAAAGTTTATTCAGTATTTAGTAGGGCTCTCATCTGTTGAGAATCGTGAAGGTCTGTCCGCAAGAGGTAGGCCCAAAGGATACTTACTTATGAGGACCTGTGGTATGTTTTATGTCTGGGATAGGGATTCATCCTGTGGTATGTGATCGTGATTTCGTCATTGCGTTCTTCCAGTAACATGACTAAGTCTAATCGAGCTTTTTTTGGTGGCACTTTATTTGTCTATCTTAGTCTATGTTTGTTTTCTTTGTTGTTTTAGTACTCTACAGTTGTTGTCTCATTTGATAGTCCAAGTTGCCGCGACGATAGGTATGTTCATTTCGTACATCGCAAATAGTAAACAGATAAGTAACAGACAAGTGTTCTCATTCCCTACTTACCTAATTAAAATTTGTAGGACCCTATTATTAGTCCTACAATACCTATTACACTTTAATGCAGTTTACTTCAAAGATAAATAATATACTTACCATTAAATATTTTCAGCAATTAATATGGACTATAACAATCACCTTCGCTAAGTGTCACATGAGAATCTATAGAAAACTACTGGACGCCCGTAGCTTGGTCCACGTGTATTTAGCGGCTGGATATGCGGCTGCTTGTTTTATTTTTGCAACCTCTACCTCCTTAACACTGGAACTAGCTTACTGTATGAAATCGTTCCGACTCTCTATAACCTGGTGTACTTGTACTGTATTATTCCGTGCTTGTATTATTCTGTGCTGGTGTAACAAAACGCACGGCTCATTCATTCAGTTTCCCATTCATAAAAAAGTGGCGAGCGGAAAGTGACCAAAAAAAACGAGTGTGCTTTAGACCACACGACGACTGAACTTGACTGAAGTAATATACTTCTTTAAACGTAAAAATCGAAACGCAACTGAGTAATTATGAGTAACGTAACGTATGAGATTGATGTATGATAGGTGTCATTTTCGGAAAATAAATTATTGCTATCTCTCTCTTTCTATCTTCACAAACTTATATCTCCCTCTGAACTTCCTGTCGCCTAGCCCGATCAATTTCCGTATTTCTCTCTCTTTTTGTCTGTACTTACTTATATAAATTATTGCTATCTCTCTCTTTCTATCTTCACAAACTTATATCTCCCTCTGAACTTCCTGTCGCCTAGCCCGATCAATTTCCGTATTTCTCTCTCTTTTTGTCTGTACTTACTTATACCTCCATCTCAACTTACGTTACTCTTTTTCCGTAATAGTCCGTTTTAGCGTCACACATTCTTCATTTTAGTCCCCAAGTCAAAAAAAGTTTTACTTCAAAAAAAGACCAAGTGTAAGCGTGGGATGTGACAGTAACAGTACTCGAACCAGTCGAAAGGGACATCGGCCTGTCATCGGTGGATTCGCTGAGGCCACAGAACAAAGCACAGAGAGCCAATATAAAAGAAACCATTATTCGAACATGGCAGACCTTTACATTAACTTACGTTTTTCACAATTTTTACGTTTAAGCGTCCTATGTTTTAAGGTTTGATTGTTTCTATATAAATCGGACACTACAGAAAACTGCTTTAAATCAAGTATTTAAGATTAAATAAAGGTGGGTGGATGCCAAAAATAGTTTTAAGTCAATCACGTGTACCTTAAGGTGTCGAGAACTCCCCAGTTCGAGGTCGTACGGTGCCCCGGCGCGGCTGCCGACAAACGTTCCGATCGTCTTTGCGGCCGCCGTCTCGTCGGCGTCGCTAATATTTAAATTTGCCCTTGTCTGCGTACGCCAGACATAATGACACTTGGGTAGGGACCTTGGGGCCGAGAGGCACCAAACAAACCTACTAAAACAGATACTTGAAATATTAGCTGCACAATAAAATAGTAGTAAGTAGTAATGTGCCTACTAGTTAGTCGCTGCGGCCCATGGAAGTCCCAATCCTGGGAACCGGTTTCCTCTACAGACACAGCTGCGGGAGGTCTAGAGCATACTCCACCACGCTGCTCCAATGCGAATTGATGGAGGGGTTAGTGGCCAACCTAATGTCGAATGTTCTCAAGCCACCCGAAGGTCTTCGACAAGGCTTAACGACTGTTTCCAGCAGCATTGAAAACAACCGACCGACCGACAGCTTTACGTGCCCTCCGAATACACGGTAGCGTTCATGAAATTTGGCCACTAGCGGTCACCCATCCACAAACCGACCGCGCCCTTCGTTGCTTAACTCATTCACATTGAATCGACGCGAGCCATTGGGCTATGGACTCTACTAGTTAGACAATGGTATTTTATTATCTTGGTTAAACAGGTTAAATAATACACATTAAATCAAAATGTGTAAATAATCTAAGCAAAATATCATTATAATTTTTAAATCTATACAGGGTTATTGGTAATTCGACGTATTCCCGTGAGGAGGTGATAGGGGTGACTATTTGTGATAATTTTAACCCCCATATGCATTATGCAAAAGTGAACCATTTTCGAGTTATCAAGCTTTTCAGATATTTTCAAAATAGGTCAGAAATGCAACATCAAAAATTTATTTAAAAAAAAGTATCAATTAAAATCAATTTTTTTCTTCTGATTTATAAAAACGATTAAACAATGGTTATTTATCAACATTAAAACTACAATTATCGGTTCAACTTTAAAAATGCGAGACGATTAACGATATTACTTCAATATTTTTTGAGATTTTTATCCACTAAAATGCCTTAAAAACAAAAAAAACTTATATCAAACTTGGCTTGCAGATTATTTTAAAAACATAACCGTTTTTTTAGCTTTCCAACAAGGCATAATAACTATGAACTTGTTTTAAAAATACTGAGAAAAACCGATCACAAAGCAAGCAGGCGGAAATTTGTATTCGAACTAAACTTATGGTCTTTCTTTAAAATTTCAAAAAAGTAATTAAAAACAATGCCCAATGTCAATAAAACAAAAAATATAAATTTAAAATTAAATTTAGAACCAGTAAAAGTTTAGTAATAAGAACAATTAATAATAAGTAACAACTACGACATTTTGTAATTTAGCCTAATTAAAGTTCTTGCTCGAAGGGACTTCCCCTATTGCGTACGCAAAGTCTCATTATTTTTCTGAGGTGTAACTTAACTACCGAAGTGTTAAAATTATTCCGAATCACATTTGCAGGACATCCGTCTTGCTAGTATATCATGTTTTGCCTTATAGCTAAAGGCACGTCTACAAGCATTTCATTTGTTAAAAAATTCGTAAGCGAGCAAAAGTGGTTCATCGATAAATTCTTGCACATATTGCACATAATGCAGATTAATTTGACTACTTCGGTAGTTAACTTACACCTCAGAAAAATAATGAAACTTTGCGTACGCAATAGGGACTTCCCCCTTCGAGCAAGAACTTTAATTAGGCTAAATTACAAAATGTCTTTATTGTTACTTATTATTAATTTTTATTATTACTAAACTTTTACTGGTTCTAAATTTAATTTTAAATTTATATTTTTTGTTTTATTTACATTGGGCATTGTTTTTAATTAATTTTTTTGAAATTTTAAAGAACGACCTTAAGTTTAGTTTGAATACAAATTTCCGCTTGCTTGCTTTGTGATCGGTTTTTCTCAGTATTTTTAAAATAAGTTCATAGTTATTATGCCTTGTTCGAAAGCTAAGAAAACGGTTATGTTTTTAAAATAATCTGCAAGCCAAGTTTGATATAAGTTTTTGTTGTTTTTAAGGCATTTTAGTAGACAAAAATCCCAAAAAATATTGAAGTAATATCGTTAATCGTCTCGCATTTTTAAAGTTGGACCGATTATTGTAGTTTTAATGTTGATAAATAACCATTGTTTAATCGTTTTTATATCTCAGAAGAAAAAAATAGATTTTAATTGATACTTTTTTTTAAATAAATTTTTGATGTTGCATTTCTGACTTATTTTGAAAAAAGCTGAAAAGCTTGATAACTCGAAAATGGTTCACTTTTGCATAATGCATATGGGGGTTAAAATTATCACAAATAGTCACCCCTATCACCTCCTAACGGGAATACGTCGAATTACCAATAACCCTGTATATATAAAAGGAGAAGGTGACTGACTGACTGACTGACTGACTGACTGACTGACTGACATATCAACGCAGGGCCTAAACTATAAGGGTTAGAAACTTGAAAATTTGCACAGGGGTTCCTTTTATAACGTAGGGGAGCACTTAGAAAGGATTTTTGAAAATTCACTCCCTAAGGGGGTAAAACGGGGGTGCAAAGTTAGTATGAAAATTTGCCGTTTTTGAAGTCAAGTGGGCAACCCGAACGCGGGCAGACGTCGGTAATGGGTCTAATTCTACGCGAGCGAAGGTGCGGGCGTCCACTAGTTTCAATATATCGGAGACATGAACATATAAATAGCTATAGGTTGAGGTCATAGAATCTAATTCAATCTTCCTTCTCCCAACCAAATCATAATACTTTTGTTTTAGCTTCATTATTAATTCGCTCTCGGTCGTATCTTAATATATACTATCTATACTAATATTATAAAGAGGAAAGATTTGATTGTTTGTTTGTTTGTTTGTTTGCATCGAATAGGCTTCAAAACTACTGAACCGATTTGAAAAATTCTTTCACTGTTGGAAAGCTACACTATCCCCGGGTGACATAGGCTAAATTTTATTTTGGAAAAAAATAGGGTTCCGTAAGATATTTGGGTTTTTCGGACACAAGGTGTAAAAAATCAACCAGAAAAGTTACTTATTTTGCGTACGCTGCCTAAACTATAAAAGATAGAACCATAAAATGTTCTAATTAATTGTAGATCTTATAAATATCTATAAAAAAGTCCGCGACACACTATACCTATCTATATCGAGTGAGGCACAACAACCATTTTTTTATCTTGATCTATACTAATATTATAAAGAGGAAAGATTTGATTGTTTGTTTGTTTGTTTGTTTGTTTGCATCGAATAGGCTTCAAAACTACTGAACCGATTTGAAAAATTCTTTCACTGTTGGAAAGCTACACTATCCCCGGGTGACATAGGCTAAATTTTATTTTGGAAAAAAATAGGGTTCCGTAAGATATTTGGGTTTTTCGGACACAAGGTGTAAAAAATCAACCAGAAAAGTTACTTATTTTGCGTACGCTGCCTAAACTATAAAAGATAGAACCATAAAATGTTCTAATTAATTGTAGATCTTATAAATATGTATCTATAAAAAAGTCCGCGACACACTATACCTATCTATATCGAGTGAGGCACAACAACCATTTTTTTATCTTGAATTTTTTTTGGACTACATTTACAGTTTATGTAGATAATATATTTTGGTATTTGAATGATTAAAATTGGACGTTTGGTTTTGAAGTGTCTGTCTGTCTGTTTCGCTTTCACGCCAAAACTACAGAACCGATTTAAATGAAATTTGGTACACAGTCTAGAGCCTGACAAAGGACATAGACACTTTTTAATTGGAAAAAAGTGTTGTAATGGGTTGATAAGGGAGATGAAAGGTTGTATGAAAGTATTGTCATTTTCAGAACTAGAAGCATAAAACTTAAATTTTAAGCTGTTGATAAGGTATAATCCTTACTAATCCTATCCTACTTATATTATAAAGGGGAAAGTTTGTAAGTATGTATGTATGTATGGATGGATGTGTGTTACTTTTTCACGTAAAAAGTACTGAATGGATTTTAAAGAAACTTTACAATAATGTAGCTTATACATCAGAATAACAGACAGGCTAAAATTTATAAAGATATTGTGTGAATTGTCCAAAATATGACGATAAGTGTCAAGTAGGTAAGTAGGAAAAAATCTACTACGAGTATCTGCGAGCTATTCTGGCGTGCGCTGCCAAAACTACTGGACCGATTTCAAAAATTCTTTCACCATTAGAAAGCTGCATCTTCACTGAGTGACATAGGCTATATAATATTACTAGGCGTAAACGAAACTATTGTTATAATCTATATATGTAAAATAAAGTCGTGTTAAATTTTTATTTTTTTAGTAACCTAAATAGGGTTTATGTGTGTGTATTATAATTTTGATTTTTATATAAAATACCCGTGCGAAGCCGGGGCGGACCACTAGTCTTAATATATATATATTTCTTTACGTGTGTATGTCACTGAACTCTTCCTAAACGGCTGGACGGATGTTGATGATTTTTTTTGTTTATGGGGATTCGAGAATGGTTTAGATTCACAATTTGGTCCACTGGAAAATGTATTTTAAACATGATTTTAGTATTTTTGTATGAATAATATTTAACATGAAGTTTCGCGTCACTTTGACATTTCATATGGCAGAACAACGTTTGCGGGGTCAGCTAGTATATATATACCTAAATACCTACATCAATCGTGATAAAGTACCCTGAGGTTGCAAGCTATCTTATGTTTTGTAAACAAATAATAATAATGTGCACTACAGTGTTGTATAACTTCAATGTTAAAAGATAAGGTACCTTGTGACATTTAAATTATGGACAACAATCGAAATCAAATGTCACATGACTTCTTTAAATTGGTGGAAAGAGCTTCCCAAACTAGTACTTACAAAACATAACACTCTGTTTGGTGTCGACGCTGTAAAGGCCAGTTGGCCCAATTAACAAACGTCACAGAGAAAAATTATAGAATTTAGCAATATTATAAGAAACAAAATGACCGTATTTATGCTCAAAGTTCTAAAGAAGCTTCCCAATTACTGAATAGAGTACAACGTGGGCATTATCCGACTTCAGTGATGGTTTGGTGGGGTGTTAGCTATGAAGGAGTCACGGATTATTGTGAAAAAGGTATCAAAACATCGGCACAAGTGTATCAAGATAGTACCATTCTTGAGAAGGTAGTTAAGCCCCATAACAACACCATGTTCAATAAACAAAAATGGTCCTTCCAGTGTTGTGAGAAAAATGCGTCGTAGACACAATCGAGCATAGGCAAAAGCCCAGAAGTGTTCGCTCGAGATCAATGCATTGGGCAAAGTCAAAAAAAGTCTTCGTCAAGCTGACGAAGTTGAAGACTGATTCTGGCACCGTAGTATCGTCTAAACCCGAAGTTTATAGAGAAATTGAGAATTAGGAATTGTTAGAGAGGGTTATTACTACACTACTCTGGATAAAGGTTATTTCGATAACTTTCGAAACTGATTCATTTCTATTCAAAAAGGTAAATATTTCTTAAAATATCGATCAAAGGTCCAATGTCAAGAAGTTATTAATTTTATGTCTTAACGTTCTTGCAGTAAACCGACGATGTCACGAAGGAATTGAATGAACATTGTATATGTTCAGATTCTGCAGCCAGCTGAAAGTTCCTTCGTGACATACGTACCTACCTAGTATCACCTACTCTATCTACCTATCTGCGTATTACTTATTCAGCTTCTCTCAATTATCTAAAGAACTTGCCCGATATCTGGTATTATTATTCCCGGACGGTATTGAATTTCTATAGCGACTATAAAGTTTATTTTTCATTTTCAAAACCAGTAAGTCGACCATCATAGAGGTCGCGGTGTGTCTGGCTGCGCCGCCTCGCCGTCTGCTAACCTTGGGTAGATCACCTCCCAACACATCCGGCCAAATCACCGTTTATCCGAACACTCAAGACGCACCTGTATAATTAATATACATAACCAAATGTGCAGACGCAACACTCTATTACTTTCACTAAACGGCTTGTAACGACTCGATTATAAACTAGTTTCAATCGAAGACCGTGAGAAAAATAATGGTTTGTTTATCATTATGTAGATACATCTACATTTAGAATTTATGTCAATACTAGTGGACGCCCGCAGCTTCGCTCGCGTGGTATTAGACATAACAGTAGTTTCGTTTACACCCAGTAATATTATATAGCCTATATCGCTCAGTGAAGATGATGATGACGATTTCTAATGGTGAAAGATTTTTTGAAATCGTTGCAGTAGTTTTTGTGTGAAAACATTACAAACAAATCTTTCCTCTTTATAATATTAGTATAGATATAGATGTGTTATATATCAATTTCAAAAAACTGTTTTTGTGTTACTCGTAGGTATGTATATTGAAACACGCACCCGCAGGAGTTAAATCTAAAATCGATTATAAAGGCCTTAATAACATCGTGTCGAATTCAATGAATCGATAAGTTTTCTCATTTGTTCACAATCATTCCCACACGGCGGAAAAAATACTTAGTACCTATTGACGTACATTCACAACGTCATTGTACTATGCATGTGTATTACTAGAGCGTAGTAAAATAGTAGCACGTGTATCGCGATTAGTGTAAAGGTAATAAAACTGGAGAAAAGATAGGTACTACAAGGATATTACATTTTATCGAACTAAGTACATTATTGAGTAAGGTAAAGGAATTTGGGAGTTAGGTGAAGTGAATGGAAACTATTGGAAACCTAAATAATGAATATAAAAATTAATGTTGTTACACATAGGTAAATAATAGCGAGATAAAACCGCTCCTACTCCACCAACTAACTAAAAGCGCTAAAATTGGTCGAGTTAGATTAATCGTAAATCTGATTACTAGTAGGTAAATAAATGGTTTGAGTTTGAATCACATACCAAGTGTTCCAGCTATTTCAACATAAGTACAGCTCTTTATTTATTTATTTATTCAACTTCATTGACGAGGTGTCAGTGTAAAGAGATATACAATGAGCGGACTTAATGACTTAAGGCATTTTCTACCAGTAAAACCCTGTTTGAGTGGAGAAAAGATGCGGTAGGTGGAAAAAAATAACTTAATTAAGATGAAAACAGATTACAAATAATTAAATTGCATAAATACAAAAAAATACATACATACATACTATACGTATAAATACATACTATAAAAACCTGTCAATTCAATTACATACTCTTTCTGAAGTTAAGACGAGCACCTAATTTTTTTTTATAGTTATGTTAAAGTTGTAACGTTCTAGCGGTAACTACTACTATGTACCTACTCTGTACCCAATTAGGGTTTATTAAACTAAATTAAACCCTAATGTGTCTAAATCGTGTGGATAGTGTGACGATCGTGGGGCTTACACGTGCTAGAGTTTACTCTACGTCACCCTCGAGTGTATTAAACTTCTTATCGCTGCTGGCAAGAAACAATATTGTTAGGCACAAAAAGTAATAAAACTTTTCATGGTTGTCGTGAATTCCTATGAAATAAAATTCATTCTAACTTGTATGTGTTGCGTTCATTAGTTTCGCCTAAATAATATCTAATGCCTAGCTTCAGCAAAAATAAATATACCTACTGTGTCAAGTTCTCTACGTCTGCACAAGTATTCATATAGTAGTTTGTTTTTCGTTATTTGAAAATACGCAATAATCGGCTTGTTGACGTATTTTAATGGAATTCATTTCAGATTTCCAGACAGCTTCCAACATAAATAACGAGACGATAGCCTATTAGGTAGATATAAGTAAGAGGTAATTTCCAACCATTACTACGTATTAAAGAGATAGTACATGGAATATTACAGCGATAAATTTGAATGATCTTTGTTTTTAATCAGAAATAAAACCGTTTAAAGAAGGGCCTTGGCGCTAAAGCGATATGCCGCCCTATATATAGCTTATATCATGTATGAAAAACCCATTTAATTAAAAGGTAACGGACCGATTCATATCTTTACCTACGCTACAAAGTTATCAATAACGCAGACTTTGAAGGAAAATATATTAACTTACAAAAGCGACTGTTTTATGTAAATAATTATATTTTTTCCTTTCGAGTACCATCAAACGGTAGGTAACATAGACTTCAAATTATGCAAAAAAACACGCTAAATCAAATATTCTAGCCAAATCTATCATAATTTACAAACGATGATACGAAAGTAGAATATATTGAAAGGATAGTTTAAGCAGGGAAGAAATTGCAAGGATTCCCAAGGGGTTACTTGTTCCTACGCTTATGCATGGTAACGTAGTAGAAGTGAGACCATTAAGAAGTATGCGTTGTGTAAACCGCGTAGAGAAGTTGAAGTAACTATGATTAAGAGACGAATGCTTAGACGCTTTGCGCGTGTAGAGAGAATAAACGTAAGAAGTACTACGAAACAAGATCGAATCATGTACCTACTAATTACAATATAAAAGTCAAATACAATAATACAACACAAAAATTCTTTATTATACACCAAAAGAAAGACACTCATAGATAAAGGAATAAAAACATCTAGGTGAAACAATTGGTGGTCTTATCGCTTAGAGCAGTTAGAGCGATCTCTTCCAGACAACCAACTACATATACTTACCGGATAGATTGATCTAGAAAAAAATGAGAAAAGTTAAAGGGAAAAAAAGAGAGCTTTTACTTGCTTTTTGAAAGAATGAATAGAAGGAACTTGTTTAATGGAAAGTGGCAGATGATTCCACAGAGTAACAGCAAGAACACCAAAAGATTTATCGAAGGGTGCGCATTTATGAGAAGGAGTAGATAGTAGAAGGTTAGAGTTGTAACGAATAATGCGGTTATCGCCGTGAACAGTGTGTAAGTAAGTGAATTTATGATATAGATTTTTGAGATAGCTTGGAGCAGAAAGTACATGAGAATTCCGGAATTCAACTAGCCAAAGTGTCATTTTGGCAGCTTTTAAATATAGGTACATATATATGGACATCAATATCTTGACACAACGCATACTGTGGCAAAATATGTTATTTGTGACATTTCAAATATAAATTTTATTTATTACAAATCGTTTTTCTGCTTAACTGAAAAAAGTAAAAATTTTACAAAAGTAAACTAATTTAAGTGAGATTCGTTTACTGCCAAAATGACACTTTGGCTAGTTGACTTTTGTACCGACGATATTTGCGAAGGTCAAATATAAACCTAAAATGCTCTAATTCTGGAGTCGCTCAAGCTTTTTTAATTGCTCCTCAGTAAGGTTGAGATAGCAAATATCCGTAAATTCAAGAATTGGAAAGAGTAAAGTGTGTACTAAAGCAATTTTGGTAGAAGTTTGCAGAAAATATTGTAACCGCAAATGTGATTTAAAGACGAGGTAGACCTCGGCGTAAATACGAGTACATATAAGAGAGATCTTCTTAAAAATTAACACAGATAGAAGTATCTTGAACGGCAAACATGCATGCAGACACTAATGAAAATAAATGTAGCGAAAGAGGATCATGTTAAGTTATTTCCACTTTCCATTGTCTCTGCCTACCTCAGTGGGAAAAAAGTGTGACTTTATGTATTTATAACTATGTATCCTATATAAGTATTTTAAAGGAAATTTCATGTCACTGAGTCTTTATTATACTCCGTTTACTCCCTCCATTCTTACTGTAAAAACTATTACAATATCCATCCACCAGCCTTTTTGGCCATAAGCCCTCCCTCAATCGTAGCCACACCTCCCGATCCTGCATCCTCTGAATCCAACGGATTCCTGTATGTATTCGTAGATAAAATTTTTAAAGGAATGATGTCAGCGGATATGTTTCCGGTCACGCGGTGCTTCCCCCTATGTACATTATTATTCTCGACACAGCGACTTAACTGTATACGAAATGAGTAAAATAGATAGTAACACGGACTTCGACCCAACCGGCAGAAATGTTTACTACGCACTGATTGATGCACACATTCCAGTTCAAAACCGAGTAGTACAATAGTTCAACAAAGGAAGCACCTACTTTGCAACAATTACGTATTTACGAGTATATCGATTTCAAATACGCTACAATAGTATACGTGGATTTGTTAGTAGGTTAATTCAAATCTTTTCCAGTACTCCGAAAATATAATTAAAAAATTAGGATATATGTACCTGTGACATAAATTATAATTATGTAAGACTAGCTGATGCCCGCGACTCCACCCGCAAAAAAATCGCCAATACGATATAGCACTATCTAGCTACGAATAGGTACTACACTATTTTCAGATTATGTACCGTAAAATGTAAAGCATTTACGTCACTGACGTAACGTTTGCCTATAAGTATAAATCCGAAGAATCACATTCCAATTCCAGTAGCTACATCAAGCAAGCGTAAGTCGGTGGAAGCTGAAAACACAACGGGGCGCGCCGCGACGCAGGTTCTGTATGTAAGTTGACGCAGGCGTCTGCGTGCGTGCTACATCTATACTAATATATAAAGAGGAAAGATTTGATTGTTTGTTTGAATTGAATAGGCTTCAAAACTACTGAACCGATTTGAAAAATTCTTTCACTGTTGGAAAGCTACACTATCCCCGGGTGACATAGGCTAAATTTTATTTTGGAAAAAATAGGGTTCCGTAAGATATTTGGGTTTTTCGGACACAAGGTGTAAAAAATCAACCAGAAAAGTTACTTATTTTGCGTACGCTGCCTAAAATATAAAAGATAGAACCATAAAATGTTCTAATTAATTGTAGATCTTATAAATATCTATAAAAAAAACCGCGACACACTATACCTATCTATGTCGAGTGAGGCACAACAACCATTTTTTTATCTTGAATTTTTTTTGGACTACATTTACAGTTTATGTAGATAATATTTGGTCTTTGAATGATTAAAATTGGACGTTTGGTTTTGAAGTGTCTGTCTGTCTGTCTGTCTGTTTCGCTTTCACGCCAAAACTACTGAACCGATTTAAATGAAATTTGGTACACAGTCTAGAGCCTGACAAAGGACATAGACACTTTTTAATTGGAAAAAAGTGTTGTAATGGGTTGAAAAGGGAGATGAAAGGTTGTATGAAAGTATTGTCATTTTCAAAACTAGAAGCATATAACTTAAATTTTAGGCTGTTGATAAGGTATAATTCTTACTAATCCTATCCTACTAATATTATAAATGGGAAAGTTTGTAAGTATGTATGTATGTATGGATGGATGTGTGTTACTTTTTCACGTAAAAAGTACTGAATGGATTTTAATGAAACTTTACAATAATATAGCTTATACATCAGAATAACACACAGGCTAAAATTTATAAAGATATTGTGTGAATTGTCCAAAATATGACGATAAGTGTCAAGTAGGTAAGTAGGAAAAAATCTACCATCTGCGAGCTATTCTGGCGTGCGCTGCCAAAACTACTGGACCGATTTCAAAATTCTTTCACCATTAGAAAGCTGCATCTTCACTGAGTGACATAGGCTATATTATATTACTAGGCGTAAACGAAACTATTGTTATAGTCTATATATGTAAAAAAAAGTCGGGTTAAAATTTTTATTTTTTTAGTAACCTGACGCAAATAGGGTTTATGTGTGTGTACCTATTATAATTTTGATTTTTATATAAAATACCCGTGCGAAGCCGGGGCGGACCACTAGTTATTTATATTTTCATTGAGTGTCGCCGCACTCGCCGCGCACTTCACCCCCTCCCCCCTCGCCCGACGCCGACCCACCGTCGCGGCGCCCGCGCCGACGCGCGCCTCTGGTTGCATTGCAACTTGAGACACCAAGGAAAACTTCGGTACTTACAGTAGATATTGGTGTGTTGTATGTATTGTATAAGTATTTTTCACTATAGACTAGAATCTATGTTTTCATTATGGTGAAGGTCGAGCTGAAAATCCATCTATACATATATTAAAACTAATGAGTCGGCGTCAGTGCTTGCAATACATCTTGAATCATCAGGGGATGTTAAGTAATCAATTTAACCAAACATTGAATCAATTACCTACTAATCAATTTTTGATCAACTCAACCTTAACAAAAATTTTTTTTTAAAAATTGTCAAATTTTTCATAAAAAAAGGTGTTAATATTTTCTTAAACAGCATCTCCATTACTTCTTTGGTTTCAGATTTCCCCTTTAAATCCAATTTCAGAAACAAAGCACTATATTTGATCAACTTCTGCCGTCCCGATTTTTTCTTCAGATACAATACAATGTCATCAAGCTTAATCATTGGAATACATGAATGAGTCGATCGGCATAAAACATTTTTAATGCATTTTCAGTAACATTGTATAATGTATTTACTAGAAATAGTATAAACTAATAGATATCGGTATATTCTTTTCACAAACGTTACTAGATAAACTCTACTCAGAGTAAAAGTATCAGTAATGGCTTTGAGAATGGACGTACGGACTGTGGCATCGTCCAGCGGAAGATAACTCCTATTCCTCTAAATTGGTAAACCCGTCGTAACACACCTCCCAACTAAAACGATGATAGCTCTTCCAATATTCCAAAACTATATGAATTCTCCTTACTATGGTTAAAATATGATATTCTTAACGTGAACGAATTGTAACGCGCAGCCTGCGCATGACAATAATTACAATTTATATTCCTTCTACGGTAACATTTTAACCTAATTGAAATTAAAACAACAATTACTTATTTGACTAGTTGACGCTGATAGCTAAGTAAGCATAGTGTACCCATCAAATCCTACCTAAGTCGAAGCAGTTTCTTCGTACTCTTTAGTATCAGTAAAAAAACTAAGTAGGTAAAAAACGATTAAAATGTTGCTAGCAATTAAAATCAGTTACACGAGTTCTAAAAGAAGTATTTTCACAGAGGTGAACGAACGAGTGAACACGTGGAATCGTAACTTTGTTGCACGTAAGTCGGGGCACTAAACTTGCATCATAACCATGCGAATACGTGTTGCAGTCAAGGACAGTTAATTAGTTTTTCGTTGCAATTTTACTGAAGATTTTCGTGAACGCCGCCGCGCCGCAGGTGCAAGAAGACCAAAACCGCACAAAGAGTTGAGTATATTTATATTGATCTCCATAAAACCTTTTCATTATCCTATTGGTCCATTGTTTTTTCTTTTTTTGTAATATGTATTTCATTTATATGTATGTTCTCTCAATGCTTACAATCTTGCGTTGTTGTGGGTTCAAAGTTTACCAACTTTGAAGTAAGACGAGAAGAGGATGAGGTTAGAGTTATCCAACTTATTATTTTCTAGATATGTTATTTTCCAAGCTATCGTAATTGCATACGAGTGTGATCCGTATAATCGTAGTGTAGATGACTTGAATTTGTAGGATCAAGTGTGTGACAGCATCCGGTACAGGTGGCAGGCAGCCTTGGTGCAAACAGAAGATTAAGTTGGTCGCGACGTGCACGCCGGCGGCGTCCTATTGTTGCCTCGATGCACCTACGTGTCGGTGCGTGGCTTTGCGCGTCGGCGGCGGCGGCGGATCATGTTGCGTCTAAAAGCGGACGCGTCGCGTCGCACCGCGCGCCGCTCCGATCGCAGAAATAAACGCAAACAAACAAATACACGCAATCTGTGCCGTTTTAAAGGCGGCGTCACCGAGTGCTTGCTTGCTACACGCTGCAGGATTCAATTTGTTCAACAGAATTAAGCAACGACAGACGAGGTCAGTTGATGGGTGACCGCTATTGGCAAAATTCCTTGGGCGCTATCGTGCTTCAGATGTTAAGCTGTCGGTCTCGGTCCGGTTGTTTTCAATGGTGAAAACGTACTCGACCCAGCAGTGGCAGCAGTCTCTGGGAAGATAAATAGAAGTGATCCCTTGCAATAATAACCTGTTCTACATCTATACATGTAGAAAAACTTTGTCCCCCCTTTTTGTAAAAATGCGCTACAGGAGGAATAAGGCATAGTTTTACTTTAATGTTAATATATATTAAACCATTTTAAATGTACAACCAGCGGCACATGATGGAGCCAGATCCATCCCTTCATCTATTCCTGACATTTTAGATATTTTTCACGAAATAGATTTTTTTTCATGAAATTTGTATGGGACGACCTTCAAGTCGAACCAAGAATCTACAAATATAATATTGATTATATATTTTATTTTATTTACTTTTGCCCCACACCGCGCTGCTGTCTAGAAGAAACGCCGAAGTTTCTTTCAACATCAAGGTGACAAACTACTGTAATAACTAATTATATGTACCTACTGAGAACTGTTATGAAGAACGATCGATGTTTTATGAATAGATTATTACTTCCGTGTTTCATTGCCGCAGTGGCAGTAGATTACGCCATCAATGACCGCAATCCATATTCCATGCCTATGGGTAATCCCTCCTAATGGGCAACTTCTAATTATGCAGGTGCCGTTAAATACCTCCGTGCATTGCCACAGGTATCGCGATCACGACACAGGATGTGACACAGACAAAACGAGCGCCAATCGCAATGAAATAAACAGCGATGAACATATATTTCTGAATGTTCAGTTAAGTATGTTTTCTCAAAGTTCATTACATTCTAAGGCGATAACACTTATAAAACTGAAAAAAGCACAGTAAGTTGTGGCCTGAAATGATACGATATTGTAAAAGAGGCTTGGTTAATTTGAGCTGAACTTCTGTATTATGAGGTTGGTAATTATAGGTTTATTTATGGGTCACATACAGTCACAGAAGATATTTAATGAAATATATTTTTCTAGGGTTACCCATTCAATTATTGAACGCACCTGGGCGGTTTCACCTTGTCGATTGGTTACAGTTACGATTGACACATGAGCGCGGTGTAATTAGGGTAATGTTTATAGTTGCGCAGCCAAAACGTACGATCACGTGCTGCGTGGGCGCCGTGCTGCAGCCCCGGCGCTGTCTTCATGTACTGACACGAACCGATTTTAACTTGATGATGTTAAAAATTTATCACAGCAGTGGATATGACATCAGAGGCTGCAAATAGCGTCACGATGACACAGTAGGCTCATCAGACTTATTTACTTCGTGATATCGACAATTATCTACTCATGACGTTGCAAACATTTTCTACAATTTTTGTGATATTTGACGCAATAACGTCAAGTGCTGTTTTGTCCATTAAGGCCAAGGCTACACGGGCGGTTCTCCCGCCGCGGAAAACCGCTTCTGAACCGCACTGGACACAATTTAATATGAAGTTGTATGCTGCATACTACACTGCGCGGTTTTCCGTCGCGGCTCACAGGCAGGAGAAATACGACCGCCGCATGCAGCGTCAAACCGCCGCTGATAGCCGACGCTTTAAACTACACGGACGGTTTCCCGCTATCCCGCCAAACGTTCTGCAGGTGTGATGGATCTTCGCATATTTGTATCCTGTTTCTTGATACGTTGGCTTATAATTGATAGAAGTTCATCAAATGAGTTCACAGACATTCTGTAGTATGAGAAGAACTTATAGAGGGTTATCGCGGTGTGCACTAAACATTGAATGAAATATTCCCAATGTTAAACGATAACTTAACACTGGTTCCCCCTACACATTGCGCTTTACTTTATTTTTTAATAATTCTATTAATATGAGAGCTGCAAGTGCAGTTATCATTGGCGGATCCATGTTGAAATGAACAAAAGGCAGCGATAAACCGCGTCCCGTGTAGTTTGATGGTCTGCGGCAGCTTTGTCGAGCGGTTTCCCGCGGCGGGAGAACCGCCCGTGTAGCCTCACCCTAAGTAAATTCAGCTATGAAAATGCATTCAGTTTACTGAATAGTTAAAATTTCTTATATAGCATTCCAGGTGCGGTCAATAAAGGCCCAATTGCTGGCAAGAACTGTTCTTCGGATATCTACGATATTGTTGATAGTTATATATACATATAAAAGTCATTAACTATCACGTAAGTAATGACGGTGGCGCGGTGCCATGGTTACCAATCGACAACCCGAGGCTGTGTACAAGGAAGTATAAGTGAACCACTGATGTGGAACGTCGTTCTTGACTCGCTCCTCGAGTTGCCGGCCCGAAGGCCCGGCGAGCCTACCTATCCAGGCTTTGGCCAGTAACGTAGTATTATTATCCTCAGCTGATATAGTCGGGGAACTTGAGCTAATGATCGGCCCAGTACTTGACCTCAAACCTAATTGGGGTGCGGAGAATAAGCTCAAATTATCTCCTCAGAAGACCGCACATATTTTATGATCTTAAAGAGAAAGAGGAACACTCCTATACCACAAATAGCTATGATGTAGGTGAACCTTTGCCTCTCCTAGATGCGATCATTATTCTTGGGATGGTTACTGTCCGCTGATGTTCTGGAAACATTTTAAGTCGGTGTACTACAGGCATTTTACATAGGAGCAGTCGAACCGATTTTCCAATATGCGGCAAGCGCTTGAGAAGAGAGCACCGACAGAGGTAACGTAGTGAAGTGTTAGAGGTCGACGCAGCGCTTATTCCCAATCAAAATCGCGAAAGCCTAGCGCATCGTCTCCTTTAATTCAGCAATAATAATAGCCCGGCTCTTGACAATTGAACTGCGGATTCGTGAAGAGGCGAGCTTTATGCCGTGAAACGTGAAAAGCCTCTTCTGGAAGCTAGGTTGGCAGTTGAAATTAGAACACCGTTCTTTCTACACCCGGCGCTGCGGATGAGAGTGGTACACTATGGCACTAGACCACCTAGATGGCGACGAATCTGAGCAAAGACTCATCAGCCCCACAAGTATTTATATTGATGGTAGCAAAATCAATGACATAGTGGGATGTGTTGTTTCTTACTGGAGAGACGGGGTTGAGGTGCGGAGGATAAATACTGTCTGGAAGCTTTTTGTGCTCAGTCTACCAGTCGAGAGTTGCTTGTGCTGAGACAAGCGGTACGGCTATCGTTAGAAAGACCATAATTTAGATATTGAGTCATTTTGAGCGACTGACGCTCCTATGGCACTGACAAGCCCACAGTCTGTGGTCTGTGTAAACGTTAAGATGGATTTATCGCGGGTGGCCCAGCGGGGCAACAAAATGAAGTTCTGAATGTTCAAAATTTACTTGCCAAGCAAGCTGCCTTACTCATTAGGATGGCAGCAGACTACGAAAGTTTCCCGGTGTTTTTCGCAAGACGTATGATACGCCAACGAACATTGGAAGCGTAGCAGTCACTAGGATGTTCTACCTCATAGATTAGATATCTGCCAGCCATAGCAGGTTATCGAGAAAATTGAATTTAAAAATACTCAATATACATGTATTTAGAAATGCTAGATGATGAACAGAAAATCAAAATAAAGACATCTTGTAGCCTCATATTCTAACAATGAATACGGTCACGTAAAAATCATTGACAATCGGTCGAAAAACAAAACATAATTACATCATCTGTACAGCGAAAACGTCATCGCGTGAGGTATAAACTTGGTAAGTAGCATAATAATGGACTCGTGTTAAATATAGATTGTATATACCTATTTACATTTATAGTTAGGCCGTCCTCGTGATCGCGCGCGCGGCGCCGCGCCAAAGGGTGGCCGGTGCATCGTCGGCGAGGCCGCGTCATACATCCATCACATCGCGGATGATGATCCGCTATGAATAGAACTCGCGCCTAGTATTCCATTCTTCGAATTCCACATCGCGTTAACGACTTCGCCCGCAATATACTTACAACACAATATACCGGATTTGTATATACGATGTCCGCTGGCTACAAATGTATTAATTCATGATGATACAAATACGACAGCACCGCGCATGGATGTTGACGATTTCAAAGTAAAACAAACTATCGACTAAATATAACTTCCAGATCTTAACGTCATGATTATTAATTATCATTGGATTGGAGTAGGTACATGTAAGTAGAAGTATGTACGATTAATATTGTTTTGATAGTAAATTATCTTCTAGAATGTTTAGTGGTAAACAACATAAACAGACTAACTTTAACGAAAAAACATTAAATTAGCTGTGCTAAAAGCTTATAAAACCATAACATAGCATAGATAACTGTTGTAAACAATCAGCCAGCAATCTCAAAGATCTAGATAATTGATGGAAGACCTAATCGTACCTAAGGTAGCCTAAACGTAGAGATCGAAATGAGAAGTTGGTAGTTGGTACTCGACTACTAAGAAAAAAATAGGTAGGTACCTACTACATATTTTGACTGACCGCGGAAATGAGAAATTTACATACTTAGTACGAATATTACGAGTATGGCAAAGAGTGATTCTGCTCTCTTGAGAGAAAGCGTTCCTGTTATTTTCGGTAGATTGAAGTTCCAAATTAATCTTTAAATCCTCTCAGGGAAAATTCATCTTAAGCCATAACTGTTTTCACCTATTGATGACAACAAAGGATATTGGTAGCATGCTGCCTACTTATTTACATTCATAACCAAGTTTTGCGTACGATTCGTATGTAAAGCAAACAATAACAATTGTGTAATATTTTCGTCCTAGAGAAACAACATATCAACTGAAAAGTATACCTAGTAGACGATGCCACGTAAAACACGCGCGACGTACGCTGGCGCCAATTTTCTAAAGTAATATTTAATTCCTGATGGTAAGAATGCATTATAAATTATATAAGTTTGATGACGTATGTACATATTGAAAACAGATAAGTGTTATGAGTAGGTACAAATTGCTAAGGACTACGTAACAAACGCGAATCTTGCTGAAGATATATACAAAGAAATTGACAATATAACAGTGTACGCCGTGCCCGCCGCGAGCGCGTTCACTCCTGAAGATGACCATCGTAATAGATCGAAACTAGTCGGCCTATTTCCGACTTAAATCACACGTGAGTAAGCCGGTAACTTCAACTATGAATATAGACACTCACGAATCGTTCAGTAATAAAGATAACTCTAGTGAACACACAGCGCGCATAAGTATTTATATAATAAAGAGTAACTGTTTGTAAGTTTGTACAAGTGTATAGGGGGGTAGGTAATCTCAGAAAGTACAAGTTGATTTTGAAAATTCTTTCACTAATAGAAAGGTATATTAGATAAACACACCTACATTGTTCCAGTGTTATAGGCTACTTTATTTCCGAATAGAGTCTCGGGACAATCTACAAAGTAGATATCTACAGTCCCAGCAAAATTAGCTTTCGTATTGACCCTGGTCGTAAACTGTAAACACGGGGCATCGCTCGATCTCACTCACACACGCTGCACGTGCCGATGAGAATATTCCGCTGGATCGCCACGCTCCGAGCCACATCCATCTATCACGCACGCCTCACCGGAAATACTACATTCGTTTAAAACGTAAACATGCATTCACGGGACTTTGTTGCACTGAATCAAAAGCCAGTGTCATCAAGGTGGATGTATTATAATATTTAATGCATACAGTCAGATTTTCATGGTAAAAATAGCATGGTTTTATTACCATGTTATTTTTATAGGTTTTCTCATATTCTGTTATTCCTATTGATATGCTTGTCGAGAGGAAAATTTTTGATTAGCGATAAGCCCGGAAATTGTAGGTAAGTAAATCCGCATTGGAGCAGCGTGATGGAGTATGCTCTAGACCTCCCGCAGCATAGTCTGTGGGGGAGACCCGTGCCCAGCAGTGGAACGTTTACGGGTCGCAGCGAAACATTGTAATTAGTAGGTAAGTATACAATGAGCGGTCCATTCATTAAACATAAAAGCAATCAAGTTTAAGAATTAAAAAAAAACTGACTTCAAAATATAACAGTAGGGTACAGTTGTGGAATTATCTCCTCAAAATTTTGCTTTAAATTGTAGCCTACATCAGGTAGGAGAGAGGCCTAATATAACATAAATATAAATTTTACTGGCATTGCAATATTAAATTCATTACATAGCAAAACTATGGAGGTCATAAGTAAAGAATACAGTACAGAATACCAATGTCTATTTCTCTGCCAGTGTTAATAAAAACTCAGAGTTATATACCTATATGTTTTACTTAGAGACCGATAAACACATTTGTTCTTAAAATAGCATATTGACTGACATTCACGACGTTTTTATAAATAAACAAGTAGATATTCCGTGAAATAACCTTTCTGCCTAGTATTATTATAATTTACAAGTGGTCGCATATGTTTGCCATTTATTATTTTTTTGAAGTAAAAGTTTTAACGATATTAAGGTTTTATTGTCAAACAAGAATATAAATCGCTCGCTGCGACCCATAGACGTCCCATTGCTGGGCACGGGTCTCCCCCACAGACACTGCTGCGGGAGGTCTAGATATGCTCTAGATCCCACCTATCTCCACCACGCTGCGCCAATGCGGATTGGTAGAGGGGTTAGTGGCCAACCCAGTGTCGAATGTTCTCAAGCCACCCGAAGGTCTTCGATAAGGCTTAACGACTGTTTCCAACATTGAAAACAACCGGGACCGACGGCTTTACGTGCCCTCCGAAGCACGGTAGCGCCCATGAAATTTTGCCACTAGCGGTCACCCATCCACAAACGGACCACGCCCGTCGTTGCTTAACTCTTTCGATCACATTGAATCGACGCGAGCCATTGGGCTATGGACGCTACCGAGAATTAGAATATAAATACCTCTAGGTAATTATCTAATTGATTTGGATTCTAAAATTACATGGAATCCACAACCTTACCAACCTATTCGGTGAGGCCGTAAAGGTCGTTATGACCTCACAACAAAAGTCAAACCGAAACCGAACAAAAGGTCGAACTCTACATTTCTTACTCTATCCCAATGAATAGGTATTTGATTTATTTTAGTTGTATGTATATATATACTGCATAGGTAACTACTCATTTATATTACATCTATCGCATAAAAGCTCGCTTATTGGCACCATGACATTAAGAATAATTTTAGTTGTGTATTTAGACGCTAGTAAGGTGCAAAAATATTCGTGCTAAGTCGGCACTACTCTACCCTATATTTTGCCCCCGTATTTTCAACGCGGGGCGACGGCGGCGCCGAGGAAAGACGTAAATGAGTTCAACGACCTCCTCGACCTTGGCGGCGCCCGTCGCCGCCGCCGTCCGTACTTTGCAAACAGGTAGGATAATAATTTATTAAGTGGTGATACCGATGATTAAAGCAATCAGCTCTGGGGCCCAATTTTTTAATTTTTCCGATGAGTGGCGAATATCTACTCATGAAACATTTTCGAGATTTTCGCATACGACACATGACATTTAATATTGATTTCTCAGCAAATTATACGAAATCTTTCCTGTTCCAGCGCCCCACGCTTTTACAATCAAATATTATAATTAAAAGCACATAGTTTACACTTCAGCCCAGAAATAGAGACAACTTGAACGATCCATAATTTATTTTTGGTTTTTATGTGCATTTATAAAAGCGTGTTTTTCTAGTTTTTTTATATCTATTAATTTATTGATGATATTATAGGAGTAGTAGTAGCAGCTAATAGCAAGAGGTCATGGCCTGTCTAGACAAAACAAAATCCTGTAGCAGTCTAGACGTCTGAATCAGTACCATTTGAAGTAGAGATGCGAAAGACCTTCAAAACAAAATTGCAAAGTGTTATCTTTCTATGGCTTTTGTTAACATATTCATATTTTATGTTCGTATATTATATTGCTTAACGTTGTAGACTTGTATATTGCCTGTCAATGCGTTCTGTATAAATACTAGTAAAAAAATTGGGTAGAGTAGTACACTGTAATAGAGGCTGTAGGTAATAATTGATTTCTAGCAAGAATGCTTTATGAACTTATTTTATAATAATAAGTAGGTACGCATGCAGTAGTAAGCAGGCATGCATTGTAAAGTTTAAGCAAAAAAAAATAACGATATTTAGTATCAAAAAACCGACTTCAAAACAAAAAAGTCAGAATTAATAGTAATTCGTTCGTGCGCACAGGTCCCTCCGACAGTCACAGTTGCTCTCCCTCAACCATACTCCACCACACTGCTCCAATGCGGATTGATTTGTTTATTCACGTAATATTTTTCAGTCAGGCTGGCAATTTGTTTCATATCAATATGAAAACTGGCCTCACTCCAAAATATTACTAACTTTTTAGTTTTAAAGTCAATTTTTTAATATTTCGATATCGTTTTTTTTAAGTGTTCGTTTATTATTTTAGTGGCCCTTCGCCCCCATACCTCTCTTAGCCTCTCATTTTTCATTCCGCTGTAGAGATATAAACACCAAATTTGCCCTTATTGAGGTTTAAGAATATTTATTTCTCAAAAAATGATTCTTATTCTGTATTGTAACTATGTACATTAAGGGGAATTTCTTTTAATGAAATTTATACAAAAAAATCTATTCCGTGACAAGGCCGTTCAAATAAAAAATTAATCATCAAAAACCTTTATTAAGTCTATGGCGAGAACATTCAAATAAAAGTAAATAATCATCAAAATCCATACACATACCGATGCTACAGGGCAATGAACACAACTTTTACACCGCTTATATATTATTATTAATTACGCGTATTATACTTATTTTCTACTCTTAGGGGTAGAATTTATTCATGAAATTTATATGCCGCCAGGCATTTTTTGCAATAAAGAATATAAATAAAATATGGGAGTTATCGCTGTGCATACAAGTACATAAACAACAACAGCCGAATATAGAACCTCCTTTTTTCCAAGTCGGTTAAAAACGATTAAAAAGTTTTATTCACCAAGGACAATTTTAATTCACCACCACAATCCTTTCTTTGTCCCACTGTTGGGCACGGGTCTCCATTTAGAATGGGAGGGATTAGGTCTTAGTCAACCACGCTAGCCAAGTGCGGATTGGCAGACTTCACATGCCTTTGAAAACATTTTGAAGAACTCTCAGGCATTCAGGGTTCCTCACGATGTGGCCTTCACCGTTACAGCAAGTGACATTTAATTTCTTAAATCGCTTTAACTAAGGAAGTCATTGGTGCGTACCGCAAAGCAGTAACAGCCCAGTGGCTATCGAACTCGCCACTCACTCGAGCGGTCCGGGTTCAAACCCAATTTTAATTCACCAAGGAAAAAAAAACGAGTAAGAAATCAGTTCTGTCTATTAGTTTTCATTGTTGTTAGCCTCATTTGACGACAATCATAGATTTAGTGCTTAGCTCTATTCATAGAACTACATAATTATATGTGTGAAATGGCGAGGATACGATTACTCAGTAATGCGTTCGGGGAACTCCGCGATCTCGCTTCAAAAACATATTGCATGTGGTTGTTAAATACAATAAATAGCAGTTAATAATGGTGATGGACGAAAAATCAATAACATTTGCACTTGTGCTATCCTCCATATGGATACTCTCCATTGCACCACATATTATTAATAACTAGTGTACCCCGCGTGGTGGCGTCCACTAGTTCCAAGTGAGCGAAGCTGCTGATTTTCGCCCACTTCAAAACGTCGGATTAATTTGAAGCTTTGCACTAGTCAAGGACCGATGAAAATGCCATAATATAAAAAAAATTGTGTGTGTGTTATATACACGCGTTAGAAGTTATACTTCTTTGTATAACCTTTGCAAGAACAACCTGCACTGTCGATGTCTTATTTCAATCACCATGACATTGACGTTGTCACAAGAAGAACAACTGAAAATAAATAATTTTCGAGGTGGAAACTAGAATACATTGAAAGTTTTATTATAACGCATTATCTAGTTAAATAAAGTTTATTTAAATATCCCAAAAAATCATCGGCGCCAAAAGAAGTATAACTTCAAAAAAATTAAACAAAATCTACATTTTAGTTCGGACATCTACAAAAGCGTGTTATTTAGTTTTTTTAAACGATGTTGTTATTATTTATTAACGCGTTATTTAGACTTTCCCATTTTAATAGGAAAATAATAAAATTAACTGATACAGGAAAATTTTACACCGAAATTGACAACATTTCAAAATTAGTAACACGTGAATCTAAAAATATCGTTCCTTTATTTTTGCACTCTGAGTTTCAAAATATTTAAAATGATACAAATATCATTCTACAAACAGAATAGAGTTTGACAAACAAGTTACAATACGCATTGCGTATTCAGCTGTACCAATGACGTCATTTGGCGCTTAAGATTTTTTGAGAATGTGATCATTTTTAAAACTGAGAATCTAGGTGATAATGTCAGTTTTTTGAATAATTAAAAAACAATTTACATTGCTTAGTTTTTCATTTTCTTTTTAATAAAATAATAATATGAGTATGTTAAGAATATGAAATGTTTGTACAATAACTATAATATAATACTTAAATTTTATTGAAATGTTGCAGAAAGAAATAGTAGTTATTTTGCATGAAGGTAAAGTTTGCCACCCATTCAAGGTGAGAATTTCGTGTGGATCGCAACTCATATTTGTTTACAAACAAAAACGAGGACACATTATTTTATTTCAAAACACCACCACTCAAGGAAGCGGCATGGCGGTCATTGTGCCCGCTCTTTTCGAAGTCATTTGAATCGCTTATTTCGATCGAGAAAATTATTCATATAGATAGGTATCAGACTGGTTACCTCTCCTTACTGGTTTCATCCTCCAGGACTGAAATCATATTTTTAATTTCGTATCCCAATGGAAGGCTTAAAAATTCCTATCTGCTTCGTTAAAAATGCAAATTATGATTATGATTATGATTATGAACGCCGACACTTACGAAAAAGTTTAACGTCATTCAGTTACGCCATTCGTACCGTCAAGTGTACAGCAGGTTACATTTAATTTTTTGAAACGTACATGTAACTAAGTTTATTTTCTTTATAATATTACAAATAAATTAATACACCGAACTATAAAACATGTTTAAATGTTATAATAAAACATGCATTAAATTGATATGCGAATATACTAACGTTAAAAATAATTTAGGATGGGACTGGGATGTAAGTTTGGTTAGTATTGGATGTTAATAAGAATATTACTACCTGCAGTGTCCTATTGTAATGGACAAATGTAGCCGGTCTTAGGGCCATCACGCGCGGCCCACGTGAGCAACAGCTAAGATTGCCAGCAGAATTTCTGCTTTCATCAGAACCCCAGCAGGATAAACAAAAGTATAAAGTGCGACAACGACGCATAGTCATAGCTCATAATGACTGCATCGCTTCACGAACCGTGGGCGGTACCTATACAACACAACAAACGATGACGTTAATACGATTCCTGGTATGAGTTTAAACACGCGGCTCACACCGATAATATTACAAATCAATAGTTTATTTTCAACCACGCTATCTGATTCAACTGAAACGATAGACTTATCAGGATCGGCTTGATATGTCGTATACGTAGAATACGTACAATGAAAACGATAGCTGGACGACACCTACGTTCTATAAGTGGATGTGGCGCCAAACATATCAATCTGATTAGAAAATAATAACACAGTTTGCACACGCCACATCCAGTCGAGCTATCACGACTAGTCGTTTTTTCATAATTGTCATACAGCAGGCGAACGAAATTACAAGATAGAGAATAACAACATAGTTTAAAAAAAAGTGTGTCCTTTACGCACACACTTTTTTTTGTCCTTTACGCGCGATTGAAGTAAAACTTATTATAAGTTATTGTTATTTTTATTATTTATTATGTACAACCACCTAGATATTCAAAATAAAACAGCAAGCGCACCGTAAATATGTTCTACCACCTAGCTATTCAAAACAAGCAGCAAGCGTACCGTATATAGATTCTAGCACCAAAAAGTGTCAGAACTTTAGTCTTAATTTTTTCCGTCTAGCCCCCCGTCAAGTTCCCCTTTCGCATCACGCAATAAGGAACTTCGTTCCAAAAGTAAAAAGTACTCTTTTGATTTAAATAAATTAATAGTTTAAAAATAAGCGTCACATCCGTCAGAAAATAAGCGTCACTTCCGTCAGAAAAAGAATCTCAGTTACTTCCTAGTCGCACCTATAGAAGTTTTACTTCAAAAACTTTATTTTATTTTATTTTTATTTATTTGGGAAACAAACAATGTTACATGAACACATAGATGATACAAAAAAAAATGGATTCATAATCAATAGTTTCCACTTATAACTATTACAGATATTATGGACTACTAGTTTAAATTATAATTGGGAGCAAGAAAATACTTTAAAAAAAAAATGTACACACAAACACACCATACAATCATAAAGAGAGAGAAATCATGACGTAACTCATGCACATAATACAATGTAAATACAATGACAAATAAGAAATAAAAATAAATCTGATTCTATTAAATACCCTTAGGACAGTTTTTTTATTATGGCTCTTATGCTCTTCTTGTATACACCTATCGAACACCTGAAAGGGTCTACCAATTGAAGATGGCGATTGTAGAAGCTGCACGAGCGATAGAGAAAGGAGTGTTTGGTGTAATTTCTTTTGGTAAGACCAATTTGAAAGATAGACTTACGGCGTGAGTTTATCCGGGGGCACACTGAAAAAACTAATTAACAAAACCAGTTAAGTTATTGTGAAAATAGCTAAACTTTGATAACTCTTAAACAAATTTAGTTTAAATGCAAGTCATCTGCTTTAGTTACATAGTATAAAACCAGTTATGTTAATTGAGTTATGCTACTTTTTACAAAAATTTAAGTTATCGGTTACCAATATCTATTTAGGTAGATATTAACAGAACTAAATCGAGTTGAAATTAAACAAACTGTTGATAATTATTTACACAACAATTTGTTTTACGAGCAGCCAAACTTTCTTTACGAATCGTTATGTTATTAGCAGCTTGTTATTAGTTTAATTATAACTAAAATTAACCTGTCTTTGGAATCTGAATCGATTATAAATACTTAAACTAAATTTTGTTGCGTGCTACGAAACGTTTTTTGTTAAACTCGCTCCCCCGGACCCCCGCACCGACCGCAGCCAGGCCGCGGTATACAATCTATGGCCGCGGCGCCATTTCGATTTCATCAATTTTCATGTTCGTTCCTGTTTTGTTCTCAGATGAGTTTTGTTGGATTAATTTTTTCATTAATATCCCTCCCTGTGTGTGGTTGACGTGGTTGTACTTTGTGCATGGGTGCAAACATTTTGATTTACTTTCGTAAATGTTTTTGCTAAACGATAAAGTGAAAAATATCAAAGTGAAAAATGTAGAGCCAACGGTGGAGGCAGCCGACCTGACCATCGCCGACTATCTTAGGTCATGGGGCCTAGAAATATATATCGAGAAGTTTATCGGTGAGTACCTACGTTTTGCTATTAATGCCGACGCATGCGTATGAGGTACATAAAGCAGTGATAGCCTAATGGTTAAGACTATGACCTCCTACTATGGAGTGGTTGTGAATGAATAGGTACCTATTTATTTTAGTGCCTTGAGTACATCTAAGAAATATTTTATTGTTAAAATTAATCACTAATAAATACAATTAAAAAAATTAAATTTAAATTCCCTTTTCAGGAGCCAAATAAATATTACATATATACATTTAATTTTGTTTAGTTGACAAAAATTTAAACAGACGTTTTCTTTTTAGGAGGTGTATAAAATTCTAAATTCCTGTAATGAAGGCAAAGGACTTCTGCTGCAGTATGAAGAAAAAATATCTTGCTGTAATAGAATTTTTAGATGGACCAACCACCATAATAAAGGGCTGCAGGTGAAAGTTCATGCTCATTAGCTTATTTCTCCTTCTAGTAATTGTTTCTGATATTTCAGCCGGACTGTTTACATGAGTAATGAACCCTTCTAACACTTCTTGTTTTGAAGGTCGCCAGTGTTGTTTTTTGGTAGTTTTTTTTGTTGCCGTTACATTCGATGTGTCAATTAAAAATGGTAGACTAGTCATAAAACCGTGAAAATGTAATCAGTAATTCAAATCTAGATCATGCATTGCCTTTGGTACTTGTTTCATGGGTGAAAGTAAAAGGCATACATTACAAACCAGGAACTATTCTTGTCCACGATGTAAGTGGGGATTGTAGTGATTTTGGTGTTATTTTTAAGACTGTTAGTAATGTTTTTGTGTATAATGAAAGCAGAATTATTTTAGAATGTACACTGTTGTCGACGGTAGATTTTGATTATCATTTGAATTGTTTTCAAGTAGAATATCCAGAAGTAAAAATACATGTTTTTTATGATTCTTTAATCACATGTACCTAATCACGTAAATGTTCATCGTAATGGTAAACTATATGTAACACAGAGGGTTGCATTGTAATTAACCGATTCGTTTTAATAAAATCGTAATTTTTTTTTCATATCTTATAGTTTTTCTTAAAAAATCTTTCTAGTTCGTAACTATAAATTGTTGTATACACAGTTTTATCAGAATGTATTTGTCACTAATCTTTCGTCAGAGTACCATCATACTCTGACGAAAAGACTAGTAGTGCCACCTCGGAAAATAAAGGAAACTGTTTATACAATAATTTTGGTTACAAACTAGTGGCCCTTGAACTTCCTCTAATAACATAACAGTATAGTAACAAGTAACAAAATAGTTCAGTTACTAACAACAAAATATATCACGTTACGAATAACGAAATAATTAAGTAATTAACAACAAAATACATCACTTTACGAATAACAAAACACATGTTACGAATAACAAAATACATAACGTTACAAATAACAATTCAGTGAGGTTGCGCTTAAACAAATAAATTTGTTACTAATTACTAAGAAGTTGAGCTAATAATAAGTAAATAATGTTCAATAGCAACAAAACCATTCATTAAAATTAACGAAAATGTTTAGTAGAAGGCTACAAAAACTTTTACTACATATAATCATACTGTTTAAATAGTTTTGTAAAATGCTACAAAAAATGGTTGATTAATATATAATTAAAGTAGTTTTGTTAAACTTTAACATAACCCGGGTTTGACTACTAATAGCTGTAGTTATGTTGTCACTTTTTTTAGGTAACTAGTAGTCAAATTTTTTGTTATACATTACTCAAAAGTTTTTTCAGTGCAGGTAATATTTATGTGGTGAAGCAGAAATGGAGAGTCAATATGATAATTCAAAATTTTGTACAAAAATAATTGATCTCTCTCTGCTCTTCTGTTTGTGAGGGTTGAGGTTGTTGGTACAGATTTATATCTATATTCATAGTGTTTGGTAAAAAGATTAGAGATTCGATCAATCTTGGCTATATGCGTCTTGTACTGTGGGTTCCACACAATAGAACCATACTCAAGCAAGGACCTAACATATGCGTTGTAAAGTAGGGTAAGGGTGGAGCCTTTCTTGAAATCTCGGCTGGTTCTTAAAATGAAGCCGAGCATACGGAAAGCTTTAGGAATAATATAATTGAGATGTCCATTGAAAGTAAGCTTGCTATCAAGTATAATCCCTAAGTCCTTCACCTCGTTTACACGTGTGATACTTCTAGATTCAAATTTATAATCATACCTAATATGATTTGGACTCCTAGAAAAACTAATAACATTACATTTATTTATATTGAGTTTTAGCTTATTGATTTTACAGTAGTGTGTAAATTTGATGAGGTCATTTTGCAAATCTATACAATCCAGTGTGGTTTTTATTTTCTTAAAGATCTTCATGTCATCAGCATACAATAATATATTAGAATTAGTAAATAAAGAAATTATGTCATTTATAAATAAATTGAATAAGAGTGGAGCCAAATGCGATCCTTGCGGCAATCCGGATGTAACCGGAAGAAATGATGAACAGAAACCCTTTATTGCCACCGCTTGAGTTCGGTCGCGAAGGTATGAAATTAACCAGCGTAAAAGGTCCCCGTGTATACCAACAGTCTCAAGTTTACGTACCAAGACCGAATGCCTTACTGTATCAAAAGCTTTGGAATAGTCAGTGTATATTGCACTTGAAATTTTGCACAGGGGTTCCTTTTATAATGTAGGGGAGCACTAAGAAAGGATTTCTGAAAATTCACCCCCTAAGGGGGTAAAACGGGGGTGCAAAGTTAGTATGAAACTTTGCCGTTTTTGATGTTATTCGAATGAAATTCAGTACCTATGAAGGTTTTTTATTGAGTTTCGAAAATCATCTCTTAAGGGGGCAAAAGGGGGGTGCAAAGTTAGTAGGTATAAAAGTTTTTCGTATATACCTACGCGAGCGAAGCTGCGGGCGTCCACTAGTTTTAGATATGGGTCTGTAGTTACTGATATTATGCTTGTCCCCACTTTTAAAAATGGGAACGATATAAGATTTTTTCCAAATTTTAGGCAATATACCTGACTTGAGAGATAAGTTAAAGAGGAAAGCCAAAGGAGCTGCTAGTGTTGTATGGCAGTTTTTGAAAAAAATTGGTGGCAAGCCATCGGGACCAGGACCTTTTTTAATATCCAAGTTCTTCAAATATTTCTCAACTTTTGCGTCATTGAAATCGATCGTGCTTATAAGATTATGTGCAGAAGGTCGTCGTTCGCCTGATGCGTTAGATATAAGTTCGGTATCGTTTTCAAAGACGGAATGAAAATGTTTGTTAAACATATTGCAAATTTCCTCGGCATCTCCTGACACTTTATCGTTTAAAAACATTGAATCCGGTAGGTCATGGCCAGTTTTTTTACTTTTTACATAGGACCAAAAGGATCTGCTGTCACGCTTGATATTGGATTCAGCATTGGAAATGAAAGTGTTGTAGCATTCCTGCTGGACCCTTTTTTCACGTTCCCGCAAAAGATGGAATGTGTCGTAGTCACTATATCTACCGTAGATTTTCCACCTTTTATGATATTTAAGCTTTTCCCTTGTGATTTTAATTAAAGCTCTAGAATACCATGTGGGATAGCGATCAGTAGTACGAGATTGTTTGGTAGGTATAAACTCCGAAATCAGGTCATTAATGGTATTATAGAAAATATCGACGCAGTATTCAATGTCATAATTCATAAAAATACTGGGCCAATCGATTCCCGAAAGCTTGTTATTAATTTGGTTGTAATCCCCTAAGTTGAATAAACGAGTTACTCTTGGCTTGGGTTTCATGCTGCGATTATGCAATACTCGTATAGTGAGGTCCAGGGCTGGATGATGCGCATCCTCAGTGACTAAAGGTGGGGAACAACGGTTCACACTACAATAATTTTTAGACATAATTATATCTAAGAATCTACCGTTCGAGTTCGGTACGTTATTATATTGTTTTAGACCAGTTACGCATAGAAATTGAAAAAGAGCATTTATGGCGCTATCCATAATGGAGTAGTTTGTTAGAATCATTTCCCTATTAGTTAATGTCCAAAGTGCGTTGGAAATGTTAAAGTCCAGTTTAAACACGCTTTTGTAAATAGCCATACTAAAATGTAATTTTTTTTTATTAATGCATTGTCATCGGTCCTTGACAAGTGTGCAAAGTTTCAAACTAATCCGAGGTTATGAAGTGGGTGAAAATCACGTTCATAAATTCCGTTACATACATACACATATCAAGCTAATAAAAAGCGTGTTAACAACGCAATCCAAATGAAACCAATCCAATCGAATAGAAGCAAGGACACTCAGCTGCAGTCACGCAGCAGACTATGTTATTCTTTTGTTATTCATAGGAACAAATATTGTCTTTATTGCACAAATGCATCATCACTTATGTAGTTGTTTTACTATATACTACCTATTCAATACCTAAATGAAAATCGTTGATTATTTTCTCGGTCAGCGCCTGCAACTCCTACAATGTCTACTCGTAGCTATTTATAAAGATCTTAGTCAGCAGCTTGTAAGTCTAACTCTGACTTATCCTTCACGATAAACGCGATCAAATACTTACTCCTTAGCGACTGGAAATAGATTTTTCAGCATCGTATTATATGTACAATATTAAAAGGAACTTGCCCACTTGCACGTAGTTGCAAATTTGCTTTGGGTAAAACCGCTCCAAGGCGGTACCATTGAGCCTTTTATCCATCCATGCGATATCATAAGTTCATATTTCGTTTCAGGAACAGTAAAATTTCAAACGATTTTATTAAATTGTAACACACTTCATCAACGCGAAATAAAACGTGTCTATTCGTGTAGGCGTCGTGACCCAGACGATCGACCTTATGCGCAACAACCTTCAGCATTAGCGGAACTTGCTATGTAAACACGGCTATGGACCTTTATGTAACGAACGCGGGGCGAAGCGGCCGCCCCCGAGAGACTGCCCGCCCGCCCCCGCGGCCCGCGCCCCCCCAACCCCCCACGTTGCAGCGCCACTGCACCACGAGCCACGACCTCTGCCCTTATAGCCACCGCCTTTCGTTCTATAATGTTATGCTAACCTACGTTAGTCCGCACAAGATGCAAATAATAGGTATGTACTACATTTTAGAAATACGAAACTTTATGTAGCGAATACACGTACGAAAATTCTGATGAACTTATGAGTAAAAAATCGCCGTTCCTAGGTTTTTAGAAAAAGGAGTAGCTGGATTTACATTGAAATGCAAAGAACAATGATAAAGGTGACAGTTTTTATAAATCTAGAACATGCGTAGGTACTTGCTGACATGTTCAACTGAGCTGCAAATGAAACTGGTAAAACGGAACAGCTTGGGAAGCTTAATGACTAAACGTAGTTAAAAGCGACATGGCGAACTGGTTTCCTGTGGAATGAGCTTCTGGCTGAGGTTTTTCTATCGAGCTATGACATTGAGTTCTTCAAGAAGTGTGAAACGATCTAAGGCAACGCAGACGCGATACCCTAGGGGTATCGCGTCTGCGATACCCCTAGGGTATCGCGTGTCGCACTTTTACCGTAGTTTCATAAAACCACACATTTTTTTTTTTTATATTTTAAGTATTTGTTGTCATACATCATCCGTGATAATTTCAACTGTCTAACTATAATGGCTCATGAGATACAACCTGGTGACGGACGGACGGACGGACAGACAGACGGACAGAAGTGCAGCGAAGTCTTAGTAATAGTTTCCTTTGGGTACGAAACCCTAAAAACGGAGTGATAGCATAGGCATAGCATTAAAAATATTTTTTTGCATTATTTTTTCGCATAGGTAAATCAGAATCAGTCTTGATTTAATCAATAGATATTGTATATTTGATGAACAAAAAAACCGTTATTTGACATGATTTATTAAGCCCAGACAACGTCAGTTCCGCCCCCACTAAAAGCTACACCCACGCGGTGGCGTTATAATAAAGGTTCTGTCTATCTATACCAATAAACTGTCTGTTATACAATAGCGTTGCGGGGGTAGAACGTGCTCATTATCTTCCAGTAGTACGTCATTCCCTCAATCCGAGTATCGCCACTACTATATTAGGTATACTATCGAATAAATGCATCCGATATTTGACTTAATTTTAAATATGACATAACATCCTTTATTTCCCCTAACGGGTAGCCAGAGATGTGTTAATTTCGATGACGGTGGGAGTGGTAGTTCTGTTAACCTTTTCATTTAGTGGTAGCGAAAGCAGTGTAAGTCGGAGCAATACTAACAATTTAAATGAAATGAAAATGAATGAATTCAATGAAGAATTTCACGATCAATTAGTTTGTTGTTGCCTTTTACGGCGTGCGGTGTGTTCGGGTTGCCTTGAGCTGCCTCGAGCGCTAAAAACACACCTATAAGGATTCAATTTCCTTTCAGACTACTTTTATTTACCATTTGTTTTTTGAAGCACAGCTCCGGACAATACGCATTAATGTACTTTGACCCGCTTTTGTTTTGAATAATAAAAAGTTGAATCACGTTTTACCTGAAACAATAAACAGGAATGTTATTATTAGGTACGACTTGAATAAAAATATTTTTGAGGTAAACAGATTTTTGGGGCTGATGAATACGTAAGAGGATATATTTAATTTTGTATCAGGAAAACATTTATTATCATCAACTTGGTTTAAAATTACCTTTTTTAGATCTTAAATCATAAGTCCAATAGTGGCGGTCATACAAGGATTATTTACAATTTACCTTTTGACGCTTTAACTCAAAAATTAACAATTTGTAATTTCGAGTCTCTACTACGATTATTACCTACTTAAATTTATTGTACACGCTTTTATAGTATCTATACGACGATAGGTACTATATGTAATATCGTAGTAGAGATACTAGGCCTATATTTATTATGATACTATATGTATGATAAAAAATGTAAGCGATCAGATGTTTTAAACCGACTCCAAAAAAAGAGGAGGATATATGTTCGACTGTATGCATTTATTTTAATGTATGTACCGCGATAACTTCGTTTATTTACTGATTTTGATGATTCTTTTTGTGTTTGGTAGAACATACATCGAAGGTCCCATACAAATTTTATGAAAAAAGCTAGAGCTAGTAGTGAACAAGCATACCTAATAGTGTTTATTGCCTTGTATAGTCGGTTTTGATGATTAATTTTAAAGGGCTGATTATAAAGTACGTCCTCTAAAATTTTCAAGAACAAACTAACTAACCCCAAGAGTATAAATATGCATAATAAGGGTAGAAATTTCTTCTTCGTGTTCATTGCCCTGTAGCATCAGTGATTGTATATAGATTTTCATGATTCTTCTTCTATCTGAAAGGACTCACTACAGAAGACCTCTATAAATTTTATGATAAAATTTGACCCCATTGAGTAGTAAAAATGCATAACATGGGTAGCAACAATAAAGGTAAAAGGTAGGTAACAATGTGTAATTCGTGTTTATTGCGCTGTAGCCGTGTTTGTGTATGGATTTTGATGATAATTTTTTTATTTTGCCTTATTATAGATACATATTTCATTAAAAAAATTACCCTTAAGTAGTAACAATTCTGAACACAGGCAAATTTTAAGTGCTTATACTCTACAGCGGAATGAAATGGGAGTGGTTATGAGTGGTGCTGGGGCGAAGCTTCCCACTAAAATATTAAACTAACACTCAAAATATACAAATAAAATAATACTAATACTAAGACAAAAAAACCAACTTCAAAACAAAAAAACTAAGAAATAAGATTAGACAAGTTGCATCATTTAAAAAAAAAGAATCTCGACCGCAAAAAAAAAGAAAAAAAGTAGGTCAATTAGCTATGATTGTTAACAAACTTCAAATCGTTATATATCCTTAACTGTTATGTAAAACTGTATGATAAAAGGAACCTTAATAAGATTTAAAAAACTATTCCACGATACCCCATTTTATATATTGGTCGATCTTTTTTGTTTTCATTTTGACTATATGGCAACTCGTTGTCCCTGTGGTCTGTCCTGATCGCGCAGTCCGGTAAAAAAATGTTATGATATTGTATGAATTGGTACCTACTTAATTAAGATATCACGATGTTACTGCATCGGATAGCCAATACAACAACAATCTGTAACAAATATGCTTTGTTATGAACCCTAGAGCCGTCTAGATATATTATGTACTTTCGCTACATTATTCCAAACCACTACAATGAATGAATAAATATTCTCCTAGGCGTTCATTAACGATGGAGTAGGTCGAAAAGTAGGTTTACGCGCGGGTAGGAGAATAACGCTGTTAACTGCAGCATGCAGGCAACGCCGACGGCGGCGCGGCGCGGAGGCGGCGGTGACCCGGGGCGGGGGGTGGCATAGGGTGTCGGGGTACGTCGGGGTGTACTATCGACGGAGTGGTACTACGTCATTTACGGCGCCACGTGCGCGATCGATAGTGACGTCGACGTCGTCTCGTCTTAGAACCGTCGCGAAGCAAGGGGCGCGGGCCGCGGCTGCGCGCGCAACGTGCGCCCGCCGACCTACTTACAATTTACGTTTCGCAGTTTAACGTCGCGTCTACGTAACGCGATCGAATGCGGGTGGTAGGACGGCTGGGACACGACGCATGCGCAAATTACTGTAAGGGTAGACGGGACCCTGCACTATTTTTGCCCTACATACAAGTCATGATTGCACCACATTGCACAACATATAAGTACCTACATATCTACTTACAAGTACATTGTATTTTAACATAATTACAACATGATAGCAATTGTACCTATTTGTTTGTCAGTGAATAAAAATGGAAGGTATCTATACTACCTAGACCTCGGTATTTTAACTGATTTTATTTTAAAAATTCTAAATTAGATTCTACACATTCATTTCTGTTTGACGTCAGTGTTTGCTTCGACAAGTAAGTCGATCGATTCAAAACAAAGGTATTGCAGTCAAATTAAAATCATAACACAGCTGAAGTTTCTTAAAACAGAAATATTATGCATTTAAAATGATATCTAATTTGGAACGGAGTTGAATCTGCAAACCGATTCCAGGATAATTATGATCTTTACTCAATTAAGTACAGTTACAGTCGTAATTTTTTATATTCCACTATATGAACTTTTATTTAATGTAGGCAATCTCAACAATACTTATTTAAAATGGCAAAAAGTTTGATACTCGTAACTTATTTCATAAGCTCTCAGATTTTTTTCAATTTGTAATGGCATTTATGCTTCTCATAAAAGTCAACTTTCTGGAAATACAGAAAAGTTGTCCTTTAACTTTCTGGAAATACGCAGAAGTTTATGTCATTAATATGGAATGCAAATAGAACATACAAGGAAGTAAAGTTGAAATGTAAGAAATTACAAGTATTACAGTCACGGCCAGAGTTATTTATAATTTACTTACCATCAGCCTCTAGCTAAGAATAATATTCTATTCCGAGAAAGATGATAAACGTTTATTAAAGTAGGTAAGTAGATGTTGTTGTAGTAGTAAACCTTATTAAAAGCAAAGTGCCTACCTGCAGTAATCGTTAATATGTCAAGGACCATTATATAACACGGCCACGAAGTATTGTTTGTAAGTATTCTGTGATATTGTTTTAATCTAAGCTCGGCCGTCATGAACTGCAGGTGCCAGCGGCTGCATTGAACAGTAGTAGAACAATAGACCTATTTAGGCATTCGGAAAATGTGACAAAAAGATTAAATTAATAATTAATTAATTTAAATAATATTTTAATTAATTCATATTTTATTTATTATTTAAAAATATTTCTAAACCCAAAACATAGTGGAGAATGAAAAAATATTTAACAATCGACATCTTCATATGACAGTTATTCATTTTTTTATGGGTATAAGGTATAAGCACCACCGCTGCCGACTATGACAACTGTGACTGACTTTGAACAAGACTCAAATAGGGACTGGGATGGTTAGTCCAGTTAGCTGAGAGATTTAATTAGAACAATAGTTGGTCAGTTCGTTAGTGGGTATGAAGACTAGGGACTGTTAGTGATAGTTAGTCCTGTTAGTTGGTGTTAGTAATAGTCCAGTAAGTAAGAGTCTCGTTTCAAGTCAGTCATAGATGTGGTGCTACTTCTGAGGACTATGGTGGTCGCCTCTAAAAAAGTGTAACCGGTACTTTCCAACTTCTATATACTACCGCCTATTATATGTTCTTCGTTATTTTTATAGAAAATATAATAAACACAAATATTATTATAGTTTGGTGGAAGTATTTTATTATTATTTCTGTATTGTGCTTCGAATTTTCCATACATACGAGACAATACGAGTACCTATCAACGTATAGCCTTTTCTGGGTTTGGCGCGAGCATACCAAGGAACATACCTCGGAACATCTGAAGTAGGCCAGGGCTACTATCCACTACCTCATTACTTACAATAGTAGGTAGTAGTGTGAGGTGTGGTAGTGAGGTAGTAGGTGAACTGAATTAAAGATGGTAAGACTATATTATTCATTAATTCTGCATCAAGAAATAAACAATATTTGTTTATCAATTGAAATAGGAATTGTGTTAGTATGCAAATATTTGTGATTGTGAATGAAAACATTTTGGCGTGAATGTGTAAAGAGTATGGCGCGGCGCACCTCCCATTCGCCTACACTACACCCATGAGTAAAATAGTAAATGAACCAATATTAGTACCTACATATCAGGCAAATGATAATGTCATAAAAGTCTAGACTAAGCAAGTCATTGTCATTATCAGGTGGATAAAATATGAAAATATATGATAAATCATTTCTTACATAAGTGGTACCTGTTTTAGATTACTTTTGATTTGTCAAACGAGTTGATGAAATTATTTAATACTATAAATAATATATAACACTTGACAGTACTCGTATTCGTAGAATTAAATCATAATGCAATTAGTAAATCTGTGAAGAATGTATTTGACCAAAAGCAATTTAAGCCTATATAAAATGTTTATTAAGAGTTCAAAAGAGGTATTTTATAATTTAAACCAGTTAGACTGAATTAATGAAAGAAAACCATTACAAGACGAAAATGTATGCGTACCTAGGTACCTACCTATGAGCATTATGTGTGTAGGTATGTACATAGGTAGATTAAAAGTTGGATTTTCTAATGATTGATAGTATTGTTAATTAGTATTGTTAATTAGTGACATAAGAACACATCAACGTCGCTGATAAAGATAACAACAGAACCTAGGCCAGAAAATTAAAATATACTTACGCTCTGGGTAAAACCTCAGTTGGGCTTACCCGCTACGCTGTTGGTATCAAATGATAATAAATAATATTATTATAATGTATTTTTAGCGAGCACACTGATAGAAAAAAAAACTTGTTTACATTACCTAGCGCAGTATCTTAACAAACAATAATAAATTTTGTTTCAGACCAATAAATTATAATTATACAATACATATATACATATTATTATAATGACTCCAAAGAAGAACCAACCAAACAGCGCCAACTGCTTTCAATGAGTAAAATTAAAACAGATATTATATCATGATACACAGATATATTTAAACTACCACCGCTGTGTTAAGAACATATACACTATTGACACGAGGGCCGTGGCGACATCATACTAAGTTTTTTTTAGTTTTAAATTCATTAATTAGTAAATTTACTTTTAGATATAGCCTGTGTAAAAGGATGTGTATTAAAACAACTGTGCAGATGAAAAAATTTAAAGCGCTTCTATTATAATGATGTATATTAAGTAACTAATTCTTGATGAGAGTTGAGAAGTGTGATAATGATGGACGGACACAAGCTAACAGTATACAGCCAGCATGGTGCTAGCAGCTAGCAGCACCTAACTAAGACACTGGTGCATAAAGCAGCAGTGTTCATGTGTTTATGTACCTATATGTAGGTGCGGGTGCAAGCTGCATGTAGCACAGTTAGGGTGAGTTAAGTGTAAATGTTGCGTGCGCACATTGGCACAGCATGGCGCTCGATCAATACGGTAGACCCAAACAAACCAGGCAACTGACCTATTTCCACGACCAGGCCACCAGATACGTCCATTATGTCACAATATCATTTATTACTTTTCGGTGATATTGCGAAAATAATATTAACATAAACAAACTCGTAAGTTAGGGTGGGTGTGCGTAGAGCCGCCGCACGGAACAAGAGTAGTCCCGTACCTATTCACTTAAAAAATCAAAAATAAATTGAAAGAACTGGTCAAGGTAGTGAACGACCTGAACAACAAAGTTGCGGGAAGTGAAATTGGCAGAACAAAGCGCAATAATCTTCAAACAATTCGAAGAAATTTTAATCTCCCATATGCGAACAGAATTATGCAGTTATAAAATTATATACTTACTAGCTGACCCGGCAAACGTTGTTTTGCCATATAAATAATTTTTGGTGAATATTTTGGGAAAACTTAATATAAGTGTGTGGACTACCACTACCACTACCCCTACCACTACTACTACCACTACTACTACCACTACTACTACTACCACTAGCACTACCACCAATACTACTACTACATTTTGAAGGAAATTATTAAAAATAAAAATCGCGATGGAAAAATAGGGGTTGATCGTAGAGGGTTGAAAATTCAGGGTTGTATGTATTTTCTAATGCTGTATCATAAAAAAATAAAAAAATAAAAATTTATCTAAAAATTTAAAAAAAAAAATTAGGGGTGGACTACCCTTAACATTTAGGGGGATGAAAAATAGATGTTAGCCGATTCTCAGACCTACTGAATACGCATATAAAATTTGGTAAAAATTGGTAAAGCCGTTTCGGAGGAGTACTGCAACAAACATTGTGACACGGAAATTTTATATACATACATATTAGATTAGATTAGATTAGATTAACCCAACCATCCCATATTGCATTCATTATAACCATGTTAATACAATTTCTAGAATATCTGGTTTTAGATATAGAGTAAAACGTTATTAAACGGTTTTATTTAGCTTGCCCTGTTTGTTTATTTATTTGGGTCAAATCTAGTAATTGAAATTTGACCCACTTTCTGTTGACGTTTTATCTGAAAATTGGTATGCACTATTTTTAAGACTTTATTATAAGATTTAAGCTTCCTTACACTAACTGTCCCTCTCACAGATACGAATAATCTAATCCAATGGTTTAATTAAGTATCCACATGAAGTAGTTAGATACTTTTAGATTAAACTTTGTTCATTTATGAAGTACCCAAAGCATACCGTTATTTTTGTGTCAGGGGTTTTCCGCCACACAATCATACGACTTACCAGGAAAATTGATTGGTATGCGGTTGGCAATACCTCAATATATAACCTAAGACCATTGATTTTTTCTTCAAGTTATTAATAGAACGATTTGTGTTATCAACTATATAGTTGATCTAGATTTGCTCGAACCAATAAATGTACTTCGTAGTGTTGGGATTCCTTTCAAAGGCAAAAATGGTTAGAATTCTGATTGAAATACGGCCATAGTTATACGGTAAGACCCAACACTCTCGACTCTAGGTTATCTGTAATCTAGATTCGCCGATTACATTCAAGTCAAGTATCAGCAGTTAAAACATACGCTGAGACGAGGTAAAAATAAATTGAACTATGTGTCGGTGTGGGTGGAGGGGCGCAGAAAGTAAAGGTTAGCGTATTATTAACAAACTAATTCGGGGGACCCAAACAAACCATCACGAGGTGACCTACATTCCGACGTCTGAGGACGGCACAAGATACGGGCGTGAATCATGCAGGCGCGGCGCCGCCGCCGAGGCCGCCGCGCCGCGCGCCGCCCGGTGCCAGCGCAGCCCTCCCCACCTCAATTTCAAGTCAAGTCCCTATACCATTTTCCATACAACAACAAATTACTTGAAAATAAGGATAATACGGAAAGCCCTGATTGCTACGAACGGCATGTACCAACGAATTTTTTGTCTATAAGCGTATGACAATAAGCTTTCTAATGTTGAAAGAATTTTTGAAATCGGTTCAGTAGTTTTTGTGTGAAAACATTACAAACAAACATTTCCTCTTTATATTATTAGTATAGATTTATAGATAGTATAGATTCTATAGATATAAGGAAGTAATCAATATTGCAACCCATTTTACTTACATATTTTTGATACGTTCCTTTATAATTATAAATAGCACAGTTTATAAACATCAGATAAACAAACTAAAAATGCTCGGCCTAAAACGAGACGGCTGAATCACGAAGAAACGCGATGATCTCACAACATCAATGATTGCAACAACATGGCTCATGGCTACAAACCGCATCATGTAACTAAACGTTTCGTCACCTTCTAATGTTTGGAAGACGTTGGCGTGACAGAACGAAGCGAATTGTAGACAAGTATCAGTAATTATTTACCAACACAAATATTTGTTTTAACGCGCCAATCTCTGGAAGTACCAGTCCGATTTAAAAAAAATCTTTTTGTACTAGATAGCTACATTAAAGCTTCATTCAAAAGGTTAATAAGTTCTACAAAAATGAAGATCTTTACCAAATAAAGTCCGCGATAATGCTTACCAGTCGCTCTTGCGACTAGATCACTAAACCAACGAAGCAGAATTTATTTTAATCATTTGTCTGTTAAAGGTTTACAAAATAGTTTTTGGTAAGGTTTATTACAGAGATGGATGGACATTTATCCCGTTAAAACCTCTTCTATTTGAACTTAAATGTGTAGAGATTTTAAGGAAATAACCATCCTTGAGAAGGACAGGAACTATGCGAAACTTTTGTTATAACTAATCCAAGAAAATACATGTTTCGTATTTCCTCTGTTCAATACGTTAGTACGAAATACAAATATAATTTAGATAGCTCACTTATAAATAACGAATTAAAGGAAGATCGGTTATACACGTCTGACCTACATTTAGAGCGCAGTCGCATCGCATCCTATCGAAGGAATTTCACAACGCTATATGTTTTCCATTCATCCTTGGCATAGCGCCAGAGGTTTCAAAGATGCAGTTAATAGACATCTGCATCTTAAACCATGAGAAATTGAAATAATCCAATCCATCAATGCTACCAATATTTTCTAAGTATTATCCCGAAAATAAGTAAATCTACTGGTTAGTCCCATTATTCCATAGTCCATACCGAACCGAACCGGTTTTCGTATTATAGTAGGTATGGGGTAGGTCCAGCTACAATAGATCTCTTTAGGTCGCAGTGGCTTATGGGCATAATGGCGTATGACCCCTTCCTACAATGGGGTAGGTATAAAATACCACTTTCTACTTACTCAGCCTGGTCTTGGCTGTAATGGACAGCGGCATTTGCCTACTATGATTAGATCACACTCGAATTGCCAAGCATGATGAATACGGCTTATGAGTAGATTCCGGCGGACCTAAAATCATCCTCTAGTGAATTCCCATGCCGAACAATATGTAAGATTTTGCTTATTGCATCAGCCCCAAATACCAGAGGCATTTAAACGCCTCAAACGGGTCGTGTACGTTAAGCAATTTTTCTTAACGGTAAAAAATGCAGCAATGGATCTGTGTCGGTCCGTACACGGTGACCTTACCGATTTCGTGAGTGCGAACAATGGTAATAGTTAAACGGCTGCAATGTTTTGTTACACGGCAGTAGGCGCGTTGAAAAATGCAAGCCCGCGACCTTAGCCCACTTGTGAACCACTCGCTGGGCGCGTGAGCTCCGCCAACAGCTATGCGAGATGCCTCATAAAATGACACAGTTTCAAAACAAAACGCACGGTATAAACCGGCATAGGCTATCTTAAAGTAAATAAGAACTTTCACGTATGGAAATTTTAAAGATATCAGGGGCAAAGCCAATTTTGATTGTTACCTATTATGTATTTTCATAGTACAGTAGTAGGTAGACATGTCTTTCCATTGAATCACGATGAGATTTTTATCTACCTATACTTATTAATATTATAAAGAGTAAACATTTGGTTTATGTTTTCACACAAAAACTACGGGACCGATTTCAAAAATTCTTTCATCATTAGAAAGTTACATCCTAAATGAGTGACATAGGCTATATAATGTAACTAGGTGTAAACGAAACTATTGTTATGTCTAATTCCATGTATAGGTAAACTTAACAAATTGATATCGAATCACAACACAATTTATTTACCATTTACCATACCTAAATATTTACCATGTACTTAATAAATGTTACCATTACTAATAAATATTACCATTTACCTAAACAATTTTAGTGTGTTTTGTAAATCTCAAATATTATTAGAGGACAGGTTAAGGTTTCGTAATAGCATAATAGCAGTGGTGGCAACAACTCCCGATATGTTGATATAATTCTAAGCTAGAATCACTAATTATATCTCTTATTATTAAAGTGTGCCCTAGTGCTCTCTTTAAAACGACCAGTACAAGGTGAATTAATACCTGTAATACCTACATGTAATAGGCACAATACGTTAAGTTTGTCACAGATACGGTACACCGTGAGTGACGGCGTATTGTAACAGCGACCTTGTCGCGGCCCTTTCAATTGAGCAACAAACATCATTCATCACGACGACAAACAAAAAGACGCAGCAACAAACACATAATTAAACTCAACAGCACAAACAGGAAATTACGGCGGAGTAAATATTTATAAATGAGCCTGGTGTATAAGTTTTTAATAAAAATGGTGTTATGCGTTCATCTATACTATTATTATAAAGAGGAAAATAAATAATTGTTCGTGATGTTTTCACACAAAAACTACTGGACCGATTTCAAAAATTCTTTCATTAGCTATATAATATAATATTATTAGGTGTAAACGTAACTATTGTTATGTCTAATTCCACGCAGCCAAGCGTCCACTAGTCTCATCAATATTTTGTTCCTTTATTTAGTATGTATTATAAAAAAAAGTTTAACTAAACATTTGCAAGAGTATGGACTTAAATTTCAGCTGCAAGCAATGATATGTTATTATACCTATAAGTTATTAGAAAACAAGAATTTTTTAGATTAATTAATATAATATGTCAGATGTAGAATTTAATAATAATTTGTTTGTAAAGAAAAATATTGTACATAACTTTAATACAAGAAATAATGATAAATTGACTGTACCCAACTCTAGAGCTGGGTATAATCTCTACTAAGTAAAGTATCAAAATCATTTAACTGTGTTCCACAATAAAATACCTACAAATGACTCAGAAATTAAATATAAATTTAACATTAATAAAAACCTCCTTATTTAAAGCCTTCTAAAATAAATGACCACTTAGGTATAGTAAAGCGGGTAAAGCTAGAATTTGATTAGTACCTAGAAATATTTGGTTTAGTCGAAAAGGGCTACACTTTTTATATTTTTTAACCATCCCATTAGCGACAGTAGTAAATTTCTGCACGCAAAAAGAATTAAAGCGGTATCCACGGGTAAAGCTAGTAATGATATCATTTTGGATGATTTTTCTCTGGGAAAGGAAGTCTGCAGTTTTAGGCGTGGGCTTGTAAACACAAAAGTATAATCTCATTCACTTTCTAAAACTACATAGTAAAATGGTTTAACAAGTTTGCTTAGACGCTGCCTCGGATACCGTTGGTTCGTGTAAGTGTAGTTGAACTCGCTACACCGCACCGGTATATACAATACATATTATATAAAATAGCAAGTTAGTTTAAGGTTGTTCTCGCAATACGGTGAGAAAGAGAGAGTCGCCGAGTGTCTACGAGCTGATGTTGCAACAGTGTTGTTTTGCAGAAACAGTGCCTCTGGCAAGGCTGTCGGCGGCATGCGGCGAGCGCGACACGCGCTCGCTGGCAGCAGTCAGATCCTGTTTGTTTATTTATAGGCTGCAACGTTTCTCATATCTACTGCACTTACTATTGTTGTACTGCTATTATTATATTCATGCATACTTTGCACTTACTATTGTTGTACTGCTATTATTATATTCATGCATACTTAAACTCCTATTAAGACTGGAGGAACGATTAAATAATTATTAGCATTATTGATTCAATCGTTCCTACCAATGTTGGCTTCGCCTTCGGGCAAACTGAAAAGCAACGTTTTCGTCAATGCATCTATACTCGGTTTATTCAGACTTGTCCAATTTAGTAAAAAATCTTACAGCGTCTGTTTAACATAATATGTATGTTATTTAGATTACAGAATACATAGTAATTTAACGTAAAAACTAATGTATATGTACTACATTTTTAAACTAATATTTCAATAAAAATAGTGCTAAGATTATTTATCCAATAAGACAATTCCAGAAAAACCGACTTGTTGAGCTCAAATCAGCTCAATGCAAAGGTGTATTATTGGATTTGTAAATAATTCCATGATAAATTTTATGTAGGTACATTAAATTATTAGTGCACGCAAGCATTTCTCATCGTGCGATCGACAGATACTCTTCAAGCGGAAAATACAAAACTACAGATTAGAGATAGACATAATAGCAGAAACAATAACAAAAAGTTTCAAGACAACGATCTTGCAAATGTACTGAACAATCTAACACGACATTGACAGCGTAAACAGAGAATTTTCTCTTGTAACGTAATAAATAACAAGACGACACACTGACCTGAGTCTGCCTGAGTGCGCGGCTGAAAGTCGACTAATGTTTATGATTGTTTATGTTCTACCTACCATGCAACCTATCTGCTGCTAAAATGTACCAGAAGTGCTCTTACGAGAGTATACGAGAGTAAGGACACTATGACGCTACTATACACTAAATAAAAAAATCCATCGATCCAAAAAAATACTTTCTGCAATTTTCAATATAATAGCGTGAGAGAGGACATAGGCTACTTTTTAATTGGAAAAAAGTGTTGTAAAGGGTTGAAAAGGGGGATGAAAGGTTGTATGAAAGTATTGTCATTTTCAGAACTAGAAGCATAGGGGAGACTGGGGCTGGTCGTGACAGGGGTAGGTAGTTACAGCGGCAACGGTGGCTAAACAGGGAACGCTATATTGACGTGAGTAAGAGACAAATCATCACGCCACCACCGGCTAGCACGCCACGGGAGCCAGTGGCGCCAGCGCTTTTGTGAGAGGAGCCCGTACACGTTTCCGTCAAAACAATAGGTTACTAACATTTTAGTTTTTTCTTAATATTAGTTTACAAACTATTTTCCTTTAAAGCAGATATGTGTTTGTTGTGATATTTGTGCCCTAATCCTTTCTTTTTGCAACGAATCTACGTTTATACAGTTATACTTATTTTAGTTTTTACTACTTAATCTTGAAAGGTCAGTTTTGGCGTTGGGGCTAAAAGTGACATTTGTTCGGGGCAGGTTGTTACATGTTATACCTGCCCCGTAGTACTGCTTGCCGACTGATAATAGAATTGGAGCTTCATATTTTTTTGTTTTTTTGTAGGATGAGGACGTATAAAAGAAAAACTGAGCGTGGAAAAATATCTAAAGAGATTTACGAAAAAGCAGCAGCTATTTTGAAAGAGGATAAAACTTTAAAAAATCGTGGCATCGCAAAAGATCTTGGATTATGTCATATGTCGCTAACAAGATATTTGAAAAAACGTGAAGAAGCAAAAGAGAAGGACACACCTATAGAATCAATCACAGTTGGCTACCAGAAGAACAGATAAGTTTTCAACGATGAGCAAGAGGGCATTTTGGTAAGTTACTTCATTAAAAGCAGCCAAATTTACTACGGATTGACGCCAAAAGATGTCAGCAACAACGAAGTTACTATGTTTTTGGTTTAATGAGGCAAAAGACTGCTATATAGACATTGTAGTTTGTCATTGTAGACAATAATTGTATTAAACTGTGATTGTACTTAATAAAAAAGTGTTATATTACGTTTGGTTTTTATTGTAACATTTTGCCCCTTATAGTGTAACAACCAGCCCCTGGCGCGGGGCTAAAAGTTACACGCCACTTTTCCCAGAATTCATTCATTTATGTCACTTCTGATAGTCTGGTATCTAAAATTGATTTTAAATTAATAACCCGAATAGTTGCATAATACAATAAACCTAGATTCCGGTAAAACAATCAAACAATAAAAAAATAGCGACACTTTATAAAAAAAATGTCACGACCAGCCCCAGTCTCCTCTAATCCACATTGAATATTTTTGTAAAATTTTTGATTCAGGAAAATTATAATAACGGGTACTCACTGGGTAGAGTTGGTAGATGTCCGTAATTAAAATATGTATGTAGCAATTATAAACGAACCTACCGTATTCTTAATCCACGCGAGCGAAGATGTGGGCGTCCCCTAGTATTAAATTAAATTAATAATCTTCTGTATATATAAAAGGAGAAGGTGACTGACTGACTGACTGACTGACTGACTGACTGACATATCAACGTAGGGCCTAAACTATAAGGGTTAGAAACTTGAAATTTTGCACAGGGGTTCCTTAAATAACGTAGGGGAGCACTAAGAAAGGATTTTTGAAAATTCACCCCCTAAGGGGGTAAAACGGGGGTGCAAATTTAGTATGAAACTTTGCCGTTTTTGAAGTCAAGTGGGCAACCGGAACGCGGGCAGACGTCGTTGATGGGTCTAATTCTACGCGAGCGAAGCTGCGGGCATCCACTATCTATATGTATATATAAAAGGAGAAGGTGACTGACTGACTGACTGACATATCAACGCAGGGCCTAAACTATAAGGGTTAGAAACTTGAAATTTTGCACAGGGGTTCCTTTTATAACGTAGGGGAGCACTAAGAAAGGATTTTTGAAAATTCACCCCCTAAGGGGGTAAAACGGGGGTACAAAGTTAGTATTTTTTGAAGTCAAGTGGGCAACCCGAACGCTGGCAGACGTCGTTAATGGGTCTAATTCTACGCGAGCGAAGCTGCGGGCGTCCACTAGTATATTAATATTGTTCTACTCCATGTAGCGTCCATAGCCCAATGGCTCGAGTCGATTCAATGTGATCGAAAGAGTTAAGCAACGACGGGCGCGGTCGGTTTGTGGATGGGTGACCGCTAGTGGCAAAATTTCATGGACGCTACCGTGCTTCGAAGGGCACGTAAAGCCGTCGGTCCCGGTTGTTTTCAATGTTAAAAACAGTCGTTAAGCCTTGTCGAAGACCTTCGGGTGGCTTGAGAACATTCGACACTGGGTTGGCCACTAACCCCTCCACGAATCCGCATTGGAGCAGCGTGGTGGAGTATGCTCTAGACCTCCCGCAGATGCGTCTGTTGGGGAGACCCGTGCCCAGCAGTGGGACGTCAATGGGTCGCAGCGAGCGACTCCATCATCTATAATCAGGTAATATGTACCTACACTATTTTTATTAAAATATACCGCCTTAGCTTCTCTTTCATGTAAACATTTATTTAAAACACTCCCAAGAAAAATAAACAAACATTCTCGGGCATATTTTTTTTCAATTTTGTGACTACATATACCTATTTAAATCATAATTACACATCAAAACTCAAGTCAATCGCTCAAATATAAGAAAAAATTTGATAGCACCCAAGACCAATAAAGGAACCTAATAATGCTACTTAAAATAGTATTTTCGTTGTGAGCCAGTGTAATATTCCAACTACATATTCCCAAACCTCCAAAACCTACACGGCAGCTGGCTACTTTCATTGCACCACCAAAGCTTGTGTCCCAATTCAACAAAACGCATTAAGTATAATCTCACAACAAACGTAGATCTGAGAAGTGTGTTTGAGTTTGAAATACATACGATACCGTGCCGTCAAAACAACTTGCGCAACAACTGTACCTACCTATTTACTCGCTACTCGCACTCCAAGCGGATGTCACTTTGCCCTAGTTAACATAACAGCCCGAATATGTACCGTATAGTATTAGTATTATATTAACTAGTGCATCAACACCTGCTCGAGGCTGCTTAGGTACGTCTGAACACTTTATGCAAGTATTCTGTGACTTAGGCAACCTTCAATAAACCCCCAAAACAGTTTTTCGGTGATACAGCGAACAAACAGTCTATACAGAGTATTGAGACCTTGAAAGTGTCGCTGAGACTAAATACTTCCGAAGAAGTAAGTTAAGTATGTTAAAAAGTAACGAAGTTATCTGGAGTCCATATGAACTTAAATACAAACTCGTGTTAGAGAAACCAAAAAAAAATCTTTTTAAGATGGCTGATGCCATAAGCAGTACCTACGGATATTACGTTGGGTGTCTCTGTGTATACCATATATATCATATATTTTATATATCATGTTTTTGCAAGGAATGTTGGAGTTCTAAGGTTGGAGTCTCAGTTGGAGTCACACTCATTTGAGGTGTATTATTAAGAGTATTATTAAGTAGCGTAATGAAAATGATATTATTAGCAAACAATGTATCTGGCATCATCCGAGGTAGAAATTGATGTGGTTATTTACGATAAATAAGATTAGAGGCTAGTCGATAAACCCCGAGTTACATGATCATGTAACACGGGGTTTATCGCAATAGATTTAATGACCTGTAATGTCTATATACTTATACAACTGATATATAAATAAATTTCTTTTTTGGTACCTAATAATTGCATAAGGTTTTACTGAAAAATATAACACCTAAATATTCAAAATCTGGCTATGGTGGATCTAATATATTATGACCTTAACAGTTTCCACAGATACAACTTAGACCCTTGTTGTGTTGTAGACTTGTTGGAAGTTCTCAAATCTTAACAATGAAGTGTAAACTGAAGCGACGTTTACGTATGTTGCCATTGTAACCGTTGTTATCAAGTAAAACAAACAAGGACAAACAAAAATTCAGCATACATAAATTAGAAAAAACAATAATAAAGCATATCAACACAATCTAAGTACATACCTACCTACTTGAAATACGAACCGTATAACTGGCGTAACTTGAGCCAGCGACGTCGTAAGTAATCCGGTTGGTTAGAAAACCAGACTGAACTTTCTACGTTACACAACTGTTTTGCGATTTGCTTGCAATGAAATTGTGTCACAAGTCACACACCTTACAGAATACTCTTTTCATGAAGCTGACAGTCAAAATAATACAAGCTAGCAAGCACTAAGATATAGAGCAGGTATTCTAAGGAGGAACAGAGAATTTTGATTAACTAGATATGTTAATTTTCCAACCAGATGACCAAAATAGTGTACCGGCCTGTCGAGAAAAGTGTCGACTGTACAGGGGACTTCTGGGGTTGCGGGCGGCAAGGCTATGGGCACTAATGGGCAGGTTCAACAAGCTCGCTCGAACCGACCACACAGTAGTCGGGCAGTGTTGAAGGGCACTGCTGTGTTATTACATTGAGCCGAACTAGGCCCAAAGTTCGAATTAGGCCACCGACCGAGCATTTACTGGGTGAAAATCTAAATTCCCACACGTCGGCGGCAGTAGTCCTCGGCGTCGCGCGTCGCTCTCACGATGTCCGAGTAACTTTAAAAGATGATGCTCGTAAACATATAATGTCAGAATATCCTACAGTTCAGATACGAAAATAATCAAGTATCAACTGAAAAGTAAGTCAGACACCTCCCCGAAAACAATTATAAACTGTACTTAATTAAGTGTAGTAAAAATAAACAATGGTCACATAAATGATATAAATGTATATCCCTCTTTCACAGTACATAATTAATTTTAAAAGTATAATTTGCCTATTAATTTAACTGATTTAATAGGCCTATTATAACTGTAAACTAATTAGTGCAGTAGTAGTGGGTTTTATTTGGCTCACGTCCGTTGGTAATAAACCCAACTACACCTCAGGTGTGGTGCTATGTAATGGCAAAGTAGTATAATGCTAGAGATAGATCTCTAAATTATCACTTTGAGTAAAATTAGGTAACAAAACTTTTTCCAGAGGAGTTAAACAATTTAGTCTGTATACTGTAGTACTGTAATGTATATGTCGGTCGTGGCCAGCCAGATATTAGAATGGATCACTTCATGATATGTTCGAACTTTACTTTACCGTTTCATTTAAACTACAAGTTTTGATAATACGTCAATCCACGTTTAGCGATATCTTTTATGTAGGGTAGGTATTCATGATATAAAAAATAAAAAGGGTAGGGTTTAGGCATAGTATATAGAGTCGCTCCTCTACCGTTTAGGTCAGGTTTTTTATCGGAAATAATTTCGACAGTCTTATCTCGATAATGAAAGATAATTTTTACATAATATTACAGACAGATACGTCAACAGAAGACAAGAAGAAGACTGTCAGATATGTCGACGGTGCGGGGTTCTTATTTTTTGCGTAAATTTAAATTTAAAGTGACCTGAACCAAACCTAATTTTACAGTCGGACTGTCACAAATGTCGACGGAACCCCGCTTCGCGGTATAGATAACGATATCCGCGCCTCTAACTGTGGTGGATAATGTAACTACATATTTAACGATATGACCACTAATGTTTAACATTATCATGAAGTATATATTGTAGTCGTGCGTTTGGCTGTTCATATCGTTAAACGCTGACTATTAATTGATCTGGTCAGACCATATCATGATGTGGGCAGCTGGTATATGTTCGACCATATTTTAAAGAAATGGTCGAACATATCATGGAGTGATGAATTCTAAGATCTGGTAACGATATAGGTACTGTAATTATAAGGCTTTACTTATTTGTTTTGAAATGTTCATTCGAATATATCAATTGTGTTTGTTATGAAAGCAAATCCGTCCCAGCTTATAGTGCAGTAAAGAAACTATAAATAGATAAAATAAAGGACACAAACAATAAGTAAATACATTCATGTGAGTATTGAAAATACTATAATAGGTTGCCATGACACAGGCGACAATGTAACTGGGAAGCAATATAAAAGAGGCACCTTCACGGCATGGCGTATGTGTTGCATGCATTCTACGCGGCCAGCGCTGAGCAGAAACACGAAAGCAATCGAGCGTCTGTTTGTAAACACGGCTTCAAGTGAAGGTTAATAGTTTCACTTCGTAAATAAATAAGTTACGAGTACATACAAGTTTAGTACGTGCGTGCCGGGCCAGCCTTGCATTGTTTTTCTCTTATTTACAAGGTATTATTTAGCTTCATTGCATTATTTGGAAGTTACTTGATTTTGGTCAAAGCTGTTTCAGTAGGCACAGGACTGCTCTGAGTGGTATCGTTTAGGAGAGGCCTATGTCCAGCAGTGGAACTCAAAAGGCTGATGGATGGATGGATGTTCAAAGTATTCAAGCTGAATCTAAACCATTATCCTACTAAGTTGGAAGTGCTCTCGGACAGGACTCTATCTCTTGGACATAAATATGTAACATCTTTTGAAATAAGGGAAGGTACACTTGATATTTTCGAAAAATGCGAGCTGCTCTGGCCGCTGTCACAACACAACAAATAATAAAAAAGTAAAAAGATGGATACTAAAGGCCCACCTATTATTATTATTGCTCTCATTAAAGATAACTCTTGCTCGAATTGCGTTGCAAGCTGCTTCCATGGCTGCGATTGGGGTTGATGCGAGCGCTCCAGTATTTGTCAACAGGCAAGTCCCTGTACGCTGTTGAGTTCTTTGATGCATGTTGCCTTATTTATTATACATATGTAATGACTGGCCTATGTTAGCAATAGTCGCCTAAATCCAATGCATGTTGGTTGGCTTGATGCTTGAGCCGACAGCAGATTCCCAGCGCATTTTTTGCTTTGCTTTGCTTTCGTAAATACCTGTAGTAGGTGTTAATTTCAGGTTAATCCGGACGGTCAAGGATGATTCCAAGATTCTTGACTTTCTTAGAGAACGCTATATTCGTGCCGAAGAGGGTTGTGGTATATTGCCTGTCCAGCTATCTTGTCCTTCTAAGGTACTTACTATACCTAATCGTTTTGTTATAATTCACATTGAGTCTTGTTCGCTTGCACTAATTTTCTACTGTTTGTTTGTGTTGCTTGCTTTATGTTAGATACAGTGTTGGGGCAGCATCCTATAGTGGAGATGGCTAGATCATCTGAATTACTTTGTATGTCCAAGCGTGCGTCGTAGAGCTCTTGGATCAAATCATCAACCACAATCGGCTACTCAAGAGGTGAAAGAACCTCACCTTGTGGAGTACCCACAAGGTTGGTTGGATGAGTGTGTGTGGTTCGTTTGGCGGGGCCAACAACGGGCTTTAATCTTATTTCACCCGGAATGCCAGATTCACGCGAAAAGAAACTCGTAAAAGAATTTTAACAATTCTTTAAGTGAACTAATGACATTACCTGAATTGAGTAATGCAATGTATATGCAACGTGGTACATACTACATACCTACATGATACAATTTCTACTTTGTTTTCTTCTTCATAAATTGCCAAAACTTCAACAATCAATTGCTCGCAACCGAAATGCGGTTATATTTCGGTGCGCGAGTTGTACCTACATTACCATGATAACTAAGATATTTTTTATACGATGGGACGAACTATACGACGATTGGTATTCGTCACATCTGTTATTGTATAAGTATCGTCTGACGCATTAGGTAAAGATTGAAAATCAATCGTTTGTTTTTAACAATGCGAAGGAAAGTTAAACAAACACAAGCGTGAATTGGTGCTTACCGTTTGATAACGTCGCATTTTAGAGCGACCGAGTTACCTTATTCGAGTACTAGTGTACGCCCGCAGCTTCGCTCGCGTGAAATTAGACATAATAATAGATTAAAAAGTAAAAGCCTATAACCTTCCTCAGGCTCTAGACCAGTGATGGGCAAACTACGGCCCGCGGGCCAACTCCGGCCCGCGAAAGTATTTAATCCGGCCCGCCGAGGGTCCGTCGACATGGATAGTATATAGCCCGTTATAATTACGTTTTGACGGTCGAGAAGAAAAAGTGGATTTTACTTAGTAGAATAATAGTTAAAATAATATTATTTTTTAGGGTAAAAGGTATTTTGTAATATTTGTGTTTAATGCTGTAATGTTTTATAAAATTATATTAAAAGCTTTAACACAAAATGCATTTTTTCTATAATTCTGGCCCTCCTCTAGAATTTCTAAGCCTTTGTGGCCCGCCATTAAAAAAGTTTGCCCACCACTGCTCTAGCCTATCTGTGTACCAATTTTCAATTAAATCGGTTCATTCGTTTTGGCGTGAAAGCGAGACAGACAGAGTTACTTTCGCATTTATAATATACTAGTGGACGCCCGCAGCTTCGCTCGCGTTACACATTCACTGACTTCAAAAATGGCAAACCATCCTTGAACTTCAACGAACATTTAAAAAAAAGAATTGGCCAAATTGGTCCAGGCGTTGTTGAGTTATGCGCTTACCAACACATTTTGCGATTCATTTTTATAGTAAGTATAGAAGATTAGTAAGTAACTATGGAAGTATGGATAGTTACGACTACGAGGCAATTTTTCTTACCTGGTTCCGCAATCACGATATGGTTACGTGCAGCGCGCGATACCTTAAACCTACTTGTCACTGGCATTGGTGACCACTGACCATCTGCCCATTCCATTCCTGCGTAACAAACAAAACGTTTTGTACCTAGATGAATGTTAGCAACATGGCTATGTAGGATGTAGGTGGTACTATGACGGTTAGAATGGGTCCAATTTTCGAGACATTCTCTAGTTATGCTTCGTGTGAGTTATATTCGTGATTATATTTCCAATATCGAAACGTGTAGTTAGGCGTTACTGACTACTTAAAATATAATAATATGATAAGTACCTACCTACCTACCTATGTTGTGCTTGATGTTAAAGGTAATAACGACTCAATGCAAAAATCTAAACATGATGGGAATCATGGCTGGAGGAAGTAGGTAATCATGTTGTATTAATTTAGTATGTACCTCTAACCATTGCCTCTAACTATGCACTTAACTAAGTACCTACCTATGTTACCAATCCAGACATTCCAATCTAGGTAATTTCGTACGTAGTAGTAATGCAAGCATTTGAATACTTACACGTCCAGACATAAAAATACACTAAAATGAAGTACATAGGATAAAATTATATTTTGATAAATTCAGCGACATTGACTTGACAAGATTAGATCCAAGGCCGTCTAGCCTAGAATAGTGAAAGTTTGGTTATGTGGCAATGTTCGATGAATGGAAACTTTATTGATAGGTACCTCGTATTTTGAAGAATATCACTTAGGGTCTATAAAAGTACGGATAACTTACCATTTCGATTTCAAACAAAAGTAATAATTGACCTCGTACAGAGACCCGTGCTAAAATGTTTGACACCACAATAATTGACAGACGAACAATTAATGTTTACATGGAAGCACATAAATTAGAAATAAGATAGCACAAAAAATAGCTGTATCGTCTGATAAAATCACTTTTTGCAAAAAAAAATTAATCATGTAAGTTAACTGTCAGAAATGGTAGTCATGGACACAGAGTAGGTACATTTTACGTCACGGAAGACAAAAAAACTGCATGAACTGAACTATTGGCTAGAGCGCGCCATCTATTATTAAATGATTAAACTACATAGCGGTTTGTTTAACCAAAGCTTATAATACCAGAATCGGAATCATGACAATAAATATGTAACGTTATCTATTGCTCTTTTTTTTTCGACTGGACAGTTGCTGTTGGCCATATTGGTCTTTACAGCATCATATATGCGAACAAGGTGTAGCAGAATCCACAATCTGCCTTTCCATAAATAACTGGGTTTGCGACTAATATATGGCCCCGACTATGGGGTACGGATCTCGGCTTAAGCCGGCTACGGATACGGTGATCGGATCGGGCAAATGATACATATCTGGACCCACCTTTAGGCATCAAGGATCGGGGTGTAACGAACCACTTGAGGATACCTTGTATGAAGGCGGGTAGTGTAAGGTTTTTTATTTCTTTTGCTTGCTGTTGGACTTTCTTCCCCCCGACCATCAGCGGGGAAATAGTGGGTGAAATATTGATTGTAAGATTCCTGGACATACATACGCACGAGTGAAGTTAGATAAAAGCTTATATTAAAATAGCGGTTTGCATTGTATCCCATCTCTATGGTCATTTTTATGCGACGTACAGGATAGCACCGAGCAAATTACTTTTGACGTGATAACGTCTTATAAATTGATGAACATCGACAGCGCATATAAAAAAAGTGTCCCGTTCCGCGTGCAAGCGAGAGCGCGCAACAAGCGATAGAGAGGCACGATCAAACAAATGATAGGGGCCCAAAAAAAACAACATGAATTATACATCAATTTATTAATCGGAATTTAATACTGTATTACATAGAAGAAATGCACTTCTTACAAACATTCAGAAGACTTCCCTTTGGGACAGTTTATTTGGAGCTGCTCTTTCTCCATTTACCAAGTTTAATAAATATGCACTATGTATTTTGATAATAAAATTATTTATGAAGATCTGCATTGCCATATACTTAAAAATCTATGTATATTTTTCACAAGCTCTCATTTTTCAAAGTAAGTTCTTAAATATAAAGTTAAGCATGAAACTACTGCCTATGAGATAATCCGGCTGAATAAATAAAATTTTGTAGTAAACAACAAATAATAAAATACTTTAATAACGTTATATGATCATACTGTCGCTGCTACTAAATTTGTCAACAACATTTTCCATCACAATAAAGGAAAATTGAATTAACTTAAACAAAATTAATTGAATTTGTCAATTCGGTGACCGCATGGAAAGGTGTTTTGACTCATATCCAACATAGTGAATAATTAATTTTGGAGAAAACACACTGCACAAGAAGACTACCAATATAAATACAAATGACATCTAAATTCATTCAGTCAAGTGGAACATGTATAAAGTATGTATTCAATTAAGAAATAATCATAATCAGTCTTGTTTAGAGAAAACATTACATCAACACGCGCAAAAACGGAGTGCACATCTTGATACTTATTATCACAATACATTATGTCAGATATGATGTCATCCCTTCTCTTGGACGTAACTAGTATATAAATCCCCTGCTACGCTACTTAGTGTTATTATCACAGTTGTTTAGTAGAGGTGGGTGCAGTACTTTGTACATAATACAGGAGTTACCTGCAATCGCGACCATACTCGATTGTCACTCGTTGGCCCAATACGTACACGGCGTACCATCTTACTAGCCCGTTTCACTCTATTCGCTCACCACCTAATCATTACACTTCGTAAATATAATTAAACAAAACTAATGACTGGGACAGGCTAGTATGCAATGTTTAGGAATCCATCTTAGAGATGAAATTGTAATGCACACATATACACATTCTTTCATTGCAGTCTTTCTCTTAAAATGTACATGAATAACAGCAAATCTCGCGTCATACTTTTCTGGCACTAGATTTGCTAACCCGTTGTTCACCCCTTATATTCCGGTTTGACCCATCTGTATCATGATATATTTATGTATTTAAATATACGGGAATTCTAGACAATAACGTTTACGTCCCTCTGAACTGGTACAATTTTGTCACCTTGTGGTAAACTGAGAACTAAAATTGAATAACAATAAAATATTAAATCTTACACCTATCATATAATATTATCTGTGAACGACTTGCAAGCTTTGTAGTTACAAACTTTCGAGAAATCCGCTCAAATAGTCAAAAAATATATTTTTGTCTAGTAAAACACTACCCAAGTACAGGAGCTGGTGTTCTTATGCAATAACAATTGACCAACGCAACGACAGGTTATAGTAATGAAATATCACAGATTTTTTATCTTTGGACAGTAATGGGCTTCTAATCAATACATAATAACTGCTTTTGTACCATATTACGACGTCCCTATCCAGTCAGCCCTAGAACCCCTTTACGTACAAAGAAACTCCAGTAATTAACTAGACGAATTACGTGAATCACATAATATAAAAATAATCAAAAACAAATATGAAGAATTCACTTATTTTGCTAGAAAAGAAAGTAACCGTTGTTCAAATTCGTAACGATCAAAATACTAATCACCTTATGTTAAATGCACATATTTACATTCCTCCTACATGTTTTAGAACGGTAGAATCAATTTATTAGCATTCAAAGCCCAGCCGTCGCCTATGTCGAATTGACGTAGACTAAAAATCTTAGGCATAAATATTTAAGTTTTAGATCTAATTTTTAATAAAAAATAATCTTGAAATCAGTGACTTTAAAATGTCATTGACATCACTATAAGTAAGAAAAATATTCACAATTTTATCTGGCAATACAGATTGTTTTGTTCCGGAAGTATATCAAAAGCATTATAATTTATTAATACTAAGTTGTCCCACACATTATCATTTCTTTGTTACGATCATTGTAACAATAAAATTCTGGAAATAATAATTTTTACAAAATACGTCAGATTATATCTCTGGTCTCTGTAAATCCTCACTTTAAATTTTAATTATCTTCTAATGTTTAGTGCATTTCGTACATCATACAGACATTTTAAAGAACGAAAGGCACCCAGGATTACACATGAGGGTACCAACACCAACTACTCTAACAAATATAATGATTAAATCCTAATGGTGGAAATGACCAGTAGATCTAATTTAATCCACCAAATATCTTATATCATACAACATCTGTTGACCCTGCATTATTAGTGACAACTCAATATTATTTTAAATTCTGTTGAACTAAATATTAAGAATATCAATTATTCATTGAATGAAACCACATGATAAGATATAAATGTATATGCATATGTTTCCAAGATAAATGAAATTTAAAGGCTATTTATATAAATAAGTTGTTGTGTATAATAATAGTATGTCACTGGTTTACATTAATTATGGTCAACCGTTGTTGTATTTATCTTTAAAACTAACACACTTATAAAATCTTGAAATTGAAACGATCTGAAAGATAATCCACAAACATTTAGATACACAACTAGTGCAATTATGTTGGGTAATTAATGATATTACACATTAAAGACTACTTATTAGCGGTCTTAGCAAAAACACATATTTAAGTATTTATAAATATGAAATTTTATGCTTCTATTCAGATCTAAACGAAATATTCTAAATAAAATGTTCATAAGTAAAAAATAAACCGTTACTTGCCCTGCTTGTTTTGAGATACACATTTATATCATTAACAACTTTAACACTAAGTACGACATCAAATTGCATATTTGAAAACATCAAGATAGCTTTATTAGATGATGAGGAAACACCAATATAGATAATAATAATATGAGCAGAGCTGTACGGTTTTAAATGTTAATATCATTTACTGTTGCACGGGAGCGGCGTATAGCAGAGGCCCGGGGGGCAGGTGCGGGTAGGGCACGCCCGCGCCCACAGCCGCTTGGTATCCACAAGGGCCACCGCCGCCGACGCCACCGCCGTAGAATTTACCACCTAAATAAAATCAATATGGACGCTTGTTTATTGGAATTAGTTTTCTTAACATCAAGATAGTAGGATTAATTTTTCAATACATTTGTATCATTGTTACAATTGTCCCAATAAACCCTGAGCTGACAAAGACAATGTAGGACTAATAATATTGTATACATAGTTATGTGCGATTTAAGAAATTAAATCACTTGCTATAACGGACACATCGTGAGGAAACCTGCATGCCTGAGAGTTCATCCATAATTTCCTCGAAGGCACGTGAAGTCTGCCAATCCGAACTTATGCCAGCATGGTGCACTTAGGCCTAATCCCTCCCATTCTGAGAAGAGACCCATGCCTATCAGTGGGACTAAGAAAGGATTGTGAAGATGATGTGATAGGAGTAAATTATTTGATTTATGTACTTTGGTGAAAAACAGAGAAAAAGGCCTAACCAGCACAAAAACAATTTCATACCTAACTGTAAGTACACACTCACACTTGTTTTCTCAGATCTCACTAAGTTTCAATCAGTTCCTTAATTAAAAATTGCTAACTTACCAAGCATATCTTGATGATGAGGATGCATTTGTGGGTAATGAGGAGGTGTAGCAAAGTGGGGAGGTGGTGAGCCATACGATGAAGATCCCGATCCAGCTGACTTGTTGCCGCTAGTGTTATTGTTACGGTATTGCTGTCCACCATTACGTGTATCTAAAATAAATACATGAATAAGAAAAATAGGAAATTTAAAACAATTTACATATTTTTACATTACATCATAAATTCAGTCTTACTGTTGTAAGGCCGTTGACCATATCCATTTTGATTATTGTAAGCATTCTGGTATCCCTGATTGTATCCACCTTGGTAAGTGCCCATGGATTCAAACATATTGGGGCTTGGGAAAGGTACTTGCTTCTGGTAGTTATTTTGTCTATAACCTTGAGTGTTTTGATTGGCTTGATTAGAGAATCTTGGAGCTTGTTGATTCATATTACGATTCTGAAAACCATTCTGATTGGCAGTTTCGTTAGATGCTGTAGCCATTTTATTGTTCCAAGTATTATTGTTTTGTTGACGAGGAGAGCTTGACCCACTATTATTGTCTTTTCTTTGTTGCCAACGGTTCCGACCTGTGATAAGTTAATAAATTATGATTTGAGTTTTTAATTATGTATTCATTTTATAAAACATTATATTACTTTTCTAATATAAAACAGTTGTAATTGATTGTTATTTAATATTATTTGTTATATATTAAATTCGTTACTTACCAGAGCCGCTGTTGTTGTTTCTTGCCATGTCATTAAGCTTAGTTGGAGGAGTCTGACCCGTTTCACGAAGCACTGCAACCAAAGCACGAGCCTGCCGGGCATCTCCACTGGTGAAGTATGTGTAGGCAGTACCAGACTGCTGGCAACGCCCAGTACGCCCTTAAATGAACATGGCACCAAATTATTTTTGACAATTTTACCATGAAAAATATGATTAAAAAGAAATAATTTGGAGTATATTTTTATTTACCAATCCTATGGATATAATCTTCAGAGGAGTTAGGGTAGTCATAGTTAACAACAAATTTCACATCTTCCACATCCAAGCCCCTAGCAGCTACATCAGTAGCAATCAAGATAGTAGTAGATCCATTGCGGAATTCACTGAGTACAGCATCTCGTTCAGGTTGGGATTTATCACCATGAATAGCCAGGGCCTTGTGTCCATTTCGCCGAACTGCACGTGCTATGTCATCCACCTGAAATAAAATTTAAAATTAGTCAGCTCGATAAGTAACAATAGTGACTAATTAATACATAGTTCAATTATGATTGATGTTACCTTCTTTTTAGTTTCAACAAAAACAATGACTTTATTATCTTTTTCAGAAGATATTTCTTTTAAGAGGTTTGTCAATTTGTTTTCTTTTTCATGCTCTTCACATACTTCAATGATTTGCTTAATGTTGTTATTAGCAGATAGGTTTAAAGATCCAATGTTAACTTTGACATAATCATTTAAAAAGTCTTCAGCCAAAGCTTGTATTTCTTTAGGCCAAGTAGCAGACCACATCAATACTTGACGATCAGGGCGAATCTGCTCAATGATTTTACGGATTTGTGGTTCAAAACCCATATCTAGCATCCTATCAGCTTCATCCAACACTAAATATGTGCAACGTCTCAAGTTTGTAGTACCTCTTTCCAAGAAGTCAATCAATCGGCCAGGAGTAGCAATGACAATCTCTACACCCCTTTCCAAGTCTCTGGCTTGTGGGCCCTTAGGAGAACCACCAAACAAACAAGTGTTTCTTATGCAACCTCTAGCACTGTACGCTTGAGCTACTGATTGGATTTGTTGAGCTAACTCTCTAGTGGGTGCAAGAATCAGAGCAATAGGGCCTTCTCCTCTCTGCAAGCGTGGCTGATGGACAATGTGAACAGCAGCAGGAAGCATATAAGCAAGAGTTTTTCCTGATCCTGTTGATGCAATTCCAACCATGTCACGACCAGATAAGGCAATTGGCCATCCTTGCGCTTGTATTCCAGTTGGTTCATCCCAGCCTTGTTCCTTGATGGTATTTAAAATGTGATCAGGGAAGTTACCTTCATCAAATATTTGATTAGGTCGAGGAACATCATTGCCACTGACAGTAATCTCCTTTGTAGCACGGAAAATTTGAACATCATCATCAGTTCGAGCCTCAACATTAGCATGAGGTTTGTAAAAATCTTTCTGTATTGGACCAAGTTGAGATAAATCCCAATTTGGTTTCACCAAACTATCTCCAGGATGCTTTGCTTTCAAACTTTGTTGCTTGCGTCCATTAAATTCATTGGATTGTTGCCCTGCATTTGGAACATACATCTTCTTTTGTCCAAAGGCTTGCTGATTTCCATTTTGATTATTAAAAGATTTAGGTCCAAAGTTGGGTTTGGGTTGGTAATTTTGTTTTGGCCCACCAAAATCATTTTTTCCATTGTAAAATTGCATGTTACCACCACCTGACTTGTCACCCTCATATTCATTCTTCTTATTGTTTTGATTGTTGTTGAAGTTGTTTCTGGGTCTGTATTCTTTAGGCCCACCAAAATCATGACTTCCATCACTTTTATAGTTAAAGTCATTTCTCATTCCATTAAAGTCGTTTCTAGGGCGATAGTTGTTTTTGTTAGCCATATTTCCCCTGGGTCCAAAGGGTTTGGGCCCACCAAAATCGGGCACACCATTGAAGTATGGCATTTTACCGAATTGTTCATTCCGGTCAAGACGAGGTCTGAAACTAAATAGATATAAAAAGATAATTACAATAGGAATAACACAGAGAATAACATTTTTGTATGGAACCAGCATCACCATAACCTAAACATCATAACAGTAGTGTTACACTCACCACTTATTACATGGGATCTAAACAAACTGGTAAAAGCAGGTGTACACACTCCTCTGCCTAACCTACTTTTACCAGTTCATGTTTAGGTCCCATGTAATAAGTGATGAGTAACACTACCGGGAATTTGATATTAAAAAAAAACAATAAATACTTTGCCAAACCTGGGAATCAAACCCAAGACTTCAAGCTGCACTCATTTAAGCTAGACCAAAAAGGCAGTTACAGTTATTTACAACATCACCATTTAAAAAGGAACTTGTTATGAACCTGTAATTAATCTTGATGATGAAGATTGATATCATAGCTAAATAATGTTAATTTAATTTCTGAAGTTTATATGCCTTTGAATTTGAAAGTCCATCAATTTCCATTCAAAAGTTTCTTCAAAGCAATATCTTTGTCAATTAACAACCGAATGGTTAAATGTAGCTTCCAAGTATTTTTAATATTACCTTTTTAAATTAATCTTATTTTAATTGTCATCTGTGGTTGGTATATAACTTTAAATTAGTAAGTACTTCAGAACCAAAAATAAATAATACAATGCTACACGGCATATGCTCAAGTAAAAAACAATGCCACTTAACTAGTTGAACAACAAAAAAATGATTTTATTTAAATCCACAATGGATCGAAGCATCCACCATAATTATAAGTTACAAATATAATACCCAACTGACAGACACAATACAGGACATACAAAGTATTAATCATTAGCAGGTTCCAAATGCACAAGTTTTATTGGAAACAAACCCAAATGTTTAAAAGAAATAAATAAAAAATGATGAAAATGATAGGATTTAAGATATTTTGTCGCTTATATCTAAAAACCCACCAACCTACATCAGCTGAGTCGTGTCGAATAGATGCATTTCACAAAATGGCCGCCAGTAAGAATCGCAACTATCGAAAATCTGCTTGCAAGTATATGGAGTATTATACATCGAAAGTATCATTAAAAGCAAACTTACATTGGATGTTGATTGTGAAAGCCGTTATACTGCATTTTCAGGCTTTGAATCCTTTGTAATAAGCAGTACCGACGTGGTGGTCTACGCTTGAATAGATAACTGGAATACCATACAAACAAGGAAATTTCTATATAAATCAATCGAATAGGTTTTTTATAGATTTATGCATATAAATGCACTTACCTCTCGTTATAGAGAGAATATATAATAAAATTACACTTTTCTCATTAACAGCGACGATCCTCGTCCACCCGGCTGAACAACTCGCTGGACTTGCTGAACAATGGCCGCCGCGCCGGAAAAGGAAACGCCTAGAAATTTAAGTGTTGGCACGAATAATTTTATTGATTTAGTTCACGGCACAGAATATCACGAATTGAGTTGACATAGACAATCATAGTTAACCGTGAACTGTAGTAGCAAAGAAGTTGAAAGGGCATTATGTTAAGCAAGAAGGGCCAGTTAACATAGAGGTGTTGTATGACCTCGACACCCAGCACCTCCCCATCCTCCTTACGCTTGGTCTTTGGGTGAAGTGTATAAAGTACAAACCAGTACAAACCTACTCCGCCAAATACGCACCACTGAGCAAGTACACGACAGACTGGTGCGTTCTATGGGCCCCACACAAAGCCCTGCTTGCAGGGCCTGCTTGCCGATTTTGTTTCAATTACAGATTTATAAATATAGTATTTAACATTATGGTGTTTATCTAATCTGTGGTTTCTACTTTTCAACAATAAATGTATGGTTTTCTTCGTACGCCGTATTAGTTTGTTTTCATTTTGTTGTACTATGTATTGTTTGTGCAATAATTTTAAAGGATAGTTATAATAAAGTTACAGTATCTCTCATCAATATATTCTTTTTTCAATTAATGGTGTCACCCAACGGTGTCAACAAATCTTCAAACTGTGACTCATTCATTCTTAAAGAGTTCATAAAGTCATCAGGGTTGTAATTCTTTCAATATAATGGCGTGACTCAATTCTCTACCACAAAACTCAACTCACTACCACAAAACATAATATCTCTACCTAGTCTGTGGACGCAACCTGCCTAATGATTTGCAGGGCTTTGTGTGGTAATATCCTCTGCAGCAGTAACTGCAAGCAGGGCTTTGAGTGGGGCCCTTAATACCAAGCCGCCTTGACCAACTTCCTACATAGAGAGGAGGAAAGGTTTCATTTGTCGTTGAATGGGAAGACATTTTCGCTGTATAAATAAATTCGACATTGACGAAATTGACGTAAATTATGAATTTCAAGGCCCCTCATCACAGTCATGATAGGCGATTACTTCTGTTCTGAGCACGATTGTATGTAGGGCGTAATCGCCTGTATAAGCGTGCCACACGCGGTCGAAGGCCTTCTCTATGCCATGAAAGATTCCAAGCGCGTGCCGCCCGCAGTTAGCCTCGAAGGCCAAGTGGTGGAGCATCCCTAACAACTGTAGTGACCGGCCCGAAACCCAAACTGCTCATCCCTCAATTGGAGGAATGGGCGAATGCGAGACAGAACCAGTCTCTCGAACAACCTAGCCAGTGTCGACAGCAACGTAATGGGACGGTAGTTAACCGGATAACGAGGGTCTTTACCCGATTTCGGGAGAACAATCACCTTCCCCTCCTTCCATGCAGTAGGGAAGTGTACCGTGCGCAGGATGCCGTTGTAGAGCCTAGTGAAGCTGAAGGCAAAGGCCCTTTTGGGGAGCAAAGTCAATGCCATGTTCGGTATTACATCAGCCAAAAAAAAAACTGGTTGTCTGTAAAGTCGGTTTACGGACGATAGAGTTACGCGATAACGTCTTAATCATTATTTTATACAACACAAAAAAGGAGAATTGAAAATACAAAGTTAACCAAACCTAATCCGGGCGTGATTACGGCTATAAGTTTATGGTTGTTGATTATATTTATGTTCTATTCTGTGGTGTGTTACTCTATGGTGGATTTTTTGTCATTTGTTGCCACAAACTAATAAGGGATACTACGTATCACACGACCCACTTCCCTACATTCAAACTAGCCAATAGGGAATGTCAAGAATAGACTTTGACAGTTCTTTTTTTTAAATTACTAATGGGATATACAGGCAAAGGAGCAGTATTTAACAGCCAATTTGTACGAAGCACCTTAGCCTATATTGTTTTATGGTTTATTCCCAGTATTCCTACTAATTGGTAGGAATACTTGGCATACACCTAGTTTATTCATTAAAGAAATTTTTAAATAAAACAAACATTCATTATTATATATTTTTATTATTATTAATTTATACTTGTCATACTTTTTTAATGATTTTGTTGCATTTGTTGCAAAACTATATTTTGTAATGATTTTCATGCGCCAAATCTGAAATGAAAGAGGATAGGTTTATGGATGAAATAAAAAGTCAAGTAATGCATGTTACAGGTAGTTAGTAGTAGTTACAGGTAAAAAACTTAAGAAGGGTTTTTCTTAAGTTTTTCAGCGACCCGCCAGAAACAACCAGAACCAGCTAACATAGCACGGTCAATCATGGGTAACAGCAAACCTTACATGAAAGTATTTTTAATCCATAAGTAATTGTATTTATTATTTAGTATTTTTAATCCATAAAGAATTGCCTATTTCTATCAGGAAAGCGGAAACGTTGTCCAAATTTAAAAAACTTGTAAAGGCTCATTACTTGAGTCCTGAGTTTGTGGACTGATATAAGTACTTTATTATTTCTCTTTATATATATTATTCATTATATATTGTATATTATTACTTGAGTCCTGAGATTGTGGTTAAGTATTTTACTATTTCTCTATATATATCTTATTCATTATATATTGTGTATGTATGTATAATAAACTTTATATATGTTATAAATAATGTTTGCTTATTTCCATTACCCTGTACACCTATTCCCTATTCCTTTATTTAACTTACTATCTTCTCTACCCAAAGGTTGTCTGGAAGAAATCGCTACTGTAGCGATAAGGCCGCCTTTTGGCCACCACTGGTCATCGTTTGTTTTTAATGTATTATCTTTTATTGTTTTATTGTGGTGTACAATAAAGAGTATTTGTATTTGTATTGTAATATTGCTGATAATGCTGATTCCATTGTCCATATTTATTTTTTTCTAAACTAAACACATACTAAATAAATTGCTGATGTCTTGCTGATGTAAGTATTACTACTGAAATGATAAAACAACTTGAGTACCACTCTGTACACTAAAGTAAAAAAATGAGTAGCTACAATATTGTTTCCCCGCTTGCTATGTTCCCAAAACTTGTTTGGTGTCAAGTCCTGTTGAAAATAGTTCCATCGTAATGAGTTCAGCTTTGTGATTTATGTATTGAGTTGAAAGGACTCGGCACATAAATCGTGATGTTCACAATCTCTATTTAGTCAGCATAAGCCTTACTATTCAAAAGATATTAGTACTATAACTTAACGGCAGACTTATAGTATGAATGGTCTTCATGTAGTTCCTTTTTGGAATAGCAGTGCTCAGTGTATATGTCCACTGAAAAAAAAAAAGAATAATGCTATGTTAATTGTATAATTATATTAAAATTTGTATATACGCGCTGATGAGGGATCTGCAACTTTGGTATTTTTATGTCTACTTTAGACACAAATATTTTTTTAAAATTATCTTTTAAAGTCTAATCAGATTATATACAGGGTAGCGTAAGGTAGATAGGTAAATTCAGAGTTGCATATTTTGACATTTTTCATGCATATTTTTAACATATCATATTTGCATGCATATTTCAAGATTTTTAATGTTGCATATAATCTGGTCTCTACTATTTAATTACTGACCAAATGAAGTAGGTATTATACGGATATCGTTTTGGTATTCACTTAATTAAAACAAAATTATAAAATATCTATACCAGGCTTATAAAATAATATAAATAATTAGGTATATAAAAATAATTGTTACTTGTTTTTCAGGAAGGAAAATTTCAGGATTTTAATATTTACTTACTTTTGGTCTCGGAAACTACTGCTGGTACGCCGCTTTCTATCTCATTTTCCGAAAATAGTGTTGGGTATGCACCGTATGCACCATAACGCAAACGAGACGTGGTTATAATGAACCTCGTTTCAAAATGCTTGTGACACACAAACATCTTACGAAGTCTGCAAACTACGGCTACGAAGGTGAACACTACCAATGCACTGTAACCACTTTTGGAGTCCTATCTTAGATTTGGGAAACTGATGCATTTTAACGTCCTGTCGTTTAATCGCAAAGTTTTCTATTACAACACTTGTTGTACATGGTGATAAATACAACAAGGTACAACGAATTACGTTTAGCTGAGAGGATAAGCTCGGATAAAAATCAACATAACTTATATTCACTCGATCAAAATAATGATTAATGAAACCACATATTAATATATTAGTAGCTAGCAAAATTAAACTTCAAACTAAAGCTGTGTCTTTCTGTATATAACAAAGTACTCTGCGTCTGCGGCTGTGTCAAATGTTACATCGAAAATTTGACGGGAGACGGCCAAATTGAATTTAAAAAAAAAGAATACGTCAGATTCTTTTCTTGACCCATAGACTTAAGGCCCAAACAATTTCAATGAAGATTATCAACAAATTAACAAACAGCCGTGTTTGTTGCTCAGTGTTTGTATTGATTGATTGATTTTTTATTTAAAAACAATTTCAGTGCATTGATGTGATGATAATCTATTAACGATGATAAATTTTTGTTAGGCTATAAATATATCCAGCAACACTGGAAAGTTTAACTATTAAATACTATTGCATGTTCCAACCTTTTCATTTTAAAAGATTATGAAATAAACGTTTTTGCATCATTCATTTCCACTATTGCCGTAAATAAAAAATAAAGGATTACAATATTTTATGGTAGGTAAATAGTTAGCTATAACATTTTGTATATTTTTGGTTTTCGATAAAAACATTATCAAAAAAAATTATTATCAAAAATTATCAAAAACATTCTCAAAAATACATCTGAAAGATAGTTAAACAGTAGCCCTTTAACCTCACGCACGATACAAATTTTAAAGGTTTTTCATTGATGATACTAAGTAACGTGTGGGTTACTTATTTCTGTGTGTTATTTATTATTAGTGGGTGGTTATTACTTAATAAATGCTTGCTAATTTTTCGTTGATGTCACGAAAACACAAAATGTTGTTTACTGCAGGTAACTACTGTATGTTATTCATATAATGGCTTTGATTGTGGAAGAAAACTTGGAAGATGCAGCATCTGATCAGTTATATCCAGCATTATTTCAATGTTTTGCCATCATAGTTTGTGGGTAAGTTAAGTTGTTCTTGGTATTTGGCATTGCATACTCATGTTATTTTCATTTTATTAAATGGTATATGGCTGTTGCCTGCATCTTCGCCCTCGTTACAATTAACTTTTGGGACTTGATTACTATGTAACTTGTAGCATAACTGTTAATTCATAGTAGTAGTAGCAATCCATGCATCAGTCGTGTGACGAACACTTGTATTTGTTCTGTGTCTGGATGTTAATATTATCTATTTATGTATGTATTTAAAAATATATATGTATGTATATCAGTCTCTGACACCCATATCACAGGCTCGCGCCTACTTTGGGGTGAGATGGCCGTGTGTGAGAATGTCCAAGATATTTATTATTTATATTTATTTATTATCTGTGGGGGTAGACCCGTGCTCAGCAGTGGGACCTCTATTGGTTGCACCAAAGGTTGACTCATGTAATATTTTTAGGTATTTTTATGTAGAACCAAACACAGTTCCCCATAAAAGATAATTTACTTAGTCTAGGTACAATCGATATAATTGTGTATGTAGACTGTTAGTTTTTACAAACAAATTATATTTTCCTAAAAAAATATTGTCATGAGGCAGTTAAAATATTATTAGACTTATACAGTTCCCAAAATCTTAAGTCACTAAAATTTATAATTCTCTTTACCTTTATTACTATAAAAGAGATACCTGCTAATTAGACATTTTTTTACGTCACTCTTATTTGTACTCTCTCTATAAATATTTTATTTATATTTTTATTATTTATATTGCAGATTATCTACATAACAATAACATTAACAATGATGAATTTTTCAGATACATTGCAGGAAGGCTAAATGTTGTTACTAAATCAGAATCGAAGGGAGTGGCTACTTATGTGGGGACATTTGCCCTTCCATCTCTCATATTTCTTTCTCTTGCTAGACTAGATTTCACTACAGTTAACTGGACATTTCTTCTTGCAATATTATTGGCAAAGGGACTAGTTTTCTTTGGTGTTATCATGGTAACTGCTTTGGTTTCGAAACCAATGAATTTGGGACAAGCTGGCATATATGCAATATTTTGTACTCAGAGTAATGATTTTGCATTGGGTTATCCTATAAGTAAGTTAATATTTCAGTATAAAATGTTCTTTAAAGCTACCTATTTTGAAATCTTGCTATTCCTACTAATATTGTGTGAAATATGTGAATTCATTTTCTAAGACTGTTTTCAAACAATATAATGGTAATGAACTATAAAACTACAAAATTTGGTAATGTGATAATGTTTTTCAATATCTCATTAACAAATATTTTATTTTTATTATGTGATATTATTTGTCATATAAAAAAAATTCCTTAACTACAACAAAAAAAACGTTTTGTTACAGTAAATGCAATTTATTCTAAAACTCACCCAGAATATGCTTTATATCTTTATCTTATGGCTCCAATATCACTTGCAATACTCAACCCAATTGCTTTTATTTTGATGGAGATAAATAAACAGAGAGAATGTCTAGAATCTGCAAATCCCGAAGGAAGACGAGATTTGAACAAAGTTAAAATGTTACTCCAAATAATTAAAGGAATCATATTTAATCCCATATTAATCATGACAGTCCTAGGTATTCTTGGTAACATAATTTTTAAACATAGACTGTCAATATACATTGAAGGTCTTTTAGAAGTAAGTATGAATTGATATTTTCTTTTATTTAAACTTAACTCAAAATAAATAAAAAGTTATTATCATTGTTAAATAATAATGTATGCCTGAATTACCCTGATTTCGACTTTATCTGTTGCAATAGAATTTATTCTATTTGTTTTGTTTTTTTACAGTTGTTTGGCCAATCGTTTTCTGCAGCCGCCCTATTCTTATTGGGCTTACGGATGGTAGGACAAATTTTCAGATTAAGAGGTCCTGCACTAATTGTGCCATGTGTCTTAATTATGGCGAAGTTGTAAGTGTATACTCTATCACAATTCGTTAAAATATCTCAAAGGGGGCTTACATAATCATATAAAACATCTTATTAAAACATTTTTTAGAATCATTCTTCCTGTTGTGATGAGGGAATGCGTAAGTGGGCTTGAAGCGGGAGCCAATCAATCTGAGACATCATCCCTTTCGACGTATGCTTTTCTATACGGAACTATACCCACTGCGCCGGCAGTGTTTGTCTTTTCAAATTTATATCAACTGGAGATTGACTTGGTAAGAATTTTATTTACGACACCAGCGGAGCCTTAGAAACAACGGGTCTGTGCTAACCAAAGTCCGAAATATGATCCTCATCAGGAACATTAATTACTAGCGCAATGATAAATTATTTATATTTTTAACTAGTGGACGCCCGCAGCTTCGCTCGCGTTACACATTCACTAACTTCAAAAACGGCAAAGCTTCATACTAACTTTGCACCCCCGTTTTACCCCCTTAGGGGATGAATTTTCAAATTTTTCTCGCCGTAAAAACCATCCTTGAACTTCAACGAACATTTAGAAAAAAGAATTGGCCAAATTGGTCCAGGAATTGTTGAGTTATGCGCTTACCAACACATTTTGCGATTCATTTTTATAATATAGATAATTGTAATAATTGGTAATACATACGAGTACATTTTTTATGTCAAAATCGGCCAGAGACCTTTGAGCAATTTTTGCTATACCTGCTAGTTGCGGCTGTAGCCCATTCTAAAAATTCACCTGCATAACTAGTACAGAGTCTGTCTTTAATAGTGGATAGCCATTTGATCAGAGGTAGCCCTGTATGTACGTGTCTCATAATGAACTTGTACTCTTGTTTAGATGGCTTCATCGATGGTGATCTGCACGTTTCTGTCAGCGCCAATAACGTTCCTGTCAGCGCAAGTGATATCGATCAATAAGGACTACGCAGTGCAGATCAGGCGCTTCGGATTCAACCTGTCGATAGTGGCGCTCGCAGGTGCCGCATGGCTCGCCCTGGTCTTTGTGTTCACCAAGAAGTACAAACGAATGCCGCATCTAATAACGCTGTGTCTGAACCTCACTCAGGTATCCCACAAATCATTTTTTATATGTTAAATCAGGATCTTTTGCTGCCGGGATAATCAAAAATGACTTTCTCGTTTTATGGACAGCGCAATTGCCACTTTCGTTGTGGTCTTAATCAACAACAAAGCTATGATAGACTTCGATTGGCATTTAATAATGGAGCCCCATCTCGCGCTACTGTTTACAAGGTTTAGTGAGTTTAAGTGGGGGCGTAGCAATTTCAGTGATGATCTGCGTGAGGAACGCCCTTCAACAGCTGAGCTGTTACAGTTGTTATCTGAAGAACATCATTGCTGTGCGATGCACGATAGAGGAAGAAAGGAGAGTAACCTACCAGCAGATGCGGGCAAGCTTAGGCATTGATTTAAGTCAAGTACAACTAAAGCTTTGCACCATATGGATTCCCCATGCTTTCACCGAAGACCAAAAGAGCCTTCGAGTGGACAGATGTCGAGAAATGTTAGAAAAGTTCAATGGAGGTGACTGTACTGTGTACTGTGTGAGAAAGCTGCATTTGAGATCGTCACAGGTGATAAAAGCTGGATATATTGCTATCAAACTGAAACCAAAAAAAATCTGTTTCCTTTTGAGAATCGGCCAACTAAGGTAAAAAAAATAAGTAGCCAAGGAAAAATCATGATTGTCTCGTTCTTTAGTCGGAAAGGTTATTTCGCAACTGTTGTGCTGGAAGATGGAAGGACAGTTACTGCAGACACCAGTCAACAGGCAAACAACAATTAACATGGTATGGTAACAACAATTAACATACCGTGTTATTTGTTGTTTGCCTGTTCTCTTGGAAAATGTTCGACAGCAGCGCTCTCGAAACAGGACCCTTCTTCACGGCGACAACGCTTTAATGCACTCCTCAAAATGATCTAAACTCACAAATCTATGGCAGGTGCCAAGTTGTTTTCGGTGTGTGTGCCGCAACACGGGCTTATGTCTCCTGCGGGGCTTTCGAGTGTGTAGTTTTTATTTTACTAAACAATTGAATTCCAAGTTCATTTTTCGTTGCGACCCATAGACGTCCCACTGCTGGGCACGGGTCTCCCCCACAGACACAGCTGCGGGAGGTCTAGCTAGAGCATACTCCACCATGATGTTCCAATGCGGATTGGTGGAGGGGTTAGTGGCCAACCTAGTGTCGAATGTTCCCAAGCTACCCGAAGGTCTTCGACAAGGCTTAACGACTGTTTCCACCATTGAAAACAACCGGTACCGACGGCTTAACTTGCCCTCCGAAGCACGGTAGCGTACATGAAATGCTGCCACTAGCGGTCACCCATCCACAAACCCGTCCGCGCCCGTCGTTGCTTAAAGGTAAGCGTCCACTTGTCGGTATCGTACGCATCGGACGCATCGCACGCAACGGATCGTAGTATTCTTTGTATAGAAACTCATATAAGTGCGTCCACCTGTCCGCATCGTACGCATCGCACATCGGCAATGCCGACACCGTTGCTTCGAGAGGCAACTTTTGCGATACGTGCCGATGACGTCATACGGAATGCCGATCAGTGGACGCACCCCGCGCTTTCTTCTGGTCCTATAGCCTCCCTGTATGTAGTATTCTGTCTCAGTAATGTGTTTTCAGGATGTCAACAAGATAATTGAATTTATCTTGCGACATACGAAAATATTGGAAGAACTTTATGTCATCGTTTAACAAATCAGGATTAATAGGGTGTGATATTCTCCATGTTCCGATCTCTTCTTGAGTATGTTGTGTATCCAGATACTATGTTTTCTTTTTTTAGCTTTTTTTTCCAATTCTTCCTCTTCTGCTAACAAACAGCTACAACGACAAATTTTATTTTTCTTCATCGCTTTCCTCCATTCTCACAGAGTCCATACGTGCTCACTACGAAAATCCGAATGAACTGGCATCGTCAATCTGTATGCTGGTACTCACCGTCGGTAATCCGTACGCTGCCAATACAGTGGACGCACTGTGAAAAATTTATCCGTTTGATGCGATGCGTCCGATACCGACAAGTGGACGCTTACCTTAACTCTTTCGATCAAATTGAATCGACGCGAGCCATTGCGCTATGGACGCTACAATTCATTTTTACTTGACTTTAATCTAACTTTGAACCGTAGCTCCTGATGGCCATCAGCGTGATATGGGGTGGGCCCGAGCCGACGGACGCGCCCTCGTGGCATGCCACAGCGCAGCAGGCGTGCCAGATCTTCACCACGTTCTCCTGTATACTGTGGTCTGCCATGCTCTCGGTTGGACTGCTTATGTTGGAGGTAAGTTAAAGGAGGACATTTACTCGTAATTGTATGAAATATTAGGATAGTATAATGTTCCACGACTGTAAGGATTATATTACATATTTAGATTTTCATTAATTTATATATTATAATATGATAATTTAACCTTTAACAAGGATTTTTATAGTAATGTCCATAGCCCAATGGCTTGCGTCGATTCTATCTCTATCTCGTGATCGGTAGAGTTAAGCAACGATGAGCGCGGATAGGTGACCGCTAGTGGAACGTTAAGTCGTCGGTCTCGATTGTTTTCAATCGTAAACAATCCTTAAGCCTTGTTGAAAACCTTCGGTTCAACTCTGGGTTGGCCACTGTCTCTCACAACTCATTGTTAATTCCCTTTGACAACGCGGGCGGGGCCGCGGGTAAAAGCTAGTTTTCTCCATAAAAAAGTAAGTGGTGGCAGGTACAAAAATAATGCAAAATGTAGATATCAAACAATGAATTATTTATGTACATAGTTGCGGTATAAGTAAATTCAGTTCTAAACTACCAAGTCAGTCTATTTCTTGAGTGCAACAAGAGGAGCTGAGGGGTAGCCTCCTATGTAAGCGGCGGGCGCAAAGTAGGGGGAGGCGTATCGGGCGAACGTGGGCAGTGCTGGCGCTGGAGCTGCGACGTAAGAAGCAGCTGGGGCCACTAGTGGGGCAGGGGCAGCCACGTAGGAGGCGGCGGGGGCCACGACGGGGGCAGCCGGGGCGTAGTAGGGTGCTGGGGCGGCGATCAGGGGAGCGGACGCTACGAGCCCGTTGTAGTTCCGCGAGACATACTGCGAGCTGGTGGCCGTGACGAAGGGCGCGGGGGCCACGAGCGGGGCCGGCGCGGCCACCAGCGCGGCGGGCGCCCCCACCAGCCCGGGCTTGGCGGCGGCTAGGGCGATGCTGGCGAGGAATACAACCTGAACAAAAAACACGTTACAAGAATTAAGAAATAGAAAACATGAATTAAGAAATCATTTTGCAATGTACTTTACATTCTTAATTCTTATTAATATATTTTTTTATGACAAACCTTAGCGAACATTTTTGTTATTTTTATTTTATTTCGGGTTCGTCTGTTGAGATATCTTGGATGATGTGCACTATTCGGTATCATTAGATACCTTTTATACAACGACAAGATTCACCTTGCCCGGCGTTTCGTCACTGGCTTTGCACGGACTCGTTAGTGCTGAGCACGCATTGAGGACGCGTATCACTGTGGTTGCGACAATAAAGCTGGACTGACTGATAAAACGACTGAACCAGTTCAGCTATTAAAATGCGCGTCAGGTACGCCGTGCAAATTGCCTTGATTTCATTAACAATTGCCTGCGTTTGTGCGGGAAAATATATTGTTATATACATACTTGATTTGTTTAATGTATTTTAACAAATCTTGGTCTTACTAGTCTTAGTATTTAATTAATAATAATTAATCTATGGTACCTTCTCTTTAGCTGTTAAACTAAGGAAGGATAATACTTATTGGGCCTTATTCATAACAAAATAATTTATGTATTATAAAGAGTGTTTTGTCTTTTTTTTTTTCAAAATCAGTCAAGAATTTGGAAGAAAGTGACAAAACGCTTGACACGTGGTACGTGACCCAATCTTTGTGTTAACGCTGAAGAGTTCTGTATAATGTTCAATAAGGCATATGATGTCTGCCAATCCGCACGAGGTAGACTGATGTACATAAGTACTCGTTACCAAGTACAGTGGTCATGTGCACTTAGAGAAGAAGCTCGGCATGTGCCATGTACTCAGTCGAAGGTCACTGATGGTGGATTATGATGTTGACCCACAGAGCCGCGGATACAGTGGCCGGTTCTTGCGTTTGTGGATTGTGGCGCACCAGCGGTTATGCGAGCGGAGTGTTTAATTCTCCATAATGTTCAAAATAGCATGTGAACTGTTCTAGTTTGAACGAGATTGACACTAGTAGTAACCACTATTGACTAATTAAGTTAATTCTGAGAAAATGGGTCACTGACGCTGCATGATGTCGACCCACAGAGCCGCGGCCCGTGCTTCGTGGCAACGCTGTGGCCGGTGCTGGCGTTCGTGGCGTGGGGCGCGCCCGCGGTGATGGTGGCCTCGCTGCTGGCCACTAAGCCCGCCGCGGGGCCGCTTTTTGGCGATGCCGTTGATGCCGTGCGCCTCAGCTTGCTATTCTTCTGCCTGACAGGTAAGGCCCGGTGCAAGAAGACTGTAGTTCTTATAGGCTAATAAGAAGGGCGTGTTGGTATCAGTTGCGGGGTAGAAAGGAGCTCTCTTTTTTTACTACTTGGCGCGGTGGTAAACCTGACTGCCAAACCGCGCGTTCCGCGTTAGAATCCCGGCCAGGGCAGATATTTTTTTCGAAGATAAGTTATTGTACTTTTCTGCCATCTGCAACACAAACCTACTGCGGGAGTATGAACTTCAAACACTCGACGTCTAGGCCTTCTCAGTTGTGAGAAAAGGCATGTGAACTGCAGAACTGCTGCAACCTATTAGGGGGGGACCCTAATAGGTTTCAGCTAAGTAGACTTTTTCCATGTCTACAGCATAACAATAGCATATGGGTATCGGATTGAAAGGTGTGGTTCCGGTTTCCTCAAAGGTCTCGCACACATCTGTGTCCGACTTAGAACGAGACATTTACTAACAATTACAACCAGGACTAACAATGACTAACAGTTCCTACACCAGTCCTCATATCTACTAACGAACTGACCAACTAAATAATGCTCTTATTAACACCCTCTTAACTGGATTAACCATCCCAGTCCCTATTTGAGTCTTGTTCAAAGTCGGTCAGTTTTTATGGGCGGCACCGGACATTATGGCCATTTATAAATTTGTCTATGCAGTGTCCGCGGGCTGCCTGATAATGTACGTGCGGTTCCGGCGGCGCAGTGCTCAGTTCGCGCAGCTCTCCACGGACGTGGACGCGGCGCTCGCCTCCACCGACGAGACCACCAGCCTCGTCGACAACGCGGACCCCACCTCGCACACGCAGTCTATCTCGAACTACGGTCAGTGTTTGGTTTTTTACAGTTCCGTAGTCAACAGTGAACCATATAGTTTATATAGTTTCGTCATGTCCGTCCGCGTCTTGGTTCAGTCTCTTAACACTAGAAAGTTTTAATTGGAGAATGTGGTAAAATAAATTCTAAGAAAAGCGTTACTTAGGTACCTACTGTAGCTATTTTAGAAGGTCGTTCAAAATATTTCCTGTGTATGAATTCGGAAATCTGATTTTAATGATACGGATAACCGATTTTAGTGAAACTTTGTACAAACATGCACTGAATCCCTGATCGTTTTTACTATTCATCTTAAAAAGTATAGAGGTTAGACACAAAATGAAAAGAATTCCAGAATAAATAGTCATGAACGTGAAAACTAATTTATTCTGGAACCTAATTTATTTGGTAATATGTATGTGATTTAAAAATAAGATAGACACAAAATGAAAAGAATTCCAGAATAAATAGTCGTGAACGTAAAAACTGATTTATTTTTCCTATGATTTTTTTAAGTATTATGTTCATTTTTGCCAATTTCATATTTTCTATATTTTTTAATGCTGCAATAGGCATGGATGATCAAGGTATTTATATATCAGTTAAAATAGGCATCAAGTAGAACATAAAATTCCAGGCTATTTAACGTGCTCTTCAAGTCAGTGATAGACAAAAATTATTAATAGGTTAATTTTCTGCCCCATTATTTAATCACCCTATTTTGGCCTTGTTGTTGTTGTGTAAAATTAAATTCAACATGAATACAGGATGCTACGGTGCCATAACCGCTACGCCGTCTCCAATTAAACCTGCAAATAATTGCTGCTCCAATGATCCTAACTGCGAGAACGGACAACTGACTTCAGACTCGCAAGAAATCGAAGACTTGGCTGCTAGTGGCAAGTATGTGTATGAATTGTCGATTGAATCCTTTATTTGTTTGGAAGATAAATACTCGTGTTGGAATTTTGCGTGTGGAGGTAGAACATATCATGAACTTATAATATTCTTAATATAGGGTGTCTCAGTAAGAGTGCACTTTATTTAATTTTTATTATCTTTATTTGCTAAGAGTGCATTTTAAAATAAAAACAAGTATTTTATGACAGAGTTTTATATTTTTATTGTATTGTAAAGAAGACATGTTCCGATTAAGTATGGAATAAAATATCCAGCAAATGACCGACTCCGATGACAGACCATTACTCTTTTCATGAAATTTTCCATGACTTTTGCACAGAAATGTGGCTGTATCTCACCGATGACGGATTTCCGATTTGAGCTCAGGAATTGTTTCGGGTTTATTCGCATAGACCCGAGATTTCACAAAACCCCAAAGAAAAAAATCGCACGGCGTTAAATCGCACGATCTTGGTGGCCAGTTGACATCAGAATTTCGTGAGATATTGTGTTCTGGAAATCGTTGCTGCAATTAGTCGATTTAGCTCCACAAATTTGTAATGAAACCGTAAATGTGTTATCCCCTATGTTTATTTTACACCCATAAGGGTAACATTTTTACAAACTTTGAATGCCATATTTATTTATATCTAATCAATAGCCTAAAACATAAATTTTATGATTATAGTCCTGAAAGTGACAATACTTTCATACAACCTTTAATCCCCCGTTTCAACCCTTTACAACACTTTTTTCCAATTAAAAAGTAGTCTATATCCTTTCTCAGGTACCTGTGTACCAAATTTCATTTAAATCGGTTCAGTGGTTTTGGCGTGAAAGCGACACAGACAGACAGACAAGAGTTACTTTCGCATTTATAATATTAGTATGCAAGTATGGATTATTGTTCTGGGGGCCTAGACAAGTGGCAAAAACGCTAGTAGAATAGATTAACAAATGTATGGGATTGACATTCGCTATCGAATAATTAGTCGTAAGCGAATGTCAATCCCATACATTTGTTTATCTATTCTACTTCTATTCTACTAGCGTTTTGCCACTTGTCTAGGCCCCCTGTATAGTTTTTTTTTTTATGTTGAAGTGCGTGCGCGTGCCCGTCGTCGCAGAAGCGGCGCTGCCCGGCGGGCGGGCCGTGCGCGTACGCCGCGGAGCTGGAGCGCGCGGCCGGCCGGCTGCGGCCCGCGGACGCGCGCGCGCGCGGCGGCCAGCTGTTCCGCCACACCGCGCTCGTCATCGCCAACAGCCTCATCATGTTCATTGTGATTTTTTTTTTTGTTTTGCGTCCAGACAACCAACCTACGTGGACTGACCCTCCGGGCAAGACCGGGCTATACCTAGGAGGGAGGCAGGAAACGCACCTCATGCGTATCGGTACAGCCGGCTGTACCGATTATGTCCGTAGACTAAAACCTGCCTTAGGGGATGGCTTTAGTCATATGACCCTCAAGCCGACATCGGAAGCGATCCCGCTTGGAGAGGCGGGACGCAAGCTCATTGTGAGTGACACTGGAACTATTTACAGGCCCGTTGGCGCAATCGGTAGTGACCCTGTCTGTTGCGCCAAAGGTCGTGGGTTCGAATCCCACTCAGGACAAATAGTCGTGTGACGAACACTTGTATTTGTTCTGTGTCTGGATGTCAATATTATCTATTTAATGTATGTATGTATTTAAAAATATCTATGTATGTATATCAGTCTCTGACACCCATAACACAGGCTCGCGCCTACTTTGGGGTCAGATGGCCGTGTGTGAGAATGTCCAAGATATTTATTTGTTTATTTATTATTTATTTACAGTAGGCAACTTTGCAACGCCTTTGAAGTCTTGCGAAATGCTGTCTTTTCCGCAGGGATGTCACATCTATCTTTACTATATCAAAATTGAAGAGGAACTTTTTCTGTATGTTACCTATTCATGGGCATTATAATAACGATTTTTGAAAATATTGTCTGTCTATCTGTCCGGTGCATTAATGTATACACTGACATACAATAGACACTACATAGTGAACAGCATTTTTTTTTGTTTCTTAGTCTTTTCCATGCCTGTGTCTAAGTAAAATCGTCACCCAAATGTGACACCTACTAGTACCCTAGTGATTGGTTATTTGGTACGGCTAGCCCCCTCTCGCACCGCGGATCTTGCACGATTGGTCTCTCTAGACATGTCTAATGGCTATCGAAATAGGCGTTAAAATCCAAGTATCAACGCATCAATTACTAATATGCGTCTCTATGATGCTAATCCGTGGACAACAGGCCTAAGACTACGCGTCTTGATTAATGTTATTTAACCATTAAAAAAGTCCAAATCATATGATATTCCTTTTAATTCTGAATGGCAGGGCATAACGTACACGACGTGGAAGGTGCTTCGTAAAGACGAGTCGGGCGTGTTCATCGAGATCCAGTTTCTGGACACGGCCGCCATGAACGGCCAGGCCTTGCTGCTGTTCGCGCTGTTCGGCCTCGACCCGGACGAACTCGTTGTGCCCGCCCTGCGATACCTCAAGAGCAAGTGGTAAGAGAGTAACTACCGTGTTCTTCTCGGTAGCATCAACTTTGTGAACCGGCGATGGATAAAATTGTAATGGCATTTATTAAGCGCAGACAATGCCATAAAATGAAATTAGTGAATCTGACCTTTCATCTGTATGATGATTATCATCCTCACGATCATGATTAGCATACATGGCCTACTTCTACTATTCGGGATTGTCATGTACTGGGAATGACTGTAATCGCCCCAGAATATGAAGAAAGAGACCATAGTCAAAGTCAAATCGTTAGGCGTGCCCAATCATAGCGAAATAAGTGATTTGAGTTTCATTTAAATCGGTTCTGTAGTTTTGGCGTGAAAGCGAGACAGACAAGAGTTACTTTCGCTTTTATAATATTAGTACGGGTTTTTTTTCCGTTTTATTAGGCAAGGAACAGAGACCGTCGTGTTACCACCCATCGACGAGCTGAGCTTCGAGACGAAGCACGTGTGTGATCAGTTTATCACCCATCACCTCGAACGTTGCAAGAAAGCCATCGCTAAGGATACCAGGTCAGTCACTATAAGTATCCGTTGCTGAAGTAGATGTGTTTTTTGGAGTGTTTTTTAAAGAAATTTATGTGTGTGAGGGAGGACCCGTGCCCAACAGTGGGACGTGTATGGTTCGTAACTAAAAATTTTTTGGGCCAGAAACCCTTGTCGGCGAGCTCAGAACACCCTACCAGAGTTTACGAACGCATAGAGGACAAACAAAACATCAACATTGATTTTAAATTTAAATAGATGATTGATACATAAGTGTAGACTGCAAATAAACGTGCAGGACGATGTTGTGTACATTGTGTTGCGATGTAAATATATTGTGTAATCAATATCTATGGGGAGTATTTATAGTTGCGCATATGGTATCACTGCGGGGGACATATACGATTGGCGAACCAATCAACGCTTACGACTGACAACCCGCTCAAGGCGATACCTAACAACGCATTCAAGGTTAGAAGCTAGACTTTCATGCCGGTCCGTATAGTCAAAGTCAAAGTCAAATAATTTATTTCGCTATGAGGTGATTAGACACGCTTAACGAAAGTCTAGGTACCTAACTAAAAACTACTTAAACTACTAACTGATCTATATAAGGCAAAGGATTAGCTATTGATCATTGAATGAATAGCTAATCCTACACAGGTGCCTAACTTGCCTTAGGATAAATTTACAATAATTACCTACCACTAAGCTAAGCTCTAAGTCACGATAGACTATCTATATGGTCATCGGCTTGAAGAATTTACAATATTCTTATCCTATGCCCTAGTGTAGGCCGAGAGAGAAAAAAGCCCGAGGAAAAAACTCTCGGTACTCTTTTAAAATTCAAACTATTTTTTACAGAAAAATGTACAGTATGACCATGACATGATTAGGACAGACACGAGACAGCCAATCGTGTATGCCAAGAATCACCCCATATGCCACCTGCTTACAATATTTAGTATAATTAATACAAAAGCATAGTGATAGCCTGTCAGAGTTTAATTCAGTCCCATGCCTTTATATCATCAAAATACTCCTGAATATTATAATAAGCTTTCCGACATAATGTTTGTTTGATGGTTTTTTAAACCTTTGTAAAGGCAGAGACTGAACCGCAGCCGGGACTTTATTGAATATTAGAATAGACATTCCTATGAAGGAACGACTTTTCTTACTAAGCCGGCATTTAGGAAACGCTAATTTGTGTAGTATGATGGGTTCATTCGGTAACGTCAGGTACCGCATGCGCACGTACCGCGACGTGTTCCGCGGCGCGTGCCTCGTGCGCTGGCTGGTGGGGTGCGGGCTGGCGGGCGACGAGCGCGCCGCCGTCGCCTACGGCCGCCACCTGCTCGACGGCCGGCTCATCGCGCACATCACACACGCGCACCACTTCGAGGACTCGCCCCTGCTCTACACATTCAACTAGGCCTGCTATCACACTACGATCGCGACACTCCTATATTAGTATGGACTAGTATGGATGATGGGTTCACTCGGTAACGTCAGGTACCGCATGCGCACGTACCGCGACGTGTTCCGCGGCGCGTGCCTCGTGCGCTGGCTGGTGGGGTGCGGGCTGGCGGGCGACGCGCGCGCCGCCGTCGCCTACGGCCGGCACCTGCTCGACGGCCGGCTCATCGCGCACATCACCCACGCGCACCACTTCGAGGACGCGCCCCTGCTCTACACCTTCAACTAGGCCTGCTATCACACTACGATCGCGACACTCATATATTTATAACTAGCTTTTACCCGCGGCTCCGCCCGCGTGGGAAAAGGGAATTAACAATGAGTTGTTTATCATACATGACAACGCCATCTATTAACAACTTCCGGAACTAAATATCTAGAAAATAACAAAACATCGATATCTTCCCATGGGGATGTTTTACCGCGGTAAAAAGTAGCCTACGTCACAAAAACCATACCATATAATAGCTTCGTTGCGACGTGAAAGCCGGACAAACAAACAAATAAATAAACAAACAAACACACTTTCGCATTTATAATATTAGTATGGCTACTGAGACACTTCTTTATCTGGTAGGCGACGAGCCCACTTCCAAACTCTTCGAGAACGCACACAAATTCAATTTCAATTTATTTATTTCCAAAATTAAGCTACGTTTTAAAATTATACTACACTAATAGGCTTGTAAAGTTTACAGATATACTCGTATGTGATGTGCAAACTCTTCACAAAGTTATATGAAGTTTACATAGTTTACTAGCTTTTGATTCGCCCGCGGAAAAATTAAACAATCGGTCATAAGCCATCTCAGACGAGAGAATCTTTTCGTATAATCTCTGCGGTACAACGATTTACAGAAAAAGTTTTCAATCGTTTCAAATCATGTTTAGAAATATAATACTATTCCAAACGTTTCTTACTTTTCGCGTTACCGAAGTATAATTTTTGCACTTTTCATTTGTTGAATTACTGTGTCTTCAATAAACAGCTTGGTACAAAGATAAAAATGTACTATCATTTAAAAATGTTATTGTACAGTTTTATCTAAAAGGATGCAAAATGTATTATTCCCTTAACTACTGAGGTCGCTTCGTAATATTATTATTGATTATATATCCTTACTTCACCTTCAAATCAATATCTGACTGAATTTTGGTATAAATGATCTCATTATTTTTAACAGACTTCCAAAAAAGGAGGAGTTTCTCAATTTGGCTGTATGTTTTTGTTTTAACTCTGCTATCTCAGCATTATGAGATTTCTAGTCAATGTTGTCTACAAAATTATTTCATATCCAGTTTAAGTTAATGTTATAAATGGTTTTGTACGAAAATAATTTAAAGACTGTGCTTAAATTAAAAGACCAGAATTTTCGAGGGTTAAAATTATCAGAAGAAAATATTTATTGAATCAGCGCAATATATTATAACTATACCATTAAGCGTAGTCGTTGCCATATTGAATTTTGTAGTATGATATTATTATGTAGTTACATCCGCCTAAAGAAGGACAACATAATACAAAGGAACTTATAGGGTTATTTTTCATTTTTGCCACTGTCTCAAAATAGCTTTGTAATACTTATAATTTACCTAGCAGTCTTAAGTACTCGTCTACCACTGTAGAGCCATAATGGGAAAATAAAGTATCAAACTTTTATATTGTTGGTCTAGTGGGCGCAAGCGCGACTGCTAAGCTAGAGTCGGGCAACAACTATTGGGTTATTCTATCTTGAAATACCCGGTAGCAGCTCGGAGTCGCTGCGACCCATAGACGTCCCACTGCTGGGCACGGGTCTCCCGGATTTGTGCCCAGTGTATGGCAATATCCTCACCACGTATTTATTACTAAACGTAATTGGTGAAAAGTTGGTGTATTACACACCTCTGCCCTATCCCTTCGGGGAAATTCATACGTTATCTTATTCTTGTATTAGAAATAAATATTTCATAAAGCTATGGAAAATTGGTCTTCACTGGAATTGCAATCGCTATAAAATTACCTTAACTTTTAGTTTTCCGACTAATATGGTGTTATTATGTTCAGTGAGTTTTTACGGAATGCTTCATAAGTATGTATATGTTATATTTTTAAATATATTATTATTAGTAATAAAACAAGAGTTGCAGAAAATCTGTGTATCGTTTTAATAGCTAAGTACACTTTTAAGAATTAAATTCGTTCAAATTCTGTCCCAGTGACATTAAAATCATCAGAGATCAATTTGATTTGCCTTTGCACAGACATTTAATATTTTATTTGATATTCCTTTAATTTTAATTTACTTCATGATTATTCATTCAACTGTGATAAGTTATGCAATTAGCAAAGGTGGTCATAGTCTTCTTACATGCACTACCATTAAAAGAAAACATTACATGCACTACCATTGGATTGACACGACATATTTAATATTTGTTTACTTGGATGCAACCATGTTATTTGTCCCATTGAATATTGGTTCGGATCAAGTCTATATTTATATAAAAGTCTATTTAATAACGTAGGTACAAACTTATAATTAAAAAAATGTATTTAATCGAATTTAGACCACTCGGCGACCATTGGTTAATATTAATAATTAAATATGTAAAATGATTCTCATACACAGTTCCAGTTAGGCTTTTTTTGCTTTTTACATTTTAACATATTTTCGTGCGTTGTTACAGTCTTTACGTCTGATTCACTGTCCGCGAACTTGTTATGGAATGAAATACATATGTACTTGCATTCGTAAAATTAAAGAATAAGAAACGCACATGTATTTTGAAGTGATAGATTTGTTGTGTGAATTATTATTAAGTTTTTATCATTCTCTTCACTTTCTAGAAATCTTACTTTATAACTGGTGCTCGACTAGTGATCTGTTTGTTTTATTATTATTTGTATGAAATATTTTACCTAGGGATCGAATTTAGATACCATGCATTTGTAATGTTGTTTTATTAAATCCACATTCTGGATTTGTCACAACAATTTATTAACGGCTAAAGAGATATTGGTTGTTATTTTGTTAACCCTTTTATTCAATAGCTTATAACATCCATCATATTCATTCCAATTTTTTTTATCATTTATAGTTCGTTTATTTTTGTGATAAGGAAGTGGCTGTTATTTTGCTTACTGTCTGCTTAAGTGATAATTATTGTACATATGTATTTGTACTTTAGTAAGTGAAATTGTATGACGTAGTTTATACATATATGCAGATCTTATTTATTGTTACATTGTAAAGTGAAGCATGTAAGAAATTAAATATATAATATATTGTTGCAGACATTTGTGGTTGTTTTAATTAAAGGCACAAGTTTTAAAATTAATATTGGCTCTCATCTTGACCTAAATTGAGCATGAGTTAATGATATTTATCCAGTACAGTAATGTGAGTGACAGCCCAGCGGCTATCGAACTCGCCTCTCACTCGAGCGGTCCGGGTTCAAACCCCAGTGGCACGCACCAATGACTTTTCTAAGTTATGTGCGTTTTAAGAAATTAAATGTCACTTGCTATAACGGTGAAGGACACATCGTCAGGAAACCTGCATGCCTGAGAGTTCATCATAACGTTCTCGAAGGTATGTGAAGTCTGCCAATCCGCACTTGGCCAGCGTGGTGGACTAAGGCCTAATCCCTCCCATTCTGAGAGGAGACCCGTGCCCAACAGTGGGACGTCTATGAGTCGCAGCGATCCATTACAGGGTTTGTGTTCAAAACATGGCAAAAAGTGGCATGAGTATCTGTGATACAGGTTGCCCTTCGACAAAGTGGACAATAGACGACCTAAAGAAGGCAGCAGGAAACTGCTGGATTTAGAAGGCAACTACTCAGACCTCGTTTAGGAGAGGCCTATGTTCAGCTGTGGACCACAAAAGACGGATGGATGGATGTATGAATGAGCAAAATTAAAGTCCTAGATTTGGTAAAACTTCTTATTCATTAGTATCTTGCTCTTCCTCATTGTCATCATCATCATTGGCGTCCGGTTGCTCCCACCACGACAACAATCCTAGACCTGGTTCATTGATACCTCCAGTGATTCTGTATGGTGCCACAGTCTGGGCTCGCTCTGAACTATGCCCTATTGATAGACTCTCTTCAAATGTTTCACTTGTGACACGAAATCTTATTGGTTCCCCTGTCAAAATCATTCAATTAAATTACTGAACATTATTTAAAATAATATGTGAAGGAAAGCTTTTATAGAAATAATACATATGAAAGGTGGAATTTGTGATTGGTATAATTAGAATATATAGAATGGTATAATTAGAATATATCCTGGGGAAGTGCAGAAACAGAATTATTGGATAATATGTACATATGAAAAATAAATATGTATGTACATCAAAACAATTTTTGGTTTGATTGTGTTTGATGAAAAGGTTTAATTGTGTAGTATTTAGTATTAATATTAAAGTAAAAGAATCACTGATTTTACTGATAGACAATTACCAGAGTCCATAAACAAGTCGTGTTTTTCGCCATTTTTAGCCCCGTATTCCCATACCCAGGCTTGATCTGTTTCATCAAACTTAGAAGGGTGTTGAAGTGCATTTACAGGTATCAGAATATCATCAAAAAATCCCAGTGTAACTGAAATATTAAGTAAAACTATTAACTTCAAATAATCACAATAAGAAATTTTAAATAATAAAGAAAATTAAATATAAAGGTGCTTAATACACTGTCATTTTTATTACAATTAATATGGCTACCTTGAACTCCATCTCTGGTACAACATCTTATCTTTCCTATAAGTATTTCTTCAATAAGAGGTTTAAAAACAATATACCTAAATTTAACCTCCGTGTGAGATGAGCCATCTCCAGGAAATATATAAGAATGTCCAATGTCTGTTATATCAAACAGTGCTATACATAAACCTACATTTAATACCACCTGAAATTATTATATCTATGTACACAATGATATGAAATAGGTAAATAAAAACAAAAATAATTAACCAAGGTATCCTAAGGAACTAATTATTTCTCATGGAAAATATCTTTTTTTTTATCTTTCATTAGTCCTGCAAATTATTACTGGTTGGTGAGTCCTTTCAGGATTTATTGCTATTTCTCATAGTTTTGCCAATAATAAATTCACACTATTTATTAAACAATTATCAATAAGGGACAAATAAAGATATATTTTAACTAAAGGCAAGCCAGATTCAAGATAAAAATTATAGGTTAAGGTCTTTAAAATACCTTATTTGCAAGTTTACGGTTGAGTAAAGTCGTTATTGATTCAGTAAGACTATGATGAAAGTGTTCAGGTGTTACACGAATTACATCTCTCATTTCAGAAAGAACAAACATTGTAATAACCAGTATAATTAATGTCTTGATCACTTTGTGTGTATTAAGTTGATTATTGATAATTTTTATCAATCAAATGATGTTAAACTATAACATCCTTACAAATAAACTCTGTATAAATTAAAACCAGAGAATAAACCTGAAACTAAGAATATCAAAAATGTCTACAAATAAATCTGGAATTACTTATACCTTGTATAACTCTGATGTAACCTTCGTACAAACATTATTCTGAGGTTATTCTCACCCTGACCCTATTAAAATAACTTATTTAGCTCAAACTATTGATAGTAATAAAGAGAGTAGTATGTTGAATTTATTTCGCTTAACTATACATAATATGTATATATATATATAAATTTTGTGCATTAAAAAGTTAATAAAACAAGGTCTTCAAAGTTGTATTTTTTGTTTGTTTAGATTAAAATAACAGTTTAACAAAAAGTGAAGTATGTACATACTTCACTGTTTTGAGGGTTCTATAATTCTGTACCCAAAGGGTGACGAACAGAAGCCTATTATTATGTTTCCACTATATATCTATAACTGTATGATATGTTATTATGTAACACTACCTACATGGGTACTCTTTCAATAATTATGAGCAAGATCGTGGATGAACCAGCATTTTTTTAAATCTTAATATTTTTTTATGAATAGACTATGACCTTTATAACATTTGTTATACCTATTGTTAAGTGCTGTGGTCATCTATCGTTTCAGACCTATTAATTGGAGTATAATATACATATATAGATATATATATATATATTATTTTGGTAATATGGAAACACAGTGCGAGTTATTTTGAAAAAGCAACAAAATTCCTCAAAAAACCACAACACTGAGCAAGTAATTACTTATTACAACCACAATGTGAAATAAAAAAGTTGAAATATGGACAATGTTGACATCAAAACGACACACACTCAAAATTTAGCATTTTCTACACATTGAGATGTTTTAGATCATGTGAATAACCTTAGAATAGTTACACCAAAGCTAAACTAGATTTATTTGTATGGAATTATTATCGACTAATTCAGAAGATACCTATACGGAGTGTAGCATACTGAGTATTAGAATATTAGAGTGAAATTAAATACAAAACAAAACATTTTTATTTGTAAAACTGTAAATACAAGTTTTAAATAAAACTGTTTATAAACTCAACGTAAACATATGTGGTAATTAAATTCTTCTAAAAATAACTCCGGGTCATTATAATAATATTATTAAATATATTTCTCACTCAGAAATAGTCCCAATCCAAATTAATTGTAATTCAGTTTTTATTAAAATGTGAACTCTTGTGTTGTATAGTGTTTATTTACATAATAATTATGTGAAGCAAGCAATGTCAATTTCAATTCCAGATTTTCACACAAATATTTTTTTACGGAATAAAACGGACTTTGCTTAAACAAAGGAGCGTAGTTATCGGCTTCTCTTTTTTACTTGTGAGAGTAATAATCATTTATAAAAAAGGACAACAGTAGTACATAGAGAGCAAAGATATTATGCAAGAGAGATGAAATAGGAGTATTATAGCCCCTACATTACTATACACAAAGCCCTGCTTGCAACCAATTCTGTGGTATCCACATAGTCTAAGATCCCGCTATACAACGACCTTCACCGAGATGTTTATTTAATAAAACGTATTTTATATTCAATTTAATATGTCAATAAATATAGTACATATGGGTTGGCTAACTAATTTCAGTCCAGGATATGATTAATTAATAATTTAAAAAAAAAATTTTTTTAAACATTTCACCGGTTTGATTATTAGACAAATTCTATACCAATCGAAAGTATGAAGCCCACAGATTATGCAAACGTTAGGTTGGCTATTCTTTTCCGGTCACAACTCTCGAGTAGCCAGGTATAAACAGGTAAATCGATCGATATCGCATTTTGCACCGGTCTGATTATTGAATTAAAATTAAATTAAATTGAAGATTATTCCATTATGAACACGGTGGTATAGGGTTGACTGCGAAAAATCAGTCCCGAATTCCAGTTGTCGAATTTTTCGAAAATAGCTGAAAAGGTTTTACTTTTCCTTTATTATGGGCGGACTTTAAACAGCTGCTATGCTGTGTCCTCTTCTATCGCATGGGATGGTTGGTTGGGACCTCTCAGTCGCACACATTCACTCGCAGAAATATCTCACTTTTGAAAATTCGACAACTGGAATTCGGGACTGATTTTTCGCAGTCAACCCTATACCACCGTGTTCATAATGGAATAATCTTCAATTTCATTTAATTTTAATTCAATAATCAGACCGGTGCAAAATGCGATATCGATCGATTTACCTGTTTATACCTGGCTACTCGAGAGTTGTGACCGGAAAAGAATAGCCAACCTAACGTTTGCATAATCTGTGGGCTTCATACTTTCGATTGGTATAGAATTTGTCTAATAATCAAACCGGTGAAATGTTTAAAAAAATTTTTTTTTTAAATTATTAATTAATCATATCCTGGACTGAAATTAGTTAGCCAACCCGTATGTACTATATTCATTGACATATTAAATTGAATATAAAATACGTTTTATTAAATAAACATCTCGGTGAAGGTCGTTGTATAGCGGGATCCTCTACTAACAGTACAATATCTTAGTGGCGGCCACAAAGTCCAAAAACATAGTATCTCTACCTAGTCTGTGGTCCAAGAATGTACTCTGTGACAAACAAAAAGCCTTGCCTTGAGTTGAGCCATTTATTTTAATTATTAAAATTTTACCACGTACATTCGTACATACAATGAAAACTTCAATTCAATCAATTCAATGAAGGAAGTTTATTGTCAAGTGAATACGTATTCAAATTTCAATTGACTTTGTAAATAGTTCGTAAATCAGGATCATCAGGATAATCAAGGATCAGGGAGGGCCGCATTAAATTTGTAAAATAATCAACAAAATGTCCGGTAAGCCCTTAGAAAATTAATAATATTTAATGCTCACGCTGCAAGTTCGAAGTGTATAAATTTATGTGACAAAGGACGATGGCCATTTTGGTACCCATGTCCAATCAAGATGAATCACACACAATTGGATAGCTCTTCTCAAGTATATAAAAAAATACTATGACGGCATGTCCGAAATAGCTGTCCGTTTTGAAATATACGCTTCAGAAGATACTGGATTTTTAGCTCGAAATAGATACTACTCACATAAAAAAGTTTACTTTTATCGATTTTGATTACTTTTTTTTTTAAATCCTATTTCAAAATGTAAATCAAACCAATCAAAGCTACATTTGATCAGTAGTTTTACAATTAGGTCTGATACAAAGAATAAAAAAAATATACAAATAAGTATCAGAATATTGATACTTAATATACAAACAACGCTACAGTTTTATTATTATTATTATTAACCCTAAGTGTAAGTAGCAGCGCAGGTACCAGTTCTATTCCCTACTCTATATAACCCTCCCTATATATAACCCGTTATTAAGTTGCTCACTGCAGTAAGATCTCGCGAGTTTTAACTGATATGTCCCTAATGACAGTATCATCACGTCTTCTTCACTCAATCAAGTTATTTGCTTCCATTCTCTGGAAATCAGCTCTTCTATTATTTAATCGTTTTGCTTCTACATAATCGTATAACATACTAGGACTATGTATTTTTTCCGATATTTTTTTGTAGAAAATGCTACTGCGTATGTGCCATCCAAACTGTCTCTGAACCCGCGGTCTAAAATAAATACGTCATTGGTCTGCATTAATATGTGGAGAGGGTTTTCTTCGTCGTTCATTAAATCGCTCATAATCTGGGCATCAGTTTTAGTGGCAGCGTAAGGTGCTTTTACGTCTATTATGTATCCATCAATGGTTACAAGCAGGAATGGCTTTAAAAGGTTTTGGAACTTGTGCAACCTGTAGGATTGCCTTTGAAATAAAAAGTTAGAGCTCTTGTGAATATAAATAATACGTGCCATCGCAAATAATTATGGCTGTAGTGTTTTCTTCATTTCCATACAGTGCTTTTGGAATCCACAGGATTCTCTCCAGTAAGTTTTCCCTATTTAAGTGATCCAGTCCCAAACATGTACAATAAGTATGAACTATAGTTTCATTTATGTTAATATTTTATATTAATAATACATAAAAATTTATTATATAAGAAATAAATAAAATAATAATTAAAATTAAATGCCACATCACCACAACCCTTTCTTTGTCCCAGTGTTGAGAACGGGTCTCCTTTCAGAATGCGAGGAATTAGGCCTTAGTCCACCATGCTGGCCAAGTGCGAATTGGCAGACTTCACATGCCTTAGAGAACGATATGAATATCCCTCAGGCATGCAGGTTTCCTCACGATGTGTCCTTAGTTAGAGTTAGATAGCCACTGGGATGTCACCGCTTATTATTAAACCTCATAATAAAAAATAAACTATGGCGAAATGGAGAAGACATTGACCTGATTGAAATACTTTATTAGGAAACATTTGTAATTTTCAAGGAGTGATTACTCCGATCGGACAGCAAATTGGGACTGGCGCCTTGGTTATTGTTATTCTACACTAAAAGACCTTTCCAACGGTGTATCATACATTTCGATTGGTGCCGGTACCAGGTTCCATACATTTTTGTCCATCGTCCTTTAAATAATTTATAGACTTGAATGACCCTCAACTTTTGCACTCACATCCCCCTTATCTGTAAATTCACCATAGGGGGCAATCGTCACTTTAGTTAAAACCCACCACAAAACAGCGGTATTATTTCGAATTATACTTTGTCCGAATTCGATCTGGCATATAAATATATTAAACAAACAATTAAAATTCCTTTGTTATGGTTTACCAACAACAATAATTCTTACACCATAATTACCAAATGTGTTAAACGCCGAACAACTAAATTAATTTATTATTGATAGAAAACTACTAACTGCGAAAAAATGAGGTTTAACCAATGTCATTTCATACTTTTGCTAATGAAAAACTAACACTTACAATCATATTTACGTGAAAGTTACATGTCGGCGGCAGGCAGGGTGAAATTAGATAGACGAGACGACTTTTACTAGATAGTCCGGTCAATTTAGACATAAAAATAGTGATCAAATAAAGAAAATTCCGACAGAGCCAAATCTTCGTAGAAACCTTAGGTTTACCACAAGGAATAAAGTGTCAAAAGTCCCCATCAATCCCATGTGTGCGTCGAGACTTATTCGGGTCCCAAGGTCAAAAATTTAGGTTTTTTCGATTTTTCTCGAAAACGGTAAGTTTTATCGAAAAGTACCTTAGAGCAAAGTTGTAGATCTTAAAATTCTCTATAAAAATGGTCCCTATGATTTTTTCTCTAAGACCCACTATTTCCCAGATATTACGCTTGTAAGAATCATGTTCTACATAGTATGCACACATATGCCACGTATATACATATTTAGGTACTCAAGCAAGCAAAAATGCCTACTCGTGTCTCTTTTATGTATACATTATACTATTCTAAGAAAATTTACTCTAAAATGACCGCCGGTCCCTTACCGAATCCCTCTACTTGAATAACAGATATTTAACATTTGTAAAAAATACACGAAACAAAAAGCAAGTACAGCTATCTTGTCTTCCTCCAACATCGGCATCTGCTACTCAACATTTGTTTCGAGTATACTATCAAGTTCAGACATGGCAAGGCAATGAACTGAACCCTGAAGACTGGGGTTGGAAATTGATAAATAATACTTTGGAACCGATTCGAATTTACTGCCCCCTGCTTCAGAAAAACTTCTTAACACTATTTTTACTCTACGAAGATTTGGCTCTGTCGGAATTTTCTTTATTTCAATTGTCTAAATTGACCGGACTAAGAACTAATTTAATTTTACGTACGTAACATTTTTTTTTTTTTTTATGGATAAAAGATAGCAAACGAGCTTACAGCACCACCCATCCGCTGCCGCCCATGACAACTGTGACTGACTTTGAACAAGACTCAATTAGGGACTGGGATGGTTAGTCCAATTAGTTGAGAGAGTTAATTAGAACATTAGTTGGTCAGTTCGTTAGTAGGTATGAGGACTGGGGACTGTTAGTGATAGTTAGTCCTGTTAGTTGGTGTTAGTAATAGTCCAGTTAGTACTTGTTAGTAGGAGTCTCGTTCTAAGTCAGTCACAGATGTGTTGCTACCCTTGAGGACTAAGATGGTCGCCTCTAAAAAAGTGTAACCGGAATCCACACCTTTCCAACCGGACCACAATTGCTTTAAAAACAATTATTACACGGCAGAAATGGTACTAGGTACCGTGGCGGGCGGTGGTACTGCCCCGGGCGAACTCTATATGGAACCAATTAGCTTTCATATAAAACCTATTTGGTTCCCTATAGGCTCTACCACCTACAAACATGAAAGGATTTCATTCTTTGGTCTAAACTTAGATTTGAACAAAATGTACTGTTTTGTGTATGCATCTGTAAATAGAAAAGACTCCCTAAAACCTTGCAGCGATGTTTGTGTTATAGCTTTGCATTGCAACTTGTTCATGTTACTAACAAAAATATGGATGTTTTATTTCACACGGTATATAAGATCTCCGAATTGCGCAACTTGCAAAGTCGTTGATGACCTATTTCATGTGGTAATGGAATGTTTTCAAAATGAGGCAAATAGACTTATATTCAAGTGTAATTGGACAGTGCAATACTATACTGGCAGATCCACTGTTGGACTCTGCAAGAAAGATAGATACAAATTAGTTTAGTTAGTTAAATTAGTTTGTTAGATTTAGATAGGTACAAATTAGTTTTTTTGCTGCTTTAAAGAAATGATTCAATTAGTTATTCAATGAAAGTCTAATCCTACTAAGCACTTATAATTATAAATACTTGTAATGTAGACATAATGTAGACTATATTTTAGCTTATTCATACTCCACCAATCTGCATTGGAGCAGTGTGGTGGGGTATATAATTATACTCTTAGAGTCTGTGCCTTGCAGTGGAATGTCTATGGGTTGCAGCTTAGCCTAGCTTTAATGTTGATTTTGTGTTACCATTTTCAGGCAGAAAGGATAGATCAAGATCTCCTGTTAAGGTTGACAATGTGGGTCGAAGAAGAGATAATCACAATCACAATCATGATGCAAGCAAAAGTCAAGATATGTCCAATGTCATGAATCAAATGATGATGAATAATATGTATCAACAAGGTAATATTTTTTGTATACATACATACTTCATTATGTTATGTATAATCCATAGTTAGATCGGAAATTCTGTCACTTATTTGCCTGTGAAGTTTGCATAAATTGTTAAATAAATAAATAAAACTTGGCAAACAAAACTATTACTCATACTCTGGATTAACCTACTTTAGTTCCCAGAGTATAAAGAGGCTCCCATAGCAATACAAAAAGGATATGCAATACAAAAATTCATCCATACTTTGTATGGATGTATTTTTTTTAAACTTCAAGCTATTCAGTTCAAACTTACAAATAATGTATATTATTTAAATTAAGCAAATACGTGTTTGTCAGTTTTAGTTACATTAATGCAGAAATTTTCAATTATTCAATTGGTAGCCTCCTGGATGAAGAAAATATATTCTTGACCTGGATTTAAAAAAAAACATGGATACTAAAATATATGATCCCCAATATTAATACATACAGCGATTTTGTATTTTCATTTCAATGTGTAAAGGGTTGAAAAAGTGGATGTTAGTTCATGTTGAACAGAAGTAATAATTTGTCCAGATTCAGACAACAACGTTACACATTGACGTTTTTTTACATTATTATTTACGTTATTTTTACATAATACGTAAATCTAAATAATCTAATCTAAAAATCCTCTATTTTCCTTAGGTGTCAGTGGGTAGACAGGTCATTGTATGTTCAGTAATGTCTGTGATTAAAATAGGAAGCAACTTAGATAAGATTACTTATTTATGGAAAGCAACTATAAACGAAACTACAGCGAAGCTGCGGGCGTCCTCTAGTTAATTAATGGGAGAACTTGATATTATTATTCTTTTGTAGACAAAAAAGTGACGTTTACACAAATAAGCGCGTGAATTTCCGATCCATACCTATTTACTTGTAAGTTTTGTTATATTTGCAAACAGCCAATAAACTGATCTGATTTTGCTGCAAGTGTCAAAATGCCCATATATTGCTTTAACACTTAATTTCAAAAGATAGATAAGTATAAAATACAGCAATGAAGCTAATAATATTATTTATCTTTTAAATATAAAGACCTAACCTGTAAAATGTCGTCATAAAAATAAAAACTGTCTTCAAAACATATTTTATAGGGAATATGATGATGGGTGGCATGTATAATATGATGATGCCCAATGCTATGATGGGCGGAACAATTATGCCTTCAGGAGGCATGGATATGATGTCTGGTTCAGGAATAGATAGCATGTCGCAGCAATCAGTAGACATGTCCGCCATGGCAACCACTGCAGCTGTGCCTACCATGGATATGAGCATGATGGGAGGGATGATGATGGATTCTAGTATGATGGGCATGTATGCAATGGGACAAGAAGCTATGCAAGAGAAAAAGGAGATCGTTTTGAAGTACTGCAAGCTCACTCCCCCATCACCAGGGACTCCCCAACCACCGCGACGAGCACGCCCCCCTGGTTGCCGTACTATCTTTGTTGGGGGTCTACCAGGCAAGATCAGAGAGAGCACAGTCAGAGACGTCTTTGAACGATATGGTTGTATTCAAATTCTTAGATTATCTAAGAAGAACTTTTGTCATATTCGTTATGATAGAGAAGCTTGTGTTGATGCCGCCATGGCTATTACTGGTTTCCATATTAAATTAACATCATCCAAGGACAAAGATAAAGACAAGAAGGATGATGATGATGATGAATCCCATGGAACAAATGGCTGGTTACATGTTGATTATGCCTTGGTAAGATTTTTCATATATTTTAAATTTAAAATACATAGTTAAAAAAATATATTTTAGTTGCTATAATGACTAATATGTATTCTAGAGTCGCGATGATCAAAATGAGTATGAAAGGCGTCAACGTCAAGCCTTAAGAGTGCAGCAGGAACAATTGCAGCAGCTGACTGCACAGCAACAAGCGCTGGCAGTGACTACTTCAAGCCGCGGCACTTCCATCTATCGTCGTTCATTGTCACCTGTCAGAATACAGCCATTCTCAAATGCATCAGTGGTACAAGTGGCTGAAAAAATTAAAACAGAAGAACATTTCGCAAGCAGCTTGCCTGTATTATATTTTTTTTTATTAGCACTATTGCCTCCATAGCTTGAACTTTTAAGCCTTAAGTATTTAGCTTACTTGTTTACTGCACTGCTACTAAGTTAAGCACTGTTATTATTACGTATCTCAATGAAATTTCAAGGGTATCGCAAAAAAAAAAATCTCCAAGGCCTTTGGCCTGAGGCCCATTTGAGACATATTCATGAATTGTGATTTGGCTCGTGTGGAGGACACCATCCTCGATCGACTGTACCATTGGTACCACCGAAACTGCGAAAAAAGCTAGTTTTAAATTAATGCGGACTAACAGTCTATTGTAGTGGGTTTAGACTTTTAGTGGATATGGTACATTGGCTATAAAAAGCTGTCACCTGCTATGTTCGTGAGTGTCCGAGAGGTGTGCAGCTATTTAAAATGTGGTTTTACTCTACGTACCTACTCCTTACCTACCATAATAAGCCCATAATAAATGAAATTATATATGTATATTTATATTATAGTATATTTAAATAAATAATTATTTATTGACAAAATAAAATAAATAATAAAAAGTAAGAAAATTAGATCGAAAATATTATACAAAAATTACACTAACTGAAAATAATTACACTGTGTAATAAAACAATAACTGTTTTTCAGACTTTAATTGCATGGCTCGAGCGAGGGGATTGTTCAAAAAAGAATTCAAATCAGTTCTATTCCATGATCCAAGCAACCAATTCACACATTAGAAGATTATATAATGAAAAAGTGCAGGCAGAAGATGAGTTGCAGGAATGTAAGGAAAGAATCAAGAAGCACATACACAGTGTTATTGAGCAGCGTAAGTAAGCATTTCTTAGTATAAAACCCTGGTCCAGCATCACAGTCAGGTGAACACACTCTAAGATGATCATTTTATATGAACAGAATATCTTGTAAATAATAATCTAAGGTAAGACATACTTTATTTTTTCTCGGTCTGGTCAAAGACATTTTATTTTGTTATTTTTATTTTGAATTAAAAAAAAACATCATCTATAGTTTACTACAAATGATTGTTTACTACAAATTTGAAAAAAGGAAACATTACTTGTAAAGTCACTAATTGTGCAGTTTTCACATATGTATAATGACTGGCAGCTTGAAACATAGCGGGGTGGTATATGTTATTTAAATATATAATATTATTGTCTTGCTATGGACCTCAAAATGCAGAGCAGAGGAGCCTGGACTGTCATGCATGTGTCTACATGCTAAGCGCACTGAAATGTGTTGAGTATTGGGTAGTAAGTGTCAGTGCTTTGACAAGTATACTTTTTTTTTAAATTGGATTTTCTAATCAATAGAAATCAGTTAATTTTTATTAAGAATCATCGATATATCATGTGTAAAAAAGGTAGATATCTTAAAGGCATCTGAAAGGCTGCCATTCCACCATTGTTATGGATGTAGCATAGGTAGTTTTTTATCCACCAATCATCATCAAGTATCATTATACCTACCTCCCGACGGCACATCTTCATAGCAAATCTTGCTCCACTGCATAGTAGTTTAGCATCAGTGAAAACGGTTACATAGTTTCGTAGTCCAGCTTTCAGATCCTCGCATCATAGCTGCATACGAGTAGCTCATCTTTGGTCGAATGGTAGCCAAAGTGGCAAGTTAAATCTCAGCTTCGTACTCAGTTTCATGTGTGTACGTACCTACCTACCTTTTTTATTGATATATCAATGTACAAGTATTCTTTAAACTCTTATGTATCTTGTCAAAACATATTGGTTCCCTCTGTGTGGCAATCACACTGTCATGTGTCGACCGACACGTCTCCGAGGAGGTCCTGCCAGTTCAACTAATACAACAGGCCCTGCGCCCCGTGTCTCGGTAGATATGGTCAATCAGACTATCGTCGACAGTGACAGGCGGGGGCGGCGGTTAACAAGTGTATGACGGTATGTGGCGCCGCGCGTCTGCTCATAACATAACGTTTGTAAACCTCAGTCGAACAGGTGGCGAAAGTGTTCGTTGCAGCGACTCATCAACGTGTTTGGGATCACTTTACCAAAGCTCAAAGGAAGAACATTGAGACGTGGCAGAAAATGACTCAGGTAATTAAGGCTCCGTATCACTATGTTTTGAATGACAAAAACCGTTGCTTCGTCAACGTTATCAATAATTATGGGACGCATTAAACACCAACGGATGCTGGGATTTAATCGTAATTTTTTCGACATAGTAAATGTCACAATGGTATAGGTAACGCAGCGAAGGTTGAGGCGAACATAGTACTCACACACTTCAAAAAGTAAGAGTCGGGATCACCCTAGATCGCGCTATGTAAAATGTCAACTCTTATGTGATCACAGCGTTGTGGTAACGCAACTAAAATAATCTATAAACAACACTATAAAAACTTATTGTCTCTTTTGCTAAATAAAACAAATGTGAGCGAGACAGAAAGCGCTTTACAATTATGATGCGCAACGACATCAGCACTGCGAGCATGTGGACATACAGACCTTTGCATGTGACTTCGCCTCAACTCTTATTGCGCGTCCTATACATGACTAATATATACCAATAACGAAGGCCACACGGTATGCGGTGTACTCGTGATGCAGAAGTCGGCAGCCACAGGTAAATATTGTCATTGCATATGCAGCTGCTCATGATTCTTGGGGAAACTTGTCAACCAATAATTTTTTGGCTTAAACAAATGTTTGGCTGTATGCTATGGTGGTATCCCACATGGGTGGGCTTTTATTATTTACATTTGTGTGATTTGGTCTCACATTATGAAAAACGGAAAAACGAATAGCGATACGAGACGTTAACTCAGTCGATTACATAAATTAACTGAAAAAGTAATGTAATAACCATAATTATCATGTATTAAGGTGTAATATAATGTGTAAAATACTATAATATACCCTATACATATTACTACCATTTCAAATCAGTTTGCCCATACATACTTTGATTTTTCATGCCTTAGTTTCAATTAATGTTTAAACTTGACTTCAAGCTATTAATATTGTAAAGCATAAAAATATTAGATGATGAAATTCATTAAAGTTTTGACTATTAATATGGTGATATAATTATGAAAGAATGTAGTGTGATACCAAAATTTTTGTAAATAAATAAATTAAACAGAATAATGACATTCTACTAATAATTATTTGATTAATTTACATTATTGAATCTTTTTTAAATATTACATATTTTATTTGTAGGAATTTAATTCAATGAAAGAAGAATTCAATGAGAAATTCTTAAACGAAGATACTGAATACAATGGGTTCAACAACAGGAATATTACTATGGATGGCATGAGCGAAGATACACAGGAGTTAAAGGTGAATAATAAGTAACTCGTTTTTATTTACAGGACTTTTAAAAATAAGTTGTATCAGGGTGATATCTGATAGGCTGGTTTACAACATTGAACTATTATAGGTTATTTATTGGAATAAAACAGTGGCGCCACGTGAGATGATAAGGAACGTAAGCCCTAAGTCTGACCCAGTTGTCATGAGCGGCAGCGATTTCGTTTTCATACATGCTCCAGTCTTTTTGGGTCCAATGCTGGACATGGGTCACCCTCCATGGGGAACTCCTCCCGATCCTGCAGCCTCTGAATCCAAAGGTTTACTTGTCTTTAGAGACTTTAGGTCGTCAGTCCACCTCGTCAGAGGGTGGCAATACTTTGATTGCCGAGAAGCGGTATCCATCTCGAGGACTTTTCATATCATCAGTTATCAGTCCATCGAGGGACGTAGCCTGCCCATTACCAATTCAGTTCACTTATCCTTCGAACTATGTCGGTAACCTTCGTCTACGGATTTCATCATCGCGAAATTGGTCCCGTAGAGAAATACATTGTATAGCTCTCTCCATAGCGCTAGTATTTTTTTCATTTAATGATGCTATGTTTTGCAATATTTAAGAGAGAAAACGACAGCCTTCGTTTCCAACTGGAAGCCTACAAGAATGAAGTTGACGTAATAAAAGCTGACGCTCAAAAAGAAATGGAAAAGTTCAAAGCGCAATTTATAGCACGACAAGCTTTGCAGGGCGCTATGGAAAAAAATGTAAGTGCTTTTGACTTGAATTTTTTTTTAATTCTAGATAATAATATCATGGGTATAGAAAAACTTGGATGTTAAAAATATTTTCAGCCGCCTTTGCCGTCCCCGATTGTGAAGCCGCCTCCTCCGCCGCCGTTGCCTGATGACATAGACTCCAAAGTCACGGTTAAAGAAACCGTTGAAGCTAGTTGCGGGGAGGCCAGGCTTATTGGCATCATGTCGGCCTTCTTACAGGTCAGTCAGTAGATTTGCATGTTTTATTAAATAATATTTGTATATCATGAATATTTTTCAAATTATATATAAATAATAATATGTGACACCATCCATAGTGCGAAGAATTTAAAAATAGTAGATAGATTATAATGCACTATAAAATTGGCACACTGATTACATTTGTGCATCTTTTGCTTAGTTTCGCGAGACGCATTTTAACATATTCCTATGTCAACAAAATGTGCCATTTGCGAACACTGTATACTATGAAGGTAAGGCTATCTGTTATCTATATATATAAAAGGAGAAGGTGACTGACTGACTGACTGACTGACATATCAACGCAGGGCCCAAACTATAAGGGCTAGAAACTTGAAATTTTGCACAGGGGTTCCTTTTATAACGTTGGGGAGCACTAAGAAAGGATTTTTGAAAATTCACCACCTAAAGGGGTAAAACGGGGGTGCAAAGTTAGTATAAAACTTTGCCGTTTTTGAAGTCAAGTGGGCAACCAGAACGCGGGCGACTGGGTCTAATTCTACGCGAGCGAAGCTGCGGGCGTCCACTAGTCTATCTATATATATAAAAGGAGAAGGTGACTGACTGACTGACTGACTGACATATCAACGCAGAGCCTAAACTATAAGGGCTAGAAAATTGAAATTTTGCACAGGGGTTCCTTTTATAACGTAGGGGAGCACTAAGAAAGGATTTTTGAAATTTCACCCCCTAAGGGGGTAAAACGGGGGTGCAGAGTTAGTTTGAAACTTTGCCGTTTTTGATGTTATTCAACTGAAATTCAGTACCTATGAAGGTTTTTTTATTGAGTTTCGAAAATCATCTCTAAACGGGGGGGGGGGGGGGTAAAAGGGGGGTGCAAAGTTTGTAGGTATAAAAGTTTTTCGTATATACTTACATTATTTCAATAAAATTTTGTATTTAGGTTATGTTACGTCTAATTCCACGCGAGCGAAGCTGCGGGCGTCCACTAGTTAACCACATAAACCAATGATATAATAATATGATCGCCAGGTGCACCCGCAGGGCGCCAGCCTCGAGTACGTGGTGTCGTACGTGCGCGCGCTGTTCCCCGACACGACGCAGGCGAGCGTGCACCTCGTGCTGCAGAAGCACTCGGACGTGTTCCAGCGGACCACCACCGGCGTCGGCGCCAACATCGAGACCCGCTGGGCCTTCGTGGCTTTCAATCGCGACAACTAGCGCCCTCTAGCGCCTACGCTGGACGTTCGTCGACAACTTATTGTAATTGGAATAAATAAATAAAAATTAAAAATAAATAAATAAATAAAACTTCTATCGCCCTATCGCCCTCTGTATGCTCGCATGCTGGACCTTTGTAGCGTTTGAATGCGACAACGTGCACCATACTCGACATAAATAATTCATTTATTACGCTCAAAAATTTACGTAGAAATTACCACACTAAATGCAAATCACAGTGAAATCACCATGGGCTGTATATGTGTTGTTTGTTAGTGTAATTGGTTTTGTACCGTTCTAATAAACAGCAAATACCTTTAGGTATTCGTAAAATAAACTTTTCATTAGCGAGTTTCGTAACAAGGCAATTGAAGGCATACCCTAAAAAAATCAACTATCATTTTAATATACTATTTCTTATCGCCAGACGAAATCTCAAATCGCAATAGTGAAGATAAATTGCTAATTAAATTGTGACTAATGAAATGAAATAATTAATGAATGAAACAAATAAAACTGACATGAACGTTCGTAGCGTTAGGTAGGTATGTATTTCTTTTTAACCACATCTTTATCTTTGTTTTCTATACTGTAAGATATCTTAATAGCACTAGAGTTACTAAACTAATTCATAACTACCATACCGGCTATCTCTAGATAAAAGGGTTTAAATAGTATCAGAACAAATAATTATGACGACGTTATTGTACTTTCTTTTTATTAATTAAAATTATTTTTTGTAGGAAATACATGTGTCATATACATAAATATTTCACAAATAAGTATGTAATTTAGATCTTGATTGTTTATTTAAGAATTTCCCGTTATGGACCCGTGGCCTGTTTATAAAATCTTAAAAGTTGGTATAATAGGTCGGTTAGCGAAAATAAATAATTGACTTTGGCACGCTCACACATGGTCTTCCAACAAAAACAACATTTTGAAAAACTAGTAATTATTCAGATTTTGTTTCACATTGACTATAAGTTTACACCAAATAAATTTATCTATCTTTGTTGTTGTTAAAGCGGTACCTAGCGTGACTTCTTCTTTTAGATTGGAGATTCAACATTTCGATTCCATGATTATTGTCAGTGCCACTACAAGGTAGTTTTTTTATGGATATATGCTACTGTGACTGACTTTGAGTAAGTCTCAAATAATGTTTTTTTGCTGCGCTTGTAGTTCGCTGACAGTCTGCATATACTCGGCCGTGGCCTCCTCCAGGTCCCGGTCGCCGGCGGGGTCCTCCGCGGCCGGAGGCCCGCCGTCGCGGTCTTGTCGCATTTTCAACCTTAACTCCCTCATGCGAGCTTCCAAAATACGTTCTCGCTTATTTTCTCGATCTAGAATCTGCAATAGGTACAAAATGTTTCATATTTTGCATTAAGCTCGCCATTAATACCACAGTGGAACTACTTAAAGTGAACCATTGCTTTCAATCTAAAGAAATACACCATTTCGCTATCACTTTGTAGCATAGTAAAATGCGTCACTCTTCGATCAATTGATGATCGAAACCGTCACTTATTTCTTATTATGCTGTAATTTGTATGTGATTCAATAAATAAATAAGTAGGTTGGTATTTAAGCGCTTTTTATTTTTAAATTATTTTTCTGAGTTAGATACTATTTTTACTAAAACTTACGTGAGTTAGAAGCTGTTTGTCATTTTTATCAGCGGTCCCTAGGTTTTGTGATAATTCCGCTAGATATATTGTACCCTTACTGCTTCCGCATGCCACTAGTTGACCCTGTAATAGTTATTTACATACTCAAAAATTATGTTGATTTAGTAAACGTTACGTACCACGTGATGTGCTCCCATGTTAATGGTTGTTGCTTGCAGGGCATCCGTGTTTACAATAGTGTTGATGCCGATAACTGGTGTGGACGAAAGACACGATAGACGACTGACACAGTAGGAAACTGCTGAAAACGGGGTACCCCTTGGTCCTGAGTAGGCCCTTCAGCTAATGGATCACCATCTCATACTAACACTACCAGTCACTTGGTAGTCTTGTGCAAGATCTGTCACAGAAATAATTCGCAGAAGTGGAATATAATAGGTAATCTGTGGATGTAATAATAAAAAAGTATAATAGGTACTCAGTACCTACCTACAAGTACATTATGCTACTTATGTAATATTCATTTGCGTAGCGCGTGATTTAGATATCTGTTAAGTGCCCGCTTGTTTATGTCACCAAAATAAATATAAAAGTGAAAGTACAGAGTAAATAGTAGGTATAGTGAAGTAGGAATAGGCAGACCCCTTCATGTGGCCGCAAACGCAGAAGTGGTTCGTCGCACAACTGCGCGGTGACAATAGGAGCACTTCTTCTGCGCAGTAGATCCCAACACGACAGGCAGCCGTCCCACTGAGTTACTAGCATCAACGAGAACCTGTAAATTATGCACACAATTTTGATACCGCGATAATATTATGCGGAATAATGCCATCTCAAGATAAACGCTAACACACATACCATATCTAGTAGACGAAATATATAGGGGGAATATATAACCCCTCCACCAATCCGTATTGAAGAAGCTTGGTGGAGTATGCTCTAGACCTCCCGCAGCTGAGTCTGTTGGGGAGACCCGTGCCCAGCAGTGGGACGTTTATGGGTCGCAGTACTCGCAGTTCAATCCCAGGGTTCGTGCAATCAAGGCCACTTACCACCGCGTCACGGATTGCTTAATTATACCACGGACTACATACATTATACCAACGATCAGAACCAGGTAGCTATATCTACCTTGTTTTGAGCCTCACCGTATGGGGTTCCATGCACCGTCAGTCAATTTAGTACTGTGGGAATAAGTCCATAGAATCGATGATTCTCGACAATCTTCACTCCACACACGAGCTGTCCAGTCCCCAACAGTTAGGAAGTTTTTCAAAAATGTTGGATTTCTCTGCAACGCATATACGGGGCCAAGGTGTGCCTCATACTGGGACATAAAAATTATCATCATTACTTAACCTCAGTAGGTAATTAAGAAATCAAGAAATCGGATCAAGGTTCTAATATCTAATAACGTATCATGACAGAAAAAGTTGTATCTACTGTTAAGAGTACTGAAAAGTAATAAGCTGAAAATAAAACTGAACAGAGTTTCCACACTCGATTGTAAGTAATTTGTAAGAGAGTAATAAAATGAAAACGGAGCAGAGTTTCCACACTTGTTTTATTATATTTATTCATACCTTTAACAATACAACATCGAGTATTTATACCCTATATCCCTCCCTATCGCCCCACTGTGGGATGGAAAATCATTGTGATTGGCTGTGGCAGCATAATGAAAAAGTAATAATTATCACAATCATTCTATCTTATACATACAACACTATACATAATTATGATTTAAATATGTAAAAGATATTATTGAATACATTAGATGAATTATTATTCTATGCATTATACATTAATTACTCAAATTGATACCTTTTCTGAATCATAGCCAATCATAGCCGCACACTGTTTTGTAGAACATAACAACTCTTTAAGTGCAGTGCAAATGGATAACATTATTATAATTATATTTAGTGAGATTAATAATTGTTAACAATAACAGTAATTATACAAAAATGAATTGACATTTCAAATGAATCATTAGTAAGAATCTTGAGGAATAACAACATGAACTGACTATTTTTGATATAACCAATTATAGCCATCCCAATAATTTAATCATAATCATAGTTCTTTAAAGTTCTGGGACAACTAAATATTTAATTAAATAATTTAATAATTAATGGCAAAGAGTACATAATTAATAAAATCCAAGAGACTAGGACCCGGATCATGGATTGTAACTAATGATTAAATAGTGTATCAATTGAATGACTATTTATATAAACAACACTGAACAGATAGAGATACAGGTTAACAATAAGAAAATGATGTTGCTATTATGGCTGATCTACCTGGAGAGGCATACCCCTAGGAAGACGTGGCTTATCCACTGTGAACGGCATGCTCAGCAGATGGACGTGGCTAATCCACCCTGAGCGGCATGCTCTGCAGATGGACGTGGCTAATCCACCTTGAGCGGCATGCTCAGCAGATGGACGTGGCTAATCCACCTTGAGCGGCATGCTCAGTAGATGGACGTGGCTAATCCACCTTGAGCGGCATGCTCAGCAGATGGACGTGGCTAATCCACCTTGAGCGGCTTGCTCATCAGATGGACGTGGCTTATCTACCCTGAGCGGCCTGCTCACCGGATAGACGTGGCATGCTCGCTGTGGCTTGGTCAGTTCAGCGGACGAGGCGTAACAATCGGCCATTCTGAAAAAATTGCTCCCGCAATGGAAGCACCCACTGAATTAACTTTCGAGCAACTCAATAAGGTCTTCGGTCTTTAAGTTTCCATCAGAACTACTAAGCACTATCAGACATAGAAGCGATACTTCGATACGGTCGAAGAGAATCAGCTGAAACTAGTCCATATTCTTGTAAAATTTTCATAACCTCTTAAACCTTTGACATTGACACTTGAGGCAAGTTGAAATACAGTAACTTTATTCACAGATTATTAGTACAATTATAATAAAGAAAAGGAAAGCAGTGTCATCTAGTGCATTATGGGCAACATTAATTATTTATACTTTATGTCAAGAGATGGCAATGTGATTAATATTTATTTAACTAAACAAAAATCTTAATAAATGTATGAATAATTCTGCTTTAAGTATTAATAAGTTTATTTAAATAAAAAAAATTGAATAACAAACATAGCTAAAGAAAGTGTGCTAAAAAAAAAAAAAACTAAAACAAACTTTTTTTTTTTTTTTTTTATTCCTATATTGTCTGTGATTCATTTGACAAACGAAAGTTTGGAATTAAGTTAATTTAAATTGGTTACTTTGGTTTGTTTTGGTTTGTGTATTTTGATTTTTAGCTGGTGTAGATATCGATATCTGTATAATATCTGTGAAAATAATATTTTTAGAAGCGGAAGATCTAATAATGAAGAGTGCTCTGCTCAATTGTATTACAATACTCGTAAACACAAACAAATATTTATGTAATGAAATTCATAATTAATTCTTCATGTAACATCTGCCTGTACTCGTCGAATTTTTATCATGTAATAATGTTTATTTATGTTTATCACAGGTTTATTTATGTAAACAATAATTATATATTGATTATATACCTATTGCTAAATAAACTTCCTTCATGAGAAACGCATTTTATTTTCACGTCAACCTATTTTAGTTAGTTTTTCTCGTTTAGACTGTGTGGATTCATTTGCACGATTCGGAATGTTTAAGTCACAAATTGAACTAGCACAACGTGCAATTATCCAATCAAATGGTTTCAACTTTGTGGTGTCATTTCAAGTACCTAGGTATTATTTATTCTCCATACCCACAACGTTTTTTTTTTTTTGTTCAATTCGATAATGGGCGATCAATAAGTGCAAATTTATAAATAAATTTCCGAAAATAGCTATACAGACAGATATACTGACGTATTCTTTGGTGATAAACCTTGGGCCATATGAAGAGTAGTGAAATATTGGTTACCCGCAAGTTTTAACGGATAGCGATCTTTCAAGTTATAGTATTAAGTGAACGATAGTCAAGGCACAACCTACTTTCGCCATTCTTTTTCTTAACTAATATGACAGGAAATGCATAATCTGACTCCGACACTTTGATAATACCGGCATCTAATAACTCTGATACCTTAGACTTAACTATCCGTTGTTCACTGTGTGATAACCTATGTGGTTGACGATATAAAGGCTGTGAACTAGTAAGCTTAATCCGCATGTATAGTAATTTTGAACAACCTAGATCTTTGGTACTACCGGCAAAAGCATCTTTGAATTTTAATAATAAATCTAATTATTTATTTTGCTCGTTTTTATTTAAATGTCCTACTTTAATTTCAGACAGTCATTACCTTACCTAACAGTTACCTACGCTAACGTCATCTATTTGATTAACGTTCAAGACAGAGGCACTTCCGTCAGAACAAATACACGATTTATTACAATGAGAAAATTTACACAAGGAACGATGGCTAAGACAGTGTTCTGTTGAACATGGCAAATTTGACATTTCAGGCAATAAAGATATGGCTTGGCAACTGACCTGGCTTGTCCTTGGTTCGTCGCAGCTCCGTGCTCTTGTTAGTATGTAACCGGCTTCCCATAGCACGTTCTTGTTCCCAGTATTAATTACTTTTATGTGGCCTTGGCTACCTCGTAGCAACGTTGCTGGTAATGTATAAGAAATACCCTGAAATTCAAAATGACGCGGCGCTGTACAGACGTCGTTATCCTCCGGATTGTCTCGTACAAGGACTCTAATAATTGAGGTGCCCGGTGGTAGACTCTTCACATGTCGTTACTACTCGAAATTTTTGAATATTTTCAGTTACATCCATTTTATCCATGAAATCAGGAACTTGTTTAAGTATAGCCATACCATTGCTTACTATGAAAGATGTATTTTGGGAGTTAATCACAGGTTGTCCTATTAACAAACATATTTCACCCATGTCCACGTTTGTCAAATGTGCCTTACATAGTATTTTTATTTCGTCTACTTCGAGCTCAAATTCCACTTCACCTCTGCTTTGAACCAATTCCCCAGAGAAACTTTTCAATGTCATGTTTGTAGGGGTAATCTCAAGTTTTAATATTGAAGAAATGTGGTAACTCATTACATTCACTTGACTTCCTGTATCGATGTATGATTTGACATACGTTCCGTTTACCTTCACTAGCTTCTTGTAAACATCATTATAATTTTGCAGTAGTTGAATGTTCTTGACATTACCAGTCGTCGTAGCGGGCTCAGTTTGTATGGTGGTACTTCTACAGCGAGTAGCGATATGCCCTATTTCCCCACATTTATAGCAAGTCCGCTTGTCCGGCAGTGTACAATAGCGTAAAAGATGTCCAGTTTCCTTACACCGTGGACAGGGTAGTATCTCAGGGCTTATTTTCTTTTGAGGTGGTTGTGAAAACTTCATCTCTTTGAGTGCCATGCGTGAATCTGAAGGGCCATGGAAATCGTCGATAGCACATAAAAATGCCTCATATAAATCTTCAGGTCGCTCGCACTGAAATGCACGAGCATTAGATTTTAGCGTCGGCGGTAGGCCTCGAATGATACACGAGACGCTTGCTTTGTTAGACAGTTTACAGCGGTAGCACATGGCTACTTTATCTTGGAAATATTTTGTCATCGTCTCATTGGGTAGCTTTCTTCGTTGCATCATCTCTTCCAGCAATGAGCTATAATCTCGAGATTTAGGGAATGTCCGTGCCATCAATTGCTTCCATTCTTCCCAGGAATAATCATACTCTTCAAGTCTATTATACCATTGGCGGGCCTGGCCACGGAGCTTGTCTTGAAGATGAAATGCTTTCATATTGTCGTTCCATCCGTGTATCTCACCTAGTTGGTCGATCTTTTTCAACCATGACACGACCGTATAATCTTCGTTGGCGGGATCAAACTCTGGAATTAGAGATGCTGCTCGGTGATTGTCTCGGTGACCCATCGCTAAATTTTCCCCGAGATCTTGTACTGCTTTTGCGACTTCAGTCTCAAGTAAATTCTTGATAATTTTTCGCGCTGGTGGAAAACAATCGTCGCCATTTTCACTTTCCTTATCTTTCCATCCTCGTGGGCGTACTCCCCGGCCAATACCTTCAGAATAATTTTGTCGCTTCATTAGGTATATACCACTTCTGATTGTTAAGAGTACTGAAAAGTAATAAGCTGAAAATAAAACTGAACAGAGTTTCCACACTCGATTGTAAGTAATTTGTAAGAGAGTAATAAAATGAAAACGGAGCAGAGTTTCCACACTTGTTTTATTATATTTATTCATACCTTTAACAATACAACATCGAGTATTTATACCCTACTAGCTGACCCGGCAAACGTTGTTTTGCCATATAAATATTTTTTGCCATATAATAATTGCCATATAATTCTTTGCTATAAACCTCACGGAGCCCGAGACCTTTCCAACGAATGCAAAACCGTGGAAATCGGTTCGTGCGTTCTGGAGTTATAGCGTCAGGAAGGAAAACCCGACTTATTTTTATATAGTAGAATTCCCTCCCTATCGCCCCACTGTGGGATGGAAAATCATTGTGATTGGCTGTGGCAGCATAATGAAAAAGTAATAATTATCACAATCATTCTATCTTATACATACAACACTATACATAATTATGATTTAAATATGTAAAAGATATTATTGAATACATTAGATGAATTATTATTCTATGCATTATACATTAATTACTCAAATTGATACCTTTTCTGAATCATAGCCAATCATAGCCGCACACTGTTTTGTAGAACATAACAACTCTTTAAGTGCAGTGCAAATGGATAACATTATTATAATTATATTTAGTGAGATTAATAATTGTTAACAATAACAGTAATTATACAAAAATGAATTGACATTTCAAATGAATCATTAGTAAGAATCTTGAGGAATAACAACATGAACTGACTATTTTTGATATAACCAATTATAGCCATCCCAATAATTTAATCATAATCATAGTTCTTTAAAGTTCTGGGACAACTAAATATTTAATTAAATAATTTAATAATTAATGGCAAAGAGTACATAATTAATAAAATCCAAGAGACTAGGACCCGGATCATGGATTGTAACTAATGATTAAATAGTGTATCAATTGAATGACTATTTATATAAACAACACTGAACAGATAGAGATACAGGTTAACAATAAGAAAATGATGTTGCTATTATGGCTGATCTACCTGGAGAGGCATACCCCTAGGAAGACGTGGCTTATCCACTGTGAACGGCATGCTCAGCAGATGGACGTGGCTAATCCACCCTGAGCGGCATGCTCTGCAGATGGACGTGGCTAATCCACCTTGAGCGGCATGCTCAGCAGATGGACGTGGCTAATCCACCTTGAGCGGCATGCTCAGTAGATGGACGTGGCTAATCCACCTTGAGCGGCATGCTCAGCAGATGGACGTGGCTAATCCACCTTGAGCGGCTTGCTCATCAGATGGACGTGGCTTATCTACCCTGAGCGGCCTGCTCACCGGATAGACGTGGCATGCTCGCTGTGGCTTGGTCAGTTCAGCGGACGAGGCGTAACACTACACATCTGTAGTAGTTAAAGAAAGTGGCTGCTTGATACCACAATATCCATAGAGGTCTCAAGTCAGCAAAAGCTGAGCTACTATAGGTACTACTTGCCCATTTATTAAATTTTATTTTTGTTTGATGTATGTACTTATCTAATCAATGTGTGGCAATAAACAAATTATCATGTTTATATTTTTAAAAGCTTTTATTTAACTTCACTCGTATGTATTCATGTAAGTATGTCCTGGAATCTTGCAATCAATATTTCACCCACTTCCACTGAAGCTATCGAGCTGAAATTTGGCACACATATTAGGTTCCGATGACAATGCATGAAAATAAAATAAAAAGTTATAAAAGCTTTTTAAAAAAAAAAATTTTTTTAGAGTATAATTTATGTTTTACCTTTGTAGGAAGTTTTTCTAAAGGTGTTTTTCCTTTTCGGTTTCCCCCAATAACTACACCGGTTTCGGTTCCGACCATAAATCTTAAAGAAAAAAAACGTTAAGCCACAGCGCCCACAGTCTATTAAGTACTCTGGTTAAGCAGTATTAGATACTGATAGCTACCTGGTTGGTATAGTGGGCTCATACTCCAAAGCCGAAACCCCGAGGGCATTATTGATGCTCTGAGTGTCCGTTGGGAGCTTGACGAGGTTAATTATCATTGAGTCTGTTGGTTCACTCATGTTTCTAGTATCCCACCTGCACACAATGTTTATGTACTGTACCCACTGAAATAAGCGTTAGTTTTGCTCCCGTGACGCCTGGACTGACCAACAAAGAGGCTTCATGCCAAACCATTCATATCCAGTTTTTCTTTTTTTTTAGACATCCTCTGGGCATCCTGGCCCCAAACTAGGCAGAACCTGCAGTATGGGTGTCAGAGTATTTTTGAATACTTTATATTAACATCCAGACACAGAACAAGCACCAGTGTTCGTCACACGAATATTTGTCCTGAATGGGATTCGAACCCACGCCCTTCTTACCGATTGCGCCAACGGGCCAGTAAAATTTCAGTCCATTAGTTTTTATTAAAGCCAAACTAAAAATGAAGGTGTTTAAAAATATAGTTAAGAACAATGATTTTGGAAGAGAGGCTAGGCCCATATGAACATTTTATACAAACGTTTCTCATTCAAGATATCACAGAAGTTCTTCCTGTTAAACTGTAATAGATATGCCAGTACTGTGCCAGTAAAGTGTGCTCATAAACATGTCTATTTCTTTTTTACTACTAATATCTATGTAATTATTACTATATATTATACTAGTTGACGCCCGCAGCTTCGCTCGCGTAGAATTAGACCCATTAACGACGTCTACCCGTCTAACGACTTCAAAAACGGCAAAGTTTCATACTAACTTTGCACCCCCGTTTTACCCCCTTAGGGGGTGAATTTTCAAAAATCCTTTCTTAGTGCTCCCCTACGTTATAAAAGGAACCCCTGTGCAAAATTTCAAGTTTCTAGCCCTTATAGTTTAGGCCCTGCGTTGATATGTCAGTCAGTCAGTCAGTCAGTCACCTTCTCCTTTTATATATATAGATGTAGGTATAGTGGACGCAGCTTCGCTCGCGTGAAATTAGACATTCACTAACCTCAAAAACGGCAAAGTTTCATACTAACTTTGCACCCCCGTTTTACCCCCTTAGGGGCTGAATTTTCAAAAATCCTTTCTTAGTGCTCCCCTACGTTAAAGAAGGAACCCCTGTGCAAAATTTCAAGTTTAGGCCCTGCGTTGACATGTCAGTCAGTCAGTCAGCTTCTCCTTTTATATATACGAGTATGTATAGGAGATATAAAAGGAGAAGCTGATTACTTATTCTTATTATGTAACAAAGTAACGTAATAAGTTTGGATACCATTTGACAACGCCGTCGGGGGATGAGGAGAAGAACTCGGCACCGGTCTTGGAGTTAATGAAGAGCACGTTGCGCGCCAGGTCGCGGTGCGCGGCGTGCGGGGGACACGCGCCCGCCGGCTCCCCGCCCCTGCGCGTGTCCCACCACCCCACCTGTATGTACATAGCTTTAGAAATGTAGTCCTTTGCTATAATATGGTACCTTTCTACATTTCATTTTATCATTATCTGTGGGCTAGGCAAAATATCTGGGCTGTCATCACTGATTGTATACAAAATAGATTTATTAATAGAAGAGTAATGATAAATGTATGGTATACATACAAGTAGATTTTACTATTAAATTATAGGTAGTAGTTTATGATAAAAAGTACTCTGTGGTTTATGTAGTGATTACTTGCTCAGTGGTGTGTGTGGCGAGTTACCATGTATGTATCTTCTCAGTCAGAAAAGACTCCTATCGGCTGCAGTCACAAAGTAGATATTAGGTACAGAGATTAAGCTTCTTAAGAACATGCAAAATTGTTACCTATTTTGGTAGGGTTGTCACAACAGGTTAAGAGAAATTAAAGAAATCATTTGTTAAATAGTTTTATTATTCAGAATATAAAAAGAATACTACAATAAGAACCAATACAGAATAGAAAATAGAAAATAACATACTTTACAAATTTCTTACTCTAATAATTTTATTTTTATAATTTTTATTTTTTAATATTTTATTATTTATTTTTATGGTATGGAAAATTCTAAATCTAATATATAGTTTTTTCAAGTAATGTATCAGGAAACACTCACATGGCATATCAAATCCTAGCTGCAGCGTCAGGTTATAATCTATCATATTATTGTACTGTCACCGAAGTTACGCAGGAAAAAATTCAGTTCAATAAGACATCTGGATGTGGTTCAAATCTCACTTGCAATACTTAAATTTAAAACACATAGTACGTACCAACCCACCCACATACCTACAAATGTTTAGTAAAAGCTTGTAATAATAATAAAAAGGTAAAAACACACCGTGTAGTACACATTTCTTATTAAAAAAAGGATAATTCCGTAAAATAAAGGTACTTACTTGAAAAAGTAATAATCAAATATTTACTTACCTATTGCACTCCTTGGGATAGTTAAAGTGTGGTTAAAGTATGATATATTTTTATTTTTTCTAGCATTATTCATACACACAGTACAATATACAACCATTATTATTAATACCACGTTTTTATATTAGACCAGCTGACCCGGCAAACGTTGTTTTGCCATATAAATAATTTTTAGTTGATCGTAGAGGGTTGAAAATTCAGGGTTGTATGTATTTTCTAATGTTGTATCATAAAAAAATACAAAAATAAAAATTTGTCTAAAAATTAAAAAAAAAAAATTAGGGATGGACTACCCTTAACATTTAGGGGGATGAAAAATAGATGTTAGTCGATTCTCAGACCTACTGAATACGCATATAAAATTTGGTAAAAATTGGTAAGGCCGTTTCGGAGGAGTACTGCAACAAACAACACATTGTGACATGGAAATTTTATATATTAGATTTATATCTATATCTTTATCTTATATCCATACTAATATTATAAATGCGAAAGTGTGTTTGTTTGTTTGTTTATTTGTTTGTTTGTCCGGCTTTCACGTCGCAAGGAAGCTATTATGTATATGGTATTGTTTTTGTGTGTCGACATAGTGAGGAGGGTGGAGAGTGACGTAGGCTACTTTTTACCGCGGTAAAACATCCCCATGGGAAGATATCGATGTTTTGTTATTTGATAGATATTTAGTTCCGAATGTTATTAATAGATGGCGTTAGTAAAATTCATTTTCAAGTTCTGAATCACGTATATGATACACAAGTCATTGTTAATTCCCTTTGACCACGCGGGCGGAGCCCCGGGTAAAAGCTAGTCTATTATATTAGAGTATATATATTTATACTTATACTTATACTTATACTTATACTTATACTTGTACTTGTACCTGTACTTGTCCTTGTCCTTGTCCTTGTACTTGTACTTGTACTTGTCCTTGTCCTTGTCCTTGTCCTTGTCCTTGTCCTTGTCCTTGTCCTTGTACTTGTACTTGTACTTGTCCTTGTCCTTGTCCTTGTCCTTGTCCTTGTACTTGTACTTGTACTTGTACTTGTACTTGTCCTTGTCCTTGTCCTTGTCCTTGTACTTGTACTTGTACTTGTACTTGTAATTGTCCTTGTCCTTGTCCTTGTCCTTGTCCTTGTCCTTGTCCTTGTACTTGTACTTGTCCTTGTCCTTGTCCTTGTCCTTGTACTTGTCCTTGTCCTTGTACTTGTACTTGTACTTGTACTTGTCCTTGTCCTTGTCCTTGTCCTTGTCCTTGTCCTTGTACTTGTCCTTGTCCTTGTCCTTGTACTTGTACTTGTACTTGTCCTTGTCCTTGTCCTTGTCCTTGTCCTTGTCCTTGTCCTTGTCCTTGTACTTGTACTTGTACTTGTCCTTGTCCTTGTCCTTGTCCTTGTACTTGTACTTGTACTTGTCCTTGTCCTTGTACTTGTACTTGTACTTGTACTTGTACTTGTAATTGTCCTTGTCCTTGTCCTTGTCCTTGTCCTTGTCCTTGTCCTTGTCCTTGTACTTGTACTTGTCCTTGTCCTTGTCCTTGTCCTTGTACTTGTACTTGTACTTGTACTTGTACTTGTACTTGTACTTGTCCTTGTACTTGTACTTGTACTTGTACTTGTACTTGTACTTGTACTTGTACTTATACTTATACTTATACATACTTATATTTATTTTTATATTTATATCTAGTGGACGTCCGCAGCTTCGCTCGCGTTACACATTCACTAACTTCAAAAACGGCAAAGCTTCATACTAACTTTGCACCCCCGTTTTACCCCCTTAGGGGATGAATTTTCAAATTTTTCTCGCCGTAAAAACCATCCTTGAACTTCAACGAACATTTAAAAAAAAGAATTGGCCAAATTGGTCCAGGCGTTGTTGAGTTATGCGCTTACCAACACATTTTGCGATTCATTTTTATTATATAGATATTCAAACTTGCAACTAACAAAACCAACAATGTGCGTAGCGATTACCCTGCGATTTTCAACTTGATGTGACAGCGTCAACCGGTTTTTTCCACTCTCGCCGCGTACGCGACAAGCGGCCAGTGGCCACACATAGATGTCTCGCGTGCTTGTAGGAGTGCAACCGATTTGCACGTTCCTATGAAACTTAATCTCTGTACCTAATATCTACTTTGTGCTGCAGTGGCCCATTGAAACGTATCAATCAATCAATTTATTTATTTATTTGTAGTAGACAAGATTCACTTGCCTACAGCTGGTATATTATAATTTCATATTACCTGACCATTCATCATTCCTCCTACAAGTGTATGTTGATCACGAGGATTATACTGGAGATCTAATAGTGGCTGTGGCGGCTTAATTATGAGTTCTGGGGCATTGGCATTCTCTGGAAAATAATATTATAAGGACATACATAAAATAACGATGTTGAACCAACTTCAGAACTAAAATGAAAGAAAAAGTAATAAATTCCTTTGCTAGCTCTTTCACAGCGACAGTTGTGGGAGTTGTATGCTTACATTACATTATTTACTACATTTATTTATTGCATTATTACGTTATGCGTATGCATGCTACACCAGTGCGGATTGGTTCGTTTATTCACGTAATATTTTAATTCTGTTCTGCCCGACTTTCATGTTGATAATGATCTTATAACTTATTTCGTACATAGATTACATACTTGCACCTACCAAAGATATTGTATCAAAGTGGCAATATAATAACTATCAGGATGGGATAACAATTTTACGTACCTAATAATGCAAAAACTTGTTCTTGGAATAATCCAAGAACTATATGTCTATAAAGACATGCCAAAAGTTTGTCACGGTTAGGGCCTTACCCTGCCAAAAACGGTAGATCAAAGAAAGACTCACCAATATCCCATATGTAGGAAAACTGCAACGACCTATTGCTCCTCATAAGATCAACATCCGCGTGAGCAGAGGCCAGGCGCACGCCGCCGTCGGCCTGCCACGACAGCGACCGCACCGGCCGCCTGTTCGTGCCCGGCTCCCGGTACACGTTTACCGTGTGACAACTGCTGCGTTCCACCGGAGGTATTGACGGTAGATCCGAATAGTACGTTTCATACACGTCCACTGCATTATTTTGAAGAATGTTGTGCTCCATGCTCTGATTAAACGCCATGCTTTGATTTTGATGACCTCATAGGTACTTGTTATATGAGATTTAAGGATTATATTGTGGTAGGAATTATTTATGTGTAATATGTTGTATATTTACTTGGATGTAGTTGGATATGCGTCCGCTAGGGGCAAAATTTGATCTGAGCGCTTCCGTGCTTTGGCGCATGGACATTAGTCGTTAGTTAGTAGGTGGTAAGAAAGCAATAGATAGGTACTTAAGCATGTTGGAAGACTTGGGGCGATCTAAAACGTCCAACAACCGGGTTACCTACTAAGCCAACCGCCAAACCTCACCGGAGTAGGTACGCTCCATGCCTTCTCATTTGTTAGAAGATACTCGTTCCCTGATGTGTGACGCTAATGGGGTGCAGTTGCAGCGCAGATATACTTTATAAATGGGAGCTTCAGTAATCGTTGGATAAATACAATTTAATTCGTACACCACAACCCTTTTCTTTGTCCCACTGTTGGGAACTCTTACAGCAAGTGACATTAATTTATTTCATAAATTGGACATATCTTAGAAAGTAATTGGTGCGTGCCGCTTGGGTTTGAACCCGGACCCCTCGAGTGAGAGGCGAGTTCGATAGCCATTAGCGGTCACCGCCGAATCAATTTACGCTACTCTACTTCTACTTCCCACCCAAATCTAAGGGGGTGGCTGAAAAACAGCGCTGCATATGGAACCATTCCTATGTCAGCTAAAGCTGAGCTTCACCCCCTATTGCCCATTTAGTGTGTTTGGTTTTTTATAATTTAAGCTTGTAATTTTTTTTTGTGGCAATAAATTATTTTTTGATTTGATTTGAGTTTAATTCATACATGGCCCAAATTCATAACGGCGTGAATGTACGCGTCGTCCTTCTCTATCTTCCGCCTGTATCTCTGAGCTGCTTCTGGGTCGTTCATATTGATGTCTTTCGGCCATCCACCTTCCACGTGATTCATCCCAGAGCTTGTATACTCCGCTCTGCAATCACAAGATAGAGTTAAATGCCCCTGTATAGTACAGAACACGGATTAAAGGTACTTACTACCTATAATGATATGAATACTTTTAGCACCACAAAGACTATCATATGCTTACCTTACTGAATTGACCCAATGCTCCGACATGGTACACGAATTCTGTATTGCAACATGAACCGGATTACGCAGGATGTAATTCTTATAAAATGCTGGGTTGCATGGTATGTTCACTATTAATTCGGGACCATGATTTTCAAACAGAAGTTGCTTACCAAACTCTTTTCGTTTCATCGAATATTCGTATGTTAGGTCAACTTTTTCCGGTTTATCCATTATTGATGGATGATGATGATTAAACTAATCGAGCTAACTGTTTGCAGAAGGTAAATTCGTAAATAGCTGCTACAGAGTTAAATCGATAACGTTGCCAGGGAGCTGGAGGTACCCTATCACATGTTTTCGATAAGTTATATGGCCGCCATCTGAGGTGTACGAATATTTGATTAAACAATTACATAGGTACATATGTATATTCTTTTATTTTCCTTTTAAAATAAAATGTTGGATAAAGATAAGTAGTTAATTTTTATTTAATTCATTTATTACGAGTAGGAAAAGTAATTGGTACATACAATATTTGGAAATTGATACACAGATTTTGAAGCAATAATTGTATTAGTAAAGCGGTATGGGGTCGGCGGGCGTGGCGCGGCGCAGCGTGAGCACGATAACGCGCGGCGGCGCCACGGCGAGCCGCGCGGCGCACTGCTCCAGCAGCAGCCGCCAGCGCAGCGCCGCGCGCTCGTCCGCGGGCATGCGCTTCACTTGCTCAGCCTGGTGCCAACGGAAACAACTACATAGGTACATATGTATATTCTTTTATTGTCCTTTTAAAATAAAATGTTGGATAAAGATAAGTAGGTAATTTTTATTTAATTCATTTATTACGAGTAGGAAAAGTAATCGGTACATACAATATTTTGAAATTGATACACAGATTTTGAAGCAATAATTGTATTAGTAAAGCGGTATGGGGTCGGCGGGCGTGGCGCGGCGCAGCGTGAGCACGATGACGCGCGGCGGCGCCACGGCGAGCCGCGCGGCGCACTGCTCCAGCAGCAGCCGCCAGCGCAGCGCCGCGCGCTCGTCCGCGGGCATGCGCTTCACTTGCTCCGCCTGGTGACAACGGAAACGATCACAAGCTAAGCGGATACACATCGGCATCGTACGTATCAGATACTAGTGGACGCCCGCAGCTTCGCTCGCGTGGAATTAGACATCCACTAACTTCAAAAACGGCAAAGTTTCATACTAACTTTGCACCCTCGTTTTACCCCCCTAGAGGGTGAATTTTCAAAAATCCTTTCTTAGTGATCCCCTACGTTATAAAAGGAACCCCTGTGCAAAATTTCAAGTTTCTAACCCTTATAGTTTAGGCCCTACGTTGATATGTCAGTCAGTCAGTCAGTCAGTCACCTTCTCCTTTTATATATATAGATAGATTTCGATTGCTCTGCCTAGTGCGAAGAGCAACGATTGCTTAGCGCTATTCGCAAAGGGATTTTCGTGAAATTATAATATATCTCATTAACTCTTTACTACAGTGCTTCGGAGGGCACGTCAAGCCGTCGGTCCCGGTTGTTTTTAATGGTGGAAAGTAGTGGAAACAGTCGTTAAGCCTTGTCGAAGACCTTCGGGTGGCTAACCCCTCCACCAATCCGCATTGGAGCAGCGTGGTGGAGTAGGTATGCTCCAGACCTCCCGCAGCTATGTCTGTGGGAGAGACCCGTGCCCAGCAGTGGGACATCTATGGGTCGGCGCTGCCGACTAGATGGCTTTATTATTGCCTTGCATTCATCGTCATTTTCTTGATTTATTATAGACTAGCGACCCGCCCCGGCTCCGCACGGGTGCAAAGCTGATACTACTATATTATGCATGTTATATACATATAAACTGTCCTCTTCAATCACTCTGTCTATTAAAAAAACCAAATCAAATCCGTTGCGTAGTTTTAAAGATTTAAGCATACATAGGGACAGAGAAAGCGACTTTGTTTTATAATATGTAGTGAAGAACCAAATCTTCATTTCAAGACTTATTGCAGGTATCTATTGTACCTACGTATTTATTTCTGAGTTATTTTATTGCATACCTAATAAATGTTAATTAAGACTAAAACATAGTTAGATGCCTTCTTAGTTGTGTTGTATTGCTCTTCATAATTGAGAATTCAGTGAAATAAGGAGTCGCATTAAATGAAGAATCAACCACCTCTCAACAGATGTAGTCCGTGCCAATAGCACAAATGCTTACCGTGTGGCCAAGGGCATCTTCCAACACTGTTACCGGGAGATGTGCGCTCAACTCCCCGGTGTGATCCGTGAAACGCACTCGCAAATCTTCAGAGTTGGACTCGTTAAACCTAGGATAGTAAATTCAAATCCTAAACTGCAGGGTAAACCAACCTTTGGCTTCAATCAGTATAGTTAGTTCAGTTGGCACAAAATTACCCCGCGACGGTTGTGTTATTTATTTATAAATACATAAATAAAAAAATTAAAAAAATTATCTATTTTTATTGAACCACATAAAGGTACATTGTATAAATGGCGGGCTTAATGCATAAAGCATTGTCTACCAGCCAATCATTGGGCTATCCAGATAGTCTCGAAAAGCGGTTTAATTTTATTTTTTAAGCAAACTTAATTAACCAAGATATCAGCTGGAAGAGCATTTCACAAGCGGACTGCCTGAACTGGGAACCGAGTTTGATAGGTTAGCTTGTTAGTTTTGAGTAGTTCGATCATCGTTTTCAAAATTTTATTGAACCTAATACAATCGTTAGGCATCGTTGATAACCTTCGGCTGGTCGGTGGAGAACATTCGATTCAGTATTGGCCACAAACTCATCCATCGATTCGTATTGGAGTAGCGTGGTGGAGTATTCTCTATACCTGCCGCAGTTGTCTGTGGGGGAGACTCGTGCCCAGTATATAGTGACGTCTATGGATTATAGCAAACTAGCTTTTACCCGCGGCTCCGCCCGCGTGGTCAAAGGGAATTAACAATGAGTTGTTTATCATATTTGTGGTGGATAAATAATGACAGTTCCACGATTAAAAGATACTTAGAGGAACCAGAGGTAGTGCTGACCGCAGATAAAGGGTACGTAAGGTACGCCATTTATTAACAACATCCGGAACTAAATATCTAGCAAATAACAAAACATCGATATCTACCCATGGGGATGTTTTACCGCGGTAAAAACCCTCCTCACTATCTCCACACACAAAAACCATACCATATAATAGCTTCGTTGCGACGTGAAAGCCGGACAAACAAACAAACAAACACACTTTCACATTTATAATATTAGTATGGACTTTACGTGTTATCATGGAGTAAGTCATCCAGATGCAGGTGCGTGAGCAGCGCGTGCAGCGCGGCGCAGAAGGGCGCGGCGCCCGCGAGCCGGTCCCGGATCTGGGCGATGGACACCGCGCTGGCGCGCTCGCCGCTCCACGACGCCCACGCGCCCGCCTCCCACCCACCTGAGAATATAAGCCAGTATGGCTTGGCAGAAACTCAATCAACTCAACACGGATTGGATTATGGTATAACAGCTGCTTTTCGGAAAGCTAGTTTATTTTTATTTTTATGGATACAGGATAGCAAACGAGCTTGCAGCACCACCCATCCGCTGCCACCCATGACAACTGTGACTGACTTTGAACAAGACTCGATTAGGGACTGGGATGGTTAGTCCAATTAGTTGAGAAAGTTAATTAGAACATTAGTTGGTCAGTTCGTTAGTAGGTATGAGGACTAGGGACTGTTAGTGATAGTTAGTCACAGAACAGATAAAGGAGGATAGAATGGAAATGTGGGCGTGACAGGCGCGCCAACAAGTATGATTAAACAATCATACTTCAACTGAAATCACGCGTGCATACTTTTAGTCGCTTTCGGACTGCGGTGGTGCGAAGAGCTGCACGAAAAATATACATTGCTGGTAAAGTACGCAAGTAATCCACGTGAACACATAGTTCGTGCGCAATGTATTCTGTCCTACAGAATGCGATGACGTCACGATGTTCTGTCGAGTTCGTTCGCAGCGAGATAGTGTTGTGAAAGTATAAGATAAATTTTTCGATAAGTCTTGATCTTGAGTACGTAATTAAAGTAGTTTCAGGTGTAAATACTTAATTTCAAGGAGTAGGTGTAGTACTAAATAAGTAATTTAGTACTAATTTATATTATGTATTTATTTTAGGTTTCCAAAGGAATCTAATAACCAGCATTGGATAAATGTAACGGGTAGAAAATTTGGATCCCTAAAAAACAATGTACCACTTTGGAACAACTGTACTCGATTTTGCGCAACTTTGTCGGAACTCAATTATTTAGCAACATTAGTTATCATCAGATTGTATTATATTCTACTGAGAAGCATATTACAGACTTTACCAAAGCTATTAAAGAAAAATAATTTAAATATAAGATTGCATTAATTTATTGTAAAAAATTCGATCTTTGCACAAGTACATTCGTCGCGCAACTGTATATATTAAAACTGTACCTGTGTATTTATTTAAGTACGTACACTCACTCTGAAACTTTTTAATAAAATAAATAATTATAATGTAATTTTTCATGTGAAGATAATAAAAAAAATGCATGTTAATAAGATGATGGAACAGGCGCAACACCTAAAGGAAGCAAAACTCAAGTTGCATATGTTTTCAGTGTTACTTTTAAAAGAGTCATTTATGCGGATGTAGCATTATAGGTACCTACATAACTCTAAACAAGTTTCAAAATATATTTATCGATAAATATGTTTACATCTCTAGTTGGGTTACCAGTAAATAACATATAAAATTGCACGATCAATTTTCTCAAATATGCAGTAAATTTTGTTTCTTAACTTTTATTTATTAATTTCACCGCCGTTAGGCATCTTTTGGCTCAATAAAGGTTAAATAAATAAATAAATAATACAGTAAAATAAAATATACTCTATTTTACTAATCTTGTAGTGGTTCAGTACCTACCAGTTACCTTACCTCCGAATACCTCCAAATACCTCAAGAATACCTCACACGGATACCTCATACCTTCGAACCAGTTACCTACGTTGTTAATATGAAACATATTCGCGGTCGTCAAAATAGTGTTTTAAATAGTGTAGTATGTATGAAAGAAAATGTAAATATAAATAGGTGATTTTACAAATAAATTATTCATTCGACAATCGGACAGATCACGAGTTTCATTATGAATCCTATGAAGAACCTCTAAAATCTTATTATTGCACGAAATTTGTGCAAAACACTTACTGGCAACATTAAGTGTCGACAAGGTCAAAACTTGCACAATTCTACAGCTTGACGCAAGCAAAAAGTATCCTTATTGATTTGATGCTAAGGTTAGTTTTTAAAAGTTGCGATTCTCGTGCAATTTGACCAATGGCTGATGAATATTTTATGTAAAGGTAATAATAACGTGTATCTAAGTGTGGGTAACTGGCGACAGTGGTTTTGTTTCAAAACTGACTCGATGGCCTTTCTAACCTCCTTTATCTGTTCTGTGTAGTTAGTCCTGTTAGTTGGTGTTAGTAATAGTCCAGTTAGTACTTGTTAGTAGGAGTCTCGTTCTAAGACAGTCACAGATGTGTTGCTACCCTTGAGGACTAAGATGGTCGCCTCTAAAGAAGTGTAACCGGAATCCACACCTTTCCAACCGGACCACAATTGCAATTAGTTATTCAATCTGGTCTAATTTGACATCACAAAAATCGTGAAAAATCTCGAACCGTTCGTCTAGTGACCCTGAAGGACTTCCGTGTTGTGCTACAGATGTAGCTGGGTGATGTGATGAAGTCTCGTCATGTCTCGTCCGAAACGGGCTAAGTGCTGAGGATCAACCACCGAGAGGGTTAAATGGGTCAAAATCTAGCCAAAGGTACCTTTACGAGACGCCTAAGAAGATTTCCCACGATTAATCGACGGAAGAAATGACAGGTTTAGGACTGGGTTTTTTGAACTTTATTTAAACTTCTACTAGGAGAACAATATCCCCGTCAGTGACATGGGGATGGGTAATAAAAGCTGAATCTAGACTTCAAGTCAGTACTAGCGTGTTTTCGGTCCTCTGCGTCTGCAGTACCTACCTATGCAGGTGGTAGGTGACATCGCTGCGCGAGCACGTCTGCACGAAAAGGCTGAGGATAATTAGTCAGTCTTACCTCAAGTCAGTAGGTACTAACGTGTATTGGTCTGGTTCCGTATGTAGAGCCGCAGGGCCTCCGCGTCCGCGGTGTGCGGCTGGTGGGTGACGACGCTGCGCGAGCACGTTTGCAGCGAGAGCGCGCGCCCGCGGAACGACACGCGCCCGTCCGCAATGAACAGCACGCTCTCTAGTGGACGCCATTCATCAGCTCTGCTCAAACATATTTTTATTACATTTTTATAAAATCAATTCAGATTCAGATTCAGATTCATTTATTTTTCATTATATGGTATTTTTTTATACGCTTAATGAACGTCATAACATTTTTTATCTACCGATTATTATATCTTACCGATTACAATTATAAGTAAACTAATGGACGTCCGCAGCTTCGCTCGCGTGGAATTAGACATTTACTAACTTCAAAAACGGCAAAGTTTCATACTAACTTTGCACCCCCGTTTTACCCCCTTAGGGGGTGAATTTTCAAAAATCCTTTCTTAGTGCTCCCCTACGTTATAAAAGGAACCCATGTGCAAAATTTCAAGTTTCTAGCCCTTATAGTTTAGGCCCTGCGTTGATGTCAGTCAGTCAGTCAGTCAGTCAGTCAGTCAGTCAGTCACCTTCTCCTTTTATATATATAGATTATAAGTAAACTAATGGACGTCCGCAGCTTCGCTCGCGTGGAATTAGACATTTACTAACTTCAAAAACGGCAAAGTTTCATACTAACTTTGCACCCCCGTTTTACCCCCTTAGGGGGAGAGTTTTCAAAAATCCTTTCTTAGTGCTCCCCTACGTTATAAAAGGAACCCCTGTGCAAAATTTCAAGTTTCTAACCCTTATAGTTAAGGCCCTGAGTTGATATGTCAGTCAGTCAGCCAGTCAGACAGTCAGTCAGTCAGCTTAATTATTATTAGTATTAAAATATAATGTAAAAATATAAATATAAACCTTATAATAATATAAACCTTTAATTTTAAGAATTTTGAATGATTCAAAATTGCATACTTTTTATAACAGCGGAAAAAGTTATGTACCTTTGTATTGTGTCGATATCAAAAATATCCAGCGTAAGAGCAGCGGGAGTCGTGTTGTCCATAATCTCAATGGCCCTTACCGACAAATCTGTACCTAAAATAAATAAATGTTTATACAAAACTCGGTTTGATAAATACCTACGTCCATTCCCTACCTCTCTTTGATAATGATCATCATCATCATCATCAGCCTCTATTGGTCCACTGCTGGACATAGGCCTCTCCTAAACAATGCCACTCCGACCGGTCTTGTGCCTTCTGAATCCAGCGGTTTGCTTTGCAGCTTGACGAAGGGTGGCTTGTGCTCCTTTTGATAATGATACTATTAAATAAATATTAAATTTTAGAATTGCGACGTACCTGCTCTGGTCTTAATTGTTTTAGCTGGCTTAACAGTTTTAACAACCACCAAGAGATCAACGTAGATATTCTCGCTTTCTGAAACAAGTTAATGCTTTGCTTCTGTTATTAGTATAGGTCGGTAGGTACGCTGTTTTTATCATTTACCGGTTAATCCTGATTAAAAAGGTCACTATAACATTGTTGATAGCAGTGTCAGGTTTTTCTAATGTTAGTTTATTCTTTAAATTTTTAACCTTGAAATTTCATAACTTCCGCCAGACCACAGTAGCCAGAGGAGGGCTTGCTAGGGATATGGAGGAGTGGCAAATACACGCCGAAGGTGTCTCCGCCGAATATGCCCACTTCAGATACACCCTCGTTGAGAGAAAGGTAGAAGGGTGAAGACACCTACAAAAACCATTTATTTATATAAATACTTTGCATTGAAACTAAATATGTATGTGCTTAATCACCGTGCTTCGTAGGGCACGTAAAGCCGTTGGTCCCGGTTGTTTTCAATGCTGGAAACAGTCGTTAAGTCTTATCGAAGACCTTGAGAAATTTCGAAACTGGGTTGGTCACTAACCCCTCCACCAATCTGCATTGGAGCAGCGTGGTGGAGTATGCTCTAGACCTCCCGCAGTAGTTTCTGTAGAAGAGACCCGTGCCCAGCAGTGGGACGTCTATAGGTCGCAGCGATGTACTTAAAAATAGGTACCCTTCATAAATTAGAATAGGCTAGGCTATATGATTTTTTTTTTCGTACCTTTGTAAATGTTACTAACATACTATGTTAACCCTACTCTGCTAGTTTTGGTACTTATCGGAAGTTTGTAGTTCCAAATCTAAAGACTTACTACGCTATGCTTATGACTCAGTCGTAGCTCTAACTACTAGCTATCCATGTCACCACAACTTAAAATATTTTATCTGGATTAATAATAAACTTTAAAAATTACTACAAAATAATTTTAAATGCTAATCTACTTACCAGTGGTCTATAAAGTTCATTATCTCCATTCTTGACACAAATCTTTGGCGAGGATATTTCAACTGTAAATTAAGTCGCGAATTGATAAGCATACCTACCTATTAGCCTAGTATCATAAACTACTTCAATTACAAATGTAAATCTGAGTTGTATATTACCCACATCTCCTACGACAAATCTTTCGTAAAATGTTATAACAAAGTATTCTGAACCCCATACGTCTACATTGATCGTATCTACGTCTGAATCCCGTAAAGTAAATGACATTACTCCTCGGGCATCTCCATTTTTCTTTTTGGAACCAATTTTCCGTGGACTATTTTTTGCAATTATAATACCAATAATCAAAGCATTTTTCAGATTTATACTTAAATTATTTAGGTGTACACGTTGAACTCCTGCCATTTCTTTAATTTTATGATTATATCAACTCCAACTTTTGGTGACAGTGCTTAATTTATTGTAATTTAAACGTCTGTAGCTTTCTCTTCCTCCCTGCAAGAAAATTCACTCAGTCAGCCTCCAGCTCATAATTCAAATTTGGGCGCGCGGGACAACGGAAACGGAACAAGAAACATTTTTTTCTTTGTGATATTTCCGCTGGGTTCTATTATTTTTGTTTTTCATTTTATTTTCTCAATAAAAAGGTCGTAATATCGCAATACAACTTATTTTTTCGAATGGACTTTTGCTGTTTGTCATAAAGACCTTTACGGCGTTACCAAAAAGGGTGGTAAGCTTCGAAGAGCTCAAACCATTTTGGTAAAGGATTAGTCTTTCAAGTGTGTAGGTGCGATTCACAAACTAATAAGGGATACTACGTATGTGCGATTGATCTATGGGTCTGTCCCTAGAGTACGGACTTCGGCTTAGGTCAATACTGTGTTTTTAACTAAAGCAGAGGATCGACCATTTCTGGAATGCTTAACTATTTTCGCGATAGAACGGTCAAATGACATTAACTCGTTCCTATAAACGGCAACAAAAAGTAAAAAGGAATACAGCAACAATGTCAACAATGTCAAGTCAATTGTCAAATTTGTCAATTCAATGTCAATTAAGTAAAATAAGAAAATAATTTAGCGCCAACCGTTCTATGAAAAGAAGGAATTCTGTCCGTATCATATAAAATTGTTAAAATCGTTCTGAATATTGCTTAGACCGATAATGTTATTCAAAGTTGAAAGTACGAACTTAGAGACTGCTTATAAAACCCACGAAATAGATCGACATGCCGTAGATTACATAGATTGTTCTAAAAGGTTTTACCAAGTGTCGAGAGATTTTTCTAAGCAGTATGCTCATATATACTCTGCCAGATTGAATACTTTTAGAAATATCTTAGGCCCTATCGTGGTACAAAAATGGTCAGATAAATATAGGGTGTTAAAGTTGTGTGAACTTCGTGATAAAGGTACACTATGCGTACTCATCGGCACCCTTTTTAAATTCCAACAATTAAAGCCAAGCATATTAAAGGAGCTATCAGATGAACTAGAGATTGTACCTCAACCTGCAAGGTTTGTAAAACTTACATATGTTTAGTGCACATTTTAAATTAAAACAAATATTTACACATATTTTTCACAATGATGAGACTTCCTGGAACGCGACTACTAGATCTGCGATCCTGGGTTCGATCTCTGAGTTGGGCAATGTACTATTGAGTTTTTATATCTTGAATGCTATGAGTGGAGTTGTGCCATGGGACCTAAACATATCAGGCAAAAGTAAAAACTTCTGCCTGGCCTTTTGACGAAAAACAGGTTTGTTGTTATGTATGCTTCACATTGATGTACCTAATTGTAAGCATAATATGCTTACAATTACATGCTTACAAACAAAGGATATTATCCCTAAAGGACATCACAAAATAATGACTAAGAGAGTCTATTATAAACCAGTTCACCATCTCTACTGTGCCACTGTGTTGGATATTTTCTTTGCTTTATATAAAAAGTGTATACATACCATACTTATATTGCAGGACACACTTTGTGCATGAAACTGATACAATTGTTTTGGAAGATGAACTGCAAAGGATTAAGCTGTCCGGAGATTGTATCAATACTGATGAGGTTGTAACTGGTGTTGTAGTTGCTTTGTTAGGTAAAGTAAATAAAAACATTTTAACAAATTACTATAGGAGTATTGATGGGGATAGTTCATACAGTGTCAACTGCTCTTCCAAAATGTAGGTTAATGAGTATGAAACATCAATATAACAAGTATTGAAAGGGGGTTATCAAGGAACTAATGAGAGTAATAATATAGTATTAATTATCAAGAGATTTAATATTTAAATAACAGAATAATAATAAAATTCTATTAATTTCACTTCTTTCTAGGCTCAGAAGAAAAAGATGGAGTCTTCTCTGTAAAAGATGTATGTTGGGCTGGTTGTAACATACAAAAACCATTAGGTAAAATGGATAATGATAGGTAAGAATAAATATCTATATATATATATAAAAGGAGAAGCTGACTGACTGACTGACTGACTGACTGACTGACTGACTGACTGACTGACATATCAATGCAGGGCCTAAACTATAAGGGTTAGAAACTTGAAATTTTGCACAGGGGTTCCTTTTATAACATAGGGGAGCACTAAGAAAGGGTAAAACGGGGTGCAAAGTTAGTATGAAACTTTGCCATTTTTGAAGTCAAGTGGGCAACCCGAACGCAGGCAGACGTCGTTAATGATGATGTTTCTATGCGAGCGAAGCTGCGGGCGTCCACTAGTATAATATAAAATTGCTGTGATTATTTTATTTAGAATTTTATAGAATTTACCCTATAAAATAAGTTATATATGGTATAAAATGTAATTATAGGGTTTGTTAAGCAGGCATTTTACAGTGTTGAGGAACTGACAACAAGCAAATGCTGAATAACTGAGTAATTGTTTCACATATACAGGGTTACAGGTTAAGTCGACCTATTCCCGTTAAGGGCGTGTAGTTTACATCGTTTCTGACTTATTTGACTATAAAACACCCTATCCTAAATCTAACCGTTTTCGAGATATTTGAATTTAATTGTTTTTTATAAAAAATTCCCGATTTTCGGCTATCAGCTTAGATATTTTGAAATGTGTAAGTCTTATTATTACTATTGTTTGATTTTTACATGTAAAATAAGATGCTTTACCACCTCAATAACCAATATTGTACATAAAATGAATAAATAAGTCAATGTAGATGATTGAAACTCATACAAACGAATAAAAATTTAGAAAGTTTATTTTTCTATCAATAAAATCTTTAAAAAATATTATGGCCCCCGTTTTGCAGATGTACTTAAAAATATCTACGTTTCATCAGCTATCCAATGAGGTATATCAATCTAGGGTTAGGTATAATAAACATTCATAGAAAAAACTTAGTTTCATTGGCTACAGGGAAGGCAAACAAAAGTTAAATAAAACGATAGTAAGTACAAGATACTGCATTTATTAAACTTTAAAGTTCCAACAAAACATCTTAAAGTCTAAATTTCATGTTCGACATGTCCGCCTCTGTTTTGCACACATCTTCGCATTATTTTACGATGTCCACTTTTTACTACACCAGTAGTTAATTTTCGTCTCATTTCATTCGCCGCATTAATTATCCTGTCTCTCAATACAGTCGTCAGTTGAACTGATGAAATTGGGTTGGACTCACTGTACACGAGACTCTTCATGTGCCCCCACACATAAAAATTCATGGGGGTTAGGTCGGGACTTCTGGCTGGCCAGGGTAAAAGCCCACCTCGTCCAATCCATTTGTCTGGATAATTTGTGTCCAGCCATTCTCTGACACTTCTAAAATATGCAGAGCAGCCATCATACTGTGACTTGTTTACTTATTGCTTATACCAAGTAAAGTATAAGACATTTGATATGTAAACATATTTTACCAATAAATAACTAGGAACTATTATTACGTTTTTATTTGTTTTTCAAAAATATATGCACATTATAGTAGTTAGCTATTTATACTAGTTGTATATCTATATATATAAAAGGATAAGGTGACTGACTGACTGACTGACTGACTGACTGACTGACTGACTGACTGACTGACTGACTGACTGACATATCAACGCAGGGCCTAAACTTTAAGGACTAGAAACTTGAAATTTTGCACAGGGGTTCCTTTTATAACGTAGGGGAGCACTAAGAAAGGATTTTTGAAAATTCACCCCCTAAGGGGGTAAAACGGGGGTGCAAAGTTAGTATGAAACTTTGCCGTTTTTGAAGTTAGTGTATGTCTAATTCCACGCGAGCGAAGCTGCGGGCGTCCACTAGTTTGTTATAATCATTGTAATAGGAATTTGAAATATTTCTTTCAGGTATGTTGTCTTTATATCAGGGTTAAACATTGCTTCAAAATCAGCGGACCATCTGTTCTCACTCAATCTTTTCCTAGAATGGCTGTCAGGTTTGTGTGGCACTGCTCAATATCAAGAAGAGGTTTCTAAGATCGTTCGAGTAATTATTGCAGGTAAAATAGTATATAATTATATACTAACTATTTTTAACTGTAAAGTTACCACATAACTATTATTATTAGCGTAAACCAAGCCAAGTAGTTTGTAAATGGAGAGCTATGCTCGGTATTTCTCTACGGGACCGGATTCGCGACGATGAAATCCGTAGACGAACGAAGGTCACCGACATAGCTCGCAGGATCAGCGAACTGAAGTGGCAATGGGCAGGCCACGTTGCTCGACGGACTGATAACCGCTGGTTAAGAAAAGTCCTCGAGTGAAGACCGCGTCTCGGAAAACGAAGTATTGGCCGCCCCCCGACGAGGTGGACTGACGACCTGAAGAAGACAGCGGGAAACCGTTGGATTCAGAGGGCGCAGAATCGGGAGGAGTGGCGACGATTGAGGGAGGCCTTTGTCCAGCAGTGGACTCCCCCAATCAATCCTCAAAAAGGCTGATGGATGGATGGATGGATGCCCTACTGTAGGCCGAGAGAGAAAAAAGCCGAAGGAAAAATCTCGGTACTCTTTTAAAATTCAAATTAATTTGTACAGAAAAATGTACAGTATGGCCATGACATGATCAGGTCAGACATGCTATACTATAGGTGCCATATGTTTTGATATGAGATAATTCAGTTCAATAAACATCGACGGCAGCGCTTGTGGAATTTTATGTTACTAATATAACTACCTTGCGGAACAGCGCCACCTGGAACTAACAGAGATTTCTTTTTGTCTCTTTTAAGGTATTTCTAATATAAACGAGTTAATATTGTTATTTTTTATTTTAGGTGGAGTATTTATGAACCACTCGAATGAAAGCACCCTAAATGAATCTGACGTCATTGCAGCAGCTGGTACTGTGGATTCTTTCTGTGCCGCAGTGAGCACAGTAGCTCCTCTCGATCTGATGCCTGGCTGCAAGGATCCTACTGGCATTATGTTGCCACAGAAACCCTTTCACTATTGTAAGACAAATTGTACTGCTCTTTCTTGCTTTTTATTTTATTTTGCAAATATATGACTAGCATTAACAGCCCTTCAGTCCTTATACCTGACTTATACCTACAAAGGAACTGACCAACTCATGTTCTTATGTAATACCCTCTGTTAACTGGAATAACCATCCCTGCTATATTTTATCCATATATACTTTTTTAATTGAAATTCATTAATTCTCTTGTTATTTTCAGGTCTGTTTCCGAAGGCAATAGAGTATAAATCCTTTAACAGGGTATCAAACCCATATGAATGTGATATAAGTGGTATGTACTTTAAACTATATGTTTACCACCCTTTCTTAGCCCCACTGTTGGGCATGGGTCTTCTCTTGGAATGGGAGGTTTTAGGCTTTTTAGGTGTGGATTGGCAGACTTCATATTCCTTCGAAAAATTATGGCGCACTCTCAGGCATATTTATATAGGTTTCGATGTTTCCTGTTCCGATGTTTCTTTCACTGTTACAGAAGGTGACATTTAATTTTTTAAATCACACAACAAAAGTCATTGGAACATGCCGCTTGGACTTGAACCTGGATCTCTCGAGTGAGAGGCGAGTTCGATAGCCACTGGGTTTTCACCATTGTACATGTACTATAAATAAAATAAAACTGCTACACCCACATCACAAGTTATGTTTCGTTTCTTTTCCAATTAGTTGTGTGGTATGGCTATTTCCATACACCAGGCATAAATCCAAACTGAGCTTGATAGTTGTCATTTCCATGTATTGTACTCAAATATTTCAGGATTTTGTTTGTTCATCAGGTTTGACTTGTTTGGGAACATCTGGTGAGCCAATTAAAGACATAATGTGCTACAGTAAGATAAAAAATAACTTGGAAGCCATGAAAAAGACATTGCAATGGAGGCACATGGCTCCCACTTGCCCAGACACAGTGCCTTGTACACCTTGTATAGATACAGATCCCTTTACAATGTACAATTGCCCAGCTATATATTTTAATGGGAACAGTGATGAATTTGCTACCGAATTATATGAAGGTAGGTAAAAATAGCATTCTGTTAGTTAAGGCATATTATTATTTTGATATCTATTTATTGAAAATACAATATTTTCATTTCTTTTGAACAGCGTTCATTTTCATGCAATATCACAGTTTGAACATTTGTTGTTAACAAACATAACACATCTTATTTTATACTTAGAATTAATTTATTAATTTTCTAGGTGAGGAAGGCCAAAGGGTAAGACTGGTGTGCGTTCCAGATTTTTGCGCAAAAAAAACAGCTGCATTTGTAAATCTTTCAAATTTGGAATGTTATAGTATGACATTTACATAAATGTGTTAATAAAGTTTTATCGAATCAAAACAGATTGTTTTACTTAGTAAAACCTATGGTAAAACTGTCACATTGAGTAAGTTATTATGAAGAATTAAGTTCATCATGTACAGGGTGTCCCAGAATGAATGGATAATCCTTGAGCCCCGCACATAACAGCTCTCCAGCGCTTAGGAAAAAATATAAAAAAAAATTTACAAGTGATACCCAAAATATGATTTTTTTTTAGAAAAACATGCGTTATTTTAGCTTTACTTCACATTAATGTACACAACTGCCACAAATTGATGAAATTCTTGGCGTTTTTGGTGTAATTTTATTCCTGATAAACTATACTACTAGAAATACATTAAATAATATAAGTATCTGTGATACTTTTTTTATAAAAAAAATAAGATCTTGAATTTTTAACATGAAAATTGATACCAAAATAATTTTGACATAGTTTGAGAGTGTTTCATGTAAAAAAAAAGTATGAAAACGTAAGTGGCCAGCTATTTAAAAAACATGCGCAGTTAATACAGCTTAAGAAATGGTATAATACATCATTTTATCTAATACTACTACGAAGTTATTGCTATTGAGATGCAAAACGAGTAAATACGACTAAAATAGAAAAGTTAATAAATTTTATGGGATTCCATTACTAGTCCGGAAATGCCACGTATCCAAACAAATTGATTAGTCGTTTGGGTCCCATTTTGTGGCCTCCTCGATCCCCGGATTTAAACCCACTGGACTTTTTTTACTGGGGCTGTCTAAAGGAAGAAGTGTACTCGAAAACAATTTCAAATTTGGAGGAATTACGCAGCCGTGTTCAAGAGGCCGCTTCAAAAATAAATCAACGACTCTACGCAAGGTAGTATAGAGCCTTTATAGGAAGATGTCGAGCGTGTATTATAATCGGTGGCAGACAATTTGAACACCTGTTGTGATGAATAAAGATTGATGTTATGTACACCTGAAATGTTTTATTAATATCAAAATTTATTAAGACATTAACTTTTCTATTTTAGTCGTATTTACTCGTTTTGCATCTCAATAGCGATAACTTCGTAGTAGTATTAGATAAAATGATGTCTTATACAATTTCTTAAGCTGTATTAACTGCGCATGTTTTTAAAATAGCTGGCCACTTACGTTTTCATACTTTTTTTTTACATGAAACACTCAAACTATGTCAAAATTATTTTGGTATCAAATTTCATGTTAAAAATTCAAGTTCATAATTTTTTTATAAAAAAAATATCAATGATACTTATATTATTTATTGTATTTCTAGTAGTATAGTCTATCAGGAATAAAATGACACCAAAAACGCCAAGAATTTCATTAATTTGTGGCAGATGTGTACATTAATGTGAAGTAAAGCTAAAATAACGTATGTTTTTCTAAAAAAAATCATATTTTGGGTATCACTTGTAATTTTTTTGTGATCTTAGTGAAGTAGTCGAATTTCTTGGACTTGGACATTCTCACACACGGCCATCTGACCCCAAAGTAGGCTTAGTCCTGTTAGTTTGTGTTAGTAAATCCAGTTAGTACTTATTAGTAGGAGTCTCGTTCTCAGACAGATGTGTTGCTACCCTTTAAGATTAAGATGGACGCCTCTAAAGAAGTGTATTAACCGGAAACCACACCTTTCCAATCGGATCATAACTGCAATATCTATTGTGAATGAATATAAAATTTTACTTGGTTTTATTTATTAGTTGTCTATTACAATTGGTTGACAGGTTCAATGAAAACGTTTAGAAGAGAAGACTTCCTTCACGTTTATAATATTAGTAGGTAATTTAATAGAAAATATTTATTGATACATGTTGGTATATATAGTATAGGTAGGACCTATAAATATATGTAGGTATACATAAATATATATATAAATAGGTATATATAAATACCTAGAACCCTAGGTTATTAACTTTTTTGTCAAGTACAGTTAACAAAAAAGTTTTTGCGGTATATGACTTCACGCAGCTGTTATTGTGACAAGGTTCCATTGCAATTGCGCTTGTTTAATTTCCTCTCGGCACAAAAATTAACCGCTTAACGAAAGGAGTAGGTTTAAGAGCTGTGCATGGGCTATTGTTGCAGGGGATATTATAATACGGCTGGCGAACCAATTAGCGCTTACGATTCATAACATGCTCGCTCCGTGACGATATTCGACTTTTGGGCATTCAAGATCAGGGGGCCTAGTGTGGCAAAACGCTAGTAGAATAGAAATAGAATAGATTAACAAATGTATGGGATTGACATTCGCTTACGACTAATTAGTCGATAGCGAATGTCAATCCGATACATTTGTTAATCTATTCTACTAGCGTTTTTGCCACTTGTCTAGGCCCCCAGAGGTAGACTTTGATTCCGGTAATTGTACCTACCTACTTAGTGCTAAGGACAAGCAATGACGTAGATGTATGACGTAAGTTTGCGCATTGCGCAACATTGCAGTTGTAGGCTCAGAATACAGAACAAACATTCTGAGGTTGTAGGTTAAGTCGTTGAGCCCTTTGACAAGGCTCAACGACTTTACATCTAAGTGCCTTGCCTTGCCTTCGAGTGCCTTGAGAACATTTGACAAATCGTATTCGAATGTACTTGTACTATGCATGAACACAATAGTGTTGAGTAGGACATACAAGAGGCACTTCATTTGTCCCGGACATGACGTAGAAATGTAAGAGCGGCTCAAAATTTTATTATGTACTACTTCAAATTTGTTGTCGCGGTACGTTCAACACACACAATGACGTTTAAAATAAATAATAATTATTACGTCAGTCACACATTGTAAGGTAGGACAATACAAGTACCAAGTCATTCTAGTTACTTCAAATGTATCGCGCGCGACGAACACCTCGTCTCATTTGAAGTGCGACATTGTAGTACAAATGTATCGCGCGCGACGAACACCTCGCCTCGTTTGAAATGGGACATCGTAGTACAAATGTATCGCGCGCGACGAACGCCTCGCCTCATTTGAAGTGGGACATTGTAGCGGCTCAATACAAAAAAGAGGCTACTCTTACAAACTCATTTTTATTTCGTGTCCTACTCATCACTAGAACACAAAATTCGGAATTGTAACGGGTAACACCGGTGTGCATACCTGTCATCAAGTGTCAATTAACCTCTCTTCAACCCGCCCTCCCCCGATTCTATTACTCATCATGGCTTCAAGTTGATAGACGTATATTTGTTTCGTTTCGTGCTACTTATTGCGTTTAAGATGGGTTTCTAAGTTTCTATACGGTTTGCACACCTCCGTGTGCCTTTACAAGTAATCAAAATGTTGTAAGTATTCACAAGTTCTGCCTTACCTTATTTTTATAGACCCTCAGTAACTCGCCAAGTGGCTTGCTTGCATCTCAATGCTTGTTGATGTCGCAATAGAAGCTTTCACTCGAAACTACCGGGGCTGCACCAGTATATCTGGGCATTAAATTTATATATACTTAGCCTTTTTCCCAACGGTGAAGTCATCCACATCTTCAACTGTTTATAGATAATATCATGCCATTGAAATGCACTATGTACAGAATATTTTATGGAAACTTGAGCATGCCTGTGTATCATGTAAATGGCTTACGTTGACACTTTGGTTTAGAACAGTTGTCATATGCATGCACACATGTAGATTCTAACAAATACAATAAATAGGTATGTATTAACCTTTAACTTCCTGTGAAGTTCTCATTGTACTATTTGCGAATGTTTGTGTTAGTGGGATTTAAAATTGTAGTATTAATCATTATTAATCATTATTATTGCTATCTGGAGGGAGGTCAGGATTATGTTTGACAAAGTTTTATAATTTACTTTACCTGCAATCAACAAACCATGTAGCTAGAAATTGGAGTATGAGCTCAATTAAATAATTAAGGAGATGAACTGAACCTTTATCTGCTAAAAGTGTTGTCTGCAGCTTCTCTTGCATTATACATTTAGTTGTATTAACTTTAAAAGTTGTGTGTATTATTATTAAGTATGGGATAAACTCTTGAACAACTTGTAATTTGTTCATAACTTTCAAATTAATAATAATATTAGGATTTGACATAAATTTATTTTTACTGGGATATTCAATAGGGCATTAAATATATATCCATGGAAGTCACATACAAATACACTATGTAAATTCCTGAAAAAAAAATTGTGTTCACTTGATTATTTATTAATACACAAGATAAAATAATTGTTTGTACATACAGTATAAATACAGTTTGTAGTTCAATTTTTATAAATATCTTACAATTTGAATCAGGAAATGGATAAATCTCTGTATTGTCTTGGCTCCTAACCCTAGATTGTGAGTTCATTATCACAACTGTAGGTACTTGATTGTCTCTGTAAACTATATGATTACATTGTGCTGAAAAAGGTGGAAAAATCACTAAACCTCTAATCGTTACTAAGTAGGTTTATTTCTAAATACTTACTTCATTTTTATAATTTTACTTTAACAATTACATTTTTGAGTTAAAATAACCCTATGCATCCATAGTACAGCTTGTCTGCCTTTGTATTGAAGTTAAAATAATAAATAATATTATGCTGTATTTTGTGAAAGCTCACTAAGGTCACTGAGTAAATAATGTACATGGGTTTTGCAATCAACCTCTGTTGTCCATTAATTACAACATTATTATTAAAGCAATTTATTTATATTAGCTTTCTATTTGCTGACAAAAATTTTCGTACTTTGAAATCTTAAAATTTTCAATTCAATTTATGTTAATATAAATGATCGCAACCAGGTTAACAAGACTTGGTTTTGGTATATGGCATCTTATTAAATGGGGTTTAGCTTACACTTATAGTTTGACTAGTAGATGCTAATAGACTTATGCTAATAATTTACTCTTTATAATTTTCAGTGCCACCATGGCGCCTTTCCCGGACACCTACGTCCCTCGTCCACAACAACCATCACCATCAACGGATTTTGCCCTTTCTCAATTTGATCTTGCAAGTGTGGTAAGTACATTCAAATTTTTGCTAAGACTTAGAATTTACACTTGCTGTGTAACATTTTCGCCAGATACTATAGGATGTTTTATATAAATGATACATTGATGACACAAAAGTGAACCTGTTATGCATATGAAAATACTGATAAATTTAAAAACAAGGAATAAAATAAGTTTAAATATAAGAGACACTACTTTGGTAACTAAATAAATAAAAATACAATTCAATTTAATACAATATATTTTATTGTACCAGAAAAAAACAGTACCAAAATAATACTTATATAAAAAATATTTACACTTCATGTAGGTTCCCAAGTTCCCTTGATTAACATGTGGTCCAGCAGGCTGGCGCACTTTTGCTTTAAAAACAATTCTCAAAAATGGGTGTGGCAGTGGTGGTGGTCAAACCATTATTTGCTGCCACCTAAAGAATAAGAAACACACTTTAAGTATCTCGAGTACTAAATATTTTGGGCTACTATTAATCAGGCAATGTCATGGAGTTCTTTGATGTAATATTATGTATTCTGTCACTGGATTAACCAACCGTCAATTACTTGCCACAAGTTTATTTACTTCTAGTTTACCCATCATAACCAGATCAACTTATAAGACATTTGATTATGAAATACTTAATTTTTAATTTCCAGAAGACGAACATCTGCAAGAATGAGTGCCAATCAATGGGACTGGTCGCTGGCCTTGGCCGACGGCCTTCTTTCTAAAGAAGAATACTCTGTGCTGCTCGAAGTTGATCTTTTCAAACATGACGATGGTATGTAGAAATAGCAATGGCGTGCTAGTAACAAGTATGCCACTTGCTATTACCTATTTCTGTCTTCAGTGGTGTGGAGCAGATTGGTGGAAGTATTAGTTGCCAACCTATGTGGCCTACCATCTTTTTAAACGGTTTTATTTAGCTTGCCCTGTTTGTTTATTTATTTATTTGGTTCAAATCTAGTTTCCACAACCCTTTCTTTGTCTGATTGCTGGGCACGGATCTCCTGTCAGAATGGGAGGGATTCATGGCAGACTTCACATGGCTTTGAGAACATTATGATGAACTCTTAGGCATGCAGGTTTCCTCACAATGTGTCCTTCACCATTGTAGAATGTGACATTTAATAATTTCTTAAATTGCACATAATTTAGAAAAGTTATTGCTGCGTGCCGCGTGGGTTTGAACCCGGACTGCTCGAGTGGGAGGCAAGTTCGATAGCCACTGTGCTGTCATTGCTTCTTAGGATGGTTGAAGATCCTTATAGTAGGGGAGCCCAAGAGGGGATTTTGCGGGATACTCAAGCGCGTAAGTTTAATATACAGTGGGATACCTTGTACCCGGTTAAGTACCTCCACCAAATATGAGCCCCATATATAAATGGGGCCGTCAAGGATAAAGGATCAGAATAAGAAAAAAATAAAATTTGTCATCAGAAATTCTTGAGCGCGTTAGATTAAGGTAGGGTGAGTTAATTACATGCTAAAAAGTGTATATTCCACTAATCTTACAATTTGAGAGTAACGTAAAGAAAGGGGAGGGCTACAACTTTGTAGCCCTCCCCTCCCCCAGCCCTACTCTCAAATTGTAAGATTAGTGGAATATACACTTTTTAGCATGTAATTAACTCACCCTACCTTAATCTAACGCGCTCAAGAATTTCTGATGACAAATTTTATTTTTTTCTTATTCTGATCCTTTATCCTTGACGGCCCCATTTATATATGGGGCTCATATTTGGTGGAGGTACTTAACCGGGTACAAGGTATCCCACTGTATATTAAACTTACGCGCTTGAGTATCCCGCAAAATCCCCTCTTGGGCTCCCCTACTATTAAGTCAAGTCATATACTACAGAAACACTCGAAAGATCATAACCTGATTAGATTTGTTAAAAGCTTCTTTCTCTAAGTTCTTCATTGATGACTATTGTAGATAGATTAAATTAATCTTCCTGCTAGCCTCTGATTAACTTAAGATGTACAACCTGGTTGATAGGTTGTTATATATAAAATACATTCGCTGCGACCCATAGACGTTCCACTGCTGCGGGAGTTCTAGAGCTTACTCCACTACGCTGCTCCAATGTAGATTGGAGTTAGTGGCCAACCCAGTCTCGAATGTTCTCAAGCCACCCGAAGATTGTGTTTATCGGCCATTGAATTTTTTTTTTAAGTACTTGTAATCAAAAATTTTTTATTTGTGATTTTTTAATGCTTATATAATAAACTACGTTTAGGCATTACAAATGACATGTTTCTGAATAGACTTCGTTTTGCGATGACTGACAGTCCGAAAGGTATTTTGGATTCCAAGAACTTCTTTTATTATAATGAGAGGCTGCATACCCTAAATTTGGGCAAATTTAATAGATCACCTTTGACACTTTATCAAAATTTTACCTTGTAACACAAAGGTACACAATATAGCAGGTGGCACAAAATATTAAGTTATAAATGCGCTATTGACAACATTTAAATTTTTTTTAATATACTCATATTAGTGTTTTATTAAAAAGCAAATGAAAAATTAAGCTAAAGGTGTTATTTCATTTTTTTTTAACTGACGTTTTCAATAAAATTTTCAGATATAAAAATCATCACATTCTAAAAAGTCTTAAACTTCAAATGAAGTTGGTACTGGTATGGCTGAATAGTCTTTGGTTTGTTTATTGACATTTAAGCTATTTCAATTTTAAGCAATGACATCAACATTCAACATGTTGGCAAAGAAAATCTAATACATTCTGCCTCAGCAATGTCGTCATCGTGCATTTTTTTGTTTTTAGTTTTTTCTTCGAAAAGAAATCTATATATGTATATAAAAGAAGAAGTAACTGACTGACTGACTGACTGACATATCAACGCAGGGCCTAAAGTATAAGGGTTAGAAACTTGAAATTTTGCACAGGGGTCCCTTATAACGTAGGGGAGCACTAAGAAAGGATTTTTGAAAATTCAGCCCCTAAGGGGTAAAACGAGGGTGCAAAGTTAGTATGAAACTTTGCCGTTTTTGAAGTTAGTGAATGTCTAATTACACGCGAGCGAAGCTGCGGGCGTCCACTATATAATATATAGTAATAATTACATAGATATTAGTAGTAAAAAAAGAAATAGACATGTTTATGAGCACACTTTAGTACTGGCATATCTATAATAGTTTAGTTAGTATGAAACTTTGCCGTTTTTGAAGTGGGCAACCCGAACGCGGGCAGACGTCGTTAATGGGTCTAATTCTATGCGAGCGAAGCTGCGGGCGTCCACTAGTACTATATAAATTTTAAATAACTATTTTCAATCTCAGGGTCCAAAAGTAAAATAACTCTAGTTTTTGTTTCAAGTGTTACAAATTTTGAAATGTCAACTGCTTAACTTTTTTCAGTTAAAAATAGGTACATATTTATTTGAATTATGACAAAAGAAGATAATTTTATGATTTACTTAGTCTTTGTCGTACTAAACAACATTTTGTCTAAATACTAAACATTGTTACAAGGTTAAAGTATTTTCTTATATTGCATTTCTGATATTTCTGTGGTTTTCGGATTTCTCAATACTATGAGATAAGAAAAAAACACCTTAAATTTGACCAACCTTAAGCTGTCAGTAAAACTGATTTTTTTCTTCCATTACAATGAAAATGATCCTACAATGTCCGACAGCAGACCAGCAAGAGTCCACCAGCATCCAAAAAAAATCAAGGGCGTTATTGCCTCGCCAGCTCTGAAGGAAAGCCCTTTCTGATATTTTGTGTAAACATATTAATTAACACCAAATGAAACGAATACAAACATGATACCTACTCTTCTTTGTAGAACAGTTATGTTCAAATAAGTAACAGGTCACCATAGTTTTGTATGTTCATTGTGAACTATTTGTCAAGTTTTGTTTTTTTTTTTTAGACATTGAAATTTACTACATTGACATTTAATACATATGGACATCGAGACAGATTTATTAGATATTGACTTTTTATAATTTTTTATTTTTATTTTTTAATCTTAAATTATTATTATTAGTTTCTATAATTGGGTTCAATGTTTAGCTGCACTAACGAATTAGGGAAGCCTGTGATGTTGTGTTAAGCTTGGAAATAAATAAATAAAAAAAAAAAAAAAAGTTTAATTAGAAACAATCACAGAAAGCGAGAAAAATATTTTACTTTTTATTTATTTTATAATAAAAAAGGATTCAGGTGAATTGACTTCCCCTTTTTTTTAAAGACGCTTTAAAAAATAAAAGGTTTAGTTAGAATTTGTAGATTCGGATGCAAAATATGCATAACATAAGTAACTTGGTTAATCTTATATAATCTTGCTTGCTTTGTTTCTCTTGAATATGCTTATTATTATGCGACAATATCTGAGATATGTGTTCTATTTTAGAAATTGATTTATCTTCATTATGTTATTATTACGAGAGGCCGACCGCCAGCCCCCCACAGATTCACCTCATGTTCGCGATAAAGCGAGTAATTGGAATCTTATCCTATTCACACAAAGCTAATAATTAATAGTTATGTAACTTGGCCACCGAGATTTCATTTTATCTTTATAATAGATTCAAAAAAGAAATATTAGAAAAATAGTTTATAAAATAATTAATGTAGGTATCTAAAGAACGAAAAAAGTAAGAGTTTTGATTGGTCAAGATTTAGTAAATAAACAATTTGGCAAGAAAATATGCTTAGAAATCAATTATTATTGGTTTCATAAAATTAGTGGTGACATTCACAGTTAATTAGAGAATTCCATTAAAAATCCCATATATCTATGTGCTGTTTTAAGAATGCTCTTCACTCAGGATAGTAAAAGTAAGTTTGAGCTCATTTATTTACTCACCTATTCATTTAAAAACGTGCTAATTTTTGTACTTAAACTCCCGTTTCAAAAATCTGCACTAGATGATCTGCAGTCAGTCCAACGAATGACCGTCTGATAACCAGTTTCATAATGAAATAAAATAATAACATATTTAAAAAAAAACATATACGGACTAAAATGTAGTTTTTTTAGGATATTGCATTGTCTTCGGTCCTTGATAAGTGTGCAAGTTTCTAATTAATTCGACGTTTTGAAGTGGGTGAAAAACACTTTCATAGATTCCGTTACATACATACATATCTACATACATACATACCAATCATGTAAAAGCGTGTTAAAAAAACTATATTGATATCAGAATTCTTATCAGTTCTATAAAATTTAATGAAGTTATAAAATTAAATGAACAGAATTTTACAGAGGTTTTAATCACCAGGGCTTGACCCAGTGATGTCCACGTGGTCGAGGAAGGAGCCGGAGTCGTGAGCACTTTGAGATAAAAAAAACGAGACTACTTGACTATTGCCAATTAAACTATGTAATTTAAATAAGAATGTATCTTACATTTTATTTGATTTTGTGAGAGATATCGACTGAATCATCATCAATTAATCTATCAACCATCATCAATTCTCCAATTTTCTAATAAAATAATAAAAGAAGTGTAAATTTTATAGCCTTTTTTATAACTAGTTGGTCGCCGAGTGGCCGAAATTAGAACATAATACATTTATACAGTTTTAAATTTCAATGTTATTAAGGTTTTAACATTAAATATTTCTTTAATCATAGACTTTATTCAATCCGATGTCAAAGTGACTTGTGAAAAAGAACATACCATCGTATTCAGATAGCCATTAAATATGTTGTGTGTCATATTGGTAATGTGTGCTATGTTCTTTTAATAATTTAAACTATGTATTTCTAATGTACTATATAAAAATCTTAGCTTTCTGCTAATAATCTTTTAATGTGCAAAATTTCATACAACTCCATCCAATTTCCATGTAGTGTATTTTATCACTTACAAATATGTATTGTGATAAAGCGATACGCATCAATGGGCCATTTACTAAATGTTCCAAGCATTTAGGCGCTCAGTAGCGTATGTCAGTGAGGCTAACCCCCTTAATAAATGAATAAATCGCAGATTAAATAAAAATAATCACACGATAATTCATAATTAACAATAGTCGTAAGCTGAGAATAAACTTTATATCGAGTACCTGATGTAAAGATAATTGTTTATAAATACCTAAGCAAAATAAATTCTGTTGGAAAGAAGGTTTTGAGATTTTTATTAATCTTTTTGTCATAAGTAAACTTCATTATCGGTCGCTAAGCTGAAGTCGTAGGTGTGTCTATCGCACCCGCGACGCGAAACGTGATTGGTCGAATGATCGTATTTAATATTGGAGCCAAAGACGTCATGTGTACAGAAACAAATATGTTTTTGAACACATGACCATGTTTTCGATCGTGAAGCTCACTATTTTCCATTCCTTATCTTGTTTCCAATGAAAATTTATCTCAGTAAGATGTGTTGTTTGTCTTATGAATGCATCGTGGCAGAATAAAGGGATCGGCGGAACTTACATTATACTTTGCTTTAAAATATTGAAAACTTACTCTTGTAATGTACCGAAAATAATTGTAATGTACCAAATACAAGATCCAAACTTAAAGTCTCAAATAAATTGTTGTCGTTATTTGTTTGTCCGTGTGTGCTTAAGACGTTTTAAAAGGATTCAAAAGGTTACAGTTTGTTGAACTAGTGCCAAAATGCGATTAAAATTTTGTTAATTTTTTCAGTGATATGTAGTTTTGAAATATAAATAATAATGCCCTGATGAAAAGATCCCTCGAGTTTTATAATTACAATACAATATTGTAATATGTATAAGAGAACAAGGGAATCAAATTTGTTGAAAATTAATATATTTTTTATTATTCCTGTTGTCATAGAAATTGGGCTACCAATTAATTACGCCCAAGTGAAGATTTTGTGAAGAAGAAGAATTTGTCTTATAACGTTAATTTGTTTTATGTCTTTGCATTGATGTGCTTTGAAAGTAAATCAGACCCATTTTGAAAATAGGCCGCTGGGGCTGGCGACAATGTGGGCGATAAACGGGATTGTTTTTACAACAAAAGTCATTGTTGTGACACTATCGCAAAAGATTTAAAGCATCACGACATCTGGGCGTTTCTTTGACGTAATATCGTTCGACAGATATCGTTCATATATATATTGACGACTCGGCCGCCCTCGCTGTATTTTGTCCATCACTTATCTAAGCTCATTACCTTGAAGCTTCTCGGATATATTGGAGCAAATTATACAGTATTAATTTAATTAGTCCTCATATCAGTATTTTAGCGTTCGTCTCAGTTGAGTTAAAATTTAAAGTGCAAAATGTGCTGCTATAAAAATAATGGAATGTGCGACCTGTGTAGAGACTTTCAGCTCACTTTGATACAACGTAAGAAATTATTAATACTTTTAAAACCAATCAGGGCAATATAAATTAATTGGTGAAAACATTTCTTAATATAAAGTTATACTTAACCTCTTCACGTATCACTCTCTCGTCTAAGCGAAACAAATGATTTTCTATTATTTCAGGCAGATCTTTGTAAGTTGACACGTTTGAAACGGATGGCTTGTTCCACAGATTTCTTCAAGTCTTTCCCCGCCCCAGCCCCCAAGATGGAGTCCCCAGGCTTCCTGCAGGAGGAGTTCGGCGCGAGCCTGTACCCGCCCTCGCCGCCGGAGGCCAAGCCGAGCCGCGCCGAGCTCGCCAGCGACCTCCTGCACCAGTTAGACAACCAATGCAAACAAGGTTCGTTTCTACACTTTGCTTTTTTACATTACACTCCGCCTTGGTAGTAACCGCCAAGTAATAGTGGAAGTAGTCTTCGTGGCATTCATTCTCATTCCACACACATTTTTACGCAATTGACCCCCAGAGACTGATTCCGGTGCGTTCCTTTCCTAAATTTTGGCTAGAAAATTAATCTCTTAAAAAGGCACCAGTACGTACGGTGGTACCGGTGCCTTTTAAAGAGATAACAACTGTAACATAAACTTCTTTAATTATTCATCACAACCCTTTCTTCGACAACATTATGAAAAACTCTCAGGCATGCAGGTTACCTCACGATATCTCTTACGCCGTTATAGCAAGTGACATTTAATTTCTTAAATCGCACATAACTTAGAAAAGCCATTGCTGCGTGCCGCTGGGGTTTGAACCCGGACCGCTCGAGTGTGAGGCGAGTTCGATAGCCACTGGGCTGTCACCTGGGCACGTAATTCTGGAAATTCTGGGCAATATAATTCTGGGTCGCGCAAAGACTACAAGTAGCCGTAACGCTGGGGACGCTAATCTGACAGACCAGAAGCGACACCTCTCTGACAACGATAGTGGAAGCTCCAACTCAATCTGGCGTCTGAGTTTGCTGCGGGCTTTGGAGTTAGTGTCAAAACAACATTGAATCACTTGCGTCAAATCGGAAAGATAAAAAAGCTAGATAAGAGGGTCCCACAAGAACTAAGCGACCAACAGCGAGACTTGCGCGTCGAAGCATGCTTATCACTACTGAATCGGCATAGAAACGAGGGAATTCGAAGTCGAATTGTTACCTACGATGAAAATTGGATCTGTGTTCAACAACCAAGACTGGTCAATCGCTTTTCCCCTCCACGATAACGCGCGAGCTCATACGTCACGACAAACTATCGCAAAGCTACAAGAGTTACAGCTGTTTGCTCTCCGTCACCCACCGTATTCACCGGGCCTTGTCCCAACAGATTTCAACATTTTTCATAATTTAGACAATTTTTTTAAGTGGGAAAAAGTTCAACACCCGAAAGGTAGAACAAAACGCTTTCGCTGACATCATCGGCTCCCATTTGGCAGACTTCTACAGTAAAGGGATAAACAAACTGCCATCAAAATGGCAAAATTGTATAGATTATTTGGGCCAGTACGTAGATAAGCTAAAATATAAAATATATCAAAAATTTTATATGTATTTTAAAATTTTCATACATACGAGGGAGCCATGCTTTCGACAGAAGTGTGAACGCGTGCGTTATCCTGATGAAACAACACTTTCTTTCGCAGTAATCCTGGACGATTTTCTTTTATTTCTTCACGCAAACGACACAATAGGGTGCAATAGTATGCAGAGTTTATATATGTTTGGCCCTTTGAAAGATAGTCTACCATTATGACTCCCAAAAAACTGATGCCATCACCTTGCCATCCGATAAAATTGCTTTTGCTTTCTTTGGGGTTAGTTCATCAGATTTTTTCCACTGCTTGGACTCTTGTTTGGACTTGGGCGTATAGTGATGAACCCAGGTTTCGTCCATAGTAACAAAACGATCCAAAAAGTCCTGCGGATCAGCCTCAAACATCTCCAAACAGTCGCGAGAAATTGTTAAACGAATTCGTTTTTGTTCAGCTGAAAGCAGTCTAGGGACCCACTGCACTTTGTTCAATTTTGTCCATTTTTAAAAAACTGAACACTAGGTCTCTTTTAGCACGCTATAACTTAAAAACCACAAATACTACTGCATCAAAATTTTGTACTGTGAAAATTGAATAATGTATAGAACCAATGAGGGTAGTATTGTAAAAATAAAATAAACGTTTATATATCAGGCCGCGAACTTTTCGATCTCGTATCGTCGTATCTCCAATTTCATAGGTAAAGACCTAGGTAGAAGTAGGTAGTATCAAAGTATCCCCTCATATTTTAAATTTTCAATATTGTTCAAAATCGTCACAATTATTTTGTATATTTCCTACATCATCATCATTATCATCAGATTTAAATATGTAGACTGTACTTTTGTCTATTCTGTGGTGTGTATTTTTATGTACTGGTGGATATTGATTATGTTATTCCCTACCTGACAGAGACATTTGGATATCCAAAAAATCTTAATATCCAAGAAACCTTTGGATATTTACCATCTTTAAGCTTACTGTACAACAGTTACACATCTAGACATCTAAAAATGCTTGGTCACAACAACATTTAACAATATATTAATTAAAATTATTATTATACTAATAAAAATAAGTAATGATAGTGCATTATCATAATTAATATCATCAACTAGAGCTGCAAATTAATATTATCAAAATTGCCAAAATTGCAAAACCCGCGATTTGATATTGATATTTACAAAAAAGTGAACGGGTTTGGCTATTAGCCTCACGAAACACAGATTTTACTGGTAAATTCTATTAAGCAAAATTAATATTAGTGAATTATATAAGTACGTGTATTTTTCATTTTAATGTAACTGACATATTTATATAACTAGTTATTCCTTAATAAATGTAATAATTATATACCGCTTAATTACCTCTTACCTTATTGGAAATTATGTATGTATTTATTTACTACTATATACGAGTACGTACATACTACATACGTATAATAGTAGGTTCTGTTATATGCCGGCCTTGTCTCCTGAACAACAAATATCTATATTATAAAAATGAATCGCAAAATGTGTTGGTAAGCGCATAACTCAACAACGCCTGGACCAAATTGGCCAATTCTTTTTTTAAAATGTTCGTTGAAGTTCAAGGATGGTTTTTACGGCGAGAAAAATTTGAAAATTCATCCTCTAAGGGGGTAAAACGGGGGTGCAAAATTAGTATGAAGCTTTGCCGTTTTTGAAGTTAGTGAATGTGTAACGCGAGCAAAGCTGCGGGCATCCACTAGTACATAATATAGGTAAACATATCACTAACTGCTGACAGTAAGTAATTTAATCATTTTAGAAAGCATTTAAAGTTTTTGAGAAGCAATATTTTTTAATATTTAAAACGAAACGTCTGTACCTGACTAAGAGCCAATTAGGGTAAAAGCAAAGGTGCGGTTTTCGGTTACACTTCTTTAGAGAAGACCATCTTAGTCCTCAAGGGTAGCAACACAGCTGTGACTGACTTCGGACGAGACTCTCACTAACAAGTACTAACTGGACAATTACTAACACCAGCTAATAGGACTAACTATCACTAACAGTTCCCATACCCACTAACGAACTGACCAACTAATGTTCTAATTAACTCTCAGCTAACTGGACTAACCATCCCATTCCTTGAGTCTTGTTCAAAGTCAGTCAGTTTTCATGGGCGGCAGCGGATGGGTGATGCTGCAAGCTCGTTTGCTATCTTGTATCCATAACAAAAAGAAACCATTATGCATTAAGTATTGCATATCATATAATATTATGTATTTGCAAATACATAGATATAATAATATATATTATCATTTCTATTGCAGTAATATGTGTAACATTTAATAATATCGTTGTCTCACGTTCGCTTTTGCAATTATAATGTTTTTTTTTCATTTTGTTCAACGTCGTTGTATAATTTATTCATTAGGATCCAGGTGTCATACAATATACCTATAATAATCTGAAACCCGCACTGTCGTGATTGCCAATCGCTTTCAAAACATTTTTTTATTTTTTTAAGATAAAGTAGATAAATGAGGCATATAACGTTTATAATATACAATTTTGCAGAATATTTATCGAGAAGATCTCTATAAATATTATATATACGATATACTTACTCGTAAATCTATTAAAATGCGCGTGGAATTAGACATTAACTAACTTCAAAAACGGCAAAGTTTCATACTAACTTTGCACCCCCGTTTTATCCCCTAGGGTGTGAATTTTCAAAAATCCTTTCTTAGTGCTCCCCTACGTTATAAAAGGAACCCCTGTGCAAAATTTCAATTTTCTAACCCTTATAGTTTAGGCCCTGCGTTGATATGTCAGTCAGTCAGTCAGTCAGTCAGTCAGCTTCTCCTTTTATATATATATAGATAGATATTAATTATAAAAGTGTTCACATATTATGATGAAAAATTTATCTGAAATATTTTGGTGTCATTTTTGTCGACCATGGTTTTCCATTGATTGATCCTCCGTTCCCATCGTCTGTTATTATTTGGAGAAAGAGCTAGGATTTAGTCCATATGCTAGTGCGATCTAGAAGATTTATTATATTGTCACCTAGAAATTATGTAGAAAAGTAACAAATACCTACAAAGCGCACCGTTTCTAATTGGAAAACGTGATTGTGGATAGAACGTTAGTTATTATGAAATACTGTGTAGCAAACGTTTGCACTCTGAAACATTAAGCCCCGTTTACACTTTTTCACTTTTTTTATTTTATTGATCCCCCTTATCCATAAAATAAAAAAATAACCTATTTTAGCTAAAGTGTTTTGTCTTCTTTATTCAAACTCAATTTAAGATTGATGACTTAAATTAAAAGGAGGGTTTAGTGGCCAACCTATTATCAAATGTTCTCAAGCCACCCGACGAAGATTTTCGACAAGGCTTAGCGATTGTTTTCACCATTGAAAAAACAACCGGGACCGACGGCTTAACGTGCTCTCCGAATCACGGTAGACGGTAGAGTATGCCCAAGATCCGATGACCCGATATAGATAAACTGCTCCAAATTATATAAGAGGAAGAAAAGATGGGAAATGATTATCTGCCTCGGCGGGTAATCGAATCCAAGACGCAAAGGCACAGACACTGACACCGACTAACAGCGCCATGAAGTCGCCACCAAAACAATATATATATTTACCTTCTTACACTTTTCTCTATATTCACACATTTCTTCCGATTGATGTACACTCGCCCTTATATTTACAAACGAAGGCTCTATTGCGTCGAGCTTATTCAGCGATAAAAGTAGTTTAGTAATTTTAAGGCTTCAGTGCAATGGTCTTAAATGAGAATTTATGAACTTGTCAGCTACATAATTAATTTGTTAATTGATACAAACATCGTAGGTCGGTATATTATGGAACTTAATATGTTTAAGATATGAACAAATATAGACATTTTATTAAAGTCAACTTTCCAATCTTTAACGAAATCGATATGAGGTTCTCAAACAGTAAATTAAGCATTACTCAACAATTGTTTTAAATTAAAAAAAAAATTTATTTATATTTAATAACCAACTAGTACAATGTTCTCGTAAAACAATAGTCGCTGCGTATGCAAATTCGCTTGACGAGACATGCTATTCGCTGCGAATTCACATCGCGATCGCGCCACGCGCCGCTCGACTAGACGCTACCACGCGGCCCGCCGCGCAGCGCAATCGTAGGCCAGTCATTAAAGCCTCAAACCCCTAAGAAATTAGTAACTCGCTGAAATTTTGAGGATTTGTTAAGGAAGGTAAAATAACTTACCGTGTGATTTTGCAGCGTTCTGACGTGTACGGAAAGGGGTGAAAAAAGTTTTTTGTTAATAACATTGCTAAAAAAATTAGTAACACGCTGCAAATTTAGAATTATGTTGTTCTTACAATTTTGTAACATGTATTAAATTTGCAGCGTTTTGCAACATACGGAACATTGTTTATTATTAAAAAACAATGAAATTTGTTAATAAAAAGGGTAAAGAAATTAGTAATGTTCCGTTTGTTGCAAAACGCTGCAAATTTAGTAGTTGCTATAAAATGCTGTAAACAGGGTATTTACAAATTTACAGCCAGTTACTAATTTTTTTTACCCCCTCATAAAAACAAATTTAATTGTTTTTTAATAATAAACAATGTTCCGTATGTTGCAAAACGCTGCAAATTTAATAAATGTTATAAAACGGTAAGAACAACCTAATTCCAAATTTGCAGCGTGTTACTAATTTCTTTACCCTTGTTATTAACAAATTTCATTGTTTTTTAATAATAAACAATGTTCCGTATGTTGCAAAACTCTGCAAATTTAATACATGTTACAAAATGGTAAGAACAACATAATTCTAAATTTGCAGCGTGTTACTAATTTTTTTGAGAATGTTATTAACAAAAAAAACTTTTTTCACCCCTTTTCAACCCTTTCCGTACACCCCAGAACGCTGCAAAATCACACGGTAAGTTATTTTACCTTCCTTAACAAACCCTCAAAATTTCAGCGAGTTACTAATTTCTTAGGGGTTTGAGGCTTTAATGACTGGCCTATCGACCGACTATGGGATTTCGCGTGAAACGCGCGGGCAGGCGCTACATGTGGCAAACAGGCAGCGAGTGGCTCGCAACCACAGAACAGATAAAGGAGGTTAGAAAGGCCATCGAGTCAGTTTTGAAACAAAACCACTGTCGCCAGTTACCCACACTTAGATACACGTTATTATTACCTTTACATAAAATATTCATCAGCCATTGGTCAAATTGCACGAGAATCGCAACTTTTAAAAACTAACCTTAGCATCAAATCAATAAGGATACTTTTTGCTCGCGTCAAGCTGTAGAATTGTGCAAGTTTTGACCTTGTCGACACTTAATGTTGCCAGTAAGTGTTTTGCACAAATTTCGTGCAATAATAAGATTTTAGAGGTTCTTCATAGGATTCATAATGAAACTCGTGATCTGTCCGATTGTCGAATGAATAATTTATTTGTAAAATCACCTATTTATATTTACATTTTCTTTCATACATACTACACTATTTAAAACACTATTTTGACGACCGCGTATATGTTTCATATTAACAACGTAGGTAACTGGTAACTGGTTCGAAGGTATGAGGTATCCGTGTGAGGTATTCTTGAGCTATTCGGAGGTATTCGGAGGTAAGGTAACTGGTAGGTACTGAACCACTACAAGATTAGTAAAATAGAGTATATTTTATTTTACTGTATTATTTATTTATTTATTTAACCTTTATTGAGCCAAAAGATGCCTAACGGCGGTGAAATTAATAAATAAAAGTTAAGAAACAAAATTTACTGCATATTTGAGAAAATTGATCGTGCAATTTTATATGTTATTTACTGGTAACCCAACTAGAGATGTAAACATATTTATCGATAAATATATTTTGAAACTTGTTTAGAGTTATGTAGGTACCTATAATGCTACATCCGCATAAATGACTCTTTTAAAAGTAACACTGAAATCATATGCAACTCGAGTTTTGCTTCCTTTAGGTGTTGCGCCTGTTCCATACATCTTATTAACATGCATTTTTTTTATTATCTTCACATGAAAAATTACATTATAATTATTTATTTTATTAAAAAGTTTCAGAGTGAGTGTACGTACTTAAATAAATACACAGGTATAGTTTTAATATATACAGTTGCGCGACGAATGTACTTGTGCAGAGCAAAGATGGGGACTCTTTTGTATTCGAATTTTTTACAATAAATTAATGCAATCTTATATTTAAATTATTTTTCTTTAATAGCTTTGGTAAAGTCTGTAATATGCTTCTCAGTAGAATATAATACAATCTGATGATAACTAATGTTGCTAAATAATTGAGTTCCGACAAAGTTTTGCGCAATCGAGTACAGTTGTTCCAAAGTGGTACATTGTTTTTTAGGGATCCAAATTTTCTACCCGTTACATTTATCCAATGCTGGTTATTAGGATCCTTTGGAAACCAAAAATAAATACATAATATAAATTAGTACTAAATTACTTATTTAGTACTACACCTACTCCTTGAAATTAAGTATTTACACCTGAAACTACTTTAATTACGTACTCAAGATCAAGACTTATCGAAAAATTTATCTTATACTTTCACAACACTATCTCGCTGCGAACGAACTCGACAGAACATCGTGACGTCATCGCATTCTGTAGGACAGAATACATTGCGCACGAACTATGTGTTCACGTGGATTACTTGCGTACTTTACCGGCAATGTATATTTTTCGTGCAGCTCTTCGCACCACCGCAGTCCGAAATAGTGTTGAGTAGGACATACAAGAGGCACTTCATTTGTCCCGGACATGACGTAGAAATGTAAGAGCGGCTCAAAATTTTATTATGTACTACTTCAAATTTGTTGTCGCGGTACGTTCAACACACACAATGACGTTTAAAATAAAAAATAATTATTACGTCAGTCACACATTGTTAGGTAGGACAATACAAGTACCAAGTCATTCTAGTTACTTCAAATGTATCGCGCGCGACGAACACCTCGTCTCATTTGAAGTGCGACATTGTAGTACAAATGTATCGCGCGCGACGAACACCTCGCCTCGTTTGAAATAGGACATCGTAGTACAAATGTATCGCGCGCGACGAACGCCTCGCCTCATTTGAAGTGGGACATTGTAGCGGCTCAATACAAAAAAGAGGCTACTCTTACAAACTTATTTTTATTTCGTGTCCTACTCATCACTAGTCCGAAAGCGACTAAAAGTATGCACGCGTGATTTCGGTCGAAGTATGATTGTTTAATCATACTTGTTGGCGCGCCTGTCACGCCCACATTTCCATTCTATCCTCCTTTATCTGTTCTGTGCTCGCAACGATCGCTGATAGATCGCCGCGAACAATCTCGATATGTGTGACTTACTCGTAATCTTTAGGGTGCCTTGGATGGATCTGTAGAAGATCAGAATAGCTTTCTTTTAATGACGTACTAAAATCTAGGAATCCGAGCATAATTGTGTTATTAAAAAGTACATAATAAGAGAAAAATCATTATTTTCTTACAAAAAAAATCTCGAGTATTTAAAATTGGCGGTCTGTAATGTATCTCCTGAAAGAGATTTAACTTCACTTATTGATTTACATTTTATACAATATATGTAATACAATATAGTTTATTGCACCAGAAAAAGAACAGAAGAGAAAACAATAAAGAAAAAGAAGTTTTGCACAAGCCTGTCTTCTTCTACTTGTATTTCATGTATTTTCAATTAAGTTTAATAAAGCTACTTTGGGCTTTTGGTTCAATGACCTCTAAATAGTAGATCTGAATTGTTATTCTTACAGTGGGCTGTGAAGATAACACGTGAAGGTCAAGCTTCTAGAACTTGTTACAAGTTTATTGGAATTTTTACGGTAACTGTAGCCGATTATATAAATGACAGTGAACACGGGTCACATGTGTATCAAAACATGAAACTAACCATTTCAGCAATTGTTATTATGTAATAAATTATACAATATTATTGTTGGTAATTTTTTAATGCACTGATAGATCGAACATGAAATATTAACATCAATGCATTAAAAATCTATTATTTTATGGCATGTTACAAAGAAGAATAAAAAACTATCAACTTTTAATTATGTATATGTATTTTATTACATGTCATGTGAAATACAGAATGTGAACAGATGGATAAATAGATACAAAAGTTACTGTAGTCCGTTACCTTTCATTGATTTGATTGATTTCTGATGAGTGCTCAGAGAATAGTTGATTTAATCGAATCTCTCGTAATATGAATTAGTAATTAGTATGTTTCGAAACATACTTTTTAAATACTGAACGGATATAGCCATAGATATTGAAAATATTTTTATACATTAGTATAAACCCATTCCTTGAAACACATATTAATATTTATAAATTTCATAATCGATAAGAAACGTTAAACATTCTATTAATGATTTTAAAAATTTTAGGTGGTGCTACACGTGTTTCGATTTAAATGTATAGGTTGCAGTAATCACGATGTGAAATTAATATGTAGATATCCTATGGTTAGCGGGTCATTGTGTATATCGAGGGCGAGGCATGGGGGGAAAGGCGGAGGCCCAGCGTTGACAGTGCATGTGCGCGCGCGCACTCAGTCGAACCGTACGCCGCGTCGCGTTTGCAGGTGTTCGCTGGTATTCGACCGTGACAATAAATTCGTACCGAGAAGTTTTGTACGGGCGCTCGCGCTCGGCTCGCAACATATGTCTGCCGCCGCCGATGCGCCGCCTGGACTCCGCTAGAATGAAGTACCACTATCGCTGCATTTGGAACAAGGAAATAGTGTTCAACTCACAAAAACTTGTCAAAAGACGTTAGAGTGCCGTGGCCACTTCTGGATTCATCCCGACGACTATTGCTCGCATTACGAAGATCAGAATTTTCGCACTACCACTGCCCATATAATCGTATATTAAAATATATCGTTAGGACTCTATCGTAGAGATAAGGACTTAGAGGACCAATATTGTAAGAGGCAACAGAAGTTCACGATGGCACTAGCAGATCTGTATGCCGGTACGTAGCCCTGTAGCCCTCAGATTGCACGGCGCACCCGCGCTGTTAGATGACATTGGCCCGTGCTCGGTTCAATGAGAAGTTTTGTTTGTAGAAAGGCGTAATCAAGGTCTCCATGCTCTAGTTCCTGTTTTTGTGGTTTATAATAACTTTGTCGATCAAAGTTTATTGTCTTGCTCATATCTTAATCTTGTTACTTAATCCTGAACTGGAAATTGAAAGGGAGTTTGTTTTGCAACGAAACACGTTTGCTCTTAATACTGTTTATAGGTATTGGAAATGGTACAACGATTACAAGATAAATGTTTCATTATTGAAAAATACTTGGTGGAACGCAATAAATTTATTCAAACATTGTTAATAAAATCAATACGATGCATAACTGCTTTGATAACTTATTAATATGAATTTGTTTTGCAAATGATCTTGACTGTTATTATCATGGTACTAAGATTGTATTATTGATTGTGCATGTATCTACACGATGTTGTTTTCATGTTTCGCATGGGTTACCTTGTGGTTCAAGTAAACTGCAGAAGCGTATTTATTAGAGGTTCACGATTATCTCGATATGAAGTTTTACTGGTACAACCAAACGACGATCAACGACTTATAGTAATTCGAGCATAGGATAGATTATTTATAAGCCCCATTTGATAATTAATTATTACCTTAAACATTTTCTACTGGGATATCTACGTTGAAATTATTTCTGTCTAATTACAATTTGATTTTTAGTTCGATTCGTTATTTATGAATTTCACTTTTGAATAAGTGTCACCGCTACAATAGTAATTAAGACAAACCATACACTACTGCTATATATTTCGAATAACTCAATATTCTTATAAACGCGGGGGATAAAGGACGGCCGAGATCGGAAATCAAATATGGAATTTTTTTGCTGGGCCACGACATCCAGGGAAGGGTATTACTGACAACTCACATTGTTCCACAGTCGTCTCATCCAGAGATCATCTGCGAAGACAGTGTCAGTTTTCAGCTACAAGTATAGTCTAGCTTCTTTGACATTTTGTTTTGATTTGCCGTTTATACAACAACAAGAGGAGGGAACGGTATCTGTGGACACTTGGGCCGCAGGCTGCTAAACCAGTTGTCGCACAAGGCGACCTCGCAGCACGGCGCTCGGTCATTAAAACGACTTATTGACCACTTGCTTCCAATCCGCCGCATTGATACAGATTTTGACCTACCACGCACGCGTTTAAGTCTCTCCATAGCCTCTCGTCCTATCGAAATGACTTTCCCTCCTTTAGCACCCTAATCTACCAATGGTATATACATATGGAAGTATATACGTAGGTAAAGCTGCTGGAAAATGTGCAGTAGGTATATTCTTCTGAGTTTACTTCTTATTGTATTTGGTTATCAGCCCCAATTATAACATCGTGTAAATATTTATTAAAACATTTAATTGACTTCAAATTGATAGTTCTATCTCGGCTCTGACTAAATATTGACTTATTTATCAATCGAAGTCGCTAACTACGCAATTCATCTGTGACTTGGCGTGTCGAATAACAAGTTTTTAATGCGCTGGCTGTATTACGATTTTTCACGTCTGTTCATTGATGAAAAAGTACACCATGAAAAAGTACATAATCCGTTACCATTTGCTGTTGAGATAAAAAACTTTTTCAGAGGATAAGTACGTGCAACATGTATATTTGATACATTATGTATGCCGTATTGGTACTTTTCGGGACCCAAGGAGGGTTGTCATACTAAAATAAACTGAATACACAAGTACCCAATTCAAAGTCCAGTCGTTGACACCGAGCATCGCATCAGAATCAAAAGGAACAGTTTAAGGTTAATATGCGATACTCGATATAGTTATCGAACATTTTAGCGCGGAGGGCACAGTGGCGGAGCTCGATAGATTGTGCAAGTTTATCTGGGGTCAGGAATCGCCTCTTGCCGCACCATTTACTATATCTTGCTCACTAGCATTTATTTTATAATTTCGACACTCATTTGGTTCGTGAATTCCATCTTATAATTTGTAAAAACAAACGATTTATTTATTGAGAATCAAAATGGGTTATCTGTATATATCTGTAATATCTGTAGATGGTTTAATAAATTCTGATATCTAGACTCATTTAAGAACTTGCATATAAAATATAATTAAAAAGTAATATCAATCCAATGTTATCAAAACCAATTAATATGTCATATTATGTACCAGGATTAAGAAACAGGATTTTAATGACACTGAAGTGTATCATTAATTATAGAAGACACATTTTTTATTACTTATCAAGTAATTGGGTAGAATCAATTTAAAATAAATGCCGAGGAAAATATGGCACACATTAATGATAGAGAAGAGTTAATTCTGGCTCTAAATTCAAGTGCTGAGACACATTGTTTGTCAATTGCTTTCAATTGCGACTGTCGTGTGGCAGCGGAGGACGTTGGAAGTTATTACTTTCAATAAAAATATCAACCACTACCAAACACTAACCAATCAAAGTGAGATTTTGGTCGATGCTCGTAAAACATTGCTTTGTTGCACTTTGAATCCTAGACAACACTCGACAATCTATGGCAACATATTCCTCATCGATCCTGGTTTAAAAAAAAACATGTTATGGTACTAATAATTCTTAATACTTACCATAATAAGAGAAAGCTGACCCAATTTTGATCGAAACAACAACAACCCCGAACCAGAAAGACTGCCTCAAAAGATTTCATTTTCCTTTATTTACTGTAAATTACTGTCAATTACTTACTGTTCTGTACTGATCGTAAATCAATATCCGATAATAATAGTCGCATTAAAAATTCAATAGGTTAAAGAACAAAGCAATAGTCTCGATTTTTTACGGCAGCCCTGAGCATGCAACTTGAGATGCAATTTATTTAGTTCATGGTGTTGCCTTGCATTTTGCAAGGGGTTATGCAATCGAAATATTTTTCATTATTATTGTACATTGGCAAATTTCTTTTCCTTGATACCTAGATGTAGTGGGACTGACTATAAAAAGATGTATTTTGCAAATAATTTTGCTATGATATTTTATGGGTAATGTATTTATTTATTTATTCATTATTATACCAAAAAGCTTGTGGTACAAAAGGCGGACTTAATGCTAAAAACATTATCTACCAGTCGACCTTTGGGCCAAGCAGATAAGCGCTAAAGCAGCAGAAAATGAATTAAATGAAACAAAATAAAAATAAGATAAAATTAAATCGAAAAAAGAAGAAACTAAATAAATGAAATTATATATTTTTTATATAATAATATATTTAAATAAATTTAATGTAGAGGCTGTAATCTAATGGTAGATGTTTAAAATAGGTATTTGATACGTCCAACCTCATTCCGCTGTTGCAATATTCGCCAAGGTTTGAAGTCCCATCCACACCGCAATGACTCCTGGTCATCATCAGCCACCGCCTGCTTCTCGCGGTCGACTGTGGAATGGGATTTCAGCTGAGGTATATCCTTTTGGCTAGGACATGGAGCGCTTCAAAAAGAGTGTAAATCACATCCTTCAAGGCCGAAAACGCAAATGTCATCTACATGGATGTCGCACATGTTTATAGTGGACGGTCACCGCAAACCATCATGTGGCCCGTCATGCCTGTTGACCGTTATGGTCAACATTTCAAAATATGTAACAACTTCTAACTAAAAAAATACCGTTTCTTTATTTTTGTATCCTGAATTCATATTATATTTATTTCAAATTTTTATTTTACCTCGTTTCGGTGAATAAAAAGAAAAAATTAATAATATAAACATTATGTACATACTGATATGATTTTTCTTTTATTTTCAGAAAATATTTTCTCCAACTGGCTGGAGGAAAAGGTTGATCTTCCAATCTTCGAGAACATCTCTCAAGTACCGGAGCGCGTGGAGGTGCCCGCGCCGCTGCTGCCGGCTGCTCCCTACACGGGCGCACAATTGCACGGCGCCCTGCAGCCGACTGAGGAGCTGCTGCGCGAGTTCGAGACCGTGTACGGCGCCGTCGAGCTCACGCACCTCACCCCGCCGCAGAGTCCGCCCGGCCCCGCCACCCAGCTGCTGCTCAGTTACGCCCAGCAGGCCCAGTGCGCTCCCGTCGCGCCGCTCCCCACCCACGCACCCCTCGTGACCTCGCACGCGCTGCCCGAACAGTGGCCCGTCGAGTCGCCGCCGACCATCTTGACCGAGTTCGAATGCAACTCGCAGGCGCTCGAGGAACTCGTGCGCCACCGAGCCGCCCATATCGCGTCCCCGCAGCCGTCCGGGGACAGCGGCACGTCCTCCCCTCGCTCGTCGCCCCCCTCCTCCCCTCGCTCCTCCTCCGCCGACGAAGACTGGGCGGTGTCGTCGCGCGCGAAGCCTTACTCGCGCTCTACTGACGACCGGCGCTCGCGCAAGAAGGAGCAGAACAAGAACGCGGCGACGCGCTACCGCCAGAAGAAGAAGGCGGAGATCGAGGTGCTGCTGAGCGAGGAGCACTCGCTGCGCCAGCGCCACGGCGAGCTCGGCGACAAGTGCTCCGACCTGCAGCGCGAGATCCGCTACCTGAAGGGCCTCATGCGAGACCTGTTTAAGGCGAAGGGGCTTATAAAGTAGAAGCGACAGACGCTCCGCCATCCCGAGCGAAAGAATTTATCCACGCTGCGCGTCTCACGTGTTGCGTATCCGTATGAAGTGAAGAAGTCTCTTTTATTTTGATGACACAATTATAATTTTTTTCATTTTTAATTTAGCGTTTTAGTGATGTATCAAAAGTCTAAGATTTAACATCGAGCAGCATAATCATGAGTAACACTAAACATCATTAGTCGAGGGAAAATTTTGTAACACCTTACCATCCGTGATGGCGCTATTCTCTCATCATTAATCTTTATTTTATCATCGAGTATAGGTTGCGTTCGTTGTTATGAAAATATGAATTTTAAGTTTTAACACATTTGGTATACTTATATTATTATTCAAAAAAATAATTACTTTTGTAATTTACGTATTCGATCAGCAGTTCTATTTTCATACAATATATGGAATGCGACGGCGGATATCGTTGTTTTATTTAAAAACTTGAATATTAAATACTTTATTAAAATGTCTATTATGTATTAATTCGAACAAAACAAACATAAACATAACATTAACTGAATTTTATTTATAGTTTTAAGCATTCTCTTACACCACTACTTAAAGTTTTTTTGTGATTTGCATGTTTTTGCAAACTACACCACAACTCAACCATTTATTGATAGTAAGTATAAACTCGAAAGTACACAATACAGGCACAGTATATACAGAAGGTTATCTTCGCTCCCCCGTAGGAGAAATATCTGATATTTTAATTAATGATGTCGTGTTTGAGAATTGACCGTTTTGTGTCACACCACATATTTCTAAACAATATAATCCTTACAGTCCGATTGCAGACATACCTTTAGGAAAATATGGGTATTGTTCAAACAGACCGAACAACCATGACCTAGGAGAGACCTCCGCCACATGTACATCTTCCCAGGTTATGAATCTCTAGGACTCTTCGAACGCTGGCTTTGTATGCAGGAATAGGTAGTACCTAGACATTTAAACTAACCTAAAGAATTTTACAAATAATAAAACCTTAAACTAAAACAAAGAATTATTTAAAAAGAAATATTTACAAAATAAATATGTCATCCAGAAACAGGCCTTGTGGCATTGTACCCAGAACGCTGGCAGCGTTGCCCCGCTGTATAGCGAGGCTAATTTTTTGGGCGAAAAAGCTGCCAGCCCTCCGGTCACCTGAGACGGAAATGGGTCTGGTGGACAAGACTTCCATGAAAGTCTTCATATCAGCCGACCAAGGACCTAATGTTTCTACTGCAAACGCCGCAAATTCATAGTTATCTAAAAGATTACTATATTTGCGACGCTTGAGGAACTGAGCTTGGTCGGCTGCAGCCCCACCCTTTTTAGATGTTTCATGTATGTAGGATGGGGCCAAACTATCTACACATGTAACATCCCACACCAGAGCACGACCCAAACGCCACGGCACCAGAGACGCTCCGTCAGGTCTCTTTCCATCGTCCCTACACATACCATGTGGCTCCAATGTAGATGGGATAGAGACGGTGGCAAGAGCTCTCCGAATCAAATCATTTATAGTGCCGTGACGATAAATACGACCAGCACTTCTGGTACAGGATAAGCCGTGTCGACCAAACCCATCTACGTCCCGGCCACAGATACAAAAATGAGCCTCACAAATGCTGTTCCCAAGACGAAGACCCACTGCTATCCTCAAGGAGTTTGGGTCCAAAATATTTATTTATTACCTAAAGAATTATTTATTTGGATCGGATCTTAAAATTGACAATTTGATAGTGCATATGAAAATGTGTGGTCGTGTGGTATTCGATATTCCATGAAACTCATTCCTTTAAAACCGCTTCCAAGATATAATGCGATATTATATAGATCTGACCTGACGGTACTTATTCAAAATCTGTTTACTTAGTTTCAGTAAGTACCATAAATTGTTTAATTAGTACAGAAATAGGTGATAGGTACGTACTACTTACATGATACATAAATACAGCTTATATAATGGACAACATGCGCGCTATCTTGGTATATGCCCGTCAATAAGGAAAACTTGGAATAATAAGAGATAAGACGGGTAATAAGTATGCATGTTCCGTTTCTGCTAATGGCACGAGGAGTGACGAGGACAGGGCCGTGCCCCCTCGCTGGAATCTGCCTCCTGAATGTTATGAATGTTTAGGTACGCTCAGCTGGCATCGAGGAATTTTCATGGATACCGCCTGTGGCTCGAAGGTCACTGCAAGACCTTGGAGGATGTGTGTCCTATTCCGTAAGTTATTAAAATGAGCAATCAAATATGTATGTATGTCTTGAATAATTAATACTTTTTATTAAGTTCCTGCTTGAACTAGATTTCAGTTTAGGGTTTTTGTTAGTATTTAGGAGTTTTAATGACTTATCTCCGACAATAGTCAAATCCACAAATGGATGGATTGGTCGGCAAAATAGTCGACCATTGAGTTTTTTGTCCCTAGTACGTAGTGCACTATAAAATCAAGTAGGTCTCGTAGTTCAAAGATCAGTAGTTAAAACTAATAAACAACGTAGCTGGGCTTGAACAAAGTGGCTTCTATATATTCCGGTGTTGATACTCTGCTGAGGTAAGTACCTAAATATATTTGAATGGATTTAATTTAAGATGGCAAACGAACTTGCAGCACTATCTTCTACCGCCCTTGACAAGACTGAACATATGTAGGTAAGTAAAGTTGCCAGTATTTTTTAAAAACATTTATAATACTTTGTCTACAGACTACCCATAGACCATACCTAACCTCTTACATAGGTATCTATGTAAGTAAGAAAATACCTACTTTTTGAGTTTACCTATTACACCTTCCCAACCTACATAATATCATATTTCAAGCGCAATTTAATGAACGCGCGACAATTAGACTTCTCGCGGGAATGCTACCTAACCGCTAAGCTAAGGCAACGCTAAAGCACTTCAAGCGTGGTTCTACTCAAAAAGGCTTCGCGAAAAGTCGTCGTAATTCTCACTTACAACGATCTTAACGGTATGTAGTGCAGTAAAATTAACACAAATGCTATATTTGTGTTAATTTTACTCTCCTTTTGAATTAAAAATGAATCATCAAAATCCGCAACAATACACTCGTAGATGCTAGAAGGCGACAAGCAAACACGTAAAAATACAATTCAAAAGAACATCCTTAAGCTTTTTAGTTTTCTTACGTAGTATGAGACGAAGTAGAATAGTACTCCGGATCCACTCGAGAGGATCGTACAAATCCCAGCGGTACGCACCTACATCAATGGTTTCATAAGGTGCGAACTCAACAATTTTTTAATTTAAAGATAATTTTTGCTCAGGCTTGCAGGTCTGCCTATTCGTTAGGCTGTTTTCACGATGCGAGATAAGGTAATTAGGTAGATACAAAATAAGTTACAATTTGTCCTCTTATCTTAGCCCATAAGTAGGGCTGCCATCTCTAAAACCTGCCCCCCGGACCGGAAGCGTAAGTTCCCCGGATTTTTGACCTTTCACCCCGGACATTTCAATACTTTTTTCATACACTTACACAATGTATTTTTAATAACATCAAAATGTCCTCATATTTTAAAATAGACTATAATTAGAACTAAAACTTAAAAAGCCATAAATCGTAACTTTTTTTAACAATCCTACATGTTTATTATTGTTGTTTACATTCATAGAAATGTGTAACTACTTAATTTAAATTAAAAAGAAAACTAAGTTATAGTTTTTAATTATTTGGTAATTCTTTAAGCAATAACATTAAAATGCCTTCAAAGTGGCTGTAGTTTTATTTACATAAATTCTGGGAACGGGATCTGATCGAAAACCCGGACTTTTATTGTAGTCCGGGATTCACCCGGACTACAATTAAAACCCCGCCCGGACGCTCCCCGGACGTCTTCCAAACTACTTATGACAAATCCGGGGAAACCCGGACGGATGGCAGCCCTACCCATAAGACATGCAAAGTCATCTAATGCTATATCTATATATATAAAAGGAGAAGGTGACTGACTGACTGACTGCCTGACTGACTGACTGACTGACTGACTGACTGACTGACTGACATATCAACGCAGGGCCTAAACTACAAGGGCTAGAAACTTGAAATTTTGCACAGGGGTTCCTTTTATAACGTAGGGGAGCACTAAGAAAGGATTTTTCAAAATTCACCCCCTAAGGGGGTAAAACGGGGGTGCAAAGTTAGTATGAAACTTTGCCGTTTTTGATTCAGTACCTATGAAGGATTTTTATTGAGTTTCGAAAATCATCTCTTAAGGGGGTAAAAGGGGGGTGCAAAGTTAGTATTAAACCGAACGCGGGCAGACGTCGTTAATAGGTCTAATTCTACGCGAGCGAAGCTGCGGGCGTCCACTAGTTACAAATAATAATTATAATTAATCATTCATTTTATTTTAAGAATACCCGAAATACACAATATTAAACTAATTTAATGTCAGAATGTCATTTTATGTTATCGCCCAGAAATAATCGAATAAAATGTTTTTCCTCATAAATACGTCCTTAGGGTCTTCTTAAAATTATAAGTGTTTCCTTGTTTTATAAAAACAGGTAGTTTATTGTAAATTATTGGTCCTATACAGAAAATGCTGTTGCAGTGTATTTTAGTCCTGGATTTGAGAGCTCGTAATTTGTCGTTGTTTCGATTAGAAGTAAAAGTTTCGTATCGTAACTATTGAGATTGGTTTTTACCATAATTGCTACTTCATATATATAAATTGATGGTAAAGTAAGTATATTAAGTTTAATGAAGTGGGGCTTAATGTATCTGTTGAACGCAGCTTACAAATAGACTGTACACATTTCTTCTGCGCTTTAAATACACAATCAACCCCAGCATGTTACTGTACATCTATGCCTTGTCAGCAAATTAGAAGAGTCGTCACGGTTAGATACCCAGCAAAATTATGTCTTTTTTGAAATGGACTACCATTCCAAAGTTTAAATAATGAGTTGATGTAGAAAATAATGAAATTGCAATTATGTTTTAGGACGATTTGCTTGATTGGTTTCCTGGTTGATTTCAGAGCGAGACGTGCCCGCCGCTTAATTGTACGGATTACTGCGAATCTAGGCGGAGGTGCGGTTGTGGAGACCCACATCTGACTATTGATTGCTTTGCTGGCAAACTAAAACCTTTGAGCCTGCACGCTGTTTTCTTATAAGATTGTACCTACATACCCACTAAGTAAGAGAACCTTATATTACCTAGGTAGGTGAGATTCCATAGTCTATGGAATGAGAGACAGAGAGACAGAGAACTTTAGTACCTAATTGTAATTGTAAGAACTTACTCACTCAATTCAGACCATTTAACTCGAACGTTTACACTTGCCCGAATTTAAGATATTATACTGCTACTACTTAAACTAGATACTTACACGAATAACATGAGCTGATAAATGGATGGACTTTCGTAACTCATCCTGAAAAAAATTTGCCGCCTCACCCGCATTATTTTTGCCACCAATTGGGTGGCAAAAATAATTCGGGTGAGGCATTTTATCAATTTTGTTATTTAATTTTTTCTCGTTTCACCTTCTGAAGTAGTTTTAACTGTTGGTCAATAAATCATGCAACAAGTTTTACAGGATTAGTTGTATTTTTACAGTATTAGTACTTGTACTATTATTCTGTGGTATTAGTTCAAATGATATTTTTTGAAGGTATTTCATGTATTTTTTAAATTATATTAAAGAAAAAGTTAGGAGTGATTAAGTTGATAGTACCTATAGTGGTAGTATATAGGATATTATACCCGACCGACTGTGTTGTTATACTGATATAACAACACAGTCTACCTCTGAAGGTAGAATTAGCTAGACTGCAATATGCTTTACATTGTCTCTTGACTATTCCCGTATAGAGTAAGAATAAGAACGTATCTTTCGAAATAGTGAGTCGCTTCGGTTGAGATAGTTAAAATAGTAGGTAGTAAGTTAATGAAAATTTAAGCAAGGATGAGAGGTAGGCTGCCTATAGGGCGCTTGATTGTATGGATTATTGCGGATCTCTCGGAAAAGGTGCGGTTGAGGCTTCCCCACATAATCTGTCTATTGATTTCTATGCTGGAGGTACTAAAGGCACCAACTATTTTCATTAAAGTAAACTTCGTGCAATAGCATTGGACATTTTGTACTTACAATGTCGAATGGAAATCTATGCCTAGGTACAGTTAACGAGGATAACCGATCGGTAGGTATGGATAGTTGAAGTGCCTCGTTGGGGCCAAGCGTAAATTAGTTCCCCGTCACAATAATCGGACTTAGAAGAGGGCGATTTTTGTAAATAAACTTTTATTCACTTTATCTGTTAGTATGAGTTACTTGTAATCGCCCGCAGCTTCGTTCGTATGCGTGGAATAAGACAACAATAGTTTTGGTTACATCTAGTTGCCACCCTACTCAAAGACACTACCGATCGAACTCTGTCCTTCGAATTTCATCCCTATGGAAATCATCAGGATAAAAAGCAACTACATAATATCCTATATTTTTATTAATTTATCTGTAAACATTTATTTTGTTGCAAACTTCATCTAACTAATTTTCAATTACATTTTTACTATATTTTACAGGCTTTTTTCTGCAGTAGATAAATTTTATGAGTTGGTTGGGTTTGCCAAGCCTACCTAGTTGTGATAGATTTATTTTTATATTGTATGTAGGTAATAATACCAACACATTGGGTTACACACTTATCTCATTTCATTTAAAAATCTCTTAACGTACATTTATTAAATAAATAAATATCATGGACATTCTCACACACGACCACCTGACCCCAAACTAGGCGCGAGCCTGTACTATGGGTGTCAGAGACTGCTATACATACACAGATTTTTAAAAACATACTTACATCTACTGTGTTGTATGTTACATTACATTAACTGTGCCTGAATGACACAGGACAAACACAAGTATTCGTCACACGAATGTTTGTCCTATGTGGGATTCGAATCGCAGAACCTATTACTTAATGCAAAATATGAAAAAAATATTACGCTACAAATTGTACCTAGGTTTAATGGTATCTTTATACCTCGGGTAGCGGCGGTAGGTACTTCCCGGGTTAATTCTACATTAAAGAGATAGAACTAATAAAGGCCACCAAAAACCTCCTGAATATTATATCAGCAAGTGACTTAACTCGTAGATACAACTGTCTTTGTGACAACAAATAATTCTCTGTGACCTTTCGAGTTAGGACACAACATTTTGCTTTTTCCTCAATCACGCTATTTCTCTAGATACACTTTCAATGATTAGACGAAGGCGGAATCGTTATTAGAACATTGGAAAAGAGTCAATCCTCTTAGTTAACAGAATGTTGGGCTGATCTGTTTTTGTCCGACAATCGGAATTACATTCTTACCTAGAAGGTATTAAATTATTGGCTAAATACGAGCTATCGATTGTTTTTGCGTAGCTACATTTTCAAATACAATAAACAAAGCATCACAATTAAGATAATTCTTATATGAAATTTCCCAATTTCTATTATCTCAATAAACGCCCCAGCCAGATTTCTCCAAGCGAGTTCACAGGCCACAGGTAAAGTCGAGGTAATCAACTTAGACAACTTGGTTATCCCACTTCATTAATTGGACATTCTAGTTTTAAACTAACACTATTAGTCTTCCTTTATTCGCTATCGCCTCAATTATTATAACTTGTATAATTTTCCGTTTATCAAAGTTTTATCATTTATCACCATTCAATTTTGATTTCTTAGATAGATACGATTAGGATCAGGGTGTTGATTACGTTTATTTTTGTAATCCACGACATTCTATGTGCCTATTGCCGTAGCCCTAATCATCGTAATCGATACAAAAAAGCACAATCATAATATACAAGAATTCAGGATATTTGCTTCAGTATAAGCTCCACTATGGGACAGTTTAAGCATCTCCAAAGCTTAAATCAGAATCGAGATTAAAGGACAGATATAGATACTTGACTAACACGGTTACGGATACGGATTCCCGTCAGCGCTACGTACTCTGTGGTAATGAATAATTACGGTGAAACCTTTTTAAAACTAAGATCAGTGTTATATTAAGAAAGTGTGTTGGTTTGATTTAGTTTTATGTCATGTAACAACAGAACACTGATTTTCTGTGGGAATCCGATTTTTTTGGTTTGGTCCAGCTTCGTAACTATATCTCTTAACCAGCTCCGACTTTTCATAATGAGACTAAATAAAATTCATACTCCTTGTCATAAATATATAATAAAACATAAATGTAATAAAACATAATATTATGTAATAAAATTCATACGTCTTTCTTGTATAATTGGTACATACAAAGGTTTATTTTCTGTAGTGCATGAAGTCATAGACAACAACTAGGTAGGTAATTTATGAATCGCAATTGGACTAGGTATTAAATAAATAAATAAATATCTTGGACATTCTCACACACGGCCATCTGACCCCAAAGTAGGCGCGAGCCTGTGTTATGGGTGTCAGAGACTGATATACATACATAGATATTTTAAAATATGTACATACTTAAATAGATAATATTGACATCCATTAAATACATACTTAAATAGATAATATTCCCGGTGAAGTTTGGTATTCCGTTCACCTCCTTCTTCTCCCTTACACACTTATACTCGTAATAGTCCTGCGCCCCGTGTCCCAGTTATTTATAAGTCAAGGTGAGCGGTCCATCATTCAGCCATTGCTAATCGAGTACTCGATAGGGTAGAATAATATTGACAGCTTCTTAGTCGGGTTTTTGGAATTAATAGTAGGTATCGTCTTATAATATTTAGTACAAAATAGAATTAAATTGACTTAGTGATGGTGAAGTCGGTCCTGCGATTTTAAGGCATTAAACAATGGGTCTCCTGACGCACTCCTACATTTCACTCGAAAGGCTTAAAGGGCATTAAAAGTTAAAGGTAGGAATTTGTATATACTCCGAGATAGGTAAGGGACGCTGCAAAGTGAAGAACCCGTGATATCGGTGAGCGGCTGCGGGGTGAGGTCGGCAGGGCGGGGGCGGGGGCGGCGCGCGCGGGGCGGGCGGCCAGGGCGGCGGGTGGCGTAACAAGTGAAGCGGCCCCGGGAGCAACAGTCTGCCGCAGCCCGGCCACGCGGGCTCCACGCCACAAGTGTCGCGACACGGCCACGGCGCGCCGCTCGCGTAAGTATCGCCCACGGACCTCCTAGCTTGCCCCCGGGCTGGCCGCGGAGCGCCTTCGCCGCCGCCGCCTCCGCCGCCGCCGCCGCGCGTGCCCGCCAGCGCTCGCCGCCGCAGCTGCCGCCGTAAGCGCTCACCTTTGATGGATCTGATTTCGTACAACGGCGTACCTGTTGAATACGTGTCGAGATACGTGACCGTCTTCATTACCCACCTTTTACTATGAGCCTCGGCTCGCCTTTGTCGGGATTTTCGCTTGTATTAACATTTTAACGTTATGGCCCTTCTGCTGGTGCTATGCAATATCGTGTTCATCTATGTAACTATTTTAATATTTGCAAGAACGATTCCCTCTAAAACCATCTGCGATATGTCGGGTTTGATAATTTTAGCTAAATCAATTCGAATATTGCAAGTATCCATTCAAATTATAGAAACATTACAGTAATTTATTAAATCTCTTTGTTTTAATGACCTAAGTCAATTATTGGTCGGAAAGCTTTCAGTGGTGAAGGCATCAGAATTTTATACGTTAATATTATAAAACGTATTAAACTATTTACAACATTCAAAACCCGGTTGCCCCCAGAGCGGTCTTGCAGCTTTTATTTTAAACAAATCATGTTTGTCACTCTTTCATTCTCTAATTTGAGTCTGTTACTTACATGCGACGGAATTAAATAAACCTATTCAATACTCGTAATACGTAATTACTCATGTTTTTCTATTGTTCGGTAAGAGCTGTTTCAGTTTTTTCTAATCCCAAAATACATGAAGGAAAATTTAAGCAAATGCGAAATATATATTTTTTCGTGAACGAACGTGTTCTTTTTAGCATATCGCCAGAATTCTATAACAATAAGTGATAAATAGTGCTTCACGAACTCAGTGTAGTATGGATGTCCTACTTCTGCTTCGTTCGCTGAGTGTAGGTCTGAGGTGTAAGCATAGGAATTTTGTGGACTCACATTGCTTGACACTCTACTTTGATTCCATTCCACTCATAGAGAGCCTTGTTGTAAGAGGAAGTGTGAAATATCAGTTTATGCGTACAAGATAGAATTTTAACTTTAGAATACATACCGTCAAAGTATTGTAAGGCTCTTACTCTGCACGTGCAAGTATATGTGTAAGTATAATATTTTATTAAGGTAAAAAATATTGTTTTTTAAAAACTTTACCTTAATTTGACGGGACAATTGGGAAAATTTATACTTACTTCCCAAAAACTAGAAAAAACCTTCTTTGTAGAGTATGATGAAAGTTGCAGGAAATTTTTTACACAATAGTGCCTAGTAATTATTGGAACTGGACAAGACTTTTTTAATACTTGACATATTTGGCTACAACTCCGGCTTCAACTGCTGTGAACTCATACTGTCAACAATCATGTTCTACTTGCAGTACTTGGCACGGATCTCATACAATCTTGGCAGATTTAGGGGGCATACTTCTTACAATTTGCTCCATTTTGATTGCAATTGTGTTCTCAGAAGTCGTGAAACGTATGTATAATATGCGTTAATTAAATTCTAAAACATAACTACAGCTCTTACGTTTAATGGTCCCTCAAGCTATGGTTAATATTTAATTAGTGAATAATACTACGAAATGAAATTCAGCATCATGATAATATCTACATATATATAAAGCGATAAGAGGCGATGAAGACATTATTTATTTCATGGCTCCGGCTTGGTATAAAACCACCCGAGAGAGTGCATTTTATTAACGCTTGTTTGTTTATAAATCTAAAATAATATGGTATTAACCGCAATTAATTTAAAGTATGTATATTTTTTTTAATTGCTTGCGACTAATCTTTAGCTAAAAAGTTTTGTCTTACTCGAAGCATTGTATTTTTACAATTTTTTGTGTAAATTTGAAGTAAAATACACCACGCAAGTGATGCAATAGTGCATAAATATTTTACATACTAATACAAAATTTAATTTAATAAACCTATTGGTGTGGTCCACGGAATATAAAGTGAATATAAAGTATTAGTTTCTAATCCATCAATAAGAGTTTTGCGTAAATCACATTTCAATTTCGTTTTAGGTACTTTGATGAGTTGCGTTTTTATTTTATTTATTTATTAGGTAATGTACGTAAACACTATATAATAAAAAAGCATAACAAATTTTAGTACAAAGTTTCTACTTATTTGTAATAGAAATCTCTTCTAGCAGAGTGGAAAGGAGAGTGAATGAACAAATCTAGTGTGCACCAAGGACGTTGAAATAGTATTTCAACGTCCTTGGTGTGCACAAGTTGTAAAAGAAAATTATTTTAAAATTAAATTTACTAAAACTAAAAGCATATATAAAATAATTCATTTTTTATAATTTAAGAAGTTTTGGTTAAGTAATTCAATAAATATAACCGTTACTAAATACTAATTCAGAAATCGATACTCAAATTATTTTAGAAAACTGTGTTTATTTCATATGCTGTAATGTGCCGAATTTTGATTTCACGTCCGATGTGTCAAGCACAACAATAAATTGGGGACATTACCCTTCTGAATTCGAGGTTTATTGGTATTAACATATAAATGATGAGAATATCAATGCCAATTCAAATTGTGGGTCTTACACTTTTTCGTATTTCGTTTAATCCTGTATTGGTCAGACGTGATATGAGTAAACCGGCAGATATTAGGTAACTACTTACATAAAAGTAAGTTTCCTTGTTTTTGAACAGTATACTAGTTCTCACCTAGTAGGGTTTTTTTGTTGTTGATATTAGCAGTAATGAGTAGATTCAGGTCTTGAGTTAGTGATTTATGCCCTTTGGTGTTATTTTTTATTAGGGCAATGCGTTCGAAGTTGTTAAAAAGTGCCTGGGGTGTGTTCCGGAAGTGGTGTTCGGGAAGTTACGACATAATACCTAATTATTATGTTAACATCAAATCTACAGAAATTACAAAATCTATCAGTTTATTCAGACATTATCAAAATTTTCCTTATCTAGTATTAGTATATAGCACTTTGTATCAAAACTACTAAGGTTAACCTTCCACTTATAGTCGGCCGGGAACCCATTCCTTTAATTCGTAACATATCGATCCGCTACCCAACTACGAATTTGGTTTTTGCTTGTCAGGAGTCTACCCCGCGACCCCTGATTCTCAGAAATAACACAAGTTAGTTACAGTACAAATATGTTGTACAATAAATTAAAATATGTATGACAATAACTGACATGGCTTATATTTTATATTTTATCTTGAAATACGCCCGCAGATTTGCTTCAGTGGAATTAGACATTGCAACAGCTTGGTTTATTACTACCCTTTAACGACCCTTTGTAGGTTGAAAATTAAATTCAAATAAAATCGGTTAACCGGGTCGGACTCGCACTCGGGTTCCGAATCTCCGAAGGATATTAAGTCTGATTATTTCAAATAATAATAGTCAAAATGGAGATGACACAGCACGTCGTCGTCGTCACAACCCATTCTTTGTCCCAATGTTGGACACGGGTCTCCTCTCAGAACGGGAGGAATTAGGCCTTAGTCCACCACGCTGGCTAAGTGCTAATTGGCAGACTTCACTTGCCTCCATAAACGTTATGAAGAACTCTGAGGCATGCAGCTTTCCTCATGATGTGTCAGTTATAGCAAGTGACATTTAACATAATCACATAACTTAGAAAAGATTGGTGCGTGTCGCTGGGGTTTGAACCCGGACCGCTCGAGTGAGAGGCGAGTTCGATAGTCAATGGACTGACACAATAAGTAATATAATAATAAAAACTTACAGAACTAGTAAAAGTCCATTCATAAAAATAAATATTTACTACGTTCAAATTTAAATTTGATCATAAAAGTAAAATTTAAATTTCCCCTGTGAGGCAAGACAGAGCCGACTGTGAGGCAGGTCCTCAAAACGCAGTTTTTTTGAAAGATCACTTAAAAAGTGTCGTCATTCCGAAGTTAAGTATACAAAAATAAATATAAATTAGTACGTCGGTAGCGCTTTTTGAAAGTTTTAAATATATGTACAACTAGCGACCCGCCCCGGCTCGGCACGGGTGCAATACCACGGACTACACACACTATCCTATAAGGACAGACAGACAGCGGGAAGCGACTTTGTTTTATAATATGTGGTTGATATGTATATGATTCAATGTAAAGAAAAAGTTCCTTTTCAGAAGACCTAACTTTATTTGATTAGAAATTAGAGTTCCAAATTTCAATAAAGCATTCCCATTTTTATTAAACTTTGGTCAATTAACTGTAGCTAATTTGTCGTAGACCAACAATAATTTTACTAGGCCCATACTCCAATCAAGTTAATATTGTAGGCAACTGGCGTAAATGATAGGCATTCCTATTATCAATATTGCCAGAATATTAGATACATATGCACCGAATGCAGAGATTTGGTAGGTACCGCATAAAGGAAAACTTAATTACAATGTCAACGCCATGCGATTGACAAATGAGCAATTCTGATTACATAGGTATGAATTAATGTATCCATCCATCAGCCTTTCGAGGTCCACTGCTGGACATGGGCCTCCTTCAATCGCCACCACCATAGAATAAAGAGTCGCTCCGCTCGGAGCGACTCTTTATTCTATGCCACCACTGCCACTGCAGAAAACAAGGGTGCTTTCTGTCCTCTTCATGTCATCAGTCCACCTCGTCGAAGGGCGGCAAATACCTTGTTTTCGGAGTCATTCCTCGTCGTCGGCTCCTTTCAAGGACAATTTAATTTAGTAAATAGTTATTTCGTAAAAAAGTAGATATTTGATGAAATAACCATAGATTATTTATCATAATTGTGAAGCAAAAACTTTGTAGCTCTTTTTATGAAAACTACGTGGAGGGAGGAGTAAGTAATTTAAACAATTATTTTATCTTGCACTTCCTCATTGATTCATGGAAAAAAGTTCGTAAGTGCGATTAGTGTTGATTGATATGCTACAGCTTTGTGGAATTGTTACCTAATACATTTTTGACCGCAACCGTACAATAACTAAAGTTGATATAAAAAATATTTGCATGTTATTATAAATCGTATACTAGAAGGATTATTTTACAACTTCTTATCTATGAGTATTAGAAAGAAACTTATGAACTAAATTTAAAGTATTTAAATGAGAGATCCACAGTTAACTATTTACTAAGTATAACAAAATTTATTAACGAAACAGTTGCGTACATAAACTGGATAATGTTATGAATTACCAGGCCCAAGACGTCTATTCTCCTTTTATTTCTATAACGAAACGCCTGCGCGCCTTCATTTACATACACTTTGCTGACCCGACACCGATAAAACCCTTTTTACGGTAGTAAAGAAAGATTGTAGATCCGGCAACAGTTACAATATTTTTTACTAACTCAAATAGTATAAATAAACCAATGCTCAGGAAATTCGATTCTATGAAAATTCGTACTTGCATAAATAGTATCCAAAAATATTGTTGTCGATAACATTATTTTATCTGGTTCACATGATAAACTTGAAAGTACCTACTGTTATTTCATACGAAAATTTGAAGATGCGTTTTTACGCAATAATTATTTTAGTACTTCTTTTTATCTTAATTAACATTTTTAGAATAAGTTTAGCAACCTGTCTCGTTGGATCCTTTTCTTAAGGCGATGCCAACCCAGAATTTCTGTCCATGCGAGGATATGAGAAACGCCCGCGCCCACGGATTTTACAATTCCAAGTGTGTTATTTATAGCTTATTTCAGTGAATAAACTAATAATAAAAATGTAGTAAGTAAACGAGCGACAGAAAATTAAAGGCGTCCTAAAATAACCGAATAATTACTACTGAAATCCTAAGTGGTAACACGTATTAAAAATGGTGACCTGAAAATAGAAATTTGAGTAACTAGCGGTTAACGGTACCCGAAAACTCGTACAGCTTTACATGGCATAGCCCACAAACCTATATCAGTCGAACTGTTTTCTATATTTGCAATAGATACTCGTAGGTACACCTACCTATCACGTAGGTGAACCTAGTAGTAATACTGCAACATATACATTATACATATCTAAGTATAGTATACATTTATTGTGAACCTACTTTTAAGTGTCTATTGTTTGTTTGATTCATATTTGTGTATGTTGTAGTGTGATTTCTGCAGTAAACGTTCTTCTTCTTCATTTTCTTCTTCTAGTTTTAGGCTTCTAGTCGACGATAGAACTTTGGAAAAAGGGGGGCACAGGTTTTTGTGATGCCGAGTGCCTTTATTTACAAGTTCTCGTAGCGAATAGTGAAATCAGTGAATTTGAAACAAAAATCAATTGAACACAATAAACATTTAGATAAACGCAATAAAAACTCGCAAATCATGGAGCTCGAGCCTACTCGGCGCGTAACGATGGGGCGTGGCGGTTCTCCATTTTTTTCGATTGTTTCACTCTCGCTGATAGCTCCTACTGTTACTACCTATCTACGGTTACACGTGCTTCGTTATTGTTTTCCTGCTACGTCGTTTTCCTCACTGTATACGTTAGGTACGGCATCGGTTAAAGCAAAACAATAAAAAAATTATCCCACATATTGCCAATAGTTTATACAAATAAAGAACCAATCTGATTTTAGCCCGAGCAATTACCTACTAAAATATATAATAATAGTTTAATATTGTAGTGTGGCGTAATTATTATATTTTAGTGTATAATATCTTTGATCATTTTCTTTATTATTGCATGATTCAAAAATTGACTGGATGATATTTTGTAGATATTACTTTAGTTTTGGACTATGTACTTTAAAATTTGCAAAGAATTTCTATACGAGATTTGGATCAGGTTATGTTGGGTTTATCGCGATATAAACTGTGTCAGTAGCTCGAAGCTCAAGCTCAATTCGAGCGTGGAAAGTCATTGATATGAACAATTTAATGGGCATTGGACTGTAAACAGTTTCAAACTCCGATATTATTGATATTATTTTCGTAACTTCGCGTAATTTCAGAGTGTAACCTACTTAACTTGTGGTATTTTTTTCAGTAAACCATTCTATAAAAATATGTAGCAGGCTAAAAAGAGACACCTGCATTTTAAGAATAGTACTTTAGTACTTACCTACTTCACTTTTCGCGCTTTCAGTTACTGTTTTTTTTTTGTATTATGAGATTACTCTAACTAATAATAGTTCTCAAATTAGAACTCGCTGTAAAATAGGTACCTACTAAACTAACTGAGACCGACGAAAGTTAATAATCGATTCCGATGCTTTTAAGGTCCATTAGGATTTGTAGTAAATGTCGCTTTAAGGTCTATGGTTAATTAGAAACTATCAATTGTATAGTCACAAAGAATAAAGTCAATTCGATGCGCGCCGGCCCAATCATATCAGATACAATTTTGTATTCCCATAATGTAATCTTTTTGCTACACAGGTGCCTCGTAGGTACGCAACTACGACAGTCAATCCAATATAAATTCAAGTAGGTAATTCGTAAAGAATATAAAGGTGAGAATTTCAAATATTTATTACATCGCAGTCGTTTGTAACGATAAGCCGATTTTATTGTCGCAGGCGTCACAAGGCACTCGCCTTATCTTTTATTGGCGGCCCCACGGACATTAGCAATATGCTGCACTGAGTTATGGCTACAAGTTGGAAAGTAAAAACGAACAACCGCTTTACCTTAGCAATATCTTGTCGTTGTCCACTGTTTTTCTTGCCGGTTGAAATCTACTTATACGTAGAAACTTTCAGTGGCCCTATCTTCTGATCTAAGCTACTGATACTACACCAATAAAACTAATAGGGCTAGCCAATTCCCGAGATTTCATCCGTATGCTTTGGTTTTTTTTAAATTTCGACCACTCGGCGATCGCTAGTTAACGTAAAACGTATAAACCTACTTACATTAAAATTATAGTATAGTAGTAGTATTACTCGTATGGCTCCTATGGAAACCTACCAATTAGTAGATTTTCGGCAGCGTGTAATTTTGTCGATTAGCGTAATAGTCTTAACTAAAAGCTATTTAATAAATAAATATTTAACAGCGCGACTGATTTCCCCACATGTAGGTAGGTAGGCTTCGACATGCAGATAGTAGAGATGTGAAGGCGGTGGAAGAGCTATATTTTTGGTTCGCTCGCGTAACTTAATCGCGCAGCTGCGACTCTTAATCGTTAAATGGAAACAATACCGTACTAATTAGTCTATCTCTCAACCCACTCGATCATTTAATACCACTCGCTTATTTCTAGAGACTCAAAAATACAGATTTGCCCCTGAAGATCGATTGACAAATAACTCGAAATTTATCGATCGTCGCCCGGCGAGCGATTCAAAAATACTCGTAGAGCTCTGTCTATCGATTTGTCGGATAATAAGTATGTACGTGTATTTCTGAATAAGGTGGCGTGTTGCGTGCGATGAACGAAATTAACAAAGCAGCCGTTCGCTTGTAATTGCTGAGAATTTTGACAGTCACAGTAAAGATACAATCACGACATTTCCTCAGTAAATTGATAAAGACAAAAATAATATGCTACTGCTACGCCTGTGTTAGTTACCTAATAATTATAAACGTATTACCTCTGTCACTACATCCTCTTCTTTGTTGTCGGGCACATGTCTCGTAATGCCTTAGTCTACCACGCTGACCAAGTGCGGTTTGGCAGACTACACAAGCCTTCTTAACATAATGGAGAACTCTCAAACTCTCGAACAACCAGTTCAACAGGAGACATTTATATTGTTAAATCGTTCATAACTTGGAAAAGTCATTTGTGCGTACCACTTGGTTTTGAACCAGGGTCGGTCGAGTGAGAGGGGATTTCGATAGCCTTACATGGGCTGTCACTGCTGTAATAAATACAGATAAATTTATTACGAACTAACAAATTAAACCATTTTAACTCGGAAAACGATACGACGCAGGCGGAGCCACGAGGAAAGCTAGTATCCTATAGAGACTTTCAACCATTATTGCGTGACCCCTTACCTCACTTAAAATTTTTACAACGTGAAATGTCTCATTCATGATCGTTCACTGTAATATGCCATTCATGGATCTGCTCAGTGAACGAGCAATTACCTTGACACAAGAGGTCGGAGGTGCTTTGTCATCCATAGGAAGCAGAAAGAAAGCCTTTTGTTTTCGTAATTAAACACGTTCATTTCACATTCCAAGCAAAATACCACGAACCTGCCCTTATTTACAATTTTTTTTATAAAAATTTGTAAACTACGATACGTGATTACTGTGGTTTATAAGTGCATGTTCCTAAAGAGGTATTTTTACTTTACAGAAGCTGAGGAACACATTCCTGTACCATTTATACAATTGGTAAGTACTCCTGCAGTATTGTAATTATTGTAGCTATAATAGTTATAATTAAAATTATCGTATTTCTAAAAGCCTTATGGTCCAAGAGCTGGCATAAATTTTTCGGTAGGTATTTGAGGCAAGCTGAAAACTTGTTCAACGCCTCTCCTATTATACCCCAACACGGAACTGCAGATCTGGCTGGTGAGTAGCGGGACAAAATCAAACCCTATAGGTTATAAATTTAAAAAAAAAAAAAATTATTTCCAAACATATATTTGAGGCAATATGTAATTTTTATAAGTTGTAGTCCAATGTTTACAGAATATAAAAAAAAATTTGGAAATAATTTTTTTTATTTTTTATTTATGTAGGTTTTGATTTTGTCCCGCTACTCACCAGCCAGGTCTGCAGTTCCGTGATGGGGTATAATAGGAGAGGCGTTGGACAAGTTTTCAGCTTGCCTCAAATACCTACCGAAAAATTGGTGCCAGCTCTCCGGCTATTACTTCAACGGTTCGGACTGGCAACAATGTTTCCATTGGTATAGATTTTTTAGGGGTTAAAATCTAAACCTATATATTCTGAAATCCAGGCATAGTCGTAGGACTTTGCCTGGATTTCAGAAGCAGTGGTAGCACTGCTTCCGTATATCCAACCACCACAATCCTTCCTTTATCCCGATGTTGAGCACGGGAGAATATTATTGAGATCTCTCAGGCATGCAGATTTCCTTACAATGTTTTTGCATTACAGCAGGTGACTGGCATTTAAATTCTTAAATCGCACATAATTATCGCAATGAGAAAAGCCACCATTGCTTGCCGATTTGAACCCGCACCGCTCGAGTGAGAGTCTGTCACAGCTTTATCGTATATAGTAGGTCTAAAAACGATACATCATTCGTACATTATTTTCCCTATTCATCCTGGCGCCGCCGCGCTACGCGCCGTTTGCCTCCCCATAATAACATAAAGGAATAAGATTTTTCACCGTCAACCGTAATATAAATTCCTTGTAGTGTATTTGCATGAATATTAGGAAATAACTTACCTTCCAGCCATTTTTAAGTTTCACCTTCCAAGTCGCTTCATTCTGATGTAACTGTACCTACTTATTATACCTAATGTATATTTGAGCTTCTCTATGAAGCGGTGCTTTAGTGCGCTCATTTATGTAATGGTCTTTATGCGCAGCAGGGTGGAAAATTGGCGACGCATAAGGAAGTGCTGGTTGCGTCACCGCTTATCATCACAATTTTAATGACGTTAACACTTATTTCGTTGACGGTGATGATGCTCAATGATGCTCAACTCAAGCTTATAAATGTTATTCGCACCTATGACAACTCCATATCTACGAGTATATAGTAGTATAGTATAATTAGAAGACTATGTCCATACCTACATATTATTATTTAAAAAAAATTGTCTTAGTTCAATACCAAGCTATGACTACCAAATATGAGGCTAACTATGCCATGAAAAGTGTGTGGTGTATACTGCCACTCATATTCGCAGAAGGTATTTAGCAGGAATGTTTTGGTTTAAAGCTAAATATTTTCATAGCAGTTAAGTTAACGGTTGGAACATCGGATTCCGGTCCTGTGCAGCTTAAATCCATAGACTTAAAATAAGATCTCTATAGCGCTCACCTTATATTGTACTGCAATCTACTTATTCAGTGACGCCGTAAAGGTTTTTAATGACCATACAGCAAAAGTCCATTTGAAAATAAGGAAAGTAACTTTTTCTTTTACTTATTTTTTATTTTCGTGCATTGTCATCGGAACCAAATACCTACATAAGTGTGCCGAATTTCAGCTCGATAGCTTCAGTGGAAGTGGTGAAATATTGATTGCAAGATTCCAGGACATGACGAGTGAAGTTAAATAAAAGCATTTAAAAAAATACTGCAATCTACATAGCTAGTACGAGTAGGTTGACTTAGATGTGATTTATTTTAATTTATTAAGTACATATATTATTTGATGCTTATACAGTATACGCAATACAAAACTAATTATTTTATTTCTTGTCTGTGTGCACAATATGTAAATGATTTTTAATAACCTTAGGCACTGGGAAAGTCAGACGCAAATCAAATATGAACGAAAAGCAACAGCTTTAATGAAGAAATAAAAGAGATGAAAGGAATGCGAGTCGGTATCGATTGTCGCTTTTCTTCTTATAGACGTTTAATCTGCCCAATCTGGCATTAGAGTCGAAACTTGGGCCATTCTTTCGTAATTTATGTTGGCACGGTGTGACCGGCCACCCAGCCGCTCATTCGGCGGGTTTACGTAGATGCGAGTACGTAACCCGAGCTTTGTTTTATGTCTTCATCCGCGTTAAATTGCGCCATTTCAATGATACTATCAGGTTTTTTAATCCATTTCGACTTTACTACGTCAATTAAATATATTAAGTAGGTAGCCCAATTTCAATTAAAGAACAGAATATTTAAGCTGCAAGGTAAAATATATTGCATATTAGATAATGCATGATTTGTAAAAAAAACGTTGATACATAGAATAGGAATTAACAGGGTAACACTTTAGATTCAAAGACATTTCATTTTTCAGCATTCCAAGCTTTCAGTGAGACTCAAACATTAAATCATCTTCACAAACTAAAAGAATCAAACTTAAATAGTTCATTCAAAGAGAGAGAGAGCACCCTCTGGTTGTCCTAGAGGTCTAAAAAAAATAAACTTTTTAAAGTTTATTTTCATTCTTTCTACCTACCTGTAACATCTACTAAGAGTAGGTATTGTTAGAATCAGAAAAACTTACTGTATACAATTAAATTCTAAACAAAACGAACATGAATCGATTTATGATTCTACAGTTGTTGCAGGTGACTTCGCCCGCTTTAAAAAAAATAGCTTATGACATAGGTAAATATCCATTCTTAGTAGTAGCAATATATCTGTACGTCAAACACTGCTGGACATAGGCTTCCATAAGCCAATAAATCCAGATTATACTCTTCGAATCCCAATCCCCATTTTCTGTTAGTCTTCTTCTAGTCATCAGTTCACCTAGTCGAAGGGCACTTAGTAGGTAGGTACCTACACCTTGGTGTAACATTGTCTTGATATTTGATTAAAATACAGACATGCTGTTGCGGTTTGTTTTAAGAACTTATAAAAGGGGAACATTTCCGTCATATAAATGATTTTTGTGTAACTACCGTTTACGAAGCGCACGCAGCTTCCGTTGGAAGGCAAAAGGAGTAATTTTTCCCGTTTTTGGCAACATTTTTTATTGATGGTGCATCATCTCTTATTTATGTAGACCTCAAGATATTAAAAGCGTACCTACTTCCGTGGAACTCATAATCTATAATAAAATATGTACATATATTATATTATTAATATTATTATTTATAAACTTATGTAAATTATATATTAAATATGCATATGTTTTATATAATTATAATTAACTAGTAGACGCCGGCAGCTTTGCTCGCGTGGAGTAGATTAATAATAGATTCACGTAATAGGTACATAATATAATCTTTTTAACGTTAACTTTAGCTCCACAAATTTGTAATATTTAATTTAATAAGTTTTATTGTACATTATTAAGGGTAACATTTTTACAAACTTTGATTGCCATATTTATTTATATTTATTCAACAGCCTAAAATATAAATTTTATGCTTCTAGTTCTGAAAATGACAATACTTTCATACAACCTTTCATCCCCCTTTTCAACCCTTTACAGTTCAGTTACTTTTCAGTTTCCACGTAGATTGATAGTAATTAATTCAGTAGAATACATTAGAAATAACCCACTGAGAGAGAGAATAACCCAGTCTCTTAACACTGGTTTTATTAAACTTACCAGGAGAGATCCCATGCAAAGCAATTAAATGTTGTATTTTCTATATTATGTATAATATTAAATATTGTTGCTCGAATGCGGATTTTATGGAGAATTCCACCAATTGGACTAACAAACTTGAAATAAGGCATGGCGATTAATCATAGAGAGAAAAGAGGGAAAAATATCATCACAAAAATTACTTATGATTTGACCAAAATAATCTAACATAGGCGTCTGACGAATGAGTTATGCGATTCCTAGTAATAAATATAGAATGAAGGTAATACATAATACAGATCACGGTCCCTGCTAGCAACAACCCCAGCGTTACCTTATCGCGTTAATGCCGCTACCTGAGACCCTACGGCCGTCTTTGATTAACAGAAAACAATGAAAATCTCCTTGGAATCCCTACGCATAGACGTTCCTCGTTATCCTTTTCATAAATGTATCCAACTGAAACAGAGAAGTCGCTGCATTTCAATAAACTTCCCTAATATTTATTTCTTTGTTATTTATTTATTACATCTGAGGATTTAACGGGTTCGTTCACACATCCGTGTACCTATTTGATATTGGATAAAAAATAAATAAAAAACGATCCAGCCTTCATCTATAATGTCGTAATTCAGAATACCTATTCACTATTGAGTTGTATAGATTGGATATAACAATATGCGCTTTACTTCATACTGTCAAACCGTGGAAACGTTTTTATCTGCTATGTTTAAATTTTGTGATATATTGCATCATGCTCCTTCACGAAAAAATCACGTTCTATTTACCAATTTCAAAATAATAACATTCAAACATTATTACGCATGTAGGTACTTATTACAAATATGTATGCGTGTTCGCAGCTAGTACATATGTAAAAGCGTGTTAAAAATGTCAACATTAAAGAATTACATAGTTAAACACAAGTATACATTAAAACATATTGTATTTGTAAAATAAAAATAAATGAAATGTTTTAAATAAAATTATTCAAGATTATAACATTTTATGTTCCAAGAACTCTTCGTAGCTGTAGAACGTCTGCTCGATAAGCCACAACTTCACCAGCTTTCACATTACTACATTATTCGATTACATACCTAATTATCATCCCCATATAGTTTTTCAAGATTTTTTCGATGTACGGCGGACTCGTTAGAGTTTTATTATCTTATATAGATTTATAGAAAGGAGGTATAGAAAGAGCTCTATGAACTATGCTCTGACAGGTATCGTAATGATAATCCGACCGATAAGTTGCCGACGTAACGTAGCTCGTCGAAGTACTAAGCTGAAATAGCAACGGGCATGCCACGTCGCTCTTATTACTGTCAAACGATGAGTAGTAATGGTCCTCGAGCGGCGACCTCGGCTCGGAAAACGCAGCACAGGCCGCCCTCCAACCAAATAGACTTATGATCTGAAAAAGTCAGCAGGTATCCGCTGGATTCAAGGGGCACGCCAGTAAGAGTGGCCACGCCGAATAAAGGCTGATGGATAGACAGATGGACTACTGAATTCAACAAATAAAGCAACGCAGTTATCGAGTTAGGCGTCTAATATTATGTTACCTAACAGTTATTATTATAAATTATGCAGGTACGTTTAGTAATTCGCTATTCAGGTTCCATACACTGATCTAACCATTGAATGGAAATGGGTAGGTAGTAGATACATACGATAATAGTTAATAGCTTTAACAGGACATTCCAGACCGCTGATTTGACTTCAATAACAGAGAAAGGGAACAATTGTATGCGCATAGTTGGGCTTCAACTTTAATTCAAAGAAACCACGTGACTCGATCATATAATATATTCTGTGTAAAGAAGTGTAGAAGAAATGGGGTCCGTGACTGAAGAAATTGCTTTTAAGAAATTTATATTAAGAGCGTTTCGCTCATCAAATCTCATTAAAACTTTTTCTATTAAACATCGTACTTTAGCAAAAATGTTTTTATCTAAGGTTATACCTACAGTTCAAGAGCTACCAATTGCAATGATTCCAAATCATTTCTATGAAGAGAAATTACTTATTCAATTCGAGTTCAGATTATATGTATCTACTGATTAATACTTTAAAAAAATAAATAGCTTGTTATGATTTACCTGTAGATAAATGAGCAAATTTTGGATTTTATTTTTATTGTGATAGTAAATACATATAAATTAAAAACAATAACAATTATTTTAATGATTCCTTATTGATCATTCATTTCCTTCAGTATACCATAGCTGATAAACAAAAGTAATACTGTGGTAATATACAATATTTTTCTTCAGTCTGCGATCACGATCGTCGTAGCAACCATTTAATTGTGTGGCATAGCGTTATTTGGTCGGGTTATTTGTAAACTTCAGCTTAGTTATTATCTACTTACTGAATTATTATGATTTACTTAAAAATACAGAGTGATAAAACTTTAATGATATAATAGGTATCCGTCGCTTGTTTTGAACCTCCCAAATTTCACCCATTTTGTACCTATTATCTTCATCTTCAATCTAATGAACCTTACTACCTATAACCAGAGAATACTTAATAGTACATGATATAACTAGGAAAGTTAAATCAAGTTCTGTGCTATAGCATTGAAAGATATACATCTTTGATTTGTACTCACGAAAAGTGAGCCAAACTAACCCGGCAGGTCACCAAGACATACATTACAAGATATCCCGGGTGACAGCCTGTATGACATTAGAGGGGTTCTCAAATAAAAACAGGGCACCGGGATACGACGAAATCACAACAGGAGCTGCTAAGAGCTGGCGGGAAACTTGTCCTATTGGCGCTCCAGGAGTTGTTCGATTCCGTCATCAGTAATGGAACTGGAGGGTATGCAAATAATAAAGTCAGTCAGTATCCAACCGGGCTTTCATTATACACTACACTGGCGACGGGCGATAAAAAATATTGTTTTTACCAGTACTTAACGCGTATGGACAGTATTCTCGGTGTTTTTTTGTGTTTTCGGGTGTGATTGCACATTTAGTTACATTTGGTGAACGTAATAAAACATGCCGATCGGGAAAATAGAACCGTTCGACGTGAACTCGAAACAATGGCCGGCGTATGTTCGACGCGTCAAACAATTTATTTTACTTAACGAAATCGAAGCGAAGTTACAAGTGCCGATGCCGTACCCGGAGACGTGACGCATGAGCGAGGTGGTACAGTTCTATAATTAGGGCGATAAAACTCACTTGAAGAATTACAAGCACATTGCGCGCAGGCTTGACGACTTCCAGTCGAAGTACCATGGACCACATGCAGACACTACGACAGGCAGAAGACCGAGGAATATAACCAGCCGTTATAATTATGTTGCGTTTGTGGACTCTGAGAATGTTTTCGATTCAGTCGAAACCTCGGCGGTGTGGGCGTCTCTGCAGCGGTGCCAGGTCGACCTGTATAGGTATATTGAAGTGTTGAAGTGGATATACGATGCTGCCACTTTTTAGTCCGAGTACATGACAGAAACACGAACTCTATCCATATGCAGTGAGGTCTCAGCCTATAAGATGTTATCTCCCCAAAGCTTTTCACCACTGCATTGAAAGATGTGTTCAAGCTGATGGAATGGAAAGGTCGCATCAACGGAGAACGCCTCACACACCTTCGATTTGCCGATGATATAGTCATCTTGGCGGAATCGCTGGACAACTTCAACTTGTCCAATGTACATGTCAAACCTATACAGTACGGATATCGGTGAAAGGAATTCGGTCACGATTGAAGCTCGCTCTGGAATATTATTATTATGAATACCTATGACTTACGAGTAACTACTTTAACATATTTAGTGTTACCTAAATATGCCTGTCTACTTAATAAACGCTTAGAAACTTACACACATGGCTTAGTCACTTAGTCCGCCGAGGTAGTTATATTCTTTTCTGCTCATTTAAAAAAAATTGATTGAAAAAAAAAATTCATAAAAAAAGTAATGAGACTGGTAAAACTTAATAGTAAAAATCGTAAAACACATACATACTCAGTAAAAATCGTTACTAATTGGAGCATTAGTAGTAATAATTGATAAAATCTACCCTATCATTGGCTAAGTTGTATTTAATTATTAGTTTACCTTTTTTTTTTATTAGCTTTCATTTTAATTGCAATGTTTATTAAGTAGTTTGACAATGTTTTTTAATGACGGGCCCGTTGCGAAGGTGAAATCGGTAGTGACCCTGCCTGTTACACGGGGGTCGTGGGTTCGAATCCCACTCAGGAGAAATATTCGTGTGACGAACACTTGTGTTTGTTGTGTGTAGGTAATATTAATATCTACGTAAGTATGTATTTAAAAAATTATATGCGTCTTGTTTTTATTATATTAGTATCGCATTTATAATATTAGTATGGATTATTATTATGTATCTTTTTTCAAAATCTTGTGACCACTTCCACTTATCCTATAGAGTGGATATTTTACATGTTTCCTTTCACCATTGTTTAAGTTTCGAGATCTTTCTAGTATGAGTATATTAAAATGTAAAAAAAGTATCGATAAGATGTTATTCAGAAATTATTTTCTGCTTTTAAGTGCATACAAATATAAGCTTGTTTTTAAATTATTATATTTTTACAATTTTTTCACATCATATATCTATACAAGCTTTATAACTTATTCACCATTCATTTAAATTAAATTCACTACAAATGTTGAAAATTAAGCCCTAATTAGGCATATATGTTTTTGAGTGTGTACCAAAATATCACGCATGTTTTCGATTAGGGGTCGTGTCCCGAGGCGGTGTACCTACTCCTGCTCCCGCACAGCAATGGAGAACTTTCTAAATTTATGATATTACGCAGTGGCTTTATGTTTTACCATACCATACTAAACTTAATGCTAAGATAAAGATGATAACATACCTAACACCATTGACTTCCAATCCACTACCTGAAACCTACCTACGCTACCTAACGTGAAACCTCAATAATGTGTATTAAGATAATGAGACATTGTGTTTTATTAATGATATATACCCGTTTTGTGTAATAGAAGAACTTTGATTACTTACTGATGCCAATATGTATCTATTGATGTTGTCGAAAATACTTTGGTAAGACAGTTTACTGTTTTCAGGTACACATTTTATGTGACTATTATAAAAAATAAAAATAATACACATGTTACATGTTAAAATCGAGCATTTATGTTACCCTATAAACCTTATATGTTACCTTACGAGTATAAACCTGATATGTTACCTTATAAATAATCCTATTAGAACTTTGATGCACCAGTTTCTACGCCTTCTTAAATATATCGCGTGATCTCTGGCTAGGGAAAATGCAAATTATTGTCCGATCCCTTCGGACCGTTTCTTCAAGTCTTTCGCGCAGTAGAGTGGTAAAATTGGTTAGGACTTTATTTACGCGCGCGACGGACGGACGTTTTATTACGGACTTTTTTTAAATACGCGCATGGTATGAATGTGAAAGCAAGGGTGCCTGGTCCGATATTAGACATATTGATAAATATAGGTATATTACCTACAAGAAAAAAAATACGAGTTCGTTAAATTTGTTTGACCTAATATGTATGTATAAACATGAATATACATATACGATAAGTAAGGAGATAGGGTACATTGTTTATTTAGTAAGATACTAGAGGCACCTGCGGCTTCGCTCGCGTGAAATTGTACTGCGATTGTTTAACATATTTTAATCACATAATAATTAAACGCCACCTTTTTGTTATTTTTCTTCTAATAAAAAAAAAGTAAGTTTATGTTTAAGTTGATTATCGATAAAACACGAATAAAATGACATTTTCTAAAAATGAATCCTAGCTAGATCGATTTATCGCCCCCCAAACCTCCTGTATACTAAATTTCATGAAAATCGTTGGAGCCGATTCGAGATTCCAATTATATATACATATACAAGAATGTTTAAAGATATAATAAGATTAAGTATTATCTTTTTCATTAGTTGACAAGCATCATCTTGGACATGTATGAGTTTTCTTTCATGAATGTGGTACCTACTCAATTGTGGCTACACGCATGTTGATCCATATTGTTGAGGCAAAGTGTTTTATTCATTGGAACAATGTGAGCACAGGCGGCAAATAATGTGCAGATCAAGCGCATGTGTTTTATGGGGCCGGGATGGATACTAAACGGTGATGAAGCTACTTCTGCCTCGTTTTGTTCTTATGAGGCAATTTACGTAATCTGTAAAAAGCCGCATCGACGTGAGCTCCTAAAAGGTTCTAACGAAGCATCTGTACTTTATTGAGTAAAACGTATTCGTTAATTTATATACCCATATAAGAAAATACCACCACCAAGATATTTTCTTACATACGTGTTTTACATAAAGTATTTTTGTTTTGGCTGTTGGTATATTCTGGTCTTAGAAAATTTTGATAATTTGATTACTAAACTAAATGTTGGTTACAAAATTATTGGAAAATATTCTTTGTTCATGTTTCACAAATTTGTTGAAAAGTAGTTAATTAGATGGATAGGTAGGTGTCTGTTTACTTCATCAGTGGGAAAGTTAGTAGTAGAAAGGTTATAATTTAATGATGTTTTATAAAAAGAGACCCGTGCCCTGCAGTGTAACGCTTAATGGGTTTGTTTATTTATGTCATACTTACATCTTACTATGTCTTATTGTTAAAAACTGAAACATTTAGTAAATTTATCAAACTGTACTTTACTTTTCGTTACAAGTACCTACTAATAATATTTTTGGTTCTAAATGGTAATTTAAAATGAATCGAAACATTTAATTGTTTTTAAATAAGATATCTGATTCTGTTAAGGAACATACTGTAACAAATACTAGAAGGCAGTGAAATGAAATGTTTCATAAATAAAAGATGTGCTCATAAGGACCGGCAGACGCAATATAGCCAAATGGTGGAACAGTAATAGCGGTCACTCGCATCCTCCTCGCTTAGACTAACTTCCTTGTGAATTTTTAATATCCGCTGCTTGTATGCTTAAATTGGGTCTAATTTCCACCTTTTCCCTCCGAGGTGACGGTTGTAAACCTTTTATTTGCGACCTTGATTTAAAAATTTAAAATAGGTATCCGAACATAGATAACAACATTTTGGTAGTGAGGCCCTCAACAATTGTAAAAAAAAAGTGTGTGCGTGTAACCTTTACGCGCGATTGAAGTAAAGCTTATCAGGTACTTGATTTTTTCTTTTATTATTATTTATTGATGAAAGAGTAAAATGTTCCTGGGACTCCGCCATTTCATTTAATATTCACTATTTCATTTTATATTCTATTTAAAATTCATTTATATCACTTTCACATTTTATAAATATTTTCATTTGTTAAATAGAATAATTGAGAGTAGAAAATTGAAGGTTAGATCAGCACATGTCAATATGGTCCAAGAGCTGGCATCAATTTTTCGGTAGGTATTTGAGGCAAGCTGAAAACTTGTCCAACGCGTCTCCTATTATACCCCAACACGGAACTGCAGACCTGGCTGGTGAGTAGCGGGACAAAATCAGTCCTGTTTTAAAACCGTTGAACTGTTGAATGTGTATTACTCTTTCACGTAAAAAGTACTGAATGGATTTTAATGAAACTTAACAATAATATAGCTTATACATCAGAATAACACATAGGCTACAATTTATAAAGATATTGTGTGAATTGTCCAAAATATGACGATAAGTGTCAAGTAAGTAGGAAAATATCTACCATCTGCGAGCTATTCTGGCGTGCGCTGCCAAAACAACTGGACCGATTTCAAAAATTCTTTCACCATTAGAAAGCTGCATCTTCACTGAGTGACATAGGCTATATAATATTACTAGGCATAAACGAAATTATTGTTATGTCTAAATCCACGCGAGCGAAGCTGCAGGCGTCCACTAATATGACATATCCTTACGACCAATCCAAATTATTATTTTTGAATAGCGGAAACTACACAGACGTTACTTCCGTCAGAAAAAAATCTGAGTTACTCCCTAGTCGCGCCTAAAGAAGTTTTACTTCAAAAAAAATTATTTAACTCAAAGATGGCCATCGTTCCGTTGCAAATAACGTTGTAACGGAGGATCGCTCCTCCGTTACAACGTTATTAGAGCGGAAGTATCCAAATTTTATCTGGAGCGCTTGTCTATCAGGCTTTCAACGAAAATTTACGATACAAGAATGAAATGTTATAACATATTTTAAATACAGGATGTGTACTAAAGTATATAAGTAAATGCTAGCTTTTCCCACAGTATGCCCGCGTACAAGTTGATTTTTAATAAATAAATGTCAAAAATTATTTAAAAATGTAAGGGATGGTTTAAAATCAAATGAGTAAGCATAGCATCCTAATTAAATTTAGTTTCGGGATGAAGAGTATCCTATGCTAAAACAACTACGTGCCGCGTTTCATCCAAATTAGTTTTGTTGTTTACGTGATTGAGCATAATGAATATTCATACATCAGTATGACAGTTTGTATGTTTTATTAAATTAAGGATTAAACAAGCTGTCATACTTTTAATATTAGTAGGATAGGATCAAAACCAACTAAAAAATCTTTTATACTTGTAAATATCTGCTGTTCAATTTTAGACGCGAATAGCATTTAATCCAAAACGCGAGTGCTTGAGATTAACTCAAATACTATATAAGTATGTACTTAAGCCCTCCTTAATGCTTTCTTTACATCTGATGTACATCGTTAAGCCGTTAGCTCTGGACGCGGGGTTGTTCAGTTTAAGAACAGAGGCTTCAATAATATAATGTCTGTGATTCAATGTTTGCTCGTTAACGTATTTGTGAGTTTTTCACTGCTTCATTCGATGTTGCTTGTAGCCTCTATGTTTGTCAGTAATAATTAATTCAATTGATTTGTAGGACAAATAGACACTGAAAAAATGTATATAACCATCAAGTAACATATTTAACTAATCACTAAGGTTACTAAGGTTTTAAGTTTAAGGTTTCAGGTTTTAAAGTACTTGTACTTTCTAATGCGAATAGAGGCAAAGTTTACCATGGCTTGTGGCATTATTTTTGGCAGTATGCCTAGCTGCCACAGATACAACGCTCCTTCAAAGCATACAATCAACCATTATTCATATAACCGCTAACGCATGCAGATTCTGTGTTGTCTATGATGCACCGTTTAGATTCAATTGGATTCGATCAATCTTCAATAGTAATAATAGCGTCAATTAGGCATCTATCAAAATAATAATAACAATATATAGAAAGCTATGTTTTAATTTATCTGGTTTTAATCAACATATATAATAAGAGAAGCTAACTCTGCGTTTCTGAACTTATTTTCCATATAAACTTTAACTCGTATTTTATTACTAAATGATTCGTGAGTGTCCAAATTCGTAGATTAAATTACATGACTCACGTATGATATAATTACACGAGCGAGCTCGGCGTACACAACTACACACCCCTGAAGATGGTCATCGTAATTGACAGAAACTAGTCTTAAAATTCTCGTGTCACAGTATTTGTAACAAAACACTTGACCGACTCTTATTAAATTTTGTGTGTATATTTAGGTAATAGATCTGAGAACAGGACGTAAACTATTTTTCTTACCCTTAAGCGATAAGGGTGGGCCCATTGGGTGGAGGCCACCCAATGGGCTTTTTCACTAGCGATATTAGTACATACTTTAATAATTTGCAACTCTCGGCGGTCTCACTTTTCACCAAGTTAACAGCAAAGAGTAGGGATGAGAATGATGACGAGCCGGTCTCCTGTCTTTCTCACACAATAAGCTTTCTCTCACCGTTTTCGGCCATTATTATTTGATTGTGTGTCGATCGTAGCAGTAACGCCTATACTTATCATTTTATTTTCTGAGTGCCTCATTTAGTCATACCACTTCCCTACACACTTATAATAAGTTCGTTATTTTAATTAGAGTACCAAAATATTCACTAAAAAATAATTTATATGGCAATACAACGTTTGCCTTATAAAAAGAGGCGTTGCCTCCTAAGACAGATCTCTGTATCTTCAAAGGTTTTAGATTTCTTGGTACTGTACCATTTAAAATGAACACACTGTAAAGTCTCTGGTATAGTTAACGAAACGAAAACTTGTTTTGCTACAGAGACGTAGCACCGGCCGCGTAGCATCTACGTAGCACTTGCGCGGTTGTGTTTCATTAAATTCCTCGGCCAAGTGCGACTTGACATGACTTGATAAAACATTATCTATTGATAAATCTTTGTCTATAACCCGGGAATGCCCGGGATTAATCGTAAGATATTAATACTTATTCACGATTTATAATTTTGCTATTAAAAGGAATAAACAAAAAGCTAAGTAGGTACTGTCGACTTTTTGGAGTAGGTACTTATGTTTATTTCGTTATGACCGAATGCAGTTGAGCGCTACATTAGAGGAGTAGAAATAGTGGTGACTGCTTGCCTTAATGTTGAATAGAATAGAATAGAAGAAATCTTTATATTAACAAGTATGCAAACAATTCAATGGCAAAAACGTACCGCACTCAGCTTGTGATTTTCAGTGCGGCCTTTGTGTACCTAATTCAGTAGATCGGCTTCCAGAAACAACTTAACTGTGTTTTTATGAGACATACATTTCATGAGACTAATAGGAAACTATTCAAACTAGTAGGAACAATAAGTGAATGCACATGGACATAAGGACATAGACAAACAAATAAAAACAATAATTCAGAATAAGTTAAGTACCTACTGATTTGTGCACAACTTAAATACATGAAGTATGTGGCTAAGTACTGACTTATAAAGAGCCTTAAATATATTTTTTTAATTTTGGGTTTAACAATGAGCGTGAAAGGTAAATTAATAAACAAGTAAAGAAAAATTATGAGATTAGTTGAGATTAAGTGGAGCTAAGAATAGTATATATTTCGTTAGAAGATCAAATAATATTAATTAATGCGCCCGTTTCGCGCCACGGCATGTACACTCGTCTCCGTCTCGTCCACATACAGGTACTTCCTGCACAACACCCAGTCATACGATAATGTGTCTGCATTTTTCACTAAGTACCTAACCTTGTGTGCGTGCGTGCGTGTGTGTTCGAAGTGACAGTGTCTGCCAGCGATATTTGAATATAAAAACCAATTTTAGATTCACTTTTTCACTAATGTTAAAAAATTTTGGTGTTACCGATGTTAAACACTGTTTAAAGAATAAACTCGAAACAATAAAAAAAACTGTGGATTATCAGAATAGGTATTTCCACTGAGCATACCCTCTATCCATAACTATACCATTTTATATCGTCATTGTAAGGCTTGAAATGAAACAAATGTACCTACATTTAAAACTTTTTCCTAGTAATCGTCATAGTTAACCTATTTTGCGTGGGGAAAATCAATAGTCATTACGCTGCATGAAAGTTTACTCAACGTACTTTTTATAGTCGCCAATGTTTATCAAATGAACATTTAGTTTAATGAATTTACGTACATGCTACCTTTTTATTAAAAATGTTATCTAGTATTTTTTAAATTATGCCGTTTCAGAAAATTAAGAACCTTCATAGTTAAATAGAATTTAAATTAAGAGTTGTAGCGAGAGTACATAACGAACACAGAAATCAAATGGCGGTTTGTATTCGATTTCAAGATTGCAAGGTCTTTTATTTTCATCAATACCACAAACTTTAAGTTATTCAAAGTCAAAGTCAAAATCAAATAATTTATTACGCCACGAGGTGATTAGACACGCTTAGCGAAAGTCTAGGTAACTACAAAATACTTAAACAAAAGAGATTTAATGCTACTCTAAACTGATCAATATAAGGCAAAGGATTAGCTATTGATCATTGAATGAATCAGGCTATTCATTCACAGGTGCCTAACCTGCCTTAAGGCTAATTTACAATAATTACCTACCACTAAGCTAAGCTCTAAGTCACGATAGACTATCGTCATCGGCTTTAGGAAGAATTTACAATGTTCTTATCCTATGCCCTAGTGTAGGCCGAGAGAGAAAAAAGCCGGAGGAAAAAACTCTCGGTACTCTTTCAAAATTCAAATTAATTTGTACAGAAATATGTACTGTATGACCATGACATGATCAGGACAGACACGAGGCAGCCAATCGTGTATGCCAAGAATCACCCCATATGCCACCTGCTTACAATATTTAGTATAATTAATACAAAAGCATAGAAATAGCCTGTCAGAGTTTAATTCAGTCCCATGCCTTCTTATCATCCAAATACTCCTGAATATTATAATAAGCTTTTCGACATAATGTTTGTTTGATGGTTTTTTTAAATCTGTGTAAAGGCAGAGACTGAACCGCAGCCGGGACTTTGTTGAATATTAGAATAGACATTCCTATGAAGGAACGACTTTTCTTACTAAGCCGGCATTTAGGAAACGCTAATTTGTGGCCGTTCCTTAGTGTTACATTGCGTAAGGCATTTAGGTCACTTACTCAAGACTTCAAGACTTACAAACTGATGCCTATTTTTACGAATATATATACGATGTTTATTTCCTTAAATTTTTCTCTTAGGGAGTCTCTACTTCTCATTTTGTATATAGAACGGATAGCCCTTTTCTGCAAAATAAACATAATATTAGCATCAGCTGCATTACCCCAGAGTAAAATGCCATAGGACATTACACTGTGAAAGTAACTAAAATAGACCAATCTAGCGGTATCGATATTGCTTTCCTGACTTATTTATTATTTATTCTGAGTTGCTTTGAGCAGCTATTTCAGATATTTACTAGCTTACTTACCTATGCTTAAATACTTATGAACAAGTGATAAAAACTTGCAGGTATCGCTTATTGAATTGTTATATAACAATTAACAACTCCACCTTTTCGCACAGGAGCGGCGTGGTAGAGTCTATGCCCCAGCAGAGGCAGCAAAACTTTTTCATGCGGTATTATGTGTAGAGATGCTTTCTTTAATAGTGAAATACGAGTAGTTGAAAATATAAAAACAAAATATAACTCTTTACTGGTGTTGGCTTTAATTTCCATTATATCGGCGAAACTCAACACAACTGTATGAGCTGTGTCTGTGAGGAACGTCCGTCTACCCACATTGAAATGTGGTTGCTATATATCAGCAGAAATGTGGGATGAATAATGTTACGAATGGCATTCGCATATACATCTCTAAACCTCTAAGGAGAATAAGAACCGCCTCTGAAAGGTATTTTCACTTATACTCGTATCATTTGCGCAGCTTTTGTTTCTCGTGTACATATTCAATCCTAAGTATATCAAGAAAATGAACATTCATTTCGCCATAAAGTTATTTTCGTACGATATCGTGTTGTAGCTATTTATAAAGGACTTTTTAGCTACGTTGTTTGCCTTAAAATAACAATCCACAACAAGCTTTCCCACGTCTAACTTGTTTGTACAAGTTGACGTCAAATCTAAATGTAAACACGGAGTGGGGTGGTATCCGCTAAGAATCGACCAGAATCACGTCCTTTATTCATTTATTTATAAATTTGCTTCAAAACATGCTAGGTAAATCGGTAAGAGCAAAAATCTAAAGCATTTTTTTAGTAAAAAGCCATTAACTGTACCTAGCCATTATTTAACTAAGCCTTCTAAACTGTAGTCTTCAAAATTTTTACAATTTTGAACGATCAAAGGACTTATAATAATTATACTGTAAAAAATTTTTTTTTTTAAAAAGCTTTTATAACTTGACCTTGAAACCTAATCGTGGTCAAAGTTCATTACAAGACTTTACCACAAGTGCAAACACGACTATGATACGATATTCCATCATGAAGTTCCAGTTAATATCTTCCGGCTCCATCATCAGATCAGTTCGACAGTACCATATTATTGCATTGTCATCGGAACCTAATATGTGTGCCAAATTTCAGCTCGATAGCTTCACTGGAAGTGGGTGAAATATTGATTGCAAGATTCCAGGACATACATACATGAATACATACGAGTGAAGTTAAATAAAAGCTTTTAATAAAAAAAAATTTTTTTTTAAAAGCTTTTATAACTTGACCTTGAAACCTAATCGTGGTCAAAGTTCATTACAAGACTTTACCACAAGTGCAAACACGACTATGATACGATATTCCATCATGAAGTTCCAGTTAATATCTTCCGGCTCCATCATCAGATCAGTTCGACAGTACCATATTATTGCATTGTCATCGGAACCTAATATGTGTGCCAAATTTCAGCTCGATAGCTTCAGTGGAAGTGGGTGAAATATTGATTGCAAGATTCCAGGACATACATGAATACATACGAGTGAAGTTAAATAAAAGCTTTTAAAATAGAGCCGGCTCAAAAAGTTTTATGTGGTAATGAATTAATTCCATTGGGTTTGTTTTTTCTTAATACCATATCTACCATTAAGAAAACCATTGATATTTCTTAGTGAGGCTAAATAAATCATCACCGGATTTCTATGGTGTCTAAGACGATATAGTCGTTGTAAATCTCTATAGTGATTTTGGCTCCAACCAACAACGGGCTTATAATTAATTAAGTCTTGCTTCCCACTAAAATAAATAGGTACCTTTGTACACCTACATTGTATCACAATTAAGCAGAAAAGAGGAAAAACTTTAAATTCAACTTGGGATTTCACCTAAACCATCTAACAAATAAAGAAACATTATAATTGCACACAATTACAGTCATCTTACTGCCTCCCAAAAATCATCAACGTTTTACTGAGAATCGATTTTAGAAGTTTAGCCATTTAAAGGGCATTCTGCCTGCTTCGTGTTTTGTTCTTTGAATAAGGTCGCTAGGCCATTTTCTCTTGAGCCTGCTAATTCTATGAAAATTATTTGCGTGTCCAAAGATATAGTGGGCTTTCTTTGGTGGGTGATCTTTGGCCCACTTTGGCCTTCATTATTACGGATAAAGTGGACCAGGCGTTGTGCCTCGATATATAATAATTACAAAGGGTTGTGAGGACCAGGCTAAATAATATTAATAACAGAACACATAATATTGAACACAACAAATCATATTGAAATAACAATTTCTTAAAAATGTATTTAAATATTTATGTCCCCTTAATGTTAAGGGATTTGATTGCCTCACTTTTCAATCAATTTAAGACTTGAATTTGCCTAGATACACGTACCTCTATATATTAACCTTACACAAAGCAGTTTTATAAACAAATGACATGCCGTAGTAGTACTCGAAAAGTTCTCCATCTTGAACCAAATGTACAAACAGAAATACCATGATGTCCACTTGACTTCAGCCCGTGGATCTCATTATAACGGCACGCGATCGCAATCCGAGAAACATAATCTTTAAAAAAAAAATAACAATCCTTATTTGATTAAATCATTTCACCTGCAGTTTAAACTTAAATGTCGCTATAGTCCTTTACCGTATAAATAACGTTTTCTGAGGTAATACAATGAAGAATGCTTTGAAATCTATCTCAATTGTGTGCCTCCGAAACTTAACGTTGACAAATCACATTTCCCCGCCATTGCTGTTGGAAATACGCCTCTCAGTAACTCATCAAATCCTGAAGATAATAGAATAATAATGATGTCACTAAGAATTATAATGGTATAACTAACTGCAATAAGTTACAATAAGCTCAGTAATGCTGTTTGCTGCTGTTCAAAATTTTCATAAGAGTTATGCTACCATTAATCTATGTACCTACTTACACTATACGGAGTGGCCTTAGCGGATTTGAGGAAGACAATTAGGTTAATCCGGAGCAGGTGTAAACAATGACATCTCCAGTGACAAGCTCCCGCTCTAATCATAATAAATATACCTGCTGGAAACTTTTCAATTTTCACCTTCGCTCGATTCCACCCGATATGAATAATTTACATACGGGAATAAAATACATCGTCGATATTTTATCGGTATTACCTAGGACAATAATATATTAAATTTTTCCTGTTGTTATATGCGCTTATGGTGATCAGATTTGTTCTCGTAACGATGTTCGTAAATAAGTTATGCGAACTGTAACTGGCTTCTGTTTATACTGATAACAGTCGAAACACGCAAACATTGATAATTTTATTTACAATGTAAATAGTGTTTGCTCGTGTAGGATAAGACTTTTGGACACTTTTGTTTAAAGTTGTCATCTTCTTCTAGCACATAACTATACAGAATCTACCCGTTTTCACCTGGAACTCGTTATCAAACATTATCGAATATATGTTCTAACCACACTCGAGCGGTACAGGTTCAAACAAAAGCGGCACGCACCAATGACTTTTCTTGATATTAAATGCCACTTGCTATAAAAATTAAGGACACATGAGGAAACCTGCATGCCTGAGAGTTCATTATAATGTTCTCGAAGGCATATGAAATCTGCCAATACGGATTTAGCCAGCGTGGTGGACATAATCCCATTTTGAGAGAAAACCCGTGCCCAACAGTGGGACAATTCGTCTTGGGGTCTAAGAAAACGGTTATGTTTTTAAAACAATCTGCACGCCAAGTTTTTTTTTGCATTTTAGTGGACGAAAATTTCAAAAATATTGAAATTATATCGTTTGTCGTCTCGCGTTTTTAAAGTTGAACCGATAATTGTTGTTTTAATATTGATAAATAACCATTGCTTAATCGTTTTTATAAATCAAAAGAAAAAAATAGATTTAATTTGATACTTTTTTTTAAATAAATGTTTGATGTTGCATTTTCGACTTATTTTGTAAAAAGATAAAAACCACGATAACTCAAAAATGGTTCACTTTTGCATGATGCATATGGGGGTTAAAATTATCACAAATAGTCACCCCTATCACTTCCTAACGGGAATACGTCGAATTACCAATAACCCTGTATATTTACTCTATCTATTTACCTCAGCTAAGTAGCATTACTATGAATTTATAGAAGGCGAGATATTATTGAAGGAGTTAAAAGTTGGTTAATTAAGCAGAACTCAGGCGGTGGGCGTGGCGAGGCATGGCTTGCGGTTTTTCATTACAAATTCTCTCTTGGTAGGGTTGACAGATCTACAATTTTTTTTAACAATCGATAGACTTATGATTGAATAACCTATATCAGCTCCTCGTTCCGTAACAGTTGTAGTTCTTGAAAATACGTATATAAAGGATTTTATTGACATCATAACTTAAGGTATTTTATTGAAAGTCGCCTAAGATATTAAAAAAGATTGGAAATAATTAAAAAATCTACTTTTTCATCAGTTAATCTAGTTGGAGGACGGCCTGTGCTCCGTTTTCCGAGTCACAGTCTCCACTCGAGGACCTTTCTTACCCCACCGGCTATCAGTCCTACGAGCAACGTGACCCATTGCCACTTCAGCTTGGTAATTCTGCGAGCTTATTATTCTTAGTTACCAATGTAGCCAGTCTCGTAGCAAAGTACCGAACATATATAGCTTCATAGCACTCTGAGTGACTTTAAGCTTGCGAATGAGGCCTACGGTAAAGGACCACGTCTCGGATTCATATGTTATCACTGGCAACACACACTGCTCGAACACTTTTGTCTTCAGGCACTGAGGTAGTTTCGATGTCAAGATACGTCCTAACTTCCCGAACGCTGCCCAACCGAGTTGGATTCTTCGAGTGGTCTTTTTCTCGAAGTTCGACTTACCCATCTGAACCACTTATTCCAGGTAAATATTCTTGTCAATAACTTCGAGAGCAGCGCCATTAACAATAAGTGTTCTAGGTTTGACATGAACATTGGATGTGATCCTAATCTTGTCAATGTTCAATCAGTTCAATGTTTCGGATGGTCCAGTAACCTTTTTGGTATTGTAACCTTTTCGGAAACCGGATTTTTCAGGAGGCTGGAAGTCGTTGAGCCCGCGCGCAATGTGATTAGTGAGGAAAACAACTTGTAGACTCAGGAGCACAATGGGCCTGTAGTTCTTCAGAAGGCTTTTATCACCCTTCGGTATAGTGTCGGGTCAATCTTGTGCGCTTGTTGTGAGCGCCAGCTGGAGCTGGGGCTTGTGAGGAGGACTCCGAGGGTATGTATGTGATTCTCAATTTCTAACAACACTTTTTGTGTAGACGAGACTGTTACCGGACTAGATTATGATTACCGTGTCCTGATGAGTTTTGTATAACAATTGGAATGATAAAAATACGTCAAATAATAGCTGAAGATTATGTGATATTGATATTGTAAAGATTGATATTTTAAAATTACATACTCGTACCATAAATCATAAATATACCACAATCGGGCATATAAAATGTGAGCAAGTGAACATATGAATAAAAACTGTTCAAATCGGAGATAGTAAACCAATTGAGTGTATTCAACAGGCTGGAAATTTCCTGAAACGCGAGTATTTTGTGGAATAACAACATAATAATATGCGGGTATTTCGATTCGGCTCGGCGGCAGCAACGCCCTGGGAATCGGCGGCTATAAAGGAGATGCGCCCTTAAACCTTCCGAATTCGAGCCCACGTCTCACTCGAGCGTTGTTAAAATTTAAGAACTCCCTAAATTACACTTTCTCCAGGCATAAGCGATACTGATTTACATTTTATTTACATCCATCGAAAACTTTGTGCCGTATAATGCGGCCCGTATTTAATATTCAACTCTGTATTATTGCTCCCGATTATAACTCGTTATAATTCCTCCTAAACTTTTTACTTTTAATATTTCTACTACTGTCTTTTGTTAAAGAAATTTTAATTAATATATATTCAAAGGCTCTTGTTCAAGAAGACTTAAGTTGAAAATACCGAACTAAGATGATTAATTTAGATTTTAATCGGGATCACTTAAACGACTGTAGGTATAATAATATTATGTAAGTAATATTATGTAGGTAAATATAATATTCACGATCATGATCTAAGCTTTCCCGCAAATCAATCTTAATATATATATATATTTCTTGTGTACGTGTGTATGACAGTTAACTCCTCCTAAACGGCTGGATGGTTGATGAAATTTTTTGTATTTGTTCAAGGGTATTCGAGGATGGTTTAGATTAACAATTTGGTCCACTGGAAAATATTTTTTAAACACTATTTTAGTATTTTTATTTTTAACCGTCGTTCATTGAGGTGAAGCGTCGCGTCAGTTTGACATTTCATATGGCAGTACAACGTTTGCGGGGTCAGCAAGTATCAATATAAATTATAAAGCCTATGTGTATATAAACGCATGGTATCGTTGGTCTTTAAATGAATTGAATTTATGTTAATTAACTACAAAAGTAGATGAGAAAGGACATAAGCTACTTTTTAATTGGAAACGAGTGTTGTAAGAAGCTTCTGTGATGCTTTGTTCTATTATTGTAGTTACAGCAGGACAGGGATTAATTTCAAATACACTAGGAGTGCAATGTTTCGCGTTTTAAATTATTGGGTCACGATCTCGATTATCAAGCAGCGTCTATAGCATCCGGAGCAATCTTGATCGATGGGAGCAATGCAATAAATGAATCTCCGGAAGCATTCGAGACTCGCTCTAACAGTCGCCAAACGGCTGCTAAATAAATTCGAGTACCAATTACTAATTCAGCATCTGCATTAGAATTCACACAATTATAGACTATATTTATTTAAGACTAGTGGACGCCCGCAGCTTCGCTCGCGTGGAATAAGACATAATAATACGCGTTAACATTAGCTCCACAAATTTGTAATGACAATACTTTCATACAACCTTTCATCCCCACTTTTTACCAATTTAAAGTAGTCTATGTCCTTTCTCAGGCTCTAGAAGTCTAGACTATCTGTGTACCAAATTTGTTTTAAATCGGTTCAAAAGTTTTGGCGTGAAAGCGAGACAGACAGACAGACAGAGTTACTTTCGCATTTATATTATTAGTATGGATTGAATATTATTTATTTTACTTATTATTAAACTGCAAACTGTATGTTTTCTGAAATGGGGAAGATTTTATCCGACTTCAGAAGAGGGCTTTCTAAGTGGTAGAGCCTATAAATAGGTGAATCAAATAGGTTTTATATGAAAACTATTTTGTGCCATATAGAGTTCGCTTCGCAAAAAAAGCATGGCTTCGAAATATTACGTGGATACGTATAAATAATTTTTTGTATAAATATTATAACTTCTTTAATTTATTAAAAAACTGGATGTATTCAAGATTATGATAATATTTGCTAGTTAACAATTTTGTCTTCTTCCGGTTTTAAATAAATAAATAAATATATATATAAATACTAATATTATAAAAGCGGGAGAGTTTTTTGTAAAAGCTATTGATGGACGTCATAAATGTGTATTATGTATATAGTACCTATCGAAAATGATTGTGCCCTATTGAGAGCTTTCAGGCATCACTCAAAAAGGTTGGGCCAAACACAATACAATCTATTTTGGCGCACATTTTACTGTATGTAGGTAGATTCTTCGTGTGTGTGTACATTCTTGTTAATGATTTACAAAATATTTTGTTCTTATTGCTCCATTATCGCTAAATGGTGCAATTTGAAAAGGTTCCTAGTTTAATTATTCCCAATACCGTTTTCTTCGTTTCGCACTATTAGAGCAAGATCCCAGGGCCCCCAGACGTTACTTATTTTCTCATAAGCAATTTATATGGGATAAGCTTGGGGCCCTTGGACCTTATTATTCTGTGCTTTCGCGTCTAACATATGAATGACACATGATTTAATTTAAAAGATTCTAATGTCAACCAAATGTGATATTTGCGAACGCGATATACTGCTGGTAGCTTATATCTAGTTACCTCAGCTATATTTGATATAGCAATGTTCATTTCAAAATATATAACTATTGATAGGAAGCCCCATTTCAAATTTATTGGCCGCACTTATTTGTGGAAGCCATTTACTCGATACATGACCTAAATACATAACTACCTACACGACGCATGACTAAAAGCTTGTCAATATTTTACATCATGGATATTACGGAAGTTCGGTAGAGAGTTAATATGCGCTACCGCGTAAAAATTGCTTGTTAAATGGACTTGTAGACTACCGTTAAATTGTTAATAGCAATACAAATAAAACAAAACGAACGGCTTGGTCCTGCTAACGAATAAATTGACTTTTCTGGGTATTAACGAGAAGTGTGCGATGGGAAGAGAATAATTTCCGGACATCAACGTCAGCCACTCGGGCCAGCAAATTACATGGAAAACTCCTCAATCCACGAGGACACAAATTGAGTCTTTAGTATATTATGTTGATATGTCATTGTGCCCACATAACTACACCTCAGCATACGTTATAGTATAGGGCATACGTTAGCTGATAACAAAATTGCAATAGTTTTCTTAGAAGCCGGTTGTAATGTAACAACTGTAAATTGACTTGTTTTTCCAACTCGTTCAATTTCAAACCGTTTTGATTCAAAACCTTAGCTAGATTTTTATTTAAGACAGATTAGAGGTCATTGCATTTCCACTACATATCTTGTTGAAGCAAGTGCTTCTCAAATTTTATTAAATTTGTCTGTGAGTTTTTGCTTCGATTAATGTGTAGGTAATATATGCAATAATAAAATCCTTGCGAATAAAAGCCCACCGTTAGTCGGCAGACTAGGCTACCAGTAGTGTGTATTATAATAGATCTACCACTGGCCACAGTCTACCACGCGGGCCAAGAACAGAAACCACACGCCTTTGCGAACATTTTGCACCTACATGAAAATATATATTTACTTGTGTCTTGTCTTACTTGTTATTTTCAATTGATGCAGTTCCTTGATATAACATTAATTTCATTTCCGAAATAGAAATATGTAATCTAAGAAAGAGCACCTAAAAGTTACCTTTATAAATATATGCTTATGTAAGCTGAGCGTGATTTCAAAGGACGAATAAAGGTATTTCCAGAGCTTTCCTTTGGCCGGGACTACATCGTTAAAACACCGAATGGATTTTTAATGAGAGTTATTTAAATACCCAGAAACTTTATCACAGCAAAGCGCAAAATGTTTTCATCACAGCGCGAAAACAACTTGCTGTAGAAAACGTGAACATATCATTATGCAGTCGCGAGCGTGCACTGCTTAGCATTATAAGCGACTAGGTTCTGCAATTTGCCTATTATGGGCTGTATGGGAATAGTACCTACTGGTATACCTACTTGCCTACAATATTTTGTTTGTCACATTTTGCATAGCTTATAATAAATATAAATAATAAAAGCAGCTTGCAATATTTAACCTAACAAGTATCATTTTATTCCATTGCCTCCAATACGTAGGCGATATCTGCGCATCGATCTAGAGCCGCCCTGCCCGGCCAATCTAAATACGACACGCCCGCTTTAAAAGTAGATATTTATGTAGCCTTTAACCCATACGTATATTGTTTGTACTTGGTATAAAATACAACATTTTCGAACATGCTTGGACTTTATCAGAAATAACATTTACCTACGTGCGTCATGCTATGTCATTCCTGCTGCATAAACTACTGTCCTCATCGTCATATCAATCACATCATCGCTAACTACAGATCTGGCTTGGCGGCATTCAGGAGGAAAGTATTCAACGCCGTAAAATCACGATAACTACAATCACCAAAACCGGTGACAACCCAGTGGCAATCGAACTTGGCTCTCACTCGAGCGGTCCGGGTTCAAACCCAAGCGGCACGCACCAATGACTTTTCTAAGTTATGTGCGATTTATGAAATTAAATGGCACTTGCTATAATGGTGAAGGATGACGAAGCCTGCATGCCTGAGGGTTCATCATAAATTCATAATGTTCTCGCAGGCATATGAAATCTGCCAATCCGCACTTGGCCAGCGTGGTGGACTAAGGCCTAACCCCTCCCATTCTGAGAGGAGACCCGTGCCCAACAGTGGGACAGAGAAAGGGTTGTGATTATGATGTGATGATAAACCACAATCACAACCATTTCATACTTCACTCAACAAACACTATAACCGCTTCATTTCGTACTAGATGATCGTAACTAGGTGTTAGACAATAAATACACTCAATTTAGATTTTCCTGTTCCATATTTATTCTTATAATGCATTTTTACCTTTATCTGTTGAGAGATAAGAGGCAGCAAGATGAGTTGATGAGTTGACGAAGGGTAACAAGTTAATTAAAGAGGATCTGTCATGTATTAATCCTCGCGTCAGTTGGGAGGCGCGCGGGCCGCGCTCGCGAGCGTGCTCCAACAGCCTCAGGACCCGAACACATAGATAATATTAACGACAAATTACGTTCCCGCTTTCATACTAACAAGTCATTAACATACCACTGTATTAAACCTCATTACGCTTAACACTTGACAATGTCAAATATTTTATTGGATGTTTATGTAAAATTAATAACAATTAATCATTGTCGACGTTGTTTTATTTTTTATCAAAAACGGTAGATACGAGAACGGTTTATGGGGACATAAAGTACATTTAAGTAAACAATATTATGAGACCATTCCTAACTTTTAGAGCTTCACCTCTTGAAACATTTTTACCTACCAATCAAATTCAGTTCAGAACAAACAAACAAAACTACTTTTGTAATGTAAATAAACTCCATCAGAAACATCGATATTACGTTTTTACGTAAAAAGCTCACCCATACAACTATTTCCTTTATGGAGAACATTTTCCTTATAAAAGCTAATAAGCTGACACGACGAGCCCGCGAAGGGAGATAAACGCAGATGGGAACGGCGATTTTACTCTTTGTAATATGTCGGAACACGATAATCAAGTGCCAGTTAACTCACTCCTCTTCACTCAATCAACGATAGGTACAATAGGTACATAGGTAGAAACATTAGATACATATTATATGGTGGACTACCACAAAAACGTAGTTCAATGTTGAGGTTATACAAACCGCTTAGGACACTGCTCGTCTGCTAGAATCTCAACACTCGCTCGCACATACTTTCTTGTATCATCCATAACTGCTAATTACAAGAGTAAGACAAGACAAGTACCTAAGTGTTTACACGTTGGAATCGCCTATGTGGACGGCGATTAAGGTACGTTTAATACGGCGCACGATACGGGCCGACATATCGTGTCGGTTTCGACTGATCATCAAAGGAGATACCGATACGCAATACCATGATACGATGGATTGATACGGAGTAAACAAAAGGCGTCGAAAACTAAGTAGATATGTTGCTTGATACGGGATACGGCGATACGGATACGGGGATCGGATCGGGCAAATGATACATGTCTGAACACGGCTTAGAAGGCCAAACTCTAAGTTATATGTGTATCTAGATGAGCTTAAACTTGAACCACGTCGCAGATTATAGGTCCTTTTTCAAGTAGGCACTTGAAAGGTGTGAAAAGAGCTCGAATTCTGTCCCGGGAAAGATCTATCTCAAGTTCTAGCGACGTATCTATTGATCTATTGATGAACGTAACTTAACATCTAGATCTTAAAATCTACATTAGGTCTAATCTATAAAAACGACTTAGTCGTACAGCGGCCTGCCCATTGCTCTTGGCTCCTTTAGCGAGCAATGTTGGAATCAATTCTACGAACCTTTAGACAGTATATTTAGGTTTCCAAGTGCCGATTACTGTTCACTCCCTATGGAGTGAACAGACTCTGAGCGACTGTTCACTCCCTATGGAGCAACTGTTCACTCCCTATGGAGTGAACAGTCGCACAGAGTCTTGTCCTTTGAGTTTACGAAAAAGGAATATCACCCTTAGCAATGAATACAAAATGTTCTTTACACTTTTTACCACATTAGCATATGGTTTTCTGACGTCTCGTAGCTATATAATCTTGTTATAAGAAACTTGTTTCACCTATTCCACCATTCCATCAACTGATTAGTTATGATGATATAATGTTAATCATATTAACATTGATTATATACCTTGACTAGTGGATGTCCGCAGCTTCGCTCGCGTAGAAATAGAGCAAAATTTCAAGTTTCTAACCCTTAAAGTTGCGTGTCCTGCGTTGATATGTCAGTCAGTCAGTCAGTCAGCTTCTCCTTTTATATATAGATTAGATTCGTTTTCTACGCTGGCTTACCAAATCGCAGAGTATTTTCATCACATAATGTGTTTTCTCACCCTGCATATGAAATTTAACCTCCTAACAATACACTGCATAAACTATTCTTGTGAGCCATGACACGGCCCAGTTATAAATAAAATTCGTGATCCGCGACGTGCCGACAGCGACTGAATTCGCTGTGTCAGCGTTTTTATTACGTAGATAGATGTTGTGGGAGCTCGCGCGTGAAAGATGTCGGCTCGATCCCTTCATCAATTCTAATGCCGAATGGGTATGAAGTGGCTTACCTGCTGCTTTTACATACTAAAAAGCTCATCCGGATCTGACTTGTTTTTCTTATACATACTTTCTGCTAGTATAGTCATGGAAATTAAAGGCTGATTAGTACAATAAGCAGTTGTAATCACTAGGAAAGTGAAGAAAAGGTATATTTTAAATCGATATACATAAAAAGCCTAAGATAAACCAGTAAGAAGTACTAGTAATAAAAAACATAGGTAATTTCCCTTTCTTGTTTCTGTTTTGCAACCGATTTCCTGTATCTATTTTTGTTTAAAAACGATTGTAGAGGATTAGTGACTGTAGGCGACAGTATCCGAGTACATACATATTTCGTGTACCGAACACTGAGATATTGCGAAGAATAGGAATAGGGGGTATCGAGTGCTTGCTTTAAAAAATCAATATATAATTATAATTGCATAAGTTGATAAAAAATGCTATGCAATAGCTTTACCGCGGCAGTCTCCGAGTGCCACACGTCTTTTTTTAAAATTTATTATCTATTTAAATCACTCTACTAACCGTATACGATGCAAAAAATTACTCTGACACATCATTCCCTTGAGGAAGAGAAGGAGAAACAAACAAACAAAACAAATGATAAAAAGTCACCTTTATTATTATTATTAACTCTGTTGTACACCAAGACATACAGAAACAATGGAATAAGGATTAAAAACTATATTACCTTTGTCACTATTTATTATTTATTTTAGCTCTACACTACATCTAGTATGTAAAAAAACACGTCGATTCATCATTCTGTTGAGTCGGAGAATAAGGACAAACCAACAAACCAAACAAACACTTTCCCATTTATATATTAGAATAGAATAGAATAAGTTTATTTTGATAAATTACAAACAATAACATAAAACAAAACAAAAATACATTGACCTAAAAATTTTAAGCCTGTAGTACGAATTTGTCAAAAAGGGGCCGTGCTCAACATTACCCATGGCGCACCACGACCGCTTTCAAGTCGACCCCTGATTCCGTTATTAGTAAGTATTTAGCTATTAGTAAGAATATTACGAATAGCATTAAATTCCACAATTTGATTTAATCAGCAGATCACGCACACACAACTCTTAATCAGTGTAATCTAATTTGTAACACCTTTCATTAGCTTTACATCGTTACGCCACCAAGCTAACTACAATTTACCACGAAATAAAATGTACGCACAGCCGATACTTGCTTTGTGATTTAACTTCTTAAATTATTAGTGTTTTTATTTTGTTAGTGCTTACATTGAGTCTTCATTCGTTTATAGAAATTGAATTTGTTGTAAGTATGTTAGGTTTTTTTAATAGTTTATACTTTTTGAGTTTAGATGTAGGTATTGTTTTAGTTATAGTGATTTATTTTAAATGGGTCACTGGTAACCTGAATAAAGATTTATTATTATTATTATTATTGTGGCTAGTTTTCTGAGATGATAATAATACCTGCTGAGATGATGATAATACCTGCCTAGCGTGAAGAATACCATCCTTTGGCGAAGAGTTAAGCTCGAGTATACCGGAGATAAAACAACGTTTTCTCCAAATTTTTTGTTCTCATCTCACTTGTTCTGGTCGGTCGGCGCGCGCCTGTGCAAGTAGTTCTGGAACCACTATTATTGTTGTCAAACTAATTAAATGCTTTTAAAGCGTCGCGACCACACTCATATCTCATTCACACAAACAAAACATATAAAACAATGGAAATGTTTATGCTTCAAAGTAATTCAACTTTTTATTACGGTTATTATTATGCTTATATGACTCGCATGTGTTTAATTAATCTACCAAAACCCAGTAACGTTAACCTACAGGATTTAGCTCGACGCGACGCAGTTATTAAGCGACCCTGCCGGCAAATAACGTACGAACTATAAAGTGTATTCAGCCTTATTCGAATTCCAATTTAACTCAATTCGACCTCACCTGTCAGGGCAGTTTGCTGTCATTTTGTAGTTATGAGAATTTTGATACATTGTTCCAAATGTTAGCTCGATTGAATGTACATACATTTCCTATATACTACGTATTTTACAAATATATTAAATTTTTCTTGCTTAATAAAACTTCGTGGGTCTGACGCCGTGCTATGTGGGATGATTGATCTACCCACTAGTTTGACCCTCCTGCAAATGACAGATTGCTCACAGTCCACACGTCAACACCATTGACGATTCGAGCACCCACGGCTGCCACCTGGACGGACGAGTGTAGGTACTGACTGAGTATAAGAACATAGTATCATAATGTCCAGTGGTAAAGACCAGTAAGTAACTTGCTTGAGAGGTTCGCAGTTAATTTTTAAGTTAGGTGCATTCGATGAAATATCTAGCTACCTATAGCACTATAAAAATCATGGCCAAATATAGTCTATAACGCACCCATTTTCCTGCAAAAAAACATCGCTAATTCTTTCGTAAAATGACGACCACAATAAGGGAATCTCTTGACAAAAAAGGTATCTCCTTCATAGTGTCATATTTCTCTTATTCTGTGTCATTGTTGTTTCTGCAATTATGAAATTAAACCGCTGGCTATCTTGCTCACAAGCAGAACTGCTAACGTTAATTATTTCATTTTATTATAATTTTTTGGGCGCCAACTCCTCTCTACATCAAAAACAAGTTTGTTTGTTGGTTCTGGTATGTTTCTTAATACTAACTAATATTATAACGGTAACTACATTTATACCAAAATTACATGAATTTTTTTTTTCATATTATAATTTTCAAGTCAGACATTTCTTCATTTCATTTATAATACCTCGCAAACTCATTGTTTATTCCCTTTGACCACGCGGGCGGAGCCGCGGGTACAAGCTAGTACTTATATAATTTGAAATGTTGAACGAATACTTATTGCATAAAGCATTATCTGCCAGCCAACCAACTTACCAGATAATCACGAAAAGCTAATATATATAATTTAATTTTTTAATTTTTTAAGCAAACAAAAACAAAAATATTTTCTTATTTTATTATCTCTATGAATTTGATCTTCAATGGGTAGGTACTGTTTTTCCGGTTATATCCTTGAGGATAGGAAATATTAACGAAATATTTTTAAATAATATCTAAATCCACGAAGCAAAGTTGCGGGCGCCCACTTGTACCATATAAATATAAAAACCCTAATGTAAATATATAAATACCATTTAAGGAAAAAAAATCAATCTGAATACAATTTATTGTATTTCTTTTAAATCAATAATTGAACATTTTAAATAATTATCAGCAATACTTTCACTTACGTACAAAATATTAAACACTACACAGAGATATTACGTCAACAACAAACTTTACACTTTGAAACTCCGTAGTAGCATCGGATCTAGGCGGGTGAAATATTAACAAGAAGGTTGGTTTTGAACTTTCCACCTGCCTCGACAACCAGACCATTACATTATTGTTTCAGTACGGTTTCAGTTAATAACGCATTAGAATGTTAATAACGCACAATCATAGGAACGCATTAGATATTAACTTATTAGAAATGTTTGTTACTAAAAATGTCGTTTTCCTCTTCCATCGATGGTGTAGGTATGTATACCTACCTACACCAGCGTTGCCAGTTTTTTTTTTGCCAAGACGGGATTTTGGAACATTCTGAGTGAAAAAAGCGGGATTCTTTCGTCGAAAGCGGGACATAGTAAAAAAACGTACCTTTAAAATAAGAAGTTTTTAAATAGGTATTTATTTATCTTTTAATTTAAATTCAAATTACATTTACGTGACAATAGATAGCAAAAATAGCCATAGAAAATGTACATATTTTAATAAAAATATAATGTTTTAAATCAGATTTACGTTACTATCGTTAAACAGTTGAGTCTTCTTCGTCTTCTAAATAAATAAAAAAACAGAAATCAAAATCAAAAAAGTTCATGATAAAAAATATGTCGTTTCAAACAATAGTCTGTGGAGTGAGTGTTACAAATTGCAACTTACAATAAGAGAATGATTATTTATAAGAATTACTTTTTCATGATATTTCTGTGCAGATTTAACGTCTTTTAAAGTTCCTTTTTTTCTTTAATCAAGACGAAGAACTCTTCACAGGATAGCTGTAGATTAAACTGGATGAGTAACTGCCCATGCTTCCACAGCACGGTCGAGTTATCGCCGAAAAGCGGGACTGAACCTGTCCCGTGCGGGACATTAATTTTGATGTAAAAATCGGGACGTCCCGCCAAAATCGGGACGTCTGGCAACGCAGACCTACACCCACATTTCACTAGTAGGTCCCATGGAGGATTTGATGTTGCTTAAATTGAAACCATTACCTGAATTTAACCATTATCTACTAAAAAATGTCGACAGCAGAGCAAGCCAAATTACCTACACTTTCTTTTTCATTTCAATTCAATTTTTATTTGTCATTAGTTATAGATAACAATGATGGTACTATCAGAAGAGATCCAGGTGTATGTAATACCATTAAATGGCGTACAAATTAATATTTGAGTATTAATTATACATTATTACTAAACAAATTATATTATTACATAATAATATTACAAAATAATTATGTAACAATTCATTTCAAATTGATTATTCTATGTGTCTAAAAATTATTTTACAAAGTAATAACTTTTAACGTATGTATGTATTACTTAATTAGTTTCGATGACAATGCACGAAAAAATAAAAAAAGTGTGTGCGTGTAACCTTTAACGCGCGATTGAAGTAAAACTTATCAGTTTATAAGTTACTATATATAGTTTAGGCCCTGCGTTGATATGTCAGTCAGTCAGTCAGTCAGTCAGTCAGTAACTTTTCAAACATGTCGTGGACGGGAGATGCCGAATTAAGAATTCACAAAGTGGGAACTCAACGCGAGCATTACTCTATGGAATCTTGCGTTCCACATTCAAATGTGAATCAAGGCAAGGAAAACGGCGGTCCCGGGAGTCAGTTCTGACCCACCACCAACGCGCGATAAGGAACTGGGTCTTTTTTAACACGCTTTTATTAGGTTGACCTGTATGTAACTATGTAATGAAATCTAAGGTAAGTAACTAATTTAGTAACCATCTTTCAAGTATCGTAGCGTTATGAAAATTGGCAGCTGTATGTAGTTCTGATGAAAATACAATAATATGGTAGGTACTGTCGAACTGATCTGATGATGGAGCCGGAAGATATGAACTGGAACTTCATGATGGAACATCGTATCATAGCTGTTTTTGGATTTCTTAGAAAGGTCTTGTAATGAACTTTGACACGGTTAGGTTTCAAGGACTGATGATGAAGCCGGAAGATAGGCACTGGCATTCCATGATGGAATATCGTACCAGGCTACGTAAGATGGCCACGTAGAAATGGCCATCGTAGAAAGGCCACGTAATTTACGTGGCCTTTTTCACAAGTGCATGTCACCATTACGTGACTTAATTGACTTTGAACACGTATTTTTCGTTTTTACGTGCATTTATAAAAGGGTGTTTTACTAGTTTTTTTTAAACTATTAATTTATTTAAGACTATTCTATTTTTTCTTGGATGTACAGCCACTGCTAAAAACTCGGGTGCAGTTTTATAAAACATGCACACATGCTACAGTGACAACCCATTTTAATCCTAACAATAACAATAAAATATCACAAAAACTTATTAGGTATATTTAATTACCTATAATGGAGTCTCCTTAGACAATATTTTATGTTATCACCTAGTATACTTACGTGAATAAACAAAATCTTAGACCCTATAAAAATTACACTTTAATACATAGGTACCTACTATTTGATTTTGATGATAGTACCTAACGTGGGTATAGGATTTTCAGCTCGAAAATTCGGGAACGACGTAGAACTAGGGCAACGTGATATCCGATCGTACAATCCGAGCGGCGACATGTGCCGTAAGATAACCAGGTTTGTTGCCGTAGCCAAGGCAAATTAACAATTTGCTCCGAGCCTGCACTGCAGCGCATGATTAACGTGACACTTTCATTTCCTCACTGATCATCACCATGATTTGCTGTCCTATGTTGACAAAGTTTCAATGCGCAAACATTAATAGAGTATCTCCTAAAGCTTATAGTCACAAGGCGTGTTCGTATCTGCTTGTTAATATTACTCCTGAAAGTTATAATCCTGCTATTATACTCAATCAACCTGCTATTATACTCAATCAACAACCGACCACGAGCTTACAATACCCGCTTACGCAGTTGATCTTCAAATACAAATATTGCCAACATTATAATTACTTATGTTTTTCATGAAAAAATAACACATTTATAATCAAAGCAGTCAGTTTGCCCAGTGCCTTTCACATGTAAATGTCGCTTTAAATCATATCTCCATGACGAACGTAACGTTACAACACGGATTTTATTTTCTTGTTTTGTTGTTGCTTTGTTAAGCGGGTCTGTAGGAGAACGGCTTAAATTGGTCCGTGAACAGCGCATTTTGCGTAACGCCCTCGCTACGCGATAAACAGCCAATTTGCGCGGCGTGACTACACGCCTTCTTGGTGAATATAAAAAAGCGCCTTTTAATGAAGTCATTTATCCCCTTCTGCTAATAGACTTGACTAAAATTCCATAGGTAAGTACTTTGAATCAATGTTATTTTTTTTAATATAAACAGGACATATAGCTGGCCTCACGCTACATTACAATATTTATTATTTTACATTTTCAATTTGTATTATTTGACGCCCATTTTATCTTACTATCTTATCTTATATATTATCTAAAAGCTCAAATCGATAGGTATATTGATTTTAAAGTCACGGTCATTATGCTTGGCACCATGTTCAGATTCACAGATTTCTCGGTACTACTCGTAAGCATATTAGGTACGCTTTCTCACTTCATTTGTGTAAAAGGACTGAAATACCACTATTATAGTATTTTTTTCCTTGCTTCCACGCGCTTCGTCGACGTCATTTGATCGGGTGGTGAATGATAGGAAAGGAATATACTTAGCCTGAAATCTATAAAAGTCTATACCTATGTAAGGTATACTAACGAACTAAAGATGACAGCTGTAAACCGCTAGTTTAAAAGGGCAGTCCGAAAGGAGGAGAGCCTTATTCCAAGTAGAAGCGGACAGTTATTTTCATAGATTTAATTAAATCTATGGTTATTTTACCCTACCATTATATTTAGTACATCACATCCATAAAATGGACAATAACTACGTCTATATTTGTATGGCATTATATAATCTGTGCTTCCTACGTATTTATTTTCAGAAAGGGTCTAATGACTACGTATCAGGTATTCATTATTTCCATGTTCATTCAACGATTTTGAGATTTTGTGTTTGAGAAACCAAAAAATTGGGATTCAGAAAGTTCTAGATTAAAAATATATTATATATATTTATTACGAAATGACTTTAATCTCACTAATTAGTCTCACACAATAGTATAGGAATAATTCATTAATAAATACTTACTAATTAATTTGTACTGAATCATTTTAAATCGAAGGAAATTAATCTCTGCGCAAAAAAGTTCGTAACAGTAAAGTTTCAGACGGCACAAAATATCACGGACTGATTTTGAAATTCAAGTGTTTGAGTTATGAGTTCGTGAGCCCTTTTCGATGTACTAATATTAGTCACATGAAATGTTCAAATCGTAATTAAGTATAGGTCAATATATAATTTGATTTTGTTTGACCGTTCCCGTTTGAATGCAACTTGGTTAAGCTTGACTTTCTTAAATAATCGCATTAATGAAAGCCACTATTCCTATTAGATTTTAGAAGTAATTTTTTGGGCTGTTATTTAAATATTCGAGATGTTATTATGATCAGTTGAAAAACATATTGAGCATTTATTTAATTTAATGGCGGTTGATTAATTATTGCGACAGTAAAACATGGACAGTAATAAAAATAAGCCCGCCAAGAAAAATCGACACAATCAACTCCATATTTTGTTAGGTTAGGTTCAGGTTTGTCTATGTTTATTTACGCAAAAAAAGGGACCCCGCGAAGCGGGGTTCCGTCGACATTTGTGACAGAGTCCGACTAGTCTCACAAGAAATACATTTTTAATTAATTTATTATTATTAATATACTATTAATTAATTAAATTTACTATTTAGGCTCAAATAAGATCACTAGATACTTTCAATTCACATTAATTCCTAGAAGAACAATCCTGCGGCCTCGCAAAATTCTGCCACACAGAACCTCGCACTGGATAAGGCTGCTCCTGCATGCTACCCTCGAGGACTAAGGCAGACTAAGGAGTTTATTGAATATTATTATTAAGAAATAGTGCCTGAATTTATATCAGAAAACAGTTTAATAAACTAAACTAAAAAATTTAGTACTAACATGTTTCAAAGTGGCAAAATCCAGTTGATATGCCTCCGTAGTTTGGAATTTATTCCGCGTAATATTTAGGGATCAGGGAACCTGTATCCCAATATCGTCAGTTCATTTGCATGCACATGAACTGGTCATTCCCGCTTGCAACTGTGAGAAAAAACTAACATAATTTGTATGCAATCGGCGCATCTAGCCCGGTGAGAGGGTAATGAAATGATATTCCGGGGCGAGATATCGATCGAGCGCAAATAGCCTGCCCCAGTGCCCGCCGGCCGAGACGCGAGTCTGCGCCACCAGCAGATCTGCTGTTCTTCCTGCGAGCAAATGCTGCCTTTCGATGTGATTTTTTTTATATAAGCATACTTGCAAGAAGTTTTATCCAGCTGCTAGATACTTAGAATTACGGATGCTACATTAAAAAGTTCGAACAGTGGGGTAGTTGTGTAACTCACTGACAGCCCAACCCGATGGACCAAACCATGGAGGAGGAAAGTGTTTCATGGCTCAACCCAATAGTTTGCTTCAGTTGTCAGTGTGATGCATATTTACCCCGCAGTCCGTAGGGCTTTAAAAAGAATTGGTGATTTATCCCAGCGAATATTAGTTGGTTGGTCAGTATTAGCATAGAGGTAGGTCAAAGGGCAGAGTTCCGTTATTTCCAGGTAGCGACACTGTGCAAAATATCGGCACATAATACAATAATAAGTAGGTATACAATATATGCGCAATATGCGATGCAATCCGATTGCAATTAGTAGGTACCTAATCCCGAACCACAAAGTAGGTGGTATACACGTGGCAAAGAACTTTCATGTTCTTAATTTGGCAAAACGATGTTTCACATTGACGATGTAACCCGCGAACATTATTGTTCTCGTGTAAAAAGGGCATAACAGCATTATTTAGGTCAAACATAAAAAGCTTTTTTATATGAAAATATAAAACAATCGTGTTATTCGTATTTTGACAGGCACTATTTTGCAAAGTTAAACTTCAATGGCACTTCGGCACAAAGTAACAATATAGAAAACTTGCATCAGACCAATCAGACTATGCTACCCATAATAAAATCAGAACCCTCCATAGGCTATAGGTACAAAAGCTGTCCATGGTAGCTAACTAGACATGTGCTAGAAGACCCTGATGATGTAATCACTATCACTATCACCTACAGGATGACTCCCTATCTCAGATACAACAAACACCACATATACACCGCCCCCGCTGACGAGTAGAAAGACAACATTCGACTGGCAAACACGAGATTTCCCGAGTGATTGGTTGATCCCCTTCTATAGTTACAAACACAGCAATGACCTATGCCGAGGTCCGTACCCCTTAGATCAATCGCACACATTTGAAGGAGTTAATCGTATAATTTATTTTTGGTTTGAACTTTTTGAAGTTTACCACCCGAGATGCCATAAAGGTCTGTATGGCCAAACAAGTTAGGAACCTTTAAGTGTTTATTTATTTATAGAGTTTTTAAGTACTTTATGTTTTTACGTAACTTTTGTACTTTGTAGGTGGTAGAGCCTAGGGAAATATATAGGTTTTGTATGAAACCTATTTTGTGAACTACAAAATTCGTGACAAACAAAAACAAGCTCTATGTCAAATAAATCGTAATGGAAAGTGAAAACGGGCTGAATTAGATTAACATTTGCTTCCTGTGTCTCTTTCACACATAATTATGGAGTGACATATTGTAAGCTTTTATGTGACTATGTTTCCCAAAAAATTATTTAAAGATCCTATTAATTTATTGTTTAATAAATCTAAAAATAACTCTCTGGGGAACATGATTAATATCCAAAACCAATTTCAAAATAAATTTCTTAACAGTAATTTTGTCTGTCTATGTGCGTGATGGTCTCGAAAACTACTAAACCAATTTTGATGAAACTAAATGCAACTGTGTATTAAATCCCTGCAAATCCTTAATCCCACGGGATGATGAAATGATAAATAAAAACCAGATTTTATTTATATTTGTAATAATTATTATTTGAAAAATTCAAATTTTTAGACGAACCAGTCAGGGGTAACTGTGATCTCACCTCTCAACCCTCAAAGTTGGGAAGAAAGTTCTGACCAAAGACAAATATAATTATGATTACCCAGGCATCATAACAGTGACAGGTGACAGCCCAGTGGCTATCGAACTGGTGACAGCCCAGTGGCTATCGAACTCGCCTCTCACTCGAGCGGTCCGGGTTCAAACTTGACTTGACTGACTTGAAAAATGACTTTCTATACTCGTATTTTTAATTAGACGAAGTCAACTGACGTTTACTGTGTTGTCAGTTTTTGATGAAATAAAAATAGTGTTGTGACATAGTGAAAAAATAAAATCGACAAATCGATAAAAGTGACAAAGTAAAATCGTCTAATTTTTCTTTAAAACAGTGTTTCGGTTCTCGGGAGACTTAATTTGTTCATTTTCTTTGTATTCTTTCAATACACTGTAAACTGAGGTCACACCAATTCCCAAAATGTCAGCTGTTTTCGAAACACATTCTTTTTTTTCGGGAGTCTGAATAGATAATAGTGAAGCAGCTTTCTCCTCAAATACGTGTTTGTAGACGTTTTGTTTCATAAGTTTTTCGGTAAAGCTTAAAGCAATCCGTGGTCTCTTCTTTCTTGGAGACAAGCTTTGGCTTGACGTGCTTGGTTGAAGATCCATATCGTTTGTACGAAACAGTAAAGCAACAATTAAACACAACAATTACCAGAAACACAACGTAACGAGAAACTTAACAAAAACAATAACTAAACAGCGTGAGCGCAGAAAAAATATTCGTGCTATCAGACCAGAGGTTAGAAGCCAAATTACAAACAAAATGGCGACCGACGTTACTACTAATAACTTATATCAGAGCACTTTTATACAATTTCATTGTAAAATAGAAATAATATTCTTTTATAGTTCGAAATGATTAACTATTCACACTCATTGTTCATTCATCTGATTGAACGAGAACTGAACGCATCACTATTACTTTAAATATGGCAACATTATTTTACTAAGTGACATTAGCTACTGTCAGTTAGCTTCGTATAATTAAAAATACGACTATGTTATGTGCGATTTAAGAATTTAAATGTCACTTGCTATAACGGTGAAGGAGACATCATGAGGAACCGGAATGATGACGGTATTTGATAAGTGTGCAAAGTTTCAAATTAATCCGACGTTTTAAAGTGGGTGAAAATCACGTTCAAAGACTCCGTTACACACATACATACCAAGCTAATAAATAAAAGCGTGTTATAATCTACTAACATACAAGTATCTTAAAATTGAAATATAAATGAATATGAATATAAGGCAAATCATGATTCATTATTTTGAAAAGAGTAACTGTATGCAAACATGCCGAAGGACCACCTTTCACCCGTTATGTTTAGGTCTCATGAAATAAGTGGTGGACCTTTTGCCATACACCTGACAAAAATCCAGGCTCCGACATGTTTGTTGTTAATTAATTGGCTGCTCTATTTGCCTATGGTTGGCAAAAGATAAAAGGCGGGTCCATCAGAGTAATGTGAAAGGGTTCTATCTATTGAACTCGGCCTCTCGGTAAGTCATATTAATTAGGTGCCTGCTGCTTGATTTCAACTCAGACCAGTTGAAATCAAGCAGCAGGCACCTAATTAATATGACTTCTGCAGTAATGGTAAAGGAAAATGCAAAGTTCTCTATAATGTTTTCTACGACAAGTGAAGTTTCCCAACCTTCATTTGACCAGTGTGGTGGAATGTAAACTAACTCCTCCTACTCCGAGAGGAAACCTTTTCCCAATATTGGGGCAGAAAAGGTTTGCGGTGATGAGTAGACTTTTAAGCAAATTAAACACGCGCACAAGCAAGCAAGAGCACAGCTAATTACATTTTGAACATCTGATCTGAGGCTAATTTTTGGTGCTGACGCGCCATTCCATTTGTAACCAAAAATAATGTAGTCTACGACAAAAATACTTATAACGCTGATAGGAAACGTACATTACATAGATTCTACCACGCTTTTTTCGGTTTCGTAGAGGCTATGAAAAGGATGGCGGCGGGCGGCAGCGGCGACGCGACGATTCGACGACGACGAAAGTAATATTGGCAAGGTGGCGCTGTAATCGCGCATGCGCCTTCGTCATCAGAACTCGGCATTGAAATCAACCATAGACAATTTTTTTCGTAATTTGGTTTAATCTGCTTTTTGTTTGTAGGTTATGTTTTAGTCGTCAATCTAGTTGTCAAAATTAAAGTTGGACATTTTCTGAAATTTATGTGGATAATGTTTAGTGGTGCATAGTTCTATTAACTCACATTTTCCCATGAATAACGCGTATCGATCTTGGTTTCTTATATAAGTGCGTTTAATTTTTCCTCCGTAATGGCTGAGTGGTGCCACTAAAGTGTTACTTCACATTTAGTTTAAATGTGATTACAAATGTAGGTACGCACTTTTAGTTACCTTCAGTTTACGTTACAACATAACGTCGCCCCTAATCCTTAGGGCGTGGAACGTATATTCTTGTCCATCCGACAGGAAAACATCAACATGTCGAACCAAGTGTTAAAGCTATACAATGCGGTGGTGGACGATGTAATAGCTGGAGTGCGCGACTGTTTCCTCGACGACGGCGTCGATGAGCTTGTGCTTCAAGAACTCAAACAGTTATGGAAAACAAAGTTGTCCGCGAGCGGTGCAATGGACCCTCCAGAGCCCGTAATGGCTCCGCCCCCCGTAATTCAAAACTTCCAAAAAGCTAATGGTAGCAATACTATACAAAGAAGAACCGATACGCACATGGCGACACAGGGTTCCAGTCAGCAGGGTGCGGTGGACCATGGGGTGCCTGCCAACAACATGGCTGGTCATCCGCATCATGTTCTCAATCCAAACAACAAGGTCCCCGTGCAATTGACGCTGCCTGCGCAGCCCGGTGTGCCTGGCTCACAGCCACGCTCATTCACTATCCAAATACCTGCATCTGCCCTGAACGGCAATAAACTTCATCAAGTATTGACCGGACCTATAATAAATGCTACAATTAGCTTGCCACAGCCACTAGCTGCTACGCTTCTGCAACAACACATTAACTCTGCCTTAGCAGGGCAGCAGAATGAATTTGATGGTGGTGGAGGAGGTCAAAGTGGTGCAGCTCCATTCTCTCTAGATGGAGCAATGGACTCCTCTGATGATGAAGGTTCAAATGTTGGGGATGGCTCTGATGATGGTGCTGGGGACGATGATGAGGATGAGGAGTCAGCAGAGGAGAGGGCAGAGGAGGAGGAAGAAGAACGGGATGAAAGTGGTGGAGCTGATGAGGAGCCACTCAATTCTGGTGATGATGTTTCTGATGAGGAGCCCGGTGATATGTTTGACACTGATAATGTAGTTGTTTGTCAATATGATAAAATTACTCGCAGTCGTAACAAGTGGAAGTTTTATCTCAAGGATGGTATAATGAACCTTGCAGGAAAAGATTATGTCTTTCAAAAAGCAAATGGTGATGCTGAATGGTGAATAAACTGTTAAGTAACAGTGGGCAACCTTTGTTTAAATTATCTTTGGGTGTGAAGCATCTTCGGTGTTAAAAACAAAAAAAAAGACAATACTAGAAAACCATTATCTCATTTATTGTTACTATACATAGTTACTCATCATTGACTTTAACCAACTCTTGTTATAAAGATCAGATACTGATTCTCTTTGATACTGAATTAATTATTTGAGGTTACAAAATATTAATACAGGCAAGAATATATCTTTCATAAAATTGACTATTTTTATACACCTACTTATTATTTGCATTTAAAATACTGAGATTGCTTAGTGTCAATCAAATTTGTAATTTCTTATTACAATCATAAATTACTGTTGCCAAAAAGGTTAAAGATGGTGTTGATTGCTTGTGTTAATAAAATTTATAAACTTTGTATGGATTTTCCAAGAGAAAAATCAAAAAGGTTCCAATTCAATATTGAATGAGCCTTTCTTACATTATGTATGGCTTTCATCTGCTAGATTAGCTTCACTAAAATCAGTAAATCAATAACCTTCTCAACCAAGTCTAATATTATGTAACAGTAGTGCCATAAAACTGTAAATGTTTTTCTGACCCACCATATTATGAATAACTGCATTGCTTTACCTATTAAAACTCTTTGTTTACTAAAAGTTAATAGCTCATCAATTGCTTAAACAAAACAGTTAAATCAGACTAAACTTTTTTATGTATATTAAAAGTTCTGTAATTGTTAGGTATGAAATTATTGTGTAGTTAATTGTAAAGCTAAAAGAATTTAATTTATTCAATAGACATCAGCACAGTTCCTTTACAAGATAATTCTCTGATATAACTACTGATATGGTGAAGCTATGATGGCATTTAATCACTGAATGTAACAGTATGTTGAATCAACCACACATGACTGAACAACAGCTGTTAACTAGAAGATAGTTGAAAGATATTTGTATAATACTATTTCCACCTTCTATGTATAAAACTATTCAATAACATTTAATTTAAGACTTTTGTATAATATGTGTCTAAAATTGTTTAATTTTGCTTATTGTTTTGAATATTGAAATCCATATGTGCACAAAACTTTTTTCTGGGATAATCCATAATCACTTAAGTTATTAATTATTGTGATATGGATAGTATATACTAATTTGAAGCATTAAATAATATCCAAATTAATTATAAGTTATAATTTCAACATAGACCTGAATTAAAAAGAAAGTCCTATTTTAGTTTCTATTAAGTTACTTTTCTTATAATTATAGTAATACATAACAGGATTTGTTATCCTATACATGATTGATGTTTGATGAAAATGGTAATTGTAATAAAATATGTTGCATTACAGTCTCTTTTTTTATTTCTGATTTATGGTATTTATGTATATCGTTTGAAAATAAAAAATGAAACATCAAAATTTACCACACTCATAATTTTAGATAACTGTTTATTTGAAAACTTGGAGTCTTTAATAAAAAGTTACTTTATATGGCATAAAAATAAATAAACAAATAATAAAGTTTATTGATTCAGATTTTTCATGTATGGGTGCTGATTAATTTCATATTAGAGTGATTAATATGATATTATGACTGATAGGAAATATTATGACACTGACTAAAGTGTGCATGCAGGTTTCCTCGTGATATTCTTCTTTGCTGTTAACTACAGGAGATAAAATTTTAAATACTAGTAATGCAAATAAATTTGTGCGTGCTGCCTGGATTTGAACCCAAGCCCACTGATGAAGTCTAATAAGAGACCAATGTTACTAGCTGATGGCAGCACTACCAAATAAATAAACGTTAAGCATAACTAACTATTACTATATAACTATAAATAACTGATTAAAGGCAATCCATTACTCAGTCATTTCATGAGAGTGATGCTTGCTGGATTTTTTCTACAATAGAGTAGGTATATTCTCAACATTTGTGTGATTATAAAAAAACTTCCAAATTCAACTATTCTTTTTTAAAAGTTGATATATTATGTTAGAAGATCTGGGTTTTACCCGTAGGTATAGTTGAACATTGACCCCTAATTATGAACGTTTTGTACTCAACAGTTGAACTAAGATTTTAATAAGAATAAATACTTAGGTACCTACTGAAGTTAACTTGAATTATTTTATGTCCATTTATCCTACATTTCATAGGATAAATGGTCTTAAAATACGACGTCTCTCTGTCTGTCTTCTTTGTTTTACATTTTTAATTGGATCATCTTTCATCCGTATGTGCTCTAATAAGTCGAGAATCACTGATCCGATTTCCATGATTTTAAGGAAAAACGTTATCTGGCAAGGTTTTAGAAGATTTTTTATTAGTATTTCTATAGGTGTCCATCCATCAGCCAGGTCCACTGCTGGATATAGGACATAGGCCTCCCTCAATCGACACCACACCTCTCGATCCTGTGCCTTCTGAATCCAGCGACATCCCGATGTCATCTTCAGTTCATCAGTCCACCTCGTTGGAGGGCGGCCAATGCTCTCCGTTTCGTGGCCTACACTCAAGGACTTTCCATACCCATTGGCCCATTGACACATCAGTGCGCTAATTCTTCAAGCTATGTTGGTAGGTAACCTTTGTTCGTTAACTGATTATTTTAAATACGGAACCGGATTTGTGACATTATTATTACAAATCCGATACCAGCCAAATACCAAGTATAGCCCTAGCGCGCTGAGTGAATTTGAGTTTATGAATGAGGCCGGCGGTAAAGGACCATGTCTTAGAGATCCGTAATTCAGAACTGGGAACACACTGTTTGTGATACGTACACAAAACTAACGAATGAATTATATATATGCGTTCAACTTAAAACATAATAGGTACATAAGTACCTACCCAAAATTTTAACGAATCAAATATAAGAATTAAGTTTAGTTCAACTATTGGGTATGAATCCTAAAGCTGAACAGTGCAGACAGTATTTCCATTCTAGTTTAAGTCTTTAAAATAATTAATTACATCAAGACAAGTGTTCAACTTTTGGTAATTAAATCCATAGTTTCTAAAATTAAGTTCATTGTTTTATTTTCTAAGCGTAAGGTTCCAAAAAATGGTGGTTGTTAAAATATATAGTAGCGTAATATGTAGCGTCTATAGCCCAATGGCTCGCGTCGATTTAAAGTGATCGATAGTGTTAAGCAAGTACGGACGCGTTTGGTTTGCGGATGGGTAAACGCTAGTGGCAAAAATTTCACAGGCGCGATACCGTGTTTCGAAGTGCACGTTAAGCCGTCTGTCCCGATTGTTTTCATTCGTTGAACGTCGTTCATCTACTGAATCAAGTGAACAAAATTTAACCCATTACATGAACGGCAAATTGCTCCAAAAATACTGCAAAACATGTGTGATTTATATTGATATAATCAAAGAAGAATGTATAAAGATTTTGTTTTCACCAAAATTATTTAAACCCAGCACTGACACAGAATAATAGTAAAAAAAACTTTTAAATTTTGTGCATCCTTAACTTCCTTCCATCCTTAACTTAATTAGGTTTCCATAGAAAACTGATTTTGTAGACTTGCTTTGAGGCCGTCTTGAGATGTCACTATGATAATGTTATGGAACTGGGAAGAAAAAATGTTACTTTTTGAAGAAATTAATACTGCACATATATGTAAGTAGGTACCTACCCCGCTTATTTTAATTTTATAATTTTTAAATTTTAATCTTTTGTGCCTCTTATTATTAAACAATTTTTTATTAAATTAAACATTAATTATTAAGAGCTAAACTAAACAAAAGGGTAGCCTGTAAGGTTAGTTGAGTAATTCATAAAAATAAAGAAAGCAAACGAATGCTCGTTTGCGCGTTTGTTGCACCACCCATCCACTGCCGCTCGTGCCAACTGTGCTGTGACATACTTTGAACAAGAATCAAATAGGGACTGGGATGGTTAGTTAACAGAGGGTATTAATTAGAACATTACTTGGCCAGTTCGTTAGTATTAGCAGGTATGAGGATTGTTGTTAGGAGTTAGTTTGGGATTTCATTTTAATAAAGGAGCTGCGCACTATTTCTCTCCTAATTCTTATTTCTTGATCTGCATCCTATGTTTCGTTCAACCAGGAACCCAAATATCTATAATTTTGCACCCTTTCTCTCGGTGTCGCTCGCTGCGACCCATAGACGTCCCACTGCTGGGCACGGGTCTCCCCCACAGACGCAGCTGCGGGAGGTCTAGAGCATACTCCCGCACGCTACTCAAATGCGGATTGGTTAGTGGCCAACCCAGTGTCGAATGTTTTCAAGCCACCCGAAGGTCTTCGACAAGGCTTAATGACTGTTTCCAGCATTGAAAACAACCGGGACCGACGGCTTTACGTGCCCTCCGAAGCACGTTAGCGTCCATGAAATTTTGCCACTAGCGGTCACCCATCCTATTCTATCGGTGTATTTCTTATATATTCTTGGGGTTTCTTCGCGGCTTTGTATTGGAGAATACACATTCATGTATCATTCGTCTTAAATCCAAGACAAAAACACCCATAGTTTACCCAGGAACGCATCTTGAAACATTAACATGACCTACAGTTAATTAAATTTTTTTCGTAATCTTAAAACATACAGAAACTCGGAGAGTAGGTACTTTAATTAGGGAGAATTTGTTTTAATAACAAATTTAAAATTTATCGGCCAATGTTTGAGAAAAAGTCCATACAAATTTTTATCCTGTATTCCAGTATTCTATAATTTAATATAATTTGAGCGACCAACTCAAATTTTATAGTACCTAACTATTTCGTCAATCGGTGACAGCACGTATCTACTTTGCGTGCCTTATTGTCATTTTTGTTTAACTTAATTTTGAATGGTGTGATCACATTTATGTTTATAAAAGACAGATAAGAAATACAGTTGGGCTTCCGATAAATGGATATGATGTTATTTTTTACAATTTTGTATCGTAAATCTCGTGAACTTAGATACTTAAGGGCTGATTTTTCAATCGTCGAATAAATCCACGAATAACTAACTAGCGAATAACTTATCTGACTGTTTTATCGGACGAATAAAATTTTTGCATTTTTCAATGGCAAGAAATCAATCGAATAGTTATCTGTGGTTTTTAGTCGCCAACTTCACAATAGTCCTGTACGAGCGAGAGATACGCATATGTTTCTATGGACCGGGAGCCAGTGACAGATTTTCATGACCAAGTCCCTCCCAATCGAAACTTCGTAAAATGCATAAGGGACTTATACTATGAACACTCGCGACCGTCAGCTGCGACTCCGTGGGTGGGTTGGGCAGTGGCAGCCTCCCACGCATGGAGAAAAAAAAAGTTTTTTCAGTCATTTCCTCTCATTTGAAAATTTATCAGAGTATAGTTTATGTAGTATTTTGAAAGAAAAACATTCTCAGCTGACCATAACACGGTGGATTATACGTCAGCTGGCTCCTTGAACATGAAAAAAAAATTTATATTTTCAATGATTTCCTCTCAACTAAAAATTTACCTGGTGATCGTTTATATGCTACTATGAATGAAAATTAATCTCAGCTGGCTGTATCTCAGTGGAAAGTTTGTCAGCTGGTACCTTGAAAGGTGTAACGCAACAGCATGTATGACCTACTGAAACCTATCAGCTGAAGACTATTCCCTTGGCTTACAGCTAGCTGATTTTTTTTATTATTTACTAGAGTATTTTAACAATTCTCTGATAAATTTTCATCCGGGAGGAAATAACGTTTCTTAAGTTATTCTTTACTTCTATGTTGCAGCTAGATTGTAAATTAAAATTACCTTCTCCAGATGCTATACACTTGCAAAAGGTACACTTGGAGAGGGTAAGTTTTACCTATGACTGCGTACAAAGGCCCTTTGTTGTGTATAGCGCATGCAGAAGATTTTCGGTAGAAAAAAAAAGGTGGGGACTATAATGCGACTCGAAGAGAAAGACTGAAACGTGTTCAGTCGAAAAGCGTGTTTGTATAGTAACAGTTCAGTTCAGAGCAGAACATGTCGAACGTAATACCTTTTTGTGTGTTTTGTAAAAAAAATAATGCTGAGCTAAAATTATTTAGTGAAGATAATTTAAATAAGTGCAGATATGTATTAGCAATACGAAGTGCTAATAATATAACTGGTCACGATAGTGTGCTTGCTACACAACCAAACAATTTTCAGCTGTATCACAGTGATTGTTATCGACGCTATACAGCTTTGCCGCCAAAATATAGAAAAAGAATAACGACATCAGAAGACACACCTTCTTCAACATTACCGTATGTATAAAGATTGGATATTATTTCTTTACATTATTTCGAGTATAAATTTATATTAATTTAATGTAAGAAAAAGTATAATTTAGTTATATACTATTTACTTTTATTACTATAGTTTTGAACTAGGAAATTATACTATATACTAATATACTAATACACTATAGACTCCTTCTACATTAAGCGTATACAGGAAAATTTGGGTAGAAATAGACAACCGATTTGAATTTGATTGGTTTTCTGGGGTTCAGTTACCAACATCGATTGAGGAGATAACCATTTAGCCTGAAAAAGGTATCAATTCTTTTTTTATATTTTTATTTTTTCATATGATCATGTTTTACTAAACATGCGGAGTAATAATTTTTCTTTTCATTTTTTCACAGATGATGATGATGAAGACATGATCGCATATAACTCTGACAGCGACTCTGACAGTGAATCAGAGAGAGATGAAAGCGACTCAAGCCAAAGCGAGAATGAAAATAATTAATTTTTATTGTTTTATTAATCAATTAATTGAAATACAAGCTTATTAATTGAAAAAATAAGCTACAATAAATTATTCAATAATTAATTTACTCATACCAACATTTCCTCCAATATTAAACTTCATATTTGTTATCACAACTCTCAAATCAAACATACTGCCAAATAACTTAAGAAACATTATTTCCTCCCGGATGAAAATTTATCAGAGAATTGTTAAAATACTCTAGTAAATAATAAAAAAAATCAGCTAGCTGTAAGCCAAGGGAATAGTCTTCAGCTGATAAGTTTCAGTAGGTCATACATGCTGTTGCGTTACACCTTTCAAGGTACCAGCTGACAAACTTTCCACTGAGATACAGCCAGCTGAGATTAATTTTCATTCATAGTAGCATATAAACGATCACCAGGTAAATTTTTAGTTGAGAGGAAATCATTGAAAATATAAATTTTTTTTTCATGTTCAAGGAGCCAGCTGACGTATAATCCACCGTGTTATGGTCAGCTGAGAATGTTTTTCTTTCAAAATACTACATAAACTATACTCTGATAAATTTTCAAATGAGAGGAAATGACTGAAAAAACTTTTTTTTTCTCCATGCGTGGGAGGCTGCCACTGCCCAACCCACCCACGGAGTCGCAGCTGACGGTCGCGAGTGTTCATAGTATAAGTCCCTTATGCATTTTACGAAGTTTCGCTCGAGAGGAAATCATTGACCGAAAATGTACCTGGCTCCTGGACCACTAGGTGTGTTAGAAGAAAACAGAACATTTTTTGACCTGCGCTTATTTGACATTCTCTATTTACGATCATTCATTTCTCGTTTCGCCCTTGTTTTTTGTTAGTTGTTCGGTTTTAATAGTGACTGAGTAAGTTGTTAATTATGGAATCAAAGAAGAGAGAACGTGCTTTAAATTGATCAACACTGATGAACGTCATTAATAGTATCGAAAATATCCATAATTTTGTAAAATATGTATTAAAAACACTAATTTTTTTTTAATTTTTTTTAATTGGGAATATTTTTTTTTAAATTACAAATAAGTAGTAAAATATATAAATAACATATTATTATCAGTAAAGTTTCCACTAACAACTAATACATAATAGTGTTTTACTATTGTTTGAAGCATTATAATCGCTATGTAAAAGAAAAAAAAAGAAAAAAAATATATTGAAGGAACTACTAATTAATAAAATATTACAAAGAAAAAAAGAAAAAAAAAATTACTAAATATTCAAACCTTTTAGCGCCTGTTTAAGTTCCCGCTTATATTTTCCTATTGGGCAGTATCTATGGAATAGACGTTTATCTAGCCGTCAAAGCGGCAGATAGATTTATTCTTCGGGTAAGAGCGTTATTCGCCGAACAAAGCTTATCTGACGATTGAAAAATGCAATATTTTGCTATCTGTCGAATAAACAGATAGATAGCGTATCTATCTGTTTATCTGAGGATTGAAAAATCGGCCCTAAGAACAAGTGATCTTTCTGTTTTGACCAAGGTAACTACGTGCGTGCGTTTACATATAAGTATATAGAAATATCCAATGTATATACGTAGTAATTCTAAGTATAATATACGTTTGCTTAAACTTTGCTTCCTCTGCATGTTTTTCTATCGACTCTACAGCGGTGTGTACTCAGTGGAAGTTGATGATATCATGTTAACATTACCATTCTTCAACCTTCACATGACTACTGGTCAAACATTGAAGTCTCATTAACATCGGGGGGATTCTGGCGATCAAAAAAAAGGCTTCCGTCATGCATACTGTGGAATGAACTTCCTTCTGAGGTGTTCACGGTGGACTATGACATAAGGTTCATCAATAAAGGGCGCATAAATAGCTCTCCTTCTGGGCCGGCAACCCGCCGGTCACGCATTAGCAACTTCTCTGATTGTTGCTCGTGTTCGTTGGCGACGGTGACCACTTCGTGGCTTCTTCGTTAGGCTATAATATACAGGGTGATTTGGAATAGGTGTAAAAGTTTTAAAGGGGTGAATGTATAGCTCATTTCCTATCAAATAATGTATTATACACCCTATCCTATGTTGTTACATGTTTATATGCAATGAATTGGTGGTTGTGGTCTAAAAACCTTCAAAAATGCTAGTATCGCTAGAGGTGATGGTAATATTGAATATTTAAATACCTACCTACAGCAATAGGTCGCGAGATATTTGCGAAAAACTGATTTTCGTAAGCCCCAATACTCAAATTGTTCGTATATTTTTTACGACAAGAACGAAAGTTGGCACAATATCAATGTCGAATTTTCACATCTTCATTACAATGCCGTAATACATATTAATAATCTAAGGCCGTATTAAAGGTGTATGTATACCTTTATCGTTTATCGTTCTGCCCAAACTATGCTCTTACAAGGAAAGTAAAGAAATTCGGCGCTGCTGGTTCTTTTTAGAGCCAGTAGCTTCTTTTTTTAAAAACTTCTTATACTCGTATAAATGGCCAGCGGCGCATGTTGAGTGTAGTCCTATTTGCACTCATTGCAACCAACAGAGATAATTGTATTGAATAACTATAGAGTTAAGCTATTATTACCCAACTGCGCGACGCAAAAAAGGGTATATTGTGTTTAACATTTGTGTATTTTTGAGTTGCCTAATAATTGTGTAATATGCAATGCTGTTTTTTATTATTTTTGTTGCAGTCAGGGAGGTACAAATAAAGTTTATTCTTTCCTCCTTTGTTATATTTCACCTCCCTATGGTGTACGTACGTGTAGTACCGACCAGAAGCTTCAATAAAACATGGATCCTGTAAACTGGAGTACTTACTGAATATATCGGATATCGATTGGACCGGCGATGCAATCTCCCTCGCCGGCAGGTACCGAGGGCCGACTCAATTCACATGACATACTTCGGTATTTATAGGACGTATTTAGTTCAGTTGCCAGTATACTGTCATGATGTCATTCTAATACTATAACACATTTTCTTTATAATGAGATAGCAAACAACCTTGCAGCACCATCCGTATGATGGCACACATGAATATGTACTTAAAACAAGACTCAAATAGGTATCACATGTATTGTATCACTTTGAGACCAGGTGAAAAGAAAAGAAAATGTTTAAACATAATTCTTAATACACATTCTCATACATGTCGTCGCCATCATTTTCACCATATATGTAGTAATAAGTAAAAAGCACTCGTTATTAGAGACTTAAATCACAGGTTTTACTTTAATTAGAAATTAATATATTCACAAATAATTGTAATCTGAAATAAAGAAATTTTGTGTGCTAAAAAAAAATAGAACCTTTATGGAGATTGAAATTCATATCATCTATAAAAATGTTCGAAGCAAAAACTCTGTGATTCGTGCAAATTGATTATATTGGAATGGTTCACAAAGGTTTGATTTTTCAAAATCGATAATTCGTGCTACTATAGTCCCTAAGCGAGTCCCCTGTTCTTTTCCTGTTTAATTTAAATGAGTATTAAATTAATATAGATGATACTTTATCGTTAAAAGGTTCAGATATGAAATGAAATTAGAGAATGAAAATGAGTTAGAAATGGAATCTAGGGGAAGTCCAAAACTTGTTGAGAGTACGAATACAATACGAGTAGGTACACATATCTACGCCACCCAGGAGATCGGGGGAACCTTCTCACCAAAACTCAATTAACTTATCCACTTAACATGCATCTGTTAAGTCTTTACTCACTTCACTTCTTGGACATAATATTACATATATCAATATAACTAATTACCGTGTTTCTTGTCGTATCATACTATGAAAATAAATCTAAATGTACTGACTGAGTAATGACTAATGACTGAATGACTAATGTTTTTTTTCTTTATTGTTCCAGGTTAACGCTGAAGTGAAATTAAAACGGTTGACAGGATTTTGGATGAAGATGTCGTGTTTTACTAGCAATGTATTAATCCCAGATTAGTTAGTGTTCTTTAATATAGTGAAGTGCATAGATAAATGCAGTGATTTATAGTGATTATGTGAGTTTTAGCGCACCTTTACGAGAAAAGTACCATCATGCTACCTACAAATGTTATGTCCTTCATGAAGAAGGTGAGTCAAGTTAGTATTTCACGAAATTATTTGATTACATAAAATCTATTTTCCTTTCTTATTTTCTGTATCTTCAATTTCCATTCTATTGCTTGTTTCTTGAGAAAAGGGTCGTTAAACTTGTCCTGGACGTTAAAAGAATGGAAATTTCTTCCATCAACTAAACTAATAGATAGCGGATTATGCACAAAAGCTAAGTTAAAATCAATGATTTATATATGTTAGTTTAAAGTTTTATAACGGTTATTTAGTTGTGTAACGGTAAAGGTTCCCCGTTTCATTTCGTTTAATAAATTAATAAAGATATTAACTTTACGAGGCCATCCTATACCTACCTACTTGTTTCTCTGAAAAATTAAAGTCAATATAAAAGTTTGAAGACACACTTTCAAAGGCTTTGTTATATCGTTGTTTGTTAGGAAATTATTGTTCTCATTGCATTTCCGCACTCTTCTAATTAGACTCAGCCGGCTTTGACCAAATAAAGTACCTGCTGATAAAAAGAGCAAGCTACGCTATACAGAAAAAGGAAAGTTTTAATTTCATTCCAACGATTATGCTTTGAACTTTTTTAACAAGTTAGACACAATTTCTTTGTATTTTTTGTATAACGAATCGACATGAATGAAAAACGTAATGAAGTGGTTTGGATATACATAGCCAGCAAAGCAGGATGCTAACATAACTATATATTAACATATTAACTATATGTGTCCAGTGGTAAATGTTGGTACCTACCAGGGGGAAATATTTTTAAATATCGATTTCGAAAACATTTTTTAATTTTTTATTTTATGTTTGATCATGGCATCTCTTTAATCACAGACTTAATCAAACCAAATGTTAAAAGTGACATGTTACAACTAACATGCCATCGTATCAAACCAAATAATTTAATTGCTAGCCCGAGCCGTAGGCGAGGGCTAGCAATATCGCCTCGGCTGTAATTTTCAACTTACCGCACTTGTATCATAATGTACTATTAATGTATTTCTAACGCTTATTCCATAGCATTCTGTACCTACTTGTTCTACATATAAAATGTAACTGTGCCAAATATCATTGACCTCCGACCAATAATATTTCGTAATAATTTAACTGTTAAAATTTTTTTTTTACTTTTATAACTTTTATTTTCGTGCATTGTCATCGGAACCAAAAATGCGTGCAAAATTCCAGCTCGATAGATTCAGTGTGAAATATTGATTGCAAGATTCTAGGACATACATACATACAAGTGAAGTTAAATAAAAGCTTTTGAAAAGGTGGTCGAAAGTTTTTGCTTCCGAACTGCATACTGGTGACATAAAATGTCGTTATTATCATTCAGATTTTACCAAAGGAATACTCATCCCCAAAATTTATGTGTATGTATTTGTAATTACGGAACCACACCGATTAATGAACATTTGCATAATCTGTAGGCTAACTGCATTTCTGTCCGAGCAGCTTTAGTATGCGATTACTGGTTTAATTAGTTGAAACACAGTATCGCTATTTCTAATTTCATTGTTTGAAATTTTGTGCGTAGAGTTATGAACCTACTATGTAAAGGGTCTTTCATTATGAGCGCTCGAACTTGGAAATGAAATAAAACAACTTGTATATGTAATATTGATAATTTTTATTTTGTTTTAAAGCTCATTCGATGACATTTTGTGTGGAATATAATTTCAGCTAAATGGGCGCCGCGATTCCGCTGTAGGTGGTGTATCCTGGACCTTATCCTTAGACCAATTTTGGACGACTTCTTCCCATAAATGATGGGCTCAATTTCACGAAGAACGCGAGTTATCAAGGCGGAAATAGTCTGTGGTTTGTCAGCATAGACCAGAGATTTAGTCAAGCGGTGTTAAGTCACACGATCTCGGTGGCCAGTTGCTGTCGCCACCACGCGAGATAACGAAGCCCTCGAACTTCTCATCCAATAAATTTAATGTTTCCTGTGCAGTATGGCAAGTGGCGCAGTCTTGTGGGAACCACATATTTGCGAGGTCCATACCATCTATCCTACGCCACAAAAAATTTGTTATAATCGTCCGATATCGGTCGCCATTGTCAGTGAGCTCAACTCCTTGCGCATCTTCAAAGAAATCAGGGCCAATGATGCCGCTGGACCAAAATCCATACCAAACAGTGACTTTTTCGGAGTTTAGAGGCACCTGATGAATCTCCAATGGATCATCTCTCCGAATCCGGCATTTTTTTTGATTCAATGTTTTTTTTTAAATTAATTTAAACGATGGATTGTGGACTCTGTAGGGCGAACATGAATACCATAAATTTGACAGAGCATTAGCTGATTTTGAAAATAAATTTTAACAATTCGTTGTTGAAGAGAGTAGTGATCCCTGCTGAAATGTCACGACTAAATATGTGTTCCCTCCAAATTTGACAGCTATAGTTGAATATTCTAGTAGTATATTCTTTAGTAGACTCCTATCTAAAGAAGTGCGTGGAAAACAAATGTCGGTATACCTATTAAAAGCTACTAAAATACCTGAAAGGGTTTTCAAATATTGGATTGAAGGGTTTATCCACTGCTACTAACATTTTAGCCGCTAAACTTTTGGAATAAATGATTGCCTTACACCGAACCGTTGCCTTGACCGAAGTCAGCCGTGTATTTTTAACAAATAAAAAAATCAAAATACGTAACTAATACAATTAATACTAATACAATTGTTATAAAACTTCCCTTAGCATCAATGCCATCAATGTAACCACGTTGTTAGCCTAGGCATAGCTAATGCGAAAACAATTTTGTGTTATTCTTAACCCGATTCAAGGTTAACAATAATTCCTTAATTTCAAGTATTATTTTTTGAATCCTTGAAAATAAGGTTCCCAAAGGCTTCAAACCCCAAGGGGCTGTATTGGGTAGAGTTTGTCCAGTAATGTTCATGAGGAGAATAGGTAGCAACAACAAACCAAACTGCCACAATGTTTAACTCCACGCGAGCGAAGCTGTAGTAGTAGTTTAGTAATTGCCAATAAAAGAAAATACAATAGGTATATTTTAAAACTAGAAAAGTAAGATTTTGTTAATATAGCAGGTATTATAATTATTTTAAAATAACCGACTTCAAAAATATACAAATATATTTTATAGCGAAGCTGCGGGCATCCACTAGTTGTAACTAAAAGTGAAGTTAATTTATTTGTGTATTAAATCAATAAATAGAGAGGTTAATTCAAGATGGATAAGGTATAATTATGCTGTGATCTGCAATAAGGTTTGTGGTCGTTTGCATGTAGTAGTATTCTTTCGCAGTTTATAGATATTATAGATAGAATCATATAAACAAAGTTGAATACCCGTATAAATAATTTTGAGAGTTGCAAGTTTACGGTCTCAAAGCCAACAAGCTTGGACATCTGTCAAGATGAGATTCCGAGTTTCTTTTGCTGGACGGTACTTTATTTTATTGAATGCACGCTACTATGTGCTACTATGCAGCAATGATGTCGTATTAGTAATTAAAATCTAAACTATATAAGCCCCGCGTGGCATTGTCCAAGATGCTGCCAGCATTTCCTCGCTGTATTGATTACGTGTATTGAGATTGTGTTTTATTAAGGTGTGTGTGCGCGTGAATATGCCTGTCATATTTTGTAAAAAATATTAAATATTATGTAATTATTAATATAATTGTTCTAACAGGTTTTCAGTGTCTTTATAAGATAAAGTATTTTAGAATTGATGATCTTAAACGTATATACATATTTTAAATACCTCGATAAGGTTAGAATTTTTCCCACATTTAGTGTGAGTAAATTCAAAAGTGTCACTTTTGACACTCAAAAAAGAGTAGTGTCAAAAATTCTATTGTGCCGTTTACATTACTTCATCCCAAGTTTTTCCGCTTTCTACAACAACAACAACAATAATTATTAGTATTTCGACAGGCATGTTTGAGCCAAATCTTTTGCGCAAACGTAATGCACGAGTATCTGAGCTGTATTTATTATACAAAATACAAACTTATCCAACATATTCAAACATATCCTTTGAACATCTGCAGCGAATACCATAAAACTGAATGGCTGTCCACATTATGACATGTAGGTAAACTGTTTTACATTAGTAATAGTTATTCATGAGCGAGGTACGTACCTACCTACTATCTTAAGATAGCGCCTTTGTAAGTGGGTGTTGCTCCGACGAACCGATACGTTTTTCTTTGTTAAGAAAACAACTATTATGTATGCCGCCTTCAAGTATATCAAACGAAAACATTAATTTAAACCATATATCACAGTGTTCTGAGCTAAACGCAAATAAAATAAACACGAGAACATCACTTTACTCTGTGTTGTCTGAGCATATTGACTTAGTTCGTTAAATAGAATTCTCGGGATATTCTGGAAAGAGGCATGCCCTAAATTAAATATTAACAGGTTAGATATATGTCCTAAACTAAGCATAATAGTGTATTTTGTCATTAGCCTGAAACCACAGATTTCTAAATAGTTACTTCGTAATCGAAACTTTCAATGATTTGTATTAGGTACTATAAGTATATTATAGTCGATTATCAATAATATCACAGATGAGAGTAGGTACGTTATTTATTCTTCCTTGATAGAAAAGGCACGTAAATCATTATCATCATAAATCGTTATCATCATAATATAATAGGTATGTATAATGTCTGTGTTCGTAGTATTATTACAATCGTAGCTTCGTAGCGCTGCCGCTGCTGAAACCGGATTGTCAGTAGTTAATCTCCCTTGTACGCTGGAAGACCCATTGTATAACATGGTATTCAGATGGTACTAGATTCCGTCTAATGACAGTGACGGCGCTTGTCATCACTAAGTAGCTGGTGAGTGAGAAGCTAGTTTCTCTTTTATTCTTACTGGAAGAGTAAGATAAATGTACCTATTACAGTTTTTGTCTGGGATAGATGCTGCTGTGGTGTACCAACTTGTTTCGTGTATATATTTTTTTAAACTCACTAATAAATATTTTAGATTTAATGATGTGATTCAAATATCGTCTACTATAATCTACTTTTAAAATAGGTATGTAGTAAATCGTAACAGCTCGGAAAAGGACCTAAGCAGGAATTCATCTACTTGGCTTATGAGGCGCCTATAAAGGGGCTTTAGATGTTGCGGCTGGCAATACTTGAACCTTGGACATCTGATCAAGACGAGCCTCTTAGAAGCTACGGTTTTTTTTTATCACAGATCCCGGAATCCCTCACAAACACCGAGAAATTATATCTTTGAATGTTTTCTTCCTCGTAAGAGAAAAAACTTGTTATATAGATAAAATTAAAAGAAAAGTTTGGCTTGTTGTCTAACGACTAAGCTCGGCCAATTTACATAATTCATACAATACAATCATTACGCAATGTTTATTTAAAATTCCCCCTGAATTAACTTAAATTCTTGAGCCCTTTCAGTTCAGTGCGTAATTAATTCTGTTAATTTTCCCCCAAGTTTCTCAATTTGCATTATGCTGCATAGCTGTTTCGACAGACTTTTATTGTTTCCATTGGAAAGGTGCCGATCCTAATACAGTAGAACCTTTATAAGTCAAACATGAAGGGAGATGCCAATAAAATTCGAGATATAGACACTTTCACATCTATAATATTAGTATGGACCAGTATGGAATGCTATTGCTTACAAGAAACAATGGTGTACAATGTATTCAAATTCTGTAAGTCAGTAACTTATTTCTCTCCAAGCTTTAATGGTACCTAATAAGTTTCAAATAACCGAATTGTAAAGGTTCTAAATTATAACATTGCGTTTGCTGCCTATGTTATGGACCAAAATTGCTGTAACACAGGTAGCCAACGCAGTCAAACGAGGCATTAGTCAAAGTCAAGTCAAAGTCAAATAAATTTCGCTATGAGGTGATTAGACACGCTAACGAAAGTCTAGGTAACTACAAACTAGTTAAAGAAAAGAGATACAAGTATGTATAACTATACTAAACTGATCAATAAAAGGCAAAGGATTAGCTATTGATCATTGAATGAATAGCTAATCCTACACAGGTGCCTAACCTGCCTTAAGGCTAATTTACAATAATTACCTACCACTAAGCTAAGCTCTAAGTCACGATAGACTATCTATCTGGTCATCGGCTTTAGGAAGAATTTACAATATTCTTATCCTATGCCCTAGTATAGGCCGAGAGAGAAAAAGCCATTAAAGTTCATACCTTCTAACATCCTTCTAACCAATGACATCTATATTAACATCCCTTACGAACTGACCTGACTGTCGCAGTCCCTTTCTGAGTATTTTTCAATGTTTGTCAATGGGCGGCAGAGGATGGATATTCATAATCCATAAATATAAATTATTGCTTAGGTAAATATTATACTATTGAATATAATAATATTAAATACTAGTGGATGCCCGCAGCTTCGCTCGCGTTACACATTCCCTAACTTCAAAAACGGCAAAGCTTCATACTAACTTTGCACCCCCGTTTTACCCCCTTTGGGGATGAATTTTCAAATTTTTCTCGCCGTAAAAACCATCCTTGAACTTCAACGAACATTTAAAAAAAAGGATTGGCCAAATTGGTCCAGGCGTTGTTGAGTTATGCGCTTACCAACACATTTTGCGATTCATTTTTATTATATAGATTAAATTATTGATTAAATATTATTAAAATTAATCATTAATTAGATTATTATTAAATTATGTATCTAATTTTATAGTTTATGTAGTACCTGAGAATTCCTCACTATCCCGAGGTTAGGGAATATTACATTGGCGACGAGGATGGGATAGTCAGGAATTCTCAGGAATTATAAGAAATGTGTCTTGCTTGAAATGCTTCTTGTAGCAATAATTTATTTTCCAACAGTGACACCTATCATCCATCCCGCCATAAAGAGGAAGATATGAGATTGATGGATATAGGTCACTTTTGGAAAATAAATTGTTGCTATCTCTCTCTTTCTATCTTCACTAACCTAAATCTCCCTCTTAACTTCCGGTCGCCTTGCCCGATCCTATTTCCGTAACGCTCTCGTCAAGCATTCACCTGCCAATTCAAGCGTGCGTAAAGAAGTTTTACTTCAAAAATACTCCTACTGGAGAAGTAGTTACCTATCGTAGCAGCGCCAGTGAAGCTTCTTAGAACCACAAATTACACAGCGGTGGGTTGGGCTTTTTATTCTGTGTCAGAACAGAACTCAGTAGCACAAAGTACGTAGCGGTTGGCAAACGCCAAATAGATAGTGGCAAAGGGTCTTGGCTCGTGGCTCCCAGTGGCCGGTAGCCAGATGTAAATGATAATTTGAGCATAAGAACAAGATTTAAATAACCAGATCTGCGAGAAGCGGCTTGCCCCTGATTCAGATTTATTTCGCTTAAGTTCCGGCCAACCGCGCTCAAACTGCTTTAATGTAATTTCGCAAGGGTAACTTCGTCCCAGGATGAAAGACTACAAACAGTAAATCACGAAATTTGTTTTCTGCCTTTTTTGCACAGCCTTCCTTTCTATCCTACTTACCTAATCATTAATTAAATTATCTCAATTAACTAATTCATAATAAAGGGGTCATTTCCTATAAGCTCCGAATTAATTTGCGCAACTGAAACCTCTCTAACTATTGTTCAGCATGACCATTCAAAGGAAGCATATCCTTTATTTTCCATGCAAATTTTCTCGGTCTTATTGAGGTTTGATGTCGAGGGATAAATTTGAAAATCAAGTGTCACTCTTTTCCTAAGAACAATATTTGTTATATGAAGAGTGAAATAAAAGAAGGGAAAAAGTAATCGGTGGCTTGTGTTTGTGACGCGTAATTACATTCCTTTGTGGAGGGCCGTCTTGGTCGCCCTTTGTAGCGATAATATTGAACTCAACCAATATCATTTGGTAGGGCTTTCATTGAGTATCGAATTAAACAGCTGCAAAATACTATTAACTGCTATTGATCTGATGAATATTCCTCTACTCTCGCTCTGTCTACCTACGAATACATAAATTTATAATCATCTACCTGTGTAAATTAATTTAAAATACACAACATCTTACCTATATAATGTATGTGTCTCGTCTATTAATACCCTTACATGTTTTTAGCAGCTCATACTCCTACAGGCAAGTAGTAGTTGCTTATTTTGATAAACTGAATTCAGTGAAACCTTCGCAAGTGATTCAGTGACATTAACAGTTCAAAATGGTCCAACGGCTAATAGTAATTCTAGATATATTTTTATACTTAATTACATAATATATATTTAAAATTTAAGATAGTAAATTCCTTCTAATTTATTCCTGAAACTAGATTTATTAAACTTACTAGTGGACGCCCGCAGCTTCGCTCGCGTTACACATTCACTAACTTCAAAAACGGCAAAGCTTCATACTAACTTTGCACCCCCGTTTTAGGGGATGAATTTTCAAATTTTTCTCGCCGTAAAAACCATCCTTGAACTTCAACGAACATTTTAAAAAAAGAATTGTCCAAATCGGTCCAGGCGTTGTTGAGTTATGCGCTTACCAACACATTTTGCGATTCATTTTTATTATATAGATTAGCTTGATTGCTGCCCCGTTCATAAAATAATCTGATTAAAAACTGTGTTGCAGTAGCAGAAATGGGTTAATACTTGATAATCTCGCAACCGGGCCTCGTTGTACCAGCCAGTACCTAGATATATTACGTGAGGTTCCAAGTGGGCTTATTGGAAATCTAATTCTATGTATAAGCTCTAAGTTCCAGGCCTTATAAAAGGAACAATACCGTCACAAGTAAATACCTAATTACTTACAAGCAAAGAAAGGCCAATGTGTTCAGTGTAGACGCGGCTAATGAAGGAAGCGCGAATAAGGAGCTTTTACTGTACTTGATACAAATCATTCACTGAAATGAAACAAACATTTTAGAGTTGTATTGAATGCGAAAATGCTATAAATCCCAATAGAGCACGACAAGTGCACAAATACATTTACTGGTCAACATGTAAGCCCTTGGGACAAAGAATAAATATATGCTGCGAAAATTGTATCGGTAGTTACATTTACAGAAAATATTCAAAGCGCAATCCACTACGCACGCTCGCATATCGTAGAAGTATTCTACAAGACAAGTGGAACATCCAGCACATTTATATTATACTAGTGGACGCCCGCATCTTCGCTCGCGTGGAATTAGACGTAACATAGGTAACCTAAATACAAAATTTCATTGAAATAATGTAGGTATATACGAAAAACTTTTTTACCTACTAACTTTGCGCCCCCTTTTACCCCCTTTAGAGATGATTTTCGAAACTCAATAAAAAATCTTCATAGGTACTGAATTTCATTCGAATAACATCAAAAACGGCAAAGTTTCATACTAACTTTGCACCCCCGTTTTACCCCCTTAGGGGGTGAGTTTTCAAAAATCCTTTAATAGTGCTCCCCTACGTTATAAAAGGAACCCCTGTGCAAAATTTCAAATTTCTAACCCTTATAGTTTAGGCCCTGCGTTGATATGTCTCATATATAAAGGTCCAAGAATATCCAAGATACGACGATTTACGTCACTATAAAGTGATATCCTGCCCTAGGAATGTCGACATTTCAAGCGAATAACCGACTCGCGAACATTTGGAATTAGCCTTTATGGTTTATCGTCCCTAGATGGTCATAAATTATGAAATTATCATTGTTTGTGGTCACGCAATAAACCGCCTACAGCCGACAATTAGAGTTGTAATGTAAATAAGAGGGTAACGGCAACAAGTGGGTCGCCAGGGCCGGCCGCGCCCTCCGCCCGCCGGGTCATGAACAATCTGCGTTCATGACCCACTTATCTCAAAAACGGAGCCCATGGAGCCTCTCTTCTCCTGTGTATCGATATTGTCGAGTAAGTCTGACTTGATACTGACTATTGAAAGCTTCAATTCATTCAAACCACCTTTTATTTTGAATTAGGTCATAAAAATTCAACATTTTAAAGTCAATAATAGATACGTTAAATATGACCTACATTTAGTTATTGCTACATTTCTGTGTTTTAGAAGGACAATTAAAGATAAATAAATAGTTTCAACTGAAACTAAACGTTTCAGACAATATTAACTTTTCCATAGATTTATTACTCTATATCTACTTTTCGATCAAGCTTAACTACGGAGAGATTCTCAATAGCTATGCCAGTAAAAGAGGAAATACTTTAGTACATATTAAGTGCCTTTTAATTACATTAACACCCTACGGGTATGCAAAACTCTCAAATGTAACTGGTGCAGACTAGATAATCAGTAATCTGCTGAAAGCTAGACAGGTGCCGGCAACAGAGAGATAAATATAGAGTCGACGCGAGCGCTATTGATTATTCGGCTGCTACGCTTTACATTTTTGATGTCTGAATTTCAAGCGTGAGCATTATATCCTAAAATCCAAACATCACCAACATTATTATTCCTGATTTGGAATGATTTCTGAGGAAGAATAATGTTGGTTGAGTTTGGTGTAGCTACTCGTAGCATAATTTGAAAGGAACCATGTAGTAAAAATCCTCAGTCTAAATACATGGTATTTATATATTTAATGTTTATCGTTTTTTTTAAATTAATTATTTACGTTGGCTGAATTACAGCCCGCGTCCCACTGCAGGGGACACGTCGTTCACATAGCCACAACTGAGGGAGGTTTAGAGCATACTCCACTATGCTGCTCCAATGTGGATTGATGGAGGGTTCAGCGGCACGATGCACGCCCGTAGGAAGCCCTTTTCAAATTTTACCAGTAGCTGTCAGCCTGTCACCCATACGCACCGAAAGCGCCCGTCGTTACTTAACTCGGTTACGTATGACCGATGCGATCAATTGCGCGCCTTAAATTATGAAATATTAGTAGTGATCTGCGTCGCGACTGTGAAATTTTATATTGTTGTAAGTAGCAAAAAGGAATATATAGTTATGGGTGGTTATAGAAAAAATTAATAGAGCACTATGAAATTAGAGATACCCAATAGATAAATTATGAATAGATTATTATTATAATCAAACATGAAAACGATTCCCTGTTTTTATAATTAGCAACTACTACATACTTACTTAATATTTATCTTCGTTTATAAAAAACCCTATGCAGTAATATAGCGAACAACGATTTTCATATAATGTAAACGATATTAATGAATTTTAATGAAATTTTGAAGTTAACTACATTTTTTTGTTGCCGTTAGCAGGAACGTTTTGCCTGCATATTATTATAAATTTGTCCGTGGGGACACAACATGGCGATCTCCCTCGCCATATTTAGTAACGTTAGTAGAGGAGCTCTTGTAGTAGGGGAGCCCACGATGCTAAATGGGTGTTTACTCGAGCGTCATAGAGACTTATTGGGTTGAAAGCTTAGATGATAAGAAGAAAAAAATGTTTTTTAATGTGTACCTTTTCATCCGTGGGGGAAACGGCTATAGATCTTCAAATATGTAAAAAAAAACAGATGCATGGGCATACTTGAGCGCGTCAGATATTGATAGCATCAATATTCTACGTATTTTTAATATTGTACGTATGTTAATCTGATCGTTTGCATTATGCGGGTGGTCGCACGTAAGGGTTGAAAATGAAAATTAATCGAGCGCGTCAGATTTTCTAGGAGGATGTTATGTGAACCTAAAAAAAGCTCTCATTCAATAATCTTACGATTTCGATGTGACGCAAACTCGCGGCCATTATTGTGATGTGCAAAAAAAAATCGCCATTTTGAAATACTCAAGCGCGTCAGATTAAGATATATATGGTTCATCATTATGTCCTAGAAATGCTGTCTCATAATCTAACGATTATCTATAAGGATTCGCCTAATCTGACAAAAAAAAAAATATTTTTTTAAATCATTGAACATTATTTATTGAAAATCTCAGAAATAAAAATGAGTATGTTCTTAAGTATAAATGATATATAATCCTGCCCAAAGAGAGAGTATATCTCTCGCTCGCCAGTTTCTAAACTATATCTTTATATCCTAATCATAAGATTCATTTTGGATGAACTCAATCCGGCACAGAATAGATGAGTAAAAAGATGCATCGCTCCCTTGTGAAAGAGAGAGATAGTCGTTCCCGCTGCGCGTTGCGAGTGTGATAAGAAAGAGCAAGCGGGAATCGAAAGAGTAGCAAAAGAAAGTCTACGTTAAATCTTGGTAATAAAGCACAAAATGGTTTGCGTTTTGAATTTCCCGTTGGATTTTGTTGCATTTTGTAAACAATGACGTTATTTGAATTTTGTTTGAACGAAATAGTCCTAAGCCTGTTTACCCGCAATGTCAAGGTCAATATTTTTTTTATACCTTTTGGATTAATTTTGTACTTTACTTTTAACATAGATTGATTCCCTATAGAGTCAGCTTCATACAGTATTTTTTACTTTAAAAGCAGCAGTAGTTTACTAGAAAATAAATTTAAATTAGTAATGGCATGGGGCTTCGATCGATTCCGATCGAAATCCGATCGGATCGATTGTTCGGATGTTTCATTGTCACCTAGCTGTCAAATTTGGACAATGGAGTGGAATAAAATACGTTATTAATAATACCAAGAACGAGTCTGTGTTATGGCGTCATGGCAACAGAAACCAGAGTGGGGACGGAGTGAGAGAGTAATAGCTCATTTACACTCGCGTACGAGTTGCGAGACGAGGTGCGAGGCGAGCCACGAGAAAGGAGTGTGAATAGACGCTCTCGGCTTGTCTCGCAACTCGTCTCGCGACTCGCAACGCTCGCGCCCGAAGCGGTTTTTTGGTCACGAGTTAAGGACCTCGCGACCAATGCGAGATTGGTGTTTTCGTTCGCGGTCTCGCTTCATTCAAATTCCAACGTTGTGCCACTCAGGTTATGTGTTTACAGCAATGGATTGGTCGCACTAATGAATAACACACACATAAAGTTATTTTCTAGAGCTTCATGAACCAAAATTTTCTAAAATACGTAAATGTCTTAATTTTCATTTATTTAAATTAATTGCGTAGTAGTAGAAGCAGTAAGGAAAGGCTTGTTGCCGCTAACACTCGACGTCCTCCATTGTCGCTAACTCAAACCGAACTCCAACTGTGAACTCACAACGAGAGTGTAAACAGGAAGCTCATTTACCATCAATCACGCGAGGTGCGGACCAAAGCACGAGATTAATGAAGCATAATAGATAGAGAAATAAGTGAGAGAGGAATAGAAACACGGAGAGGGGAATATAGGCATCACGCAGCTGCACGCATTTAACTTTATCGACGAATTTTTGTTACTTCGGCTTGTGGAAATCGTCAGATTGTATATTTTTCGTTATCCTTGAATTATTTCCTTTAAAATAAAAATAAATTTAGTCACGCTGGAGAATGCCGAGATGACGTTTTTTTTTTACAACTTTGTAGCCCTCCCCTTTCTTTACGTTACTCTCAAATTGTAAGATTAGTGGAATATACACTTTTTAGCATGTAATTAACTCACCCTACCTTAATCTGACGCGCTCAAGAATTTCTGATGACAAATTTTTTTTTACTAATCTGATCCTTTATCCTTGACGGCCCCATTTATATATGGGGCTCATATTTGGTGGAGGTACTTAACCGGGTACAAGGTATCCCACTGTATATTAAACTTACGCGCTAGAGTATCCCGCAAAATCCCCTCTTGGGCTCCCCTACTATTGTGGTAGCGTCCTGGCTGCCACACGCTCCCCGAGGAACCGCCCGGGCGCCCCCGGCAGCCGAGGCGCGGCGCTACCGCTCCAATATTCATGAACCTTTATTGTGGGAGTCTAAACAGTGTATAATCCATTAAACCACCACTTATTTACTCGTAATCTACATATTGATATAAGATGAGCGAGCATATCTTGACAGGAAAATCTATTCATTAGAAAATTAGACCTACCTATATATCATGAAGCAAGTTACAAATGTCTTGTTACGTTTGTCTCGAAATTTATAGTGGTTGTTAAATTGCGTATAATCTTAATATATATAAATCACGTGTCACGTTATTTGTCCGCGATGGACTCCTAAACTAATTAACCGATTTATAATTAAATTTGCACACCGTGTGCAGTTTGATCCAACTTGAAAGATAAGATAGCTTACATCTTAATTTATAGCCCCAATATTATTTTATTGCAAATTTTTTATTGCAAATTATTTGATATTCACAATTATCTGTTAACTCCAAACGATTTTAACAGATGGCGATTTTAACAGATGCCGAATGGGTTTAATTCTACGCGACCGAAGCTGCGGGCGTCCACTAGTTATAGTATAATTCGCAACGAATATCTCTTGAGATTTATATGATCCTTGTTTATCCTCTGCAATAATATAGTCATAAACTTCATTAAATGAAAAAGAAAACCAGATTGCAGTATAAGTAACGTGTAATTTTAATATAGTATGTTTACATTACGAATACGTAACAACTTCAATATACATATTGTAGATATTATTGGGGTTGTAACGTTTTCGTCTTCTTCCTCCCAAGACCGTCGGTGTTTGCTCCTTTCCTTTTACAACGTCCGTTACGAGCCAACTTTATATAACTTATTCACCCTGTTACAAAACATCATACCTATTGCCTTGAATCAGTCAGGTTTATAATACAGTGTTATAAACCTTAACTTCACATAAGAGTATTATGAGAGTATCTTTGTTTCGAAGGATCCATCACGAGCGACTATAATCAAGGAAGATAAGTTTGAGATGATTCACAAGTTAAGAAGTGAAGCAATAAAAAGCTCGCCGGGCTTGGTTCAGGAGACGACAATATTGATTTTCGTGCTTCTGATGTATTTCATTCTCCATCTGTTGCTCTCTATAAAATTTACGACAGCATTACTGGGTCGTTATTTTTGTATGAAGAGTTTTATCGTCGTACGGTCGCGTTTTCTATGACACGATGTTTTAAGCACCGTTTTATTGTTATCACTAATTCTGTTGCTTTAAGTTATCTTTTTTTGACAAAGTAATTACTTGTTGCACTAAAACGTAATCATTCGCTGAGATGTAATTTGTCTTATTTTCTCTAAGACTCCGTGGCGCGGTGGTGACAGACCCCGACAACCAACCGAGGGTCCCGGGTTTGAACCCAGTCGGGGCAGATATTTATTTCGCAGATAAATGTTAGTGCTCGGATTTGGGATGTCAAATTGTATTGTTTTCTGTGTGTGTCTGCCACCCACGACACAGGCGCCTACCGCGGGGGTGTGTAGCATTTTTTTTTTTTTTTTTAAATTCTTAAGTCTAAGTTAGGGCAGGGAGGCAGGCAGCTGTTTGTCCCTGTAGCTCGGGACAAGAATAGTGCTACGTTATCCCCTGCCTGTCGTAAGAGGTTACTAAAGGGGCTTTTGGGCTCACGGACGGCAAGAGTTGGAGCTCGAACCGTCCATCCAGTGGAACCGTCCGTCCGCCGAGGAAGGCCACCGAGAGGGTTTTAGTGGGTGGAAATCCCTCATAACCTGGCGTCGCTCCCACGATGTCGGGTACCTTTAAAAGGTTTCCCACTCGTAAAACAAAAAATAAACGGTTAGGGCAGGCAAGGTCACCACCACCGTCATTTCATTGTAGGCTCGCTCACTTTTTATTCAATACCTTGTATATATCAAACTATACACCGTGTAAAATGCCACCAAGCCACCATGCATTGAAGAACGAAGAGCTGATACCTGAAATATAGGCTTGATCCTGGTTCGGGCATCAGACAGCTCAAACACCACTCCGACAGTTATTGGGTATTGTTTCCACTAAAATGTGCAAAACACAATTTTAATTAAGTCCCTACTACATACTTTTATGAAGTAAATGATTAACTTTTTTGTTTAATTCAATTTAACATCTCCTTAGATAAAAATAGCAGTCTATCAACATGAAATTTTAAGATGGTTAGGCTTTATTATAAAAATCTTTATATCGTAGACTTCTTTGAATTCCTATTAATTAAAATGCAACTGCCACCTACAGCCACCCCACAGCTTTTCTTTTGAAAAAGAACTTGCTTTCATTAGTCAGGGATATTTCATAATTGGGTATTCAATTAACATTTTAGTTCTTTTTTATTATTTTTATGAGAATTGGATTGGATTTAAAATAACAATTTAAATTTAGCTGTTACCATAACTTTGTGCGAATTTTCTTAGGAATACGATACGAACATACGAGTCTTCTTCGTGGTTCTGTGATGTTTTGATTGAGTAACAAAAAAATAATCATAATCAAAATCTCTACATAACTATATCACAGAGAAACATTCTGTAAAGCTTTTTCGTTGCTTCCCTTATGGGTTTCAGGCTGGATATGGGTCCCTTCACACCTGCTGCCGTGAGATTATTCAATAGCAATAGCACTAGGTACTGCACAAAGAACTTGTTTAGCAATTGTAAATAATCATAGTTCGTTTTACGCAGATGGTGGCCACAGAGGAGTCGGCGGGAGCGGTCCCCGGCCAGATAGACTCGCCGGGGACGTTCGGCAAACTGCGCCAGACACTATCTTCTTCACTCCTCACTGCACAAGACAAAGGTAAGGCTTTTGTTACAAAAGGTTAAAGACATCAATAAAGGGTACCCTCATTTTTTTCCGGAGAATTTGACCCTTTTTAAGACAATGATTCATCAAGAACAACCGTTGTGCTTTCATGGACAGCGGCCACGTTGCTCTGTGAAAGACATATTATTATGGTGTATGGTTGCTACTTATTCTCCTCATTTTCTCTCATTTACATTACTGGAAAATTCTACCATATGAAACCCAAGGAAAACCCCCTATTTTCTAGGTATCCTCTCACGTAAACCAGATTAAATTGTTTTCACATTACTCCTGGACAAATAATACTTATCTTAACTTTAGTTAAAACTTTCATCCCCTCTTCAACCCTTTGTAGTATGAAAACTCAAAAACGCTGAATTTACATTAGACCATAATATCAAAGAGCTGTCGCTTCCAATTTGTGAAAAATAGCATAAATATTTCTTCCAGTGTCCACGACTTTTCATGTGATGCCCGGACAAACAGTGAGACAGATAAAAAGTCAATATTTAAAAAAAAGACATTATTGACTTATCACTCGTTATTATAATGCTTCGAAATAATAATGAAGCGAAATTAAAAAAATATGTATTTTATATACAGAAAAACTTGCTCTGATAATCTAAATAAATCTGAATTTATTACAGCATAAAATAAGATAGATACATATAGATAGGTATAGATAGATTCTACTTATTAAAACAACCAAAACAGGCATTACCTAACAATATAGCTGTGAGGAGTTTGTTTATTGTTGACTGAAATCCTTATTAAAGCTTTCTATAAATAACACTCTTCCTGTAACGGTAAGGTAGATTACGAAGAGTTCTTATCTTTTAATTATTCCCGAGAGCACCTTGAGGTGTCGCCGGGTGGAAAGAAAGTAAATATTCCGACATTATGCTTCAGTGAACTGAATAATATTATACGGCTTAGAATCATCTGTTATGTCTAAACAACAACTATTTATCACTACAAAGTTACTTAGCTGCCTCAGGCTACCTGTCTCCTGTTGAGATTAGAGGTTAAGCGAAACTCGATTATAACAGACTAAAATTTGCAACTACACGCCACTTGATAGTGTATAACAATGCACGTTATTTTACAAGATCATAGTATTCAATACTATAACAATTGAAGACACAAAAACGTACATAAACAATACATAGTAAATGAAAATACTGTCACATAATCCCATAATATATCCCACTGCTGCACTGAGAAAAATCTAGGACTTGGTAATTTATGTACGCAATTACCTAGTGCGTCATCTGCAAGGTAAGTAAACAATGATACTTCGGTACCATCAGGGTTCGGTGCAGTTTCAAATTGGATTGTAATGTAAGGACGTAATCTCAATATTCATAGCATTCATAGCGAAATATGGAGAATGCGCGCTACTAACAAGGAGCAGATGCATTGTTAGAAAATTCAATAGAAAACACAAACAAACTGCGGACTTATTTTAATTCCTGTTGTTTGCTTTGGGACTGGTAATCTCAAACAATGAACTTTATACAATTCATACACTTCATAAATAACATAAAGCTTACTTATTTATGTATAACGACTTATTTCTCTTTGTAAATTGGAATTTATCGCCTATTTGCAGCAGCGAAGGTGTTGAACCAACCGATATCAGTTTGAAGTGCCTCCTTTTGTAATTAATATAAGCGAAATAATAAATAATATGAGTGTGTAACAGCCACTCCCTTTCATTGTTCCACTGCTGGGTTTCATTGTTCCATTTCTCTGAACGGGAGGGGTTAGGCCCAAGTCCACCAAGTGTAGATTATCAGTCTTCATATGCCTTTGAGAACATTATGGAGAACTCTCAGTCATGCAGGTTTCCTCACGATGTTTCCTTCTCCGCTGCAGCAGTACCAGTATTAAGAAGAAAGAAAGAAAGAAAGAAAGAAAGAAAGAAAGAAAGAAAAAGTTTTATTTCTACAAAATGCAAAACAAAGAAAGGAAAAAGAAGCTATTTAGAGAAAAACTAACGCACTCAGCTTTGCCGCAGCGGTGTTAACGCTGGTTTTCAGTGCGTCCGTCAGTGTCACGTAGTTCGGGTAGTGGTGAAGCTAAACAGAGTTAATTGAGACTTAAATCTATTACAAAAAAGAAAAACGAAAGACTGATGGGTGCTTGGGTCACAATAGTGTTAACAAAGGGCGATGATAGAAGCAGCGGCAGTGTCAGTGTCAACGTAAAGGAGGCTGTGACATCGCTACAACGTCCATAAACAATCCATAGACTTAAATTACATATCATAAATTAAATATCATTGATTACATATTGATCATGATTATTTCAATTATTGTTTTGAGTAAGTTAGATTCGATTACATATTATTAATTTCTTTCTATAATTCTACTTTTCATTTTGTTACCATAAAGTTGTTGACTCAATAGAATTTGATCCTTAACATCCGTTGTTTACGTAATTATTATTAAACATACATTAATCATATTTAAATGTACTCATAAACATATTATTTTGAATTCGTTATTTAACTGTAATAATAAAACATTTTATGAGTGCAAACTGTGCCACGTGTTAGGTGGCATTCTTACATCATTTTCCAAAATGCATATTATTCATGGCCTGTATTAACATCGTAAATAATGTTGGAATAATTAATAAACTTTTATCATGAACTATCAACTCATAACTCAAATATTAAAATAATCACAATTCCGTTAAACCATTGTATTTTTATGCCGAGTCAATTGCTGATTTTATTGATTAAATACTCCTTAGGATAATACCAAATTGTATTTGATAAATCTTTTTATACTATTGAAAGACCTTTTTGTATTGTTAATTCAACTTATAGTTAATAAATACGTTTTTGAATATTTTAAAGATTTGTATAAAAGCCAGGATTGCCATTTGTAAAGACACATTCGAAATTTGTACAATATAGGGTGAAGTTCTGCCCAAATATATAGCTGTATACCAATTGAATATTTAATTTCATTGACCCCATCTAACATTTCAGAAGTGGGCATTTTTTTTTTTTTTAAGTATTGATTTAATTTTTTTTTCAATAATGTGGGGACCTTACGCTGCCGGTGTCGGTCAAAAGATATCAAAATCTTCAGATTTTACATCTTCGGATGAGGAACGCGATTCTTTTCAGCATCAGCAGAAGAAACCGAGGAAAACAAGAATTTCACACATGGATGCCGAAGTTGTACCCATATTTGACCCTGAAGACAATTCAAACAACGTTGCCGCCGGAGCCGCAGGCCCGTCACATCAGGCGATCTCGTCACAAATTCAGGAGAAGCAAGTAAGCAATATGTTTTCTATAAATGATACTTATTGAGCATTTACAAACGTCGGGTACCTACTTATAAATAATGAGGAACTAATAGCGTACATTGATACGGGAAGTAAATGTAATATTTTAACACTACAAACAGCTAAACAATTATGCCTTAAATTTATTCCTTCGTCAATAATAATGGTAGGTTAGGAGGTGCTCAAACAAATTCTCTGGAAAGATCTTTTGTTAATGTGCTTTTTGATAACATATTTATCAGTGATATTGATGAGATTATTGAGTTTATACTGCGTGATGTAGATTTAATCATAGGGCAGTCATGATGATAAACCAGCCAGGAATTACTCTTGTAACTACATCTTGTGTAGCAAATTTTGTTAAATTAGATAATTTAATGAATTGTTTTAATACCGCTATGCTCATGAAAAATACAATGTTAATTTGAAACGTAATACTACCTTGCCTCGTCAAAGTTCTATATTAGTTGACATTTTTGTATTCCTAACAAACTCCGTTTATGTTAAGTCAGGTACTATAAGTTACGTCATTCCTAGTGGAATTGTCTGTGATGAAAGCAATTATTAATGTCAGTGATAGGGAAATTAATTTCATTTCAGTGATAGGGAAATTAATTTCTCAACTCGTTCATGTGGGTAAATATGAGAAACACCATAGTGATATTTTGACGGTAGAATCATTGCATGTTTTAGTATCTTTTAGTATTACCCTATATTGTAAAGTGATTTAGTAGATATCTGCGAATTAAGTACCTATACTTGCGCCACGCTCGGAAAAGAAACTATGTAAACAAACCGATATTAGGGTTATCAAAATTCTGGCACCGTGAAATCTACAAATTTTCGTGTTTTCAACTTAATTTCTAAAAATAACATGAAATTTGTATACTATCGGTTATTTCTATGACACAATACGTATCTATTAACTATCAGACAAAAGTAAATATGTATGTACCTATACCTACGCTACAGTAACTTGATTTATACCATCATGATTATACTTACTAGTTTTTGTTGGTCACCTCAAACATACTCAAACTTGCTACATTTTATTATCAAAAATAGATTTCTACGTAACATTACAATATGGATGAGTAATTTTTACTAACTACGCGTTAAAGTGCAATTTAGAACGCAATGTTATATACTCTTGGTGCAATTTAGAATTATAATTTGCAAGGTGAATTAATCCCTAAAACAAAAACAAAAATAAAGTCAAGGACATATATAGATTCGCAATACTTAACTTAAAGAAGTTAAGGAATTATACATAGAATATAATCGATTTTAACACGTTCATAAATGTGCGGACGAAAAAAAAGGTTATTTGTATCTGCCTGTTATCGGTTGCTAGGCAACGTTTGTTGGTAAACATTCTCTACGTAGAATGGCTTTATTATAGTAGTAGGGATTTGGAAAAATTGACATTATTATCAAAATAAAGTCACCTTTTTGCTAAAGATACGAAGGATCTAGAATGTACAGATTTAATTGAAATGAATATCAAAACATCTACCGACAGACCAGTATGCTTCACACCTTATCGTTTATCTTTCAAAGAAAATTTAAAATCTAATAAAAAGAAAGATCTTTTATAAGCCGGACTCGGACAGTTCTTCTAGTAATACAGAGATCGATCGGGAGATATGTTGTGCTTAACCATATTTTAAATATATAATTGTTTCGGTCAACTATCCTATATTCTGTAAATAAAGCTTAATATTGTAATTGCATATCTAAAATGTAAAATGAAAGTCAACTTAATAGGTGGGTAGTTATTTATTATTAAAATTTAGGTTAATTAAAACTCAGTTTCACAATTCCTTCACATCAAATTCTCGCTAAATATATTTAGAGCATATTGATGCAATACCTGCATTATTTAAACTTTCTTGTTATAATAAGTTACTGACTTAGTACAAAATATCAGTCTCACAGAATATTATAATGCAGATGTATCACTGATAATAATGTTAAGTGAATATCATTGTAACTTTTTACAAGTCACTGTGTGCCCCATGTACACTGTGCTTGTAGTTTCCTCTGTTTTACTGGTTTCCTGTGTGCATCTGGTTTCCTGTGTGCATCTGGTTTCCTGTGTGCATCTGGTTTCCTGTGTGCATCTGGTTTCCTGTGTGCATCTGGTTTCCTGTGTGCGCCTGGTTTCCTGTGTGCGCCTGGTTTCCTGTGTGCGCCTGGTTTCCTGTGTGCGCCTGGTTTCCTGTGTGCGCCTGGTTTCCTGTGTGCGCCTGATTTCCTGTGTGCGCCTGGTTTCCTGTGTGCGCCTGGTTTCCTGTGTGCGCCTGGTTTCCTGTGTGCGCCTGGTTCCTGTGTGCGCCTGATTTCCTGTGTGCGCCTGGTTTCCTGTGTGCGCCTGGTTTCCTGTGCACCTGGTTTCCTGTGTGCACCTGATTCACTGTGTGCATCTGATTCACTGTGTGCGTGCAAGTGGAATTCACTGTGTGCTTTTAAGTTTCAACTGCATTCAGTATTCAGAGTAAATGGTGTAATTAATGCTTAAAATAACAAAATTCCTATAACCATAATACAATGACATGTTAAACTAAAATATCCACTCCAAAATATTGGTGTACTGTTCGTATTTTATTTTTACAGATTATGGATGGAAGAAAGCCGTTGAATACCGTGGAGGTCCACGGCAAGGTCAGGATGGTCGAATGTTAACAAAGGGCGATGATAGAAGCAGCGGCAGTGTCAGTGTCAACGTAAAGGAGGCTGTGACATCGCTACAACGTCCATAAACAATCCATAGACTTAAATTACATATCATAAATTAAATATCATTGATTACATATTGATCATGATTATTTCAATTATTGTTTTGAGTAAGTTAGATTCGATTACATATTATTAATTTCTTTCTATAATTCTACTTTTCATTTTGTTACCATAAAGTTGTTGACTCAATAGAATTTGATCCTTAACATCCGTTGTTTACGTAATTATTATTAAACATACATTAATCATATTTAAATGTACTCATAAACATATTATTTTGAATTCGTTATTTAACTGTAATAATAAAACATTTTATGAGTGCAAACTGTGCCACGTGTTAGGTGGCATTCTTACATCATTTTCCAAAATGCATATTATTCATGGCCTGTATTAACATCGTAAATAATGTTGGAATAATTAATAAACTTTTATCATGAACTATCAACTCATAACTCAAATATTAAAATAATCACAATTCCGTTAAACCATTGTATTTTTATGCCGAGTCAATTGCTGATTTTATTGATTAAATACTCCTTAGGATAATACCAAATTGTATTTGATAAATCTTTTTATACTATTGAAAGACCTTTTTGTATTGTTAATTCAACTTATAGTTAATAAATACGTTTTTGAATATTTTAAAGATTTGTATAAAAGCCAGGATTGCCATTTGTAAAGACACATTCGAAATTTGTACAATATAGGGTGAAGTTCTGCCCAAATATATAGCTGTATACCAATTGAATATTTAATTTCATTGACCCCATCTAACAATAGTTATATATTTAAATCTATAAGGAGAGATATTTTCAAAAAAAAACAAAATTACAAATAGTGTGTGTGTGTGTGTGCGTGCTTGCGTGTGTTGTGTGTGCATTGGTGTGTGTTAGGGTTGGTTAACCTATATTTAATTTAATCTTCTGGCGAACTGGTCTTCTGTGGAATGAGCTTCCGACTGAGTTTTTCTCTTCAAGCTACGACATGGAGCGATTCAAAAAAAGTGTGAAACGCTTCCTTCAAGGCAGGCAACGCACCTGTGATACCACTGGTGTCGCACGTGTCCATGGACGACGGTGACCAATTACCATCAGGAAGCCCGTATGCCTGTTTGTCCATCCATACCACAAAAATAACATACGAAAAAAGTGTGACGTCATCCTCCCGTACCGCCGAACGTACCGCCAAGTGATACGCCAAACATTCATTAAATTTTCTACTTGATACTTCCTGTATTTTACACAAAGTCGGGGCTTTTTAACGCAGTGAACGTGTTTAAGTATCGAGAGACCAATATTGTAAATAAATGGCATTTTACAAGGGTAACAAAGTAACGGCACTGTAGGCCGTAGAGACAATTTCGTGATACCTAGTTTAGTTTTCCCAATGCGCAATGGAATCTGATACATTAAGTTTTACAATTTGTACCCTATTCTTTGATATATGGGGATCAATAAAGATAAATAAATAAATGTAATTGACTATCCCCCACAGTAACCAAGCTGGGCCCGCGGCAGGGGGCGCCGGAGCCCGCGCCGGCGGAGCCTGCGCCGCCGCCGGCGCAGCCCCCGCCCGCCCATCCTGCGGCCAAGACTGAAAGGTGAGTCTTGCTCCATTTAATTTAATTACTAGCTGTTTTCACTACTTGGCTTTAGATTTTCCTGACTTTGATTTTGGATGGATAACTTATTAAATTACGGATTAAACTCGAACCCATGCCACAAAAATACCTTATCTTACAAATAAAGATGATTTGATTTGATTTGGTTTTGAATTTAAAAAAAAAAGTTAATTGAGAACCCCTGCTTTTTTTGGAAATTAGTTAATAAAAATGTTACTTTTTGCCATGAAAAAAGATTTAATTATTGTAAGAAAAGTTTTTATTTCTTAACAAAATACTTTACTTCTAAAACAACAAATTACAAAATAATCAAACACCCTTGTCCGCACTAACTCCGTTCAGTCACCTTCTTCTGAATCTCACGCTCGCGATTCAAAATGCGCGGCAAAACAGATGCCGCGCTCTGATTGGTCCTACGCATAGATGGAGGACCACAGAGTATGGCCCGTTCCCTTTATGCGTTCGAAGAAAAATAAAAGGAATGTGTTCATATTCATTACATTATTTATTTATCAATTTGAACGATGCATTGCAGAGAGGCGGGCAAGGCACCGTCACGCGCGGGCGCGTGCCGCGTCTGCCTGAAAGCGCTGAAGCCGGGCGAAGTGTTTCACACCTGCAACGGCTGCCAGCACCGCGTCTGCGAGGACTGCTCCTCATACTCAAAGCCGGCCAGCGACGACGAGGCGGTGAGTGTTAACAACTGAAGATCTCTTATAGTATAACGCGTTCACAACGACATGTGCTCGCGTTGAATGCGATGCCCCAGCCGCTGCACGTCGTGATAGATTATGTACGCGTTAGTCTCGTTTCATATCACTACGTAGGATGTAAACTTATATGTACACTGAACAAGTACGCTGCTTATCTTATGTATATGTTATTGTGCACGTGTTATACAGGGTTATTGGTAATTCGACGTATTCCCGTTAGGAGGTGATAGGGGTGACTATTTGTGATAATTTTAACCCCCATATGCATTATGCAAAAGTGACCCAATTTCGAGTTATCAAGCTTTTCAGCTTTTTTCAAAATAAGTCAGAATTGCAACATCAGAAATTTATTAAAAAAAAAGTATCAATTTAAATGTAATTTTTTCTTTTGATTTATAAAAACGATGAAACAATGTTTATTTATCAACATTAAAACTACAACTATCGGTCCAACTTTAAAAATGCGAGACGATTAACGATATTACTTCAATATTTTTTGAGATTTTTGTCCACTAAAATGCCTTAAAAACAAAAAAAACTTATATCAAACTTGGCTTGCAGATTATTTTAAAAACATAACCGTTTTCTTAGCTTTCCAACAAGGCATAACAACTATGAACTTATTTTAAAAAAACTGAGAAAAACCGATCACAAAGGAAGCAGGCGGAAATTTTTATTCGAACTAAACTTATGGTCGTTCTTTAAAATTTCAAAAAAAGTATTTAAAAACAATGCCCAATGTAAATAAAACAAAAAATATAAATATAAAATTAAATTTAGAACCTTTAAAAGTTTAGTAATAATAATAATTAATAATAAGTAACAATTAAGACATTTTGTAATTTAGCCTAATTAAAATTCTTGCTCGAGGGAACTTCGCGTACGCAAAGTCTCATTATTTTTCTAAGGAGTAACTTAACTACCGAAGTATTCAAATTATTCCGAATCACATTTGCAGGACAGGAGGTCTATTTTATAATTAGGCTAAATTACAAAATGTCTTAATTGTTACTTATTATTAATTGTTATAATTACTAAACTTGACAGGCCCATTGGCGCAATCGGCAAGTGACCCTGTCTGTTGCGCCAAAGGTCGTGGGTTCGAATCCCACTCAGGACAAATATTCGTGTGACGAACACTTGTATTTGTTCTGTGTCTGGATCTCAATATTATCTATTTAAGTATGTATTTAAAAATATCTATGTATGTATATCAGTCTCTGACACCCATACATAACACAGGCTCGCGCCTACTTTGGGGTCAGATGGCCGTGTGTGAGAATGTCCAAGATATTTATTTTACTGGTTCTAAATTTAATTTTAAATTTATATTTTTTGTTTTACTTACACTGGGCATTGTTTTTAATTAATTTTTTTGAAATTTTAAAGAACGACCATAAATTTAGTACGAATAAAAATTTCCGCCTGCTTCCTTTGTGATCGGTTTTTCTCAGTTTTTTTAAAATAAGTTCATAGTTGTTATGCCTTGTTGGAAAGCTAAGAAAACGGTTATGTTTTTAAAATAATCTGCAAGCCAAGTTTGATATAAGTTTTTTTTGTTTTTAAGGCATTTTAGTGGACAAAAATCTCAAAAAATATTGAAGTAATATCGTTAATCGTCTCGCATTTTTAAAGTTGGACCGATAATTGTAGTTTTGATGTTGATAAATAACCATTGTTTAATCGTTTTTATAAATCAAAAGAAAAAATTACATTTAAATTGATACTTTTTTTTTAATAAATTTCTGATGTTGCAATTCTGACTTATTTTGAAAAAAGCTGAAAAGCATGATAACTCGAAAATGGTTCACTTTTGCATAATGCATATGGGGGTTAAAATTATCACAAATAGTCACCCCTATCACCTCCTAACGGGAATACGTCGAATTACCAATAACCCTGTATACCTAATGGGCTAAAGGCGGTAACATCTGCAATTACTGTCAGCATCGCTTCTGTGAAGACTGCTTCTCCGACGCTGAAGCCTTGAGTCTCCATTACATCTAAATATTTCCTTCAACATAAAGTATTTGAGAAACAAATTTCCAGATAAATAAATAAAATAAAATAAATTAATCTGAAAACCCGTTTCCGTTACTCCTATGACTCTCTATTTATCATGTATGTACCTAGTAGGTAGGTATTTATGTTTAACTTTACGTTTCTCACCACTTTGTACATTGTTTTTAGAATGTTCTCCATTGTTTTAGAGCTCATGGCGATGTTCGGTGTGCCGGCGGAAGGCGGGCCCGCGGCTGCCGCCGGCCGCGCAGGACAGCACGGACTCCTTGCTCGATGTACGAAACTTGCACTACATTTACTATAATACATAATTATTATATTAATCTGATTATGTCGCCTTTACGTCGTCATGTATGAGTTTATCAATGAAATGATTACTACGTTAAATAATATTACTATTGATAAATTAGGTAATCGTTTTGCGGACTAGCATTAAAGTCCTATGTCCTTCAGTTAGGTGTTTTTAGCTGGTTTAATTCCAACAAAGTTAAAGCTAAGCCACCAGCCGCTATATATAAATAAATTCATTGAGGTGCCTGCACATATATTCAGGACCTCTTATTACTGTTTAGTAACAGTAGGCAATGGGTTGTTGCTCTTGGAAACTGCCCAGGGTACTTCTCGCCAATGAGAAGGCCTGAAGTGTACCTAACTTCCATGCTACTTCATTAAGTATTGCCGAGTTACTGAGTTCATACTATTGGGCTCTCACCGCTTACACAAATAAATGATTTATTATAAGGTTCCGGTGCTCGAGGCCCTGCAGCGGCGGCACTCGGAGGCGCGGCTGGGCAGCGGCGGCGGCGGCGCGGGGCTGGCCCCGCCGCGCTCGCCCGAGCTGCGCCGGCACTCGGACGTCTCGCCCGCCTCGCTCAAGGAGCTGGAGAAGGTACTTCACCTCCTACTGACACTCTCCAACTCCACCTTCACGTTGTTAATGGCTACGGAGTACATTCGCTAGAGCTTTTAGCACAGATTCTTAAAAAAAATCGGATGGGATCGATCCACCGATTTCCTACGATCACTAGAATTCTCTAGTCTGGCACGCAGATATCTTAAGGCCGGCTGAGGCATTTATAAATACAAGTTGTGTGTCTAATTACAAATTACAACATAATTATACTTATTCAAAAGGTGAAAAGCCTGAGAAATATACACAAAAAAAAAAGTTTTAGAAGCCATACATTTTGGGTCGACATATCCATCGATAGCCAACCGTAGGATAGACGGAAAATAGTCCCCCTCGCTAGAAGACTAGAATAGACTGACAAGCTGAAAGAAATAGAAACTACAATATAATCGAATAATATTTATACTACTTAGGTACATATATTTTTTATTCACCTAATGTAGGTATATAAAACTTTGTTGGTTGCTAGGTACGCCCACCTCTCTTCCTTTTCTTCCCTTCTACATTTACCAGGTCATTTACTTAATATTTCTATCCATGTAAAACTGGTTTTTACATGGATAGGAATTACCATAGATAGAACAGTAGGCTGTAACAGTCTGTAGGCTGAAACATGTCTATTATCAAATATCAAGGAAGTGACATAATGTTCGAGTGTTGTAACCACGCTGCCCCCGCGGCAGTTGAAGGGCGGCGGCAGCGCGACGCCGGCGGCGGGAGAGTCTCGCCGGCCGAGCACCGCGGCGCCCCCCCGCCGCCGCTCCGTGCGGACCCCGAACCCGCGCCAGCGCTCCGAGGAGGACCTGCACGCCTCGCCGCACCACCAGCCGCACCACCAGCCGCACCAGCCGCTCGCCGCGCCGCCGCCCATTTCTAGGAGGTACGCTCACGTCAACCTTACCGACGTCAAAGACTCAGAAATTTAGGTCCCTATTAATAAACCAAACTCCGATCAGTTTTCACTGATCTGTCTCTAAGATAAAAAAGGATCCAGCACCCTTTACTCAAGTCTTTCGCAAACTAGAGCTTTAATAGAGAATTAATATGGGGCATAGTCACTTATGTACGATATTGTTCAGATTCAGCAGCATTTTGAGGAATTTTTCGAGATAAAAATATAGCCTATGTCACTCTCCCAGCCCTACGCTACCTCTATGCAAAAAATCACGTCAATCCATCATTCCGTTGAAGCGGAGAAGAAGGACAAACCAACAAACACATTTTCCCATTTAAATATAAGTAAAGATTATTTGTGCTAATTTGTGAAATAATTATTCGGTTTAATGTTTGTTATATTACTACTGTAACAACCTCTATAGATATTGACTATGGATTGATATTTTGTGCGTCTGGTCGGACCTAATAAATCAATTGATCCTGTGTGAGCCGGACGTTAACTGACAACATGCCTCGTAACCTTTTACGAGAACTTGGACAAGTTACTCCTGTACACACACGTATCGTACACACTGGCGTTTAACTCATTAGAGCAACGCGTACCTACGAGTATGTCACCTTGTCGCACATTAACGACCCATTTCCTGTTAGGCGGCTAGCCAAACTGCTTATGAATTATACATCATATAATAAAAACTTAAATGTGAATAACGGAATAAAACCTGGACAATTGTTAATTGCTCAAGGTACCTTCTATAGTAGGTACAATACAATCATTATTCAAATTTATTTCCTAAGCTAGAATTTCATTTTTACAATAATAAATGAAATATATTATCAATGGGGCTCATATACATATTTAAACAAAAACAAAGCTTTGTTTGAAGTGGTTTATCAGTGCTAACCCATTCGCTGATCCAACAATGATCTAATGAACATCGCTTTTTTTTTAACCATCAGCAATGGACATATTGGCGGGCGCGAGCTTATCGCGCAAAGTGGCTTATGGATTAAAAATCACTGATCTAAGGGGCCCCATATACGGTACGATTGATCTGTACGATCGATCTGACGGAAATCGTAAACGATCGATCGTCACAAAAATGCCAAGCAAAAAATTAAATAAATCGTTAACGATCTGGACATACTATCAATTCGTCTTTCCGATCGGTCTGAAACGACGGATCGTACGGATCAATTGTACCGTGTATGGGGCCCTTAACAATGTTTACTGTTAATTTCCCAGAGCGTCAGCAGTGGACGTGGTGGCGGGCGCGAGCTCGAGGCGCGGCTCGTACCGCACGGACGCCGAGCCGGACGTCGCAGCGCAGATCGGCGGCCTCAGCGTCGACGAAGACCGGCCCGTGCGGCGCCGGGGCAGCCAGCTGTTAGTATACGATCCGGCGGCAATGTCTAGCTCTGACCTTAATGAAGAGACGTCGAAATTAAGGTATCATCAGGCGCAGGGCAAGCGGGTTGTCAGTCGTAAGCAATGATTGGTTCGCCGGCCTAATTATACTCCCCTCGCTGATACCCAATGCGCATGATACCAGGATTTCGTTCAGAGCTAACCTTGCGTGCTGTGAGGTATGCGAACATGAAACTGTTCGAGCAGATCCGAAACTCTCAACGCAGGCTGTTGGAATAGCTCGGACGAGCTTGAGGCGCATCTTGTCACGTGATTCAAAACTTAATTCGTATAAAATTCAACTGGTACAAGAATTGAAAGCTGATCTTACTAAAATATTTGAATTTCCATTTATAATGCTTGAGCGGCCCTCTACTTACGACAAAATCCTCCTTAGAGACGAGGCCCATTTCTATATTAATGGTTTTGTAAATAAACAAAATTGCCGATACTGGACTGGAGCAGCCGTCGTTGATACATTAGAAGCCACTTCACTATCAAAAAGTAACAGTTTGGTCAGCAATGTCTGCTAAGGGTTTGATCGGACCATATTTCTTTGAAAACCATCGCGGTTAATCTCTTTAAGTAGTTTGTAGTTACCTAGACTTTCGTTAAGCGTGTGTAATCACCTCATAGCGAAATAAATTATTTGAATTTGAATTTAATAAATATTATCATAGGTAGATGTCTGGTGGTTTGGTCTAAGGGACTCATAAGGGACTTGATATAACGAGCGAACAGGGCGCGCGGACGGAGCGTTGTAGGCAAAAATGTATGGTGCGCGTTACGAGACGCTACAGTAATTGCTACCCTTGTAATTAAATTAAATTTTTTCTTGAAACTTACAGAGAAGACTTACACGGTGAAAGAACCTTTTAACTTAATATTTTTTTTAACCTAACCCATTCACAAACGCCGACTCTACAATAATTACTACTACCCTTAGTATGCTTGTTTCTTACTCATAGGGATGACATTATTTATTGAAATTCACATAGAATCACCTCCGAAGTATGTTCTACTAAACATAAAAAGAATCATCAAAACCATTCCATTAAACATCAGATCCATTATTGGTGGAAAAACCGTGTAAAAAAGTTTTCGGAAGTCGGTTAAAAAGGCTCCGGCGCGGCTTTCTACATTGTGTCAGTTCTCTGTGGTTATATAGTGTCAACTGATAAGTAGGTACTGATATTTACAGTGGTGTTCAGAAGAAGCTTGAGTCCAATTTGATTATAATCATCTGTGACACCATCGACTATAGACGTTCTTCCATACAGGCCGGATATAGCAGCCCTCCAGCAGCGGACGGGCGCTCTGAGCGCGATCGCAGCGCTAGCGTCGCGCGGCTCCGACGAAAGCGTGTTGAGTGCCGCCGCCGCCGCCGCCGCCGCCGCCGCGAGGCAGATGTCGGTCGACGCCGAGGCGATCAAGATCGTCATTCACGACGTCGACGACCGCATGCCGCGGCGCGTGGCGTTGCGTCGCGACCCCAACGATAAAGGACACCGATGTGAGTGAATTGCTAATGAAAGCAGACGTTACACTTCCTAGTTTTTTTCGAAATTGTTTGACGCTGGGAGTGATGGTAGTCTTCCTTAGGTAGGTATAGGGTCTTCCTAAGGTAGGTTTGGAGGCATGTACCTCCAATGCTCGTAACGTAGACTTTATTTTTCTACAAAGTAAAATACAAAGATGTGTTAATTCTAATATTCGGACCCTACTATGTATATGATTACAGTATTTATTTATAAATGGTACTAGGTACCGAGGCGGGCGGTGGTATTGCCCCGGGCGAACTCTATATGGAACAAAATAGGTTCCATACAAAAGTTATTTGGTTCCATATAGGCTCTAGCTACATATTCATATAGTAATACAGATTGTTTTTTCTTGAAACATTTCCAGCGCGCGGGTTCGGCATGCGCGTGGTGGGCGGCAAGCCGGACGCGAGCGGGCGGCGCGAGGCCGTCATCGTGTGGACCGTGCCGGGCGGGCCCGCCGACCTGGCCGGCCTGCAGCAGGGAGACAAAGTATTTCTTTATTTTAGCTTTAATTGTAATCTATTCATCAGAAGTGCCCCATCCTTGCATTCCTTTAATACTATAACCGTAATAAATTGTCACTTTAAATTTCTTTCATCTTGAGTGTTCTTTATAAAAGCTTTTAATTAACTTCACTCGTATGCATGTCCTGGAATCTTGCAATCAATATTTCACCCACTTCCACTGAAGCTGAAATTTGGCACACATATTAATTGGTTCCGATGACAATGCACGAAAATAAAAAAAAGTGATAAAAAGCTTTTTTTTTAAATTTTTTTAATAATCTATTATTGTTCTTTGTCTTTGTGCTCGTATGTCGTTATTGTTATCTACCTATATCTTAGCTTTGCTGTCTAATTTACTATTTAAGTATCATGTTATTGCAATTAGCGATGATGCTCGCTTGTGGCAGCGCAAAAACTTTACACAGGCAACACATTCCATTTTTACTTGTTCACAATGTATTAGCGATCCGCGCATCAGCCTTTACGAGCAAATGTGTTATAAATGATTAGAATAGAACACTTTTATTACGTCAAACTCTGCAAAACACAATTATTTTTTTACCTTACCTTACCAACTCGTAAACAACGAGTTGGCATGTTCTCTAGATCGTTACTCGATGACAGTAGTGCTCTGCTCTGCTCTGCAAGCAGAAGAGGTAAAAGCGAACTAAGTTCTCTAATTAGCCTCATCATTAAGCAACAACAACATTCCGATGACACAAATCGCTTCAATCCTGCTAGTGTCTAGCAGCTAGCTACACTTTAAGCTAAATGTTCTGGTGCAGGTGTTGGAGTGGGGCGGAGTTCCACTGACCGAGCGCAGCTTCGAAGAAGTGTGCGCGGTGCTGGAGCGCAGCGGCGACTGCGTGGAGCTGCTGGTGGAGCCCGCGGCGCCGCTGGACGAGCCCCCGCACCCCGCCCACCCCGCACCCCCGCACCACCACGCCCTATACGGTACTCACAAGAAAGGTAGGCTCTGACTGCCACTGCTAGACGGCAACTATTCTTCACTGCTCTTCACAAACGCTCTCTGTCTCCTTTCTGGTTCAAGCTTCCTTTACTTCTACTGTACTCTCTGTATCTTATCTAAGAGTGCTCCTGGTAACTATTTCAAACCGAGTGGACATTTGCATAACATTTTGACAGATCTATTTCATCAAAAATGGGTCATATAAATGTGCGCTTATATAGTGCGCGTATAAATAAACCATAAAACGGGTAGTTTTTGTCAATGGTTTATTTCATGGAATGTAGCTGTCGAGCGGATCCTATCAAGTTACCCAATTGAACATCATGAGTAAGGTTAAAACTAGCCTGCTCCTTCCGTAGGTAATGCTGCTGCATAAAACGAATTCCAGGACCAGACGAACAGAAAACTACAGAAATCACTGTCGTCTGCGTAGCTTAGATTCTCATGTGTCCAATAGAACAGTCTGATGATTTAGTATAATACTGGTCTTTTCCTTGTCGCTTGTGGCAAGACCTGCAGTAAGCAAGAAGAACGTGGGGTAAAAACCCACTGGTGGTTGAAATTTTTACTAATGTTTATGAATGTTAGCTCTCTTTAGTCCTACTGTCTATTAATCTTTCTTCTAGAAATCTATTGAGTCAAAAGTAAAACAGTGATATATAGTTAAGTTTATTTACATTTATTATACTTTTTATGCAAGCATTGAAGAATTAAAGTTGAAGGAATGGCTTAAGGATACAGACAATGGTCGTTGGTCGTTGGTTTTGTTTGCCGTCTGCGGTCGCACTTGGAATCCCACCAATCAATCATGCATAGCAATATCAAACCATATTTCATTACACATCACATGACTTGAATCTAATGTGATTTAACTTTCATTGTTTGGGATACCTAAACTCGACATTGAATATTCAACTAGATCAAACTTGAATGTCACTTGGTACAGTCGAGGAAATTATTCCGATATGTGCATACCAATTACTAGGCAACTACGAGTACCTATTAAGATTTTCTGGCTCGTTTGCATTTTTATTTTACAAGTGCTATAATATTAAATGTACTGGAAACTATCTGGATCTTATTGATCTACACTTAAACAGGTCTTCAGAGCATTTTGGTATGACTTTTGTAGCGGGGCTAGTGATCAACTATGTCTAGTATCAAACGTTTCAAATCGTTACGAATCGAAACAGTGTCTGTGATTGGCAATTACGAGTATGTTTAGAATTCTAAAACTACTGTAAACCTTTGCCACCCTTATCTTGGCTGAAAGTTATTGACGAATATTTTTACCCGGAAAATGACTTCAGTGTGTGTTGCCAGTGATGAGATATGGTTTCATAGTTGCTCAGCGAGCTATGGAGAGAGCTATACTCGGTATTTCTCTACTGGACCGGATTCGCAATGATGAAATCCGTAGACGAACGAAGGTTACCGACATAACTTTAAGGATCAGTAAACTGAAGTGGATTGTCACTTCAGTTTACAGCAGGCCACGTCCCTTGACGGAGACATAAGGACCATTGGGTAAGAATAGTCCTCGAGTGGAGATGGACTCTCGGAAAACTTGGTATCCGGAGAGTTGGACTGACGACCTGAAGATGACAGCGATTAATCCGTTGGATTCAGAGGGCGCAAGATCGGGAGGAGTGGCGACGATTGAAGGAGGCCTATATCCAGCAGTGGGCCTTAAAAGGAAGAATGGATACAAGTTTAATATGTATTGCAAAAATATATGCACATCCACATGCACGTTTTTTTATGGATGTCAGATAACAAACGAGCTTGCAGTAGGTAACTTAAAAATAAAACAACTACTTCTCATATCGTTAGTTCTACTTCCCATTTACAATTTTTTCTAACTACTGGTAAGTATTTTTTGTTTTTGCTTCCAGAACCGGAAACGGACAAATCGCCGTCGTCGCCGACCCGACGGAAACTGCCAAAAACCCCGGTATAATACCCATATAGGCTTTAATTGTAACGATGCGTGTTGTGAACCGCGATTGCCAGCCCGGGACTCGCAGAGACTGTCACTGTGCCTCCGTGGCCCTTCTGCCTTGGGTCACTCATCTGATATTGGTGTGATCTAACGAAGTTATCCTGTTATGTATTCTAAGGTTAATGGGTCATCTCAATCTATCGAACTTAAATCACGTAAGTTTCATTATGAGAAGCGATTCAGTTTTCAAATGTTGTGTTCATAAAATATTGTTGTTAACAAAATGAGAATTTATTAGAATATTCGGAGTACATTTTTGTACACTTATTTATGCTAAAATTATTTGAGGATGATCCAATAACTTGTTAAGTAGTAATTAAAGTTTATTTAAAAGTTCTGAACGCCTGTTGTAGTCCAGTGCTCCTCCACAGCTAGTCAGATCTCTGGCTATCTTGGTCATGGTGAAACCTAGTCACCGTTTAATTTACATCCTATAAGAAACTACAATATTTTGTTATTGTGACCGATTTTCTAGTAAAAGGATGGCTATTGTTGATGAGTAGTTTCGAGTTGGATAAAAGTTTTTGTACGAGCTGGTCTCCGTGATCTGCTGTGATAATGTAGCACTAGTTAGTCAGTCGGACTTCTTCCAGGTTACACTAGTTATAAGGGATAGTGTTTCTATTTACGAACGTAGGTGTAAAATGCATTTGTTAACCTTTTACTATATTTAAAAGGGAACTGTCTGTTTGTTTACTTAAAATATATACCTATTATTATACTTTCAATTAATTCTATTTCAAATTTATTTGTTATCTATCGTTATACGTTATCGTTTAAAATATATTTGTCATAATTCCTAAGTGAAGTGTGTGAAAAAATGCTACCTACTTATTTTCAGATTTTTATTTTTTCTATCACCTGACCAATTACATATCTCGCCAACGGCGCCGGGCGGAGTTCGATTGTAGGCAATTAACGGCAAAATATGAAATTCGATGAATCAGAATTTTATCCGTAAGTGTGTTCAAGCTGCGAGTTATCTTAGTGTTCGATGGTAGAGTCTAGGAAATAAATCCGATGTCGAATACCGCTAGTATATTCGTGGACGAACAGCAGCCGTCCGTGGGCGGCTTGAGGGTGTAGTGAATCTAGATTTGCCGCTTACAGCTTGCTGACAAAGATATACTCTGCCTCCTACTTTACAATAATAATGCGACACTGACAGTTCACTCATAATAGTCATGAAACGAAAACACAAGTGAGTCAATGACCGATCGCCGAACAAGTGTCAGGCGGCAGCCGCGGCCCAGCGAGCGCATAGACTGTGTTGCGACCCCGGCGCGCCCCGAGCGCCGCCGCCGGCGCAGCGCCCGCCGCCCGCCCTTCCGTTTGTACCGTCCAATCTGTTCCGCATCGAGTGTCTATTACCGAGTCTTGCTGTTGACCTAGAGTAGTGTATGCCGCACATTGTTCCGAGACGCTCGTAACGGCTAGTCTCGTAGCTTCGAGCGGTGGCAGCACGGGACACCGCAACCCCTTGAGCGACAGGCGCGCACCGACGCTTCTGTTTCGTGATGCGACCTCATTCCGACGACGACACGATGTACATAGTCGCCCGCCCTTATCTGTAGTTGTATGTTCAACCCCGTACGATATGTACATGCCGAATGGAAAATGCATGATTTTGGCACACTGGACTTGTGCATTATGGTCTAAGCACCAAATAAGAATTAAGGGCTTGCGTGTGATTTGTGCTAAAATCTACACTGTAGGTACTGTTATATCTAAATTAAGCGCTGAAAAATTCATCAGACATATATTTGTTATGACTTCACATGTGTTGATTGTTGCCGCTTGTACATCACAAATTCGCTAAAACTGTGCATAACAAATCGGTATACCTCATCTACATATTTAAACATCCCAGTTACAAAAATTAAAAATTGTTATTTGTTTTTCTAATCAAGTTACTCTCGAAATAAGTAAGTCAAGTTATTAAAAAAATAATATCCGCCAACATTGTAGTCCTTATATGTCATTGTATTTTCTATGTTTGCGTTATAGAAACACTTTAGAGGATATTAGGTAAAATAGATATCACGTCCATGTTATGTAGAAACAGATGCATAAAATAATCTCAACACTAACTTATTTACATAAAAATAGTTCAACCCTTTAGCCGTAGGATATTAACGCCTTTATAGATACAGTCAATAGGATTTTGTTTGGGCTACATTCATGATTCAACAGATACATACGGCTTTAACCGGTATCAGCATGATACAGCTTCCTGCATGGCGAATCAAAGCGTCATACTACTCATTTATGTTTGAAATAGAAACGCCTGAGCGAAGCATGTTGTTTCGTTTTAATATTTTGCAACCGAAGTGAATAATAATATATAACTATTCCAACCACATGGCGGTATGAATGCATTGCTATGGTTGCACAATGGAATCGGACTTTTGATAAACTTGCTGATGAAAAATTCAATAGCTGATCGTTGCTGCATGTTGCGATACGATGATGCATTCCCCGAACGATATTAATGAACCTTAATGCAGGTCTTGTGAGAACTTTCAATTATTTTTATTTTAATCTTCCATTTTGTTTTTCATTTAACGAGAACCCTCTTAATTTATTAGTTCGACATCAAGTAAATCGTGTTCAATGTGGCTTAAAATATGATCCAAATTATGTTATAATCTGGAAGACAAAAATTTCAGGGCACATTGGAACACGACGTAGGTTTAAGCTTTTCCCGAGGACGGTAGAACTGAGACGGTTTTCGTTGTATGTAGGAGCAAGACCGCGCCGAGCGATACCGCGAGCGGCAGCCGGCGCGTGCACAGCTGCAGGTCTGGTTCGAGGGAGACCTGCGGAAGCTGGTAGTGGTTCTGATCGCGGCTGACGACCTGCCGCCGCGCGACCATACGCTCGGGTACGGGGACGAACCCGAAGCCTTTGCCAGGATACGTCTCTTGCCGTCACTGTAAGTTATTATTATAATGAGCTATATTATAATTGCTAGACGATCTCACTCTCTTCAGTTTAATCGTTCCGTTGTTCTATTAAGTTCTACTAATAAAACATGAAACTTCACAAACTCAATTATTACTCGTCTTGATCTTTATACCGTGTACACAACGGAATGAAGTCACTCACCACCGCGTCACGAACTCGTAACGATGACAATGTTCCCAGTGAGAGCTGCCCGCCGGTGGAGACGGACCCGGCGTCAGCGTCCTGCAGCCCTGTGTGGAACGCCACGCTCGGCTTCGGCGGGCTCACGGCCGACCTGCTGGCGGGCCGAGCGCTCGAGCTCACGCTGTGGGACGCTTGCCCCGGCATTGACCCCGTGCTCATCGGGGAATGTACCGTGAGTAAAAAGTGTTCCCAGTGAGAGCTGCCCGTGTTAAACGTTACGCTCAGCTTCGGCGGGCTCACGGCCGACCTGCTGGCGGGCCGAGCGCTCGAGCTCACGCTGTGTGACGCGTGCCCCGGCGTCGATCCCATGCTCATCGGGGAATTTACCGTGAGTACAACATACAGTGCTACAAAAAGAGTATAAAACTCGTCATTCAAGGCTGGCTAAGAATCACGAAATCATTAGAATTGGAGGCCGGCATCTGGTATGCCTATTCTATATGCTAGTTCTAAACCGCGCCAATCTGTTTCTATGCCAATCCTTCTAAAGTCATTCTAAAATAAATCCATACTTAATATTATAAATGCGAAAGTAACTCTGTCTGTCTGTCTGTGTCGTTTTCACGCCAAAACTACTGAACCGATTTAAATGAAATTTGGTACACAGATAGTATAGAGCCTGAGGAAGGACATAGGCTACTTTTTAATCTATTATGTCTAATTCCACGCGAGCGAAGCTGCGGGCGTCCACTAGTCCTAAAATAAATCCTACTAAAGTCTGGTTCAAGGTCTGTCACAGTTGGCATGGGCTGCTTGCTCTTTTGTTATCCTTATCCTCACGAATATATAAATTGGAGATGGGCAATCTTCTCCTCCAAAACGAAATGATGGATCGATCGTTGTATACGGACTGGAGTTAACATAGTGGTACTTTTTATCCCAAAAAATTGCACGTTTCACATGAAATTGACAAAAACTGTAATAATCGTTCGATGATAATAAATCGTGCAGATGGAGGTTGAAAAGGCATTCGCAGAGGAGCGCGCCGTGTGGTGGACGCTGGAGGAGCGCGGCACCCGGTCGGCCAACGCGTCGCCGCGCGGCTCGCTCACCGGCGCGCGCGCACTGCGCCGCGGGGACTTCGCCTCCCAGCGTTCTGTCTCTGGTAACTACATTCTACTTATTCTTAACTAATTATTAAACCCATTTCAACAGCCTAAAATATAAGTTTTATGATTCTAGTTCTGAAATTGCTACTTTCATACAACCTTTCATCCCCCTTTTCAACCCTTTACAACACTTTTTAGCTATAATTTATAAAATAAAAAATAATTTATTAAATAAAAAAATAAAATAAAATAAAGCGCTGTCGTCTTTATTCAAACTCAATTCATATTGTGACAGAAAGTAACAAAACACACTATCGCTGTGATAGCTTTATTAATTTACTATGAATAAAAGGGTTTTTTTTATGCCTGGTTTGGCTGGTTTAGATACTAGCCAAGTACAGACAAATTAGCAGAAGTATGAATGGTAAAATTATGAATAGTAAACGATTTTTATGATAACCGAATAAGCTTATTCGGTTATATTCGGTACAAATAAAATAATTTAAAAAAATAAAAAAATCTGCAATGATTTTACTATTAGAAAAAAGACCCAGTTTTAGTTGTCAAATTGCACGTCAAGAGCACTGAGCAAGTAATCACTACGTTTTTGTCAAGAGTAGCATTTTTACGTTATGAGGATTGTAACGGTTGAACAAGATTTAATTTAGTTCTTTATAATGCCGCTATCCGATAGTGAGCTGGTGTCCATTCAATAGTGTTTAAGAGCAAACTCGTATTTACGTCCTAATTCAAAATTTTGAAAGTAGGCAAGAAGTATCTTTACATCTACGAGCTGATCTGCTACGTCGTAGACGTCTACGGCGTCTACGGCGTAGACTGAGCGTAGATAAATATCTACATTGTTGTATTGTACAACGAAGACAACTATTTATAAAACATAGATTAAAAACATAGCCTTAGAGGTTAATATAATCTAAGGTTTGCTAATTTTAACACCTTGTCTTTTCCTAAATACAAACTGTGATTTATTTATTCGTTCGTCTCTACGAAGATCATTTTGATATGGAATAATTCTGGTGTCATCTCTGGTATCTTCTATGCTAGTTTAAAGACACCACAAATGTGCACATTGGTTTCCGCAACCGTTGTCTCCTGGTGAACACCTGGCCTTTAGTTTATCAACGTTAATGCGATACGTAATTAATGTTATTTTTAGTTCAGTCTATTTTCATAAATATGTAATAATTAAGAATATTTTTTAATATTCTATACGTTTTCCATGTAAACTAGTAATTTAAGGAATGTTTGGTTATTTGGTTATCTCGTCAAAAATCATGTCGCAGCTCGACTTTTGTACCCCGTAAAAGGCGGGTAAAATTAAACGTAACTAAAGCTAAAATGTTTCCAGACGACATAGACTCGATCGGCGAGTGCGCGTCGCTGCTGCACCCCGACCACGCGTGGGTGGCGGGCTCGCGGCGCGGCTCCTCGCAGTCGGAGACGCTGGAGGTGGAGGTGTACCAGCTCGGCAAGGACTTCTCGCGCTCGCTGCCCGGCTCGCGCCGCTCCTCCTTCCAGCAGGCGGACAAGGGTAACGTTACGTTTGAGGCCACATAGACTCGATCGGCGAGTGCGCAAGTTTGCCACAAAGTAACAGCAAAGTATATTGTAAGAATCAAAACAAATCTGTTACGGTTTTCCACAAAGATACCAAACAGACAGACAGACAGACCTTTCCTCCTCTCACGCGGCGCTGTAGGCGCTCCTGCGCTGAGGGAATTCGGAATTAGGGGAGATCCCCTCTATCCGGGCAATTGCTCCAGGGGTAAACCCCGTCGGTGACTTCCCCGCTGTTGAGCGTGGGAGCCAGTCGATCGTCGCGCACGCGGTAGGCGCGCGCGGTCCCACTAGCCATTAGTCGCTAATTCCCCCCAGATGGTCGGGGGGAAGAAGGTCCAACAGCTCTCTAGGGAGCGGACGGCCTTCGGGGGGGCGCGCGTGCAGCGGCGCTATCCCCCTTAGATGAGGATGTAGCCCATTGTCGGCGCGGTTATACATAAAAAAACAAGTAGATAAAATTAAAGTTTCTTTTTTTTTCAGTTCAATTTATTTTGTAACAACTCTTGAACAAGGCGCACGATGTTGTGTATTTTCATGCATATAGCACCTGCCTCGCTTCCACATAAGAAAGCATGCACATACAACAATGAAAACAACAACGCACACACCCAATGGTAGATAATATGTTACCTCCATAGTATTCAGTGTTCGATGCGAATATTGCACATATCGTTGACATTAGAATCTGTACGTCACGTACAGACGGGAAACCAAGCGAAAGCACAAATTAGTGTGCACTATCAGAGCGCATTTACTATTTACCTTTCTTGAATTGATTGATGTAGCGTCCATAGCCCAATGGCTCGCATCGAATCAATGTGATCGAGATGTTAAGCAACGACGGGCGCGGTCGGTTTGTGGATGGGTGACCGCTAGTGGCAAAATTTCATGGACGCTACCGTGCTTCGGAGGGCACGTAAAGCCGTCGGTCCCGGTTGTTTTCAATGCTGCAAACAGTCGTTAAGCCTTGTGCTCCAATGCGGATTGGTGGAGGGGTTAGTGGCCAACCCAGTGTCGAATGTTTTCAAGCCACCCGAAGGTCTTCGACATTCGACACTGGGTTGGCCACTAACCCCTCCACCAATCCGCATTGGAGCAGCGTGGTGGAGTATGCTCTAGACCTCCCGCAGATGTGTCTGTGGGGGAGACCCGTGCCCAGCAGTGGGACGTCAATGGGTCGCAGCGAATTGATTGATCGATGTGCCAGACGGGGTGCACGAGCCGACGGTGGTGGGGTCGCGGCGCAACGAGCGGCGGCGCTCGTCGTGCGTGCGCCGCGACCCGGACGACATCCTGCGGTCGCTGCGCGCCGTCAAGGGCGAGCTGGGCCGCACGCTCTCGCTCTCCGGCTCCACCGCCAGGCGTGAGTACCGCCCCCCCCCCGCACAACACCACACAACACCTATACACATGATATCAGCCTAAATGTAGTTTATCTAAGTAGAAAAACGTCCAACTGCTCGAAACGTCTAACCGTACGCGTACACCAAATCCGTCATCGGCCGAAGTATGCTCGTACGTCAACGGCCGAACTTTGTTTGTACCGACGTCGTACGATGACGTCCGAAGTTTCAGTGTATGCACTCTCATTCAATTACAGTACTCCCAAATTAATAATGCGCATAGAAATCTTCGTCACTGTTCGGCAACGGTCGTATTCCCCGAGCGTCGGAAGACGATATGTATATAGAGTGGTTAAGTGCATTTTCTTCATGCATAATGCATTCATCACCTTTGAAAACAAAACCAAGAAGGGTGTGTAATAGCAGCTCTATATAATTCCACACACACACACCACCAATATTTAAAGACGACTGACGGACCTTTGACATACCACCGGCGACAGCCGCCGACCGCCCGAATTGTTTTCAATTTTTTCACATGATTTGATATATGACATTGACTCCTGTTTCTTTCGAACAAGGTGCAAAATGCAAGTGCATTGTTTAGGGCTTTCTCCGATTCAATGATTCGGGTGTTTCCGGGAATACGACAATTAGCGAAGATTTGCATGTGCATTATTAATTTGGGAGTACTGTACTTATGTTTGATTTGATCGGACGAGTTCGGCCGTTGACGTACGAGCATAGTTCGGCCGATGACGGATTTGGTGTAACTCTACCGTAAGGATCTATATGCCTTTTTTTACGAGGGAGAAATCTTCGGAAAATTCCCATCCTTCAGAGATCCAGCGATTCCTACTCAATAAAACCTCCTTGCCGTTCTGCGTATGTTGAAAGGCTCCGGGATCTCCTACGAACCGCGCCGGTGACTTCCTTGCACGAAGCCTCGTTTAGACCTAAAGACTCCATACCACACTTGCCTCAGTATGCGGCTCGCATAATTACCTACTCAGCAAACGTCCATGTAGCGAAACGTCCAACTATTAAATGGTTTCTATAGCACTGAATACAATAATTTGCCACCTAGACGTTCTACTGTAGGTACTGACAATTTCTGACAGTTGGTCGTTTTGCTACATGGACGTTTTACAGGTAAGGGCATACTGCTCATTAGACGTTTTGCGCAGTGGTACATTTACTACTTACTTACAATCATGAAGCGTGAAAGGCACACAAAGAGAATAAGAAAAGGTATACACCGGTAAATGCTGCTAAATATTTATTAATGGTATATGTAACTAATATGTAAAATAAATTTAAACTCTCAAACTGATATATTTATTTATTCTAATGACATTATTTTGACTCTCTACCAGCTTATGCTAGATAGCCTTTTACTAAATAGGCGTAGTTCTCTTTTTTAAATTTGCAATAGCTCTTTTTGTGACGACACGCTTCCAATTAACTCAATTTCAAGAAAAATCATCATTGAAGTTATATCGAGTATTGATACGCAACATACATGAGCATCAATTTTGTCAATCGATTTTTTTAATCGAATCTTTATGAAACTATTCAACCTCAGGTCCTGAAACAATATAGTCGAATGAAAAAATTGATAGTTCAATTTAAAAACAAATACTTAATGTGTTGTCTGTGAAACCAAAGATCGTCCTCGTATCATATTTATAATTTTTGTTTGGGTAAGCGATTCAATATAAACAACTGCTCGTTATTTTCCAACACACATTATGGTTGCACAGAAAACAACAAATTTAATGATAGTATTAATATCTATTAATTTAATTGTTTACAGAAATACTTAGGTAATATTACTATTTAATTATTTTGAACGTAAGCAATGGTTTAAAAACTCTCAACAACTTTTCTCTAAAATACGTTAGTATCTCCTGACATAATGGTTGTTAGTAAAATGAACATTATTACTGGTATGAAGACAACAGGAAGTTCTTGGAATTAATTTTCACCTTACCTCTAGCTAATCACAGAACAGCATAGGTATCGCTATAAAATTGATATATTATAATTTGTCACCAATTCGTTTGAGCAATCACGCCACCCTGAAGACCGATCCGACACCCGAGCATACTAGGCACAGCTCCTGCCACACCCCAACCTGCCTCGGATACACAGATCACTTCCAAAACATAGTGCAACCTGTTAAACGTCCGCTGTCCCACTTAATAAGAATATGCGTATTGCGGGTACTGACTTGTTCTGTGTTGTTGCTTGACTGGTCAGCAGCGACGGACCGTTAGAACCTCGGTAAGCGCCCGCCGGATCCCTTGTGACGTCCGAAGGCCGCCGGGCCCCGCGACCCGCCGTGATACCACGCCACCGCCTCTGCTCGCGCCCTCCCATTCTACTTCGCTTACATTAACGCAACCATTAAAAGTTATTAATTAAAATCAAATATAGCTAACGATCGTAGACTATAAAAATGCCCATTTTTTATAGTCTTATATTATACCTACCTTTATCGTGAAATAGAACATCTATAACAAATCAAATTCGAAGAAGATTATAAAGTTATGAGGTATAATACATTTGCATAGTGTAAAAAATATATTTGGCTTGTCTGTAATGATGGAGTTACGTGTCCTCCACACACATTTTTCAAATATAACATGAATATGTACAAAACATTGTAACCGTTTTAGTAGCAGTTCAATGTCCTAGTCGCTCTTTTGATTTAAAAGTCTTTAAAAGTCCAAGTTGGTTGCAACATGTTACCGGCGTACAATGCGAGGGGCGAGCGGGCGGCACGGCGAGTGGGGCCCGGGCCGCGTAGTAGCATGGGTCATACATCGCTTGCGCGACGGCCGCGCGCACGCACCGTTGAATGTGGCTGCGCCCGAAGCTTCTCATTACTTCACTATCTGTTCTGTAACTGTCCTGACGCATGCCCGACCGGGGGCGATCACGCTCACTTCATCTGTCTCTGTGTTCCGTCTGTTCGGCTGCCCGTCTACGTTCATTTCGATGGCATTGTGTCGCCTAGGATGTCTTGGATTTCATTACTTTTGCGAATGTTACTCATTGTTACGATGCGCATTCTATTAGATTTCCTGTACATACTATCTTACTAGGCCGTAGATTACCGTACCTCCATCACACAGATTTGTTTGATACGTTTCATCCTTTCCTCAACTCGGAGAAATGTTTCGTAGGCGTCACGGCCGTAGCCCGCGGCAGACGTTGCGCTCTCGGCGGCGGTGGCAGAAGTAGGTACTGGGACACCGACTTGTCTGCCCATGTTGACTATGGCTGTTCATAACACGGAATGCTTATACCATAAGTTGAGGTCTGCTTAAAGCAACTATTAGTCTCGACTACACTTTTGGCTGCACACGTGGAAACGCTTCTTCTTTCATTTATGTGTTTAGGAAAGATCGATTGGAATCTATATGTTGAAAAATTGTACCTATAACGTTGGCACGAAGCTGTTTGACGTGCTTACTTTATGTATTTTTATTTCGGTGTTCGTTTGAATGTTTTGTTACCCTTTTAGTTAATGTCCCTTTTTGACGTATGTGTTAAAGCGATAAACGGTTTCAGACTCCCACTCCAACGTAGTTCTTAATATAAAATGTAACAGATATCGCCCGATGTTATACCCGCAACCGCTCATTTGTCGTTTTTATTCATTCATTATGTTATGTTGTCCGGACAGTTTTTTAATATGCTTACATAACCGTAACCAAAATTTAAATAATAATTAACAAAATGAAAATAAATTGATAATAAAACACCCACTTGCGTCGAAGTATCTCTCCAGGAAATGGTTATTTATGGTTTGAGATTATTCAGCTCGTGGCATTTCGAACATAGCTGATCGTTGTTACGGACTTTTTTTCACCTAAAGACAAAAAGTCATTTACATAAGAGCAATAATTTTTTTACCATCTCAAAATTATATTTTAATGTAAATCGTTTGTGGCCACAGCCAGTTATAGTTAATCTCTAGTGATAATGCTTAGGTATGATAGGGATAGATGAGCGGTAGCGGGTAGTGTTGCGTCGGGCGCGGGTAGTGGGTAGCGGGTGTTGTGTGGCAGGCACGGCGACGGGGCGCAAGGGCAGCATGTGGGCGGCGGTGCCCGCGCTGCCGGCGGGCGCGGGCGACGGCGACGGGGACGTGCCCCTCGGGCCGGGCCAGCTGCCGCCGCGCGGCGACCACCTGCCGCCGCTGCACGCCGAGATCAACATCAGCATCATCATGATCAAGGGACAACTCGAACTGGAGGTGGGTCTGCATATCCTGCAACCACCTAGCACCCTGGCATACTTGCGCTACTACCGACCTCGCTTGGCTTCTCAAATGGAGATTGGTCCACGGCCGACGGTTTATCGTGCCCTCCGAAGCATTGAAAGCAGAAAACTCAAACAGTTTTTATCCAACTACCGACTGAGACATCCAACGCCTAGAGGTGAGGCCAAACGAGCGTAATTTTGTGAGTTGTGAAAAATTCGGTTGCATTCTGTCTGATCAGCGCAATCTGATTTGTCAATTTCAATAGGACGAAAATCTTGCGACGCTAATTAATCGACTCACCACTCACAAAAATACGCTCGTTTGCCCTCACCCTAAATTGTGTCTCAAGCCGCTCCAGCATGTGCCCAAGCGCTTTTACTTATACCTACTTAGGTGGGGTCTAATTCACGTCGCTTGTTGCAATCTGTTTTTACTGGCATACGAGCCACCTGATAGTTATTGGATAATCGGTCATCCTCGATAGCCGGTTAGTGAGAGGAAATTTAAATAAGTGTAACATATGATAGGTATCACACGCGCGACGGGTGTACGGCGTGAACGGCGAGGTGCCCGACTCATACGTGAAATGCTACCTGCGCGACGGAGACAAGTGGCTGCACAAGCGGAAGACGCGCGTCGTGCGCCGCACCACCGAGCCGCACTTCAAGCAGACGCTCAAGTATCAGGTACGTCTGCGTCTGTCAGTTGAAGCTGTAGAAATAGGTACGAGTGTAAATAAAAAATCCTTCTGCGATGGTAATTTTTAATAATAAAAAGTTCTTGTATATCGACGGAATGACCTCCAATTCCACTGAGGCCAAACGAGCATAAATTTTTCAGTTTTGAGTCGCATAATTTCTGCCAATTTCGGTTTCATCATAAGTTTGCCTTTTTGATGCGTAAAACAAGCTCTCCGAATTGCACTACTTGCAACGTCGCTGATGACTTATTTCATGTGTTAATGGAATGTGTTCTAAACGAGGCAACTAGGATTAGTCTAACTTAGATTTAAGTGTAATTGGACAGTGTAATATAATACTGGCAGATCCCCTTTGGGACTCTGCAAGAAAGATTGTAAAATTGGTTGCTAGATAAGTTTTAATTTCGTTTTTTACATAGGGCATTATACATGTAACCAGGGCGGCATGTTCGTTTTTTAGGGACAAAGCACTGAGGTGGTAACATATATACTATATCAATGCGACAAAGCCCTTTAAAATTGATTTAAAAAAAGGAGTTGTCGATATCCATAGAACGAAAATCTTGTGTCAAAATATTTGACTCACATCTCAAAAAATTACACTCGTTTGGCCTCACAATGAAGATGCTTCCAGGCAAGCGAAGCCCTCGGCCGTACGCTTGTGGTGATGCTGTGGCAACGATGCGGGGGTTTCGAGCACAACCTGGCGCTAGGCGGCGCCGAGATCTCGCTGGACAAGCTCACCCTGCCACAGCGCACCTACGGCTGGTACCCGCTGTTCCCTGCCACCTCGCTCGCCGCCGACGAGTCGCCCGATTGATCCAGGGAGCCGTCGCCGGAGCGCCGCGACTACTAGCGCCCCCCGACGGCTTCGGTCCCTAGCCATGATGTGCACTGCTACCATTGCTCCCCTCGCGTGACGACTGGTTCTATCGTGTCCTAAAACAACTCTTACGTTACTTAAGTGCAGGAATGACTACGATTTAGCTCAATATTCACAAAACTGGGTTTCTTTGTCAGTCTGGAACGACGAAACCCCATCAACTGTCTATGAGCACACAAACAACCATGGTTGCGTTTCTTTACTACCGTTTGGCACGCAAATGTGTGGCTGTTTGAGTGAAATCGAAAAGTGTAAATCGTAGTCTTAAGTACCTGCAACAAGTTTAGTGATGTGAATACGGTGAGATTCAACAAAAAAATAACACTATTTCTATATGTAGTCGACATTATTTGCATTTCTGTGTGTTAGATTGATTGTTACAATTCATAAGGCAGTACGATATTATGTCTTCTTATGTCTTAAATGTCTTAAATGCAAACACCAATAAACTCAAATAAAAACAAGCCTTCTTATAAACTTCTTGTAATCATTAAAATGCAAAGTTGGACTATGTAATAAAAGTAAACTTCATATAAAAACCTTTTTACCTTTCGAGAATAACTTAATAATATCAACATTCTTAGGGTAATTATATAAAAAGGAGCTTATGGGATGCTTAAATAATTTTACTGATATTGTGGACGTATGCTTTATAATTAGTTAAATAATGTAATATAAATATTAACAACTTCAATTCTTACATTACGCTAAAGTTAAACCAATGTTTTTCCCTATACGAGTTATTTCAAATATACCATGAAACAATTAATTCTTGAAAAAACTACTATCTGCGAATGTGAATCTTCTAAACGGTATATGCTAAACATGCATTTGTAGACATTTTATATGTGGTATGTATGTAGCGGATATATATGTAATGATTGATTCTTAGAAAATAATTATAGATAGTACATATATTCACTATTTAAAATAGTTTAGGAGCTTCACGTCTTCTTTCAAGTCATAATAAGTCTAAAATAAACTCGTGTCTAATTTTTTACAATCTACAATATTATTATCGTACCCTACAAAACTTCGTATGTTTTAATTTTCTTAAATTGTATTTTTCATAAAGTAAATTGATCAGCCATAATCAACTTTCTGATCACTCATATCACTTGAACACTGAATCGAATTGAACTCGAATCACTTCATGAACATATGTATTTTAAAATGATATCATGTCATTCGCTATAAGTACCTAAATACTCTCACGATTTTCATATTAATAGAATAGGTAATGTAAGAAGTAACTCTAGTTAATTTCTAACTGATTTTGGTAAAGTATAATGAGACAAAATGTTGTGTATTTGATATACCTATTATCTTATAGACTCGTAACCCCATCTTTAAACTTTGCCTTACAACTCATAGATTTCTTAAGTAACTCTAGTGGATAAGTACGACTAGGTAGGTACTATTCTTCCAAGGTTGTGCTTTAGTGATTTTCCCTACAAAGCTAATCTACACGCCGACACCGTTGGCACTCTATTGTTTGTATCGAAATACATACATAATGTATCTTTAAAGCTGTAAATATCTATTAAAATTATTTTTCAAAATTTCTACGCACAACTATTTTCGTGATAATCTTTTATATGCTAGCATCAAATGTACACATCTCTGAAAATACTATCTTGTAGTAAATATCACAAAGTGTATCTTACAGATGTAGGTTAGAGCCAGAGATATGGCCACCACCAACAGTGCTAACAACTCGAAATTCTTTATTCTTGGTAGAATAAATACATTATCAAACCTGTAGTGGACGTGGAACACAATATTACGTAGCGAAGTGTGATGAGTCCATCCCTTGCGCCACGGCCTAGTTTTTTAATAAATTACCTTTTACTGTCGATGTTAGATACAGTCTACATATCTACGCGAGAGATTATATAAATACATCATCTCGTCGAAATCTGTGTTCTTCCAATGCTGTCTTAGCCTAATGGCGCTTGACAATATACCTTCCCATTCCTCGTCATTATCAAAATCATTAAATTTGTAGTCATTTTATATAGATGAGACTTCCGTATATTCATCGCCTTAATTTTATTCAGTCGTATATGTATTAGATATCGTACAATTACTAAGAGAGAGAGAGATAATATAATACTTTATGATATTAACATGATGCAATACAGGTACCTATCCAATCGTTGAGTATATTTTTACACTATATTTTCCGTTAACTATTTTAGCGAAATTATATTATGAAAGCTGTAAAGAATATGATATTATGTATTTAAATTATTCATTATCAATGAAGTCTAGATATTTAAAAAGTTTAATTATAACTATCAATTCTGACTTACGTTGGAATTGATTATTTACGCTTACTATCTTTATAATTTAGTATAATACATATTATTCTAAATAAGATTGAAATGTATAAATATCGAGTAACATTGTTGTGCCTCTATATGACCCCCAAGAGCAAGTATTTTCTTGTTAGATACATATTGCGCGATACATATCCCGCAGTCGCCGGCCAATCGGGACACACTAGTGTGTATTTCATTATTATTATAAATTTTATTACTTACCTATTTGGTGTTGTATACTCTACTGCTTCTATGCAGGCGCCTCTCTACGAGCTATCATTTCTGTACTTATTTTCGCGGTGATTACTGATTATTACGCGGTGTATTGAATGATGAATTTACCGCATCGTCATATTTTGTGAATCTTTTTTATTTTCATGCAAGTTTAGACTAAATAAAAAAGGATTGCATATAATTTTTTACTCGTATTGGAACTTGATATTGTTATAATTTTTATCTACATGAAGTAAACTGATATAGATATTGATAATAGAAATTGAGATTGATATTGCATTTAATATTTATATTTAACTCTTTTCAGTAATCATTGTGAAATCGAAGTCGATCTACTTAGTAAATTAATATGTGTCAAAATATATTTAAAATAAATGTGATAACAAGTGGGTTTATTATAGCGATATAAATATTAAATTGTTTTATTTTAAAACCTGATCCCGTTCATATATCATATCAAAGATATACTGATATACCACATAGATAGTCAACAAGCTCTTCTTTGACTCATTGGGATCGTTATTATTTTGTAGTAAGTTTAAAGAATTTTTTTTAGGTATTAAATTTACCTCAAACAGGAGCAACACATTATGAAACCAAAATAAAATTTGTCGTAAACCTACTTCAAATGGTGGTGAATTATTAACGCTTCAGATTACGAGTGTAGTGTACGTTACTTGGTTTAATTAACAATCAAACGAACTCTGTGAAATTATGTGAGCGATTTAATCGAAGTGATTATAAAGTTATATAATTAGTGGCTTAACTTTGGCCTCTATCTTGAGTTCAATTCCCATGCAGACAGGCATCAATTAATGCGCTAATGACCAATACGGTACTCTTTTATACCCGTAGCAAACATGAAATTTAGAAATATACTTCGATCAAATCTTTTCAATTTGAGGGGAGCCCTGTTATCAGTACATATTATCTAGGTGGCTAAGGACAGGTTTCGGTGACGGGAGTTTATGATACCTTTGAAGAAAAAAAACAGAAACAATACTTAGGTATGTATTTATTAACCGAAATGGACATTATGTCTACTGTCTTATTAAATGTATAAATTATGTACAACTACAAACACTTTTTAGAAACAATACTTACTTAGGTATGTATTCATTAACCGAAATGGACATTATATCTACTGTCTTATTAAATGTATAAGTTATGTACAACTACAAACACTTGAATAGTTATATTTATATTGCAGCTGAATAATATGTCATGCAATTTCGACAAAATTTGAATTTAGCTCTCTTGACTCTTGACTCTGCGCCAGTGTGAGCTGACCCTAAGGCGTCGTCCTAATTGGCAGCGATCGTACGATGGCGCGATGCGTTTTTTCGTCTCCGATCGAAGTGATCGTGCGATGAGCCAACAGGTGTCCTAATAGATCGCACGATGTCCATCGTACGATGTCGTCGCAAGATGGCGTCGCGCTCACCAACGCCATTTTAACCATGGCTCTTTACAGAGATGCACAGTTTTTGCTGTCGGGCAATATTGCTTTGAAAATCGCAAACGACATTGAAAAAAGGAAACTTAGACCACATTATATACTTTATAGATCCAGGAATCTGCGCGGTGATTTTTTCAACCATTATTTTGATGTACGAAATAACTAAGAAGACTTAATTATACGATTATTTGTCCATGTCAAAAGAAACATTTGACTATATCTGCAATGGAATAGTTACGTAGTAGTAGTTACGTAATTGTAATCATAGAGTGACCAACTTTAAAATAAATAATAGGACACTCAAAAGAGATCTGTTGCTTAGATTACATGATCGCACGATCAAACCCATCGTACGATCGTTATTAAGCATTTCATGTGCTCGCACGATTACTTACGAGGTTAAAATAGGACACTCTGATGAAATATGTATGTTTGAACCCATCGCACGACGAGAACGCATCGCGCCCTCGTACGATCGCTTTCAATTAGGACGACGCCTTACAATGATACTTAGAAGATGTTTGCTAGACGTGCGCGTAGTCGGCGGGCCCGCACCAGCGCGCCACGTGCCGCAGCAGCGCGGGCGCGGCGCGCGCGCGGCCCGTCTGCGCCGCCTGCGCCGTGCGCGACCACGCCTCGCGGTTCGCGCACCGACCTGCACACAGCGTGCCGTCAATTGTTCAATATCCTATTACTATTTGTTCATAGATGAACTATTAAACTTATGTGAAAACTAGCTTTTACCCGCGGCTCCGCCCGCGTGGGAAAAGGGAATTAACAATGCCATCTACTAACAACATCCGGAATTAAATATCTAGAAAATAACAAAACATCGATATCTTCCCATGGGCATGTTTTACCGCAGTAAAAAGTAGCCTACGTCACTCTCCACCCTCCTCACTATCTCCACACACAAAAACCATACCATATAATAGCTTCGTTGCGACGTGAAAGCCGGACAAACAAACAAACACACTTTCACATTCATAATATTAGTATGGATGATTTCAGATCAATATAAAATCTGACGCTTTGATCGTAAGATTTAGCTGTGAAACATGAGGAATAATTTTACGCAATCGCTCGATTGACATAGCTCGGGCATTAACCAATAGCATTTTGCACACGATTGTGAACTGATTGTTTTCCATGGGGAGCTGCGTGTATCCAATTGACTAAAGCATATAAATCGATGGGTGACAGATAGTGACAATATTTCATAGGCGCTTCCTTGATTAGAATAGCTTAAGGAAAACTGTCCTGGTGGATTTCGGATGTGAAAATCTTGCTATGTACCTACTTCGGGTGACGAGAAAATAAGAACCCTCAACATTATAGCCCCCACCGTTCGAGAAACGTGCATATGGCTTACATGTGGAGGTGGAGACACGTGCCCAATAGTGGGTCGCCCGAATAGCTTAACATTAGAATTTTATTCACAAGACAATTGAATGCGTTGATAGTTAATTTTGGTATCCACGTACCATTAGTGAAGGTGCGGTACGTACCATTAGTGAAGGTGACCAGCCGCGCCCCGAGCGGGTATCCGGTGAGAACGCAGCACGGCTCGCCCTCCGCCACGCTGGCGGCGTAGCGCCCGCGCCCGTCCACGGGCAGCGTCTGCACACACACACACATACACATACACGTACACATAAAAATCCTTTGCATCAAATAACTATGTTTGTGTGTCAGCTAAAAACTCAATAGTCGTACCTATTCGGCGGATAGTCACTGATATTTTCTCCTTGACGTATACAAAGACGTACCATCGTACCATTTCCCTATCTTATTCTAATAATTCATAGCGTTAGAACTCTCGATTAATCGAACGATTTATGAATCTTTTAAGTATGGTGTTTTGAATATGGTTGTTCGTTTTATGTTTAACAAGGTAACAAAAGAACATTCAGTAGAATCTTCAACAGTGTAGTAATAATAACATTACTGCTGCCGTACAATAATACAGCCTCTTATGTTACCTGGCCGGCGGTGACCAAGTTGCTATCGAACTCGGCACTCACTCGAGAGGAACGGGTTTAAATCCTACAAGCACCTAAAAATTTAATATCAGTTGCTGTAACAGTGAAGAAAAAACAGCACGAGGGATCAGGAGGTATGTGAAGTCTGCAAATGCACACTTGGCAAGCGAGCTAGACTATAGCTTAATGCCTACCCTCTATCTGAAAGGACAACCCACCAACCACCCATGGCCCCACCGACCTCATGTCATGAGGGCCGAATCATGGGAGACAAGCTCCCTACAAATTATTTCTCTCCTCCTTGTCCCTTTTCTCTATTACTAGCCTCTCCCCCGCGGGGGCTGGACGCCACATTTACGCCTCTGGCGTCGGCGCATGCTTGCTCTGTCTTCTTTGCGTTCCTAAGTGCGTGCCATTTGTAGCAGAAAGCTACAAGATTCCTATAGTATCTGAAAGGACAGTGGGACAAAGAGAGGTTAGTGGTGGTGATGTGGGTACTGCGGCTACGGTACCTGGTCGACCGCCTGGTCCATGGAGACGGCGAGCACCCAGTCGCGCTGCTCGTCGAGCGGCGCGCCGCGCACCACGCCGCGCTCGAGCAGCAGCGGCCGCCGCGCCCAGTCCGTGCACTCTGCCCGACACACATCGTTGGAATTTTTGACGGGATAACGTCTTATATATCAGCAACACGAACGAAAAAGTGTGACGTGATTTGTCGTTACCTCGCTCTGACGTCATGAGGCGTTATTGACAACCGTTTCCATGGCTACTAAATAGGGAACAACTTGCTCAGTGTAGGGAACTGTCAAAATAGATATATAGACTTGTCTGTTGTCTGTTAACTTTGTATTTTCAATTCTCCTTTTTTTTTTTGTATTGTATTTTTTTTTTATGGATACAGGATAGCAAACGAGCTAGCAGCACCACCCATCCGCTGCCGCCATTGACAACTGTGACTGACTTTGAACAAGACTCGATTAGGGACTGGGATGGTTAGTCCAATTAGTTGAGAAAGTTAATTAGAACATTAGTTGGTCAGTTCGTTAGTAGGTATGAGGACTGGGGACTGTTAGTGATAGTTAGTCCTGTTAGTTGGTGTTAGTAATAGTCCAGTTAGTACTTTTTAGTAGGAGTCTCGTGTGTTGCTACCCTTGAGGACTAAGATGGTCGCCTCTAAAGAAGTGTAACCGGAATCCACACCTTTCCAACCGGACCACAATTGCTTTAAAAACAATGATCACACGGCAGAAATGGTACTAGGTACCGTGGCGGGCGGTGGTACTGCCCCGGGCGAACTCTATATGGAACCAATTAGCTTTCATATAAAACCTATTTGGTTCCCTATAGGCTCTACCACCTATTAAACAGTTCTGTTAACTCACCGAATTCGGTGTAATCGAGCAGGTGCGCAGAGTCCTCGTCGGCCGCCTCGGCGAGGTCCAGGCAGTGGTTGAGCAGCACGAACGCCTCGCGCGCGCCGCCCGCGCCCTCCGCCCGCACCGCCGTCCCGCACAAGTAATACGCTGTTCATAACCATTACAATGGAACTCAACAAATTATTGACAAACAGGCATACAGGCTGATGGTGAATGGGCACCGTCGCATAAGGAGACGTGCGACGCATAACAGGTGCGTTGCAGGCCATAATTTTTTTTTTAAAAAACCTTAACTCTTTAAATGCTTCAATGTTATATTCCATCATTGTCATCAACAATGTCAGACTAGCTGTTTCTTTTTGCACACATACGGTCGTTCCAGCACAAGCGCTTACACGCGAGTTTCATTTCGCTCTTCTAAAACCCGAACGCACGTGCGTTCTTTTTGGGAACTAACCCCAAAGATTTTTATTTTTATTTTATTTTATTTATAAAAGCATAGATATCATAAGATAGCATCTAGTAGTATAACCGGCGAACACGTCACTCACCCACATCGGCCACAATTATATCAGTGTAGCGAGGCAGAGCTCGCGCTGCCTTGGACGCTATTTGCGGAACATGTAGAGCCATCAACAATGTCAGCGCCTGAAAATGTACCATTGATAGTTATTGCCACTATTCGCTCGCCCATCAAAATAAAGATATTTAAGCGGTGATAGCCCAGTGGCTATCGAACTCGTCTCTCACTCGACCGGTCCGGGATCAAAACCAAGCGGCACGCACCATTTACTTTTCTAAGTTAGTCGCGATTTAAGAAATTAAATGTCACCTCCTGTCACGGTGAAGGTAACATCGTGTGGTAATCGTTTGCATTGATGAAAGCTCTCCATAATATTCTCGAATGCATGTGAAGTCTGCCATCCACACCTAGTAGTAGTCCACCACGCTAGCCTAAGGCCTAAGCCCACCCGTTCCCAGAGGAGACCCTTGCCCAATGGGACAAGGAAAGGGTTGTGGTGGAAGCTGTGATAATCGAAAGTCGGGTCAACGATCACGGACTCTTACTGAAGAGTTCGGAGATCTTCATCAATGATTACGGACTCTTACTGAAGAGTTCGGAGATCTACGTTAAGTAACTCCCATAAGACAATTACCTTAATTTTTACAACGTTCGCGGAAGTGAATCGGACCAAATAGAACATTAATTGTAATGGCTATAGCCTTTACCGCGTACGATATTGTTATCATAGAATTAGATAATACTAGCTGTAGAAGTAACAGAACATTTCAGTTACTTCAATATGGTAATAGGATAATGAATTGTAAATATTTCCTAGGCAAGGTTGATGAGAACTTGACAAATGCTACAAACCTGCAGAGATCTATCATCAGCCCCCGCGGCAACCATGACCGTTGCGGCATCGCACATCGCCGAGAACGCCTTCGTTGCCATGGAGACGCGCACGAGGATCTCCTCGCAAACGGCCTTCGCCAACGGCGCGTCTGCCGCGGACACCGATGGCGCATCCGACTCCTCGACGGCGAGGTACTGCCGCAGCGCGTCCAGGGCCTGCGTGAGAGCTTCCGGGGCCTCTTCGCTTTCGATGTCCACGCCCTCTAAGCGCTGTCAAATTATAAATAATAATAAATAATAAATATCTTGGACATTCTCACACACGGCCATCTGACCCCAAAGTGGGCGCAAGCCTGTGTTATGGGTGTCAGAGACTGATATACATACATAGATATTTTTAAATACATACTTAAATAGATAATATTGACATCCAGACACAGAACAAATACAAGTGTTCGTCACACGAATATTTATCCTGAGTGGGATTCGAACCCACGACCTTTGGCGCAACAGGCAGGGTCACTACCGATTGCGCCAACGGGCCTGTCACATTGACACATTCTTTTCAGGAGTTCGGCGTACTAAACCACGTTTTATTTACTTATTTGTTTTATCTTAAAAAATTGACCGCAGACTGGATTCGAACTCACAACCTTCAACTACGAATATTTATGAAAATATGTATTATGTATGTAAGTAAAAATCGTTTGTTTGTTAAAAAAAGCAGTGTCATCATCATCATCATCATCAGCCTTTAGCGGACCTCAGCTGGACATAGGCATTGTAACTAACTTTAATAGATGAAATAAGATATAGTAATTGTACCTAGTTCTAGACTAAGTAAACTATCAAAATCTTTTATGGGAAACTGTGTTCGCTTCTGCAATAAATTGTAAATTTTGAAAAGAGTAACTACGAGTTTCTTGCCGTGTTCTTCTCGGTTCACAGCATTGTAAACCGGCGGCAGATAAAAAAAGTAATGAGATACATTCAAAAACCATATACTTAATATGATAAAATAAATTAATCTGAATCTGAATCTACTGGGTGAAAAGAGTGTTGGTTGTGTCTGGTTGACCAACAGCTCTTTGATAGTTATGGTTTAGTTAGATGGAGCGAGAAAAGAAAAGACGTGAATGTGAATAAAAGGTATCTATTGTTTTCTTTCACAACTGTCTGTAGCACTCTTATAACTAATAATAATTACTTTACTGGTTAATTAAAGGTAATTAATGGTTATACATATATTAAATGGTTTAGAAATGGTATGGTTTAATACGCGGCGCCTCGAGCGGCTGCTGGTCACGCACTGCTAGATAAGGTAAATGGTATGAATACGCGGTGCCTCAAGCGGCTGCTGGTTGCGTACTGCCCGGTAATTCGGGCAAAAAAGTAAGTCAATTGCGCGTCATACACCTTACAGTGCAAAACGCACAATCGCTGAACTGTTCGATTCCTCGAACACTGGGCATATTCTAACCATATGAGCCACCACGATCCGGCCGAAAGCCGAAGTAAAATTCGTCATACGGGGACGTCATGTGGCAGCCTTTAACATACAATCCTACGGGTTAGGCTCTGCGCAAACGGGCCACCGACCACAGCCACCGGTGGCCAGCGACAGCCACTTAACATAAACTTTTGGTGGCCGCCACCGGCTACACGTGTGCGGCGCGTCTATACAAAATATGAAAAAGTTTATGTTAACGGTACGATAACGTACTACGATAATACGGTAATACGATACGTAACGAGCCTTAGTGTTAACGGTAAGTCCCGTACCGGACTAGTGTTGAAGAGATGCGCGGCGTACCGCAGCGCGTAGTGCGGAGCGCGCGCGCCGGCGTGCGCCAGGCAGCGCGCCCAGTGCCCGCCACGCGCCAGCTTCTCCAGCGCGGACGACTCCGCCTCCTCCTCGGCCTCCGCGGCGGACTGCGCCTGCGCTTTCACTTCCTCTTCTTCCTCGTCCAATGCCTCGGCTGAAGGCCCTGTTTGGTAGCATTTTCAGTCTGAAATTCTTTGTGTGGCTGACATAGCTGGGTCCCACTATTATTTACATATTGCTCCATCTACACTCATTGAAATAAGGGACAATATTATTATATGTATAGCCTACTCGCCGAGAGTAAATTAAGATTACAATAACATCCCGGAATAGCATCTGGGGTGCGTATTGTTTTCTGTTTCATACATTTAATAAAATTGTTTAAATTATCGTTGTTTTGTTGTTAGTTACGTTTAACAAACAAGAACTTGTGTAGGAACTCAACACAGAGGGTCTTACTCTTCAGTAATAAAATTGTTTACCATTTATTTTTTTAATATCATTGTTAGGTAAAGGCTTATAATCAGTATAGAACTGATTTCTTTTTCGTTTTATTAACTCTCGGCGAACGTTTTTGACCCATACACAAAGTGCACTATTAACTTACGCCTCTTAAGTTATTTTTGTGGAAAATAAATACAAGTTAACAAATGTTTCGCTATAAGCGTAACATTACTAAGTACTAGATTGATAGAGTTATAATCACTATAGCGCGAAGATTAATTACCAGCTTCACCATCCGCGCCCTCCGCCAGTGCCGCGCGGAGTTGCTCGCCCACCTCGCTCTGCCCGATGGCGGCGAATCTGTAACACAAGTGTCGGCTCGAAAGTGTAGCTCTGAACAAATTCGGAGGGAATGGCTGCGAATGGCCGTATCAATTCTGGCGAACCAATCACCGCTTACTACTTAAATTTCGACTTCTGCGCATCAAGGTTAGAGCTAAATTTTCGTGCCACTAACAGTACTATGACAATGAGATTTATTTTACAGATTAAGCCTCTCGAGTGATTCATTTAGATTAGACGATCTTAGCGTAACAGGACAGCTTCCGGAAATAATTACTGACTATTTAGACAAGCACAATAGCGTCCATAGTGCAATGGCTCGCGCGCGTCGAATCAATGTGATTGACAGAGAATCGACGGGCGCGGTCGGTTTGTGGTTGGGTGACTGCTAGTGACAAAATTTAACGGACGCCACCGTGTTTCGAAGGGCACGTTAAGCTACAATCATTTGACGTTAAGTTACAATCTTTGACAGGCCCGTTGGCGCAATCGGTAGTGACCCTGTCTGTTGCGCCAAAGGTCGTGGGTTCGAATCCCACTCAGGACAAATATTCGTGGGATGAACACTTGTATTTGTTCTGTGTCTGGATGTCAATATTATCTATTTAAGTATGTATTTAAAAATATCTATGTATGTATATCAGTCTCTGACACCCATAACACAGGCTCGCGCCTACTTTGAGGTCAGATGGCCGTGTGTGAGAATGTCCAAGATATTTATATTTATTTATTTACTAGTGGACGCCCGCAGCTTCGCTCGCGTAGAATTAGACCCATTAACGACGTCTACCCGTCTAACGACTTCAAAAACGGCAAAGTTTCATACTAACTTTGCACCCCCATTTTACCCCCTTAGGGGGTGAATTTTCAAAAATCCTTTCTTAGTGCTCCCTACGTTATAAAAGGAACCCCTGTGCAAAATTTCAAGTTTCTAGCCTTTATAGTTTAGGCCCTGCGTTGATAGGTCTAGTCAGTCAGTCAGATAGGTTTAGTCAGTCAGTCAGTCAGTCAGTCACCTTCTCCTTTTATATATATAGATAGATTATTTGACTGACCTCTCCGCGAGCATGTCGGCGGCCTGCCGGCGGCGCGCGGCGGGCAGGCGGTCGCGCGCGAGGCGGGCCGCCCGCAGCGCCGCGCGCTCCGCCAGCCGCGGCGCGCCGCCCGCCGCGCCCGCCGCGCTCGCACCCGCCAGCAGCTGCACCGCCTCCCACCACTCTCCCCTAACACAGAGCCAAATGTACTAATCGTACGAATAAAAATGGTTGTTTTACGGAATGTCGGTTTACGGACGATAGATTACGTGATAACGTCATAATCATAAAAAAAAAAGGAGAATTGAAAATACAAAGTTAACAGACAACAGACAAGTCTATATATCTATTTTGACAGTTCCCTAGACTGAGCAACTTGTTCCCTATTTAGTAGCCATGGAAACGGTTGTCAATAACGCCTCATGACGTCAGAGCGAGGTAACGACAAATCACGTCACACTTTTTCGTTCGTGCTGCTGATTTATAAGACGTTATCCCGTCAATAGACGTGTGGCACTCGGAGACTGCCGCGGTAAAGCTATTGCATAGCATTTTTTATCAACTTATGCAATTATAATTATTTATTGATTTTATTTATGCAGTATTTTTTTTTCTTTGTTTTTGATTGAGATTGCGGGGCGAAGATAATCCCCCTCTTCGCCCGCTTCGCATGCGCAGTAACGCCGATACAACCAATGCCACCTAGAGGCGAGTTGCTGAACTAAAGCGACAAGCGTGATATTTCAAAAATTCATTAAAAGTTCTGCTATTCATCGATAGATGGCAATATCACCGCTGTGCCAGTCGGAGTGGGGGTGTTAGGTTATTTCCGTTACGGAATTTCTGGATTCGGTCTCCACGCTCAAGGCCCGCGATAGAAGCTATGCAATAGCTTAAAAATAGAAATTGTTTCAAACGCATAGGAATGACGTTAAAAAAATCGTATCTAAAACATAACCAAAGCTACAGTATACATTAGAAAACGTAACGTAACGCACTGAGCTTTGCAACGGTCGTTTTCAATATGACCATTTGTGTCGCATAGTTCGGGTGATTTGTAAGTTATCTTAAACTTACAGTATATCTAAACTTATCATGAGCAACTTAATCAAATTAACCACCCGAAATTATATACGTGAGTTGTAAAAAAAATGAATGAGGTTATTAGAATAGCATTTTTACATACCTTGAAGCCTACTTTCATAGTTTATAGGTTTGAAAACATTTCATTGTATACCTGTCGGCGTGGTCGGCGGCGCGCTGTAGCAGCGGCGGCACGGAGGGCGGCACGGGCTCCGCGCCGTCCGGCAGGTACTCGCGCGACACGCGCGCCGCCTCCTCCCACAGCTCTGCCCGGGTCAAATCACATAAATAATTTTTTTATTTTTTATTTCTCGCTTTACAACTGTTTTTGATTAAATGTTTATAGGTACCTAAAGTAATTCCAAATTTAAAAAAAAATAATTATTGACTGACCAAGTTCCTTGTAGTGCTGCACGATCTCTCTTGGGCGGTTGGCGCGGATCATGAGCGCCTCGAACTGTGGCAGGTCGCCGCGCTCCGCCGCCGCGCGCGCCCCTTCTACCAGCACTTCTTCCACCTAGCCAACAACATATAAATAAATTGTATCGTATAAGTAGTCTTTATCAAGTCATCAGTCCACATAATAAACACAACCACTTAAATTTTCATTGCACTATAAAACATACGAATAAGAGACGAATACTCAATAATTGTAATGAGAATGATGCAGGGCTGTTCCTAATTGAGTGGATCGTGCTTTTCCTTTTCATGGCTCAAAATATTTTTTTCCGAAATTTCTTGCCACATTCCTCCGCGATAGGCTTACCTACAAGTTATCCGTGTCAGCGCGTAAGGCGAGCGATGCCCATCTACGCAACATAATGTGAAGAATATTCTGGCGGCATGTCCTGTTTTGTAGTCATCCGTGAGCGACAAAAGCTGCGATCTCAGTACAATCACGTGACACAATGTAACATTCACACTAGTGGCATGACATGATTCTTATGTTAGTGTCTATTGTAAAAAATGATTACTGGGGCCTACTTTTCAAATTCACGTCTTCAAGCTGCCACTTGTTGCGTTGCCTCTCGTTGCGCAAAATCTAATCCTCACCTCGAAACGTCTAGTCGCAGAACCGATTTAAGCGACACAAATAAATCCACCAACTAGGACAACTTCTTGCGTTCACACCGAGTTATCGCTATGTTACTATGTTATTATACCTACTAATGAACTGACCAACTAATGTTCTAATTAACTTTCTCAACTAATTGGACTAACCATCCCAGTCCCTAATTGAGTCTTGTTCAAAGTCAGTCACAGTTGTCATGGGCGGCAGCGGATGGGTGGTGCTGCAAGCTCGTTTGCTATCCTGTATCCATAAAAAAAAAAAAAATGTTCAGTTGCAGTAGAAACGTCTGGAAAGCACCAACCATATGCGCGGCGTGTTGCTCGGCCAACTCGAGCGCGCGCTGGTGGTGGCCGCGCGCGAGCCACATGCGCACGGCGTCGTCGGGCGCCTGCGCGCGCAGGAAGGCCGCCTCGGCGCGCTCGGGCTCGCCTTCCGCCAGCGCCGCCGCCTCGTGCCGCGCCACCTCGCGCCGCGACACGCCGCCGCCCATCTCGCTCAGCTCCATCGCTATATCCCACCTACAGAATACCCATGGGGCCTAGACAAGTGGCAAAAACGCTAGTAGAATAGATTAACAAATGTATGGGATTGACATTCGCTATCGACTAATTAGTCGTACGCTAATGTCAATCCCACAGAACAGATAAAGGAGGGTCAATCCCATACATTTGTTAATCTATTCTATTTCTATTCTACTAGCGTTTTGCCACTTGTCTAGGCCCTCATGTCATTCATTGTGCTTCTCGTTGTGATACAATACTACAAGCCTAGACAGACGCTCCAAGAGCTATATTACCACTTAATCTACACATTCCGACAAACCAACAAACGCACACAGTTATTTGAAGCGATGGCATGCACCCTCTTTCGCTCGTTAAGGAAAACATCATGAGGAAACCTGTATGCTTGAGAATTCTACATTGCATGTGAAGTCTGGCGACCCGCTAGTGGGAGGCTACTGCGAAAGCCGATAATGGCAGGGAGCAGGTCTAGTTACTCAGCAACCAGATGCGCTTCAGATTAAGGTAAAATAAATAATGACAAATATAATAAGAAATCTATATATATAAAAGGAGAAGGTGACTGACTGACTGACTGACTGACTGACATATCAACGCAGGGCCTAAACTATAAGAGTTAGAAACTTGAAATTTTGCACAGGGGTTCCTTTTATAGCGAAGAGGAGCATTATGAAAGGATTTTTGAAAATTCACCCCCTAAGGGGGTAAAACGGGGGTGCAAATTTAGTATGAAACTGCCGTTTTTGAAGTCAAGTGGGCAACCCGAACACGGGCAGACGTCGTTAATGGGTCTAAATCTACGCGAGCGAAGCTGCGGGCGTCCACTAGTATAAAATAAAAATAGAATATGTACATACAATAGATTATAATTACTTTTCTCCTTTACATTACCTCTGCGCCTGCAGGGCCCACCGCGCGCCGAGCGCGGCCAGCCCGCGGGCGGCCAGCAGGCGCGCGGCGGGCGCGGCGGGCAGCGCGGCGGCGCGCTGCAGCGCCACCTGCTGCTGCACGGCGGCGGGCGCGTGCGCGCGCGCCACCCGCTCGGCGCCCTCCCACTGCCCCGCACCGCGGTACATAGCGATCGCGCTCTTCCAGTCGCCTGGAACACCAAAATCACCGCAACTTTATTGAATAAGATGATGAATATACCTATATACCTACCTAGTACCATTTCTGCCGTGTAATAATTGTTTTTAAAGCAATTGTGGTCCGGTTGGAAAGGTGTGGATTCCGGTTGCACTTCTTTAGAGGCGACCATCTTAGTCCTCAAGGGTAGCAACACATCTGTGACTGACTTAGAACGAGACTCCTACTAACAAGTACTAACTGGACTATTACCAACACCAACTAACAGGACTAACTATCACTAACAGTCCCTGGTCCTCATACCTACTAACGAACTGACCAACTAATGTTCTAATTAACTTTCTCAACTAATTGGACTAACCATCCCAGTCCCTAATTGAGTCTAGTTCAAAGTCAGTCACGGTTGTCATGGGTGGCAGCGGATAGGTGGTGCTGCAAGCTCGTTTGCTATCCTGTATCCATAAAAAATAAAAAAATAAAATAAAAAAGACTTGTATCGGTTGTGCTGGCTTTTCATTTAATATCATCACAGATTAAGATATAATTTTAAAAGCCCAATTAATAAAATAATAATAATTCTTAATTCAAAGTTAATGGTGACTCCAGCTCGCTAAAATGCACTTACAATTTTGCTCGCAAAATAAATTAATCAAATTTCTTTGTTGAAAATGCCATAAAAACGTCACCAGCTTGAACATAGTAATTCTCCGCAGCGCGCAGGTCGCCCGCGGCGTGCAGCGCCTGCGCAACATGGCGGCGCGTCGCCTCCAGCAGATCTCCGCGGTGCGCAGCCACCAGCCGTAACATAGCTTCGTACTGGGACGCCTCCTGCAATAAACCAACATTTTACAACAACTGTAGCCTGGCTGCTGACTCACAAACGATACTTACTGTGTTCATGAATGACCTCATCGGGGTCGCCTAACCCGATGTAGATATGCTGGGCCTGCCGCAGCTGGTGTGAGCGATACTCAAAGTCAAAGTCAAATCATTTATTTCGCTATGAGGTGATTAGACACGTTTAACGAAAGTCTAGGTACCTAACTGAAAACTACTTAAACTACTAACTGATCTATATAAGGCAAAGGATTAGCTATTGATCATTGAATTAATAGCTAATCCTACACAGGTGCCTAACTTGCCTTAGGATAAATTTACAATAATTACCTACTACCACTAAGCTAAGCTCTAAGTCACGATAAACTATCTATATGGTCATCGGCTTTAGGAAGAATTTACAATATTCTTATCCTATGCCCTAGTGTAGGCCGAGAGAGAAAAAAGCCGGAGGAAAAAACTCTCGGTACTCTTTTAAAATTCAAATTATTTTTTACAGAAAAATGTACTCACTTTATACATGGAAATAGCCTCATCGGGGTCACCTAGCCCGATGTAGATATGCTGGGCCTGCCGCAGCTAGTGTGAGCGATACTCACTTTATACATAGAAATAGCCTCATCTGGGTCACCTAGCCCGATGTAGATATGCTGGGCCTGCCGCAGCTAGTGTGAGCGATACTCACTTTATACATAGAAATAGCCTCATCGGGGTCACCTAGCCCGATGTAGATATGCTGGGCCTGCCGCAGCTAGTGTGAGCGATACTCACTTTATACATGGAAATAGCCTCATCGGGGTCGCCTAGCCCGATGTAGATCTGCTCGGCCTGCCGCAGCTGGCCGTCCTGCTGCAGCCGGTGGGCGAGCGGGCGGTACACGTCTCGAGTGCGTTCCTCCGAGAGGTGCGCGGCGGCCAGCCGCAGGCCCTCCGCCACTCGCCCCGCCGCGTTGTACGCTTGCACGCAACGCTCCGCCATGCCGCACGATACTAGGATTTGTTCTGCTGTTTCCCATTCCTGTTGTAAACACGAGTTTATTTTCTAGTTTGAAGTTTCAATTTTAAATTATTCATGATTTTAACAACAATATTAATCCTTACTCCGTACTACCTAATATATAAATGGGATACTGTGTTTATTGTTTATTTGGTTTGTTTGTTTGTCCTTCTCCACCTCAACGGAATTATGGATCGATGTGATTTTTGCATAGATGTAATGTAAGATGTAGTGCATAGATGTAGTGTAATGTGTCCTACATTACATCTGGAGAATGATAGGCCTACTTTTTATACCGGAAAGTTACACGGTTCCCATAAAATTGACAAAACACTGTAATAATCTTATGATTTTTAATCGATTATCTCGTATTACGATCGATCGGAATTTGGACGACGGCATTGATAAGTGGTGCCTAATCATTGGTGTAGCTTTGCGTTGATAAAGGCTATACTTATTTAAAAAATAAAAAAAAACATCGCTTGATAGTAGAGGTAATTCTGCACGTTAAAAGATTTGACGCGGGCGGAGCCACGGAGACGCTAGTTTATAAATAAGTATGTGTATTGATAAATTGTCTTACTTGTGTTGAAAGGAAATGATCAGCCAGTTGCTCGCATTGTTCCCGTACAGAGTCCTTATCGTCTATAACCTACAATATCAACATTAAAATTATGATTTCTTTCGACTCATATTAATTTAAAAAAAGTAATTTTATGATATTTCGTTAATCGTGGAAAAAGACTCATGAATAAAAGCTCGCAAGCTTGTGTCCTGTGACCTGTGTTATTGGGGTTGCGGGCGGCAAGAGAGTATGTTCGACACTTCGAACCACCCAGCCGACGTTTTTAAGAAAAGAAGGGAGGTGCGTGTGGCCGCACAACATCCGTAGCACAAAGGTTGCGGTAGAGTAAATCGTATATCTTCAGGGCCTGAGCCTATTACGGGCGTCGCACTATAGTTCTAGGGTGCATTCCATGATAGAAATCTTCACAAACGCTGAGATAGGACGGAAATCTATATATATAAAAGGAGAAGGTGACTGACTGACTGACTGACTGACTGACTGACTGACTGACTGACTGACTGACTGACTGACTGACTGACTGACTGACTGACTGACTGACTGACTGACTGACTGACTGACTGACTGACTGACTGACATATCAACGCAGGGCCTAAACTATAAGGGCTAGAAACTTGAAATTTTGCACAGGGGTTCCTTTAAAACGTAGGGGAGCACTAAGAAAGAATTTTTGAAAATTCACCCCCCAAGGGGGTAAAACGGGGGTGCAAAGTTAGTATGAAACTTTGCCGTTTTTGAAGTCGTTAGACGGGTAGACGTCGTTAATGGGTCTAATTCTACGCGAGCGAAGCTGCGGGCGTCCACTAGTTCTACATAAACCGGAATAGATAAAAAAGGTAGGAACCTGTAGTATCTGCAAAGCCTTCCGGTAGTGGTGCGCCTTCAGCGCGGCCGCCAACGCGTCGGTAGTGCGGCCCGCCTCGATGAGGTGGGGCACCGCGGCGCCCGGCTGCCGCGTGGCCGCCAGCCACGAGCCCCACTCGCCCTCCAGCCGCGTCACCTCTCCCGGACACGCCTAGCGGGCCGATAAACCTGCTGTTACTACATAACAGAACACCACGCGTGTACGACTACCAACTGCTGCCAAGCACAACAGCGGGGAAGGCCGACGGGGACCACTCCTGGAGCAATTTACCGGATTGAGGGACTCACGCAAGAGCGCCTACAGCAGCGTGAAAGAGAAGCACGTTTTGCCTGTATTTTTTCAATTGCAGAATCATTGCATAAGTACATAAGTAGTGTAAGTGTATTGTGTGTTTTTCTTGCAGTTTGTATCTTTTTATTAAATGTACAAATCTATACTGCAAAAATACATTTAAGGTACCTTATTTGTTCCGATTCAGCAAAACTTACCTCCCTAGCAAGTTGAACCGCCCGTGCGAAATTGTTTCCTTTAGCGTAGTACTCCACCGCGGCTTTTGTGTCCCCCCTTTTCTCAGATAATTCTCCAGCCATCTCCCACCATTCCTCCTTATAACCGAAATAATGCAAATATTAATATTTTAGCTCGTAGTCTATAATTATGTAATAACTTTGACACTAAATTATTAATGTAATCAACAAAGTGGTTTTCTTTAAATACGACTACGCCACCACGCGTAATTACTCTGTTTGACGGCAGTTCAAAAAAAGTACGCTTTTTTCGTTGTTTTTTCGAAATAAAAGTACGCTGATACCTTCCCTTAAAAATGTTATGATTCCTGGTTATATGAAGCAAAGAAGAGGTAGCAATAGAGGTATTCAGTGTTCGCAAATGGCATACTTCATAGACATTATAATAATAACGGGGCTGTCTTCTTTTAAAAAATAAATGAATCTAAATTTTGAATTACCATTTTTGTAGTATGTACCTACTCTAGAGAACAAATGACTTTCAAAATAAAAACGTCAGGTAGGTGTTAATAGTGCTTTAATTCTAATACATTGGTATATGTACGACAAACGAAACATAAACAGTCTCTGATATTTAATGAATGTTCTAGGTAGACACTTCGTCGTTTCGTCATAAGTCTTGGTCATCAGCCTAAATGCTAAACGCGTAATAAATGCCTATATATGTATTTCAAACGTGTTGTACGATTGTATATAAGCTAAGTACCTACCTAAGGTACTTAGCTAAAACAGTCTTTTAGTTTTATAGGTAGTGACTGACTTCGTACTAAATAATTAATGAAATATTTATAACATAACGCCCCGTTGGTCGAGTGGTTTAGGTACCAGGCCGTGGTCTAAGGGTCTCGAGTTCGATTCCCGGGTCGAGATAATGTGTTCTGGATTTTTTCGAACATAGTTCGGGGTTTTTGATCACCAACCCGCATTTGGCAAGTGACTTGATTTCAATGATGGAGGCCTTTGCCCAGCAGTGGGACATTTATAGGCTGTTACTTTTTTACTTTATTTATACCTACCTAACTATAGAGTAGGTAACTTACTCAATACATACTTATTTCTCTAACCATTATGGGTAAAGTAAAGTAGGTATATGATAATTTCATAATAATCATAACAAAAGATTAGTGGCAAAGTGAAGCTGTCATGCATTTGGTCGAGCGTGGGGCGGCGAGATAAAGACCGAAGCTCTCGCTTGAGCTAAGCTCTACTGCTCGCCCAATACTACTAATTAACACTTCACATATCGATGATGCTATCGTAACGTATTTTCGTAGCGTCTCCATTAGACTTGCAGGAACTCCTCATGTCATCCGCTGATCGATACTTATGGTATGAACAACAACCCGCCAACCACCCATGGCCCTGCCAACCTTGCGGTTATATGGGCCGAAGCGTGGGAGGGCGCACCAGTGAGACAGCATTTGGCTGTAAAGTCCGGTGCGCCTTCTTTTCTCCCTACAAATTGTACATGTCCCTTTCTACCCCCCCCCCCCGTCTTGGGGACTAACGCCACGTATGGTATGAACAACCTGCAGCAGTCGCTCATGGACGGCGTGCAGCAGGTCGTCGTCCTTGAGCAGGTGCGGGTGCTGCAGCAGCGCCGCCGCCGCGCGCCGCGCGCGCCCGCCGCGCACCCACAGCCGCACCGCGCCGCGCACGTCGCCGCCGCTCGCCAGCGCCGCGCCCGCCTCGCCTATGCGACCTTCAAGGCAGTTGCGTAACTCAGTGACAGCCTGACAATATCTGGGAAATAGTGGGTCTTAGAGAAAAAATCATAGGGACCATTTTTATAGAGAATTTTAAGATCTACAACTTTGCTCTAAGGTACTTTTTCGATAAAACTTACCGTTTTCGAGAAAAATCCAAAATACCTAAAATTTTGACCTTGGGCCCCGAATAAGTCCCTAAGCGCACGGGACTGATTGGGACTTTTGACACTTTATTCCTTGTTAACTTAACCTAAGGTCTCTACGAAGATTTGGCTCTGTCCGAATTTTCTTTATTTCAATTGTCTAAATTGACCGGACTACTAGCGACACTTTATGTGTGTCTGGCTGGATGTTTGGCCCAGCCTATCGCCTGTCTGCCATACGCAAGACCAAACGAAGGTTGTGACCTGACCACATACACCAATCAAAGGCCAAGCAAACGCACAGCAAACCGAAGGTCGTGACATGTCACCTTTATTTCGCACCAGATACTACAATCACCACGATCACCTTTTCTTTGTCGCACAGTTGGGCATGAATCTCCTCTCGGAATATAAGAGGTTAAACCTTGGGTTATCCCAACAAGCAATGGATAAGTGCCGATTGACAGGCCACCAATCACAGGTCAAACAAAGGTAAAGCAAAGCAAAGTTCCCACCTCGGAATAAGAGGGACCGTCCACGAAGCTGGCCCTGTGCAGATTGGTAACTCCACGTGCTAGTTGTAGTTATGACGCTGACAGTGACTGCTAGACTGAGTTTAGACAGACGGGATCATCGTTGATACGAGTAACTAGCTAATTATTTACATATTAAATATATTCTTAAGTATTTATTTGTTTAATGCACCTTTATTTTTTATTTATATTCTTTTTATATTTAGGTATATATAAATGCTTGTAATAAAACTAGTTTATTACCTACATTTCCTTTTATCCTCCATAACATCACATCATAATAATATTACACACACACAATTAAATCAGACCATAATATATTACCGGTAGAAGTCAAGTAATCCATATGCTGCTGTTTCAAATCCGGTACAGAAGCTCGGTCTACTTTTTCGGCCAACACTATGGCATCGGTCCACATGTTGAACTGCTTATACATCTTGATCGCCAGTTCAGGTTTTCCTGCTTTTTTAGCATAGTAATCTTCTGCTGTTGCTAAATCGCCTGCGAATATCGCAAGCCGAGCTTGAACTAGAGGACTGCTTAGTCCTGGAAGCAAATAGGATCATCAAAAATGTATAATAAATGTCTTATAGTATTACTTTTTTGTTTGTTTCAACTTAAACTGCTATGAATTAGTCTTTACCTGCATCCACGTCACCGTCTCCCTCGGCGGCCGCTAACTCTACAGTCTTGTCGAGATAAAACGTGCGCGCTTCGTCTGATATCTCACGATAGCATTTTGCGGCCAACTAGCGAACGTGATGAAAAAATATAAAAATTAAAACATTTGAACAAAACTTGAATTATTTTGTAAAGTAATGACGTTAGTTACATAGGTAACCATACCTGCAGCTGATTATTTGCCAAAGCGTGCTCCGCCAACCGTCGCCAGAGCGGCGCTACGTCTGCCCCCGCTGCGCCCTCTAGATACTTAGCACACGCCGATAACTCGCCGATGCGCAGAGCTGTGTCTGGGAAAATTAATTAACTGCATAACGTTAACGTCCCACTACAGTACTACATCGGGTCTCTCTTCTAAATGGTCTTGATGTCCACTATCGAATACTACGAGCGGGATTCAAATTCAAATTCAAATTCAAATAATTTATTTCGCTATGAGGTGATTACACACGCTTAACGAACGTCTAGGTAACTACAAACTACTTAAAGAGAAGAGATATAATGCTATTCTAAACTGATTAATATAAAGCAAAGGATGAGCTATTGATCCTTGAATGAATAGCTCATCCTACACAGGTGCCTAACCTGCCTTATGGCTAATTTACAATAATTACCTACCACTAAGCTAAGCTCTAAGTCACGATAGACTATCTATCTGGTCATCGGCTTTAGGAAGAATTTACAATATTCTTATCCTATGCCCTAGTGTAGGCCGAGAGAGAAAAAAGCCGGAGGAAAAAACTGTCGGTACTCTTTTAAAATTCAAATTAATTTGTACAGAAAAATGTACAGTATGACCATGACATGATCAGGACAGACACGAGACAGCCAATCGTGTATGCCAAGAATCACCCCATATGCCACCTGCTTACAATATTTAGTATAATTAATACAAGGAAAAGCATAGTGATAGCCTATCAGAGTTTAATTCAGTCCCATGCCTTCTCATCATCCAAATACTCCTGAATAACATAATAAGCTTTACGACATAATGTTTGTTTGATGGTTTTTTTAAATCTGTGTAAAGGCAGAGACTGAACCGCAGCCGGGACTTTGTTGAATATTAGAATAGACATTCCTATGAAGGAACGACTTTTCTTACTAAGCCGGCATTTAGGAAATGCTAATTTGTGGCCGTTCCTTAGTGTTACATTGCGCAAGGCATTTAGGTCACTACGACATACAAACTGATGCCTATTTTTACGAATATACATAATGTTCTCATAGATGTACTGCGATGCAAGGGTTAGGATGTTTATTTCCTTAAATTTTTCTCTTAGGGAGTCTCTACTTTTCATTTTGTACCTATAAAGAACGGATAGCCCTTTTCTGCAAAATAAAAATAATATTAGCATCCGCTGCATTACCCCAGTGTAAAATGCCATAGGACATTACACTGTGAAAGTAACTGAAATAAACCAATCTAGCGGTATCGACATCCGCTAAACAGCGTATCCTTTTAACTTATTTGCTTGCTTAGGCCAACCGCCACGCCGCCGCCACACTCCGCCATCTCCACGCTGTCCACCTCCCATGCGCCGTGCCTGTATCACAGTGTACACTCACTGAACGCGAGCCGGTGCTCATCCAGCGGCACGTGTGGCAGCTGCCCGCCCTCCAGCAGAACGCGGTTGGCACGCACGTCCACCGCCACGCCGCCGCCACACTCCGCCATCTCCACGCCGTCCACCTCCCATGCGCTGTGCCTGTATCACAGTGTACACTCACTGAACGCGAGCCGGTGCTCATCCAGCGGCACGTGTGGCAGCTGCCCGCCCTCCAGCAGAACGCGGTTGGCACGCACGTCCACCGCCACGCCGCCGCCACACTCCGCCATCTCCACGCTGTCCACCTCCCATGCGCTGTACCTGTTTGTACACAATCCTTATATTACCGGGCGAATTCATCAAGGAAAGAATAAACTAATCGTAGAATAATCGGGCTGTAATTTCCTGTTAATAAATACAATACAATTAACATTGGCATGGCTATTTCTTTATTTGCTATATTTTGTAAATAATGGTGTTGTGGACATTTAAATATTAGATGTCGCTTCAATAAGCTTACTCACCAAATAAGCAAATGAGTAGGCGTCTGTGCTACAACGGCATCACTATTTTCTATCCACTGAACAAAGCTGACACCACTTGCTATGATCTCCTGGAAAATTTGTTACAAATCACACTCATGTTTACAATTGACTGTATTATAAGTATAGTTAATAAAGGGCTAGGTACAGGTGTATAGTACACCTACTTTTCAAAAGTTTATTGCAACTCAAAAGTGTACAGAGGCGGTAAGCATATTGCCATAAACCGGGCACATTTCTTTGTTTATCTTAATTGAACCACATACAAAATATACAGGGTAAAAATGGCAAGCTTAATACATAAAGCATTCTCTACAAGCCAACCGCATTCCCAGACTCCAAGAACTATGCTCGGATGTCATACATAAACATGTTCTTTATTTTCGCCATAATACACTAAGTCAAGAAGAATAGTTATTAATAAGTACGCGCAACTTTTCCCTGACCTTATCGCCGGTGCGCAGGCGCAGCAGCGCGAGGCGGCGGCGCGCGTCGCGCAGCAGCAGCAGGTGCGCGCTCTCGTTCAGCTCCAGCCAGTCCACGCGCGCCTCGTGCCACCACTGCCCCAACGCGCCACCTGCCAGCCACCATCAGGATTACCACATTATTCACTCTATAATTAAATCTATAATGAACTTTATAACTCTTCCTTTTCAGGTCGTTGAGCCTACAGAACCTTTATGGGTTACATCATAGATATAAGAAGTTGTAAAAAAGAAGCATATCTGCCATAATTAAGTAAAATCAGGGAAACGAACACGACGCAATATTCATGAGTTCTGAATCCTACGGAGGTGACATACAAATATAATATAGTATAAAATAATTGTGATACAAAATGGAACCGACATCTATATAATATAAAAATGTTATGTTGGTTTGTGTACGCTTCAAAAACTCAAAAAGTTCTGCACCGATCGAGCTGAAATTTTAGCATGATATATAATCCGCATCAAGGATTGTTTTTATGTAATTTTTGCATCAGTCACATATCCGCGAAAAATATCGTATATCCACAAGTATTGCAAAATTAAACTTATATGACATGTATTCTTTGCTTTGTTTCTCATTTCACAATCAATCACAATGTGCCACAGAGAAGCGTGGCAGGGTACAGCTAGTAATATATAGGTTTTAGTAAGAGCTATCCCGGGTCAGCACCATCGCCCGCCAAGGTACCACTTCTATCGTCCGGTTGGACCAACTTGGAACGAGTTTTACTAACATTTAACTATCGAGACATAACAAACATCAACTGATCAAATTAAATGTCACTTACAGTCCCTGCCCTAGTTCCTCATACCTACAAACGGTCGACCGACCAAGCAATGGTCATATTAACACGGTCTGTCACAGTTGTCATGGCACCTGGAAGTCCTGGAACATGCCATACATTACCTGTGGCCAGGTCAACGACGGCCACGGTCTGGCGGTCCAGCAGGTAGGCGAGCCGGCGCCGGCCCGCGCCCGTCGCGCCCTCCTCAATACGCACGCTCACTACGTGCGGGTTCGCGCGCTCCGTGCGCACCTGGAACATAAAATATAGTATAGCAAATACTTGCTTTTCCCGCGGCTCTGCCCGCGTAAAATTGTTTTGCGTGCAGAATTAGCTCTACCATGCAGGGATGTTTTAAAATATAATTAGTAGGTATTCACATATCAAATTTAGGTAATCTCGTTTTCATATATGTATAGTACATCGATAACAATAACAATAAACTATCTCAAAAAAGTAGCCATGTTACTTTCCAGGCCTCTTTCTAAATTTTTGCTAAAAATCACATCGAGGAGAAGAATTCCGTCAAAGAGGAGAAGAAGGACAAACCAACAGACAACAAAAAATTCGTACATTTCTATAGGAACCTAGTAATTTTCCAAGATCATTATCGAGCATATCTCTCTCCAAAGTTACGCTCAGGCCCGTTCAGTGAGATATACTTCGAGCTTTCAAATGAGACCGAGGGTAAAGGACCACGTCTCAGATCCATAGGTCGTCAGTGTAATATTAATATACTGTTACTAGTACGATTGAAGAAGTTTGCAATAGCCTTACGGTATGCAAGACGCGGTCCACGCCGTACTCGACGACGCTGAGCTCCCCCGCGCGCTGCACGAGGCACGCGCCGCCCGCCGCCGCGTACACGCGCTCGCCGCCGCCGCTCCACGGGATCTTCGAACAACACACAATGTTTATCTACACTAATATCTATATATATATAAAAGGAGAAGGTGACTGACTGACTGACTGACTGACTGACTGACTGACTGACATATCAACGCAGGGCCTAAACTATAGGGTTTTGAAACTTGAAATTTTGCACAGGGGTTCCATTTATATCGTAGGGGAGCACTAAGAAAGGATTTTTGAAAATTCACCCCCTAAGGAGGTAAACGGGGGTGTAAAGTTAGTATGAAACTTTGCCGTTTTTGAAGTTAGTGAATGTCTAATTACACGCGAGCGAAGCTGCGGGCGTCCACTAGTGTATTATAAAGAGGAAAGATTAAGTTTAATCTTGTTGGAATTGTCTTGATATGCATAGTGGTGATTTATAGTTTCTAGGGGGTATACGAATAAAAATAGAATTATAAAAACATGCTATAGCTAAGTCTAATACACTTAATCAATAAATAAATTATTGAACCTTGAATAACTATCGGAATGTCAAAGGAATTATGGATCAAAGTGAGCCTCGTCAATTGACTTTTCCCGATGCATTGATCTCGTCCAAACACCATGGAATCTAAGTTCCGCTCTATGTTGCTTTAGACGCATTTGGTGATATGTTTATGCCAATCGGCGTCTTTTATACGTTGAGATCTCCGCATCGAGCCGTCTGCATCCATACGTTGAAGCTGAAGACTGGACGCACAGCTCTCGTCTTTTCCTCATAAAACTGAGTGTATTCTGAGAGAAATTGTAATCTACCATTAGAGGCGAACTTGTAGAATTTAGATCCGTTCTCGAGGTTCACTGATATACGTCCACCTAACCTCACCCAATTTTTTTTATGGGTAAATAAAAAATTTAATCGGTAAGGTCAAGTGGACAGGAAGTTGGTATATATTTATACATAACTAGCTGTACCCTAGCTTCGCTGTGGCACATTCAGTGTGATTGAATGGTTGCGAAATGAGAAACAAAACAAAGAATACATGTCATATAAGTTTAATTTTGCAATACTTGTGGATATACAATATTTTTCGCGGATATGTGACTAATGCAAAAATTAGATAAAAACAATCCTTGATGCGGATTATATATCATCCTAAAATTTCAGCTCGATCGGTGCAGAACTTTTTGAGTTTTTGAAGCGTAGGTACACAAACCAACATAACATTTTTATATATATAGATATTACTTTTAAAAATTCTTAAAAATCTTCCGTAGGTACCTCACTGGTTAGTCCTCGCGCGATATCGCACAGAATAAGCGTTGTGCTTGTCCGGCAAACCGCATACCAACCGTTACCTGAAAAAATAAAAAACACAAATTGCAAGATTTCCAACGACAGATCACGACAGAACTACAAACTTTCAGTACTTACTATGATTTGTAACCGAATTTAAGAGTATATCACCTTTTCTCTATCACAACTGTCGCTTGTCGCTTCCTCAGTGTTTTCGTATAATTTTCCCGCTTCCTGATTACTGCTGTAAACTGTTTTTTAACAGTTTGAAATGTTTCAACTATGTGTCTTACCTATAAATCGCACGCCGAATATATCGGGTGCGTGCTTAGTGGAGACAGCGAGCGGCGGCGCGTCGCGCGCGATGCGCGTCAGCAGCAACTGTCGCGCGGTCACGTGCTGCACCGCCACCGTGTCGCGCCAGACCCAGCGCCTGCGACACCGCAACACATCAGCACAGGCCACGCCGCCGCTGGCGGGCGGGCGAAACGAGGCGAGAAAACTATGCGATCTAAGCGAGCTAAACTGCATGTTACTCGTGAGGCTAAACTATGTGGGCTCATACTTAAACTACAAGATAGGTGGATAGCGAGCGGCAAGGAAAGCGTTTCACTCTCGAGCCTTTTTAATACGCTTTTATTAGTTTCACCTGTATTTATTCTTGTGTTGACACCGCGAACTACGCAGCTAAGCTACGGTAGCGACTTGAATTAAAAATTGGCTTTTTGGTTGGATATTTCGCTCATATCGTTTGAGGTCTCTGACGTAGCTCAGCCCAGTAGTTCGCGGTGTAAACCGAGGTATAAAAATATGTGAAACCCAGCTCGCGGTGTGGCCTGCACCTAAAAAACCAAAACCAAACCAAAAAGCGAATTAACTATTTTAAAAAGCACATATAGCTATATAAAAAGCTACAGACAATAGCACGTGAGGGCACAAACCTGAGAACAGCCTCGAGGACAATGACGGCGCCGGTCTGCGAGGCGAGCGCCAGCTGCGTGCCGTCGCCGCTCCACGCCAGCGCGCGCGTCGCGTGCATGTTGGCTATGGGCAGCATGCTTAGCTCCACGCCGCCAGACTCCTTCACCTCGCCCACCAGACACCCGTCGAACACGCCCAACGCAACCGTCTATAATATTTAAGAATAGGTGATGACCGCTTGCGTACATTTTTATTCTTCTTTGGGAATGGTGGGAATAGTCTGAAAGAGGAGTATAAGTTTAACAAATCAGTCATGGAGACGGCTAACTAAAATTTGTCTCATTTAAGAAATATTACACAGTAATATTATCATCAACTGTCCAAAGTTACGGCTACCGCGGATGTAAACTACTGACTCTGAGACAAAATATTTGTTGAAAAAGTTATAAATACCTAAGCTCCATGTCATTACATGTTTTATGGTGTGAATGTGATTGTACCAATGTACCAATGTACCCGACCCAAGTACCAATTCTGTCGTGTAAGAATTCTTTTTTAAACAATTGTGTTCCGGTTGGAACGTTATGGTTTCCCAATTTCTAGAGGCGACCATTTTAGATTCCAAGGTCTGTAACCGACTTTAACTAGACTCTATTGGCTATTGTTTATGGTTTGTAGACATTGTCATGAGCGGCAGCAGATCAGTGGTTTTGCATGCTCGTTTTCTTAAACCAAAAATCCTATCACGTGAAGTTACTCTAGATATGGCTATCGCTATGTAAACTGGCTACTCAGTGCTGTTGGATTGTGCGAGGAGGTGTGCGGTAACACAATCAAACTCGATGATATCTGACTTGCAACTGTTTTATTTAATTCTTTAGTTTACTTAACCTAATACACACACATTCATACGTACACACAACTACATTTAAATTAGATATCTCCTTACACCTTACAATTGCCTAAAAAATAATTTTACTACGGTTTTAACTAATTAGTAAGACAAAACCTGTCCTGATGGGCTCGCCGCCGTCGCCGTGAAGTCTCGCCGGTCCGGAGGGAGAGCTGGCTCAAGACTTCGTAACAAGGCACCCTTTTGGGTCTCATACACTGCCACGCGCCCGTCGCAAGATCCCACTAAAAGCTGAGAAAAACATTAATTTATTAGAGAGAGAAAATCCTTTCATTTATGATCCACACATGTATATACTTAAAATATATACATATGTAATATATAATATACATATATATGTACATTTTAAAGATATTAAGCATTTCCAGTAGGTAACGTAGAAATCAAAATCACATTAACGAAAATAAGAAAATATTAGCATTTTTTTGTTTTGTTTAATTGTTTGCGCCTCCGAAACTATAAACCGTTGTAAAAAATAATTCGCACAAAAATAATTCGGTGTCAGCAAACAACGCTAATTACTTACATATGGTGACAATAAAACCAAAGCGGTAGGAGGTAGAGCGTATCGCAGGAGCAGTTTCCCGTTGAGGTAGAGGGTCCCATCGACGTGGCCCGAGGCGAGCGGCCCGTCGCGGCCGCGCGCGAGCGACACGCAGTAGGAGCTGGCCGTCCACAGACTCGAACTCTTGTTGCTTTTACAATCCAGACTTCTGAATTTAAAATGGAGATGAAAAATAAAGATGTCGTGGACGTCCCGTTGGAACGAACCATTTGAAAATGAAATGAAAATGTTTATTCTGCTTTTAACTGCAAATACCTTTCGCTATTACTACTTTTGGTCCAACTAGTTTAATCGCGCTTCGAATCGCTTTCAATATCTAAACATGATATATTTCGATTCGTAACGATTCGAAACATTTGCCACATAATTGTCCTGGCCACCCGAGTAGTCTGACTGCTACGTCACTATACATAAGCGGCTGGTAAATAGAAAAAGATGGCCGACCTCATTTTTACAGTGGTCTGGTAGGTATAAGATGGTATACTGGTTTATGAGAAAGTTTGACCTGATCTTGCCATCACTGGTGCCAGTGATGAATCCATTATCCGCAGCCAGCAGCCTCGTCGGCGCCCCGGTGAGCGGGAACTTGTTGCAAATAACCTTCTTTCCGCTCCAGTCGGCGCCAACCCGGTATACGAACACCATGTTATCGCTCTGCGCGACACCCAGCAACTCTGAACTCTCACTGAACGATATACCTTTATGGCGGGGAGAATGCTAATGTTGGTTTGAAATGTTTAAATAGACTCCTTCACGATGTTTTCCTTGCCTTCCAAGTGACTTTTTACCAACGGCATTTGGATGATTAATGGTACAACATTTTAATTTTAATTTATTTATGTCTCGCAGGGAATGATTAGTAAATCGCATGCATCAAATTCGTTGGAATACGGTCCAGTTAGCTATTTGGTAGCTGTAAAACAGCTAGATCTAGCCTTTCCCTTGTGAAGAATTTGGGTATTCTCAAGGTCTCCGCATTCCGAATTACGGTATTTCGATCAAATAAAAATCGACTTAAACTGAACGAAATCCGGACTCCGCCACCTATACCAACCAAGGTAGGTGGTAGAGCCTATAGGGAACCAAATAGGTCTTATATGAAACCTAATTGGTTCCTTAGAGAGTTCGCCCGGGGCAGTACCACCGCCCACCACGGTACCTAGTACCATTTCTGCCGTGTAATAATTGTTTTTAAAGCAAATATGGTCCGGTTGGAAAGGTGTGGTTTCCGGTTACACTTCTTTAGAGGTGACCATCTTAGTCCTCAAGGGTAGCAACACATCTATATGTGACTGACTTAGAACGAGACTCCTACTAACAAGTACTAACTGGACTATTACTAACACCAACTAACAGGACTAACTATCACTAACAGTCTCCAGTCCTCATACCTACTAACGAACTGACCAACTAATGTTCTAATTAACTCTCTCAACTAATTGAACTAACTAATTGAGTCTTGTTCAAAGTCAGTCACAGTTGTCATGGGTGGCAGCGGATGGGTGGTGCTGCAAGCTCGTTTGCTATGCATATGCTCAACCCTTTCACTGTCCAAATGTTTAACTAATAAGATATAGTAATAGTTAGCATAGTTAACCAACGCTTGCGCATCAGCACTACCCGGAACTCTCACCGGTAATGACGTAGGACTTTTTCCCTGCGGCAGGGTCCGCGGGCTTCGTGCTGAACTTGTCGCGGCGCGCGCCCTCGCGGTCGAACAGCAGCACGAGCCGCTCACTCGTCGCCACCGCAAGCTTCACGTTGTTAGGGGACCAGCTCATATCCGCTATTGGACTGTCGGTCTCCTTAATAAAGATGGAATCACAGATCTATTGTTGTTTCATTGTACTTACATTAAATAATAAGCAACACAGAAAAAAATAGCACTGTGTGTACTGATTTTAACTCCTATAGCACAGTCAGAGGATATGTACAAAGTAAGGTATATTATCACAACATGCATATCCTACTAATATTATAAACGGGAAAGTTTGTAAGTATGGATGGATGGATGGATGGATGTGTCAGGTGTGGATCTTTCACGTAAAAAGTACTGAATGGATTTTATTGAAACTTTAGAATAATATAGCATAAACATCAGAATAACATATAGGCTAAAATCTTAAATAGTTTTACAAAAAGCCCGCCACAGTATATATCTATATCTTAGGTGTAAGCCATTAAAGCCAAAATAGTGAACCATAACTACAATAAAAATTGATAGTTTATTTCAGATGCACATTTGGTACTAATAAAATGATTCATGAAAATAGATACTTCTATCGCTAGATGTAAACGAAACTATTGTTATATCTAATTCCACGAGAGCGAAGCTGCGGGCGTCCACTAGTATATCATAATTTATTTTAACTATAGGTACTAGTAGATTATTCAAATATATTTTATTTGAATAATATACTAGTAACATAACACATAAAACAACTTCTACCTGTGCTTCTAGAAGAGTTTTGGAATATTTTAAACGCATTTTCTATTTTTCACTTCGATTCGAAACAAAGATCACTAAAAACTTATGCGAACTGTAATTTCTTAGCTAAAAACTTACAACCACCATACAACACAACAGTACTGTAGTGCACAGAGTACATTTTATATAACTGAAACTGTAGTGATTACTTGCTCAGTGACAGTACTGTTTTTGTTTACAGGTAATTTTCGTCGCCAAGCAACTACTCACCGACACAAATATATACAAGGTGTCCCAAAATTCAACGATAATCCTGAACCAGAGGATGGACCTGCTAATGGCTACTCCAAGAAAAAAAAGAAAAAAAAATATCTCGATTTTTTTTCAAATTACTTAATAAAAATGGAAATTCTTAGAAAATTGACACCCCTCATGATATTTTTAACTACCATGACCACAATTTTTGAGATATTTCTGTTTTTTTATTTGTATCCGTGACCTAAGTAGTACTGCTATCTACCACAAATCTTAAAATTTCTATAATGTCTGTAGTTTTAACACAATAAACAATTAAAATCATTGTTTTCCCTAAAAAATTTAATCAAATTTACTTTCAGTCCACTTTCACTCATTGTGGTGTAAAAAAAAAGTATGGACACTACTATGGCAAGTTTTTTTAAAAGTTGACGCAACTAATCAAGATTCCAAAATGGTATAATACTCTTGGAAAACTAGTCACAAAAAAAATGTATAATATTTCTAAACAAGAACCAAATTTCATAAATTGTACTTGTTGATCTTTGTTGTAAATTTCTTGGATTTAAATGGGACATGTGTGTAGTCATACAAATTTATGAGAGATAGATAGAGAGAGATTACATGTTAGTCAGAGGTAGATGTAGATGTCGTTATTAAATAACAATAGGGCAATTAGGTTTCATATAAAACCTATTTGGTTCCCTATAGGCTCTACCACCTACAATTCTAGATCAACCTCCGTCTCAGTGCAAAACAACCTGTATAAAATCTCTTGCATCGGCAGATGTTATCTGCCCATCTTTTGATATATGTCGGTGCCTACAGATGCTTGACGGTAAAATTTAAGTGATTTGCGTAGTGTGTGTTGCTCCTAGAGTTTAGTTTTTCTCGACCGGTAAACAGCATACTGCATGTGTTGCGTGGCCGCATACGGCCGATCGATCACTTAGAGCACGCAAATCTGTGACTTAGAGATTACAGACCGATATGGACAGACAGATATGCGCTCAGATATAGATATCTTACCGCATCTGCGTAGTGTGTGACACGCTTAATACTTTTTGAAGTAAAACTTATTTACACACGCTTGACTTGAGGAGTAAGCTGAAGAATGCGTGACGAATGCGTTTCGGAAAAAAGTGTAACAGAGTATTCTAGGAGAGTTTAGAAGGAGATATAAGTTAGTGAAGATAGAAAGAGAGAGAACTACGTTTCGTATATTATTGTAGGGGAAAGAGAGAGAGGTTCAAGCACACATTTTCCTTCTTTCTTAACTTCAGTCGTGTGGTAGCACACTAATTTTAATTATACTGTTTTTTCTTTAAATAATTCAGACTAGCGAAAAATTATAGCCTTTTATAATTGAGATTATTTTTGGTGGTGACATGAATTGCGCTAACTTGCATGTTTTTTCTTGATCAAAACTGAACTTTTATTTTTGTAGCTTTGTAGGTCGTTTCGTGTACTTTGTAATCTGTTCTCATTACATCAAACCATGACCAAAGAGTATACATAATATAATCTGTGGTTTTAACCATGACATGACAGTCATGACGTATGGCACTATGTCATGTCTTTTCTTCCGTCTTTCACTCGAGTGCTTCATGTTTGTAAAGGCGTTGTAAGGTTAGATTTATGGAATCCCTCAAAATCACTGTGAATTCAACTCGGTTTTAATAATTTGTTATACAAACCTTAAGCGCTTACTGTGATATCCTGTGTGGTATATTTATTTTATTGAAACACTTAATTGCCGTTGTTTATATACCAACCAAGTGTCGGCATTATTTGATCACGGTGTTCTTGAATTCAGAACTTGTTGAGATTTTATTATAATTATTGATTTGATCAGTTAAATTAAAAAAATCGTAATTTGTATTACAGCACGACATGCCATTCGCGCGGTTTGTACAGCCCGGGCGCGTAGCCCTGGTGGCCGAGGGCCCCTTGAAGGGGAAGTTAGTGAGCATCGTCGACGTCATTGACCAGACTCGTGCACTCGTAGATGGCCCCGTCACAGGTGTATCGAGGCAACAAATCCGCTTGAACCAGTTGCACCTCACAAAGTTTCGCATGAAGTATCCTTACACAGCGCCAACACGTATAGTAAGAAAGTCCTGGACGGAAGATAAAATTGTCGAAAAATGGACTGAAAGCCAATGGGCAAGGAAACTGGCTAACAAGGAGAAGCGTGCACAAATGACAGATTTTGACAGGTTTAAGCTCAGCTCTGCACGTGTGAAGAGGAATCGCGCGAGGACCGCAGTGTTCAAGAGCCTGAAGGTGAAGGCAGCCCGCGGGGGCAAGTTCGGTAAGAAGAAGATCCCCAAGACTCCCGAGAAGAAGGTGCGCACGAAGAAAGCCACCCCCGCCAAGCCAGCCAAGAAGTAATTCCATGTTTGTGTCTGGAAACAGCCTAAGTGTTAACTTTAAGAGACAAATAAAGAATTACTTTTAGCTACAATACTTGTTTGTTCATGAAGATGTAGCCATTTCCTTTCAAATAGCTTAAGGTGAGTTTTGTGTTATTTGTAAAGCATGGTGGTTTTTCTGTATCTAATTTTTTTTATGTTACAGGGCTGCCTTGGATCCTTCATTCAATGTAAGTTTTACTCTTTATCTATATCACAAATTAAGTTACTAATTTATTATGATGAATAAATCTAAGTCTCGTTCGTATGATAACATGTGATTTCAAAAATACCACCTAAACTGAATAATTTGCATTAAATATGTTTGGGATTACATTATGTATTACATATAATTAAAGGATAACATTTTCTTTTGTTCTCAGGAAACCATGAGGTGAAGAGCCATAAAAAGAAAATATATACATACATAGGTATGCCTCTTACTAATTCTTTTTTCTGTACATATACAGTTAATTACTTTTTATTTCTTATGATGAGTAAACTATTGTCTCGTTCGTATGATTCTCAATGATTTCAAATTTACCAAATTTAACTGAAAACACAGTATCCAGGACCAGTTTAGAACTTTCTTTAATATATGCTGCTACATTACTTTCATTTGTTTTCAGGATGAAATATGCCACATTTGTATGATGATGCTGAGATATAAAGTAGTAAGAATTTCCATTATTCATATACATATAGTCAAACCCTACCAAAGCCGATGGATGCACAGCTATCACCTGGCATGCTTGGTTCTGGATAGGAACATTGACACACTGCGTGTAGAACATCCAGTCTGAATGACTAAATGTTCAAGGGATTATGTGTAACAAAAGCTTTTGGCACTTCTTTATTTAGTTAATTTCGGAAAAATATTTAATTGGATATTACTAGCTTAAATTATTAAAGTATATTCTGTAATCCTATTTATCCTGTCTATTTTTTAAATTAAAAATTACGATTCAAAGACTGCAAGATTGTTAACTATATTGGACAAGTCTGAAAAGATGGAGTATACCTATGATGCCCTGGTGTTGTTCAGGTCCATAGGCAATTATCACCACATACCATCTTTTGGTGTGTATATATGTATGTGTTTAAAAATTTACACAAGATCACAAACCACTGCTGCTGCACATGACACCAGTGATAGACTCAGTATGAAGTTCATAAAAGTTTTATTCCACCACTCATAGTTGTGTACCCTTGAGAACTTAGATGGTCGCCTCTACAAAGTGTAACCGAAAGCCACACTTATTTATATGACAAGCTCTAATTAACATTGTGAATCTTTTTTGTAATACAATTAATTTTTTTATTGCAGGAAACCTGCACTATTGTTTGCTGAAATCAGCTGGGATTGCTGCTACAACTGAGTAGGTGAGTTGAGATTTGATGTAGATCCTACTACCCTACCAAAGCCGATGTGTGCACAGATACCACCTGGCATGCGTGACTCTGGATAGGAACATTAGCACACTACGTGTAAAACATCTAGTCTCTATGACTGTAATGTTCAAGGGATATGTGTGACAATCTACTCTGTTCAAATTTGATCTGGAATCAATAACATCTTTATTAAGGTTATCACCAACCCATAACTTACATTCTTACACCATAATCACCAAATACACATAAACAGAATCAAGAAATTAATCATTGCTTTATATTGTAAAACAGTTTAAGTTTCCATAAGAAGATTACATACATATTGAAACCTCGAATTCTATTTTCAAATTTTAAAAATATAAACACATAACATGGGTGAATGAAAACATAATTGTTTTGCAATTTAGATTTTGTTATTCAGGTTATTTTAAAATACATATATAGGTAAATAAAATCATATTTATTGGTCTTGATGCACAGCAACTGCCCAACATTTTTAAAAATAGTCCATTGCACTGGTATGAAAGCCAGGGTTCTGTCCGACTTATATAGGCCATATAGCATTAGTTACGATTTTTGCCAATAGTTATAATGGCATTATATATCTTTTCTTTTGGTAGTTTGTAGTTACCTTCGCTTTCGTTTTGTCCAGTCACCTCATAGCAAAATAAAGAGTGAGGTATACCTAAGCTATCAGACTTTTATTGAAATTGAGTAAAGATATATGTATAGATATTTTTGTAGAACATTGTGGTTTAGGGTTCTTAGGAGTGCTTGCCCTTCTGACTTGCTTAACAACTCAATATTCAGGGAAAGCTGAGAAGTAAGGCCTTAAGCTATTCCTCATGAATGTAGCTATCGAGTACAGAAAGAATTTTTAAATCTGACTGGTACTTCCAGATATTATTTGTATAGATGTGCTTTAAACAAACAAAAAATCTTTCCCGCATTATAAATAATTATAGATACTACTAAAAAATATGGGACTAACTTTATGCAATAATTAATGTATCTTATTTGCAGAAAATATGATGGTGTCAAATAGAAAATTTTACATAGCTGCTGCTACAAAACATAGGTAAGTCTAATTAAATTTATACAGTAGTAAATGCCAATCAACACTTTATTTTCCTTTTCAATTTCGTTACACAATCACTTATTTGGTAGCCAGATGATTTATTTATTATATTGACAATAACCAAGCATTATTGTTATTTATGATATACATATAATTTATTATTTAGATTATATAAAGTATTACGCCTGCAGCTTTGGATGTTTCTTAAGATTATGACTAATACAAATGATGAATAGAATATCGCCCCAGTCAGAATAATTTTATGTTGATCGATTTTGCTGAATTTTTTATCCAGATTTGTTATAGAACCACACTATAAGCATTTAAGTAACATTGTAAATCTGTTATTGCAGGGAATCTAGCAGGTCAAGCATTCTAATTCGATGTAAGTAAATGCCAATCAACACTTTATTTTCCATTTCAATTTCGTTAGACAATCACTTTTATTTGGCAGCCAAATTATTTATTTATTATATTGACAATAACCAAGTATTATTGTTATTTATGATATACATATAATTTATTATTTAGAATATATTAAGTATTACGCCTGCAGCTTTGGATGTTTCTTAAGATTATGACTAATACAAATGATGAATAGAATATCGCCCCAGTCAGAATAATTTTATGTTGATCGATTTTGCTGAATTTTTTATCCAGATTTGTTATAGAACCACACTATAAGCATATAAGTAACATTGTAAATCTGTTATTGCAGGGAATCTAGCAGGTCAAGCATTCTAATTCGATGTAAGTAAATGCCAATCAACACTTTATTTTCCATTTCAATTTCGTTACACAATCACTTTTATTTGGTAGCCAAATTATTTATTTATTATATTGACAAGAACCAAGCATTATTGTTATTTATGATATACATACATATAATTTATTATTTAGATTATATAAAGTATGACAGCTGCAGCTTTGTTTGTTACTTAAAATTATTACTAATACAAATGATGAATAGAATATCGCCCCAGTCAGAATAATTTATGTTGATTGATTTTTCTGAATGTTTTAACAAAATTTCTTATAGAATCACACTATAAGCATTTAAGTAACATTGTAAATCTATTATTGCAGGTAATCTAGCAGGGCAAGCAGTCTATTTCAATGTAAGTAATATAAAATTTATCATTCAAACTAGAGGTCACCAGAGTTGCAACTTATCCATTTTTTTAAATTTTGAGTTAAAATATTATTAAGGTTTTATTGTCTTGTTTTTGAAACCTTATTTATAGAAGCTTTAATAGTGTTTTATTAAGCAAGTTTACCAAAAACATGCATTCAATAGATGCCAATTTGCTCTATAAATGTTACATAACAGCTCCATAACTTACAGTAGGCATAACACCTAATCAAACAACAAGAAGGCTGATTTTAGTAAACAACTGATTAAATTTGAAGTTGTTTTATTTGATCCTTGTAAAACATTGTACTTCATGTAATATGCTGTATTCATCCATCCATCCATCAGCCTCGCTCAGTCGACATAACTCCTCCCGAATGTTACTCATTTTTACCTTTACCCTTTACCATATGTATGGATTCATCAGACAATAAAAAAAGCTACTTTAGTTTTGAGAGGAATGTATTTCTAATACTAATTATATAAAAAATTAAGCTTTCTGCACTCCTTCATAAAAACTTAACTGTGCCAAATTTCATACACCTCTGCCATGTAATTTCGGTATAATTACAACGTTTTTGCATCACATATTATTATGATAAAAACATGATGACTAATAGTATCGCCCCTAGCTGTAGTTTGATGATTGATATATTCTGATTTATAATCTAAAATGCAATCAGTGTGTTGATTATAATGTGCACAGTTCTAATTTGACTACATACTTACTTTTTCCAGAACCTTCCCAGGGATATGATAGCCACCAGGGAATGACGGAGCCTTTATTGATTTTCGTAAGTTGTATTTGAAATACATACTATTATTATTACAGGTTTATTTCCATCCTGAAATCAAGCATTATCATATTTTTTTGATGAAAAGTTTTAACTGATTTCTTTAAAGTTTATATGATACTTACGATATGCCATATATTGCAGTTAGCTTTGTGTTTGTATGTAGTCTAATGTACATGATACAGTTGTAGGAATAAAGGTCTTATACAATACAGGAATTACCAGGAATACCATTGGTAAACTGTTCAGTACATCTCTCAAACAGAAACGCAAAGCATTTAATGCAAGATAATTTTTAAAGCTATGTGTGGCCTAAACCCTATAGTGCTATCAAAATAGTAAAGTAGTTATCTCTGTCCACTAATCAAAATCGTCAACTAATACTATTATGTGATGAATTACTTAGTTATCCCTGTCTCACACAACCATGGGGAAACTATGGTATATGGTAACAACTGAAAATATTAAAATAAACTAGTAACGTTAGATTTTTTTTAAATAGGCAGTTAAAACATGTTGGTTTAATTTCAGGTGGAGCCATTCATGGTCTTTTTTCTTCAGCTATGTAAGTTCTACACATTTTACACTTTGTTTTATAAAGTATATCTACAAACGTGTTTTTGTCATAGGTTGTACATACATACGTATGAACATCTGCCCCATAAGTCAGGAATGTTTACTATGAAACGAAATCAATTTATAACCAAATATTTAAAGAAAATTTGGTCATGCACTACTTAAATGATGAATTACTTAGTTATCCCTGTCTCACATAGCCGTGGGGAAACTGTGGTAAATGGTAACAACTGATAAACAAATTGTTTAGTATATATTTAAATGTTATTTTTTTACTTTTGTGAATAATTTTATATTCTATATTACAGAGCGAGAGAGCTTTATTATTTCATCTCATCTAATCTACAAAATTTGTACGGAACCTGCAAGTATAATGGTAAGTTTACACAGACCACATGAGGGGGGATAGTATTACAATATATCCTAATTACCATATTATTATTATTGTAGACATTTTGTTAGGACATTAACATCCATGAAACTACTGTGGGACGTTTTGCTCAGGATTCCCTTAAATACTTGATGAAAAAAATTATATCGAAGTGATGATTGTATATTGACAAGCATATATCTAGAATCTTTTTGAAGAAATATATTATCTGATTGAATAAAGAATGGTTTGAGGGTTAAAATCTCTTATCCTTGTATTTCAACACATATTTTATTGTTTCAGGTAACCTGATAATTTCTGCTACAACTCTAAAAATGGCTTCAAAATATCTACCTTATTTGCACCATGTTCTATTACTCTTGTAGTATGTAGTTTTTGTGAACCAATAAATTTCGAGTATTTTCAAAAACAACTTTTTAATTATGATTACCTACCTATTGATATGGCTATGTAGTGTCCATTCCATAGTCTAGTGAAAGAACCTTAAACACGACGTCTAAGCTAGTTTAAGAATGCAGTAATCATAGCAAAGTCGTAGACTTGCGCTGTTTATGGCAGCTTGAATTCGTCTTTTTAGCGATGATGAAAACAATCAAAACCTTCCGGGTGGCTTGAAAACATTGAGACTGGGATGGGTAGTAACAAATCCATGGTGGAGTATGCTCGAGACCTCCCGTAGATTTGCCAGTCGGGAGACCGGTGCTCAGCAGTCTGATCTATTGGATGCAGTTTAGCTTATCTATAGCTAAACAATGTATTGTTCAAATAATTTAAGATTCTTATTGATAACCATCCCGTGCATTGTTGGTTTAAGGGCATCCATGGCAGCAAAAGCCCTTGTAAGTGTGACAAAATTATCATATGCCCACATCCGTGCTCCTGACCACTTCCTATACGATAAATCAATAAACATTTTAGGGTTGAGTATATTTGAACCGTGAAGAATTAATAATTTGTTCTTCTGAGAGATAGATTTTTGATGTGAAACATCTACAGATTTTTGGTGTGGCGAGCGTGGCGAATCTATATTATAAAAATGAATCGCAAAATGTGTTGGTAAGCGCATAACTCAACAACGCCTGGACCAATTTGGCCAATTCTTTTTTTTAAATGTTCGTTGAAGTTCAAGGATGGTTTTTACGGCGAGAAAAATTTGAAAATTCATCCCCTAAGGGGGTAAAACGGGGGTGCAAAGTTAGTATGAAGCTTTGCCGTTTTTGAAGTCAGTGAATGTGTAACGCGAGCGAAGCTGCGGGCGTCCACTAGTATGGAATAAATATACTTTACAGTTCCGACAAATGACTATTTTATTAATAAAATATAATAATTAAATTTTTGTTTTTTTTTTTTGACAAAAAAAAACTAACAGTTGATCGTATATATTTTTTAATACCAAATAAAATATTGCTCAGCCCAAACACAAATCATCAGAATCTGATTAGGTTCTACTTTTTGTACTCGATAGTGGATAAAAAATCTTATATACACAAAAATCAGAAGCCTCTCACAAATTTCGACGGAACTCAACTTCGCGGGGTCCCTTTTTTGCGTAAATAAACATAGACAAACCTGAACCTAACCTAACAAGGTTTGGAGTCGTTTGTGTCGTTTTTTCTTAGCGGGGGGCTTAGCCCCCGAGCCCCCCTTTTTGTTTAGAGGGGCCTACGGCCCCCCTACCCCCCCTTACCGCCTAACAGGATTAAAATTTATTTTAGATTAAAACAAACTCAAAACTAACTGTTAACTAATGGAAAGTCGAGCCCAATCTTAGGTTCAAATGCCTACCAGAAAAGCACATAAATTACTTCTAATAAATTCAAAATGTCTACCAAAATGGATACTTTGCTCACCAAATTGTTTCTCGAATGTGACTGTTTTAGTAAAACAATATTTGGTGAGCAAAAGATCCATTTTGGTAAGCTAAAAGAATTTTTGGTCAGCATTTAAATTGTATTCATTAAATATAAAGCATTAAATATAAAGCAGAATATAATGTTATAGTGTTTTGCTGCAGAACCCAACTCGGCAAAGTTCAATCCTAAGTACCTACATCATAATATATAAAGCATAGATACAATACTCATTTCAGCCAGTTATTTCATAGTATCCGGTAAAACATGCATTACATACTTGTAACGGAACATGAATCTAGTAGAGACACTACTTGTAAAATTGTTGTAAGTATGTTAGTGAATATAATATTAAGTTGCTAATCACTTACTTCGTTTAAAGAGTATGTAATATTTAATCTCATTGTATTAAACTAGTGGACGCCCGCAGCTTCGCTCGCGTGGAATTAGACATTCACTAACTTCAAAAACGGCAAAGTTTCATACTAAATTTGCATCCCCGTTTTACCCCCTTAGGGGGTGAATTTTCAAAAATCCTTTTTTAGTGCTCCCCTACGTTATAAGGAACCTCTAACCCTTATAGTTTAGGCCCTGCGTTGATATGTCAGTCAGTCAGTCACCTTCTCCTTTTATATATATAGATTAATCAATGTGGGAGAAGATATAACAATTTTTGGTTTTGTTGATGGTTATATGAGTTTATAATAGAGCAGCTAATTTCATTGTATCCATAGAACCTACTTTCATCGGATTTAAAAAGTCTTGAAGCACATTTTCGAAGCCTTCAGATTGTAACGTACCGCCTACCAAATAATATATTTGAAGTGGACATACATGGAGTTCAAATGCTTACCATCTTAAGCGATAAGAATCTTAACCTTAAGTAAGTAACTACTTCAGATGTACTATTTATATAATGAAAACAAACTGCCAGTTATAACCCCGTGGTTATATCTATAAAACAGTAGTGATTTTTTGTACATTCCAATAATATAATGTAGCATGGATTTTCTACTTTCTACCTGACAAAGCAGAACTTTTCTGCCTGTTTGGTGTGCACGCATTTTTCTCAATTTTCTCAATCCAAAAATCGCTATTTCTTTACTAGTCAATTTTCAGTTACAGGGTCGTCAGTCAGTCAATGGCAATTGAGCATACTAATATTGGAGGAGGAACTGTTAAGCTCCAAAAAATTGTATGGACCTTAGGGAAAGAATACACCGCTTGATATGGAATTGATATATTAATAAATAATTCGAAATTTAAAACATTTAATGTGGATCTTCTATCGTTAATTCACTTTGGCAATCGCTTGGAACTCTGTCTGTGAATAATTCAGGAATCTGAAACAAAACATTTTTTTAATTAACATTAACATTTAACTAATGAGTGACTGTTTAATAGATAGTTTTTATTTATTGTTAATTATTATTTTGAATAGAATACGTGACTGCAACCCATCACATTTTTTAAATGATTAGGTATCTAGGTAAGAATATAATTACCTGTGGTGTGTACGCTTCCACTCTGTCTAATAAGGAATCCGAATAACCTGGAGTGTAATACCTAAAGAGGAAGAAAAAGCAATTATTAATAAGTAAAAAATGGTTGTCTGTAAAGTCGGTTTACGGACGATAGATTTACGTGATAACGTCATAATCATTATTTTATACAAAAAATGAGAGGTGTCAAGGTACACCCGGATGGAACGAAGTTATTGGATATATAAGTTACATCATTTCTCACACACCCTGTATACAATGTTCATGTCTCACACATCCTGTATACAATGTTCATGTCTCACACATCCTGTCTTTGTCGCTCATTCCGCCTTCAAGCCTTACATGAAACTCCTCAGAGCGAGGTAACGACACATGGAGGTAACGAAGCATGACGTCAGATAACGACACATGACGTCAGATAACGACACATGACGTCACACTTTTTCGGATGTGTTGGCGTTCATCGATTTAATAAACGTTATCACGTCAAAAAATAGTGGAGTTAAATAATGACCAATAAATTTCAATGTAGGTAATTTACCTTACAATTTCTTCAGGGAAGCAACTGTTAATAATATTGATGAATTCTTTTAACGAAGTCCCTGGTACTGCATCTATTTCTTGAACTCTCTTAAGAGCTCCCGTAGTGACAAATAATCTTCTAGCCCTGGCATCGTTTGGGAGTATCTGAAATAAATTTAATTCATTTTTACATTTGTTGAATACATACATACATTCTGTTTGTACCAAATATTGTGTTGGGTTCACACTGACACAACAGCTACCTAACTTAAGGAGTTTATAGAAATTAAAATGAGTTTTAGATTAACCCGACAGTGGAACCATATTTTTAAGTCTTCACTGCACATCCAATACTCAATTGGATGGTCCTATAAACTTATTCGATCTGTGACCACTGTGACGTTTTCTAATGTCATTTGTCAAGTGAAGTGAGTGATGGTAATTGGCAGTTTGTCAAAAGTTCAAAATTATTCAAAATATTGATTAACTTTTGTTTTCGTGTTTTAACAAAAAAAATGTATGTATGTGTTGTATAAAACACGTTCAATAGAAGCCAAAAATGGCCGGACGAGGGAGAGGTCGTGGTACAAATTTGTCATTAACACACGATCAATTACAAGCATTAGGCACGGGCCGCGGAGACAACGTCCAAATCCTTACTCCTCCACCGTTATTTCCGAAGCTTGAGACTAAACCTTTGCCTTTGACTTGCGGTGCAGCCACTGACTACTTGTTGATAGTCAAAGATCAATTTATAGAATTTTTACACGAATCTCCTGCATACGTTAAAGCAAACACTCGCACAGATGGCATCGAACGTTATTCGGATAAGTATAAAATTGCATTGGATGCTAAAAAAGGTAAAGTACTAGACTGTGTGTGGGCCAACATGCCAACGGAGCTCAAACCTCAAGCTAGACGTGTTCTTGCAACAAATCGTAAACGTAAGCTCGACGATCCGACAATCGTGCGTCGATTGCAAACACTTGAAAAGAAAGAAACATTGGAGGATTCCACTGAAGACGTAGAGGCAATTGATGATGAGGAAAACACTAAGAATCCGAATGACAATGATGAAGACTTGGAAGATGAACAAGAACAGGATGAAGAGGTTGACGATGGAACAGACTACGCTAATAATTACTTTGATAATGGCGAAGATTATGATGAAGAAGACGACAACCTTGATGATGGACCTGTGTACTAGTTTTTTAACAATCCATATTGTAGCTATCAAAGGGCAATAATTTGTACACATATCTATATCTATTCAAAATTAAATCTGATTTTTTACTCACTTACTTTTGCATACTGAGCTAAAACATATTTTAAAATACAAGCGGGTGCTGCATGGAGTAGGGGTTCCAAAGCTGGTCGATGAAGACAGCACTGTAAGCTTTGTTTCAAAGCACATGATGCACGAGCTCGGACTTCTCCAGAAGACTTGGGATTAGTGTATAGCTGAAATTAAAACAATTTCAAGTACACATTGCCTTACTAAGGTTGTCTATAAAGATTATATTTCACACTAACATAGGTATACTATTTATTAAGCGTTATTCGTTAAGCATGTGTAATCACCTCATAGCGAAATAAATTATTTGAATTTGAATATTATTATTATTATTTGAAGTGTTAGCTCGAGCTCATTCAGCTCTGGGCACTTCGACCATAACTGATCATTTGTACCCACAGCCAGTTATAATTCTCCATCTTATCCTACTGCTTTGAGGAAAGCTAGTACTTTTGCGATGGTGATGGATTTGATTTCATCCGGATGCAATTAGTAAGCTCCCAAATGGGGGAGATTACGATTCGTACGGCGCCACGATTTGAAGGCGGATTCTTATAGATCTCGACGAAAGGAAACGAAATGAAAGAATAAAATTTTTCGATATCTCGCTTAGTTTCCGAGATATCGAGGTTACGATTCGTACGGCGCCACGATTGTTCTGAGATTGTTTCTAATCTGAAGGCCAGTAGCGGGGGGCGAAAAAAAGGGGGGTTCGGGGGGCGAAGCCCCCCGCCAAGAAAAAACGATACAGTCAACTCCAAATTTTGTTAGGTTAGGTTCAGGTTTGTCTTTGTTTATCTACGCAAAAAAAGGGACCCCGCGAAGCGGGGTTCCGTCGACATTTGTGACAGAGTCCGACTTGTCTGACACGAAATTACGTTAGATTAGGTTTCCGAGATATCGAGGATTTTTAAGCCTCGATATCTCGGAAACTAAGCGAGATATCGAAAAATTTTATTCTTTCATTTCGTTTTCTTTCGTCGAGATCTATAAGAATCCGCCGTTCAAATCGTGGCGCCGTACGAATCGTAATCGTGCCCCCAAATGTTTCATGTCATCAGGCGTCCAAAAGCACCGTATTGTGTGAACATATGCTCTGGACTCTCTAGGCTAGGCCCTCATGCAATACCTGCAAACTTTAGAGGTACTTAGCAGGACTTAGTACCTCTAAAGTTTGGCCTGGGAGTGCCCTAGTTATCATTCTGATATTGGGTAGGCTGAGTTTTAGTAACTCTTCAGATAACTTCCTGTCTTAGCCTCTTACTTATCAGAGCTTTGGAGTGAGATTGACCGGGCTCTTTAACACATGATTCAAGAGCTTCCTCTCTGAACTGTTGCAGAAGCTTGTGACGGATAGTACTCTTTGGAATACCACAAAAGGGTTCCAGACCTATGAACCTACCTGCTAAAGGCAAGTAAGGGTGCCTTAAACTTACGTGCTAGATTGTCTGCTTTGAGGTATACTAGGTTAGTGTATTATTCTTTCACGAATATATCAGAATTAAAGGATTTTATAATGTTTTCTAACTGTTTCGTTATAATTATCGAAACAGAGCGTCTAGAAGGTCAATCGAATTTTAGTTGGAAACAAGTGCTTAACTAACACTTGCAAACCGACGGTGAAGACCGATGTGGAGGGCTTGTTTACAGCAGTGTGGCCGGCGTTTTAGCTAGTTACTTACAACACGTGCGAAATATCTAGGCACTTCGCTTGTCTTTTTAATTGAAAACAGCCCATAAATCGTCAGAAAAGGTAAATGTTTCGCGATAGAAACAGACGCAACTTGTAGATAAATATAGCACAGTAGGTTATTAAGCGCTGTGCGATATGAACTGCACTTTATTCTACGCGGCAAGACTCCCTATTTCTTTGATTGATTTTGGGGGGTGAATTTTCTGTACTTGTACTAATAAGTATTCTGTGTTGAGTTGTGTTTAGTATACTTACCAACTTTTCACCAGTTATGTTTAGGTCTCATAGTCTCATGTAATAGGTGGTGAGCCTACTGCCATACACCGGGAATAAAACCAGAATCCGAGCTGCTAACGGGCATTTCAAGATAGAAAAACCCAGGACTTCTAGCTTAGCAGTCACCCTACTCTGTGAGTACCTTTACCTGCAACAAGCGTGGAAAGGCGTTGGCGACGGCCACGGCAAGGCTGTGCTGCGGCGAGTGCTTGGCCACGTGGCCGAGCGCCCACGACGCCGCGCACAGCTCCGCCTCCTCCGCCTCATCACTCTGCAGAATGCCCACTAGCACTGGAACCGCCTAGGTAGGCGGGTAGAAGGTAAAATTCTTTTAAAACTTCATTACATTCCAGAGTAACAAGCTGTCTGATTTCATAAATATTATATTTCTTCATCTAACTTTAGCGTTTTGAATGACTACATGGTACGATATTTTTATTCACCAATACCTTAGGTGATATTTTAGTATGCCTCTCGAGTAGGTGACCGAATTCTACCACATTAAAATGCTGCCTAAACCAGCACCTGCTAAATGGATTGTGAATAGCTAGATGCATTAGTGCTTGCGTGACAAGCTTGATTCGCTGACGGCTATGGCCAGCTGATCAAGACGCCGCCAGCTGCAATGTAACATTAACCCTCCTGTGATTATTCCAACCAACGCAGGTAATGATGATTATTCTTAGATTAAGTACATTAGATTCGACGACGGTCAGCTGTTCGTCAGCTGCAATGAAGGTAATCCTTAGAATAATTACATAATTATTCTAAGAGGTAATCATTAAGTTATACCTATGACTCAATGACAGCTATGGACAGTTGGTCACCAGCTGCAAATAAGGTACCTAAGGATTTCGAAGTCATAACCTTTGACTCGACGACAGCCATGGCCAACTGGTCGGACTGTCCCGCGATGAAACCGAGCGCCATGCAGGCGGGCACGCGCGTGCCGCTCGCGTTCTCGCCTGCGAGCTCCACCAGCGGCCCGCATCCCCCGGTGTTTACAACCAACTGCGCAAGCTGCAAGGTAACGATGACTAGACAATTATATAGGTAAAACATTTAGCAATATATTATTAATATTAGGTAAAACATTTTGTCATTGTCGCTAGCTCGAGAGGGAGTACACTTTTTTTTGGTCAAGTTGTTGTTTGTTTTCTCCAGATTTGGCGTAAATAACCAAATGTTTAATAGTAATAGGAAATGTGGTGCATGGGGGTTTGTGTTGTCTTGTACCGATTGCAGGATCAAAGGGCATCATGTAGGAGCGCACCTTACCCAGAAACTGAAATAGCACATCCAAAAGGCTGAATAAAATATCCGTCGTAGGATAATCAGTTTTGGTTCTTTGCGATCGTCCCAACTTGATGAGAAAGTGATAGGATAAGGAGGCTACGGAGAGTTAAAGAGAGACAAGTGTCTTCGGAGACCCGCTTCACAGGAGAAGACCTGGGAAAATTAGTGCACACCTTCCTCCTCCATAAAATGCGTGCCAAAGCGTTACGGTAGTAATGCGCTAGCGACTAACGTCTACGGAGTGCTTGACAATGTCCCGCAGCAGACAGGCGGCGGCGCGGCGCACGGGCGCGGAGTCGTGGCCCGCGTGCAGCAGCGCGGGCGGCAGCGCGCCGCCGGCCACCACCGCCTCCGCCAGCTCCGCACGCGCGCCCGCCACCGCGCCCAGCGCGCACAGCGTGCTGCGCTATAACAATCACTAGACACGTTCAAGAATTTTGGGAATTACACACAGATTATTGTAGACACATGCTATGCCTTCGAGATTTGTATGGACCACCACTATGACTTCTTTGTCCCAATGGGCAGGGAGGGTTCCTCACGATGTTTCCTATACCGTTACAGCTGGTGACATTTAATTTCTTAAATCATACAGAACTTAGAAAAGTCATTGGTGCCGCTCATTGGATCTGAACCCGAACCGCTAGACTAAGAAGCGAGTTCGTTGCCCACTGGGCTGGCAACGCTTCAGAGGACAGATATGGACAACCCTCCAGCAAGTGACATAAAAGTTCTTATCACTAGATATCTTAAATACCAGACAACCTTTCTGCTGAAATCTAGGACTTAGGTACATAAAATTCAACAGTAATGAACCAACAAAGGTTGGTTACAGTAACTGTGTTACTACTAGTTACTGTGTAGCGGCAATTGATGAAATTTTAAGCAGCATCAAGGCAGCATCATCGTCCTGATTCTTGATCTACATCATAGTTTCCCTATTAAAGATTCAAGAGACAAGCGCTAAGGACTGAGGACAACTATCGTAGAGGACTAGTGGGTGGAAAACTCAAAATGCGAGATATCACTGCCAATACAAGTATATTCAGGGTATCCAGGAAAACGGGTTTATATCAATTGCAGTCATCAACTCGCATTGGCCGCTAGAGCTTACATTCCTATATAAGAGAGGGAGAAGAGTTAAGACCTATGTTTTTTTGCATTATTACCTTTAATTTCGGATCCTGGTTCTCCAAACCTCGAACCAAATGGGAAATGGCCCCCGCGTCTACCACCGCCTCGGGCTTATGTTGAGCTAAATCCACGAGAGCACCGGCAGCAATCTGGTAATGGAATTATTGGTTTATTTCAAAGAAATTTGATACTGAAGAGAACACTACTACGAGTATTTAGCACAACGCTCATTGGCATTATGAGAGAAACGTGCCTTAGGTACCTACGTTTCATTTGTCCAAGCTATGTGCCCCCACATATTGCGTCGCACATGTGCAAACGTTATATAAAATGTTTATAGTGCGCAATGATATTAGTTTAAAATCTTTTGATAATAAGTAGCTACCTGTTTGAGACTCATTTCAGGCTCCTGGAAAGCCAATACCAAGAGTGGTAGCGTCCCGCCGTCCACCACCACGCCGGCCAACTGCTCACTGTGTTTCCCGATGTATCCCAATGCCCAAGCTGCGTTTTCTTTTACCTGAGTTATTCTCAATTTAAAGTACAGTCATTAAAGTAAAGATGGCGTATAGATCTATGTATTTGAACATTTGAGAACGGGTTGTCCGATTTGGCCAAAATGTAGTAATGTAAAGTACATTGGAAATGTAACATAACATGTCATGTTACATCATCGATCTCAAAGAAGAAAATGTTGAGAAATAGGTAGGTAATACATTTTTCTGTCAAATTATATACTAGATATCTTCTATTATAAAGCACCTAAATATTGAATAAAAAGGACGATGGCCATTTTGGTACCCATGTCCAATCAAGATGAATCACACACCATTGGATAGCTCTTCTCAAGTGTATAAAAAAATACTATGACGGCATGTCCGAAATAGCTGTCCGTTTTGAAATATACGCTTCAGAAGATACTGGATTTTTAGCTCCAAATAGATACTACTCAACTCACCTAAAAAAGTTTACTTTTATCGATTTTGATTACTTTTTTTTTTAAAATCCTATTTCAAAATGTAAATAAAACTAATCAAAGCTACATTTGATCAGTAGTTTTATAGTTAGGTCTGATACAAAGAATAAAAAAAAAATGCAAATAAGTATCAGTATGATATTGAATATTGATACATAATATACAAACAACGCTACAGTTTAATTATTATTATTAACCCTAGGTGTAAGTAGCAGCGCAGGTACCAGTTCTATCCGCTCCTCTATATAACCCTCCCTATATATCTGCTATCTGCGATGGGCCTGTGGAAGTTATTAGTTATTGCTGCTGCAATCTTAAAATCTACAATCATATTAGACATCGTATTGTTAAAATATGTTTGGCGCAAGACCTTGAAGTCTCTTTTGAATCGCCCGTTAACCACTTCCATTACCCATCTGCATATTGTTACTAGACGGGAATCATTTGCTTGAGAAGTAGTAAGCTGTTTAGCTGAGACTTATCCCAGTCCTTCGTCGGAGGAACGTGGTATTTGTAGCCACATGCTTCAATATGGTCCAAACTGACTCTAAACCCGCAGTCTAAAATAAATACGTCATTGGTCTGCATTAATATGTGGAGAGGGTTTTCCTCGTCGTTCATTAAATCGCTCATAATCTGGGCATATGTTTTAGTGGCAGCGTAAGGAGCTTTTACGTTTATTATGTATCCATCAATGGTTCCAAGCAGGAATGGCTTTTAAAGGTTTTGGAACTTGTGCAACCTGTAGGATTGCCTTTGAAATAAAAAGTTAGAGCTCTTGTGAATATGAATATACGTGCCATCGCAAATAATTATGGCTGTAGTGTTTTCTTCATTTCCATACAGTGCTTTTGGAATCTCCAGTATGTTTTCCATATTTAAGTGTTCCAGTCCCAAACATGTACAATAAGTATGAACAATGTAACATGTACAATAGTTTCATTTGTATTTAATAATACATAAAAAAAGTATTATATAAGAAATAAATAAAATGATAATTAAAATTCAATGTTTTATTTAACCACACACCACAACCCTTTCTTTGTCCCACTGTTGAGCACGGGTCTCCTATCAGAATGCGAGGGATTAGGCCTTAGTCCACCATACTGGCCAAGTGCGAATTGGCAGACTTCACATGCCTTAGAGAACGATATGAAGACCCCTCAGGCATGCAGGTTTCCTCACGATGTGTCCTTAGTTAGAGTTAGATAGCCACTGAGATGTCACCGCTTATTATTTAACCTCATAATAAAAAATAAACTAAGGCGAAATGGAGAAGAAATTGACCTGATTGAAATACTTTATTAGGAAACATTAGTAATTTTCAAGGAGTGATTACTCCGATCGGACAGCAAATTGGGACTGGCGCCCTGGTTATTATTATTCTACACTAAAAGACCTTTCCAACGATGTATCATACATTTCGATTGGTGCCGGTACCAGGTTCCATACATTTTTGTCCATCGTCCTTTACATTAAACTTAGTCAATTGCACACAACGATTTGCACAACTCTCGCGTTTGATTACCGAATTTTAGTTAGGTAGGTAGATTAGGTACTACCTATCTATAGCTTTGCTTTCCTGTTCATCCTGCAATATAGGAATTCAGAATTCTACTAAATAAAGTTGCATCAATATGTAACGAAAATGATGTGATTATTTAAATTTAGGTGTAGTATATGTGTTTATAAGCACAGATTAGGTTCTAAAAAGTTACTACGTAAGCCAACAGTCCGTTGTATACTTGTATGGTTGTATGTAGGTATGTTTAGGACCTTCGACTATTATGTTTACAAGCAATTAACAAAATAAGTAATTAACGACTTAGCTAAATATAAGGTAGTTAAGGTTTTCTTGCCTGTGTATCAAAGTCTTCAAGACACGACACAATGTGTTCTAATGCACCCAGGCGAATAATCGCTGATGCCAATTCCTCATTATGCCTGTGGTACAGGATATTTATTTAGAATGTAAAATATAGTGTTACCTACCTACCATATACAGTGCAAGCACTGGGAAATGTTCTGGAAGATATTTGCTTTTATATGAATGAGTATGAAGTCATGAAGTACGGGATATTTATCAGTCTTTACTAAGTAATTAATTAGTACAGATTACTATCAAATTAACAATAATAACAGTTTTATTGGAGAACCAACATTCTACTTCAGAGTCCAGAATCTCTATGTAGGTAGGAGAAAAGTAAATTAATTTAATTTTAACTCTTCCAACTTACTTAGCGACAGCCCTAATTAGATATAGCGCTGATCGTTTATAGTAGACCTGTAACAAAATAAAATATTGTATAAAACACATTACTTATCACCTGTATCCTGCATTCAATGCTTATTCATCAGCACATTCCATAATTACGTTCTCATGTGAAATCTGTGGAATTATTGTGGCATGTCATGAGGAAAAATTGCTATGTATTTACTGCAAGCTTAAATTTATCAACTTAGTTAGGTACGTTCTATTTGTTAAGATTGTCCTAGGTGGTGGTGGTGGTGTGGCGTTTATAGCCCAATGGCTCGCGTCGTCCCAGGTCCCAGTATGTATGTACCATACCTAGGTAGGTATATGACCGACCGAGTTGCAAGTTGCAATTCGGCATAACGTACATAAGTCCCTCCTTTATCTGTTCTGTGCATAAGTCGGCACGAAAGTGTAGCTCTGACCTTGAAAGCGCAGAAATCGAGATTTAAGGGATCTTGCGCGGAGTGAGCAGCTTGTAAGTCGTAAGCGCTGATTGGTTTACCAGCCGTATTAAGTTCCCCGCATAGATAACCCATGCGCAGCTATCCCCTCCGTTCAGAGCTTCACTTCCGTGCCGACACCAACACCGGGCACTTTTGCACCGCTCCGCACGAGTCCGACAGCATAGGCCTTAACCCACGGCTCTACTTTACGATCTGTGCTACAGGCTTACGTTGTACTTGTTAAGGTTGTCCAAGGTGGTGGTGAGCATGCCGCTGCTGAGCATCTGCCGGGCGACGCCCTCGTCGTGCTCCGCCAGACGCGCCGCCGCCACCACCGCGCACTGTCGCACCGCGCCGCATGAGTCCGACAGCAGCGGTCGTAGAAGTTCTACGCGGTTATTTTATATTTACATATTTAGATTTGAATCCCGAAAAATGGCCCTCAGCCTCAGCCTAAACCTAACTTCTGTATGGGTTATGGCCATTTCCATACTTTCTCTTATTTTAAACGTGACTTGCAACTTGAGTTTTTTTATTTTCATTGCTTCACGGCACACGTTGCGCAAATTGCGCAATAGGTCGGTACGTGAAGTGTAATCTAAGGTTACCTTAAGGTAGTAGGTACCTTAAATTACACTTTACGTACCATTGATAATAAATCAATACGTTATCTATATATGTACTTATATCTATCTAGTGCTTTAAAACATTAAACGTCTTTCCAAAAGGATTGTCTTAAATTTTGATATGCACTGAATAGGTGGAGTTGATTCGATTATATTATGTTATGGCACGGACTACACTTTTGGTCCTTACCTACTCTATGATTTTAGGCAGGAAATCTTCTAATTCGACGGGTAGGTGTTGGGTACCTACCCCAATAATAATATGTTGACCTATCCTTACCTAAGACACCCGCACTTTCTAGACATTTAACGTTGGTTGCTCTCGTTGCCAATTCAGCCATCGTTTGGACGAATACCAAGCGAGCTTTTTGGTATGTTTCAAAAACTGAAACAGAAAAAAAATCTTAAAAGCGCTTTCCATTTTTTATACCTACCAACCTAACTACATAACTGTGTTATTCCAGCCCGTATCTTACTATGGAAATTAACTTTCAATTTTGTAACGGCATGCGGCATAATATCCACGCACCTATAATATAACTACTCTGCCTCGGTCGTCTAATGTATGTAGCGATTTTTGTTGTGAGGTTCGTAATTCTAAATAGACAGCAGTGCCTACAGGTAGGATTATTACATTTACTAGGAGCTAATAGATGGCAATTACCTGCACAAAACTATACATTTATCTTTTCTAAACAATCTTGAAAACTAGCTAGCCAGTGCCAGATTAAATCTTAATCTATCAGATCTATTTTGTAGGGGAATATCTGCATATCTACCTACCTCACATAAAAAGGTACCTACTTAATACGAAAGAGGTCATACCAAATTGCTACCTCATGAGCTAATTTTTCCACTCCAAACATAGCTACAAACAATACCAAGGTATCTTTTTTAAGCAAAAGAGAGCAGTCAACATGGAGACAACGCACTTAAATTTCAGGATCTCACTAACCAAAACTAAATATATCGTACCTAGCTGGATATTTCGAGGACTGCTCATAGAATGACTCATCTTTGTCATTAAATCTGGTAATTTCTAATCACAATGCATTAGTTTTAATCCGTGTCGTATTAGTTTTGTGTAAGTTTTTAGAAATATCTAGTCAAAATGTCACTGACCAAAACATGTGTTTATTTTTTATGTCTAAATATTGCCAGATATTTTTAAACATAGATAAATATATAAATAGACAATACTGTGTAATAAGCTAAGCATTGATATAAAGTTTCTAAAACTCAGTGAAGCTAAGCATTTTAATTTCACTAAAACAATTGCTTATGAAAGGATTCTACGGCATTTGAAGTCTGCGAATGTTCACATGGTTAAAAGGAAGTTCACGGCCACGGTACAGTCGCATAAGTACAGGTAAAACATTTAGTCTGGCCAATCCAATCAGCAATTAGACGTGCAGCCGCTGCAGCGCAAGCACCGTGAAGGCCACTCGAAGCGATCGACGTCACGTACTATTCAACAACACGCACCTTACCTGCCTTACCTGCACGCGCACACACACAAACACACACCGTTGTGATACTCGTGACGTACATCACGGGCATTGCTTACCTGGCAAGTTCACTCACATGACTACATAACTCGTTGAGGCGGCTACCGGCTACGTGGTCCGGCGTGATTGTAATAGGTGTCTGATTTATTTTCAATAGCAAAAAATGGTTTGGACCATTCTTCGGTGACATTTACTGAGTGGACAGTGCCCGTGCTGCTTGTAACGTCGCAACAATGCCGTATATCATGGTGATGGGCAATCTCAGTGCACCGCACCTCTCCAAGGACGATGGTGCGACTGTTTATGGACTTAAAAGTGAAGAAAGAGCTGCTCTGGTCAGAGTAAGTACTTACCTACCTACTAGTGGGTAAAATTTATAAAAAATTAAACAAATCTATCCACTCCACGTTGAACTTAAAATATTTCTTGTATAAACACAAATATTTACGTATTAGATTAGGAGTAGGTTTTTGTTTATATGTATAATATGTAACTTATTGAATGTAACGAAGGTAGGTGCCTACCTAATTATCATAGAAAAATATCTTACTAGAAAATGTAGAAAGTAAGGTAGGTACCTATGTATTTGTATTTAAATATATTTTCTAAATTAAATTTTAATTTAATCGATTTCACCCCTCCTGACTAGAAAAAGCATTTTAACATTTTGATTTCAGTAAAATCTTTTCTATATTACCTACATAACATGTAGCTAGGTAACTACATATATTTAAAAAAATGTAAAAGTTGCCTTAGATGCATTGGAGCAGCCTAAGCACATTTGGTTTTGCCTGACGATTTCATCAAAACCGCGCTGGAGGCTTGAAAGAATCCAACTTATTATGTCTTGTTAAGAGATTAGTGAGAGAAGTTACCTATTGTACCGTGCAGAACTCACTTACCTTATACCTACTTGAGGTTCATGTTCTATTGCTACTGCTGTTATTATCGTTCCAGGAACTAAATTCATCATTCGGGATGATCATTGCTAACTCATCGGACCAAGAAAGGACGGTCCGCGTGACGCAGAAGGGCCTAACCCTGGTGGTAGTGAACCGGGTGCACGGACTCCTGGGTTACGACGTGGTATCTCACGCAATGACAATGACCAACGCTAACCGCGAGCTGGTCTCGTTCACCATGTACAAAAAGAGCGGCGCCAACTCCAAGAGCCACGGTCACGGACATTCCAGCTCACACAAGCCCGCCAAAGGCGGCGGAGGCGTCGTCACGCTTTGATAGTGTTGTGAGAACTGTAAAAAAAAATTGTATCGTAATTACTAGTGTTAAGGTGATTAAATTTTGAGAAGAATGGCTAACGAGTTCAAGCACCACTTAGCATCCACTGCAGGCTGAAAACTAGAAACATGTAGCAACTGTATATAAGTAAGGACTGCTTGATGGAATATTTAATAAACGGCAAACAACGCCTACCCGCCTGCAGCCACGACAAAACACAGAGGCTGTCTTTTGTGATCGTACGCTATCCTTTCCTCCTTCATGGGTCGTACGTAAAAAAATTGCTTTGAAAAATATTCGTCATAAATAATGATGGTAAAGCCGCTATAATGTTTACACCTTATCTTGAATTTTGAAAACCTTAGTAATTAGTAGTACTAATATATCGCCACTCCGCAGCTTGATGGGACATGTTCCATTCCAGGAGTTCTCAGATGCAAAAGACAGCCCTTGCCTTGCCCCTACACTAAGCCTCTAACTAATGGGTTAGAAAATCTATGAATTGAACATAACTTCAGAGACAATTTCCATGTACTTAGAATATCCATAGCACCTACACGACATTTTCCACTTTCCTGTACCTAACATGTTTTGCGATCTAGTGTATTTATTATGTATTATGTTTTGTATAATAGTATATATTTCTTTGTATTGTGAGCACAGGGTTGAGAAATAAATGATTATATTCTATAACATGTATTTATTCATTACCTATATTTATCTGATATAAAAGTGCATAGGTATACAAATAAATATTCAGTCTTACTATTTACATATAACAGTGTTGAGAAATACAATTTTACAAACACGCTGCGTAATATTTTATTACAAAATACAAATCGGTAATTGGGACTAGAAACATTAGCTCCCTATTAATTACATATACATACTAATGCTCTTACAAAATTTGTCCCGAGAACATTACTGATTTAATTAAATACGTACGTATTTTTAGGAATGTATTTAAAATACTTGGTAGCAAAACCCAGTTAGGTATTTGACTTTATTTACATTATTTACATTACATACTTATACTGGGTTAAATATAGCAAATATGGTAGACTATGAAATACCTACATATATGTATATATATAAAACGTATTAGTTAGTCGACTACAATCAATAAGACAAGATATTGGCATAAAAAAAATTCAATACCTTGAATATCTGCTACAAAGAAAATGTTTACATGTTTTTTTTATATATTATCAAAGGCGTATTTTATTTGCCTTTATTTTAGTCGAAATACGAGAAAGGAATAGGAATATTTTATACAATATGAAGTCATATTGTATAAAATATTCCTAAAGTTTATACGATTATAGTTTTATATGCATTTAGAGATTACGTGAATATCACCTAACAAATTTGTTAAAAAAAAATTGAAGATAAATACTCATATGCCATCGCATCGGCACAAGTGCGACAAACTGTTGCCTCAGGAATAAATCAGGGTTATCAAATAACAGATGTCGCGTATTATGGTTTCATAACGAATCTTCTAGGTCGCTATTAATATGCGCTATACCAAGTTCCAGTTACCTTCTCTGTACAACTGTTCTACACTGTGGAGTCAACTGCACACAGCAGCCGCTCCTGTTCCTTTTTTAAATGCTCCACTCCGCCCTTGCAGAGCACGACAGGCCCGTTGGCGCAATCGGTAGTGACCCTGTCTGTTGCTCCAAAGGTCGTGGGTTCGAATCCCACTCAGGACAAATATTCGTGTGACGAACACTTGTATTTGTTCTGTGTCTGGATGTCAATATTATCTATTTAAGTATGTATTTAAAAATATCTATGTATGTATATCAGTCTCTGACACCCATAACACAGGCTCGCGCCTACTTTGGGGTCAGATGGCCGTGTGTGAGAATGTCCAAGATATTTTTTTTTTTTTTTTATTTATGTTGCTGTTCTATTGGTCAGCCTGCTGTCGCTCCCCAGCCAGCCGCTTCAGCGCCGCAGCATACTGCCGCTGCACGTCCAGCAAGCGCGAGTGTTCCGCGTGCAGCGCCGCCTTCCGCTCTTGCTCCTGTTTAAACTTCTGCTCAACTTTCCTAACAGTTTGATTCACCCAATCCACAATGGATTCAAACTGATTCATGAACTCTTCCCTCTTTCTCGCTGATGACATTACACTGGGAAAAATAAGATTTGTGTATTGAAGGCGGAAAGGTTAAAAATTAAGTTGAGTTTCAAAAACTATAATTTTGTAGCCAGTTAAAGTTAAGTTTAGTTTTGTAAAACTGCATCACGTAAACACATGAACTGCCAAAAAAATTATAACAACTGAACAACTGAATGTGTTAAAATATGTATCTCTTATCTCTATCTTAACAGAAATGGTTCCGTAAAAGAGAAACATCCTTTACTATGTCCATTTGATAAAGAAATAAACATCTAAATTAAAAAACATTCTATACAGACAGTCGACAGAAAATAATACTCACTCATCATAGTTATCAAGTATTGAATTGAGTAGGCTTAATTCTTTAGATGTATATAATTTAACTTCATAAAGTGTATTGTAAAATATGTAATACTGCTTAGTTTCTTTGTGTTTCGATGCAACTGAAAAAGGAATTTTATAAAAAATTAGAGAAGAAGAATTCTTTATATCTGAGTTTCTCTGTGGCGTCATAGGTCTCAAAAGGATGAATTGATTTTATTTAGTTCAAATTCAAATTATTTGTTTGTCATAAGTATGTACATGAGTAACTTAACCAATTCAGGCACACAAATATGTATTAGTGTTTTTGTTTAAAATGTAACTAATTTAAATTGGGACTAATATAATGTAAGATAGAATGTAAAATAGATAGTAATTCGAGAAAATCTGGCTGCTACAGAATAGCTAAGACTACAAATAGATAAAACCATGCATTATGACTATTATTAATAAATGTTATCATAGATTTAAGAAAGGTAAAATCGTCCTTGCCTTGATTATATAGCTCAACAAATCTCTTCTCATACTGCAATAGCTCAGCAGTGCCAGGCACCTCATCTATAGCTATTGAGTATCTCAATATCTGACGATTCAAATGGCCTAACTCCAATTTTACACTACTCAAAAAGTTCCTCATCTTGGTTTCTCTATCTTTGAATTCCTTCAATTCTTCGGGAGTGAGAGGTTGTTCTTCTATTTGTTTGTCCAAATCCTTAGCTTCTCTACAATAAAAAAAATAACAGCATTATAGACTTATGGAGAAAAGTAAAATGAAATATTATTATTTAATTAGTTGCACTGATGTGTTGTATCATCCTTATTATATTGTTTTATTTTTAATGGATTGTTTTTGTTGGTTTGACCGTCTTCTCTTCCTCAAGGGAATGATGGACAAATATTATTTTAATTAATCCATCTTATTTATCGATAAAGCAAGTGGAGCCTGTAAAGCCTGTGTAAGGAGGTAAATCTCTATATAAATTAATGAAGAGAAAACTTTGTACCACTAGTTTTAATAATTATGTAAGTATTTAATATTAACTTACTTCAATTCATTTTGCAGTTTCTTATGTTCAATTTCTCTGTGTTGAATTATCTTTAAAAGTTCATTTCTTTCCTTGGCTACCTCCTTTAGTGATTTGTAGAACTCTTTAACATTTTTATCACTGCAAAAAAGCAAAAAAACAATGAGATGAATATTACAACTAACAAAATTGTAGACTACCACATCAGTCGAATATACACTCTTAGCTATCTTTGATGAGAACCCTATTGGGCTTTGAGCAGGTACTAAATTTAAGAAAGATTTCTTACGTATAATCATTAGACTTCATTAATTTTCGAGTTATTTTCTGAAGCTTTCCCAAAATATTACTATATTGTTTCTTGGCGTTTTCCATTCTTGTTTCATGGTCCTGCCTAACACTGTCTGTATCGGCTTCCATTTCATCAATTTTCTTGGTCAAACGTTCAATGTCTTCAATATACTTTAATTTTTCACTTTCCTCCAACTCCTTAGGCAGATCTCCAGTAATTTCTGAATGTAACACTGCATAATGTAAATTCATGTCTACACTATTTTCATGATTATCATTTTTAGTTTCAAACCTGGCAGTCTAAAATGGAAATAATTACACATTCTTATTATTATGACTGTTTGCATCTTATATAATTTTGGGAGCTGGCCCATGTAATGGAATAGCGTCTGTAGGAAAAAAATACATGGCATACTGACCATGCAAATAAATTATCAATGATTATACCTATTTTCTTACAAATTTGCGTGAAATACTTACTTCAATAGTCATTTGTGATGGATCAGCTAAAGCTTTTTCATAATCATACTGGAAGAAAAATTAACTGTCTTAAAATATTTTCAATACATATGTACAGTTATGTACTTTATTTTTAAATACATTTATTGAAACCTTTATATATTTTTTTGTTAATTTGTTTGATAGAATGGTTACAAATTAAATAAAATCTTACTAAGAAATCTAGTAAATCATCTTTCTTAGTATCATCTGTATTGTTTGAAATGTGCATGAGTGCCCGTTGATCATACTCTGACAGCACAGCATTAACTTGTTCCAGCTCATTTGTTGGGAGTCCTCCTTTTCTTTTCCTCACTCTGCATGGTTTATACAGGTTCTGTAATAAAAAGGAGTTAATCTTTATTTATTGTATATTTATATCTTTATTGAAATTCTATTAAGGATTCAGAAGAAAGCTGAATAACACTACATAGCTTAGGTTTAGCAATAGTTTTTTAAACAAAAGAATACTTTTTATAATACCTGAACTATACATAAGTTTTTGAGCAGCTTTTCTCTCTGTAGGAAATATGCACGGTCAGACTCAAATATGTGATGCTTTTCATATTGCATGACAGCAAATTTTCTCAACTCATCTTCTTTTGCTTCTCTGAATTCACTTGAATATTTTATTAACCATTGAATTAGTGGGTAAATATTTATAAAATCCAGACCTTGAATCTGATGGGGTTCTATAGTGTATGGGCACTTCATGCTTGGAAGTATTTTTACAATTTTCTCAGTTAATGCTCTGAAACAGATTGATATTAACCACTGGAGCTTACTTATCATGAATTGACATAGCAGTGATCACAATATCATAATTTTCAATCATACATTTTCTTCCCGATTGTTAGATTTTCTTCAAATAAAAGACTTATATCTACATCAATATCGCAAAGCTCAATGCACCAAGTCAGGCCACCGACAATTTTATCAAACGCTGACAATCCTTGTAGCTGTGCCCTGTAGTAGCCAGCTGCGACTAATGCGTCTGAAATTTCGTGCCATTTCACCAATTGCTCGGCGTCCTCACGAACCTCTACCTATGAAATCACAAAAAGTTTGATTGTATTATTTAATTACTGTTAAAATAGTAAAATTTCTAGAATTGAATTATTTATACTATAATTAATAAGAATCCTGGTAGTATTCCTACTCTGTCATTGCACGCCTACCTCTTTCCCTTCGTGGTCGACTCCACTGTAAATATTCACCAATGGCTTACTTCTTGTAAAAATATTTTTTTGCTTCCCAGCCATTATAGCGATTTTAAAGTTACGACGGGAATCCACACTAATAAAAAAAACTTAAGTTGCAGCCGGTAAACAAATAGAAGGAAAGAAACCCATTCCGATCCAAGTGTACGTAGTACTATATGGTATGGTACTATACCACCACAGAGTACCTTTATACCACAGACAGATTAGTATATTAGTAGCTAGCTACAGATGGGACACTTAAAAATTGCGACTGTTTCCATCAGAACAGTTTTGGCGCCACCGTCGACAGACGGTAGTGAAGTGCCAACTTTTCTTTACTTGTCGATAACATGCAATAGGGTAGTACTTATTGTATCGATAATTTAAAAATAAATGTGATGAGATTTATTATTAGTTATATACTTATTTATTATTGGCATTGGAAAAATAAAATAAAACGACAATCTATAACAACTATTTTATTACATGATTTACATTTTATTTTTTTGTAATTTTCATATACTGCTCATCAACACTTATATTAGTTTGGGGGATGTCATCGTCACTGTCCTCCCAAGATTAGTTGTTCTCACTGTGTGCATTCATTCTGAAAATTAATATGGAAAATTATTATGGAAAATTATTATAGAAAATTATTATATTACAGTTTATACACAATATTGCACCCAATCTGAATTTCTGAGTTTTGCATAACAGACCATTCATATGAATGCAAAGATCAAAGAAAAAAAAAAAGTCTAATTTCCGTAGCACACAATACATTGTCTACCTCATGGGTCTCAAGGAATCTCCTCCAAGACAAGTAATACTATGCAGCTATGGATCCATCAAACACAACCATTGTATTGTGTTTTTGTGGGAGAGGAATCGTTCTACGTTCTCGTATTCGAATCTATGATATTTATTCCAGAGATAAAAATTTGTACTCCAGTCATAGATGTCAAATTGTGTTGTTTTCTGTGTCTGCCATCTACAAAACAAGCCTAGGCCTACCGCAGGGGTGTTAGTGTGTACCATTTTTTTATTTATTTTAAAAGATTATGTAGATTATACTATAAAGTAATAGATTACTTTCAATCACAGATTACTCTATATAAAATGTACTCTGTGATTATTCTTTCAATATAAGTGCCCCACACAAAGCCCTGCTTGCAGGGCCTGCCGCAGAGGGTGTTACCACACAAAGCGCTGCAAGCAGGGTGCGTCCACAGACTAGGTAGAGATATTATGTTCTGTCGTAGAGATCTTGCGTCGTTTGAGTCACGCGAGTCACGCCATTTTATTGAAAATTACAACCTGATGACTTTAAGAACTTTATAAGAATGAATGAGTCACAGTTTGAAGATTTATTGACAATGGTGACACCAATAATTGAAAAAAAGAATATACATATTGATGAGAGATGCTGTAACTTTATTATAACTATCCTTTAAAATTAGTCATATGGCCTAACTCCACTGTGACTCATTCATTCTTTTAAAGTTCTTATAGTCATCAGGTTGTAATTTTCAATAAAATGGCGTGACTCAAACGACGCAAGATCTCTACGACAGAACATAATATCTCTACCTAGTCTGTGGACGCACCCTGCTTGCAGCGCTTTGTGTGGTAACACCCTCTGCGGCAGGCCCTGCAAGCAGGCGCTGCAAGCAGGGCTTTGTGTGGGGCGCTTTACGTAGTATCTCTAGCTAGTTTGTGAGTACATTAATAAAATGTACTCTGTGGTACATTATGTATGGACTATACTTATAAATCTGTGGTATGGCTACTACACACTTGCACAGATTTTTAAATAGAGTACATTACGTAGTATCTTTCTTTCTAGTTTGTGTAGTACATTATATAAAATGTACTCTGTGTAGTACATCAACTTATAAATCTGTGTTACATCCACAAAACCACACAAAACCTACTTACATCAAAATTCATCAAATAAAAATAAATCGTAGCGACCACTGAGCAAGTAATCACTACGTTTGTAGCGACTTATTCTTTGAATCGCTTCGCAAGTCGCAAACTCTCGACTCGATCGAAGCATAAAAGCAATGACTCGAAGATTGTAATATGTCGCAAACATAATTCCTCTCTGCGGTATCGACTTATCGGAAAATAAAATCTTCACATTTCATGCTAGATACACAAATTGAAGTAAAAAATAGACGCGAAAACAATTTCATCACATTAAGCCATAATGAGTAATCTCCAGAAGATAATTTACTGTAAGTAAACAGTTTATTTTTGGATTGATTATTATGCGTTAATAAATACTTCCATAGTCGTTATCAAAAATTGAATCCATGTTCGTTGATTTAATACATTTAGCTAAATACGAACGAACAGTTGAATGTGACCCTAATTATCATAGTACATTATTAGTAGCGCCTTTCCACATAACCATTCCATAAATCACATAACGTATGTCTAGTAATGTAGGCACCTAATTAATTTCAGAGTTGATTTTATTGGAAATAAGAACTCTGTAACAATTCAGCATGGAGCAAAGTGTTGATGTTATACACTTAATATCTTCATTATTGGATTCTGGAAAGTATAAAGAAGCACTTGCGGTACCCAATGATGAGAAATATTTAAATAGTTTTAAAGACAATTGTTGGGATCTAATATCTGTTGTCATAGGAAAAATACAAGATGATACTATTATTCTAAAACCATCACTGCAAGGGGCTTGTGAAACATTGCTTTCAACAATTACACAAAAATCTGTGCCAGAAGAAGCTCTTCTAGAATTAATAGAACAAATTGAGCTTTCTAAAAATGATGCTCAGTTTAGTGTGATATTAACCCCTCTGCAAGAACTGTTAAAAAAGCTTACTATAAAGCGTGGACGATCACTAGAATGGTGCTTAAACTCTATAAGTTCATACATAGAAGCTATTCCAACTCCTGAATACCAATTAGAAGGCAGGGAACGTTTGCTACTGGATAGTGATAAGAATTATCGAAGGATTGTTAGAATTTATTCTTTATTGCCACCATTTTATAGACCTTTTATAAAAGAGTTATCTGTAGATGGTGCTCATGTTAGAACCATAGAGATTATATCTGCATTTCTTATAAGCCTTCTAGGAAAACCTTTAATATATATTGACTTAGACCCAGAGTCTAGTGCGATGAGTGAAGGACGACAGTGTATTGCTTCAGTGATACAAGATATATGTGCACTTGTTAAAAATGTTTTCAAGTTTTTACCATATGTTCAAGTTTGCCACAAAGAAAGTCAAAGTAAAAAATCAAAAAATGTGGCTTCTGACACTGAAGAAGAAAAATCAGTTTATGACCACCGGGAAAAAATCAATATGACAACATTGTCTGGTTTATTTTATGTTACTCATTCTGGACACTTTGAAATTCCAGATACAGCCATTCCATGTGTTTATTCTCCTGAACATACAGTTAATACTCTTTTGTTATGTGTTGCTCATTTGTTAGCCTTTACCGAGTATGGACCTCTATGTAAAGCAATGGCTTTATGTAAAGCATTATTTGACTTAATTCCTGATAAATGCTCATCTACCATTCTTACATTGACAACTCATTTTGATGTATGTAAGGGCCTTGTTAATGTTGCTATATACTCAATTTATGAGTACATCCGAAAGGATGCTGTTAACCTTATAAGCTGTCATGTAAATAAATTTGAATATAAGGGTAGATGCATGCTCATTAAGTACATACTAAACGTTTCAAACCATTCTGGTATGATTGGATATGTTATTACTCTATACAAAAACTCTATTAATGAAGCATTTAAAGAAGATCGGATGCCTGACTGTTTCACTGGGGCCCAACTTATAGAAATGGTTAGAAAAATTTGCTATTTACCACATGGAGCAGAATCTGATATAGTTGAACTAGCTGATCAAATAATTACAGCACTTAATACATTAAGATACTTAATTTTAAGAGATGCAGATAATGCTACTGGAATCAAAGAATGCTTTGATTTCATTGAAAATGATTATTTGGAAAAATTAAGGATTGGGCTCAATATGTCCAAAGCCCATTATGAAGTAAAATTGAAGGACATTGATGAAGCTAAATCGTCACTTAGAGAAGAAATGGATGTCTCCATCAACATAGGAGGAAATGTTCTAGATAAAATACCAACAAAAAATAAAAAAGACATCATCCATTCAGCCCTCAATGCTTTTCATCTAATTCAAGGACTAGTAGCACGCTTATCTGAATGCATTAGTTTAAGCAAGAAACAAAGTCCTAAAGCAGATTCACAATAGAATTGTAACTTTCAAATATTATCATATTTTTAAATTACTTATAATTTTAACTTTTTTCTGTTATAAAAGTACCTAAATCTGTAATGTACACAATAAGATAACCCATAATTTTAAGCCACCGCACTATTTTGTTAACAGCATTAAGGATCGGGCGTAGATTTATAAAACCATATACTTTAGTACCAATGAACAATGCCCAAAGAACAATAAGATTTTACTGCCAGCAAACTACTGAAAAAATTCAAAACAGAGAAGTTCCTATGCAAGCTGTTGCCACCGAAAATGAAGATCATCAATATGAAGAAGATGTAAAGAATCGTATTTTAGCAAAAGCATTAGAGTTTGTATCAAAGTCAGGATGGTCCATCGAATCTCTAAGTCAAGGTGCCGAGGCAGTTGGCTACCCAGGCATTTCCCATGGCTTATTCCCCAATGGAGGAGGGGATCTTGTACATTACTTCAATGTTAGGTGCAATGAACAACTTGTTGAGCAAATGAAAACAGTGAGTTTACAAGAAGATGAATCTATGTAAAACATTGTGTAAAGCAACTTATTGACCGTTTTCATAATAATGTTTTCTTTCTGTAGTGGCCAAAACAAGATATAAAAGATTCGAAAATACCAGCGCAACAAATCGAGAACGCCATCATGACAAGGCTCCTGATGATAGAAGCTTATAAGTAAGTGATTATCACTACATGAAGCATGAATTTTTTATATAAAATATATAAATAAAAGGACTCTGTGCCTCCTATCCAAATTGAAGCACCGTAAGCAAGCCGAACTGCTTATGCGAACGTGCTTTATGCACGTTAACGTCTTAACACGCCGGCCGACCGCCAATACGCGGCGCAACATCTGTGTAGGCATTGTTTTACATCCATAATTGAACGTCAATGCTTCACTTCGGTGTAGGCGACGCGGCGCCCTTCATTATGATAACATTTAAAACAGTTAACTATTTAGAATATTTTATAGTGACATTATTATTTACCTTGTTTGCTTACCGCATTATGTACTATGCAGTTTCAATGCACGTAAAGCCGTCGGTTCCGGTTGTTTTTAATCCGGAAACAGTCGTTAAGCCTTGTCGAAGACTTTCGGTTCGGGTGGCTTGAGAACATTCGACATTGTGTTGGCCACTAACCCCTCTACCAATACGCATTGGAGCAGCGTGGTGGAGTATGCTCCAGCCCTCCCGCAGCTGTCTCTGTAAGGGAGACCCGTGCCCAGTAGTGGGACGTCTATGGGTTGCAGCAAAAACTCGGTTTATCTACCTATTAATTTTATCAGGCGTTACTTTGCGGAACTCCATTATTACAAACCAAAGATTAATCTACTTTGTTCGCGGATTGTTGCAAAGTAGATTAATCTTTGGTTTGTTATTTACCTATTGGTAAAAAATATTTAAAATTTCTCACAATTGTTTTCTTGTTGTAACGATTATTCTCTTTTCAGGAGTTCCTGGCCAAAGGCAATGGCTATTCAAACACTTCCTAACAATGTTCCTAATTGTTTAGCGACATTATTATCCTTAGTAGATGATATTTGCTACCACACGGGTGACCGCAGTGTTGACGTAAGCATATTTATGGAGCAATATTTAATTATTAGAAGCGTTTTACCTACCAATAAAACGCATATTAATTTACTTACCTTATTCGAAGCTTATTAATTTGAGATAGGCACTACGTTTCCCGCCTTTGATATATCTGTTCTCTTCTTCCGTATATCTATCTCTTTCCATCATCACACCACCACAGGCAGAGTGGGGGGATCGCGTGTTGCGAGCTCCGACAATTTTATTCTTCATTGTGTCTCAAATCACCAGGCAGAGTTTAACATATAAGCTTCGAATAAGGTAAGTAAATTAATATGCGTTTTATTGGTAGGTAAAACGCTTCTATTAATTTGACTTGACCGTTATTCGAAGCTTATTAATTTGAGACCTGTTTGTTATCGCCTGGTGGGGGTGAATCGGACGCCAATGTGACAGAATGCATAAAAAGTATTTGTAAATTTTAAGACGTTATAGATAACGAAAAAATGTATAAGAATATGATTATGATTGAGAAATTTTATAAATAAGAATGTTGATTAAGATGTAAATTTGTAGATTAGTTCTAACAAAAACATTTCAATCAAGGCCAGGACTGTTCGCCGATAAAATGTACAAAAGGTACCTTGGATTCGCCAATTTCCACGATATAGAATGTCCTCCATAGGAAAAATTAGCAACCCAATTCTTAAATAGACGACACTGCTGACCGAATGCTACCCGGAGGAGCTTTAATGTCTACCTCTTTAAACAAGGTCTAAAACAGCCACCCTGAAATAACAGTTTTTGAGGCAGGTCTCTCTCCGGGCCTCTTAGAGATAAACAAATTATGTTAGTTACCAGACTTTCTACGAAAACCAAGCTAATCCATTCTATTTCCTTGATTAACTAAAAATGTCCTTCAGGCTGTCCGTGATCCGATCTGTTTTCGAACCGAAAAACCGGCCATAATAGGACAAATGTGTCACTTCTACGAGAATGATCTTTATCGATCATTACCAAAGTTAAATCATGAATCATCCTTCCCGAACAAAGCAACAATAGAGTCGCAGTATACCTTTGAACCTGGGAACTATTGTTATTGTCGAACTCGTAACTTTTCAAAAATAATGCCAAGCTATCTTTATTCCAGATTAGCCTGAATTGGTTATTGTAAAACTATCGATTTCAAGATTTGCTTAACTAAAATGTGAGAACTAATTTGTTCCGCAATAACTAGTTGCGGATCTAGATAACAGATTTATGTAAGAGAAAAGTATTGTATGATAAGTTGTGAACTAGGTATAAATCAGATAGAAATCTGGCTACTTTACCTCCTTTTGGATTACGTGAATCAATTTGATATTGATGAGACCAATCCACACATCTTTTCCAGGCAATATCATACCTTTTCCGAGTAGAAAAGGTGATGATATTTGCAGGCAGTTTAACCTAATTATGGGAGGAGACCACGGTTGTGGGAGACCCGTCCCGACATCTACCAGTGCAGTGTGTACGGGGTGCTATTGCTTGGGTCTTATGTACTCGATCCCATCGTGGTGCTACTAGCAGGAATGTCCCTCGTGCATTGTTGAGATGGCTCAACACCCTGGGTTATTAGACAAGGTGGGGAAAACACCCACCCAAGAGGGAATGTCCAAGCCCGTGAGAATATATGTATACATACAAATACACCAAACCAGTGGGCTCCACTCCCGAGGGAGTTACGGCTTCTCAACGAAATATCCAGGCAGGACACTGACTTGGATATTTTCCTGCGTAAAGCTGCAACCCTTCACATAGAAGCACTGACTGCTGGCAGCAGTATTGCGTTTGGACTTACAATGAACAATGATTAGTGGAATGTTACCATAATATTATATAATTGAAAATGTCTAATAATAATATGTGAAATACTTGTGTTTGGTTAGATTTAAACTGTAGGCAAGATGTTGACTGAAAATAAATAAATAAACCATTTCTGAAAGTCTCCGTCTGTACATTCCGTTAGAAGGTGCTATTCTGCATCGACAAATGGTCCCCTGGCCGTTGTATATTCCCGGTATATGAAAAATATTCATTTATGATGTATATGTATTTGTGTTACATCCATAAGCGGACCCGATTTGGTCCCGCCCTCGTGACGGAGGTAGGCGATCACAGTTTTGCTGTCGCATTGTGTCAAAACTGTATTCTCGCTCAGAAAGCGACAGTGATCTTGCAAGACTTAGGATTACCAGCAGTTCTTTTTGGTTGCAGTGAAGATGTCTTTCGTGGGGTAGCCCCTTGGCTAGGCCCCGGAAGAGATTGATTGTTCAGTTGCGCTCCCCATGCGGTGTCTGAGGCATCCGTTACTATTACGATAGATAATAGGTTGAGGGAAGCATGTGAATGGGTGAAGAACGCTTGCAGCTCTGTAGCCACCATTGTAAGTCGTTCAAGACTTCGGGAGGTTATGATATGCCACCTGTGGTTCGATTTCAGCAATCGATTGAATAAATAAAAAATAAAAAAAAAAAAGTTTACCTGAAGTTGAATATTTAGTTGAGTTGACCTCTCGGAACGGCAAAGCTTTCAAAATTCAATAGTCCCGCAACGCTCTGTATTGTAGGTCAGGCCCGGCAGCTTCTCTTTGGGAAGTTGTTATTTATTTGTCCACGGGATCCATTGAATATCTAAGTATATTAGACTCTTCGATATATACTGTGACCAATGGAGACTGGTACACACCTCCCCCAGCTGCTTGCGGTACATGAGGCGAAGGAACCACCTGTGGCTGGGTTAGCTAAGGACATGACAGTATACCTGAGACAGGACTATTTTGCATAGCCAGTCGTCTGTCTGTAAAAAATCTGGTACACATTAAGATTGAATTTTCACGTCATCACAAAACGGTTGAGTGCCCGTAAATTGAAAATTGTGCGGGCAGATCCGTTACTTTTGCGACCTACAAACACTGACGAAAGGTTTTGTCGATCACAGCTCCCTTTCAGTTATATGGGACATGTCTTTTTTGTGAAAACCTTAATATAAGAATATAATTATGAAGGTATGCGATACCCGGTTATTATTTTTAGTAAGACTTCTGGTGCTTCCAACTGCCCATCGACAAATTGAGCCAGGCGGCCTGCTTTGAAATTCCACATGTCAAATTTCGTCGTTTGGGATGCGTGGCATTGCGAGATTTTTCCCGGACTTGTGTTGAATTCGGGACTTGGTGGCAGATTGCCCTCGAAAGGTATCACGATCATTTGGCCGCTGACCACGCAGCAGCTATGTTTATTTGCGTACAAACCCTGCGAGGGTTTATTGAGAGTATTGTGCTCCTGCGAGGAGACACTAGGCTTACTAATACCATGCGTTAAAGCCACCCTGCGAGGGTTGACTAGCTTGACAGCAGCTATGTGTAACAGCGTACAAACCCTGCGAGGGTTTATTGAGAGTATTGTGCTCCTGCGAGGAGACACTAGGCTTACTAATAGTATGCGTTAAAGCCACCCAGCCAGGGTTGACTAGCTTGACAGCAGCTATGTGTGATTGCGTACAAACCCTGCGAGGGTTTATTAAGAGTATTGTGCTCCTGCGAGGAGACACTAGGCTTACTAATGGTATGCATTAAAGCCACCCTGCGAGGGTTGACTAGCTTGACAGCAGCTATGTGTAATTGCTTACAAACCCTGCGAGGGTTTATTGAGAGTAGCGTGCTCCTGCGAGGAGACACTACGCTTACTAATAGCATAATAGTATGTGTTAAAGCCACCCTGCGAGGGTTGACTTGACAGCAGCTGTGCGTACTTGCGTACAAACCCTGCGAGGGTTTATTGAGAATAGCGTGCTCCAGCGAGGAGACACTAGGCTTACTAATAGTATGCATTAAAGCCACCCTGCGAGGGTTGACTAGCTTGACAGCAGCTATGTGTACCTGCGTACAAACCCTGCGAGGGTTTATTGAGAGTAGCGTGCTCCTGCGAGGAGACACTAGGCTTACTAATAGTATGTGTTAAAGCCACCCTGCGAGGGTTGATTAACTTGACAGCAGCTATGTGTACTTGCGTACAAACCCTGCGAGGGTTTATTGAGAGCAGCGTGTTCTTGCGAGGTGGAGGCCTGCGCCTTTTTTATAGGCCAGAAACACTTATGGAATCCTCCAGCTTTCTCTATTGCTACGGTAAATTTTTTTGGCATTCACTCATCTACCCGTAAACAAAATACTGCATGTGTTGCGTGGCCGCATACGGCCGATCGTACATGTCGGCTGGTTGCAGAACTCTACTACTGCCTCATGCTAAATGCCTCAACAGGTTATTACGCCATCCCTTTGCTGTATACCTAGTGTTAGGGCTGTAAAAGCTATTTACCTAGTGTTAGGGCTGTAAAAGCTATTTACCTAGTGTTAGGGCTGTAAAAGCTATTTACCTAGTGTTAGGGCTGTAAAAGCTATAATGAATAAGATTGTATAAGTTTACGAGGGGGTTGAAACATCCCAACCTTTCTCATTAATTTCCAAATCAGTAAAAACTGGTAAGTGATTGTATGACTTCTGGGTATCGGAATATCTAATCATTCCAGGTGCTATTGTCCAAATGTTGAAGATCACATAATATTTTCAAATAACACTCAGAAGTCATGGGCATCGAAAGTTCTTTTAATATAGATAACTATAATATTATAATTATTGGTACTCGCTTGACTATGACGGGTAGACAAATATTTTCGCAGTTATCGTACCTCTTTGGATACTCGAGCTACTACTACGACGTGCTTTAGGTGACGTTGATGCCCTCGCTATTGGCTCAGCATTTTTTTATAATGTCCCCTTTATCCATGCTAAATAATATCGCTTGATGGAAAAAATAAATTAATAAAAAAACGAACGGGTAACCCGTTAGAATCGAAGAAAAGAAAATAAATAATTATGAGGGTAGTTAGCTTTTAGTTATTTAGTATTGGTAATGTAATATTAAAGTTTGATCACAACCCAGGTATACACACATTACAATAAAACACATAATTTAAGAACTCGTAACCTGGAACGGACATGCACTATGAATGCACATTACCAACAAAACAAAAAAAAGAAATGAAACTCATAAATGTAGGTAGATCACTCATGATTCTTTAAACCTATTGTTACATTATTTCTTTAATGAAGAAATGTAAAAAGAAAATTATGTTACGAATTATAAAGTCAAAAATAACTCACGTGAAATGTTCCAGCTATTTCGTTAAACAACACTGTACAAGTAAGTAGTTATTAGCACAATATAATCCGAAATTATTATTTTAATGAAATTATTTTTAAAAAGAAATTATTATAAAGAATTACAAAACATAAGAATTAAATTGAAAATGGTGTCAGCGTTTTAGCTAGCACACCGCGCCGGCGGGAAACTTAGACGCCAATGAAGAATAAAATTGTCGGAGCTCGCAACACGCGATCCCCCCACTCTGCCTGTGGTGGTGTGATGATGGAAAGAGATAGATATACGGAAGAAGAGAACAGATATATCAAAGGCGGGAAACGTAGTGCCTATCTCAAATTAATAAGCTTCGAATAACGGTCAAGTCAAATTAATATTTAATTGTGGAATGCACTCAGGTAACAGCAGTGATTGCCCCGTAGTTAAAATTTGGCCTATTAATGCCTAAACCTACCGTATAGCAGAAGGATAAAATATTTTGAAACTTACTTAATCGAAACATTGTTGCAGTTCAACTGGTATATCCGACGGGTTGGTTTGGCCGGCATTTACAAGGCCTCAGAGTTATTCTACTTAACAGACAATAGTCAGGACAATGGAGCTACAAGGAGCTTCGTAAAGTCTCGAATAAGGGATGCAGAGCTGATTCAAACTGCACTCAATATGAACCCAGTGTCTGTCGCACCCCAAACATTAACTGCTGCTTTTGTTACGGTGAGAACATTATTCATAAGGCAGTTGTTATGGGATTATAAGCCAATCCAATGTGTTTATAGTCCCAGATAAATATTCTAGTTCAGGTTTTAGTCTGTATCTGTAATGTGTTGTCATGTAGCGACACTTACCACCCAGTGACCTATAAACATGTTATAATTGGTTAATTTAAATTTTGCTCGATTAAATTGTATTTACTTTTTACACTGAGAAAAAGAATTCATTAAGAAAATATCACTAATTATAAAAAATATTGCTACCCTTGATGGGTGAAATGAAAAATCTAATATTTAATGGAAAATATTGTTTGTTTCAGGCTAAAAATATGTTAGGAGTCAATTCACTTAAGTGAACTAGGAAAGCAACATTGTTCAGAGATCAAAATATTGTCACAGTATTTTGTTGCTGTTGAATAAATAGTGCAATTTTACAAGTGTTTTATTATCTTCACTATTCCATTTAGAGATTTGACTTTCAATCTCTATTTTCAAAATATTAAAACATACTGGTTGCTAAACAAGTAGCAGGAACCCATATTGTAATTTATTAGAATAAAACTAGGGGTGAATCACAGTGTAGTTATTGTTTATTGTTATAAAATATTAATATTTTCATTTTGTATAAATGTATAAACACTTTTACATAATCATTAAAGATATGTTGAAGATAACTAAGTAAATGCTTAGGTATAAGAAGTGCAATAACAGTACTCACAAGGCACTACATACCTACTTAACATTAACCTCTACAAATTTACAATATAATCACTGCCCATGGACACATACATTATTAGGTTTGGCGGTAGTGGTAATTTGCTCCAAGCATTCTCTGATACTGTTTGTCTGATAACAAATCTACAGATCATTTGTAAGGAATCCAGTCTTGCAAATCTGAAAATAATATGATTAGGACAAAATATTATTGTAACTGTGTGTGTTAATAGAAATGCAAACAAGTGTTTCACAATGTAAGATACTTTTGTTGGCTGACAGTTAAATAATGTACATACCTATTTAAGGGCCTTGCTAGTTTGACAGGCATTTCAAACAGATTTGATTTCACATCTGCAGTTGCGCAGTGTTCAGATATTTGATTAGGTGGAACAAAAGTTTCATTATTCAATGAAAAGAGTCCATTTGCATGTCGAAGACGGGCATGCAAAGTACGGCCGACACACCGAAAAGAGACACACAGAATATGCCTCAAGTCATACGAATCTCTAACAAGAAAAACATTATCATGTTGTCCAGCCAAAAGTTTTTCTGCTTCACTGGAAGTAATTCCTCCCCAGTACCAGCCATGCCTGAGAGCAACAAAATCCTTTAAGTACAATGCAAAACCAATAATAATTATTCTGTGTAACATTAAATATAAATAGTTATACATACTTAGAAAGTTGGCAATATATGGCACAAGTTTCTAGGGATGAATGCTGATGGTGACCTCGAAGAACAGAATGCCCATCTGAATGCTGGCATTTCATGATCTGTCTATCAGGTGCAGCGTCCTTCCAGATATCACTGGTTGTAGTCAAGCGTTTGTCAGACGAGGAACACGGATCGGTGCTCTTATTAAAGTTACAAAAGTATTCACCATCATTGTTTTTATTTCCAAAATATCTTTGCAGAGATCTAATACTTCCATTTAAGAATAATTTATTTTTCCAAAACTTTACGAATTTACTTGTGCTCACTGCTGGTTTACGTTCGGGTAAAAATACGCAATTCACTATATCAGAATTATTAAAATCAAGTTTGTTATCACTAGTCCGTTGTAAATGTTTACATTCAATCGGTTTCAACCACTTCCGAAGACATCCAGTTGTTAGCCATTTCCGACGATTACAATGTGAGCATCTCTCGTAATTCTTATTCATTATTTATCTTTTTTTTATTTAAATATAGTGTTAACATAATGTGGTGCAACTCTCCAACCAAGTAGAATCCAAGAGAATAATATTAATATGAGTAGAATGTTAAAACAAAAAATGTACACCAACTACGCGATACTAACACCGAGTTGACATGACAGCAGTGTTATAAAATGTCAACGATCTTTATCACTATGTAAAATGTACTCTGTTGACAGTACCGTAGGTAGACAGAAAATAGATAAAATGTACTCTGTGTTAGTTATAGATCTTACGCACAGAACAAATATACTGATCTTACGTCAGCGTATCGCGTATGTATGAGAGTGATAGTTTGACTTAATTTCTTTCAGTATTGCTTTTACTGCCTTTTTGGTGCAATTTACCATGATATCAATTTGCCGAGTTCGATAAAACAAAGCCACAACAGCAGTAAACACAATTTAGAAAACAGCCCAGCCAACTCGTATAACTGCCAGAATCTGCCTCTTCAATCCATAAAAAAGCGTTATAAACAAAAATAAAACATACGCACATAGAGACATAAACCGTTTGTTTTTATATTGCTCACACTCAAACTTATGATATGATGCGTATTCGCATCGTTCAGGCTGGCATTTTATTTTATATCAACATCCTTGCTTGTTCCGTAAATCCGTAATCTGGAAAGTGAACTGAAAAATCTGAAAATTCAAAATGCGTGACAAACAAAAATAAACTATAATACAACTCAATATTACTGATTTCATAGATCTGTGAAATCTATATATGCTATATATCTATATATATATTTATACTCACAACAAATGATACTTTTTTTTTTATGGATACAAGATAGCAAACGAGCTTGAAGCACCACCCATCCGCTGCCGCCCATGACAACTGTGACTGACTTTGAACAAGACTCAATTAGGGACTGGCAATTAGTTGAGAAAGTTAATTAGAACATTAGTTGGTCAGTTCGTTAGTAGGTATGAGGACTGGGGACTGTTATTCATTACTCCAAACTCAATCACGCTGATACAGTCATCGGACCAAGGCTACTAGTTCGCTCTCAAAATTTAATACAGCGGGTACAGAATGCGTGTGCGAGGTACTGCTTCGATATACCGCCCCGTGGCCATGTCTCCCCATTCATAAATGATGCAAATATATTAAAAACTAGTGGACGCCCGCAGCTTCGCTCGCGTGGAATTAGACGTAACAACCTAAATACAAAATTTCATTGAAATAATGACTAACTTTGCACCCCCCTTTTACCCCCTTAAGAGATGATTTTCGAAACTCAATAAAAAACCTTCATAGGTACTGTTCGAATAACATCAAAAACGGCAAAGTTTCATATTAACTTTGCACCCCCGTTTTACCCCCTTAGGGGGTGAATTTTCAAAAATCCTTTCTTAGTGCTCCTCTACGTTATAAAAGGGACCCCTGTGCAAAATTTCAAATTTCTAGCCCTTATAGTTTAGGCCCTGCGTTGATATGTCAGTCAGTCAGTCAGTCAGTCAGTCAGTCAGTCAGTCACCTTCTCCTTTTATATATATAGATATTAAAAATGAACAACCGCAGGAAGTTACATTTTGCATCTCTTCTGTTTGGAGTCGTTCAACACAAGTGTCCCATATATCTATTTAACAAACTTCAATGGTCCAACCAAAACAGTCAAACACGTAACATTAGATCCACTTCTTGTAACTACATAAACTTAAAGCATTGTTCAGCCGCTTTCCGAGGTAGTTTTAGGTATAATTCCAGTAAATGCTGGAATAATATCCCACCACCATTACGTAGTGTCAAAACAATTCAATTGTTCAAAATTAAGTTTAAAAAGTATTTATTATTCAAACAAAAAACACTATATGAAGCACAAAATAACATGTTGGAGGAGATATTATAAACATACATAACACAAACACACACTCACACACACACATACACACACACACACACACACACACACACACACACACACACTCATTACTCTTCATACGCTTATATTATTATATGATCTATCTAAATTGTTATTTATTTTAAAAGGTTTATTAATATGTAATTCACTGGCCCATAACTCAACAGTAGCTGTATAATTTTAATTTTATATTCCTTTCCGTAATACCTAAAATTGATATATTATGATTATGATAGGTATATGATGCTATTCTCACATAACTTAAAGCTAGGCTAGACCAAATTTAATTAAGACACTAAAATTATATCTGTTTGTCTCGTTTGTTTCTGTACAGTAAGAATTTTTTGTTTTGGTAAGCTATTTATTTTTATTTTGGTATTTTATTTTTTATGTTTTTGTTATATTTGTTAATGAGTAGTTGCACCCTGAAACTCGCCAATGCCCGAACTACGCGACAAAACGGAAGCACAGAATATCAGTGCTGTGGCATTTTCTTTGTTACAGCAAATGCTGAGTGCTTTCCGTTTTTCGCTAGGACTGCAACAACTGTTATACATTATTATTTTGTCATATTTGATTATATCATTGTAAAATGTTGTAGTTGTTAGCGAAAATAAACAAATTTAATTTAATTTCATTTCATTTCATTTCATTTCATTTCATTATTGATAGTTAGTCCTGTTAGTTGGTGTTAGTAATAGTCCAGTTAGTACTTGTTAGTAGGAGTCTCGTTTTAAGTCAGTCACAGATGTGTTGCTACCCTTGAGGACTAAGATGGTCGCCTCTAAAGAAGTGTAACCGGAAACCACACCTTTCCAACCGGACCATAAATGCTTTAAAAACAATTACTACACGGCGGAAATGGTACTAGGTACCGTGGCGGGCGGTGGTACTGCCTACTCACAGTGTCTCCTGCTAACATGGCCACCCTCTTATAACAGGTCACCCCGAAGTTTTAGAGCCTCTCTTTCGGCTCGCTCTTTAAGTGAGAGAACCATAGATTTATTACTAGAAAGATTGGCAATAGGAACATCAAAGCGAGACCAAAACTTAAATACACTAGTGTGCGTGTAATGTGCATGTGTGCAAGGAAAATAGTGTTGCGCCATGCGCCTACACTATGATTATCGATAAAAGTTGAAGTGGTTTTTCGGTTGCTGATTTATTGTATTTGCACAGTAATAATGTCAATAACTAAGAGAAATTAATAATAAAACTACAGTAAAAAGAACAATGGCGAACTCCCATACCATTTTAGTTGAGATGTAATTTCGACGTCTATGAATGAAAAATATTTCAAAAAATTATGTATTCATTTCTGAGTTCAATTCAATAAGAATTTTTGAGAATTTGAGATAATAAAGTTTAAACATTTTCAGATTATGTTGATATTTTGAATGTTGAAGTGTTAGTTTTTGACATTTTGTGAAATAAAATAAGTAGAGTACTTTGTTGTTTATATATAACTCAGACATTTTAATACTGTTAGGAAATCTCATGAAAGTAATCACAAATAAAACAAGGTTCTTTACATTAATTAATTTAATCTTCATAATCTTCTCTTATCATGATAATATCTAAAATTTCTGCAGGTGCTGGTATATTTTGTTAATATCTGGCCCATCCTAGATACCAAACCAATTTCATTACATGTGCGCAGCAGCCTACAGTGCGCCGACCAACTAAGCAAATAAAGCAATACTCAGTAATTCCGGTCCTAGGAATTTTATTTTCTATTAAAATATAAACATAATACTGCTTCTGCTGTGATTTTATTTTGCCTGCCAAATCACAAAGCAAGTTCGGTGTCCAGAAAGAGAATATTTAATATAATAAATTTTCTAGGGGCCAATTTTCTCTATTTGTCATTTTTAACCATTTTTGGCGAACATCATTATTTTGAGGGAATCTGAAATATTTTAAATTACTTATTATATCCTAGAATTAATGAAATAAAAGCACTGTGAGAATAATATAACATAATTAAGTCCACCCATTGTATATCTCTTTAGAGGTGTCAATAAAGTTGAATAAAATAAATAAATATACCTAACAATGCTATTTATAAAATATAAATTTGTGAAATTTTAAAAAGTATAATTAAATAAAATGTACGATATACACTTGTCACTTTACATATCGATAAGCGGTCGATATTACGTCAATCTCTACAGGATAGGGGCTACAAATACTAGAAATTCACGTATTTGATAATATTTTATATTCAATTCCTATGCATTCAGAGCATTTATATATTAAAATGTCACATTATTGGCCATCCATTTGTTAATAATTTCTTTTACAAAGTTCTCAAACATTGCAATAGGAGAATAAAATCTTTCAATCGTACTTACATATGAAATGTATAATTCTGTGGATTTTCTTTCTTAGATGAGTTACATCCTGGTCTGCACACGTAACCATAATTATTTACGTCTAAATCACACCAAATCTACGCTTTTAAACGTGGGATTTAGAAAAATAAGCAAAATTTGTTTTCTTCACAATTGACGTTGGGACAATACAGGACAATAGCGTGTAAGCAAATGGTCTCGCCTATCTATCTCGCTCTAACATATGAGTATCTATGTTCTTTCTCTTCTATTTATCTATCTATCTATAGTATAGAGTAATAAATCTATGGAGAGAACACCTTCCTGACGTAAAAGAAGCAAGGATCTATTACTTTCATGCTTCCATGTACATAAATTAATTCTGAATGTTTTTAACAAAGAATGATTGTAAATTAAAAACGCAGAAATGAATCCACAGAACACGGAGACAAGTATGTTTCTTGAATGAATTCAACTCATGAAACACTTTTATGGAATTGTCGGCTGTACATACGGTTACATTTTTTAGTCCCGCTTACGATGATGTCAAAATTAGTATGCTGTGAAGACTACTAGCAGTGCTGCCATTTTAGCGCTTTCGGCGCTAGATCTAGCGCTTTTTTGATGAGCCTAACGCAGAACTAAAAATTTTAGCGCCTAGCGGATAATTTAGCGCTTTTTGATTTCTATAATGTCAACACGTTTAAAAAGTGTTTTACCGACATATTTTACAATTTTATTCAAAAATATATGATTTTTTATTTTCTGACATGGCTACACATACTTACCTACCTACTCAAGGTGAATTCCCTCTAGTTCTCAGATTTTCATTTGCGCCGAATTGCGACTTGACTTGGTTTTATTAATTCCGGCAATGGCAATAATGGCATTCTCTCCGAGTGGTTTGTCTTAGACGAGATTAAAATTTGTTATGTTATAGTTATGAGGTTTAATTAGATAAATATTCCGTTCTCTGAACAATTAAAGTTAAAGTGGCATCCGTTAACTTATCGTGTCAACCAGTTGTGTGAATTTTGTATATGAAGACTGTTTAGTTTAGAAGATGGAAGTACATTAGTTAAACAAACTGTGTATAAGCAAAGATCTAAAGTTGAGTGGGAAAAAATACCGGAATTTAAACTGTGGCTGAAACCTGTGTCTGGGAACGACACAAAAGCTATGTGTACAATTTGCAAAAAGGAGTTTCTTGCAAAATTAAGCGACGATAGTTATTATTTTTTCATCTCGCGTTTTTATTTTTTAACATTAACGTTTAAATTTAGCGCGAAATCTAGCGCTTTTATATACGCTGAATTTATAAAAATCTAGCGCTTTTTGAATCGCTGTTAGCGCTGAATGGGTATTTTGATCTGGCAGCACTGACTACTAGTATCTCTAGCTAGTTTGTGGTGAAGGAAGACAAGTGGTGGACACAGACACAGACAGAGTACATCACACATTAAAAATACTGAAAGTGGTGGATTTCATTTCAGTCAGTCAACGAGAGGATTTTTTTAATTAATTAATTAATAATGTAATAAATATGATGTTTAACTGTAATTGACAACTTTAAATAAATATTTTTAACTCGTAAAATACATACTGATATGGAAATAATTTGCTCTTTAAATAAATAATCTTACGCCGTAATAATGACATTGAAGAAAATTACAAAAATGTCAACAAAATCGCAAATTTCCTCGGAACTGAGTGGTATGAGTGTTAAATTGATTTTTTCTTGTTTATGTACTATTACTATTCAAGTTAATAGGCGGATGCTAATAATGTGAATGAAACAGTGTTGATTTTTAACTTTTGTTTATAGAGAGCATCAGCAACGTTTTAGGGAAAAATGTGAAAATTTTATATAAATCCTTGATTCGTATGGAATCAAGAGGCGATAAAGTCGACAATCGAGTTTTAGTGAGTACTTGTCTTTTCTAATCCCTTCCATCTTTAGATTACAACCAATCTGTATTGATAATTTGATTTAATGAGTCAGTGAAATATTAAAAACAATTTTAAAATGTTCTGAATTTGTCCCTAAATAATGTTTTGTTCACTGGGTAAGTATCATGGTTCTATAGATATTGAGATATAAAAGCATAGTTATGTCATATCCATTATAACAAGTGGTGCAGTTAAGGCATTGGGAGCAATTCTGGACAATGGCATGAGTCATATAGGTGTGTCTGTTGATCTCTGCTGGACTGTGATATCTATTTGTTTGTTATCTATTTCACCCACAAAATATTCCTATAGTTAAATTATTATTTTACATTGCAATGTAAAATTAACCAAAGAAATTGGCTTATTTGGATTATTATTTAAATTTTGTATTAAGCTAATGCTTATAAAAACCAACCAACCACAACATAGATGTTGATACAATAAAAGCCTGATTATCCAAATCAAATTAAACAAATTAGAATTTACTTGATATCTAAGGGGTTAAGGTATGAAAAAAGGGACTCACAAACATTTGGCAACATCAAAATTTCGTAATCTGCAAGCTTTTGTGAATTTAAAACAATTTACATAATGTGTCATTCAACTACATAAAAATATGTTTATCTATGAAAACTTACACCTTGTTAATTATGTTTAACATTCTAAAGAAAGTATAAATAATCACTTTGTATATCATTAATTTCAGGTTGTGACATCATATAGAATTTTTATAACCACCACAAAAGTACCAACAAGAGTAAGTTTTCCACTATCTTCCTTAGATTCCTCCTTCCTTAAAACAAATCATGCTTTAGTTTATGTTACATTTATTATAATATTTTGATGTCCCTCTCTATGATTACCTAATTTGAAAAATCATGGGTGCTACAGTGCTTTGGAGGGAGGGAGGGAGGGAGGATGTTTGCCATCAGTCCCAGTTGATTTCAATGGTAAATGGCATTCATTAAGCCTTGTCAAAGACCTTTGGGTGGCTTGAGAACATACAACAATGGATTGACCACTAACCCCATGCATGGTGGAGTATGCTCCAGATCTCCCATAGCTCTGTACGTAAGGGATACCCATAGACCCCAGCAGGGGGATGTCTATGGGTTGTCGATATACCTTTTTCACAGTACATATATAAGGTCACTGGTAAGTCTCTGGCAATCTGTGAAGGGTATGTAATTCAAGGTCATTTGCAACCTAATGACCCCTTATTATTTACCCTAACTCATTCTTTGAAAGAAATTTGAAAAATCCATACAATTTACCTTTAAGATATTTAGTTCTTATTTTAAGTTTATGTGAACCAATTCATAACTTCTGGGGGCCTAGACAAGTGGCAAAACGCTAGTAGAATAGAAATAGAATAGATTAACAAATGTATGGGATTGACATTAGCTTACGACTAATTAGTCGTTAGCGAATCTTGTTGGATAGATGAAAAGTTGGACATGTTTTTAATAAGTTCTGAATCAATGTACCTTATTGTTTTTTTACATAAATCAACCATTACAGTCATACAACCTTCATAAGATTAAAAAAGAAATAAAATGATTCAGCTCTAATTAAAAAACTGTTGTGAATTGATTAATATATAAAATGAATAAATAATAATATTAATTCTTATTCTGTTTGTTAATTGTGTATTGGGATTTAAGCAAGCAGATAACAATAATAAAAAAATATTTCATGTATTGGTTTTTTAAATTTAATATTGGAAGTTACGCACAGCCAAAATACTCGAAAAAACACAAAATGTCAAAATACTCGAAAATGGTTGACATTTATATAAGGGGTAATTTGGTTGCAAATGACCTCCCCACAATTGCCGGCGGGTTACCTGTAACCCTGTATAAGGTATATTCAACATAATTTTTATGTTCCTTCAAATTCATATCACTTATAAACTTTCGTTTGTTAGATTGACAATGGATTTCACTTGATGGAAATAGAAGCTTTGGAAAGCAAAAAGGCAAACCATCTTTCAATTACTCTCATTCATGAGCACAAGCCCGTTTCCATATTAATAGGTAAGTCCTTAATATAAGAATTAGTACTAACATCATTGTTTGCAAATAGTTCAGTTAAATCGCAACATTGCTATAGAAACGAGTAATTACTTTTCCTTGTAGCGTGGCCTCTAATCCATAATTTATCTTTGTATTGTATAAAACATCTGCAACACAATTTTGTCACAGTTTCGTCACGTAAGTATGGTCTCTCAATTCTTTTAAAATACAAAGTTTTTTACGGTTTTTTTTCCTCATTGATAAGCTTTTTATTCGTTAAGTTTTACAATAGTTTTTTCCTTAAATTTGCGTGTCGGAGCATTTATAGAATTCAATACAAGCGTTCACGCGAGCAAAGTTTACCTATTTTGTAATTCGCTGCTTTCGCTGTTTTTGTTAAACATGAATGAATTAGCTGAATTAAAATTGTCACAATTTTTTTATGTCTGATGATGTAATATAAGTCTATAATGTCTGGGTTATTATCAACTCGCTGGCCAAAGTACTCAAGTCAATCATAACTATGGACAAGAGCCCTAGAGGTCATCTAATCTGTCACTCATATTTACTGGCCATGCTACAACCCGCATGGTATACTCGGTGATTTGATCGACCTACTTCAATTCGTTGTAAATTAAATTTTAACTTGATTTCACCCATAATTATTGATCTTAGTGTTGCTTACAAAGTTGGTTTGAGTTTTCCTTGAAATTTTTATATGGAAAATAATGATTATTAAAAAAAAATGACACGATAACCGAAAATCGCTTATACTTGAAATCCTAGTCATGACAATGGGACAAACTACATATTTAAATTTTGCATTGTCATCGGTCCTTGATAAGTGTGCACAGTTTCAAATTAATCCGATGTTTTGAAGGGGTTGAAAATCACGTTCAAAGATTCCGTTAGATAAATTCTGATTTGTATGCCTCTACAATGCAGGTCAATTGTATTCGCTATGAACGATATTTCAGGCGAGGAAGGATCATCCGAGGGTGTAATGAATGCGATGTACGCGCTTGTAGCGGCATTTGACGACTTATTTCCTAATGTTGCCATGGAGGATATAGTATCCAAGGTCCGTTTACTAACTATCTATTCTTATTCCGCTAGTACACGTCGGTACCACACTTCTAAATTGGGTTAACACCTAGCTTATTTACCGAGTAAAATAATTAACGGTGTAGCCGTGGGATTAACATTTGTTTGCTCAATTACATACTTTGTTAGAGTCGCTTTTGTCAATTATTTCAATTACAAGTACAAGTACGGGTTATGAGTTTTAACAATTTCAGGTCAATTTGCCATTCCAATTACAACCGGTCAGCGGCACTCGGAAACATTCCACTTGTGGTGATTTTTCAAACCAATATGCGGCTATGTGTGATCTCTGTCAAACCCCTTTTAGGTAAGCGATCCATTAAATTACTAATATGTTTTAGTACCTAATTATATTTATGCTCTTGATAAGATTTTTTACAATTCTTCTTGTTTACAGGGCTGAAGTTGCGTGGGACATTGATACGATTTATTTAGCACACGACATCCGAATGTTACATTTGAAGGATTTCGACCATTTGGATCAAAGGTATCCATCGATATAAACAAAGTAAATTTCGTTTAGTGTTGGTAAATTAGATTTTATTTATGAAATAAAGAAAAAGCTGTACTATTCGGATTTTGATTGCCTAATACATTGTTTGCTAGACGTTTGCTAATCATCGTGTAGAACCATTCAATTGCTATTAGCTTTATACATGCAATTAAACAAACCGGGCTGTAAATTATTCAGTGTCGTAACATAACTACTTTGATTTAACTACTGCAATTTGTACAAATTCCCTTCATGCAATGCATTGGTACCTATTCGATTACATATTCAAACTACAGGTATATAGGTACGTAGTTACGGTAACGCAACGGCGTTATTTTATAACGGTCCTTGAAACAAAGTCTCTTAGTTATATTTAGCGAAGTAACGCACTTAATTTTTTACTCATTCGATCATCAAGTAAAAGTTCACCATCATCTCATTTCATTTCATTTCATTCACCATCATCACATTTCCAAGAGATAAACTGATTGATTTGTACATCATTCTATAGGTACGCTAGTCTTTACGCGATAATAAAATAAAATAAAGATAAAAATAAAAAAGCCTTTATTTCCTTATCCTTATTTTTACATTTCAAATGTGGTATTTGTTTGTTAGTGTTTGGTTAGTTAAATGCTTATTGTCTAATTGTTAGTAAGAGTTAGTTTTTGCTGTTGGATATGGACCCCTCTTTGGGTGAAGGCCTCCTCCAGTCCTTTCAACTCATCTCGGTCCTTGCCGATAGTTTGCCAGTCCTTCCCTATAAATTCGGTAATGTCGTCAGCCCATGTTGAAAAACCACAAAAATATATTAAAATTGTTTTGTCTCCTCTTCATTCAAGTTCAATAGGACATCTATAATAGGTTTATTAATTTCTAACGAATGAGGTTATTCTCTACCAGTTAACCTAATGAGCCTTATCTGAGTTCCAATGTTTCAAGGGACCTTATCCCGCTGCTGATCGCGCTCCAACATAACACGTGGTTTACGGGCGTGTGCGGGGACGGCGTGAGGGCCGGCAGCGAGGCATGGGAGGCGCTGTCGCGCGTGTTGCGCTGCGCCGCGCCCCCGCCGCAGCGGCTCAGCTGGCGCGGCGCGGCTCTGCGGCACGACCACGCCGCGCGGCTCGGACACGCTCTCGCAAGAGCAAAGACTCCGCCCGCAATGCACACTATCGACTTCTCACAGAATCATATTGAGGATAAAGGTTTGTAATGACTTTTAAGTTAGTTTTGATAAGTTTGCAGCAGCTGCGCTGACGTGTGCTGCACTTGCGGCTCGACCACACTGTGCGGCTAGACTACGCGATTGCTCGTGTCAATCCCGCCATGAACACTATAGACTTCTTGCAGAATTTATCCTTAATTTGTGAAGATAATGAGTCGTATTTTCATAAAATAATGATGACTTCAAATGTCAAGCACAAAAATTATGTCGGATATATCGGGCACTCGTTTACATTGTGCGATTACCGATATTTAACGGGGAAATTTCAAGAAAAAAAAATACCATTTAAATTGTAGTAATGTTTTATTCAACATGTTGTATGATTTAATTTCAAGGAGCAATAAGCATCCTGACGGGTCTTGCGAACAACCCGGATGGGCTGCGCCACATCGCGCTCTCGCAGTGCGGGCTGACCGGCAAGAGCGTGACGCACCTGGCCGCCTTGCTCAACGACAACCCCGCGCACCTCGTCACGCTCACGCACCTCGACCTCTCGCACAACAACCTCAAGGACGACGTGCATGTGAGTGTGCTAGCCTATGCTCCTCGACTGGGTTACTGCGCCACATCGCGCTCTCGCAGTGCGGGCTGACCGGCAAGAGCGTGACGCACCTGGCCGCCTTGCTCAACGACAACCCGGCGCACCTCGTCACGCTCACGCACCTCGACCTCTCGCACAACAACCTCAAGGACGACGTGCATGTGAGTGTGCTAGCCTATGCTCCTCGACTGGGTTACTGCAACACATCGCGCTCTCGCAGTGCGGGCTGACCGGCAAGAGCGTGACGCACCTGGCCGCCTTGCTCAACGACAACCCCGCGCACCTCGTCACGCTCACGCACCTCGACCTCTCGCACAACAACCTCAAGGACGACGTGCATGTGAGTGTGCTAGCCTATGCTCCTCGACTGGGTTACTGCGCCACATCGCGCTCTCGCAGTGCGGGCTGACCGGCAAGAGCGTGACGCACCTGGCCGCCTTGCTCAACGACAACCCCGCGCACCTCGTCACGCTCACGCACCTCGACCTCTCGCACAACAACCTCAAGGACGACGTGCATGTGAGTGTGCTAGCCTATGCTCCTCGACTGGGTTACTGCAACACATCGCGCTCTCGCAGTGCGGGCTGACCGGCAAGAGCGTGACGCACCTGGCCGCCTTGCTCAACGACAACCCGGCGCACCTCGTCACGCTCACGCACCTCGACCTCTCGCACAACAACCTCAAGGACGACGTGCATGTGAGTGTGCTAGCCTATGCTCCTCGACTGGGTTACTGCAACACATCGCGCTCTCGCAGTGCGGGCTGACCGGCAAGAGCGTGACGCACCTGGCCGCCTTGCTCAACGACAACCCGGCGCACCTCGTCACGCTCACGCACCTCGACCTCTCGCACAACAACCTCAAGGACGACGTGCATGTGAGTGTGCTAGCCTATAGTGCTAGCTCCTCGACTGGGTTACTGCGCCCTTTAATAATATAGTAAAATAATTGATTTCTTTCTTTCTTTCTTTCTATGCTAGTGTATTATTAAATGTAGAGAGGCTCAGGTTGTCGCAATATGTACTATTAATTAAAATGTTTCTTTTTATTTCAGAATTTGTACAACTTTCTCGCCCAACCCAATGTGCTAACACATTTAAATTTGACGAACACTGAGACTACGCTAGAAAATGTAAGTAACATGATATTTGCGAAAAATTACTATCAACCTACAATTAATAACTTTATACCCCATCGCAATATTGATCGAAATCAACTATCGAATCGACGCGGCGACGGTCGAACCCAGCCGAAGGCGCCTCTCCACGGACTAGAGAATCGCAACGAGTCCATGCTACCATCTTCGGATAATCTTCACGGTACGGTACTTTCTCCATAGACTTTCGGCGAAATAGTACATTATGATACAAGTGCGGTAAGTTGAAAATTACAGCCGAGGCGATATTGCTAGCCCGAGCCGTAGGCGAGGGCTACAAGAAAGCAGAGGCTGTAATTATCAAAGCGCACGTGTGTCATACGACGTTTTATAACATATTTGCGAGGAAATAAATTAATAAATTCATCATTACTTGATGACATTTTCAAATAAAAACAATGCAACGAAAAGAAAAAGCGCGCGGAATAATTTTTACTTGTTCACAAAACGATGCGCGCGCATCAGCACTTTTTTTAAGGCAAAGACACAAAAACAGCCAGTATTATTAATAAAGTAAATTAATATTCTTTTGTTTTAGATACAGATAAATTATTGTAATTTATTGTCAAAATTAATTAAATTAAAGAATTAATTGTTTTTTTTTTATATTTTATCTCCCAAAGTTATATTATTCATAAGACCACTTTTCTGACATAAAAACTCTTTGCCAAGATTGAAAAAAGTATCGTTCGTTTTAGACGAAGCATCTTGATAAACCGTGACCTTTTTAAAAAGAAATCATTACATTACCGCACAAGTGCGTTTTACTTTACATTACCGCACAAGTGCGGTAATGAGATACATTACGATATTGAAATTGGTGTAATAAGAGACCCTTTACGAGCAAATGTGTTATAAATTAGATTTTCCTGCGTTTGTTACGGCGTAACGCAAGCAAATGCAATGCTGTTAGTAGCTCAGAGTCGGCTAGCGTTTAGTGAACTATTGGTCTAGTGGGTTCAACGTATATGTACCACCGTGTTCAGTTTAAAACTGTAAAATGATCGTCAGGCGTAAATATACTATGTATTTTTTATACATAGGGCACACTGAAAGTTCCGCGCTCCTGGTCGCTCATAAATGTTTGAATTTCGAATGTTATATTTTTTAAACGTAAGAAACAGAACTCTATAATGGATTAGCATACCCAGAATTTGATCGGTTCCGGGTTTCTCTCCATGATGTAATTCGTAAAGGAAATTCCCTAATGAAATTACTAAGGAAAATGTGGTTAACTTCAGGCATCTAATTGAAGAAAACCGGCGTATCGTACCTATGAGAAGATTCGAGGACATTTGGGGATTGGTATGAGCCAAATTAAAAAATCTTACATCAACATTTAAATGTTAGAAAACTTTGTTGCCGCTGGATTCCTCATGAGCTCACTCCAGAATAAAAACGGACTCGTGTTGATTGGTGTAAAAAAAATCAGTAAATCACGGACGTTCAAATGCTGTGTATGACATTGTGACAGGGGTTGAAATATGGATATATTGTTACATGCTGGAAAGAAAGCAACAGTCTTCTGTATGGGTGTTTGAAGGTGACAGCAAACCAACATAATTGAGGCAGGCGAGAAACGTAGGCAAACAATGATCGGTTTTTTTCTCCCAACGTGTCCTATCTGCACGATCCCACTTGAGGAACAAAACACAGTTAATTTCCTTTCGTACATATTTTGATTTGTGTTTATATGTGAATAAGATTTTCTTTAAAAGAGTACCGAGAGTTTTTTCCTCCGGCTTTTTTCTCTCTCGGCCTACACTAGGGCATAGGATAAGAATATTGTAAATTCTTCCTAAAGCCGATGACCATATAGATAGTCTATCGTGACTTAGAGCTTAGCTTAGTGGTAGGTAATTATTGTAAATGAATCCTAAGGCAAGTTAGGCACCTGTGTAGGATTAGCTATTCATTCAATAATCAATAGCTAATCCTTTGCCTTATATAGATCAGTTAGTAGTTTAAGTAGTTTTTAGTTAGGTACCTAGACTTTCGTTAAGCGTGTCTAATCACCTCATAGCGAAATAAATTATTTGAATTTGAATTTGTCCTTCAGATGTGGGGCGCGTTACTGCGCGGGTGCGCCGCCCGGCTGCGCTCGCTGCTGGCGGCGCGCAACCCGTGGGCCGCGGCGCGCCGCCCGCGCGACCCGCCGCCGTCCTTCCGCCAGTTCTTCACCGCCGCACTAGCGCTCGCCGACCTCGATTTCTCCTACTGCAAGATGCCGCCGGACGCTCTCAAGTACACGTCACACACAACACATATTGACTACTAGTGGACGCCCGCAGCTTCGCTCGCGAAGAATTTGACCTATTAACGACGTCTACCCGCTTTCGGGTTGCCCACTTGACTTCAAAAATAGCAGTTTCATACTAACTTTGCACCCTCATTTTACCCCCTTAGGGGAAGAATTTTCAAAAAACCTTTCTTAGTGCTCCCCTACGTTATGAAAGGAACCCCTGTGCAAAATTTCAAGTTTCTAACCCTTATAGTTTAGGCCCTGCGTTGATATGTCAGTCAGTCAGTCAGTCAGTACCTTACCTTCTCCTTTTATATATATAGATTGCGACTGTGATACAGGCATAACTGAGGTGTGCAGGTTTCCTCAAAAGGATGGCGTAGTGGTGTTTAATTTCTTAAAACCCACATAACTTTGAAAAATCATTAGTACATGCTGCTGGGATATCAACTCAGACTTTCTCGAGTGAGATAGAACTTCAGCGACTAAGATAACTTCCAGGCCGAGTGTAGCTAAATGCTGTGACATTTATTGACTTTCAATGTATAACTGGCCACATCCACTGAATTGGACGTTAAGGGTGAGGCCAAACGAGTGTTATTTTGTGATTTGTCAGTCGCTTATTTTGATTCGCAAGATTATCGTTATATTGAAATTGACAACTCAGATTGCGCCGTCGTGTCACAAAGTAGATATTAGGAACAGAGATTAAGCTTCATAAGAACGTGCAAATCGGTTGCACTCCTACAAGCACGCGGGACATCTGTGCGTGGCCACTGGCCGCTTGTCGCGTACGCGGCGAGAGTGGAAAAAACCGGTTGACGCTGTCACATCAAGTTGACTATCTCAGGGTAATCGCTACGCACATTGTTGGTTTTGTTAGTTGCAAGTTTGAATATCTAATACAAAAACGTGGTATTAATAATAATGGTTGTATATTGTAGGTAGTGTGTGTATGAATAATGCTAGAAAAAATAAAAATATATCATCACAAGGAGTGCAATAGGTAAGGAAATATTTGATTGTTACTTTTTCAAGTAAGTACCTTTATTTTACTGTATGATCCTTTTTTTAATAAGAAATGGGTTCTACACGGTGTGTTTTTACCTTTTTATTATTATTACAAGCTTTTACTAAACATTTGTAGGTATGTGGGTGGGTTGGTACGTACTATGTGTTTTAAGTTTAAGTATTGCAAGTGAGATTTGAACCACATCATGTCTTATTGAACTGAAATTTTTATTCCTGCGTAACTTCGGTGACAGTACAATAATAATATGATAGATTATAACCTGACGCTGCAGCTAGGATTTGATATGCCATGTGAGTGTTTCCCGATACATTACCTACTTGAAAAAACTATATATTAGATTTTGTCATACCATAAAAAGAAATAATAAAATATTAAATACATAATAAAAATTATAAAAATAAAATTATTAGAGTAAGAAATTTGTAAAGTATGTTATTTTCTATTTTCTATTCTGTATTAGGTATTATTGTAGTATTCTTTTTATATTCTGAATAATAAAACTATTTAACAAATGATTTCTTTAATTTGTCTTAACCTGTTGTGACAACCCTACCAAAATAGGTAACAATTTTGCACGTTCTTAAGAAGCCTAGCCTCTGTTCCTAATATCTACTTTGTGGTCGTGTGGCATAAACTAAACTTTTGTATAAAACCGAATGCAAGCGAATTTTGCAAGCGAAAAGGGCCTGACTGTCTGAAAAATGATCTCCACATGTAAGGGAAGATAATGATCTGCACATGTAAAGGAGATGCATCTTTGAAGTGACCAGTTAACAAGGATTTGTTACCAGGAGCTTGCTGCTGGGGCTGGCGTGCAACGAGAGCGCGGCGGGCGTGAAGCTGAACCTGGCGGGCGCGCTGACGTCATCGCAGGCGGCGCACGTGCTCGAGTCCTGCGTCCACGGCGTACGCTGCCTGCACTCGCTCGACCTCTCCGACAACAGTGAGAACTCGCTGCGTTACTCAATGACGGCTCCGTTGGCGCAATCGGTAGTGACCCTGTCTGTTGCGCCAGGGGTCGTCGGTTCGAATCCCACTCAGGACAAATATTCGTGTGACGAACACTTGTATTTGTTCTGTGTCTGGATGTTAATATTATCTACTAGTGGACGCCCGCAGCTTCGCTCGCGTTACACATTCACTAACTTCAAAAACAGCAAAGCTTAATACTAACTTTGCACCCCCGTTTTACCCCCTATTAGGGGATGAATTTTCAAATTTTTCTCGCCGTAAAAACCATCCTTGAACTTCAACGAACATTTTAAAAAAAGAATTGGCAAAATTGGTCCAGGCGTTGTTGAGTTATGCGCTTACCAACACATTTTGCGATTCATTTTTATTATATAGATTTAAGTATGTATTTAAAAATATATATGTATGTATATCAATCTCTGACACCAATAACACAGGCTCGCGCCTACTTTGGGGTCAGATGGCCGTGTGTGAGAATGTCCAAGATATTTATTATTATTTATTATTATAAGGGCGCGTCCTCATTATGCGCACAGTTAGTGGCAGACTAACCGTTGACTGACTCCGAACGGCGTAGTGAGCGAAGCTGTGAAGCTGTGAATCAGCCGCTCACTGAATGCTCACTTGCCGAATGGCAAGCGAAACGTCGCAAATTGCGTACGGTGCGTGATGGGTGACTGCTGCCCATCCACACGCCGACACCGCCCGTTGTTGCTTAACTCTGTAGATAACATAGAATCGACGTGTACCATTGGGTTATGGACACTACACCAACTCCTTGTTGACAGGGTTCAAACCCGCTCGGTGGCCTTACTCAGCGCTTGTGAAACGCTCCATGATCTCCGGTGAAATACACCGGCAACCCCCAGTGCGCCTGCGATAGGCTCAGCTTCTGAAGATTCATTTCGAGAACATTCAGTTATTATCCAATATCATACCAGTGAATATACATACATACTATGCAGTCATATAATGCAAATTATTTTTTTCAGGTATGGAATTAGAATTATCCGGAATAGTAAGAGCAATTGGGAAGAACCACTCCATAACCCATCTATCGTTGAGCAAGCTGACAGGAAAGCGGTCGTATGCACCTCCATTAATACAGGTCAGTAAAAATAATGATTTTTTAAACAAAAGTTTGTAACAAGTTAACATGGGACATCTTTTTATTTTTTTGTACACTAGAGTTTACACAAGTGTTTGCAAAATTATTAAATTATAGATTTATGTTAATCTCGTTTACTTTATTTGATTGATTAACATCTGCATATTTTTTTGTTGACAGGCTTTAGTTCACGTGCTGCAAGAACCAGATACAGCCTTGACGTCATTAGATCTCAGTGATTGTAAACTTAAGGTATGTAAATATAATTTAAACGTGTTGGTACCTTCTCATAGAAATTAATAAAAAAAATTTGTTTTGTATACCTTTATAGTATAAGTCCATCCACTTTCAATTTGATTTCATATAAATGATGTTACTAGTAATATGTGGTTAACGTTGTTGGTTCGCAGTGTAAAAATACTTGTAGATTTATTTTTTTCACTTAAAATGTACTGTGTTTCTGTTTGTTAACCTAAATAAAGAGAAAAAAAATAAAATGATTTTACTTGATATCAATATTGTCCTTACTTGACTTGTTAATTAATTGACGTGTCATTATTCGGCCGTTAATTGAGTGAATTGATACAGACTAAACATTAATATTTTTTCAGGCGGATTTGTACGGTCTGCTGAACGCACTGGGAGGCGCGCGGCGCCTGCGCACGCTGGACGTGGGCGGGAACCTGGCGGGCGACGCGGGCGCGCGCCTGCTGGCCAAGGCCCTGCAGTGCAACTGCACGCTGCACACGCTCTACATCGACCGGAACGCGTTCAGCTTGCAGGGTGGGTTACAGCCCGTACACACTAGTCGTAAGTCGCATATTACTAAAAGTCGAAAGTCTGATGTACCTGTTCACACTGCGTCGCGAGTCGTATAGGTCGTAGTTTCGCGCCATTCATGAGCAAGCAATGTGTAGCGATCTAGGAAGCGGAGCGGGGAGAGAGGTAACAACGCGCTCGAGTCGATTAGATGCACGACTAGTGTGAACAGCAACAAGCAGGGACCTATGCGAGCACGATTCGACGCGATTTTTAGTCTTACAACGGGCGCTGGCCCGTCGGATGGTTTTTTGAGTCGTATTAGACTAAAAATCGCGTCTCATCTAATGTGAACTGCTCCATATAAAGTGTATGGCGACCAGAGCATTCGACTTTTAGTCATATGCGACTTACGACTAGTGTGAACGGGCTGTTACTTGTTGGCAGCGAGTGTACACGCTGCGCCCGCGCACACTAGACTTGGTTGGCAACTTGGTGCGCGTCAGCGGGCCAAGGTGCTTCTGTGCAACTGCACGCTGCACAAGCTTTACATGTAACGGATTTTATATTCAGTTCAGATTTTAGGGTGAGTTGCTTGTTGCCAGTCACTGAACACGCTGCGCCCGCGGACTTTGGACGTGGGAGGTAACCGGTATCGTTGACAAAATATAAGTTTTCAATATGTGAATAATATATGCTATAGCTATTTAAAAAGAGTCAGGTAGTATACGTTACCTTCATAGCATTCAGTGTTCAAAAATCGTACATTTCGCTGACATGTTCGAACCTATAAGAATAAGTCATGTACTGACTGTACTGTGAACATAGCATAATTAAATGGTGCACAAAAATCACATTTAGTAGAGTGCCTCTTTCAAACCATATATAACTTATTTTTTACACAACATTTATCGATTCCCGAGTGCATGATCTTTTTTGTGATATTAATTAGCGCCAAAATAATTTTCCAGAATGTTTGTTACAGTGTATCTATACTAATATTATAAATGTGAAAGTGTGTTTGTTTGTTTGTCCGGCTTTCACGTCGCAACGAAGCTATTATATGGTATGGTTTTTGTGTGTGGAGATAGTGAGGAGGGTGGAGAGTGACGTAGGCTACTTTTTACCGTAAAACATCCCCATGGAAAGATATCGATGTTTTGTTATTTGCTAGATATTTAGTTCCGGATGTTGTTAATAGATGGCGTTAGTAAAATTCATTTGCATGTTCTGAATTTCGCTAACAAATTATACACTATACAAATGTCATGTGTATAAACAACTCATTGTTAATTCCCTTTGACCACGCGGGCGGAGCCGCGGGTAGAAGCTAGTTTAAAATAAAGAGTACAATTAGTCATGATATTGATCAGGTCTGACGGACATAGCGACGGCGCTGCGGCGGTCGGTGAGCGTGCGGCGCGTGGAGTTCCCCGGCTGCGACGCGGCGGCGGGCGGGCGCGCCGCCTCCGAGCGCGTGGCGGCGCTGTGGCGGGACCTGCACGAGAGGTGCGGATTTACAAATTTTCCGCCTGTAGGCTATTCAATTTTTTTCCGACCCTACTGACCTCCGAAATTCGATACCCTAGTTCGCTATCATATTATCTAATAGTTACGTACATTTATTGTGTCGATAAAATTGCAATTTTATAATTAGTGCTCAAAAATTATGTTTTACAAAGCGTTTAGTACTTTTCATATTTAGACGTTACAGTGTTCACTTGTTGATATACAAAATATTATGTTTTTTTGTTAAATCGAGATTCATTTTCTCTATGTATATTATATTTTTTTTTTGTATGTAAGACAAAACAATTTAGACCAAATTTGCCGCCCCCTAACATCTGCCGCCTTAGGCTTCAGCCTACTCAGCCTGCTGGTAAATCCGCCACTGCACCGTTCGCTTAGTTGTTACGCCCCGTGTACACACTTGGCGTGCGCTATTGACGCGCTCATAGCTCGGCTCGCGTCGACAGTTCAGGTTTTAAGTTTGCTGAGCATATAAATAGGAATAATTTAGGATTTTTTTTTGTTACAAACAAAAACTGCACAGTAAAGGTTTTCCTGTACACCTTTTGTAAATTAAAGATCAGAAAATGTTGTGGTTATGTTGTATTTTTAGATAGTTATAAGTATATAGGTATATCATCAACCTTGTGAACCTGCAGTAGGTATATAAAAATTGTAATGATCTTCATTAGCGTTTTAAAATAACATGTATTGAAAAACCTAATTTGAATCTACATTTTCAATGTGATGGCATTCTTCATGTTAACGAGATGGAATTTACCTTCGATCACAGAAGATTTTACACGTTCAATAAACTATGTATGAACTGTTAAATTATTTATTTATTTATTTATTGACGTGACAACGTCTTATAAATTGGTTTGCCGGGTGACACTTCAAGAAACTGCGTTACGCTCCGCTCACGTTATGCGCTCACAATGAGAGCGAGTGAGAGGCACGCGTCCCTTCCACTCGGGCATGGTTAGCCCGCCTAAGAGCGAGAGAGACGATACGATACGAGACGATACTACTATACGAATGAATATTCACATTAAAATTATTTTACCACTCAAAGTCGTTGTCACGTAAAACTTTCGCCCGTATACCGACTTTACAGGCAACCAATATTTTTTTTATTTAACATTTATTGCTATACACATATTTGTAACATACAATTGATACAACAAACACGTGCACCTTGTTAAGGCATCGCAAGAAAGAAAAGGCAGACATTTTAATTTGTATTAATATTAACAATTAATATTTAATTATTATAATGTCGCGTTTGCAGGCTGTCGAGCAACGGCGCGGGCGCGAGCAGCTGCGGGTCGCTGCGCGTGCGCGCGGTGGCGCTGGAGCGCGCGTGGGCCGGCGGCGAGGCGGCGGCGGCGCTCGCGGCCACCGCGGCCGCCGCGCTGCCGCCCGCGCCGCTGCCCGCCGCGCTCGAGCGCGCCGCCGCCGCCGCGCACCACTTGCTGCATCAGTACCTCCAGGTGTTCTTTTATATGCATACAAGCTTTCCCCGTCCATAGCCCAATGGCTCGGTTCGATTCAATGTGATCGAAAGAGTTAAGCAACGACGGGCCCGGTCGGTTTGTGGATGGGTGACCGCTAGTGGTAAAATTTCATGGACGCTACCGTGCTTCGGAGGGCACGTAAAGCCGTCGGTCCCGGTTGTTTTCAATGTTGGAAACAGTCGTTAAGCCTTGTCGAAGACCTTCGGGTGGCTTGAGAACATTCGACACTGGGTTGGTCACCAACCCCTCCACCAATCTGCATCGGAGCAGCGTGGTCGAGTATGCTCTAGACCTCCCGCAGCTGCGTCTGTGGGGGAAACCCGTGCCCAGCAGTGGGACGTCTATGGGTCGCAGCGAAGCTTTCCCCGCGGCTCCGCCCGCGTTAAGTCGTTTTACGGGCAGAATTACCTCTAATATCATGGGAAGTTTTTAACATATACATAATAAGTATAGCCTTTATCAACGGCAAGCTACCCCATAGATTAGCACTTATCAATATTTTGCTACAACCGCAGTCCGGCCGATCATAATCCGAGAATCGATAGTGAATTATTGATTAAAAATCGAACGATTATTGCAGGGTTTTGTCAATTTCAAGGATATGTTGCAATTTTCTCGATTAAAAGTAGCCTATGTTACAATCCAGGCCCTCCACTAACTACATCAATGCAAGAAATCACGTCGATCCATGCTTGGAGGCAGAGAAAAAGAACAAACCAACATACACTTGATTTATATATGGGCAATGTCGTGGCCTGCAGGCTAATTGCTACTTGGCTAAAGTCAAGCTGATTTTTATTGGTCGCCCAAACGCAAATTATGTCATATGTGTCGTTTGACTGAGGAGCTTGACTTGATGAAAAATATCCGCTACCCACATCATGATATAAAATAATCAGCGATTGACGATATGAATAGCTAAACGGCTTCATAATACGCCAAATATTTAGTGATTGTAAAATAGTTACATTATCCACAGTTACAGGCGCTGATATCGTTTTGTTTTTGAGAAACGTCATGGCAGAAGATACATTTCGATTGGTGCCGGTACCAGGTTCCATACATTTTTGTCCATCGTCCTTTAAATATTTAACAATGACACCAAAATTAAATAGATCAAAATCAACTGTCAACAATGAGGGAAAACTAACATTATGACGTCACACGCGCTCGGGTTTGTTCTGTCGGCGTGTCTTCGGTACTGGATTCATAAATTAATGAATTGAATTTTTATTTTGAAATAACTTTTGAATTATTGGGAAAAAAAAGAAACAAAAATAGTTTTGTTATAAAACTTATACATGATCTTTTCATTTATCACAAAAAAAAAAATCAAATACCCAATTATATTGCATTATGTATGTTTTGTAATTATTCTTTAATTCATTCTCTAAATGTACCATATATAATACATCTGAGCATAATTTTTAGTTACTTAATTTATTTACGGTTCTATGTTTTCTGGCAGCGATGCAGCGAGGTGTTCGCGGCGATGGGCGGGTCGGGCGGCGGCGGCGAGCTGGTCACACTTCAGTGCGTGCGCGACGCCATGGCGCCGTGCGCCGCCGCGCTGCAGGACCTGCTTAAGTTAGACCCTTTCCCATTCAATCGCTATACAAATATACATGTACACGCTTTAGAAGCTATTTATTTATCAGACTGGAACTTTCAGTTAGTACAGAAATTATTTGTATGCTGTTTTGTGTAAATGTTATGCGAGCTACATCGATCATGCGTTTTATGATGGTGTGTTGCAGTGAAGCTGTGGAGCGACTAGCGGTGTCTGCGTGCGAGAGCGTTGACGGCGGCGACAATGAGCCCGTCAGCGCCGCCGACCCCGACATCCCCGATCTGCTCACGCCCATATCGCACTCAGGGGTACGTCACCATAGCTGTAGCGAGCGGGGAGCGGCTGGCGGTGTCTGCGTGCGAGAGCGTTGACGGCGGCAACAATGAGCCCGTCAGCGCCGCCGACCCCGACATCCCCGATCTGCTCACGCCCATATCGCACTCAGGGGTACGTCACCATAGCTGTAGCGAGCGGGAAGCTGCTGGCGGTGTCTGCGTGCGAGAGCGTTGACGGCGGCAACAATGAGCCCGTCAGCGCCGCCGACCCCGACATCCCCGATCTGCTCACGCCCATATCGCACTCAGGGGTACGTCACCATAGATGTAGCGAGCGGGAAGCTGCTGGCGGTGTCTGCGTGGAAGGCGGCGACAACGATCCCGTCAGCGCCGCTGACCCCGACATCCCCGATCTGCTCACACACGCCCTCTTGAAAGATCACACGTTGTCTCGTTTGATAACTAATATCTAATCTCGTATCCTATTATAATATTATTACACACAGTTTAAAGTGGCCCATAAATATCATATCACAATTAAATACAATCTTATCAAGATATTAGTAGCTTTGACTTCAATTTCAAACAACCTTCTGTAGTGTCTGGTTTCAAAATGTTTTTACTATCAATAAAATTCACTAACTCTGTTTTAAAATAATTTTTTTGTTCATCCTCTTTTGATTGATTGATTGATTAATATTAATAAATAACTATGACATACGGAACAGATAATGTTATTTGTGGTGTGATAAACACTAATTTGATTGATTGATTTCACGCTGCTCTAGAAGTTGGATTATTTGAATTTGGTAAGAACAAGATTTCATCCATTTACAATTAATGTTTTTTTCTGTACCAAAGGTAATTTTTGTATGTTTGTGGTATATTTCATTGTTATCATATTTATTTGTTCCCCATGAGGTTTCTGCCACTGAATGTTTTCGTGACACCTACAAATATTTGCCTGCTTCCGTTAATTCAGCTTTACATCGCCTTGTTGTCTGATTGTCTGATAATAAGACATACCTTGAGTGAGATTTAAAATACAATTGACAATCGTGGTAGGCCCTGGCTTTAACCGTTTAGCATCCTTAACACGGATCCTTAATGTAGACCCATGCTGTAATGGGTGTCCTATTTCTATTAGTAACCTTGGTTGTAACGGCTGTCATAGGCGGCTGTGGATGGGTGGTGTTGCATGATCGTTTGCTGTCTTGTAAATATAAAAAAGACTCAACCCATTGTGGCATATACTGTGGTTTTCAAGTGTGGTAGCCAATGATATTTTAAGAAAGATACGTCACGTTCATTCTCATTCATAATCACGATTATGTTCTGCACGCACAACATAATCGTGCTGCGACACATACATACATATTTAATAATATTGTATATCTACACACACCCTATAAGTGCGACAGTAAATACACAAAGCTTAAGAGTGAAAGAAACAACTATTTGTAATCAGTACAGTTAGCGCGCACGCTCACAGTGACAGGTCACAGCTCGCCTGCCTGCAATGGTCACAATTGACCCTAATTTACGGCACGCGTTTGGTGGTAGCTCAATTAGTCCATTGAAATAGTATATTTCGCTACAAGTGCGGAAAGCCTGTCATTGCAAAGAGTTCCGACAAATGTCTACCCGAGCCGAAGGCGAGGGTTGACAGTCGGAACAAGTTGCAATGACGGTTCCGCACGTGTACTGAACAACTATTTTTAATACAGTTGCGAAAAAATGAAGCAATTTAATAAAATAATAAAAACACAAACTAAACTCGCAAAGAACATTTTTGGAAAATGGCGCCAACCTTAAAAGAATACAGAGTATTGCAGAGATTTTTTTTTGTTTTCTTCACCCATTCTGGGTAGGCAAAGGGAACTATGCCCACACAGCCAAGTCTTCAGTAGAATTTTATTATTGACATGAAATTTAATGCGATGAAATGAAGTGAAACCTAACCTAACTCATTGAATCAAATCATTAAATCTGATATTGAAACAAATTAGTAGCTTCTTTTTAGAAATATTTGCATGAATCATAAAAACTTCTATGAATTTTTTTTTAGTAAAAACTTCGTGGTTGGTTTTTTCTTTTTAATAGACATTATTTTGACAATTGGGAAAGAGAACGCACGAGTTCGGAAAAGGTAAAGAAAAAGCACGAGTGTGTAATAGCTCACTTCCCGAACGCTAAACGTCCCTGTAATACGCCACTTTTTGAGCAACTGTATTAAAAAGTTACATTTGGGGTTGCGTTTTTAGAGGACGCAATTTTATTTTTTTGATGTGTGTGTGATACTCAAGTTATAAGGGTCAACTCTCTTGTTATGAAACAAAGCCGTTCCACTTACAAACTCTAAATGTAGTATTTCGCTTATAACTTTTTTATTTATAGTTCTACGACAAAATGTTACTGAACCAAAGTTGTAGAGAATTTAATTTGCAACAAAAAATGTTGTCAATTTTTTTTATCAGGTTAAGAGATATATCGTAAAAACCATTTCAACCCCTATTTTCAAGATGGCTGCCGTGGGACAAGGGTGGCGACCCCACAAACTTGGTTTTAGCTTTACACTGACATACCCCCAATATCAAAAAAATCATTAATACACATACACATCAAAAAAATAAAATCGCGTCCTCTAAAAAACGCAAGGTTAGGCCTAAAAAATGTAACATTTCAATGGACTAAATAAGCTTTTGACGGTTCAGGCGACGCCGCTCGGGTGCCGGCGGCGCGAGCGCGCGACGCGGCGCGTGCGGCCCAAGTCGGTCGCGGAGCAGCAGTGCGCCAGCAACGAGATGCTGTCGCTGCCGCCGCTGCACGCCGAGGCGGCCGACGCGCTCGCCGACCTGCCCGCGCACACGCTGCGACACCTCGTCAAGGGTAACTCCCCCCTCTCCCCCCTCTCCCCCTGCTTAGAACAAAGATCTATATTATAAATAAGTTGAATTATTAAACATTTGTTTTAAAAAAAAAGCTTTTTATACCTTTTTTTTATTTTCGTGCATTGTCATCGGAACCAAATACGTGTGCCAAATTTCAGCTCGATAGGTTCAGTGGAAGTCGGTGAAATATTGATTGCAAGATTCCAGGACATACATAGATACATACGAGTGAAGTTAAATAAAAGCTTTTAAAAATGAATCGAAAAATGTGTTGGTAAGCGCATAACTCAACAACGCCTGGACCAATTTGGCCAATTCTTTTTTTAAAATGTTCGTTGATGTTCAAGGATGGTTTTTACGGCGAGAAAATTGATCCCCTAAGGGGGTAAAACGGGGGTGCAAAGTTAGTATGAAGCTTTGCCGTTTTTGAAGTTAGTGAATGTGTAACGCGAGCGAAGCTGCGGGCGTCCACTAGTTCTAAATACATACGGAATCCTTATCCTCACTTACTAATATATAGATGGGAAAGTGTGTTTGTTGATTTGAAAGATGTATTGTACGACCTGGAGTGTGACATTGGCTAATTCAAATATATATAGTCCTCCTCATCGATTTCGATGACGGCGACCCTAACTAACAATTAATGCGACAAATTGAATGTCGCTATTTCCTTGCATGAGCTCTTATATGGCTGGCTAGACCAAATTTTGTTTTAAAAACTGAGTCGTGCTTCCTCAAAGTCTAACCTTTTTTTTCAATTCTTCAATTTTTCAATTAATTCAAATAAACACTATAATAATAGTTCAATTTGTTATTTCACTACTCACAATCGATTAATAGATAAAAAAATTGATGTGACTATGATAAGCGGAACTGGGGGTAAAGTTAGGTTTTGGTTAGTGATGGTCTTTGGTATAGCTTACCTCCGGTAAAGGTTATATTTTTTTATTTTAAAAACGGGCCGAGCCGCGGGTAAAGCTAAAGTAAGATCAAGTTGTATGCGGATATATTTCGCCTGGCAATGGTATGGTATGGTACATGTATAACGGGTAACCTTTCACCGGTGAGTTTAGTAATTTGTCACTAGTCACAATCAACTGCGTACCATCAGACTATCAGGGGCATACTATATGTACAGTACATTTTATAAAGTTTTTAATATTTTCAGGTCGACCGAGAAGAGTAAAAACGCGGGCGCCATCTCGGCCTATTACAGATCAGTCACAGGATATAGACGAAGGTGATACACGACTTTAATTTTTATCATCAAAAGCTAGCTAACCCGTACTTAGCTTGCAATCAGTAAGCGATGCGAAATTTTTACTTATATAAAGTTTTGCCAAATGAAATAGTCCCATTGTCGCGCCGTATGAATGACTCGAACTATTCAGTTAATTCAATTAATTGTTACTTTATCGAATACTAGTGGACGCCCCCGCAGCTTCGCTCGCGTGGAATTAGATGAAATAGTTTCGTTTAGACCTAGTAATATTATATAGCCTATGTTACTCAGTGAAGATGCAGTTTTCTAATGGTGGAAGAATTTTTGAGGTCCAGTAGTTTTTGTGTGAAAACATTACAAACACATGTTTCCTCTTTATGATCTTAATATATATATTTTTAGTGTACCTACGTGTGTATTACAGTGAACTCCTCCTAAACGGCTGGATAGATGTTGATGAATTTTTTTGTGTGTGTTCAAGGGGGGGGGATTAAGAATGGTTTAGAATCTAAACCAGTGGACTAAATTGTGAATCTAAACTTTAGATTCACAATTTAGTCCTCTGGAAAATGTTTTTTAAACATTATTTTAGTATTTTTGTATAAATTGTAATTTATGAAGTGTCGCGTCATTTTGACATTTCATATGGCAGAACAACGTTTGCGATGTCAGGTAGTATTAGTATAGAAGTATATATAGATTCGATGTGTAGCGTCCATAGCCCAGTGGCTCGCTTCGATTCAATGTGATCGAAAGTGTTAAGCAACGACGGGCGCGGTCGGTTTGTGGATGGGTGACCGCTAGTGGCAAAAATTTCATGGGCGCTACCGTGCTTCGGAGGGCACGTAAAGCCGTCGGTCCCGGTTGTTTTCAATGGTGGAAACAGTCGTTAAGCCTTGTCGAAGACCTTCGGGTGGCTTGAGAACATTCGACACTGGGTTGGCCACTAACCCCTCCACCAATCCGCATTGGAGCAGCGTGGTGGAGTATGCTCTAGACCTCCCGCAGAAGTGTCTGTGGGAGAGACCCGTGCCCAGCAGTGGGACGTCTATGGGTCGCAGCGATATATAGATGTGTTAATATATAGATGTGTTAATTGTACGGGGCGGGCAGGGCTCGACGAGTTCTGGCGCGCGTGCCGCACGCCGCCCGGCAGCGAGGAGGCGTCGCGCTCGCTGTCCGCGCGCACGCTGGCGTCGCGCTCGCTGCACTCGCTCACGTCGCTCACCGCGTCCGCCTCGCCCGAGCCGCGCCGCCACTCGCCGCACTCGCCGCACTCGCACTCGCCCACGCTGCGGCGCGACGACACCATGTGAGTCTTACTGTACCATCCATCATCATCGTCTTTAACGACGAGTTCTGGCGCGCGTGCCGCACGCCGCCCGGCAGCGAGGAGGCGTCGCGCTCGCTGTCCGCGCGCACGCTGGCGTCGCGCTCGCTGCACTCGCTCACGTCGCTCACCGCGTCCGCCTCGCCCGAGCCGCGCCGCCACTCGCCGCACTCGCCGCACTCGCACTCGCCCACGCTGCGGCGCGACGACACCATGTGAGTCTTACTGTACCATCCATCATCATCGTCTTTAACGACGAGTTCTGGCGCGCGTGCCGCACGCCGCCCGGCAGCGAGGAGGCGTCGCGCTCGCTGTCCGCGCGCACGCTGGCGTCGCGCTCGCTGCACTCGCTCACGTCGCTCACCGCGTCCGCCTCGCCCGAGCCGCGCCGCCACTCGCCGCACTCGCCGCACTCGCGCTCGCCCACGCTGCGGCGCGACGACACCATGTGAGTCTTACTGTACCAATTGTACCATCCATCATCATCGTCTTTGACGGAACGGTCCAGCCGCGCAATTGCGAGAAAATGTTCATGGAAGTAGTTACGATGCGATTAACCATCGCGTGCATCGTAGAGTCTACTTACCCTGAGGATGCCTTGTTTTGGAGCGAAACACGTGTTGGTGTGTGTATTCATTTATCGCATGTGCACGTCTTCCTGCGTGGGAGGGAGGGAGGTGCTACGTGCATGAAAGTATACATACATACGTTTTTGTTCGCGGATTGTTGCAAAGTAGATTAATTCTTGGTTTGTAGTTACGATCCTTTTGTCAAATTCGTATTGTGTCTAAAGTATAAGTTCGTATGTGTAACACTATCAATTCAATGAAGACCTTACAAGTGACTGGTGAATTATTCTTACTTACCTCGTAACAACACCACGGAACAAAACAAACTTAATTGAAGGTAACTGCCCGGCATGCAGTCACTTGCGCGCCGCCCTGCGCCGCGGCCGCTCGTGTTACAGGTTAACAGACCACGCTCGTACTTCATTTAAGAGTCGATAAAGTTCATCTTCGTATATTCTTAGACAATTCGCTTGTTATAAATCCCATTCATGTCGCTCACCTCGTCCGCAAATTGTCGGATATTGAGATGAAACTTTATAAAAAACGTGTTTAATTTTATTCCAGGTACAGCGTCACATCTGGAGAAAGTACACCTGTTCTGCTAGAATGTGGTAAATATCATAAAAAAATATCTGTTTATTGCTCGGCCGACTAGTTTACTTCTGACACAAAATGATCTCAAATTTTTTAAGATAAATTTCTTTACCGCACCACGAATCTGTAATTTTTTTAACATCCAACCGAGTGTGAATAGAGCAGTGATTCTTAACCTGTGGTCCGCGGACCCCTAGCGGTGCGCGAGTATATATATATAATATAATATGGTGGTATACCTATACAGTCTATATCAAGTTTTTCGATGATTCTTCTGGTATCTCCTTATAATTTTTTGCTTCTGCACTGAAACATTTACAGCTTTGTTCAACAACATACCGCTGTGAAAAGGCACTATCTGCTCTTATATAATAAAAATAATCAGTCCAAGTGGAATCCGATTAATTCCGACATAATTTTGTTGTACTGTTAGCGATAGTTGCTACTGTTAGTTGGTGTAAGTACTAGTCCAGTTAGTAATTTTTAGTAAGAGTCTCGTTCCAAGTCAGTCACAGATGCGTTGCTACCCTTAGGACTAAGATGGTCGCCCCCAAATGGTGTAAATTGCTTTGAATTCAAATACTATGATTCCAACATTTAAATTTATTCGTTACCATTTCAATATCATGTTTTACATTAGCTAAATTCTTTGGTTTTACAGAAGTGTCTCGTTGCAAGTCATCGGACAATGTGGGCACTAAGGCAGCGCCCACAACTCCGCCGCCGTCTCGCTCCTCAGATAACGTTAACACTATGGGTATGCACTTAAATCTTATAATATTTAGTCCATCGTGTGAGCCAGGTGTGCGGTCCTCCAATACGTCCACCAACTTTGTGATTGCCACTACTTACTGATGTTTTACTTGTCGACATTTTTGCTACGAGCCGCTTAGTCGCATAAAAGTTTCACATATATATTCATAATGTATTTAATGTACTCATGGCTGAGCTTAAATTCGTCCAAAGTGTGAGCATAGAATAAAGAGTCACTCCGCTCTACAAAGTAGGTTATCTTCATAGAAACGCACCGCGCGCGGCTTGTATGCGTCGCCGCACGCACACTTAAGGCTTTGTCAAACAGAACGCGTACTTAGCGCGCGTCAAAGCGCTAACTTAACGCCGCGCTATGACGCCGAAATGTGTTGTACTACCACTATGTACCGTCAAACAGAGCGCCAGCGCTAGCAATACGCAACGCTTTGACGTCGGGCGTTGTATTTTTTTACAGATTTTATTTTAGCGTCGGAGTGAATTTATGAATAATGACCGAAAATTTAATTGAATTAGTGAGGAAATGTCCATTCCTTTACAACACGAAAGATAGTTGTTATAAAAATGTAGCAATCACGGCCAAATTATGGGAGAGAATCATAAAAAACAAAAATAAAGCATATAAAAGTAGTAATTGTTCCACATCTGTATCTGAATCACTCGACATCCTTATAACAAACCAACTTTTCACACTCTGCTATCAAACTCGACTACGCTTTGGCGAATGGTATGTTGCGTTAAACGTTGGGTCTAGACAATTTGTGTGACATGAAAAGAGCGCGACGTTAAAACGCGACGCTATAACGCTATTACGCAGCGTTAAGTACGCGTTCTGTGTGGCAAAGCCTTTATACAAAATCTCGCTGTGCCTCGCAGTACGCAGTCGGGGTAACCCCGCACGACGTTCGCGCGCTTCACGGTTTTTCGACACCGCTAACTGAATTAAAAATGTGTGATTATCGCAGGAGAACGTATTGCTGGGTGTTTGGGTGTCATAATAATTTATCGATTCCAGAATTGTCTCTGTTCAAATTATCTGTTGAACAGGAAAGTAAGCAAGTCACTAATTCTATTATATAGGTAGGTAATTTTTACTTGATGATGAGATACCTACACACTTAATTATTTTTTGTTGTATTAGTTTTCTATTAGACAGAGCAAGTAGGTAGGCCTACTTTCCCACTAAATGTAGGCTACTTTGGAGCTGTCAATTGATTTGCCGCTATTGCTTTGTTTACGTTTAGTCATGCCGACTTCTCAATATAGGTACCTATCTCTAGCGGGATCTCGGTTCACTTGACTTTAATACGTGGATAATACTTCAGTTAGAATCTATTTCTAATGCGTGACTTTAGTAAAGAAAAAGAAAATACTTGGATTAACTTTTAATTCTTACTGGTTAGTAAGTACACTGCTCGGAATCGAATGAACTGAGGAGTCTAGGTTCGCCTTATATATGGTTGAGCATCCTTCCAGAAGCCACCAAGGATTTCAGTGTTCCGGCACGTAAAATCATTAAACTGATTGACGCGTTTCTTCATGGTCTAAATTACCATAACAATAAGAAAATCCATAAATGATTAGATTTTCGTGGTGAACTACTGCTACAACATTGTTGCAGACATTAAAAGGTTTGACATTAAAATTTGTTTGTCACCAGAAGACTTATCAGTTTCCGCGAGTCGGATTACTTTGTAATTTATGGATCAACTTTAACAAGTGAGACCAGTGGTTTTGCCTATGAATTAAATTATATAAAGACCTAAATGGTCTGATATATATAACTCCTCCGCCGTTAAGAATGAAATTATTTTGAAATTAAATGATTTCATTAGACTCCTGCTGCCATTCGACTTTACAATCAATTGTGGTTAGTTATATTACATAAGGTAAGGTGATACAAGTGCTGGCTTGCAGCTATGGTAACATGTTTGTATTCTAAAACATTTTTATAATTAATAAATTTTACAAAAGCATTTTCTGTTTCCTCATTACTACCCGCCACCGTACTTTTACAGGTTTACTTATAACTTATGCCAAAGATTAAAAAGATGAACAAACATCCTTAAACAAAGTTTATACATCTTCATTTACTATACAATTTTTATTATATAAAATTATTAACAAAATTTTTATAGATACAATGATTTTCATTCATTGTTACAAAAGTACAAAATCTTAACATTTATTTTATGTTTAACTAGTGGACGCCCGCAGCTTCGCTCGCGTAGAATTAGACCCATTAACGACGTCTACCCGTCTAACGACTTCAAAAACGGCAAAGTTTCATACTAACTTTGCACCCCCGTTTTACCCCCTTAGGAGGTGAATTTTCAAAAATCCTTTCTTAGTGCTCCCCTACGTTATAAAAGGAACCCCTGTGCAAAATTTCAAGTTTCTAGCCCTTATAGTTTAGGCCCTGCGTTGATATGTCAGTCAGTCAGTCAGTCAGTCAGTCAGTCAGTCAGTCAGTCAGTCACCTTCTCCTTTTATATATATAGATAAATGATTACAATTTATTACACATTTTTCGTTACCTAAAATTATTAACAAAATATTTATAGCTACAATGATTTTCATTCATTGTTACAAAAATACAAAATCTTAACATTTATTTTATATTTAATAAATGATTACAATTTATTACACATTTTTCGTTACATAAAATTATTAACAAAATATTTATAGCTACAATGATTTTCATTCATTGTTACAAAAATACAAAATCATTTATATTTAATAAATGTTTACAATTTATTACAAATATTATATTTTTAATGCAAAAGCTTTACCCGATTTATAAAGACAGCAATCGTCTTGTGCTCCTAGTAACTGTACACCAGCCGACTATTCCTACAAGTGAAAATAGTAGAAAACGAAAGGCAGACCATAAACTGGTATTGCTAACGGTTATTATTACCTTTGAACCTAGTTCAGTAATCTACAAAGAACTTACTCTACATATTTAAAGGTACAACATTGTAGGCACCTTTAAGAATGAACTTACTACGTCAAGCTGCCGATACGGTACATAACGCAGGCCTTGCCGCCGACAATGTAGCGAGCACTTTTCTTAGGCAAGCCGCGGATACAGCTAGTCAGGCAGGTATTACTCCGGAAAATGTAGCAAGTAGTCTACTCCGGCAAGCCGTTGACACTGCAAATCAAGTAGGTGTCACCGCCGACAATGTAGCGAGTAGTATTATTCGCCATGCGACGGATAATTTAAACCAGGCAGGCATTACGGCCGATAATGTAGTTAACGCAGTTGCGGAAACTATCGCGCAACTACAACACGGGCATAACCCACCTTCTGCCGTTAACCCAGAAAATCACTTAGAACAAGAACATCCATCATCATCACAGGAAAAGGCAACTCCTTCTATCCCACCTGTGAATCACCCTGACTACCAAGAATGTGGACCACCAGGCCCATACCTCAGGGACAATGACATAATAAAATTAATTCCACAATTTGATGGTAATACGAAACTATTAAATTTCTTCATAAAAAAATGTGACTACGTCCTTAGTATCTACGAGGATAAGTCCGATCCGGAATATTTGATCCAAATAATAACGAGTAAACTAACCGACAAAGCTGCCGCGCTAATAAGTGAAATGGATTTTACATTTAACACTTCGTCCCAATTAAAGTCTGTTTTAATACAACATTTCGGTGACCAAAAATCAGAGGAATGCGTTTCCATCGAATTGGAAAGTTTGAAAATTAAACCTCACGAATCATATATTGATTTTTGTAACAGGGTTCAAGCCGTACGAAATAATTTATTTTCTAAATTTAGCACGGATGACAGCATTGCGTAATAGCAAAATTATCATATATAATAATACAGCTATAAATGTTTTCCTGTATAATCTGCCTCGCGACTTTATTCGCATCGTTCGACTGAAGAACCCCACATCATTGGAACAGGCTCTTCAAATTGTAATCGAGGAAGAAAACTTTCAATTACAATATAGATTGAGAAATACGTTTATTCACAATAAACAGATTCCTCAAAGGCCCCATATGAACCCAGGAGGTTCTGCGAAATATAATTATAATATGGAACGATCATTTACTCCTCGTCCCCGATCGAATTTTAATCAGAATCCAAGACAAAATTATAATTTCAGACGCAATGATTCATACAACATTCCGCAAAACTTGCGTAATTCACATAGTATGTCGTCGCGGGAGAATTCAACTTTCTCCACAAGGAATAACTTTAATCCCTCTGCACCTCCATCTTTCTCCGTAAGGAACCCGTCCTATCCATCGCGACCGCAATATCGTCCACCAATAACTTCAGGTAGTTCTTCTATGACACCTTATAGCTCCGAGCAAAGAGATAATAATAGGCCTGGCGGCTCGAGAAATAATTATTATCACAATCATTCGGAATCTCAACCGAGTACTTCAAACAATGTGTCAAGTGTAGTACACAATCCAAATTTTCACGAGAATGCCTCTGCGTCTCACTAGGAAAAGTAAATTACCAGGACAATTTAAAGGACAATGTAAATTACCTTACATAGTAATGTCCGAAATAGGAGCTAAATTCCTAATAGATACGGGCAGTGCTAAATCATTCATAAGCAATAAAATTGCTAATAAGTATTTTGACACCTCTAAATTTTATGAGCCATTCAGTGTGATAAGCACGCACGCTGCGAGTAGCCATACGGAAGCCGTATCAATACCCATTTATAACACCTTTGGACATCACACTTTAGATGACTTTTATGACGGTTTGATAGGCATATATTTACTTAAAGCAGTGAAGGCCAACATTGATTTGGATAAACGAATACTGTCGACCCCTTTTATTAATATACCAATCATATTTAATACCAGTCAAATATTTTATTTTCGGTTCAAGGAAAATTTATTAACTGACAACTTGAACAAGTTAAGGTTAAGTCACATTGAAAGCGAACGCGAGCGCCAAGCGATAGAAAATATATGTTACGAATACCGTGACATTTTTTACTGTGAAGGAATCCCATTAACTGTCACTAATAACATTAAACATTATATTCGTACCAAAGATGATATCCCCATATATGTTAAGCAGTATAGACAATCCCCTGCACAAATTGAAGAAATTAAAAATCAAATCAAAAAATTATTATTAGATAATATTATTCAACCCAGTTATTCACCATGGAGTTCCCCCGTTCATCTTGTGTCCAAAAAATTAGACGCTTCTTTAGTACATTAGACTTAGTTATCACCAAATCGAAGTTGCAGAAGAAGACAGAGCTAAAACTGCCTTTACCACAAATAATGGTCATTTTGAGTTTCTTAGGCTACCCTTCGGAAAAATCTTACCGGCTGCGCCAGATAAGTGTCGTGGAGAAGGTTGGGGTTCCTGGCTCCAGGTTCCTATCAATATTTCTGTACTGCGGACGCTGCAGACGCTCGACAGCGGGATCTCGGTTCACTTGACTTTAATACGTGGATAATACTTCAGTTAGAATCTATTTCTAATGCGTGACTTTAGTAAAGAAAAAGAAAATACTTGGATTAACTTTTAATTCTTACTGGTTAGTAAGTACACTGCTCGGAATCGAATGAACTGAGGAGTCTAGGTTCGCCTTATATATGGTTGAGCATCCTTCCAGAAGCCACCAAGGATTTCAGTGTTCCGGCACGTAAAATCATTAAACTGATTGACGCGTTTCTTCATGGTCTAAATTACCATAACAATAAGAAAATCCATAAATGATTAGATTTTCGTGGTGAACTACTGGTACAACATTGTTGCAGACATTAAAATGTCGTAAAATTTGTTTGTCACCAGAAGACTTATCAGTTTCCGCGAGTCGGATTACTTTGTAATTTATGGATCAACTTTAACAAGTGAGACCTGTGGTTTTGCCTATGAATTAAATTATATAAAGACCTAAATGGTCTGATATATATAACTACCTATTGTAGGTGCAGTAACTAAGTACCTACTTACACTTATGAAATCGTAATTAAAAATATGTAAGTAATTGACTAGATAATTATTTTAACTAGGTATTTATTTGTTAGGAAAATCATTGTTAAACTTTAATGAGTAATGATCACTGAATTAGTTATACCTACGGAGCTGAGTTATCATTAAAAATAGGTAATGAATTGGTAAACAAACAGTACAAAATACAACTATCGACCCTTGTCAATACATAGGCACTGAATTAAAATTTAGCTAAAAGTGACAACCCTCAGACTGTAGGCAATTAAATTGCGGATTTGGCCGGAGATAACGTACTTGGTAGTCTTTATACTATGGTGTGAGTCTGCTATGTGCCTGCGTCCTACACATACATACTTTGTGATTGGCACGGCTTAAATTGTGTATTGTTTGTCGTCTTTTTGCGTTTAAGTTGTCAAACGATTTTATATATACTTTATCTCGGACATATTTAAGATGCATATTTTGATTAAGAATAATATTTTAAAACGAGTTTTGTATTAGGTAGGTAGGTTAGGGTTTAGGTTAGGGGTTTAGATGAATAGATATATTGTACCTATGTATTCAGGATATACAGGCCCTACCTACATAACAGGCTTATAATGTTACAGTCACAGTTTCAAAATACATACTGGCGAAGGTGTTACTTATTTCTATGCACTCTACACAGCATACAGCACATGCTTTATTTTTTGCTTTGTAATGAAGCTATTTAGGAGATAAAACATGAGGTCTAAATCACTATAAGGTACAACAGGATTTCGAATATAATTAATCATTGACAAAGTACTTTAGAATTCAAATCATCGCTGTTATTCGTTTGTGCTAGGTTCAAATGAAATGTCCATTGTAATATACATACGCCAGAAAGTGTACACATTTTGTGGACACAGTGAACAGGTGGTAGAGCCTGTAGCTGTAGCCTTGTATGTGGTGCGTAGGCAACGGCAGCGCGCGCGCGGCGGGCAAGGCGCGGCCGTGGTCGGTGGCTGGCGTGAACGCCGACGCCGCGCCGGCCGTCTGCACCACAGGTAACGCTTCAACACCATACACAAGCCCACTTGTACTCACACGTTTTTTCGCAGAGAAAATCCACGGCAGATTCGCCTTGCGTGGGCACGGTCGTCGGTGTTGTTTGTATGGATTCACAGATTATGTCGAAACAGATATGTAGTTCTAAACAAAATTCGAAGGGGACAGCTGCGCGATTTGTCTCACGATCCCTGTACAAACGACGACGTTGTCACGACAAAAATCGTGTGTGTACAAGAGGCCCAACGCTTGGCGAGCCTGGCCTTCCCCCTTACAACATTCCTGACCCGCTTAACCCCGAATCCATAGAAATCTTAAACAGAAATATCGTATCGACCGCAGTAGTTACACGAAATATATAACTTGTTTAGTTTCCGGTTACAAATTTTCTAGAGGCGACTGTTAGTCATTTGAAGACACATTTGAGACACTCAATGTCGTTCAAGGTATGACACAGACACCCAAGGTAATATTTCTGTGGTAGGATGGTACTAATTGTTTTTATAACAATTGTGTTCCGGTTGGAAAGGTTTGGTTTCCCATTATATTCATCTTTTTCCACGCTTTCTCTCCTTGTTCAATCGCACAGCTCTCGGTACCGGTAGGTTAACGAAAGTTGGCACGTTCCGGGACAAATTCATTGCTATTTTAGGACTTTGATTCCTAATGATTATGTTTAGATCACGCTATTTCGAAATAAGCATTTGTTGTGTCACACCTAGCACTAATTCACATTCGCCAAATAATAGTTACATTTGAATGTACGCGCCAATTTCCTGGAACCTACTGTACGACATATTTATACGTGCCTATACTCAAGCTTTCGCTTATCAGTTTCATACTCACCACTTCCAAATCTCTTTAATTCATAAAGCTACGTAAAAATTTATATATCTATTTCTATTTGAGCTGTAAGTTTTATGAATTTAAGTAGAAATTATCCAGTAACTAGGACAGCATGTTACTTTTGTCTTCCCGTTTCCTAAATATATTATTTAAAAAAAAACTTCATAATTGGTTTCTTTTTTTACATGTATCGGGGTCCTGCATGAAATTCCGGAAAATTACGTGTTTGAAATCATTGTTACTATGCGTTAAATCAGAGAATTATAATATAAGGCCTTATTTAAGATACTTCGAGCTCTAAACAAGGAAATTGCCTTTTGGAATTTGAAAGACATTTTAAAGTAAATTATAATAAATGTGTAGATTTAATGGAATCTTAAAGTTTATTTGTAGTAGATCGTCGTAAATTTTACGCATAAAACAATAACCCTCAAATAAAACTGTTTGTATTGGTACATTGTAATGTTAATGTAACGTACGTTACGTAATATTATAATTATCTTCTGAAAGTTAAATTACATATTTCTATTCTGAAAAAAATAAATATTGTACTTCTCAATTATATAAGCATAAAAATGTCTTCATAATAAATATACACACATCGCATAATTAACTATAATTATATGTGCATAAATTCATTGGGTGTTCGCGGATTATCATGTTAACTGTATTATACTTCTCAAAAACTCCACAATCTCGCAATTGATTAATTTAAATGAAATGTTTCATTTTTGGTCTTTCAAATAAATAATATTAATATTGGATTAAACAATACGGGTTCAGTAAGGATTGAAAGTTGCGAGGCACAAGTCGCCACATGGGGGGCAAGTGAGGCTCTATTGTGGAGTGTTTGAGTTGACCGGAGGGTGGTGGTCTACAGAAGGCGTGGAGGCGTGCGTCGGCGGCAGCATCGTGGGCATCACGCCGGGCGCCGCACTAACCAGTAACCAACTTTCTGACACTGTCATGTACTGAGCTAGTGTCGATGTGCACTCCGCCTTTATAGGTAAAACGCTCGCTTGCCGCTTTCCGTGTCTCACTGTTTATTATTTTTATATGTATACGTCATTAATCGCTCGTTATTTTTTTTAATTGATTACTTAGATTTTTACACTTGAAATTAAAGACATATACACGTCCCTACATAGTCCACCTCCAAAAAATAAATACATAATTATTATGTCCAACACTGATTATCTAAAAAATATATAATTATAGAATAAAAAAAATATATAAGACATAGAAGAAAATATTCCACCCACACAATAATTTACGATTCACATTTAATAATATGTACACAGTACATAACTTCAATCAAAATATATTTTAGCAAGTATTCAGTAATAAACTAAATAAATTCTCTGGTACAATATACTTGTAGTGCAACCAAAAATCCGGTATGTTTTTAATTGTTCTGAAATACCTTAGTTTTACAGATCTGATACCACACGATACGATCATCAGGTTATGGATGAATGCTAGTACTTTTTTTTTCACTTTTATTAACTACTCTTTTGGAATGTTTCTGGATATAACAATTCTGCATGCATTTCCCATGATATTATTAATATTTTTAATTTTCAATGATAAATGTAATAAATAGTTCCCTGTATAATATGAGTGGAGCAAAACTATTTTGAGCAAAACTTTTTATTGGATGCTTAGGTAGACTATAGCTATATGATTAAATACTTCCATGCATGTGTATAGATTTAATACTTCCATGTACTCGTAACAGTATCTATTGGCTTTGATGTAGATAAATATAGAAATTGTACTACCTCATATTTAGCAGTTTAATTTATAATTCTTAGTATATCGTTGATTTATTATAGTGCCTGCAACTATTCTTAGCCTGTAGTCAAATTACAAGCAATTGTTATTATTACTAAAACCAGTGAATTTAATTTTTCAGGTTCCATGCTTCGTGATCATCCGTTAACACCAGGTTAGTTCTTATCTAGTTATTCCTTAAATTATCCATATGTCAGCCTTCTAAAGTACACGATTAAATCACGTGTTGATTTATATTCATATTGGGGTGAGCTATATGGGAACTTGCAAAAGGAAATTCTGGGTATAAAATCTATATTTGCCTGTGGCACAGTTGAGATACTCGTAGTCTGGTTGACCAGACCATTGATATTTTTAGGGTAGTAAAGTTGATCGGACTTAATTAAAATAAACATTTCCATGATACAAATTTGCTTTTTTTTTTCATATTCTCAGAGGGTGGTGAGACCTAATTGCAAGTCGGCAGACGTCAAGACAGGCGCGGCCGCGTGATAAGTGGAGCAGGGTTCAATGTTATCTGTATGGATTTTAGTCTCCGATGCTCACATTTGTGCCAGTTAGACATTTAAATATTATACATTAGGTACTGATGCATTCACGCTTAAGTTGTATAAACAGAACACGAAATCCATTTTATTTATTTACTCAATTTTAGTTATTCGACCGCGGCGTGGTAGTAAGTAACCATAGCATTAAATTTATTTTATAAAATGCTCTGTAATCGTTTTGTATTTACTGTGATGGATTTAGTATTAACTATCTATTGTAGTTTGTAATGCATATAATTTTCAATGATATCGCGCTTTTTGTGGCCTGCGTTCCACATACGATTCAATTGGACATACCATGGTACTTTATAATATGCTGGCAATGGTACATTATGTATACTTTACTGGTTACATGAAAAATGGACTTGAAAATTAATTTCTTACTATCAGTGGTTTTTCTGATTTATATTTTGCAAATCTTTCTTAAAAGTAGTGGTTATTTGCAATACATATAGGTACGTTTGTTTTTTTCTAGAGACGATCAGAAAACAATAAGACTGGTTAATAATGTGAAGATAAATAGACATTATATTATAAAATTCCGATAACCATGTCAAATTAGATTATTGTGAGACTATCAGAACCTTATCAGAACAGTCAAATGTAGTGACAATTCTAGACAGATTATGTGTAGTATAGTAATTTTTTAAGATTCATTTCCAACTAGACCTTGACATTAGTCAATCAATCAATCTATGAAAAGACCTTGACATTAGTGAAATTTGTTGGTAGGATGGGTACCAATTTACTTGCAGTAAAGGGACAAAGCAATAAAGGTACTGGTACAATTAAGATTATACAGGTGTGCCATTAGATATCATGTTATACATACATAATTATAACATTTCAATTATGGTTTTTAAACTATTTAAGAAATATACAAATGAAAATGAATGAATTGGTCTTACCTAGTCATAGTTATCAAGGCCTACAAATACGCACAAGTTTATTTCAAGTTTGACAATTAATTATTTATTCTAATTGTTTTTAATAAATATAATGTTATCTTCCAATATAATACATTCCTTTTAATTATGTACAGAATAAATAATTACGTAAGTGCGATTTGATAAAATTCGCGAAAAGGTTCAATTTAAAATTATTACGATAAGTAGAGTATCGCCCTGTATGTATAGGTGTTCACTAGGATAACTATTTGTAAAATCGATATATTATTCATTTATCCTTTGAATATAAGGCTGTTTTTTATTGCAGGTTCTTGTAAAATTACTGATTGAACGTAGGTGTATAATAGAATTATTGCTAAATTATTTCATAGTATTTTTATATTCATTCCAATTATTGTATTGGGTTTGTCTAACTCTTTGGTACCAGACTGATTTTAGGTACTTTTATTTTATGGTGCAATTTATGTCTAGGGCGTTGTGATAATCTGTTTTAAATTACATTAAAATAATATTATACAGTAACAAGTTCGTTTTATTTAGCACTGTTTCATTAGTATCTTTGATCATTGCTATGTCAAAGTCAAATAATTTATTTCGCTATGAGGTGATTAGACACGCTTAACGAAAGTCTAGGTAACTAAAAACTACTTAAAGAAAAGAGATACAAGTATAATGCTATTCTAACTGATCTATATAAGGCAAAGGATTAGCTATTGATCATTGAATGAATAGCTAATCCTACACAGGTGCCTAACCTGCCTTAAGGCTAATTTACAATAATTACCTACCACTAAGCTAAGCTCTAAGTCACGATAGACTGATCATCGGCTTTAGGAAGAATTTACAATATTCTTATCCTACGCCCTAGTGTAGGCCGAGAAAGAAAAAAGCCGGAGGAAAATACTCTCTGCACTCTTTTAAAATTCAAATTAATTTTTACAGAAAAATGTACAGTATGACCATGACATGATCAGGAGAGACACGAGACAGCCAATCGTGTATGCCAAGAATCACCCCATATGCCACCTGCTTACAATATTTAGTATAATTAATACAAAAGCATAGTGATAGCCTGTCAGAGTTTAATTCAGTCCCATGCCTTCTTATCATCCAAATACTCCTGAATATTATAATAAGCTTTTCGACATAATGTTATTTCTCGCTGCTACCCCTTAGACATCCCACTGACTACGGGAGGTCTAGCTAGAGCATACTCTACCACGCTGCTCCAATGCGGATTGGTGGAGGGTTTAGAGGCTAACCCAGTGTCGAATGTTCTCAAGCCACCCGAAGGTCTTCGACAAGGCTTAACGACTGTTTCCACCATTGAAAACAACAGGGGCCGACGGCTTTCCGCGCCCTCCTAAGCACGGTAGCGTCCATGAAATTTTGCCACTAGCGTTCACCACAAACCGACCGCGCCCGTTGTTGCTTAACTCTTTCGATCACATTGAATCGACGCGAGCCATGAGGCTGTGGACGCTACATATGTTGTTTCTAAGTGTACTAATTACTTGATTTCACTATAGTGAGATCTTTCTCCCATTTTTTAACTCTGTATGATTGAATATACAAAAACACACCACAATTTGTATTTGAAAAACACTCTTTACTTTTTGGGATATACAGTATATCCGTCTCGGAGATGTAGTGCATGTTTATACCACACCACAACCCTTTCTTTGTCCCACTGTTGGGCACGGGTTTCCTCTCAGGAGCGAGGGAGATTATGCCTTAGTCCACCACGCTGGACAAGTGCGCCTTGGCACACTTCACATGCATTCGAGAACATTATGAAGAACTCAGTCATGCAGGTGAGGAACCACGCGAGCGGTTCAAAAGCTTGGGTGCGATGTTATTCCACGCCTAAGAACCGGCTTCTATTATTTAAGTCGGTAACTAAGTGCGGGCTGCGCATGAAGTACTTAATTTGGGAGGGTGCACCAGCTTACTCCATTTTACTCCACACAGCGGGGAGCTATCAGAGTTTTCAACGATACCAAGCTTACTGGTAAATTAGAGAACCCTTAGCCTTCGGAGAGACATAATATAGACTCTCTCTGTATCCTCTATCGAATTTACCATGTTAAGTGTTCACAGGAACTTCACAATGTGAAACCTCCAACCTAATTCCTCTTTGGCAATACTCGCCAAGGTTTGTAGTCACACTTATAACGCATTGACTCTGTCATCATCCACCGTCCTCTTCTCGCGTTCTTTCTTTTGGCGACCGAGGCACCTGTGGAATGGGGTTCCAGCCGAGGTAATATTTTTTTAGATATATCATATCATGGAGCGCTTTAAGAAGTGTAAATCGCATCCTTCGAGACCGGCAACGCACGTGTTCATAAGCGCCGTGACCACTTACCAGAATGTCTTATTTTCCGGCATTGTTATTAAAAAACCCGATAGACATCGATAAATCATGGAAAAAAAATAATGGTTGGTAATTAATGTCGGTTTACGGACGTTAATTATACGTGATAACGTCATAAGAAAACATATTTTTACTTCACTTTATAAATCGGACGCATCGGTCGATGGAGTCGGTGGTCGGAGAACAATGAAGCAAGAGGCCGCTATCCTTTTTGGAGTCAAGGAAACTCAAGTAGGAACGCAACATTTATTTACGGTATATATTGTGTCTAAATAGTTGTGAGTTGTGACTGGTTTTGGAAGTCTCAAATAAAATATCATACTTTAGACACTTCTTATTTATTAAAACAAATAAAAAATATATTTACAGTCTTATCTAGTCCTTGCTCATCATGATGAGCATTTGAAAAATCCGTTTTACATAAAACGAACATCAAGAATTATTAACTTAAGATCTAGTCATTCTTAGCTATAAATTTCTTTGCAGTGTGATTTATGTCATTTTTTGGTCTTAAAATAGTTGAAATTTTTTTCTTGCATTATATAAAAACAAACGTTACAATTTACATAAATATAGATTTATTATATTATCATGATGTATATCACAAACGCAACAAGTTCAACCAAATATGAATCACATACATGGTAATATAATAATATGTGATACAAAACAAAAAAAACTCAAGAGCCAAATTGAATTATGGTTATATCGAATAAGTTACACATCATATTTCAATAAGTATTTTAGAGTATGCAATACAATACAATAGAGGTGTATGACGTGCTTATTTCAACCATACGCGCGAAAAATCACGCGTTGCTGCAACTGATAGAGAAAAAAATTTAATAAAATATCCAAGACCAGGAAAATGACAAGTGAGATGGAGAGGAATCACAAGAAACAAAAAATAACTAAAACTAACTTTTTTTCTTCTTCATCATGTTTTTGAATTTTTGCTAGAACGTTTTTTTGCATATGGCCGATGTGGAACTAACAGCATATGTATGTACTCCACACATTATGTATATTAATATTATTATAGCAGTGAGGGAAAATTATGATGTTATTAAAAGATTTCAATAATAATGTCATATTTAATTTGATGTTAATTTTCTAAATTGAAATAGAAAAATAGGTCTACAATACATCTAAATTTCAAATTACTGAAAAGCGTTATCCCTAATATTTAAATAGTTCTAAAGCCACATTCATTTGCAAAAACTTATCAGTCAACATGATTTAACTTTTACCAAAAACTCGCTACACACGGGTAGTGATATTTCGCAAGATTTTAAAAATTACATGTTAGTTATTACCTACATATTATTATATACACCAGTAGAAAGTGAGGTTATCGAAATTTCAGATCTAATTTAATAACCCTACTTTCTACTGGGGTAAAACTATGAAAATCCGTACATTTATTTCTGAGATTAGCCTGAATAAATATTATTTAAGCGCGGCAGGGTCTTTTGTAATTTTTAGCAACAAGTATTATATAAATCACAAAAAAAAAAAAATTTTTAGTAAATCGCCAGGTTACGTGGCAGCTGGACATTGCATAAGAAAATCTTAATTAACTGCTGCTAATATGAGAAAATAAATACATATTTTATTTGCCACCATAATCATTGTGAACATCAAAATTTATAATCTATCTTCACATTTTGTATGGCCATTGGCGTTTTTACCCATCTGGAGAGCATACATGAATGAAGGTAAGTTTTAGAATTACATAGTATTATTTATTTATAATGCAAAACGAGATTGACAATTGCATTGTGCGTTGTGCAATGCTGAATAAATAAAACATTTCAATAAAATAATATAAGATTCCAGTTTCGACACAAAAGCACTAATTTTGCAAACATCTATGTAAAAGCTATGTTAAATGATAAGCCGCAATAAATACATGATAATTTGAACAAAATATGGTCACTAATACATATTGAATTTTTCAATTCAATAAAGTATACATCAGATTGGTATCATTAGAATTCGAAAAAAAAACAACGGTTATTAAATGTAATTGTACGAATATGCGTGGATGCTTGCCTGCCTTTAGGATATTACGATATTATGTCTCATGGTAGTCTATTAATCCTCTCATCTTTAAAATAAGCTAAAGCTCTTTTCGATGCTGTAATATGAATACAGTAAATTTTTATTAATTTAGTATTCTTATCCTTCAGAGACCTATAACTTATTTTTAACAGGAATAACGTTAGATCCACAGAAATTAATAATGATAGAGCGGAGATCACGTATTATTTTATGTTATGGGGTATACACCCAGTTCACCATCTTGATTAATTTCTGTGGTCAGATCCATACAACATCAGACATATATTTTCTTTACATAGCAAATAATTGTTGACCATTTAAATAGCATTTTATGTAGCCAATAAAATACTCTTTATATAGAACGATCTCATAGAACAGAATTGAATGCAACACAACATAAATTTGAACAGTACCAAAAACTATATATGTACTAACAGTATTGTGCAGATTACTGTATTAATTGTTACTGTCTTGTGTTGTTTATTTGTAATCTCACCTATGAATGTTGGCTGATGCATGACATTTCTGAGTTACACGTCACAAGTAATATTGGGGTTAGTCCCGACGCTTCAACCGGTAGGTTGATAACCAGCGTATTGGTTCCATTACGCACCATGACCAAGCTGACATATGAGCGAGCCTTTTTGTTTTCCTGTTGTTGCATCACTGATATTTTACAGTAATAAATAGAAATTTCATAGATATTCTTTACAACTTATTTATCTATATTATAAAAATGAATCGCAAAATGTGTTGGTAAGCGCATAACTCAACAACGCCTGGACCAATTTGGCCAATTCTTTTTTTAAAATGTTCGTTGAAGTTCAAGGATGGTTTTTACGGCGAGAAAAATTTGAAAATTCATCCCCTAAGGGGGTAAAACGGGGGTGCAAAGTTAGTATGAAGCTTTGCTGTTTTTGAAGTTAGTGAATGTGTAACGCGAGCGAAGCTGCGGGCGTCCACTAGTCAGGAATAAATATTTAAGTTAGTAAAATGTCTCGCGCTCGGCGCTCACCCGCAGCCACTAGCATCATCAGGCCGTGGGCGTCACATCTTTCTTTGGCTCCTCCAAACTGCTCACGTTTTTCAGATCATCCTTAGAGTCTTCAGCTGAAAAATAGTAAAAAGATGAATATTTAGCTAAAATAAAATATGTAGTTAAAAATTAAATAAATTCATCCTAGGGCCTATATCTATATATATAAAAGGAGAAGGTGACTGACTGACTGACATATCAACGCAGGGCCTAAACTATAAGGGCTAGAAACTTGAAATTTTGCACAGGGGTTCCTTTTATAACGTAGGGGAGCACTAAGAAAGGATTTTTGAAAATTCATCCCCTAAGGGGGTAAAACGGGGGGTGCAAACTTAGTATGAAACTTTGCCGTTTTTGATGTCAAGTGGGCAACCTGCACGCGGGCAGACGTCGTTAATGGGTCTAATTCTACGCGAGCGAAGCTGCGGGCGTTCACTAGTATTTTATTAAACGCCTTAAAGAGTCTAAATAGAGTAATGAACTAACACTTGAGTTCGTCCTTGAGATGCGCGGGGTCCTTGTCGAGGCGCGGGCGCTTGCGCGGCGCGCGGTACGAGCGGTTGTCGCGCCGGTCGCCCTCGTCCTCGGACTCCGACAGTTCACCTTCGCCTATGATGCGTTTGTCCTGAAAAATAACACAATATGTAATGAATATAAAGGCATCCCTTTTTTTTTCCCCCATTTCTTGGCCTGCAAGGCATCCCTTGTTGTTTAAATTTTTTATTTCTGACAGCGAACGCGCGAAACTCCGCGACCTATGATACGAACCAATCAGAACGAGGCCGGTGAATACGGTGAATACGAGCGTTTTTTTTTATGGATACAGGATAGCAAACGAGCTTGCAGCACCACCCATCCGCTGCCACCCATGACAACTGTGACTGACTTTGAACAAGACTCAATTAGGGACTGGGATGGTTAGTCCAATTAGTTGAGAAAGTTAATTAGAACATTAGTTGGTCAGTTCGTTAGTAGGTATGAGGACCAGGGACTGTTAGTGATAGTTAGTCCTGTTAGTTGGTGTTAGTAATAGTCCAGTTAGTACTTGTTAGTAGCAGTCTCGTTCTAAGTCAGTCACAGATGTGTTGCTACCCTTGAGGACTAAGATGGTCGCCTCTAAAGAAGTGTAACAAAGTGTAACGTAGCGTTCGCGGAGTGAACAACCAATCAGTGAGCTTGTTACCAAGTGCAGCAAAGTGATCGCGGGAATAGTAATTTGGGAGACATTTTTATATCTCCCCAAATCCATGATTATTCAAATATTAAAACTTTCAACTCTTGATACTTTGGAATTTTGAATGAATAAATTGGACAACAATTTTCTAATTTTAAGGCAGAATGAGAATTGTTTACTACTATTTGTTTGGTTAGGGGATTATAGAACCATCCATAATGTTACCTGTGGTTGCAACATACCACTAGTGATCAGTCGTTGATGGTAACTTCGGCAACTAATATGTTAATTGATATGTACTAGACTTCTCATGGTCACTTCTTGAAAGGATATTATAAATATATACCTTTTCGCTTTGTGGTAGCCTATCGTCTTTGTCTACTTTGTCTTCATCTTCAGACTCGTCATTTACTGCATCTTCTGGAATTGCTTGTACCTATGGAAAAGTAAAGTTATAAAATATGATATTTATTTTAGTGTCCAAGGGTATAATATAAATTATTTCTCTACTGCGCATCGAGATCGCGCTTATTATACATAATGTAGAGAAAATTAGTTTTATTCTGTTTTATTAGAGTCGTGGGTTCGAATCCCACTCAGGACAAACATCGCGTGACGAACATTTGTCATATTTTAATATATCTATTAATATCAGTCTCTGACACCCATAGTACAGGTTCACGCCTAGTTTGGGTTCAGATGGCCGTGTGTATACGTGGCTTAAGTCAGTTTTTCTTGATTTGTCTTATTTGGTAAATAATCTTGAAAACTTTTTATTACAATATTAGTTTAAAAATATGTAGTTGATAATAAAACGTGTGTGTTAATGTACAGACACAGACTCGTTAGATTTTATTATACAGATTTGTTTAAATATATTTTTTCGAATCAGTTTGTTGTTGGCTTGTCAACAGCAGCGTCACTGAACTAAGTTGAAATATAGTAATTTTTAAGAGTAATTTTTTTATATTTATTCAATTCTGTCTATGGCAGTTTTTTTTCGAAAATTAAAATGGTGTTTTACCTGTACACCTGGTGCATGTGGCAACATTCTAAGATTTTCAAACAATCTGTTCTTGATTTTCTCCAAGTATTCGGGCGTGTTTTGGTTAGACATATTGCTTGGTGATATGTGTAGCTTGAAGTCAGGTCCGAAGTATTCAAAGTAATCATTGTATGGTAACTCGTTGGCTATTTCTACGCCGAGAGCCACAGACGTTTCGTAAGTCCAGCATCGTGAAACATTGCGAATTGTATATCTGTAAATATAAAAAGTAGCATATTTAATACATATTATACCAAAATTATAACTACGATGTTTTTCATGGGATGTTGTTAGATAAAGAATATTTTTCTTTAAAGAAATAATGATTGAACTAATTTCTACATAATACAAATAGACATTATAATTATAATAATATAGACATTTTGACTGGAAAATTTAAAACGTTAAACGTTTCGAATGCAAAGGAACCTCATTCTACAATAACATTTTTCAGATTGGCTGTGCTGTTTATTTTCTGGCAATGCCTTTGTAAACTAACTAGTGTGCGGTAAAAAGATTCTGAAATATTTAGTCAGTTCCAAGTATATAAAACAATAATATGATGATTGCATTGATATGCAAAGTATGCAACTAAATCCAAGTAAATATATAATATTATGTACTAGAGGACGCCCGCAGCTTCGGTCGCATTGGGGCAGTTTGGTTTTTGTTGCTATCTATTCTACTCATGGAAATTACAGAAAAACCTCTACCCAGTGAAACCTTCCATAATTTCATTGCATCTCTTCATGATACCTGAGTAAAAAGGTTTTCACTCTTCGTGCCTGGAAACTACCTTCTGTTTGCTTTAGACATAATTACCATCCCTTTTCATTTATATTGAAGATCACATATTAGACTGCCATAACTCTCAAATATATCATAATGACAGACAGACAGTATTTCCAAAAACACTTTCAGATCTAACTAATGAATACAATGCCCCTGCATTATAATGTTGAATGTCAATGAGCAGAAAAAGTCCTTCTTGAGTTTTATTTAGAAATACACAAGCTGCAGGTGGTGCTACATGTTCGTTTTCCATCTTATATCCAAAAAATATACATACCCTCCACCTCCCACAAGGAGGAATGGCAGTCCAAATCTTTTCACTAATTCCACACAGCGACCATGACCACGAACAGTCAAGTTGAAACATCCTAGTCTGTCACCTGTATCAATCAAATATTGAGGTTACTGCACAATTTGAATCTATTCATAAAGTTGGAGTCAATAATAATAAGTGGAAACCTTTGTTCTCTTTTGTTAGGGCCTACACATTGCGTTTGAATCGTTAACGCAAATTTGGTATAACTGTGTGCAAGTTCTAGAGCTAGTGAAAATACCTATATTTAATTTAATATATGACATATGAAAATACATAATAAAATATTTTTTCAATGCATAAGTGCATTGTGGTCCATCTATGAATGTTTTAGATGGCATAAAGGAAATAGCTATCAATATTATCTACATGATTATAGAATTATACTCAAATTATGACCACTAAGCAATGTTATTGAAATATTAAAATACATAAATACATTATGTATGTTATATTTTTGTCATCAAAGTTGAAGTGTACGTATTAGCTTTGCAATATTTAGTTAAGATGTAATAAATATGATATTTACCTGTCAATGAGTCTGCCCCACACTGTAACACCACAGCACTAGGCTGAAAGGTCTCCATGACTTTGGATATAATTGGGACAAATATGGACTCGTAAGATTCATCGTCCATTCCATCGCGTAGGGGTATGTTGACTGCATAATACTTGCCCTTGCCTGCGCCAATGTCACGTAAATCACCTGCAATAAACATCTTGTATTAGACCTTAATCAAATAGCATAATAAACGCGCATACCACTATACCAATATTAGGCGCGGAATCAGGTAGGTAGTGTAAGAAGTAGGTAGAAGGAAGTTGTTCTTTAGTTTACAAAATTTAATTCAACACAAAAATTTCAATATAAATAAAATAAAAGGTTTTATTATATTAAAAAGTAGCATTTTACCTGTGCCAGGGAAGTATTCTCCATATTTGTGGAACGACACAGTCATAACTCTGTCAGTTGTGTAAAAAGCTTCTTCTACCCCATCTCCGTGGTGCACATCAATGTCAATGTACAAGACCCGCTGGTGATACTTCAACAGCTCCAGAATTCCAAGAACAATGTCATTGACGTAACAGAATCCAGATGCTTCAGACTTCTTTGCATGATGAAGTCCTCCTCCCCAGTTGATACAAATTTCTGAAGCCTATTGATAATTGTCCAGATTTTATACACATTAAATTTCTTCATCATTTTCAAGAATAGATTATGAAAATTGCCTACATTATTCATGTGTGTTTTTTCTTGGCTTCACTTTAATTTACTAACCAATCTATTAGGGTCTTTTTGTAGAAATTTGTAATTTAAAATTTAAGTAGACAACCAATTACAAAGGTTTTAAGACTAAAGTCATGTCTGCAATTATTAAAGTTAAAGTACTATATGTCTGGTAACTCGTTGGCAATCTGTTAAGGGTCTGTCATCTAACTTAATACTCATTCTTAGAGAGAAACAAAAATAAGTCCATACAATTTACCTTCAATATACATATTTTGATCTTATTCTAAATTTTGTGTGTAACTGAATTGGGTAACTTCTGGTGTGAACAATTCATTCAATCTTATATATAAATATAATGATAAGTTGGACATGTTTTTATAACCTTATTGTTTTTTTTCGTAATTCGACCATCTTAGTCATACAACCATAATAAAAGTATAATTTTTTTAAATGTAATTTTCGGGTTGTTAATTATACATTGGAATGTAAGCAAGCAGATAACAATAAAAAAATATTTAATGTTTTTTTTTAATCTGCATATACTGGATGTCATAAAAAAGAAAAAGAATAGCAAAACACTTAGAGGAAATGGTTAACATTTACCTAGGGGTCATAAGGGTTCACTTGGTCGCAAATGACCTCCTCTACTACCATAACCTTAATTACATAATTGAAAGAAATAAATCATGACGTAATAATACCTGTTTATTTAACTTCACAGCAGCAGCAACTGATCCACCAGCTGAAAGCTGGCAGAACTCATACAAGCCATCAAATACTGGACAATCTTCACCCACATTAACTGGAATACAATTAGGACGTCTTGAAGACAATTTATTTTATAAGCTTTTTTTATTTTGGTTTCGTGTAGATAATTTATATACATACAAAGTGATGGATTTTTGGATTAATCCATCATTATATCCTGAATTAAGTCTATGAATATGACATGATAATTTGAATTTAATTTGAACATAATAACTAACCAATAGTGAGTATATGGGTTAATAAATAAATAAATAACTAAAAAATTACTTACATCTCTGCATTTGCTTGTTATATTCTGACATATTGTCGGGTCTGATTGAGCGTAGGAATCTAATGTAGTCATCAGAATGGAACTTAGTCATCTCATCAGCCGTAGCTTTGTGTGGTCTCTGTAATTTTTTATTGAATATCTTCAAGTATAACATAATTACGCAAACTTTATTATTATTATATGTCCATCAATATTATATTTCTAATACAAGCTTTACCAATTCATCATTCCGGTGAGAAGGTTAAACCAACAAATGAAATTAACCAAACTGATTAATATAGTGAAATTTTTCTGCTACTGTACTCGTAGCAGTCAGAGGTAAGGAAACCCCTGCCGCAGGATATTAAAGCCAACCCCTGTATCTAAATCTGACCCTAAACATATTAATTACTTGTACTATTATTCTGTGAGCATGTCAAAAATCTGTAATTATGTACCTACCAATAACATTACTTACATAAATCTCCATTTTCCGGTACAGGCCATAGTTTAGAAGCAAATTGTGTGTCATACGTATACGATGAGGCTTCATGGGATGGCCTTGTCCGTAATAATAATTACCTATGTCACCTATAGAATATAATTAAAATATTAAAACAGATACATTCAATTTCAACTTTATATTCATATGTTTCTCAGTTCATTTCATGGCTTGTCATTTTAGTCTGTAGTGCGTTGAACAAGAACACAATAGAAGATTTTTGACCAATAGAAACGCTGGATTGAGTACAGACGCCATTGAATAAACTGAGACACAATTGGATAAAAATCTTAAGACCATTTTGGCATAACTATAAACCAAAAAATTGACTAATAATGAATTTTGTATGATTCATACTCATATACTGGACAACATTTGTAGACTATATTGTTAATATAAAAATATAGTACTATCATACTGGCGGGTAACAAACATTGTAATACTTACTATCATAATAATAGCACACTCTTTTCTTACTATGAGGTTGCATTGCCATTATACTATTAGAATCACTGTTTTAACTATAATGTTTGACAACAATTAAATTAAACCAAATAAACCAAAAGACAACAGCAACACGAATTTAAACGCCAGGCCGGCCTTCCTTCTTCTTCCTTCTTTGATTTGATTGAATGAATTGAAATATGAATGAATAAAAATAAAAATTCATTCGTTTCATTCATTCATCACTTCTGTCTGTACTTTGAAACAAAAATCAAATCATTCACTGAACCATAATCCTGAATAAACCTCTTTGCAACTCGTACTTCGTTCCTTTGCTCGTTCAGATTAATTTGTCAACAGGTACAACCGGAAAATTCCATTCTTTATTAGATTAAATAAAATTAATTAAAGCCAATTTATTTGTCCATTTTCTATTTTTCACTGGCTGAGTTGAGTGTAAAGATATGTATTTTATATAAGGTAGTAAAATTTATAAGATCCAGCCAGCGCGGCGGACGTAATTTAAGTGCCCCACATAAAGCCCTGCTTGCAGTCACTACCGCAGAGGATGTTACCATACAAAGCCCTGCAAATCAGCCCTGCAGGTTGCGTCCACAGACTAGGTAGAGATATTATATTCTATGGTAGAGATCTTGCGTCGTTTGAGTGACGCCAATAAATTGAAAGAATTACAACTTTATAAACTTTTTAAGAATGAATGAGTCACAGTTTGAAGATTTATTGACAATGGTGACACCAATAATTGAAAAAAACAAAGACGGCGTACGAAGAAAACCAAACATTTATTGTTGAAAAGTAGAAACCACAGATTAGATATACACCATATATTATTAAATACTTTACTTATCAATCTGTGATTGAAACAAAATCGGTCCGACCGTACCACACATTGCCCTGCTTGCAGGGTTGGAGTGGGGAGATCGTGCGTCGGGCTGGCGGGATGACCCTGCCGCCTGCCTTAAAGGGCCCCACACAAAGCCCTGCTTGCAGGGCCCTGCTTGCAGTGCCCCTGCCAATCGTATCGTGTGTGTGCTTGCAGGGCCGATTTTTTAATTGCTTACCCTGCCGCAGGGCGGCAGGGTCATCCTACCAGCCCAACGCACGATCTCCCCACTCTAAACCCTGCAAGCAGGGCAATGTGTGGTACGGTCGGACCGATTTTGTTTCAATTACAGATTTATAAGTATAGTATTTAATAATATGGTATATATCTAATCTGTGGTTTCTACTTTTCAACAATAAATGCACAGATTTATAAGAATAAATGTTTGGTTTTCTTCGTACGCCGTCTTAGTTTGTTTTCAATTTGTTGTACTATGTATTGTTTGTGCAATAATTTTAAAGGATAGTTTTAATAAAGTTACAGCATCTCTCATCAATATATTCTTTTTTTTCAATTATTGGTGTCACCATTGTCAATAAATCTTCAAACTGTGACTTATTCATTCTTTTAGAGTAGTTTAGAGTTCATAAAGTCATCAGGTTGTAATTCTTTCAATATATTGGCGTGACTCAAACGACGCAAGATCTCTACCACAGAACATAATATCTCTACCTAGTCTGTGGAACCTGCAGTGCCGATGTGCAGGGCTTTGTGTGGTAACATCCTCTGCGGCAGGCCCTGCAAGCAGGCCCTGCAAGCAGGTCCTGCAAGCAGGGCTTTGTGTGGGGCGCTTTATATACGTTTCTATTCTATCTGTGGTTTCTATATATATATATACTATAGATAGACCATAGCTAGAGACACATCAATCATTCATTCATTCACGTAGTGTTTACAGTAGGTGAAAATTAATTCTCTACTACAAAGTTTGTAGTAGAGAATTAATACTACAAACCAAGAATTAATCTACTTGGCAACAATCCGCGAACAAAGTAGATTAATTCTTGGTTTGTAATAATGGAGTTCCGCAAAGTAACGCCTGATACAATTAATTCTCTACTAATTGAATTATCAATTATTATTATTTATTAATTATGTATTCCCTACATCAATATGGAAAATGCACTACATCCGAACAGTGACGATCGCACTTTTTTATTTATTTATATAATCATAATAACACACCAACAGCAATTTGCGACTCAAGGAAGGTCAGATCACATAGATAGGGACTTAAAGTTGCACGGGTCCACCATGGCACCAGAAGTGGGCCCGACCCAAGTCAGTCACAGATGTGTTGCTACCCTTGAGGATGAGGACTAAGATGATCGCCTCTAAAGAAGTGTATCCGGACACCACACCTTTCCAACCGGACCACAATTGTTTTAAAAACAATTACTACACGATATAAATGGTACTAGGTACCGTGGCGGGTGGTGGTACTGCCCAGGGCGAACTCTATAATATGGAACTAAATAGGCTTCATATAAAACGTATTTAGTTCTCTATAGGTTCTACCACATTTTTGTATACAAGTGGTTTATTGAATAATTCGCCTGATATTATAATGAAGCTTCTAAAAATTCTAGTTACAATTTTATTATTAGAAAGGCAAAGCCGTTGTAATATATGTATACGAAATCTACTATATAAAAATAAGTCGGGTTTTCCTTCCTGACGCTATAACTCCAGAACGCACGAACCGATTTCCACGGTTTTGCATTCGTTGGAAAGGTCTCGGGCTCCGTGAGGTTTATAGCAAAGAAAATTCAGGAAAAATTTCAACAGAAAAGCGGGAAATTCTTTTTTCACATACAGCGCCATCTCTGATACATAGCATGTACTACAAACCAATATTTTAAGTAGATGGCGCCGGTGCGTGATAGGTAGTGGTAGGGGTAGTGGTAGGGGTAGTGGTAGGGGTAGATGTAGGGGTAGTGCTAGGGGTAGATGTAGGGGTAGTGGTAGTGGTAGGGGTACTGTTAGTGGTAGTGGTAGTGGTAGGGGTAGTTTTAGTGGTAGGGGTAGTGGTAGTGGTAGGGGTAGTGGTAGTGGTATTGGTAGTGGTAATGGTAGTGGTAGGGGTAGTGGTAGGGGTAGTGGTAGGGGTAGTGGTAGTGGTAGGGGTAGTGTTAGTGGTTAGTGGTAGTTGTAGTCCACAGACTTACATGAAGTTCTCCCAAAATATTCAGTAAAAATTATTTATATGGCAAAACAACGTTTGCCGGGTCAGCTAGTTAAATATACAAAATTGTAGTTTTACATTACGACGACGTTGGTAACATTGGCTGGAATATGTTCATTCGTTCATTATCAGTCATTCTTTCCTGCAAGTAGGTCGACTAGCTTAAAACTTGATTCTACTCAATCTTAATCAATCAATCATTCCCCATTCCCATTCCATTCCATCCAATTCCATTCCATTTTCTCTTTTGCTCAAGTAGCGGTCTAGGTAAGACGTGTTTGCCGTTGATTTTATTCTAAGATTATTGATTGAATTTCTTTTTGGCTTAATATTATAGTTTTAGTGTAAAATTATGATTAAACTATTTGTTGTGGTATTTAACTGGTCGGTTTATCTTTAAAATTACTATTTTAGGTAGACCCTTGAAGAAATTCATCTGATCAAATCTCGACGATCTTTGATCAGATATATCCATCCAAAATGTAAGTAGTTTTTTCTAATATCTACTAGTATCAAGCATGTTAGATTTTATGTTCATTTATATTATTTTCTTCTTACGTATGTACGTACCTATGTAAAGTAACTTATCTTTTTAATTCGTTATTACATTGGTTTAATAAATATAAACATAAACGCGTTTAAAATAAGTTTTGAATTCCTCAATACAATACTGTAATGGTTTGACTTGAAACCAATGGGGGATTATCCGACAAGTACATAAGCTTCCATCGATTCATTTTTAAAATGGCGTCTGGCGGCCATGTTATGTTAATACTTATGTGGCATAGCCTGGCAATCAATAGCAAACATACTCAACTTAAATATTGGTGCATTTTTACTGACTACATACCGATGGTGATTTTGTATGGCATAATTTTATTATTCAGTGGAGCATCAGCAATGTATGGATTTGGCACATTTTGTCTTTTTGATTATTTATTATGTACATAAAACGCTAGAGCTGCCAACTTTAATTCGCTACTAACTACATTTATTTCACAGTAAAATATATAAACTTAGGCAAATAACATTTAAATGAGTGTAGCTACAACCGAAATCGAATCGATCCAGCATCCAGCTAGTTGGTTCAATTTTAATATCTGATTCTATGTTACTGGTAAATTCGTATAATAACACTGCATCAGGGTTGGTCGATAGAATAAAAATCAATAGGTAGGTACTATTAGGTACCATTAAATTATGTAATGCACCTCATTATTGCGCATGCGTGGACCACTGCGGCATAGCGCATGGCAATTCGAAAGTCTTCAACTAGCGCATTCGTTCAATCGATTTTTACTGCCAAGTACTTGTATTTATTATAGGAATACATACCATAATGATTATGCCTGAGCGTCTTTAATTTCTAGTTTCGATTAAAATCTAAGCTTATATTATTACCTGTTTGTTAATGGTCTTCAAACTTAGAAAGACATGTGCTTTTGCTTGTCACATGTTTGGTTATACTTTAGTACTGGTTTGGTCTGGTTTTACATCGATTAGTCATCGACTGTAGTGTAGTTACGTCACGTCACGTTTTTAAAATACTTGTGCACGAGACTTGTCTTCACTAGCTAATCCCCTTCACTTCTCCGCACGGAAAATTAGGTTGTTCGATAAAACGTGACGAATTATTTTTTTGTGTTTTATATATTCAGCTTTAGTTTGTAATAAGATTTTAATGAAGCTTCTGTTCAAATTCAGGATTGAATGGTTTCAATAATAACCTTTATATAGGTTAGTAAAATATCCGAAATAATAGTAATTCTTTTGTTTGTGGGCATAATGTCCGGTTCCCAATCACTAGAAGAGGTTGAGATTGAGAGCAAAGTCCCCACCACATTACTCCTATAAGGATTGATTTGTTTATTCACGTAATATTTTTCAGTCAGGCTGGCAATTTCATATTAACATGAAAGTTGGCTTAACTTCAAAATATATTTGATATTTAATATCGTTAATTTGCAATTTTTGTGTTAGTTTATTATTAGTGGGTTTCGCCCTCGCACCTCTGTGTTAGTGTGTTAACACGTGGTAATTTCATTGTCGCTGTAGAGATATACCCAAAATTTGCCTGTATTCTGAATTGAAACTATTAAAGTAAATAAAGAAGTTTCATAATGAAGTTAATAAAGAATCTCTGTTTAAGGCCTTTCAAATAAAAAAAAGAATCATCAAAATATGACCAAAACGTAATAATATAAGCAGAACACAGTTTGACCCCTGTTATGCATTTTTGCTTTTCTTAGGGCAATTTAGAGGACTACCTTCTCAGACTTCCAAATAAAGTACATAATGATCAAAATCCACAACTATTACTAAATATTACTACCCTTATTATGCTTGTTTACTACTCTATTCTCTTTTCATAAAATTTATATGGGGAACATCTTCGATTTAAAATCGATTACTGATTGACGAAGTTATCGCTAAAAAAACAATTGAACATGAACCTCCTCCTTATTCGAAGTCTCTTAAAAATTAATGATTATCGAATTAATCACTTAATTCATTCTATTGCCAGGTCTGATAATTGGAACAATAGCCGCGGTGGAAGCGGTGGTTCCAAGTTTGGAGGAAGCAAGTTCAGTAATGGGAATGGTGGATCAAAATTCGGCGGGGGCGGTGGCGGTGGGCGATTCGGAAACTCAGGTGGTGGATTTGGGAATAAGAAGGAATTTACCAATGGACAAAATATGCGTCGCCCAAATTGGGATGCCATGTCTCTCCAACCATTCAACAAGGACTTTTACAATCCACATGACAGTGTACTGAACAGGTCTCCTTATGAAATAGAAGAATATAGAAATGCACATGAAATCACAGTAAGTGGTGTGAAAGTCCCAAGTTCTATTCAACTTTTTGAGGAAGCAAACTTTCCAGACTATGTGATGCAGTCTATCAAGAACAGCGGTTACAAGGAGCCGACCCCTATTCAAGCTCAAGGATGGCCGATTGCTATGTCGGGAAAGAACTTAGTTGGAATTGCTCAGACAGGGTCAGGAAAAACATTAGCTTACATTCTTCCTGCTATAGTACACATTAATAACCAACAGCCAATTAGGCGAGGTGATGGACCCATTGCACTTGTGCTGGCACCTACTAGAGAACTTGCCCAACAAATTCAACAAGTTGCTACAGATTTTGGGAACGCTGCTTATGTACGTAATACCTGTGTATTCGGCGGCGCTCCGAAAAGAGAGCAAGCGCGTGATTTGGAAAGAGGTGTGGAAATTGTTATTGCTACACCCGGAAGGTTGATAGATTTTCTAGAAAGAGGTACAACTAACTTGCAGCGATGCACATACTTGGTATTGGATGAGGCTGACCGAATGTTAGACATGGGTTTTGAACCTCAAATAAGGAAGATCATTGAACAAATTAGGCCTGACAGACAGACTCTGATGTGGTCTGCCACATGGCCTAAAGAAGTGCGGAAATTGGCAGAAGATTACTTGGGTGATTACATGCAAATTAATGTTGGATCACTGCAGTTGTCTGCAAATCACAACATTCTACAAATTGTAGATGTATGCCAAGAACATGAAAAGGAAAACAAGTAAGTTTGACTTCAATAATAATTGATATCTTGTAATTGACCATGATGATTTCTTTTTTTTTTAATGAATCTAATGATTAGAATTTAAGGATATCCTCTAAGAAGATCTGATACTACAGAAATTAAGTGAAGTTACTTTAAAATTTAAAGAATTACTCATTTTGTTTATGTTTACAGACTGAATGTTTTACTGCAAGAAATTGGACAAAGTCAAGAACCTGGCGCAAAAACCATCATATTTGTTGAGACCAAAAGGAAAGTAGAAAACATCACAAGAAATATTAGGCGATATGGATGGCCTGCTGTGTGTATGCATGGAGATAAGACTCAACAAGAGAGAGATGAAACACTGTATCAGTTCAAACAAGGTCGCGCCAGCATTCTGGTAGCAACTGACGTTGCTGCTAGAGGACTTGGTGAGTTTTTATTATAAACTAAGACATTGAATATTTTATTTCAATGTTACTTGTATTTATTGTATTGTCATAATTTGGATTTGTTTTTGTATTTCAGAGGCACTGGCGGAAAGTTATTGTGTTCTATCTGATTACTTCCCTAAATTATTGGGAATGTTACTGTACTGGATTATAAGATAAATATTCAGATGCAGTGGTATTATCCACTATGAGAATGCAATAACTCGTCATTCAATGGTGCCTCAAATGTGCCTTTCACTGCATTGGACCCACGGCCGGAAGCTTGATGGTATGTCCGTGAATTCGGATACACTTGAGAGGTTAAGAAAACCTAGTGATGCACTTAGTTCAGTAATGATAATTGATAATAATAATATGGAATAAACACATCAGTGCATCGTTGATAAACTTGACCACAGGTTGAGATGATCGGCAAGAGGTCAAGGGTTTTCTGTTTCGGCCACATTGGAGTTTTCAAGGGGAGCGAATGAATATTCTTTATAAGGATCTCTACTAAAGTTAACCAAAGCACCCTTAGCAAGACTCCAGGGTTCTAAGTGAGAGGCAAATGTAGTGTTTTATGCATATATCTGTGTAACTCATTCATGTAAGTAATACGGCTATGAGTTACAATAATTGAATGTGAAATATTCTCCAGTATTACTTTAAGTTTTTAACAGATTTTTGTATGATGTTTCCAGTACATATCATTCTTTCATCTGTTTGAAGCTTTTATATCAACAACATAATGTTTTAACTCTTACTAATGAAAGTATTGCTTACAGATGTTGATGGAATTAAGTATGTTATAAATTTTGATTACCCAAATTCGTCTGAAGACTACATTCATCGTATTGGCCGAACTGGGAGGTCTAAGTCAAAAGGAACATCATATGCATTCTTTACTCCCTCAAATTCCCGCCAAGCCAAAGATCTAGTAAATGTTCTACAGGAAGCAAACCAGGTTAGCATTTATTATAATTATTAATTAATGAATAATTCCTCATACCTTTGGCATGGGTACGTTTTTTTAATAGCGTGACATGAATGCAAGTATGAGGTACATAAAAGACAGCTATATGCCTTCGGTGTCCAATTAAATTTTATCTGGATCCCATCCTCAGATGTTGTAACAAAGTTTTTCATATTTTGTTTAAATGTTTTATATGAAGAATGGAGGATGGTTATTTATTTACTATTTTGTTTTAGGTAATCAACCCACAGTTACAAACCATGGCTGAGCGCTGTGGTGGTGGCGGTGGAGGATGGAACAGGAACCGCTACGGAGGCGGCCGCGGGGGTGGAGGCAGTTTCAGACGGGGATCTAATTTTGGCAGGGGCGGGAACGGTAACGGTGGTCACAAGAGATTTAACGAATATTAATTCATCTAATTTATAAACTATTCTTAAGTAGCAAATTCTCATAGGAGTACAACTGTGTGAGCGTTAAGTATGCACGAATTCAACTGTGTCTAAGGGTCATTTGTATGTACTGTACTTTATGTATTTATTATTATTGTCATTATCATTAATCATAGTTGACGATTCACTGTGTAGTTAAAATACTGGTAGAGTATTTTTGTTCCTGTGATAATTCAGTGAGGGTTAGTTAAATTCATTATGATTGACCGATTACGTACGTGCACCGTTTCTGAGAAGCAACTGCCAATTTTTTTTTTCATTCCACTATTCTAAATCGGAACTAACTTTTAAAAATAAAAGATAAGTAATTTATAGTTGTTGTTTTTATAAACACCCTTAAATTAATTGGGCTTTGCGGGGCTTTATACCTCTTGTATCAGATTCTTATTGGTATCAGTCCTTGTAGGAAGCTCGAGATTTCTGCCAAGGGTTTGACGTTTCAAACCTGCCACCCGATGAGGGCTTAGTGAGGCGGCGGATAAACAGGCGGGTTGCATATTTGTATAGCCGCGTCTACACCGGGCACATGGGCTCGCGCGGCAGCCTCGGCGAGCCAATGCCTCTGTGTGTGGACGTGCCTCGCGGATGTCCGGGCGCACGGTGCCTCGCGGCGAGCCGTTAGTAATCGGGACGCGCTCAAAGGTGCCTCAGTGTGCGCTGTGCATGATGTGGACGGCTGAATATGATCGAAAAGAGTTACGCAACGATGGCCGCTAGTGGCAAAATTTCATGGACGCTACCGTGTTTCGGAGGGCACGTAAAGCTGTCGGTCCCGGTTGATTTCAATGATGGAGACAGTCGTTAGCCTTGTCGAAGACCTTCGGGTAGCTTGAGAATATTCGACACCGGGTTGGCCACTAAGCCCTCCAATCCGCATTAGAGCAGCGTGGTGTAGTATGCTCTAGCTAGACCTCCCGCAGCAGTGTCTGGAGGAGACCCGTGCCCAGCAGTGGGACGTCTATGGGTCGCAGCTGTATACTAGCTCAATATTATGTTTCAGTATATAAATAAATTTCCCGGTTTAGTAGCTAGTTATGTTACGCCTCAGCCATCCGGTCTATACTAAGAATGCAAGCTCGGCGGTATTTGCCCACCGGGTGAGCCATGTACTAATTTTAAGCTTCAGTAATAAATTGCCTCCAAATCGGTAATGACCTACTCGTATTTATTTATTAATCCTTCAAAATTCAAGTAATTTATATAAAAATGTTCCACACACGCTCCGAAACCAAAAGTGGCGCAGCCGGCGCGGATTTTCCTCTTGAAATCCGTAGTTTTCGCGTTTTTCCGCCGTCAAAATCCGTTCCGGAAAATTATACGTAAATTCTACGAAGACAGAGAAAATCCGTCGAACCAAATAAATATTCTTTTGTGACATCTGAGTGTGGAGAAGCCGAGTATGGGAGTAGCGGTCGGTTGGTGAGTAAAACTTTTCGCCAATCCTTTGTTCCTGATCCTCCTGTATTTTTCATAATTTTATACGAATTACTTGATTGTTAGTTTTGAGATAGAAACTCGCTCATTCTAACATTGTTTAGTCTGATAACTCCGTATGAAATTTTATGGTCTTATCTCTATTTTAATTGATAGAATATATCATTGTTTAGTCTGTTAACTCCGTATGAAATTTTATGGTCTTATCTCTATTTTAATTCATAGAATATATCACAGAGTAATTTTAAGTTAGAGAGTTCACATTTTAGTATTAATTTTATACTTAAATAATTTGTTGAACGAAATAAAATATCTTATTGATCTAAAAATCGATCATAAAATTATACATGTAATGTGGTAATTGTGAAGATAAAATACTTATAATTTTTATACAAATAATTTTGTAACTTTTACAAATTTTATTAATTGTTTTTCAGTATTCCTTAATTACTGCTTTACTTTTACTGTATGTGTTTTATAGTGTTATATGTACCTTTAAAGAAAATTGTTTTATGTTAGGTGCTAGTTGCTTCCTCTGAAAAGTTATTAGTCTTTCATCATGACAACCACGACAATCAACCTAATTACAGATTTAATACCTAACGTGAGACAATGTGAATATGTGGTCGAGCGGTAGAAAGGATGTGTAGAACAAAATCTTTACGTTTTTAATGTTTTGACGAGTAGATTAAAAGAGGATGCAGCGGCGCTCTTATCGCAACGAGACGATGTTGTTACATAGCCCGCATTAAAGAATATGCTAATTCAGCATTTTGGAGACCCACGTAGTGAAGCTTGTATTAATATTTAATTAAGTAGAATCATTAAAAATTAATTCAGGTGAAAGTTTTTTAGATGGTAACTGGTAATTTAGACCACGATTATGCAGTTAAATATGACGAACTTATTTCTAAGTTGACTCTTAATCAAATAATTACTACAAAAAAAATTTACCCTAGTCTCCAAAATGTTTGATAGTATTATAAATACAACTGACACAATCTTCTTCTTCTTCTTCTGCGCCTATTTCCCATTTCTTTTGGGGTCGGCCCTCCTAATCTTACTGCGCCATTCTGAACGTGACTGGGTCTGGTCCGGCTGTAACGCCATCGTCTTCATGTCCTTCCATATTGTTCCCATCCAAGATGTTGGTGGTCTACCTCGGCCTCTCTTAGGCTCTTCCATGTCCAGAATTTTCCTGGTCATGTGGTCGGATCCACGGCGCATGACATGTCCATACCATCGTAAACGGCTTTCAGCAATCTTATCGGTAATTTTTGCTACTTTGAAAGTCCCTCTAATATATTCGTTTCTAATTTTATCTTTTATCGTAACACCCCCAGACCACCTCAACATCTTCATCTCGGTTACATGTAGTTTTTGCTCGTCCGACTTCCGCATGGGCCAGCACTCAGCCCCGTAGAGCAGAGCTGGTCTTATTGCTCTTTTATAAATGTTCCCTTTGATCTCAATAGGCATTCTTGCATCGCAGATAACCCCCGTTAATGATCTCCATTTCAGCCATCCAGTATTAATTCGGTTTTCTATGTCTTTGTCGACAGATCCTGTTGATGTCAATACTGATCCAAGGTATTTAAAGTGGTCGACCGCTTTCAGTGGGATATTGTCGATACAAGGAGGTTGTGTTACACCTGTTGATCCGGATAGTTTGCAGTGCATGTATTCGGTTTTAGTTCTGCTCACACGAAGTCCCCTACTTTCTAATGCTGAGCACCATAAGGTCAGGTCAGACTGTAACTCTTGGATCGTCTCTGCTATTAAAACTATGTCATCTGCATACAACAGTGTCCAAGGAGGTGGTTTCTGAAGATCCTTTGTGACATAGTTCATGACAGTGTTGAAGAGCAGTGGGCTTAGTGTTGAGCCCTGATGGACACCGACCTTGACCTCGAATTCGGCACTTACGCCAGCTGTGGTTACAACTTTGGTCTTGATGTTGCTGTACATATCTTGTAGAATCAGGATGTAATGCTCTGGAACAAGTTGCGCGCGCAGGGCTTCCCATATAAGGTTTCGTGGGACTCGATCAAAAGCTTTCTCCAGGTCAATGAATACTAGATGAAGGTCTTTCTTTTGTGCCTTGGATTTCTCCATCAGTATTCTTACAGTATGGATGGCATCTATAGTGCCAATTCCTTTGGTGAATCCACACTGGTTAGGCGTAATACTGGTAATGTTGGATATTTTTCTAGCAATCACATTTTCCCAGATCTTAAGAGTGTGCGATGTTAGTTTTATTGCCCGGTAGTTGCTACAATCGGCCACGTCCCCCTTGTTTTTGTAAAAAGGAATTAAATGACTCAGCCTCCATCCATCCGGCATTTTTCCTTCCCGCAATATGAGGTTAAACAATTTAGTGAGCCAAGTGATTCCGGAAGCACTACACATCTTGAGGAGCTCTGATGGTATTTCGTCGGGACCTGTTGATTTCCCGTTTTTCATCCTGAGTAGTGCACTTTGAACTTCTTGCGGCGTTATCCCGTTCAAGGGGCCATATGCTGGCGGTAGGTCATGCCGTACATGTTGAGGGTATTCTTCGTTTAATAAGGAATTAAAATATTCATACCATCTCTCATTAATAGATTTATCAGATGTCAAGATTTTTCCGGTGGTGTCCTTAATATATTTATTGCGTTTAATGTCTTTAGTTTGATTATTACGAAACTTTGCTAATTTAAAAATATCTTTATCTGTGGGTGCATTGTCTAGTGTATTGTAAATATCTATATTTGCTGCTGCTCTTGAGCTTGCAACCATCCTTTTGGCTTCCTTTTTAGCTTGGTCATAGCAAAGGCGATCGGAGTCATCTTTGGATATTTGCCAGATTTTAAAGCACTCTTTCTTTTTGGCTAGCTGCATCTTGACAGCATCGTTCCACCAGGTGGGGTCTTTGTCTGGTTTTAGTTTTCCTTTGCTGACACCTAAAATTTTATTGGCTTTGCTTTTTACGTGTGCGTGCCACTCTTTCCATATAGTATTGGGATCTTTCCCTTCTATTTCTTGCGTTTGCAAGAAATCTGTTACATTAGTTGCCAAGGTTAGTCCCTGATCTTTTTGTAGATTGTGCCATTTAATTCGAGGCGGAACAGTTTTCCCACGTGATAGTTTCCGAAAGGGCATTTTCAAGCAGGCTACAAGCAGTCGGTGCTGCGTTGTGAGTGGTTCCCCCGGGATTACTTTACAGTCTTTAAAGTGTTTGCGTAAACTGCTATTGCACATTATGTAATCTATTTGAGTCGAGTGATTCCCACTTTTAAAAGTGATAAGGTGTTCATCATTTTTCTTGAAGAATGTGTTAACAATTGGCATGTTAAAAATATTAGCTAGCTCTAGGATAACTTTGCCTTGGTCGTTAAGACAACCATAGCCGTAATTACCATGAATTGTGGATTCAGTTGGAGTTCCGCATCCAACATGCCCATTCAGATCGCCTGCCATGATTTTATCTTCGGACATCGGTATGGTTTGTAAAAACTCCTGAAGGTCTTCCCAGAAATAGGCTTTTTCGTCTTTGTTGCACGGTCTTTGTTGTCCGGTTACACTTCTTTAGAGGCGACCATCTTAGTCCTCAAGGGTAGCAACACATCTGTGACTGACTTAGAACGAGACTCCTACTAACAAGTACTAACTGGACTATTACTAACACCAACTAACAGGACTAACTATCACTAACAGTCCCCAGTCCTCATACCTACTAACGAACTGACCAACTAATGTTCTAATTAACTCTCTCAACTAATTGGACTAACCATCCCAGTCCCTAATTGAGTCTTGTTCAAAGTCAGTCACAGTTGTCATGGGCGGCAGCGGATGGGTGGTGCTGCAAGCTCGATTGCTATCTTTTTTCCATAAAAAAAAAAAAAAAAAATCCTACTTGTGGCGCGTACACAGATATTATGTTTAAGCATGGTTGGTTTTCAAGAGCCAGTTTCACTGATATTATTCTGTCGCTACGTCTTTCTACAGATATGATTCGTTGTTTAAATCGTTCATCTAAAATAATTCCTACGCCGTTTTTACCATTTTCTGATCCGTGGTATACTAACTGGTATCCTCTTCCGATGTCTTTAGATTTTGATCCTTTCCACCTAAGTTCTTGGATGCAACAGATATTGATGTTGCGTCTGTTTAGTACTTCCGCCAGTTCTTGGCTGCGTCCGGTCAGTGATCCGATGTTCCACGTTGCTACACGCATCTTATCAGCGTTGCGTCTAATGACGTCGCTTGGGGGGAACGCCCTAGTATTTTTCGCTGCTAAGTATCTCTGACCGTCGCTTATGGGGGACGCCCTAGCATTTAGACCTCTTTTTGTTCGTTGTGCTTTCATGATTAGGAGAAGGTTGGTTGGCTATTAGTTTTATGACCGGTTGCCACCTGACGTCAAGACTGTGATCATTCTGAATGACCGTGAACGCCGCCGTTGACCCGCTAGGGGTTCCTCCGCCGCCGTATCTTCTGTACCCACCAGCCAAAGGGCACAGCCTAGCAGTAGCCTCTACTCCAAATATGTTGGAGAAGCCCGCTGATAGGGTTTTGATAACGGAGTTTACTTCTCCGGCCTTTTTGGTCCGCGGGAGGTATTTTATTTCCCTCCTACCCGACTGATGCCGCATGTCACCAGTGAGCGTTCCCCTATCCGCCACCTGGGGACGCGTTCTCTAGGGTTAAGGCTCCCCCGAGAAATACAACTGACACAATAAATCAGAATATTGATAATTTTCATAATCGCCTTACTAAGATTGAATTATTACTGAAGGATTTACCTGTTAACACTGAGTTAACATATATATCAATGCCTGTTAACCAAAACAATTGGATTTTCTCAACTTATCTTTCAGAATTATTTACTGAATTTATAATTCAAATCAAATTCAAATTATTTATTTGTTATAAGTACATCTAAGTGACATAACCAATTCAGGCATACAAATATAATAATTCCAATTAATAATTTCAATTACAAACTTATCATGCTTATAAATTAAAATTTTAAAATTTACTTGCTATTATGTCACAATTTATTAATTTACCAAATAAATGTCTACATGTTATATATAAAGTCAAATTTTGTGAATTAATTGTCAAATAAATATGATAAATGTCATTATTTCTGATTAAAAAATACTTGCATGTCACAGTAGCAGTTGCTTATTAAGTTTTGCTTCAATTTTATTTTTAGTTTATTATTGGTCATTATTTTTATTTCGTCAGGAATTTTATGATAAATTTTTACACACATCCAATACACGTTACACGATATAAGTAGCTTTCGTACTATATTTATTGGACTAAGTGAAATCGAAACAGCATTAGTCTTAGTCTGTATTACATCAATCAATTGTGAACTCTACAGAATTATTGTATCATGTAGAATTAATTTCTAAATCTGAAAACTTAATGTATCCACCAATAGAAACAAATTTGTTAAAAATAGAGGAGACCATATGTGTAAAATCATTAAAAAAAAATAATCAAATAACATTCATAATAGAAATACTACTTACTGATAATTAAACGTACAACTATTTTAAAATTTATTCATTACCAATTTTTAATGAAGCTAAAAACAAATCCTTTGCTATAATCCTTAAATATCCTTACCTATTGGCGAGAGGAATGAAATACTTACCGATTTTAAAACCATGTCGTCCACATTCTGCTGGCGATCAGTTCCTATGCACTGCAGATAACCAAGCCTTATATTATGAATGAACCGACCTGCATAGAGAAGCTTATGAAGTTTGACGATGACCATACCCCCTGCGTCCGACACAGTCCAAATTGAGAACGTCGGGGTCCAGCAAGTTAACGCAGACAGCTGGCTCCTCTATAGTAGATGGAAGACGACATACTAAGTACTGCGGTTATGACGTCGTTAAGAAAATACCACCTTACCCCAGTTACGCGCGAATGCAAGTTAGGTACCCAGTGCAAGTGTACTCAAAATTAATTTAGATAAAGTGAAATATATGGCCTTTTCGTTAAAACATAGTGCCGCGATTGAAAGTGTTTTGAGTGATAAGAAAGACTATAACTTCAGTGAAAATTTAGGATACGTAACTTTTGATTTAGTAATTTTAAGTATTCTCGTGTATTTCGTTTATGTAATCTGGCTAAAATCGCCAAAATTGTATTTAGATTAAGTAATCTGGCTAAAATCGCCAAAATGTCTTTTCGATTATGTAATCTGGCTAAAATCGCCAAGATGTATTTTCGATAAGAAAAATTATCGGAATTCTCAAATCGATCCTTCCGATAATTTTCCTCTTAGGGTCAGAGGAGTTATGTTACGCCTCAGCCATCCGGTCTATACTAAGAATGCAAGCTCGGCGGTATTTGCCCACCGGGTGAGCCATGTACTAATTTTAAGCTTCAGTAATAAATTGCCTCCAAATCGGTAATGACCTACTCGTATTTATTTATTAATCCTTCAAAATTCAAGTAATTTATATAAAAATGTTCCACACACGCTCCGAAACCAAAAGTAGCTATATAATAGTTTCGACATTCTCACAGATGGCCATCTGACCCCAAGTAGGCGCGAGTTTCAGTTATATAAAATGTACTCTGGGCGCGAGCCTGTACTAAGGGTATCAGAGACTGATATATATACATGCATACATTCCTGTGTGGTTTACTGATGTTGCCTATTTAATATATATGTTTGTAAACATCTGTGTACCAATAAATAAATAAGATATTTTTAATTAGATACAGTCAACCTGGGTAACATTGTCCCACTTTTCGGAATTAAAATGCAATAAATGTTTAAATTAGTGCGGAAGACTCATCCAAGAAGACTTTTTGATGGCTTTGAGAGCCACTGATTCTATAAACCTAGCAATATAATGATAGTTTCCTATAAAAAAGAAATGAAAAAGTAATAAAACCGATGGGTCAAAGTTACAATTAGAGTTGGGGTAAAATTGACCCAGGCCGCTGATGCATGTTTTTTATGATTTCTCGCAAAATAAGTGAACTAGGTAGCATATAGTCTACATCCAAAGTCAATATTTTTTGTACCTTATATAAGGTTTGCAAGGAAAATTTAGGTATGAAATAAAATGTTGCCCTATGAAACATAGTTTTTTTATTAAATCTTTTATTATTTGGTATTGATAGGAAAAATAGGAAATCAGGCTGTTATGGCCCTTCAAAATATCTAAATAATTGTTAAAAAATAAAATTTTAACCGAAAAGTAACTACTTAATTATCAAAAAATGCTGTAAAGTCATCCTTTCTAATCATCCCATTCCATCGCCAAAAATCATCATTTATCTCAAAATAACTGCCTTTTCGAGTTATTTACGATTCATCTAAGACTTATGATTATTGTTAATTGATAATAGCACTATTACTGGTCGATTCGTTGGCCAAATCCAACAATCTGTAGCCTTTGTCATTAAAGAGATTCGTCCTGAGGCATAATATCTTTTTCTGTATGGAAAAAAAGATTTTTTCACGATATCGAATGTACTACATACATATTTATATCAAATTCGACACATTTTCCAAAATCGGGCAACATATTATTATGATAGTAAAATATTAGTGTAACCTTATCCCGGCCAATGTTACCCTGATATAGTAACTCCAAAGTAGTTTTGAAATATTTTAGATGTTTCTAGAAAAAATACTGTATTATATATTCCAAAAAATTTATTAAATGATAGGCAGACAAGTTGGTAACACAATACATTGCAACTTACCATTCAAAACCTAATAAGAACAGCGCTGAATGATACTTTTTAACACTGAGAAAAGTACCGTCTTTAATGCACTCACGAAAAAGGCAACTTTTGAATTTTGTATAAATAATAATGACACATTTCGGCGGGTGAAATACGTTTACGAAGATACCTTCTATCTTTTATTTGTAAAATTATTTTTTTATCAAGTAAGGCAATCTGTAAAAAATAATAATAATCGGAAATATAATTTTGGGCCAAAGTTATAACTACGGCCAAAGTTACCCAGATTGACTGTAATAATAACATCCAGACACAGAACAAATACAAGTGTTCGTCACACGAATAATTGTCCTGAGTGGGATTCGAGCCCACGACCTGACGACCCCTGGCGCAACATTGTCAATACCGATATAATGTACAATACAAAAAAAGAGAATTGACGTCTGTATCTGTGGTTTAAACTTCAAAGTATTCTACAGTACAGATAACTAATCACAGACAACAGACGTCTATATATTTATTTTGACAGTTCCCTATTTCGGAGCCATGGAACCGCCAATGTTGTCGTGTGTAAAATTAGTTTATTGAAAATAATTTCTCTGCAGAGAACCGCTCATTTAATTTTTTTTTAAATATTTTTCTGTGAATCAGATATTTTTCTCTTTTTATGCTGGAATGTACAAAAATAACCCAACTTTTTCATATTTACGTCAGAAATAGCAAGCCAGGACCAGATGTCAGGCTTTGACAGCGACGCAGGGCAGAGTTACTGTACTTACAATGTTCTCGAAGACATGTGAAGAACCAGCGTGGTGGACTAAAGACCTAACCCCTCCCATTCTGAGAGGAGACACGTACCCAACAGTGGAACAAAAAAAGGGTTGTGATGATGATGATGAATATATCTATTTAATAATGGTTGTAGGTAGTTGTACCACGCAGTTAATAGGAAGAAAATAGAGAGAAAAAAATCATGCATGTTCTAGTTTAAGGGCTATTGATGGGAGTTATAGCTACTTTTATTTCACTATCACGTCGTGAAGCTATTTTTTTTGTCACTTATATAACGCGTGATAACTCACGACCGTTATGTTTTTATTGGCGCGCTATTATTTACATAGCACGCGCCAACCGGACCACAACCTGTGATTGTAACCCGCACTGCGAGGTTACTCTTTTTTTTGCGCCTAGACAAGGATAAGGGCAACCCTCAGGGAGACGGGAGAGTGAGCTAGTGAATGCTCATGCAATTCACCGCCCGATCGCGATGCGTGTGTGGGACTCACGAGGTGTTAAGCCAACGTGCCAAAAGCGCCCCACACAAAGCCCTGCTTGCACGGCCTGCCGCAGAGGGTGTTACCACACAAAGCCCTGCAAATCGGCCCTGCAGGTTGCGCACATCGATCGGCACAGACTAGGTAGAGATATTATGTTCTGTGGTAGAGATCTTGCGTCGTTGGAGTCACGCCAATATATTGAAAGAATTACAAGTATTACAACCTGATGACTTTATGAACTTTATAAGAATGAATAAGTCCCAGTTTGAAGATTTATTGACAATGGTGACAACATTAATTGAAAAAAAAAAGAATATATTGATGAGAGATACTGTAACTTTATTATAACTATCCTTTAAAATTATTGCACAACAATACATAGTACAACAAAATGAAAACAAATTAAGACGGCGTACGAAGAAAACCAAACATTTGTTGAAAAGTAGAAACCACAGATTAGATATACACCATATTATTAAATACTATACTTATAAATCTGTGAAATTGGCCCGACCGTACCACACATTGCCCTGCTTGCAGGGTTGGAGTGGGGAAATCGTGCGTCGGGCTGGCAGGATGACCCTGCCGCCCTGCGGCAGGGTGAGCAATTAAAAAATCGGCCCTGCAAGCCCATACACGATATCGTGTGTGCAGCAGCAAATCCGATATTTTAAAAAATATCAACAGTCCTAAGTACAGGCTTTAGGCTTGCGCTTCTTAAGCCTTCATCGGTTACACAATACGAATTTGCTATACTGTCATGTCACGCAATTGACTTTGACACCCTGATCTCGCATCTCACATGCTTCACGAAAATGACATTTGTGATTATAGGTTAATTTTGAATTGAACAACCAGAGAAATCCAGAATATAATACTTATCTTAGTAACCAATTAAAGTTACTAGGTATTATATTTATTGTAAAATATTAAATTAGATGGCATGTAAAACTATAATTGCATAAATATCGGAATTATAGTGTTACTTATGTGATCAATAAAGTTCTAACAGCAGAAATTATAGTTGTCCTAAAATGGCATTTACAAGCATTGCAAACCTACTGAAGCGAAATGATTTGGTGAACATGTAAGTATACATTATTTATTTATTCATATATTATGTACTAAGTATTCATATTAAATTAGGAAAGCCTCTTTCGTTCCTCTCTTATTTGGGATTAATTCATGACTTCTCTGTGAAGTAAAACATTCAACATGACTATCAATAGGGTTTCTGAGAGAGCATTACATTGTTCTCATACGTTATATATATATATACGTCATAATTTAAAATAGTACATCCGTCGTGCTCTTGTGATTGCATGTGCGAATGCTAAGCTAGAGGAGCTAGGTTAGATCCCTGGGTTCAACTTTCTAATTTAAAATTCCTTCTAGTAATTCGGAGTACTTAGTTTATTTAACAAACAGCGTTTTATTTGGATAAATCCATTACCCATGTATGTAAAACACTTCTAAATCTTAAAATTACTATAAAAATAACTTTACAGCAATTTACTGTTTATTTATCGCATTACTCTTGCTACATATATCTTGACTCTTCAGTTACCTACTGCAGTTAAAAGAAGTAAAACTTCTTTATGCACCCTTGACTTTAAGCTGGAGAATGCTTGACAAGAGCATTACGGAAATTGCATCATACGAGGCAACTGGAAGTTGTGAGGGAGATATAAGTTAGTGAAGACAGAAAGAGGGAGATAGCAATAATTTACTTTCCAAAAGTGACACCTATGATCCATCAATCTCATATTTCCTTTTTATGCCTATATAACAATATAGCTCTGGTGAAAGTACATACTTAAAACCTTTTGTATGTTATATTTGCTAAGACATTATTCCATAGAGGAAGAAGAAAAGAGAGTGAAAATGCTCAAACAAACATAGCCTTGAAATAACTCAGAAATGTATGGTAGATCATGATAGCATAAGTGATGCCATCAATGTTTATTAAATTAATCTCATATGAATGCAAATATGGTAGCACCAATCAGAATAGAGGATTGATCACAGATGGCATTATAAGCAGATAGGACAGGATATGTTTGTTTTAGGATGTACCTAATATTATTATAGCTTAGCTTATCTGACTACCGACTGGGTAGTAACTGTTGCCTCACCAAACATTTAAATTAGACTGATCTCAGGTGGTAAAAGATTTTGGGAGAAATAATAACTATTTTAATTTACTTATTATTATTTGCACCAATCTCAAAGTGAAGCTTATATAAAGTTACATAATGTTTGATAATTAAAATTTGTGTTTTTCAGATTCAAACAAAGTGTACATCAAATTAAAGGATCTTGTTTTGTGAGACAGACTAAGTTAATCAGTGTTCAATATTCAACACAAGTACGGCCATCCATTTTAGAACATTTAATTATTAGATCTTCTTCAAAGTTATTGAATATTAGATTTTATTCTACCAAAACTGTAGAAAACTATGACACTGAATACTGCAGTGACAATAACATAACAATTATAGGTAAAGATGTCCCTGCTCCATTCAAAGATTTGGAGACAAGCGACTTCCCAGATTATATTAAGAATTTCTTAAAGGAAGGGGGATTTACTAAACCAACTGTAATTCAGTCACAAGGATGGCCCATAGCTTTGTCAGGAAAAAATTTTGTTGGGATTGCACAAACTGGTACAGGCAAAACACTAGCATACCTCTTGCCAGCAGTTGTACACTTAAAGGAAACCAAGGGGAAAAGGGGCAGAGGCCCGAGGGTGCTTGTGCTGGCCCCCACAAGAGAATTGGCTAGGCAGATAGAACAAGTAGCGAAGGACTTTGAGAGGTTAATGAATGTCAGATGTTTATGCGTATATGGAGGTGCCAGCAGATCCCGGCAAGCTGCAGAGCTTTCCCAGGGTGTTGACATACTTATTGCAACACCTGGAAGGTTAAATGATTTTATAAACAGCAAGACAACCACCCTTAGTAGGTGCACCTATGTTGTGCTTGATGAGGCTGATAGGATGCTGGACATGGGATTTGAACCTCAGATAAGAGAAGCATTAGAAGAAGTGCCCCTTGAAAGACAAATTTTAATGTTCTCCGCAACATGGCCCAAGGAGGTCAAATATCTCGCTAAGGATTACCTTGGAGAGTTTGTGCAGGTTAATGTGGGTTCAACAGAATTATCTGCAAACCATAACATTGAACAGAAAGTTCACATTTGCGAACAAGAAGAGAAGATGGACAAGTAAGTATAAAGTACAAAAAAAATTCAATCTTGATATACATTATAATGTGTTTTTTGTTAGTTATTCTACATTTATTCCTAATTTATTCTCATTAAGTAAACAATTCATAATCATCATACTTCATCACCTCTCATCCTTTATAACCCATACATGAATCCATTTTAATAATACAGTTGTATATACATACTTGACTTACACACATAATCATAGCTTTTCTAAACAAGTAAATTAAATACAGTTCGTAAATTTAAAAATATAAGCAAGTAGACCTTCACCCGCAGTTCCGCCTGCAATAAACAATTTTTCTTGCAGAACACCTGTACCATTAACGGATGATTTAATTAAAATAAAAAGTATGTTTTTGATGGCAAGCTACACCAAAGATGTAGAGCTGCTAATCAAAATCTAGCTTTACCCAAATACCCACAGTTCCACTGATCAGAATATGTACTTACTATCAATATTTAGATTTTATCAATTACAAATTTATCCATAGTAAGAAACGATTTCTTCTCATTTTCACGGTAACCATGCAATTTGCATTTTGCAGGCCCTAAACTACATCTGTGTAAATAAATAAATCAATCCACATTTCCGTTGAGGAGATGAACTGAATAAACACATTTTCACAATTATAATAAAATGAAGTTCTTAAATTTTGATTATGAATGATTTCAGGTTTAAATCAATAATGCATGAAATATCTGGAGATGGTATGGGAAAAGTATTAGTATTCACAAATACAAAGAGGTTCGTTGACAATTTGACGATAATACTTCGAAAGAATGGGTGGCCTGCTGTTGGGATTCATGGCGACAGAACACAGCAGCAAAGGGACAGCATTATACACAGATTTAAATCAGGCCACACTAATATATTAGTTGCAACAGACGTCGCTGCCAGAGGGCTCGGTTGGTTAACTCTTAATTATACCCTATCAGTAATTCCTAAATTAATTCAGCAACAGTGATGTATTGGGGGTTATAGTGACTGTAATTTGGCCTCCCACTCGAAAAGTTCCAGGTTCAAATCCTATCTTTAAGTCATGTGCGTTTAAGAAATACCTTTACCTACTGTACTACAAAAACATCTTAGTGGCGAACAGGTGAGGAAACCTGCTTATCTGAGAGTTCTCCGTAATGTTCTCGAAGGCACGTGAAGTGTTAATCTGCATTTGGTCAGCGCCATCTATGAGAGTATGCAGAAGCGTTCATATAAGAGAGGCAGAAAAATTATTTGGGTAATTTGGGTGTGATCAATTATTATCTCTTCAAGTTTTATCTGCCTGCTTGCCTTGTTTAGGTATTTTGTAGGCTCCTTGAGTGTTTGATTTGACTCTTGTTATTTTATAATTTACCATTGAATTTTTACTACTCGACTATCGTAGTTATTATTAATTAATAATTGTTATCATTATTATCAAATGATTATGCATGGTTATCCTGTCATATTAATTAAGACTTTTTTCTTCTTCAGATGTAGATGGAGTGTCTCACGTGATTAATTATGACTTTCCAAACACATCCGAAGACTACATCCATAGGATTGGGCGCACCGGGCGGCAGCAGAACAAAGGGGTGTCTCACACTATCCTTACAATAGATGATGCAAGACAGGCCAAGAGCTTAATATCGGTGCTAAGGGAAGCAAATCAGGTAACTTTGAAATCAATTTTAATGTGACTGGTAGTGTCGCTTTAGTAACTAATTGAACAAAAAAGTGGCACTTATTGTAGAGGAATGTGGCCCCTTTGTTAAAAACATTTCTGTTCCATATACATACGCATGTACATAGTTTAAATGCTATTTATTATATTATTTTTGATTGATTAATTCACAAAATTAAACCCATCAAACATGTCTATGCAACTCCGCTTCGCGAGATTATTTTTCTGCGTAAGCTAAAAAGTATAAGCTTAACCTAACCATTATGTTGGAGCTCTAGTTTTCCGTTTTCGGGGGCTCAGTAAAAATTGATTTAGACTTAGGACTTCGGTCAAAATCACTTTTCCCTGATTTTAGAAGTAAAAATTGGTTTTGGGTTATATTTGCCTGTTAAAAATAGAAAAATACAATATAAATGTTATTGTATAATTTCAGGTCATACCAAGAGAATTAGAACTGATGGCGCAAAATCATGATAGTTCTAAGGAAAAGAGTAATGCCAAAAAATACAATCCAAAAAAATCTGGTTGGAATCAACGCCCTAACTATTCGTCAAGGAATTGGTCGAATAATGACAGGTTTGGGAGCTACAACAGACGTTACTAAGTTATTACGTATACTTTATAGTTTTAGTGCTGGCATAAACTTTTAATCGTATCTGTCTACTTGTTATCAGGAAATAAAGTAGTATCAATTTAATTTCTGTTTTTTTCTTTTCTATCCTTTAGTTAAAACGATTTTTTGAAATCATCCTAATATTTCAAGGGTATATCTTGATGGATACATGTTCTTCTATGACGATTTGTTCTAAAATCGCCTAAATTTTTATACGCTCTCATAATTTACTGTCAACATTAATATAGATTATTATTGTTATCAAGTCTGTGCGTTTGTACCAGTGCAGTTTTACCAAAGATTAAGGGTGTGTTGCACCATGTAACTATAACAATAACCATGCTGTCAAATCCCCGGTTAAGCAACATTTGCGTTGCACCATTATGGTAACGGTTGTAATGACGTCATAACTTAACGCTAACATTAACTGCTCGATTTTGGCCGGTTATTGCTATTGTTAAAGTCAAATGAACTGTCAACTTCACAATAATCTACAAATTGTTTGGAAAAGATATATAAAATTTTAGTCTGAAACTTATTATGGCCTTAATTCATGATATTCTGTGGGAATCCAGTTCTTCTGATGACGATAGTGATAACAATATAACCGAATTGCGAAAGAAAAAAGTATCGTTGCGACCCATAGACGTCCCACTGCTGGGCACGGGTCTCCCCCACAGGCGCAGCTGCGGAAGGTCTAGAGCATACTCCACCACGCTGCTCCAATGCGGATTGGTGGAGGGGTTAGTGGCCAACCCAGTGTCGAATGTTCTCATGCCACCCGAAGGTCTTTGACAAGGCTTAACGACTGTTTCCAACATTGAAAACAACCGGGACCGACGGCTTTACGTGCCCCCCGAAGCACGGTAGCGTCCACGAAATTTTGCCACTAGCGGTCACCCATAAAAAAAAAAGTATATCAACCTCGAATTGATCGATTTCGAAAATGGGATGATCTTGAATTTTTGGACAGATTTCGGATTTCCAAAGGCTTTGCTAGGGCGCTGGCTGCTCATTTAGGACCCTTGCTGAAAAGTAGGACCATGAAGTAAGTTTCTATTATAGTTAGCTTCAACACATAAATGGCCCACTACTGGGCACGGGTCTCTCTTCACGAGGAGGCCGAGAGCATACTCCACCACGCTGCTCCAGTGCGGATTGGTGGAGGGGTAAGTGGCCAACCCGAGGCCAAGACGAGAACGCTCAAGAAATGTTTGCCACTAGCGGTCACCCATCCAACTACCAACCGCGCCCATTGTTGCTTAACTTTGTCGATCACATAGGATCGACGCAAGCCGCCGGGCCATGAGCGCAATTATAGCTACTAATACTCAATCTTATTATAATAACTAATCTATTGAGTTGTGTGAAAATTTGATAGCGATATCAGGTGTCAAACTGCCGCTGCTTATTTACTTAACATTAACTTTGACAATGACGAACAATTTCACGGTGCAACACACAATTGTTAAATACTATTGTCGCCGTTATTGTTACCGCTAAAGTTAACTTTGACGAAAACTATAACAGAGCCTACGGTGCAATCCACCCTAAGTTTTCTTTGAGTTTTACGTAATAAAAACAAACAATCGCTCAAAATCACGTCTCCATGGCATTAGCACCATGGTATCTGATTGACATTGTCAAACGTCTATAAACTCCGATGAACTGTTTACAAGTGCGTTTTTTAATAAAAACCCGATCTAATGGTATCTATTTATCAATTTAAATACATAGACAACTTTAATTAATAAGTATTATGGCGTTACCAGATCTAGACGTTCGTTCCGTATTAGATGTAGTTGAAGAAAGTTTTCACAGTGTGGGATTGGTCAGTACCTACCTGTTATCACTGCATAAAATATTTACCTATAATTACACACACAACATACACAACCACCACAAATGATTATTCTCAGTGATGTGCGTTTTATGCTTTTTCTTATCACCTGCTGAAACGGTAAAGGTTATGCTGGCAATCAACATTTATTACCAGCAAAACCTTAACCGTTGATAATGATTTTATTAACTTCAAATAAAGTTTGTCCACCTGATTTTCTAATTTCTGAAATTAACCCAACACGTGAAAATCTTATAACTATTGAAAACTTTTTTCAGAAAGCTTACGCCATTCGAATAATCTATATAGGTGAACACACACTAAGTAGAAAAGAATTAATAAAACAATTTCAAGAAACTATCCATGAAGTTAACTCCGGGTATTGTGATATTAACGTAACCGGGCTCCTCTTGGTATATGACAGCTATTTTGTTCATATTATCGAAGTAAGTAATTAAATATATTCATATTTAATTAATTATTTTAAAAATTGTAATATGTAGTGTAAGTAGGTAATACATATTTTGATAGAGGAACATTAAATTTCGTACTGCGTTCTTCTCAGTAGCAATAACTTGCTATCCCTCAATAAAAATCATTGACGTGCTTTTAACGTATTATTCAAGAGTGAATAAAGTACCTACCTACACACCTACCTACCGCCCGGGGCCTCCACAAAAGAGGGGCCCCCACAATAGAGACTTCAGGAAAAAAAAGTTTCATATTCCGACTAGTAAATACTAGTAAACAACTTTTCTTTTGTATTTTTTTCGCTGTTTTAACTTCACCTTTAGCTTTGTACAAAAATGATTATATTGTTCTTAAATAATAACAGAAATCATTTATCTATATTATTATTTTTATATACGTCTGTTAAATACTAAAATAATCTACTCGGTTTCATAATAGATTGAAAAACTCGACTGAAAAAAGTTCTTCATCTCATTTGGAAAATAATTTGGGGCCAGGGGGCCTCCACTCCTTTGTTGCCCGGGGCCTCCAGACCTCTAAATCCGGCCCTGTACCTACCTATCTATCACATAAAACCAGAAATTGACTTCAATTAAACTAACGAAAAGACGAAAATTCTATAAACATTATGTGTAGTCCATTGCAATTGTAGTCTATGTTAAGATTTGCAATTAAGAATAAACAAATAAATAATATCCCGGTTAAATTTATGTAGGGTTCGGAAGACACCGTACATAGACATTTGAGATTCCTGTTTCGTCGAGACGAGCAAAGAGCCGGGACGTTGAGAAAAGGAGAAGAGTTGGCGTCAGTGGAGGTGGTCCCAGAAACTACAGCAGAAGACAACAGAACTGAGAAAAGGATGCTAAAACGATTAAAACTGCTAATTGTTTATCACTCTATAACCACAGTAGGTATCTAACATGGCTAAGTTATTTTGACAAATAATAGGTACCTAACCTAGGCGTAGTATAGTTTGATATGTAGCTAGGCGTGTTACTACCTGCGACAAGTAAGAAGACGTTTGTGTTGTAGGATCTTTAAGTGAATAAACGCACGGACTACAATGATAAACGCGTCGCATTTGAAACGCATACGGACCTAACTCGGCGTGACTAACGCTAATAACCTTTTTTTTTATAAAACTCGTCACTCATTTAAAGCTCAATGTCAAAGTAGATAAGAAAAAAAATACCTGATTAACTGGTATTAAAAAATGCTGTAGAAATTGATTTGAATTTTGATCAGCCTTTCAGAAACCGGGCATTAGTGTAGTTAAATCTCACTCTACATAACGCAAGGAACGACTTTGAGGTTTGGAATGATGCCAACAGTAAAGGACCGCGAATCGAATCCATAAATAAGCTCCATGCTTGCATCTTCCGTATATTACATTCATGCATCTGCATGCATCTCCCATATATTGTATTAGTAAAATAATCTCTGTCTTTGCAGCTGATGTTCGAAGGGTGGCGTGCCGTGACCGGGCGGCCGCCGGCGCTGGTGGGTGGGCTGCAAGCCTTCGGATCCCTGGAGGAGCATACCGAGCAGCTGCGGATATGTCTGGACAAGATCTTTAGGCTTTGCGAAATAGTCAAAGCAGACGAAACAGTAAATACCTAAGTACAATACGAAGCGGCACAAATGTGTAGCTCTGTCCTTGAATGCGTAGAAGTCGATTTAAGGTACCTATAATATTGTGCGCGGTTGTCAGTCGTAGGTAAGCGGTGATTGGTTCGCCAGCCCTATTATGTCCCCGGCATTGCACACTTCATTCGCAGCTATTCCCCCCGAATTTCGTTCAAAGCAACAATTTCACGCCGTGACTTATACTAGTAGGTATATGTAAAGTACATCAGCGAAATAAATGTGTTTCCCTCGTCGGGATTCGATCGAACCTACAGTTTGGCAATCAGTCAAAATTTGATAATTTTTTATTCACTCATGAAATCAAAGAGTGTCCACTGCTGGACAGAGGAGACCCGTGCCCAACAGTGGGACAATAGAAAGGGTTGTGGTGGTAGTCGAAAGTCAAGGTAATCTACAACCATGTCTTGGTATTCATTTTGTTTTAACTTTTTGTTAAAAGATGTCGTCATTCGACGGTGTGAGCGCGCCGGTGCTTCCAGAAGTGGCACTACTGGATTTCCTGCTTCAGTCGCAACACATTCTAGATCTCCGTCAAGTTGTCCACTTGCATCGACGCGTGGATGATTACATATTCTATTTCGGTAAGTTTATCGTTGATACCCATAATTGGTAGCCCAGAATTCAGTCATTCTCTCTAAAATGCGGCCTATAAATTCCCGGACTGTTCTAACTTTAGTACCATACCAACCAATCACTTTTGTAACTACATACTTGTAACATATATATGCGTTCTAGTCTCAATGAATTTTTAAATTCCTCGTGTGACAGTGAGGAAAAACATCGTAAAGAGAACTAAGCCTGAATTTTCTCTGTAATTTTTTTGATGTCCTGGAATGAGTCAGTTAAAATCTTTCTTATAATGAGAAGCTGATCGTTGTAATATAAGCAAATCAACACTGGAATAAGGTAGAATTGGCTTGCGGTTGTTGGTCATTAGCTTTATGCCAAGTGCTTGTTTGTCCATAGGTAGGTACCAAGATATCTACCAGCCATAATATCATCCTATACTCTAGGAGAAGTTTAAACCACTTACTAACCCTTAAACATTAGAAAATCCTAGCTCAGTAATGGCTCGGTGATAGATTGTGCTCATATGAATGTATTTTTGTCAAATAACAGAAAAAGTATGGCCGCTTCCGACGCATTTCACTCCGCGGTTGCTTTACAAGCTGAAGATAGACGACTCGTTCGTGGAGCCACTTCCCGTGATGCCGTGGGAGCAAGTCAAGAAGGAGGTGGGCGAAGATGAAGAACGAGAGGAACAGAGTGGAAGTTCCAGTGACTAGCATTAAGTAACCAAGTCACTATTATTATGTTAACAGTACAGTCAACTCCTACATTGGCGTACCAACTTGTAACCAGTTTAGTTAAGTAGTCGATTTGACAGTGTGAAACGAAATTAAACTTGCAATATCAATTCATAATCACGAATCATTTAGCAATGAAGAATTATATACATATATATTTTCTAATAATAAATACATTATATAAAAAAAGTATTGGGAAATAAAAATATTGTAAAGAAAAATAACTGTTCTTTAGTCCCTACCTACCTAATATCTTCAAGTTGGAATATTATCTTTGAAAAATTAAGGAATGAATAATTTGATTAAAACTACTAATTTTATACCTACCTTCTTCAGTAAGTGGCGTATTGACTTAATTCGAAACTAAAACGGTAAAATTATCGATCATAAATAGATGGGTTATGATGATTATGATACACTACCATGTCATTTCTTTTAATTACTGCATATTACCATCATACAATGTACTGTTTGAACATGAACTATAATATTAACAACCTTAACTATGTACTTACCTCCCTATTTATATAATACTTTTTGTTTAATCAATGCGAAGTAACTATGGATATTGTTATGCCAATTTAAAGGTTTCTATAGTGATGTACATTTACAAATTTAGTAGTGGATTACGCCCATTTCAAATGTATACGTAGCTTTTCACAGTCAGCCATGGAAAACATTGAAAAAAAGAATAAATCAAGAAAAAAAAATAACAAAAAGCCCATCTCAAATATTAAACTTCCACCTATAGACCAGGATTGTGATGTTCGAACTATAACTAACGTGGATCCTGATTTCTTCTCATTAGTCGAAGGAAGGCCAATTAGACCCAATTTGTCTATGTTTAAATACAAGCAAAATGTTAAAAATATTGCTTTAAAGAGGACACTCCAAGGATTTCTTACCGATGAAATTTTAAGAATTACCCGAGAAATTGAAACTGAAAGAAAAATTTACAAAACCGCATCAAAACACTTTGAAGAGTATCAGTACAGCTTCGATAAATTCTTGGCAGATGACAACAACAAAACTATTGCTATCATGCAGAAGTCAGATAGTTTGGCTAAAGAGTTGGTAAACCAAACTGAAGAACATAAGAAAGCTAACTATGAACTAGCGTCGTTAAAATCAAAATTGCTATATATTAATGAGACTTTCCAAATCATGTTGTCATTTCAAATATTTCTTCATAAAGCAGCACCAATTTTGTGGCAACAAAGCCAAAATATAGACCTTATAAAGGGAAATATGGAAATTTTTACCGTTGATAATGATATATTTCGCGAAATGGACAAAGATTTAATACATGACAGACTGAAGAAATTACCCCCACCATACCTTTATTTTCAAAATCCGGAGCAACTGCTAACTATTTTTGGTTTAATGGAAAAACAAAATTTGAATTATTTACTGGCAACGGAGGAGCTTAATTCTCAAAAAAAACAATTTTTGAAGTGTGGTCATCAATTGAGACAATCATTATCTTATGAATTGGACTTCATTAAACAAAAGGTAGGTTTATTATCGTGTTATTGTCAGATTGTTTTTCAATACAATAGAAAGGTACATTAATATACTTACTCAAAACAAATTTATGTTTTTACAGATGAATGAGATACAAAAAGTGATTACATGGAATGAGGATCGCGAAAAAGAACTAAAAGAAGCATTTTTCAAAATTTTGGAAGGAAAGCTTCAAAAAGTAGTATCATCTGAGTTGGTGCTTCAAATTTATAACTACGTAGAGTTTGCCTATGAACAGTTAATTTCTCCAAACGATACACGTCTAGGTCCATTAGATATGACCTTAGCACTTGAAAGAGAATTCAATAATTTAATGTTAGATCTATCGGCATTCAATTTAGATGATATAAAAGCTGTTGAAAATGAAACTTATGAGCAAGGAGCTCAAGAAGTAAAAAATGCACAGAATGCAAACAAATTATTAAAAGATGTAAACAAATTAAGCAGACGATTAAAATCTTCGTATGCACCCTCAAGAGCAAAACATTAGTTAAAATATATCTTTCTATATACGAGTACATATGTAATTCATTTCGAGCACCACCATGAGTTTTTTTCATTTAAGTCTGGAATTATCAATGCCTCTATCTTTGGGAGCCACCACCTATATAATAGTAATTTGGTTATCTTATAACATAAAATAACGAAAAATAAAAAAATAACGTTATAAGAAAATGTCTGCGTTGCTAAGGTCTTATTTCACATCCTTGTTTCTATAATAAAATTCTGGCGATCTAAAAACTGATCACATGTAATTCTGACATTGATTGTAACATCGAATACTTCATAGAAGTGTCATTCATTTCAATTCTGCTAAAAATTTAATATACATTAAAAAGAGTACTTATTTTATTTTTTATATTTACACGGTGATAATGTCTTGCTTAAAAGAAGAGCGTAAGCCTATGGTTCCACTGAAGACATTGGATATAATTTTTAGGCGTCGATATGTACCAAATACTCAACATTATTTTGCTAATCGTATACATGCCGTTAAAGAAGGCACGCAAAAGAAAAAGCTTTCCTCGCCGTTCCATTTACCAAGATCCGAAAAATTGCTTTCATATATAAAGTACAGTGATCGTAAAGAAAAGTTAATTACCAGGAATAGATTAGGTCAGCCTTTACACTTAAAAGATAATTTAAGAATTGCTGCCACCAGGGATATTTCAGAAAGGCTTTTTCTAGAGGAGCCAACTGATGATGTGAGGGCAGTAGTTGAAATCCATCCTGAGTTCTATACAGTTATTGAGGGTCGTCCCTTGCGTTGTTTCGATGATATAAAAGTATATGTTAACAACATTAGGAGCTATGCTATGAATCGTCAACAAATAGGATATCGTCGAGACCTTATTATGAAAATAGAACAAAGTTTAGCTGAAGAAGTTAAAGAACATGATGATATTTTAAATAACTTTAAACATCATGTGAAAGATTTTCAAAAGTTCCTAACAGAGGATTATAAGAAATCGTGTGTTAAGGTCTCAAAAGCAGAAAAAGTAAACGCAGAATTAATTACAAAAAATTCAGAGTTTCTTGGATATGTGTCCAAGTTGACTATTTTAAATAACATATTATTTAAATTAGATGCTATACGAAATGTACTTAAAATATACCGAAGCTTTTTAATATTTGTTGCCCCTCTACAATGGAGGCAGCAATATGATGAAAATTTAAAAGACAGAATCCAATCGATACAATTTGATGCCGGAGAGTTTACTACCGATAACGATTTAGTTGAGACTATGGATATTGATAAAATGGTTGAAATGGCTAAAATTGAACTTGCAGATCCATATCCAGCGCATTTGTATTTCAAAGAACCAGAACAAATTATGTATTTATTTCGTACAATGGAGTTACAGAGTCGAGAGTACTTAATACAGCTTTCTAAAACCGTTGGTCCCTATAGACTCTTACAAGAGAGAATCAAACAGCTCAAACATGCTACAAAACAAGAACTGGATTATTTTCAATATTATATTGATCACATTAATAATGAAATCGCCAGAGAAAATTATAATGAGAACAATTTACAACAAAAGTTCTTCAGAATTTTAAACACGTCCTTTTATGATACTGTAGCCAGCCCTAGTACACTTAAGCTTAAGATTTGTATCGAATACGTTTATGAACAAGTTTTCGGTAAGTGCGAGGAGGGACATCAGAGTTTACAAGACCCAATGAAAATTTTAGAAGTTATGTATGAAGATTATAATTTACGATTGGATTCCCTAGACTTTAAGATTGTGAACCAAGCGAAACATGATTTCTTTGCACAAGATTTGAAGACGATGAGAGATGCATACAAAGCTGAGCGAGAACTGAGAGCTTTTCGTGAGATGACAAATGCTATGAATAAAGCCTTCTTACCACCAGCCAAATATACCAGACCAGAGTTTAAAAAGTTTATGGATAAAAAAAGTAGAATGGCAGTAGCAATAGCCGAGAGAAGAAAATCTGAAATACAAAGTGGCCAACGTACAAAACCAAAAAAATATAAAATTAGTCCCGAAGAAAAAGATGGATTGTTAATGTTCACTAATTGGTGTGAAGGAACGAATCCCGGACCTTTTCTAAAAGAGTATTATGATATTATCAAACCAGCCTTCGAGTGGGTACCTCGTAAATCTGTATTGCTATAAAATTTTATACATAGGTACATAGTATGTTTGCTTTTGAAATCGTGAAATAGGTATATTGATTTTTTTTAAACAATATTTTTTAAATAAACTATGTTCATTTCTAGTTGGTCACGTTTTATTTTTGACTATGTTTGATAGATTTTAATCTATATTATATTGTAATTTATTAAAGCTGGTTAGCTTGTTCACGGTAATGTGATACTTTCGAGAATTTTAAAACGATGTTTAAAAATAAGGTAAAAAAGCCTGCGAGCAGTGTTGAGCGTATAGTTACGCAAGATTATTCTTTACCGGTCAATTTCCTGAAACGATCAGAGTTACTTTTACCGTATAAGTCGTTTGTAAAGAGGCAAGATAAAGAAAAATTTATAAAACACCAAGAAATAAGAGTTTGTGAAAGATATAAAGTTCATAACATAGAAGTACTAAAAGAAGTGAAGAAAGTCGATGATACTTTGGCTAATGTGAAGGCAGTCACCGATAATGATGAGGAGTTTTTTAACATTGTAAATGGAAGACCATTAATTCACTGTATACCACTTTACAAATCACTAAAAAACATATGGAATAATCCCCTTCGAACACTGCAAGATATTGGTTTTAAAAGAGATATTATTTTAAATATTGATATGAATTTTCGGATGGAAAAAGAAACCTATGATTTAAGCATAAGAAGGTTATCTGAACAAGCCAAAATTTTCGACAAATTCATAATGGAAGACTATCAAAGCTCAATGAGACTTTTAAATGAAGGTGAGAAATTAAACGTTAAACTAGATACTAAAATTGCTGAATTACAAAGTTTAGCTGATCAAAGCTTTACCATAATGTCGCGGCTACTAACACTTGATTATAAATACGGCTTACAACAAAAGTACGGAAGGTTTCTTTACTATCTTTCTCCTCCAATATGGCGTTCTAACCATAGAGAGTTTGCAAGGTCAATCGAAATAGAAGCCAAAGGGTTTGATTTTGGAAAATCGGGTGAAGAGGAAACCTTTTCCGATATTTTCGAAAAAATGCGCAGAAAATGTCTTATGTCTCCCATCAAACCTGTGTTGTATTTTAATCGCCCACAAGATTTGATTGATGTTTTCAATGGAATGGAAGAACAACAAGTTTATCATATTAGTCACAAAAAGCAAATAATCCCTCATATGACCTCAGTCAAAAAAGGAATACGGCTATTAAAACAAAAAATTGATCAAGACAGCGCAGTTGTTACAGCCTCTATAGAGGGGTTTAAAAACCTTCTTGCATTTTATGAAGAGCGTAGCTTTCAGTTGGAAACACAGTTTTTTAAAATATTAAATGGTCTATTTTTCAAATCGATTGGTACTATGGACGTTTTAAAATTTATGCTTCATCTGGAATTTTGCTATGAAAAGGTTTTTCACGAGAAACCAATGAATTTAGATATGGTTACCATGGCCGAAGCAATTGAAAAGTCTTATATGGATTATTCAAAAAAGCTAGATTCAATACAGAATGAAACGGTACGATCAGCTATGAAGAAATGCATGTATTTAAGCAATATGAAAATAGTAAGAGCAAAAAAAGCAACTAAAGAATTACGTCTTTTTAACAGGCTAGAACACGAGTTACTTCGAGCTCATAATCTTAATTTTCAAGAAAAAAATATGCCTTCTAAAAACCTTTCTAAACAAGCATCGAATGACAATGTATCTAACTCTCGTAAATGCAAAATTAGTATACAAAGTTTAAATGATGTTCATTTGGAATATCTGACCTTGTTTACAGATTGGACTAAAACGGATGATCCTGCTTTGTATCTACGAAGTCTTCAAGAAAAATCAATAACCGAATAAGGAAAATAAATTTTTGGGTAGTTCGGATAAAAAAGCATTGTTTCACCATAAAACTGAATATAATTTTATACGTGTGATGTATACATAATAAAACAAATACCTTTGTAACAAAATGTATATTATCTACTCATATAAATGTTTGGTATCTTGGTATTGACGAATATCTATTTGGAATTTACATATTTACAAGATGAGTAACATAAACTCTGGTAAAAGCTTTATTATTACATAGGGGTTTACATTTACCTTATATTATTCCACTATATGTTAATAAATATATATCTACGAATACACCATCTATAAACAAATCATTTTTAAAATTATTTTTATGTTTATAACAAAAATGTGCTTGTAAAGTAATATATAAAAAGATTTGTTATAAATGAGGTTCGTTGAAATTAACATTATTTATGGATTCTTTTTGCAGATTACATTTTGGGAAAACATCTACAGCATCTATTTACATCATATTTACAAACACAAAGCCTTCTTAACGATGAAGTACAGCCTCTATGAACATAAAAGTTTCTAATATATAACCAATAAGTGCCCAGAAATATTTTTAAGACTTTCAAACAATTCAATAAAAAACGACACGTTTAATTGTTCATTAAGTGTAGACGTTAAGTTCCAGTTATTACACGATAAATTATCATGATTAAAAGTACTATTCTAATAACATTTATGAATTTAAGCTGTCTTTATTTCTAAGTCACTCATCAGGGTCACAATAAAAATGCCTTAAATATCTTTAGTCTAACACTGTATCAAACTGTGTAACACTAATTAATGGCCACACAGAATCTTGTGAGCCACAATAAATCGTACATATTCAATGAATATCCACTCGTATGTGCATTTTATAGATGATGGTTATTTATTCTTTGTAGAATTCTTTACATGTAATTTATGTTTACAAACATCAATATATGAAGTGTTAGAAAAAGTAGATGGATTATACATATATGCTCTAATAGTGGCACACGAAATCTGATTTGTGCACGTCTTGCTTTATTTCTTGTTAGTACGTGACTTATTCTTATAGACTAACTAGTGGACGCCCGCAGCTTCGCACGCGTGCAATTAGAGATAATAATAGATTCTTCTTAACGCGTTAACTTTAGCTCCACAAATTTGTAATGAATCCGTAAATGTGTTATTTTTATATATGTTATGTTGATTGTTGATTTTACACCCTTAAGGATAACATTTTTACAAACTTTGAATGCTATATTTACCTATTTATATTTAATCAACAGCCTGAAATATAAATTTTATGCTTCTAGTTCTGAAAATGACAATACTTTCATACAACCTTTCATCCCCCTTTTCATCCCTTTGCAACACTTTTTTCCAATTAAAAAGTAGCCATGTCCTTTTTCAGGCTCTAGACTATCTGTGTACCAAATTTCATTGAAGTCGGTTCGGTAGTTTTGGCGTGAAAGCGAGACAGACAGACAGACAGAGTTACTTTCGCATTTATATTATTAAAAATTATGGATATAACATAATGTGCCATTTGCTAGTACTGAGTTTTATAAAAAAACACGTATCTACCTCTTTTTTAACACTTCATACAATAACAATGTTTCTATACATAATAATTTACATCTGGCGTAGTTGTGTGTACCTAACCATTCGGCTTACCTAGCTATTTTCATATGAAAATGACTAGTTGTTAAAATCAATTATATCAAAATATCATTCGTTTCCTCCAAATGTTCAGTATAATTTGAGCAATGTAATGATGGAAATAATACTTCATAAGACTGTTTGTATAATTATCTAGATTTAAAACAATATTTGGTGTTTCTCTCTTGGAGACCTGGAAACGTCTTTCTTTTGTACGCTAACACTCGAAACTTGGTGTGTCGTAAAGCTTCTTGTGCCGGTACTAATTGTTTATCTGACGCGTTTTTTTTGTAGCTTCGCTAGCTTTCTTCTCTTGAGTATCATCTCGTAGAGGGCCTCGAGGCCCTCGTGAAGTCCCTCACCGGTGATGGCACAAGCCGGCTGGACGTGCCACGCGTGGGACTCTCGCGAGCCATGCGGGGAAGAGACTAGTTCATGTAAGCCCAATAGTTTCTCCAACTCTCGAGGTTCCTTCGCCCCGGGCAGGTCTTGTTTATTAGCAAGCACTAGAATCGGCACCCCCGTATTATCGGGAGACTTCGCCGTACGGATCAGCTCCATTTTGGCTTCTTCCATTCTTTCAACGTCGACAGAATCCAATACGAAAATTATACCGTCGGTGCACCTGGTGTACGATTTCCATAGGGGCCGGAGTTTTTCCTGTCCACCGACATCCCATACGAGAAAGTTGACTCCTTTGGATTTTCCGATGGTGCCCTTTACTTTCTCGCAGTTAAAGCCGATAGTGGGGACGGTGTTAAGATATTGGTCGAACTTGAGCCGGTAGAGCGCAGTAGTTTTACCAGCGGAGTCGAGGCCGAGCATCACCACGTGGAGCGTGCCTTGGGTGGAAGGCAGCGCGTCGAGCAGGCTCGAATTCTTGCCCATGTTTGCACCCATGCTGCTGCGCCGCCCGACTATCTGACGCTTTCATCTGAACGCAGCATCATGAGCAGTGGCCTTTTCCTGAAATAACAAAAATAAACTTTTGAAAATGTGTTATCAGCGTTTATTTTATAACTGTAGATAATATATTGCAAGCTTTCCGTCGCGAGCATCATCATAATATTCACCCGTGACAAATATGCATTTGAAAAGTGGGTTTATTTTTTAATTTATTCTGTACGTACGAGTATCTCTACGTAAGCTACCTCCTCTACCTGATTAAATATCAAGTACCATTATGGGTATTATACCTATGATAGGAGCCTGCTTTTGTTATGCTCGTGGTCGACTTCGTATTTTTACGAAAATTGAGTATGAAAATGTTAAAGAATGCAGTTTTACCGCTACCGACCCCGAGGGAAATAAATACTAGTAATGTTATCAGGAGCAAGGTCGATTTGAGTTAAGTTCAGGCCTTGTGTAATGTAATGTAAAGTAATGTATGTACGTATATAATATGTGATAATAAAATTTACAAAAACCCTGTTTATAGTTGGTTAAGCCACGGAGGCTTAAGTAAACCAGTAGTCTGCTTGGCCCTTATTTTGAAATCCACAGCCGCGGCTGTTTGTCACTGACCTCGTGCCCTTTCACTAATTCTTTAGTACCTAAATCAAACATAATTTTCATGGAGTTTCGAAGATACGACATAATGTATGAACGTGTGCATTAAAACAGCATAGAAATACAAATTAAGTCCTATTGCAGTAGTGACTATTCCTTTTTATGTAAAGGTCAGAATTCTTGTTCTTGTCGGTTCGTGGGAAATAGAAACTTCATCGCCTGCTCTTTTTTACAACACACTATAGTAGGTTTGGTTAATAATAGAAACGAATACTTATGTAGTTACTTCATCCACATCCATCCATGAAATTTTTGTAGAAAATAAAAATTATTTTGGAGACTTGGGGAATTAAATGTTTTCTTATTTATTATGCTGTTTTAATAAAATTAATGTCTTAGTATTAAGACTGTGCATCGCTTAACCGCTAGAAAAAGTCCTTATTTTTGTACATTGACAATGTTTCTTGTTGTAGTTACATATCCCTCAACACGTATAACAATAAAACGCGTATAAATGCTATATGTATAGGTTAATGATATTAAATTTTTCATCAACACAAACAGACATCCGTTAATGGGCAGTTATTAAGTATAGCAATATTTTGTTCCGTAAAACATGCAACAATGGCTAAAAATTTAAGAAATCTTAAATATTGTTTGTTATTTACTTTGATTACAATAATATAAAATTTTCTAATCAGTTTTCAAAAAAAATAATAAAAAAATATTTCTACTCGGTTCATGGATGCTAAATTGTGTTGTCTAGGCCTACTGCGGGGGTGTGAATGTGTAACGTTAACACACGCGGTGGATAAACATATAAGGTACCTACTACGGTTTGAGTTAAACCAAATTTTTAATAAGGGCTTGTGTTTTCAAAATTTTGAAGTGAACGTCTTTGTATGGAGAGGCCATAAGAGATGCCACTTGTTATCCTTTCACTATTGCGTTACTTCTAGACGTAATTTGGCCACATCAAGATGTTTGCAACGGCTCGTTTTATTATTAAACCAAACTCAGATCAGGGCCATGATCAGGATTGGCTGATCCATCCCCAAGATGTGTCCATTCATCATCCTCCTTTCTCAATTGAATTTATAATCAATTTAATAATTTGGGCAAGAGATCAGGGTTTCAAATCTAATAAACTTAACTTAAGTACCTATGTATGTTGGTTGTAACTTGTATGTATATTATTAAAATGTATCATCTGATATAAAATACTGAAGTTCAAGGATGGTTTTTACGGCGAGAAAAATTTGAAAATTCATCCCCTAAGGGGGTAAAACGGGAGTGCAAAGTTAGTATGAAGCTTTGCCGTTTTTGAAGTTAGTGAATGTGTAACGCGAGCGAAGCTGCGGGCGTCCACTAGTTATAAATAAAAATGAATCGCAAAATGTGTTGGTAAGCGCATAACTCAACAACGCCTGGACCAATTTGGCCAATTCTTTTTTTAAATGTTCGTTGAAGTTCAAGGATGGTTTTTACGGCGAGAAAAATTTGAAAATTCATCCCCTAAGGGGGTAAAACGGGGGTGCAAAGTTAGTATGAAGCTTTGCCGTTTTTGAAGTTAGTGAATGTGTAACGCGAGCGAAGCTGCGGGCGTCCACTAGTTTATAATAATTATGAATAGACCTAATATGTACCTATGTAGGTATATAGATTGTACGCCGATGCAGGGCGACTTTATTTATTTATTTATATGCTCATGTACACGACAAACAACAAAAATACCAGAATAAATAGTAATTTAGTACATTGGTCCTGCATAATCAAAAATGAAATCTCTGCTTTTTGTCTGCTATCAATAAATTCTCTTAATTCCCTATAATTAAACCTTGTCTTCATAATGAAAATTATGTGAATGAATATTCGTGCTGCATATTGACTCTCGGTTTGTATGTTAGAAATTATTAGGATATCTGTTGGAGGCGTAGGTATCTGTAATTAGTGCACTGGCAATCTAGCCCCTCTCTTTGTCGTCTAGCTCAGCTCAGCTGTGGATCAATACATTCCTCAAGTATCTGCTGGTATACAAAGAGGTTACGTGTAGGACCATTGACTAGCTAGTTACCAAAAGAAAAAAGATGAATGTGACCAAATTGGTCAGCGTCGTTGGTCTAGTGGTTGCAAACGTGACTGCTTAGCTATAGGTCCGGGGTTTAATCCCCTGTTCGAGCAGTTTCATTCAACCTACAACTGGGAATTTCATTTTCTAACTTGAAATTCCCAGTTGTAGGTTTCTTTGTCACAGTTGTCATTGGCAGCAGCAGATATGTTGTGCAATTATTGATAACTTACAATAAATTAATTAAAACAATTATAATGTAGTAAACATATTAATAAACTATCGTTGTGTGTTTCTTTTCAAATATTCGAGGTCATATTAATCGCAAGTGGGAACGGCAACGGACCGAAGTCTTTCAACCTGTTTGTCTCGAAAAACCCGAATGGCTACTTTTGTTTTTATTCGACCGACTTAACATATTTGTATGGTGGTGTGTGACCCCAAATGAACCTAATACATTCGTTTCCTTAATACTATTACTTTCATAGGTATTCTGTGCCCGCACTGTACTAAAGGTAGATAACAAGACGTAGCGTCCATAGCCCAATGGCCCGCATTGATTCAATGTGATCGAAAGAGGGAGCGGTCGGTTTGTGAATGGGTGACCGCTAGTGGCAAAAAATTATAGATGCTACCGTGCTTCGGAGGGCACATTAAATCGTTGGTCCCGGTTGTTTTCAATGTTGAAAACAGACGTTAGGCCTTGTCGAAGACCTACGGGTGGCTTGATAGCATTCAACACTGGGTTGGCCACTAACCCCTCCACCAATTCGCATTGGAGCAGCGTGGTGGAGTATGCTCTAGACCTCCCGCAGGTTTGTCTGTGGGGGAGACCTGTGCCCAGCAGTGGGACATCTATGGGTTGCAGCTTAGCTAAGCTTAGATGACAAGACGAACTAAAGCTTCAGTTTCTATCAAAATTCCGAATCAAAAAAAGCAGAATAACATTGTTGATACTTAGATATATTTTTGGAATACGTATTATAGTGACTACTAACTAGTGACAATTGGGATTAAGACTACATAGAAAGTTTCAATATAGTTGCAACTATTAGATGGTCCTAATGTTTTCATAACAATTACATAAGCAACTTGAATTAACGACAGAAAAGTATGCCTAGATCAAAGCGAACTACAGTAAGTAGATTACATTTCCCATACAAACAAAAGGGCCACCCAGCAGGGTACAATACAACCGATATCATTAGTGGTTTCTAAGTAACGATCGTGTAGTGGATAGATCTCGTTACGGAATGAAGCCTTTGTCGGGGGTCAATAGAGTGGAGAAAGTACGTATGAGTCGGCCCTTTACTTTCTCTGCTTGCCCTTAGGGCGTATTTGATGTTAGTCGCTTAATGAGATTGTTTAATTCTGTGGGAGCTGACTGCGGGTGCTGACGGCGAAACCGCCTTGCGCCAGCGCCATATTAATTAAATGTGAATTAATATATGAATTATAGGTATATGATTATATATATTATATTATTTCATATTTTAATTAAATATTCAAACATTCACCATGCCAAGTGCCATGTCGTACCGAGACTGACTGTGACTGTGTGGGGCTTTGTCAAGTCATATCCTTCAAATTCTGATATATAATGCACAAGTATTAAGTATTTATTTAAGTATTTAATTTAAAGCAGCAGTTGATGTGGGCTAGAGACATAGGTAGTTTAACATTACAATATAGAATAGGTAGTTCTATTGATCATCCACCTGTCTAACTAGACTTAATCTTCTTCATCGAAACTTCTTGGATTAAAGGCTATTATCAATTTGAGCCCACATTGTCATTAATAATGAGCACTAATATTTGGGAAATTTTGTCATCAATATTTTTATTATACTACTGTTACTTACCTTAAAACTATATAGGCAGGCTTTAAACACCAGGGGCATAGGAGGACTTCATTACGTACGATGTCTATTGTCCCAGTTTATCTCGAATTTCTGTATTCTGAGTCTCGGTAGTATTATCAGAAATGGTTTTATGTACGGCCATTGCATAAATCTGAACAACACTGAATACATGAACGCGGTTGGAAGTGTGATAGGGGGTGAGGAAATGCTTGCTGGATTTGTGCTTCGGGTAGATACTATCATTAGGAATGTTAAATTTTTATGTAGGCCATAAGATGCCCTTTAAATTTCCAAAAGGTGTTCGGATTGAGTCAATAGTTGGCCACCCTACCAAAGCCAAGCTCTTGTTATGATTTGTAGCCGCAATTTAGTTGCAACCAAGTCTTCAAATCATTATTGAAAACCTAGACCACCCGGGTCAAACCGGAGAGCTAAATCAAAATCCTTGATCATCAATTGCTTTTGTTTATCAAGTACTGTCCAATCATACCGATCTGTCAAAATTCATCAACGATACATCGCGAGTGACAACCCTAAGTCCAGTTACACGTTCCGCTAGCCAGCCTGGTATTTGGTGCACAGGTCTGCGATGCGTACGGCAATGGCCCTGGCCCAACGCGGCCCAGATGCCAGATAGCGACAATAACCAGCTGAGGGCCCACTTCCGCCATATATCAAGTCTGGTAAGGACAGTAATGTCTTCCGTTTAGAACGTTCCCCTTAACTTTTATGTGTACACATTACGGAATTCAATGCTATATTGGGATTAAGATTCAGGTCTACGACAAACGGGGCAATCAGTCTGCCGATTGACATCGTGAATTATTTATAGGCTCTATTTCGTTTAGTTATAGAGTTATAATGCAATTTAACATTATTTGTGTATTCGGGTCATTTCGGGTCTGTTATTACTTTCTTGATTAAATGTACACGGAAATTTTGAATGTGTCACTTACATATTTGACATGAACATATCTACAAATTCTATTACAAGTGTTTTGCTTTTATTAATATGGAATTTGTGTGCTGAGACCAAGATTTCGATATAACAATACCTACGTTTTGTAACACGATTAAAGTGACCAGGTCTCTGGAACTGGGTGCTCCTTGAAATATCTGCAACAAAAATAAATATTTATTAGTACATACCTTATCATTAAAATCTTTCAAGTATTTAACGTTATTCTTTAAAGTAATTGACGGTATCCTGCATGAAATTCTGGAAAATGACTGATGCCATTATTGATGATTTTTAACTTTTAATTACGTTGCGATAAATCAAATTGTAATAATAAAATGTCTTTTTTTTGGTTACTTTGATCCTTAAACAAGTTCATTTTCATCCAGAGTTATAAAGAAATATTAGGTACATATCATTTCTTTAGAATTTGATTATACATGTGTAATGTTAATGGATTCTTATTGTTTTCTTATTATTATAAATGTATTTCTAGTAAAATCTAGTAGTATGTTTATTAGCATTAATGGAAAAAATATAAAAACCAATTTCGTTGATTTACCTGAGAAAAGCTATTGTTTTTGTGATTTTTTTGTATTGTAGGATGTGTACCTAACCTGAACAAGATATATTAACAATATGGAAATACATATAACAATACTCCTTTAACTTTTTTGCTCTTAAAATGCATCATATTACAATTATTCGTCAAAATACATATAATATGCTACCAAAGTAAAAAAGAAAAAATAATAAAAGATTGCGGTAGTCGATTTCCGTCTGTTTTGCGCGTACCTAAAAAAGTACCTTTTTCCAAAGCGGATTTTAACTTCCTTAGACTATTGTTGTGCGAATTATTGGAAGACGTGGTTTTTCCACAAGCATTTTTTTCAGTAAGATTATTATAATCACGAATAGAGAATGCGGAAAAGTATATAGAAGAGACAAAAATAATTTAGACGGTACCGTATGTAAGTACAAGTTTCTTTTATAAAAAAGCGTCATGTTGTTAAGGTAGTAAGTCCGTCTATTCTAAAATTTCGAAATCAATCGATATGGTGTGGAAATAATTTAGCATGAGAACCTATACCAACTTAATTTGATGATATAAAATTTAAAAAAAGAAGAAAATAAATGTAATTACAATCATTACCTACATAAATACCGTTCCATACCAATTATTATTGCATTCAATGAATAATTGTTTAATAGCCGCACGTAATAATAGCTATAGTTCGACCAGTGAAGAATGAAAAAATAAAGTTGTCATCACGTGAAATAAGTTGTCAATAAATGGACTGCTTATGGGTTGAATGGGTTTGTCTTAGAAAGCTAAGCTTTCTGGTTTGGTCATAGATATGAAAGTAGAGTAAGAAATAGCAACTTGCTCAGTTGATTTAGTGCCTATTGACTATCTGATATTTTTCCGGCATCATTAATGTATCTAGTCTAGGGGCCGTAGTTTTTAATCTTATTCACATACGAAAATCGCCAAACCGTCTACGAATTCACTGAGGGCGTCTTATTTAACGAGTGTGGTCCGTACCACGTAGATGTCATTTGCAGTGTTTCATTTTTACTTTTCTTAAGCCTATAATTAACTTGTTTTAATATATATTATAATAATTAATTAATTAAATTTAATTAATTACCTAATTAATTAATATATACAATTATTTTTATATTTTTATTTTACATACGTTGCCGTGTGTATCAATTGTAAAAATTTCGTTCTTATAGGCGGTACTGTATTAAATTTACACTTACAAAATATTGATTTGCTTTAAGTAGTAGTAGTAGGTAGTTTGCGATGCATTCGCTGCGACCTATAGACGTCCCACTGCTGGGCACGGGTCTCCCCCACAGACGCAGCTGCGGGAGGTCTAGAGCATACTCCACCACGCTGCTCCAATGCGGATTGGTGAAGGGGTTAGTGGCCAACCCAGTGTCGAATGTTCTCAAGCCACCCGAAGGTCTTCGACAAGGCTTAACGACCTTGAAAACAACCGGGACCGACGGCTTTACGTACCCTCCGAAGCACGGTAGCGTCCATGAAATTTTGCCAGTAGCGGTCACACATCCACAAACCGACCGCGCCCGTCTTTGCTTAACTCTTTCGATCACAATGAATCGACCCGAGCCATTGAGTTATGACCGCTACATAACTGCATTACCTCATTCCAAATATAAACAATCCTTGTGTTTGAAGTCTCGTTCGAAATGCGAGTGGTTATTAAATAAAAGACTGCGAACACTGTAACGAATAGTTAACGGATTCCATTTCATTTTCTGCGCACATCTGGCCATAGAGAATGCATGTAAAAAGTAAACTACTCTACGCTAACTATTATAGCGTTAGTAATTTGCTACACGTGTAGCCTTCACACACATATTTCTCTGTAGTCAATGGAGTCTCAAATGGGTAAAATTTCTCATTTCTCTAAGTTTGCTGCAACGATGCTGGGACTACAATGAGAAGCGCTACTTATAAGTTCGATGCCCTTGTCTGTTGTATTATTTTTTATGTTTTATCCATGATGAATAAAAATTAGTCTTTTCTTTTTTTAAACTCTATTATGAACATTTATTTTTATCGTATCATATCATTAATTCGATTGATTAGATTACAATTAGAAATTCATTCTTAAATATTTATGAACAATAACTAGTTGATAAATCTTACCTGATTAAATTTCTATTTCTGATTTAACTCCTATGTGCAAATGAATTAATACTTTGAAACAATACTTTGAATATCACCGTACTTCCATGGTTAAAATGCATAGATTTATATACATACATATATCCAATCGGTAGAAAAAATAAGTAAAAAGACTGACTATACATAATAAATGTTACTATTTATCGCTCGAAAAGTCAAAATTATGAGTGATTTAGATAATAAAAACCTATAAATATTTCTTGCGCCGGTTCACTTCTCCAATTTCTTCGCGCAAGCACAGAATACTTAATATGGCGCAAGGTTGATGCCACCGAGAAGAACACTATAGACTGTAACATGCATAATATACATACTTTGACTATATTGTATAAACTTGTCTTGTTGAAATTAAAATAATTGCTCTGAAGCATATACAGCATGAAAACGCTTGCTTAATGTTCAGTACATTTTACAAGGCCAATTAAAAGTTTTGCAAGTATTACATTGCTTTTGGTCATGCAATTAGCAAAAATATGCAATTTGAGATATTTTATTAATACTAGTACAATTTACATTAAACTTTACATATTTGAAAAAGTCTTGTAGGTCAATTACAAATCTACTGTTAATTGTTAAGATCCCAACACATATATGTATATAATGTATGGATATAAATTATAATGCCCACACCAATAATAAACAAAAAATTTGTAAAAATGCATTTGACTCACAGCCATGGGTCTCGAATATTACACGCATTAATGAGTGAGGTATGGTCCTGATAATTTCCCGGGTAAAACTGCAAATAAAACGGTCAGAGTAGCGTAGTGATAGCGTCGATCAAAAAAGTCGTACCTCAATGCGAGTTTGTGGACGCAGATATTTGTTTATTATCGCTGCGACCCTTGGACGTCCCACTGCTGGGCACGGGTCTCCCCCACAGACACGGCTGCGGGAGGTCTAGAGCATACTCCATTTATTTATTCCACGCATTTGTTTATTATAATATATCGTATGTAGGTAATACGTCTTATACCATAGCCAATATTTTGAATTTTACCGTCAAAACAATTTGACACAACGATCGTTATAACAGTGTTACACTGGCTAGGAAATTGTTTTCGTTAACTAAGAGACTATGGCGAATACACATAGATATCGTATCGTTACAAAGCGATTGCCACTTGGCCTAAGGTCTAAGCCTCCAGGTCGCTTTATTTTGCTGTCAAAAGGTGATTTTTCTACACGAATCTTTGTACCGACAAAGCAGGCGGGTACAAAGGTTTTTTCTTATAGTATTCATCATCATACATCTTTATAGTATTCGCAAAACCTCTGTTTATTTACAAATATCATCGCATGTCATGAGCAACGGAAACTGTATACGATATTACCGTCTGAAGTATAATTAAACCGAACCTAATGTTCGTTGAACCCGCTACGTGGTTTCTAATCCAAGCGTGATTACAAATGTCGTGACTGACGCGAGTTTTTGTTCCTTAAATATTATGTGAATTATCTACGTCTTCTACTCTACCTGTTATTAAACGAGCTATTCTTGCAAGTTTCAAATTGATTTTAATATTTTTCTTCGCGTCCACTGACTACGGTAATAACCTTAACTTTTTATTACGTTACCTCGTGACGTTATTAACTTGTTAAATACATTTTTTACTAATATTAGGTAGCCGGAACATTAAATAAAACCTGTTATGTATATGGAAATTGATACAGCTCCTACCATTTATGGAGGTAACTATTTTGATAGATATATATATATATATATATATATATATAGATAGAATTTTTCATGTTTGAATTAAACTCGGCTACCATTATTTAAGAATAAATATGTATTGCTTAAAATATGTAGTTACAATGTCATAAAGGCGTCATATTGTTAACACAACCACGTATTTAGGTTTAGTGCTCATGTATTAAAAGAGAATTGCAGCTTTCCAATCGATAGACGGGGACCAACTGAGACGAGGTATATTAATCACTCGGAACCACTTATTTGTGGTGAGTAAACTGCGTCGGGAAAATATGAACCTATAGCCTACATTTAGTGAAAGTCTAACTAACTTGTGAGTTACAACTTACAACCAGGATGTGAAACAAGCGTTGAAGTAGAAATATGAATAAGATAGAAATTGAGAAAATAGTTGAAGAAACAGTTATTCTAGTTACTAACATAATGAGGTAGGGATAAGAGAGAACTAAGGAGGTTGCAGACTCAAATCAATCAAACTTACTATTACCTACTTATTTTTTTTAACTTTGGTTAATCCGTTTATGGAGCTTGGAGTCCAAGCAAGGTTTTTAATGTATTAACAAATATTTTAGATTATTAAAACAAACCTGCTTTTCACTGCACACATTTAAGGAATTAAAACGAAAAGTCAATCAAGTAAAGTGAACATGTTAGCCTTGAACTGCAGCACTTCGATGAGTTCTGTTAATCTCTGTTCAAACAGGGAATTGAATGGAAAGCGAGTGGAAACGAAATTGTCATTTGTGCGGCCACGTGCCCTCGATCACGCTAACGGTGCTAGCCATCGTTCGTGGGGTTTGAGACACGCCGATGAATACCGAGACGTTTTGGCGGCAGGCCATACTGCTATACATTGTAGGTGGTAGAACCTGTGTAAGTGTTACCTTCGCAAGATTTCAGTGTCACTAACTTACGCCTATATTTCCCCGAGAGGCTAGGCAGAGTCACCATAATTCTTTTAGTAGGTGTGATTATACTGAAAGATGTCATGATAGCATCACCATACTATAACCTTTGCATACTACCTGCTGAAGAAAGAAGTTCTATCCACATCCACCGACTGAATTTGTGACAGTTCTCAACTGGTTTGCGTAATTATATTTGTTATGCACATGTGAAAAGTGGAATGAGCTTCCATTTGAGGTTTAATCGGTGAGATTGGAAATTGGATTCTTCAAAAATGGCATTGAAATTGCTCTACTGGAGGACCGATGACTCCTCCGATTTGCTTTGTCCATAAGCCCCGCTGACCATTTTCCATCAGATGGCCACTCATGGATATATCGGCCCTGTATGCTTGTTTGTAAAGGTTTATTATAAGTTATATTATAATATATAAAAAAAGATTTGGTTTTTTTGTCGTCAAAACACCAACCTCAAAAAACCAAATAAATTATTTGGTTTTCGCCATATTCATCATAGATCAAGATCTTGATATTGCTAACAAAACTGTAATTCCGCACATGTAATGCACACAATGTTCCGCACATTCTACATTCCTACCCCGAAAAGTGTTCATTACATAGGATTGGATGCTTACATATTTATCCATATATATAAAAATGTTATGTTGGTTTGTGTACGCTTCAAAATCTCAAAAAGTTCTGCACCGATCGAGCTGAAATTTTAGCATGATATATAATCCGCATCAAGGATTGTTTTTATCTAATTTTTGCATTAGTCACATATCCGCGAAAAATATTGTATATCCACAAGTATTGCAAAATTAAACTTATATGACATGTATTCTTTGTTTTGTTTCTCATTTCGCAACCATTCAATCACAATGTGCCACAGCGAAGCGTGGCAGGGTACAGCTAGTTTATTATATAAAATAATAATAAATTCAAGAAATTCCTCTGTCGGAAACCCTAGTACCACAGGACGTAGGGCAATTAAAGAAACTCTTTATTGTTAGCTTAGCCTTGGCAATTACGTTACGTTCTCTATGCGAAAGAACACCTGTGACCTTAGTTTTTTTTCACTGCCTATTGAAATGCCTCTGCAAATGCTTACAAAATCTGTTGGCTTCGGGTTTATTGTAGTAACTAGCTTATTCTGCGGGTCTGCTCGTGTTAAATTGTTTTCCATACACAACATAAGTTCGATTTTAGTCTAGTCTGAGCAAGCCAAAAAGGCTTTACTTTTGATATTTAATCTAAGAAATAGTTTAAATATAGAAATTAAAGTTTTTTCTGACGGCAAGCAATTCCGAAAACTACCAATAGTAATAAGCAAAATATAGCATTACCCGTAGTTTCGCTGATCAGAATTCAGTCAAATGGATGTTTTTATCAATCAATCGATTCATCTATTAATAATACGGCCTTTCAGATATCTACTTATAATAAATAGTAGCTTTTACCTGCGGCTCTGCCCGCGTGGTCAAAGGGAATTAACAATGACTTGTTTATCATACATGTCACATTTGTGGTGGATGAATAGTGACAGTTCCACGATTAAACGATACGTAGAGGAACCAGAGGTAATGCTGACCGCAGATAAAGTGTACGTACACTGACATACTGGAGCTTTAAGCTAACTTTAATAGAAGTGTGCTACTGTGTGTGTGTGGAACTAAATATCTAGCAAATAACAAAACATCGATATCTTTCCATGGGGATGTTTTACCGCGGTAAAAAGTAGCCTACGTCACTCTCCACCCTCCTCACTATCTCTACACACAAAAACCAAACCATATAATAGCTTCGTTGCGACGTGAAAGCCGGACAAACAAACAAACAAACAAACAAACACACTTTCACATTTATAATATTAGTATGGATTTCTGAGAAACTCAGCCTCAGATATATTAAATCTGCGTTCATGTCTCTGCGTCACCTCATGATCAGTGGGGCCCATCGGGGCTGATCCAATCTCGCGTGACGAAGGGCTGCGGACAGACATATCTGGGTAAGGTTTCAACCAACATTATCTGCGTCACGTCGTGATTACTCGGCGCCTGTCCAGTGCGGATTTATCCTTCCGTATTCGTCCAGCCGCCTAATTCACGTAACTTAACAAGTTCGATTGCAGTGCAGTTGCAGTGAAGTTTCGATCAAAAGTAGACATTCGGTATTCTCTTAGCTTTTGCGAGCGCCGTCAAACACGCTCGCGTGAGGCGAGCGTGTTCGACGGCTGTTTGACGGCAAAATGGTATTCTACTGTTGCGCGTCAAGAAAGCGCGTTCCCGATCGCAGAAAAATCGGTATTCTCCTAAGCATTTGACTTTTAAATGTCATCTCGGTACGAGTTTTTCTGCAGTTTTGTTGACGCTTTCTAGAAGTTACCCATTGGTGCCTTTTGTCGATTAAACGTGTGATAATTGTGGATATTTGAAGTAAGTTTAAGTAAAATTGTATTTCGTAAGTAAAAGATTAATTATTTAATAGACGTTTATCATTTTTAATTGTTAATTATCGTTGTTTTTGAATACAATAAATACCTAACTGATGTAAACTCCTTAGTCAAGAAAAAGTTTATATCCACTTTCGTTTTTTATTGTCATATTATTGTCAACCATCAATGTCGATACTTTTCTGTCAAAATTCTATGTATTATTTTATATAGATAACGATAGAAGATCTAACCTAATTAATTTGATTTGTATCTAGTGAAAATGAGTTTGCGCCTTGGATGGAGGATGTTAGCCTTAGCTAACGAAATTGATGAACGCGATCGCCAGGCTACAGCGCGAACACGCAGGCTAGCGGCTAGCGGCGAATCCTCAGCCTTATCGGAGCATGAGGAGCATATTCACTGAATATCAAGTTCCCGATGACAAGGGAAGCCCGTGATGAAATAAAAAGATGGTACTTATTTCTTTTTTTTACATACTTATCATAATATATTACTCAAAGAGTTACCAATTCAGTTTTTGTTTTTCAGTTTTTATAGGAATTTTAAGCTATCCGGGGTAATTGGCTGTATTGATGGGATCCATGTTGCCATAATAAGACCCAGCCAACATGAGAGATATTGTTAGAGTGTAAACTCAAACTATACTAGACTACATACTTGAAAAAGAAAACGTTGTGATTAGGTTGTCATTAGGAAGTCATATAAAAAAAAAAAACTGTATCAATGTAAAACACGTCGTGTGTGCTCAATAAATTAATTCACAAGAGTAACTTAACGTGTAACGTGTTTCCTTTCTACATGTGCTCCACAATCCAATAGGTTATGGGCCCAGATATTCCTGCGGAGCATTTAGATCGGGAAATTCGGAACAAAAATAAGCACAGAAATTTGGCATATTTTTTGTTCGAAACACGAACGTCGACATGGCTGACGGACATTCGTCTTCGTTTCCAGTTGAAAAATTAAAGGGAAGTAATGATTACCACAACTGGAAATTCGCAATGCGCATGGTGTTGGTGCATGAGAATCTATGGAGCTGCGTGGAATCGGAACCCAAAGAAGGGAAGATGGATGACAAAGAAGAGGCGAAACAAATGAAGGCGCTAGCCAAAATTTGTTTAGGTATTCATTCCTCAGTGTATCCTTACGTAAGGAGCGCAAAAACCGCCTACGAAGCGTGGAACAATTTGAAGAAGGCGTTTGAAGATAGGGGTTTGAGTCGGAGATTGAGCCTTTTAAGGAGTCTCTTCGGATTGAAAATGACTGATTGCGAAAGCATGGACGCATACTTGACGAAGATATCGAAGATCGCTCAGCAATTGTGTGACATCGATTCCGCTTTAGAAGATGATTTTCTTGCTGTGATTATTTTAAGTGGATTACCAGCAGACTATGATCCCTTAATTATTATTATGACTTTGGAACACAGCAACACAAAATTATCAAGTGAAATCGTGAAAAGTAAATTGTTACAGGAACACCAGCGACGCGACGAGAATACCGAGACAGTTACTGCTTTGGTTACAAGGAAGACTATCAAATGTTTTGGATGTAAGGAGCAGGGTCATACACTAAGAAATTGTCCTCGGAAGAAGAGTAGCAAGAGCAAGGAGAAATCGCCCGCGAAGACTGAGACCTTGTTGGCGGCGCTCTCCGTAGCTGTGCGAAGTGACATATGGTGCATTGATTCGGGAGCAACGAATCATATGAGTCACGATAGAAACCTCTTCTGTGATTTTTCTCGAATTACGCCTGTCGAAGTGAATGTTGCGAATGGTGACAAGCTGTCAGCTGTCGGTCAAGGAAAAATCAAACTTCAGTTAAAAGACTCTATAAAATTTATTACTGATGTGTATTTTGTACCTAAGCTTTCAACGAATTTACTTTCGGTAAGCGCTTTAGCTAGAAAAGGTTTTGAGGCTAAATTTGTTGGCAATGGTTGTAAAATTTTTAATAGTAAAAATGAATTGTCAGTCACAGCTAGCCTTGTAAACAATGTTTACCAGTTAGACAACGTGAAACCTTTGACGTGTAATATAGCGTTAGAAAGTGCCGATTCTGCCTCGAGTTCGATTTCAGAGATTGCGGCTACTATCCCAGAGGCTGCTGAGGATCCCTTGGATGTTTCGAACGTGGCAAAGGCTGATGAAAATTCGTGTGAATCCGGAACTGGCATATCGTCGAGTGGAAAAGTGAGTCAAGAAACATGGCACCGACGTCTTGCTCATCTTAACTCGCGTAGTATGTACGCCATGAAGAACGGATTGGCAACAGGTATCGACTATGACGTTACTAATTTTCAGTCATGTGTAGCTTGCGTTGAGGGGAAGCAGTCTAAACTTCCTTTTCCCAAGAAATCTTTCAATAGGTCCAGTGAGGTTTTAGGCCTTATACACAGTGATTTGTGTGGACCGCTACCACAGCCGTCGATTGGAGGTAAAAAGTATTTTTTAACCTTTACCGATGACTATAGTAGGAAAACGTTCGTATATTTTCTGAAATGCAAGTCTGAAGTTTTCGAGCATTTTAAAAATTTCAAAGCTCTCGTGGAAAACCAGACTGATAAGCGCATTAAAATACTGCGAACTGATAACGGAGGTGAATATGTTAACGACTCTTTTCAGGAATACCTAAAGAAGTCAGGTATCGTGCATCAAACCACGGTCCCGCACTCGCCGGCGCAGAACGGAGTCAGCGAGCGCGCCAACCGGACGATCTTGGAGAAAGCGAGATGCATGCTTCAGGATGCAGGTCTAGATAAGAGTTTTTGGGCGGAGGCTGTAAATACAGCAGTCTTTATTAAAAATAGATCTCCCTCGAAAGCTGTCTTGGGATCGACTCCTGAAGAGAAATGGTCTGGTGTTAAGGTTGACGTAAGTCATTTCAAGATCTTTGGGTGTGTGGCATACGCTTTAGTATCACAAAGAAAAAAGTTAGATGCTAAAAGCAAACGGTACATATTCGTCGGTTATTGTGAGAAAACCAAGGGTTACAGACTTATAGACCCTGAATGTAGAACTACATGCATTAAGGCCAGAAACGTAGTTTTCTTTGAAAATCAATTTCATACCAAAGAAAACCTACCTAGTCTTATATCGCGCAGTGGTGTAGTTAGACGTGAAAACCGCATTTTTGAATGGCGATCTACACGAGGATGTTGTGATGCAGCAACGAGAAGGATTTGTTGTAAAGGGGAAGGAAGGTATGATATATAAGTTCCAACAAATCCGTCTATGGTCTGAAGCAAGCAGCTAAGGTATTTGAAGGGGACAATTCATTATAGGTTGAGCTTTGAAAAATCGGGTCTCGTCGGATATTTGGCTACGTGGATGCAGATTGGGCGTCGTGTGAAGTCGATCGCAAATCGTACAGCGGCTTTGTGTTTAAAGTAGGTACCTCAGTTGTCTCTTGGGAGAGTCGGAAACAGAGGACTGTCGCGCTGTCCAGCACCGAGGCAGAATATATGGCACTTTCTGATGCATGTAAGGAGGCTTTGTTTATGCGCACCTTCTTTAATGAATGTCTCAACTTGAAATGTATACCGTTACTACGCAATGACAACCAGTCAGCACAGAGGTTGTGTGAAAATTCGATGTTTCACTCAAGAACGAAACATATCGATGTTCGACATCATTTTATTAGAGATATTGTGAGTAAAAATCTGATTGATGTTGAATATCTCTCCACAAATGAAATGGTGGCAGATATACTGACAAAACCTTTAGTGAAGAACAAATTTGATAGATTTGTTCCGCTGTTAGGCTTACTTAAAGTAAATAGGTAATAATAATAGTATATTATAATAGGTATATGTAATTAAAGTTATAAATATTAATTATTATTTTTTACTTTTAAGTTGCTTTTACTTTTTTAAGTTAAATTAGTTTCTTAGTGTTTTGTCTGTTAATTGTTTCTGTTAGGTTTGTAGCATGTTTTGTGTTTATAGAAATGTTGTGCTGTAACGTTTGGTTTAAGGGCAGGTGTTAGAGTGTAAACTCAAACTATACTAGACTACATACTTGAAAAAGAAAACGTTGTGATTAGGTTGTCATTAGGAAGTCATATAAAAAAAAAAACTGTATCAATGTAAAACACGTCGTGTGTGCTCAATAAATTAATTCACAAGAGTAACTTAACGTGTAACGTGTTTCCTTTCTACATGTGCTCCACAATCCAATAGATATTACATTCGTAAAGGCTATCACTCTCTGAATGTGATGGTTGTATGTATCTTTTTAAAATCAAATATGTATTTATATATATCTGTAAGGTAATAATTCTGGGAATTTGATACTAAAGATATTTTTGTGGGGTAAATAAATTTTACTATCAACTCTTAAAATAGTAGGTATACATTAATAGTAATTTACAATAAAACCATCCATAAATGTTTCAATGTTCTAGGTGACAGTGGCTAGCCATTGAGAAGGAATGCGACGAACGAAGGCGATGGGGATTTCGCTGTATGGCTGGTGTAACCTCTTGTTCACTGTAATAAATTTATTATATGGTTTTAAGATTGTTAAGTAAAAATGTGTTTTATTTCCTTGATATTTAATTTACTTATAGGTACCTACTAATTAGCTCCATCTGTCTCATAGAGACACATTTTATGGGTGTCGAAGACATTCTATAGTCAGAAAAATTACGGTACGGTACTTAGTGGTAATAGGTTAAATATGTTCCCACAATAGAAATCAATAATCAATCTTTAAAGGAGAAACTGACTGACTGACATATCAACGCAGGGCCTAAACTATAAGGGTTAGAAAATTGAAATTTTGCACAGGGGTTCCTTTTATAACGTAGGGGGTGCTCCCCTAATGAAGGATTTTTGAAAATTCACCACCTAAGGGGGTAAAACGGGGGTGCAAAGTTAGTATGAAACTTTGCCGTTTTTGAAGTCAAGTGGGCAACCCGAACGTCGCAAGAACGACGGGCAGACGTCGTTAATGGGTCTAATACTACGCGAGCGAAGCTGCGGGCGTCCACTAGTTACCTTAAATAACATAAATGATATGTTCCCAAAAATCCAATACTTTAAAATAAGTAGGTACCATTCGCAGTCCCCTTGAAGTTTGAATTTTTCAATAGTGACATTAGTGACGCTCTTCTTGTTTTGGCACTTTTATTATTAATTGCATTACGAGGCAAAGAAAATACCTTCATTCTGCCAAATTGAAGAAACATATGACGTTTTTTGTGAAATGAATCACAAATCATTATTTTCTATTATAAGAAATATCATTAAAATCATTATTGGGATATTAAGAAAATATTCTTTCACGTTTTTTAATGGAAAAAGAATCAATTGTATTTGATTATTTATTATGTTTATTTGTTCTCTCATATCACAACACTGACACAGAGTACTAAATAGCAGTAGAAATGTTTGGCCGGCGTGCAGCTTACGTGCAGGAGATGTGAAGTTGACGCGCAGTAGACGTGCAGTAGACGCGCAGTTCAAAAATTACAAGAATACGGTTTAGGCGCTAAGCGTCAACTTGACTGCAACTGCACTGCAACTTAATCGATGCGTCTTAAATTACGTGAATCAGGCTGCAGGGTTAGTGAGTAAAGAGATTCTCGGAAGTGCTAATAACGTTCAAGGGCAAAGGTCTGGAAAAGGTGAATGTATCCTATAGTAAAGGTTGATGATAACCTAGATTAGCACATAGGATTCTTTTATAATGTTATCTTGGGATGCTTTGCGCGTTTATTGGAAAGATATCGGGTACAACAGATGGTGCTTACACTAATTGTTAACTTTATTAAACTGTGGTAAATTATAGGATTATGATGCAATTTAGCAAAGGAGCAAAAAAGTCCCCTGAAACCCGTGGGAATCCTTTCCGTCACTATTTTACTATGGAAAGGTAATAGAAGATTATGAAGATTTATGATTATTGTATGATCTTGTAAGAAGCAATCGGCTACCAAATAACAGCTAAAAACACGAGGAATTACTATCCACGTGTTACACTGGAATATTCAAGCCGGCATAGATCCGTTAGAAAATGTTCCTGTGCACTAGAACCAGTCAATTAGAACGATGTTATGTTGCAGTTAAATTGTAGCGGGATTTACATTATCTTACACACCAACTTACGAGATTCAAATGCACAGTAGTAGTTTGAAGTAGACGCCTATAGTTTCTTACATTGTTTAACTATAGTTTAAACTTTAAAGTATAAAAAGATATAGCCTTTGTCGACGGACTGGTTTTATTTACTGTGGCAGTTTAGTACAACATAACCTCTAAAGATCCTGCGATGATGTAACATAATATTGCATTGTTCGTAAATTCAATGAGTTAGAGCCAGGTTTATTGAGTTCACACCAGATATATGATACAAATGACCTTTAGTAAATCGCGTTACTAAGATGGCACTAGTTGCAGAGGGAGTAGGTACCTAGCTTGTGCAATAAATATGAACAACTCTGATTTATTTTCTTTGGGTGATAGATATCTATATTCATTCTATGCTCGTTCATCTAGTGTTCGCAAGCGCGACTGCTAAGATAGAGGTCCTGTGTTCGATTCCCGGGTCGGGCAACAACTATTGGGTTTTTTTAACTTGAAGTGCCCGGTAGCAGTTCGGAGACTGTATTTGAGCCCAGCTCACCACCTATTACATGTGACCAATAACTGGTGAGAAGTGGGTGTGCAGGTGTGTGCACACCTCCGCCTACACTTTCAGGGAAATACAGGCGTGATTTTATGTTGCAGCAAACGTATGTTTCTATTTCTGCTACTATTTTCTACTTATAAAGCTCGATTAAAGTATTTAAGATACAATTTACATAACAACACGGAAGATCACGATAATATAGAATGTATCCATGCCTCTCGTTTTATATTATGAGTGTGCATGTTTTTGTTTGAGATATATTTTTATATTGAGTAAGTACGCAAGCAGCCGCCTAATTCACGTAACTTAACAAGTTCGATTGCAGTGCAGTTGCAGTGAAGTTCCGATCAAAAGAAGACATTCGGTATTCTCATAGCTTTTGCGAGCGCCGTCAAACACGCTCGCGTGACGCGAGCGTGTTCGACGGCTGTTTGACGGCAAAATGGTATTCTACTGTTGCGCGTCAAGAAAGCGCGTTCTCGATCGCAGAAAAATCGGTATTCTCCTAAGCATTTGACTTTTAAATGTCATCTCGGTACGAGTTTTTCTGCAGTTTTGTTGACGCTTTCTAGAAGTTACCCATTGGTGCCTTTTGTCGATTAAACGTGTGATAATTGTGGATATTTGAAGTAAGTTTAAGTAAAATTGTATTTCGTAAGTAAAAGATTAATTATTTAATAGACGTTTATCATTTTTAATTGTTAATTATCGTTGTTTTTGAATACAATAAATACCTAACTGATGTAAACTCCTTAGTCAAGAAAAAGTTTATATCCACTTTCGTTTTTTATTGTCATATTATTGTCAACCATCAATGTCGATACTTTTCTGTCAAACTTCTATGTATTATTATAAATAGATAACGATAGAAGATCTAACCTAATTAATTTGATTTGTATCTAGTGAAAATGAGTGCGCCTTGGATGGAGGATGTTAGCCTTAGCTAACGAAATTGATGAACGCGATCGCCAGGCTACAGCGCGAACACGCAGGCTAGCGGCTAGCGGCGAATCCTCAGCCTTATCGGAGCATGAGGAGCATATTCACTGAATATCACGTTCCCAATGACAAGGGAAGCCCGTGATGAAATAAAAAGATGGTACTTATTTCTTTTTTTTACATACTTATCATAATATATTACTCAAAGAGTTACCAATTCAGTTTTTGTTTTTCAGTTTTTATAGGAATTTTAAGCTATCCGGGGTAATTGGCTGTATTGATGGGATCCATGTTGCCATAATAAGACCCAGCCAACATGAGAGATATTACATTCGTAAAGGCTATCACTCTCTGAATGTGATGGTTGTATGTATCTTTTTAAAATCAAATATGTATTTATATTTATCTGTAAGGTAATAATTCTGGGAATTTGATACTAAAGATATTTTTGTGGGGTAAATAAATTTTACTATCAACTCTTAAAATAGTATACTTTAATAGTAATTTACAGTAAAACCATCCATAAATGTTTCAATGTTCTAGGTGACAGTGGCTAGCCATTGAGAAGGAATGCGACGAACGAAGGCGATGGGGATTTCGCTGTATGGCTGGTGTAACCTCTTGTTCACTGTAATAAATTTATTATATGGTTTTAAGATTGTTAAGTAAAAATGTGTTTTATTTCCTTGATATTTAATTTACTTATAGGTACCTACTAATTAGCTCCATCTGTCTCATAGAGACACATTTTATGGGTGTCGAAGACATTCTATAGTCAGAAAAATAAATTTAGGTAATGCATTACATGCAATATCACCTAGGTACTTAGTGGTAATAGTTTTAATGTGTACCTACAATAGAAATGAATAATCAATCTTTAAATATAAAAGGAGAAACTGACTGACTGACATATCAACGCAGGGCCTAAACTATAAGGGTTAGAAACTAGAAATTTTGCACAGGGATTCCTTTTATAACGTAGGGGGTGCTCCCCTATAGAAGGATTTTTGAAAATTCACCACCTAAGGGGGTAAAACGGGGGTGCAAAGTTAGTAAGAAACTTTGCCGTTTTTGAAGTCAAGTGGGCAACCCGAACGTGGGCAGACGTCGTTAATGGGTCTAATACTACGCAAGCGAAGCTGCGGGCGTCCACTAGTTACCTTAAATAACATAAATGATAAGTTCCCAAAAATCCAATACTTTAAAATAAGTAGGTACCATTCGCAGTCCCCTTATATAAAATTTCAGTTATATAAAATGTACTCTGTGGTCCCCTTGAAGTTTGAATTTTTCAATAGTGACATTAGTGACGCTCTTCTTGTTTTGACACTTTTATTACTAATTGCATTACGAGGCAAAGAAAATACCTTCATTCTGCCAAATTGAAGAAACATATGACGTTTTTTGTGAAATGAATCACAAATCATTATTTTCTATTATAAGAAATATCATTAAAATCATTATTGGGATATTAAGAAAATATTCTTTCACGTTTTTTAATGGAAAAAGAATCAATTGTATTTGATTATTTAATAGGTTTATTTGTTCTCTCATATCACAACACTGACACAGAGTAATATATAGCAGTGGAAATGTTTGGCTGGCGTGCAGCTTACGTGCAGGAGAAGTGAAGTTGACGCGCAGTAGACGTGCAGTTTACGCGCAGTTCAAAAATTACAAGAATACGGTTTAGACGCTAAGCGTCAACTTGACTGCAACTGCACTGCAACTTAATCGATGCGTCTTAAATTACGTGAATTGGCCTGCATCAGCTGCCGCTAACCGTAATTTACGATAGCGATAAACGTGAGCATGACCAAACTTGGTTAACACTAGAGTCAACAGTTATTTGTACCGATTTACAAATCATTACATCAAATACAATATCATCCAAATGGCACAGGTTTAATTGCAATTACAATATTTTTGCGTACGTCTGTCATGACATTTATGACTGTACGTAAAACGTAGTGATTACTTGCTCAGTGACTGTACGTTTTGATTTTTTCCACTATTTGATTAATAGAAGAGAATTTTCTTTTTAAGATCATCGAAATGAATTTTATAGAAATTTATGAAACTGGTTATTACTAACATAAAAAACAAAAAAGAAAGTTAAGAGTAATCTATACCTACCTATTCATATTCTAATACGAAATAATTATTGAAATCGGCCCATAATTCGAAGACGAAACGGGACTAGGACTGAAAGGACGAATTCCTCAATTTGACGTAGGAAATATGTCTGGCAAGTTAATACTAAAAACATTTATAATAACAAAATGTAAATTAACTTCTAATAAGAGCGGCTTTTGAATTGTATCCAGCAAATGCATAGAAACACGAGAAGAGTTTCTAAAACTACTTTTTTTTCTTTATACTATTACATCCGAGCCTATGACTAGTTTTATGCATTGGTAATTGGTTATTAAAAAAGCTTACTGCCATAAAGTGGACATGACAAGCGATTTGATACCAAACATCTATTTTATTGCAAGATGAAATGCAACTGAACCAGCAGACTTAATACCGAACAGGTCCGCATACGCGGTCAACGGCTCGAGAAATTGCACCCAGATTATATCTTGCGCTGCACAGTACACTAAGAGTAGTACGATACCTACTGCATATGCGCACTATTATAGGAAAAAATATACGAAAGTTATCGCTGTACATCTATATATATATAAAAATGTTATGTTGGTTTGTGTACGCTTCAAAAATTCAAAAAGTTCTGCACCGATCGAGCTGAAATTTTAGCATGATATTTAATCCGCATCAAGGATTGTTTTTATCTAATTTTTGCATCAGTCACATATCCGCGAAAAATATTGTATATCCACAAGTATTGCAAAATTAAACTTATATGACATGAATTCTTTGTTTTGTTTCTCATTTCGCAACCATTCAATCACAATGTGCCACAGCGAAGCGTGGCAGGGTACAGCTAGTACATAATAAAAGTATTAGTAGGTAGTAGTATTATTTTGGGCTGAGATTCACGTATTCTGCCGTTTAGAAGTAAGTCAACAAACCGCTAAATAAAAAATAGTTATGAGACACTTCGGAGGTCCTTGAACTACTTTAAACAAATTATAAAACAATTTTAAAAGAAAGCATAAAGCGTAAAAATTTAATTGGGTTTGCTTCAACCACGGATGAAATCTAGATTGACTGTGGAATGACGGAATAAGTAAGAAACAAAATTTCAATTACAGCTTCAAACAAGTTCCAAAAAATAATTATTTATCATTGTACCAAGTTTGTACTAAAACTAACAAAACCTCGGAACAAATTGAAATAGCACCTTAAATAAATAAAGCGTGAGCACGGAACGGGCCGATACTGGTTGTTTGTTTTTATTAAATTTAGTTTGGTCCGCTTACATTGTTAATCTGGCTGAACTGAAATGTTTATTGAACTACTGTGAAAATTTTATGGTTAGTAAATACATTTAACGTAAATAATTACTTTGTAGCCGTAGAATACTAGAAATGGCCAATCGCACTCATTGTGCTACGTTATAATAACAACACATATTCTTTACATTAAAACAGACGTAGCCTTCAGGTGAATCGTATGCTTGTTTAACTGCCCGTGTTATGAAAGATCTAATTTGACTGACACAAATTTTATATCACATAAGAAGAGGTACTACCCGGATGAAGACGTAAAGGCCTACGAAACTACAACGACGAACTATCAAACATACTTATTATAGAAATCTATATATATAAAAGGAGAAACTGACTGACTGACTGACTGACTGACTGACTGACTGACTGACTGACTGACTGACTGACTGACTGACTGACTGACTGACTGACTGACTGACTGACTGACTGACTGACTAACTGACTGACTGACTGTCTGACATATCAACGCAGGGCCTAAACTATAAGGGTTAGAAACTTGAAATTTTGCAAAGGGGTTCCTTTTATAACGGAGGGGAGCACTAAGAAAGGATTTTTGAAAATTCACCCCCTAAGGGGGTAAAACGGGGGTGCAAAGTTAATATGAAACTTTGCCGTTTTTGAAGTTAGTGAATGTCTAATTCCACGCGAGCGAAGCTGCGGGCAGTCCACTAGTATGAAATAAAGGGCACACAGTGATAAATTAAAATGAATCTGACAACAGATCTTCTTGTTAGAGGAAACAATTTAAAACTTGTTTAGTCAAACTTGAGACGACCTCGACCAAAACCCGTATTATTGAGGTGAGTATCGGTCGGTACAGTCCTTGTTTTCTAATGCAACGCAAGTGTCACGTGTATTCATTACACATTACACTGGTGATTTGAGAAGTGAGTCATGATTTTTAAAAAGAGACGTGTACGCTTCTTTTTAATGATTCTATGAGTAAACAATAAAGCAATAGGTAATTACTGCTACATATATCATTCAATTAACATTATTTTCATATGTTCTTTCTAGTGTCCGTGTATGCATCATTGTGGATTTGCAAACACCCTTAAACATTCCTAAGTTAACATTAATTAAAGTCCTTAAAATCTTAAATTAAGTACTTAGGTACCTCCAATGCGGATTGGTTGCGGGGTTAGTGGCCAACTCTGTGTCGAATGTTCTCAATCCACCCGAAGGTCTTTGATAAGGCTTAACGATTGATTTCACCGTTGGTAACAACCGGTACTGACGAATTAACGTGCCCTCCGAAGCACGGTAGCGTCCATGAAAGTCACGCGAGCCTTTGGGCTATGGACGCTACTTACCTATGTAACTTTTGCCTCGCAACCTATTGTACTATTTGGGTATTTAAAACGATGTCAGGATGTCACGTAGCTTATGAATTCAATTTGCAGCGGTAACTACGAACACAAGAGCTCATACTTAAAACGGAACAACAATAACCAGTATTCTGCAGAAGTAGGTTGAGGGCCCCAGACACAAGGGGTCCTCTGGGAGCCCGAGAGGCTGACTCATCAAACCAGGCGAACACAAAGGGTCCTTACGGGTCATTTAGGATGTACTAGATTTAAACCCGACACCCATCTTTGAAGTCGCCAGATAAAAGGTGGTGGAGCTGAGCCTAATAAGAACCTTCATAGGTTTATTTTATATGATACATAATATGTCGGTTCTTTTTAGATTTCGCCCAAAGCAGTAGGTACCACCGCTCAAGGTACCAAGAACCGTTTCTGCTCTGCCGTTTAGTAGATTAGAGTAGAACCTAGTTGATTTTAAAGAGAATAATGCTTCAGGTTCAAAAAAATTATTTTCGGTTACACAGTTACACTTTGCTACAGGCAAAGTCCTTCATCTTATGGCCGGTTTCTGAAGTCTTCAGTTATATTATCAACAGCTATTGAATCAATAAAGTTAAACGTAAGATATATGTCGGATAACTGTCACTGGATTTCTGAACACGCGAAGAGCCTTCCATTAACTATGAATCCGATAACGAGTACCTTAAACTGCCACTAGATGGGTCTCTTCAAAAGATCAAGTTTAAAATAGATATTCATTGTAGTTTGTACCCTAGGAATAGTCTTATTTGTAAGAAATATTTTTTCCATAGTCAATAAGTAGTAACACCTTGTTTTATTTACCAAATATTGTAATTTGGTATTTATTAGCATCTGTGCATCATAGTCAAATGTGAACAATATCTACAATTCTAATGTTTATAACCGAAATTGTCAGTCACTTTTGACAAAGTCAAAAGTCAAAGTAAAATAATTTATTTCGATATTTCGATGTCCTAGAACTCGTATTGATCTATTGTTATGTCCTACGAATAACTGTAAAATGTTTCACCGGGATTTCTAGACTAAAATTCAATACTATTTAACACGTACTTAGGCAATAATACCTTAAAAGTTTTTATAATTTGTCATAAAAACGTCAAATAAAGTTAACGAACCGGTAAACGGCCATATTTCGTCAGTTAAGTTAATCTAACTATAAACGGAGTTTATCTTACATTGGGTTGTTCAGAAACACAATTTGAAAAGTTATCGAACCGATAGCGCTAATGAATAGATAAACTGCCGTCAAATGGACCTCAGAAACCGGGCATTAGTCCTTTAGAGTAGGCTATTATTAGAACCTATTTAATTGGTAAATTTTAGCAAACAACAAGTTGTCTGTATCTGTTACGTAATTGCATATAGACAGTGATCGCTTAGGCTTGCTGCTATACTCATGTACTAAAATAAACCAATTCTTGACTTCAAAATTGTAGTAGGTATATTAGAGTATCTACTCCGTAAAAAAAGATCAACTTTTGATAATAGAATTGTATTCAGATGTTTATTACATATAAAACGGTTTAAAAATAGGTCACATTACCGCGTTAAATGAAAGTGGAGGGACATTAAGATAAGATAAGAACCGACGTAAACCAGAGAAAGTTTTGTTTACACACACGAAGTAACATTCATGATGTATTTCATCATCGTTTAGTATACGCAGGTTGTATGAAACTGCGAGAAACATTCCATAACCTTTCTCCCATCATCGTGTCGTATCTTGATGGCAGGGGCCTTAAATAAATAAAATGTCTTTGCCGTAAAACCACTTAAATAAAAAGTACCCAACTGAAACAAACACATCACATTTAATATTATGCCCAATTTATTGTATTGAATCCTGTACAAAGACCCTAAACCAATTCAATTAAGTTCTAATAACTATGGAAAGACAGACTCATTGCATGTTGATGATACAGACTAAATCTGTCTGATGGCTTTGAATATAATACAATTTAAAAAATTGTTTATCTCAAATATTAATAAAACCGTTTAAAAAAAATGTACTTCCCGTTTTTAAGTAATATTATTTGAAACAATAAGAGTTAATATAATTCGATGATACAGAACCCTCAGAGTGCGAGAGACTTGCACTTGACCGATTTTACTTGTTTTGTTCTGTGGTGTGGTTTCGAGGTAAGATGGAATAATTACCCGGTCACCTTGAAGGTCTTAATTAAATTGACAGTCTTACACATAATTTGACAACGATCGTAACTCCATCAAACTCCATCCATGAAAACTTTTCCGCAACTACCCCGCGTCCCGTAAGCTTCCCGTAGGTAGGTACTATGCATATTTATAGCACAGGTTCATTTGTTTAAAGTACACATTATTGTCCGAAATATGAACTTTTAAAGTACTAGTAAGTATCTTCTACCTTTCCATGAAAGTAGATTCAATTTCTTGCATTAGATATCAATCTGTGAATATGAAAGTCATTTGCTGATAAATAAAGTAAGTAACGTAATTGATGGATTGGTACGTTTAGAAAATCGATTGAAGATTAACATTGCTGCTAATTGCTTTGAATGCATGAAACTGGTTCTTAAATCAGTTTTAAATTAAGTGATTAGTGATTAGAAGCAAGCTTCATCTCTCCCACAGTTAGTCACCTAACTACTTATTATGCAGAAAGTTTTCGTCATTGAATTTCATTTATACCTAATTCTTTGTTATTAACATGACAATTTGTTAAAGTCACAAAAATGTTCAATTCTCATACCACAATATGCAATGTTAGAATTTTGAATGAATAATGTTGAGAGAATGTTAGATAATGATAAATTATAAATAAATATACCAACTCCTTTAAGTAGAGTTCAGGTAAGTCGCTCGCTCTGAGATTGTTTATCTTTTAATTAGCACATATTTTTGAATTACAATAATAAATACATACGAACCCAGATTGAACTCGGAAACGCTTAAAAAAGGTACATAAAAGAAGCTGAAAAAGGTATAAGTAGACATATTTCAGTGATAGCCCAGAAATTCGGTCATGAGGATCCGGGTTCATATACCAGTAGATATTCAATTCAAAAGAATTTTCTAAGATATGGAAATTAAAGTTTGACATTAGTATTCTCGAAGACACGTGAATCTACCAATCCGCATTTTATCAAATTGAACGCCAAACAGTGCGACAGTAAAAAGGTTATGATGTTGGTTGCGGATATTTAATTCCGTACTTCAGTTTCCAATTCGTATCGCGTATCGCGTATGTAGAGCACGAGTGAGTGAATATTATCATGGAACCCACGTGTCACGCAGTACGAGAGCAGTAAATAATTCATTTTGATGAGTGATGGGATGTCGGCGTCGCGTCTGTCGGCCCGGGCTGACCCGACCCGCGCCGGTTTCAATCTAGTCCCCTAATATCCGACCTACTTACACGCGATCACCCTTCTATTACCAGCTGATCTATTCTTCACCTGACTGCTGTAAAATCGCAAATTCTATTGTGGCCGTCAAAAAATTTAAAGGACAGTTTTTAATTTCGCTTAGGTGATTTTACACGCTCAACCAATGTTAAAAATATGTTACTAATGTTATTTAACTACCTAATATTTTAGTCGGGAAATACCATAGAATGGATGATACTTTTCCGGTAGGTGAGTTAGTCCTATTCGACATCTAGAATTTACATTCCATTTAGTTTGATTAATAATTGTTCGTTAATGTTAATTCGTTAATATTACGTATTTTACTTTTCATTCCATGTAGTCGGGCATAACCAACTGAGAAGGGCTTCCAACCGCCATTTAAATACCAACTGGCATATAAGAAATCTTATTAGCCATCGGTATGAATGGGAGTCAGTGAACTAGCGTCCCATGGTACATTCACTGGACTAACATTCCTGTTCGAAGTTTGTCATAAATTATTGTCATGGGCGACAGTGGATTAGTGGAGATACAGGTTCATTTGCTTTCTTATATAATAACAGGTATTAATTTAGCTAGCAGCGTCTCAATACCGGTCAGCTTGCACAGATTCAAATTAGGAACTTGACTAAACTGAAGCTATACATCGTACACTCAAACCTACCAGAGTACATAGATTTTCTAGTATTTTAACTATAAAAAATTTAACCCCCCCCACTGTCTCTCCCGTATAAGTACAATTGAACTAATGTGCAAAAAAGTCGACTGCTACGTTATGTTATTGTTAAAAAATAACAACTCTCAGGCAATCATTTTGTGAACAAGTTTGCATCGCACACAATTTAGTTTTTTAGAAAAAATATATATCAAGTGCGAGTCAAACTAGTGAACTAAGAACCAAGGCTGCCCAAATACAGATTGACAGAAGTCATACGCGTCCATTAGAAAGCTGCATCTTCACTGAGTGACATAGTGTAAGCGAAACTATTGTTATGTCTAATTCCACGCGAGCGAAGCTGCGGGCGTCCACTAGTAATCACATAAACTTGTATTGCTTACGACGCAGGTGCGTGTGCACCCAATGTGTATTGCATTTATGTGTGCTAATAAGAATTTAAGTTGTACGCTCACAATTACGAGTATTATCCATAATTAATACTAGCTGACCCGGCAAACGTTGTTTTGCCATATAAATATTTTTTGCCATATAATAATTGCCATATAATTCTTTGCTATAAACCTCACGGAGCCCGAGACCTTTCCAACGAATGCAAAACCGTGGAAATCGGTTCGTGCGTTCTGGAGTTATAGCGTCAGGAAGGAAAACCCGACTTATTTTTATATAGTAGATTATCTATTGCATGACTAGCTTCGTATCTACTGATAGTCGTTGCCTTCTCACGATCTGTTGACATTGACCTCAGTCAGACGGCATACAAGCAGCCTTCAAGGTATTTCGCTGCGACCCATAGACGTCCCACTGTTGGGCACGGGTCTCCTCTCAGAATGGGAGGGATTAGGCCTTAGTCTACCACGCTGGCCAAGTGCGGATTGGCAGACTTCACATGCCTTCGAGAACGTTATGATGAACTCTCAGGCATGCAGGTTTCCTCCAAGGTATTTGCCTATGGCCTATTTTGGCAATAGAATGTTTTGTCTTCTATGTTCAAACTCAATTCATTATTCGAAACAAAGTGACAAAACAATTTATAGCAGAATAGGTTAATTATGTAATTAGTTATGAGTAAATTTGATTGGTGATTTTATTATTTGGTCAATGTTGTTTTTTTTCATTTAGAAAAAAAAATGGTGAAAAATAATAATACATCATTAGTATCTATTTCGGAGAAATTTATTGCGTTCGCTGAAACCTAGCTGCAACTGCCAAAGCATTTGCGACCTTACTCGTAGGAGGATAGTATTTACAGTCGTGTGAATAGGAAACGATTTTCCAGGTTTAACATATTTCTGTAATAAAATAGCGATGACACGTCCGATACCGAGGCCGCGGAAGGCATCAAGTGCTTCCCTAGGCGAGTTCATAGAACTTTTTATTTTGGTGAGATGTAAATCAAAGCATTTTCTTTCGTTCCGAACGACCGATAAATCGAATTACTAGTTATTTATCGACTTTGAAGAAACTAAGCTCTAGATAATGTTGCTTATGGTAAATATCGTGGGCCATGTGTATTAATATATTAATGAGCGGCTCCGCTTGCGTCATGTCATTTTAGTTACGTACAGAATTACCGCTACCATTCAGGAATGTTTTAAAATATAATAAGTATAGTATATATTATATAGCAGTATATGTATATGATCCTTTCTTAGTTTTATTAAAAAAACACATATAGACTCATTAAATCATGACACAGCCTACTTGTAAATACCCTCAAATGTGCTTAGTTTTGCATCTGGCAGGATGTAAATAAAATATGATTTATCTGTGGGTGTATACATCGTGTTTGGATGTCAGTTTTTGTGCACATCTTCTATTGGCCAATCTGTGATTCTTTTCATCCTTTCAGCCGTTTCACAGGTGATGTTACATTGAAGCAATTCGTTTGTTATTATTATTGTTCGTATAAGAAGTTTAGGTTTAGGTGAAGGACTGATACCAATAATTACTAACACAAATCAATCTGTCACTAACATCAACTAACCGGATTAATATAGTTAAATTCTCGCATAAGCTAGAATTCTAATCAACTAAGTAATCTTTTTAGTAATAACTAATGGCAACTAAAACGACACTGCCAGAACTCTTGTGTCTACAGTCCTATTAAAGTCCTATTTCTTTTAGAAGTGAGAGGCGGATGGGAACTGCTATTTCGTTTTCTATTCTCTTCAAATAAAAAAGAGTGGTGTGTGCGGGGGCGACGATTCAAACCATGTGTAGATCATCGTTACCGGAATTTCCCATAGCTAAAGTACCAGCTGCATTGAGCCTTGCATTAGGGGGAGTGTGTTCCGACACTATGCACGGATTTCTTTTAATGTTCATGATCCTTCTAATCGCAAATGGTTCGATCGATATATCCAATGTTAGGGATGTTATGTTACCAATAAGTTTAGTCAATCAGCAAGACTTTGAGTTATTTTATAGCTATGCTTATGCATACTGGGACAGATTCAACCGCGATGATAAAAATGGAAATTTGATAAATCACCTAGTCTTCGATTATAGATTTCTTATTAATTTCTTGAGATATCCCCGACCATCTAATATTCGATTGAGCACAAAATATGATGCGTTGTTATTCCGTGGAACAAAAACATTCCAATAGAAGATACAATTTTGTATGCAAATATTTATACAGCAAATTGATATAACTAAACTGGATCTGATTTTTTATGCGCTATTTAGTTCCATGAGTAATTGCGACTTTTAAAATATTTTTATACAGATTTGGCTTACTTTCAGTGTCTTCATAAACACGCCCTAAAACATCGCTCAATTTTCTTCAGATGGATTTCCTATGCCTCATGAATAGGGTAATGCGCTCTCGCGAGCTCAATGCTCTATGAAGTGAAGGTTCATGAAACAACACAGAGAGGAGAGATGATGAAAGTTTTTTTCACTGATTAATGAACTTAAAAAGTTCTAGATAAGACATTGTAAAATATTAAATCTACAACTTAGTATTTGACAATTTACATACCGTTTTATTAATCTGACGATCGCTTAATCTGAAACAATGCATAAAATTAATTAGAAATAATCAATGGATATAGAACTAAACCATGGATCGATTGAAAAATGGGAGATTTTGGATCAACATGTATACGAAAATTGAATTATCAATGGATATATAATAAAATCAATTCAAATTTAACGAAACCCCAAAAAATCATTTAAGGCCAAATCCGTTTAAATTTTTAATCTGCAGTACTCGGCGGAAACAAATTAAAACGATTAATTAAAAACGAGTAGCAAGCGGTATCAACGAGTAGGTACGCACTCTGTAGGAAACAATCATGCGGGTTGTAGGGGCGTCGGGCGCGGACAAAGGCTTCTTGTTCACAATATCAGGCCACAGACCCTCAATTGTACGTACTCCAACGAATAAGGATGTGGACGCGGAGGTTGTGTAAGAACTCTCCGCAGTACTCATGCGTTTAAGGGTCTGTGCAAAAAACAGGACACTCAGATAACTTAAAAATATGGTCCGGTGCAAGTGACACTGCGTATTTATAATTTTTTCTTCTACAAAACATCACCGCCTCACTATCGAGTGGCATTCGTAAAACCAGACTACCAGGCTGCATGTAGGTAGATTATAATAAGTCTACTACTTCATAATATGACAGTGACCTGTATAAATCAATTTTAGTTCATCTTCTTCTTTACTGTTGTAACTTGGTATAGTAAATTATCTTTACCTCAGATACTATTGCATTTAAATATCGTTCCATTTAGCATTTATAGCAGTAGTCGGGTTACATTTTGTTACGAGTATGTTCAGTAATAAATAACGTTCGTTCAATAATCTATTAGGTAGGTACCTACTCGTATGTGAAGCAGAGTCAGTCAGATGAAGATCTGGATTCAAAGCAATATGTAGGTCGTCTTTGATTCTCGCATTAATCACTGCACGGTCATAAAAGCACACACAGCCATATCTACTTATACTCGTATATTAATACGCCAAGATAAGACTTTATTATACCTCTTTGAAAAATGCACGGTAGGAGTAAATATAAAATTTGTCATAGAAAATTAATATTTATTTAGTTAATGTCATATATAACATCTAGTGTGTTTGAGCTGATTGATAGGTATTAATATAGAACATAATTATTAACTGATAAGTAAAGCTGTGAAGCTTGAAAATAAATATTGTAGCAGTGTATTTGTAAATACCTACTACTTTGATTGAAATACAATGAAATGCATGGATTTCCATCATTTTCGTTTATTCTAGTATTTGAATATTATAGTACAATCTATAATAACCTTCAACTCATAGTTTAATACTATATTTGTTTAATTGTTACATTACGAACGTGTTACGAACATTCAACGATATCAATGGCATTCAAATGGAAACTGCTCAGTAACTACTGAACAGAATTCAGACATAAAGGTATCTTTGAAATCAGCATAAAATCTTCTTTCTGATTATTACATTACATTATAGATTCGTGATAATCTAATTTTTAATAATTTTGACAACATATCATAACACAGATAACGATCAACATCCATAGCACAGACTAGATTAGTTTTTATTGCGTCTTGATATCATCACATTCTGCCAGACAGTTGTCTATGGTAATACATTCTTTTGTTTATTTCTCCGCAATTAAACATCCGTTTTATAATGTACTCATATATTCGTACATAGAAAATTATTAGGAACATTTCCAGTATAAACGATTTAATAATTTCAATCATCATAAATCTTTATATTGACTGAAGTCTATGGCTGTTAGACGTTTTATAGTCTATGATGAGTGAACTATGTATGATTTCCGATTATCGATGAATGCTGTTGAACAAATTGTTAAATTAGTTCGATTCAAACGCTGACGCAGGACACGCGTGTCGTTCTGCGCCGGAGATCGGCTCACTTTTTTAAATGGCATAAGGCTTCCGTATGGCCGCCATATTTTAGTAAAATGTACAAGTTTATATGAGCTTTTCTTTAGTAGCGAGTACGCTCCTCGCAATGTTTAAAGTTCTTTAATCAAGCTGGGTCGCCACCCATCTTCTCTATGTAACGTAGATTACTTATTTCGTAACTTTTCGCACGGCGTGCCACGAGGTCGTCGCCGCCATAACCTTACAACCGCGTTTCATTCGACCGCATCTCTACGAGGTATATCGGATTCCGTCATCAGCTGAAGTGGATTTCGTCTTCTCATGATACGGGTGACGCATACGACGAGAGGTCTGATGAAGAGTCTTCTCAGAGTGCGCACCACGCTATGCCACGCCACGCCAGCTACGCTTTGGGCATGTCATCCGAAGGGCTAGTCTTCTAGTGCCCGCTGGTCACCTCAACCAGTTGGCGATCCCAAGGATTCGCCGTGTTCTACTGCTGCTGCCTGTCGTCTTCTTGCATGATCACGCCACGTCACGCACCGCACGTTTTCTCACCTGCCTGCCTGCGTTTGCGATCCTGGATGCAGCTGCAATCATTGCCATTGCGTTTCAACTTCTGGATTCGTCATCTAGCGGCGTCACGACGGACAGACAACCTGTCTTAGTTCGTCTACGATACGTGTACAGTGTGATGCGTTCATGGTACCATGTAAGTCAATTTAAATATCTTATTATCTGGCCAGACAGTGTAGAATCAGTGCGCGACGTATTCCACAGGCACCGTTGCCTTATCGTTCTTACGGAAAGCCTAATCTGAACTTTACTAGCGTAACTTCAATTAGTATAAGTTGCATGCCTAAGCATTGTCATTTGCGGACCGAACCGCCATGTAAGACGCGATTGTGTCAATATAAAATCTTGTTTCAAACAACTATCTTTTATTCCAAACAGAATAATTTTTTTACACGCATCAATGTCGCGACTTTATTTATTTCAATAATTATTACTCAATTTTATACGCGACAATGGCGCCCGAACCTATTTAATTATTCTTAATCCTGTGGATTCTGTTTGGAATAATTTTTTTTGGTTATATCTATTTTTACATTATCGATTGATAATTTTTTGGCGAGTTGTTATATTTTTGTACGAGAGAAATTCTTCTCACGTATCGTTTGGTAATTAAACAGTGAATTTTGTTTGCATTCTTTTGAATGTTTCCTTAATGGAACATTACTTTTTTGACAAACTTACAAGTTTGTATATTTTTAGCAGTCGCAAACAATAATTATAATACTTTATTATTGTACTTGCAATTGTTGTTTTTACTGGATATCACAGCCTTTGTCTATATAGTTAGCGAGGTCTTGAATAAACCAGTCCTTTTTTTCTATGCAAACACTGTTTACTTATCAACACTAAAAGTTGTTTTCACAACTATTTTGTTATAATGGCGACTCCACTTGAAACTTTTCATGATTCGAGCGATAACTTAGCTGTTGATCCAGACTTAAAGGAATCTTTTAGTAATGTGACGCATAGGCATAAACCCATCTCACAGCCACAAACATCAGCTTCTTTGTTTCATGGTTCAGATTGTGATCAACCCATCCAAGGTCAACTAGATAATAGGGTTACTTATGTGATAAGGGATGATAACCTAAAATCGTGGAATTTAAAGTTCACTGGCGATTCATGTATAGTGGATTTTTTCTTGCGGATTAACGATTGTATGAGATGTAGGGATATTCCTGAATCAAAAGTTGTCAAATGTTTTTCAGATCTTTTAGGAGGCAAGGCCCTCGACTATTATAGACTAATCAGAGATTCCGTAGTTACTTTAGATGACTTACATAATAAATTCAAAACATTCTTTACAGCCTTCGATAGTGACTATATTTTAGAAAAACAAATTAGGGATCACAAACAAAGCTCAAATCAACCTTTACATATGTACATTTTAGACATGCAAACAATGAATTCAAGGCTGACTTCTCCTCTACCGGAAAGCACCCTTATTGAAATCATTAAACATAATTTGCTACCCATCTATGCACAACTTTTGGCTGTCAATGATATAGACACCATTGACAGATTAATTTCCTTAGGCAAACGTTACGAGGCATATGCTGTCTCACCTTCTTCCAGTTCCAATAACAGGTCTTCTAAAAGTCAAAAGCATATTACCGTTATCAACACACAACTTCAAAAGAAATTTAATTCTACTACTATATGCCTGAAATGCAAAAAATCGGGTCATTCATATAAACACTGTAAGACAATACGTGACATTGTTTGTTTTAAGTGTAAGGCAAAAGGTACACTTACGTCCGCTTGTCCTAAGTGTAACCCACCCTTAGTTACCCACCCGAATAAGCAGCAACCTTCAAATTCAAAAAATGTAACCATTGTAGGTATATCTAGTTCTGACTTAGAAAAACACCTAGGTACACTTACACCAGGCATTTCATCTACGAATCTTGACAACAGAATTTTTCTTGAATTTTCAATAAATAATTGTACTTACAAAGGACTTTTGGATACCGGTGCTAATCTTTCAGTTATAGGTAACAGCTACCATACCAAACTTTCTAAATTAGGATTTGAGTTACAGTCAACTGACTTAGTTGCTAAATGCGCTAACGGCTCTGAGGTAAAAACAATAGGAATTATCTTAGTACCTATTAATTACAATGGTAAAATTTTTAACATAACATTCATGGTTATACCGGAAATATCGGATAACTTTATTTTAGGCATGGATTTTGTTTATCAATCTGGAATTTTTAAATCATTCAACTGCAACAATGTAGCATCTACTGAGGATATTCATCACGTTCATTACCAACTTTTAAATAAATTTTGTGGTATAATTTCGAAGAGTGAACTTTCTCCATTAGAATCAATTGAGTTAGACAAATTGATTAATAAATTTAGAACTATTGACTCTGAAACCAACGGTTTGGGTAAAACCGATATAATTGAACATAGAATTATAACAACAGGACCACCAATTAAACAAAAATACTATCCTTTATCTCCAGCAAAATTACAAGCATTGAATGCTGAAGTAGATAAAATGCTACAACTAGGTGTGATTGCACCATCAAAGTCACCATGGTCCAGTCCTGTCGTTATGACTTCTAAAAAGGATGGTTCACTTAGATTTTGTCTTGACGCTAGAAGGTTGAATGACGTCACTGTTAAGGACTCTTATCCATTGCCTTATATATCCTCAATATTAGATAACCTCAGAGGCGCACGCTACTTAACTTCAATTGACTTGTCAGCAGCATACTGGCAAATTTCACTTTGTGACTCGGATAATACAGATGGATCTGGTACGTCTTGCCAAAAGACTGCTTTCGTTGTGCCTAATCGTGGTCTCTTCGAATTCCGGAGAATGCCTTTCGGTTTGTACAATGCTGGTTGTGACATGCAACGCTTAATAGACTCTTTGTTTGAACACAAGTATGGCGAAAAGATTTTCGGATACTGTGATGATCTTTTGATTGCAACCAGCACCTTTCGGGAGCATCTAGATATTTTACATGCGGTTTTTGAAAAATTAAGTAACGCAGGTTTGACTATCAATTTTGATAAATGTAATTTTTGCAAAGATGAATTGCGTTATTTGGGTTATATTGTAAGCTCACAGGGTCTACAAACAGATCCAAAGAAATTAGACTGTATTAGACAATTTCCTAGGCCAACTTCAGCAAGACAATTGCGTGCTTTCATTGGTTTATGTTCTTATTATCGTAGGTTTGTTAATAACTTTTCTACAATAATTGCTCCAATGACAGCATTAATTGGTAAGAAAAAGGGAAAAGATGCAATTGCTTGGGGTGATGATGCTGAAAAGTCATTTTTGGCACTCAAAGAAGCTCTCACTCAGGCACCAGTACTTGCCTGCCCTGATTTCTCCATACCTTTTCAAATCCACACTGATGCTTCATCAGTGGGAATTGGTAGTGTTCTTGTACAAGAAATAGATGGTATAGAACATCCTATAGCTTTTCATTCACGTCTGCTGTCAAAAACAGAGAGAAATTATAGTACCACTGAGCGTGAATTATTAGCAGTGGTCGACTCTGTCTTACATTTTAGGCCTTATATAGAGTGTTCTCACTTTATTTTAGTAACTGACCACATGAGTCTTAAATGGTTAAAAACACTAAACAACCCTTCTGGACGTTTAGCTCGTTGGTCCATGCAATTAGCATGTTTTGATTTTGAAATCCGCCATAGAAAAGGTTCATCACATATTGTTCCAGATATTTTATCTAGAATGGAAGTTAGTGCTATCACATTCACCGGAGGTAACTCTTCTGAGGATGATTGGTATAACATGTTGTTTAAAAATGTCCAAATAAATCCTATGTTTCATAAAAACTATCAAATTAAAGATAATATTTTATTTAGATATACTAAACCGACATCTAAATTGCACGAGGAAAATGCTTGGAAAATCGTTCTTCCTCATGAATTAGTACAGGAGTGTATAAAGCAGAATCATGAAGTAAGCGCTGTACACCCCGGTATATTTAAAACTGTAGCCAAAATAAAAGAAAACTATTTTTGGAAAAACATGTACGCTGATATTAAAAACTACGTATCTAGTTGCGAAAAGTGTAAGGCTTACAAACACACTAACAGTGTATCACACGGTCACATGACAAACCAAAAAAAGGTTGACCGTCCAATGCATACACTCTCTATAGATATTATAGGCCCTCTGGCTAAATCATATTCTGGTCATGTTTACATTCTTTCAGTAGTAGACGTTTTTTCAAAGTTTTGTTGGCTTCATCCTCTTAGGACAGCAACTACTAAAACTGTCACTTCTTTTCTTGAGTCGGAAATCTTATTTAAAGAAGGCACCCCGTGTGTTATTATCTGTGATAATGCTACAATTTTTCAAAGTAAGGATTTCAAAATTTTTTGTTCTAAACACTCAATTCCTAAAATTTTTTATAATGCATATTATGCACCACAGTCTAATACAGTTGAGCGATACAACCAAACAATCCAAACCTGCTTAGCTATTTTAGTTGAAGAGGATCACAGGAAGTGGTCGACATTTCTCCCTCAAATACAACTATATTTAAATACAACAATTAACCTTGCTACTGGTTATACACCATACTTTTTGGCTCGAGGTCGCGAACTCATCGCCGACGGTGCAATGCACATCCTAAGAGGCAGTGCTCCTCATTCGGTTGATGAAATCGAAACCACACCTAGGAACATAACAGCTCAGTCCTTAAATGACCTCTCAGATATCTTCCAACGTGTAAGCTGTGCACTGACCAAAGCGTACAAACAGAACGCTCACAGATATAACCTGCGACGCCGTGAGCTCAGGCTGCGCATAGGTGACATTGTGTGGAGGCGTAACTTTGTACAGTCAAACGCAGCAAAGTTTTTCTCAGCTAAATTAGCACCGAGGTTTGTCAAGTGTAAAATAATTGACAAACTATCTGATGTTGTTTACCAACTAGAGGAAATTGACACAAAAAATATTGGGAAGTATCATGTAAAGGACATTATAAAAGTGCCACAAGGTGTTTAACATGCACAAGGATTTTTTTTTCTTTTTTTGTGACAAAATGTTGACATTTTGGAATTTTTTTTTATTGTCACATTTTAGGACAAAACTTAAAAGTTTTTGTACCTGTGTACTTCAAGGAACTCAGTACTGTTTGTCTGATCAAAATCGGTTCAGTACTTTTCTTTAAACAATTGAAATTAAGTTCTCACTTGTCTCACTTTTGGGTACTTAAATGTACATTTTTGGCACTATTCATGAAAATGAAAAGTGGCGTGTGGATACACACATTTTTTGGCACTATTCATGAAAATGAAAAGTGGCGTGTGGATACACACATTTTTTGGCACTATTCATAAAAATGAAAAGTGGCATGTGGATACACACATTTTTTGCCTTGGACATACACACTTTTGATCAATCTTGATCTTATATTGTTCCCACAATAATGGAGAACAAGTTTTTCTTGAGGAATTTAAGATGATCCTAATCTCTCATTCCATATCAACAATCTTTTGTATGAGTACTCATAGCTTTCTGGACTTTGACCATACTCATAACTTCCTGGACTCTGATGATAACCAGCTATTATTCCATAATAAGCTGTGTTGCTCTTCCCCAGTTGCCTGGCCAGCACTGTGGTTCACTTTATAACTAAGTATACCATACATATATTATGTAAATGTATTATTATACTTACATAGCATCTTTTTAAGAAAACTTAGTATATTTAAGCTTGCTTAGTTAGTTGTTATTACTTACCATACTTTTTTTTTCCTCAATACATAGTATTGAACTTGAATAAGCTTAGGATTATTATTACCTTAGGGTTACTATAGATAATACTCAATACCAAGTAGATATACTATGTAGGTATAGCATTATTAATACTCCTAGGATAGCATAGCTTAGTTCTTGTATATTTGTAGTTTTAATGAGATATCTCTGCTTATATCTCCATTTATATCTCTGTTTACATTAGACTATCTAATTAGAGATTACTGCTAGTTTAGGACATAGCTTAGGTGTTAGTATTTTTTTTGAACTTTGATATTATTAAGTTTACTTCTCAACAATAAAAAAAAAACTTTAACTTAGGGTTAGAAGTTTTTTTTTCGTAGTACCCCGGCTGTGTCGGCTAACCGGGAGTTAGCCTCTTTTGTTCGAAGGAGGGTATTGTAGCAGTGTATTTGTAAATACCTACTACTTTGATTGAAATACAATGAAATGCATGGATTTCCATCATTTTCGTTTATTCTAGTATTTGAATATTATAGTACAATCTATAATAACCTTCAACTCATAGTTTAATACTATATTTGTTTAATTGTTACATTACGAACATTCAACGATATCAATGGCATTCAAATGGAAACTGCTCAGTAACTACTGAACAGAATTCAGACATAAAGGTATCTTTGAAATCAGCATAAAATCTTCTTTCTGATTATTACATTACATTAGAGATTCGTGATAATCTAATTTTTAATAATTTTGACAACATATCATAACACAGATAACGATCAACATCCATAGCACAGACTAGATTAGTTTTTATTGCGTCTTGATATCATCACATTCTGCCAGACAGTTGTCTATGGTAATACATTCTTTTGTTTATTTCTCCGCAATTAAACATCCGTTTTATAATGTACTCATATATTCGTACATAGAAAATTATTAGGAACATTTCCAGTATAAACGATTTAATAATTTCAATCATCATAAATCTTTATATTGACTGAAGTCTATGGCTGTTAGACGTTTTATAGTCTATGATGAGTGAACTATGTATGATTTCCGATTATCGATGAATGCTGTTGAACAAATTGTTAAATTAGTTCGATTCAAACGCTGACGCAGGACACGCGTGTCGTTCTGCGCCGGAGATCGGCTCACTTTTTTAAATGGCATAAGGCTTCCGTATGGCCGCCATATTTTAGTAAAATGTACAAGTTTATATGAGCTTTTCTTTAGTAGCGAGTACGCTCCTCGCAATGTTTAAAGTTCTTTAATCAAGCTGGGTCGCCACCCATCTTCTCTATGTAACGTAGATTACTTATTTCGTAACTTTTCGCACGGCGTGCCACGAGGTCGTCGCCGCCATAACCTTACAACCGCGTTTCATTCGACCGCATCTCTACGAGGTATATCGGATTCCGTCATCAGCTGAAGTGGATTTCGTCTTCTCATGATACGGGTGACGCATACGACGAGAGGTCTGATGAAGAGTCTTCTCAGAGTGCGCACCACGCTATGCCACGCCACGCCAGCTACGCTTTGGGCATGTCATCCGAAGGGCTAGTCTTCTAGTGCCCGCTGGTCACCTCAACCAGTTGGCGATCCCAAGGATTCGCCGTGTTCTACTGCTGCTGCCTGTCGTCTTCTTGCATGATCACGCCACGTCACGCACCGCACGTTTTCTCACCTGCCTGCCTGCGTTTGCGATCCTGGATGCAGCTGCAATCATTGCCATTGCGTTTCAACTTCTGGATTCGTCATCTAGCGGCGTCACGACGGACAGACAACCTGTCTTAGTTCGTCTACGATACGTGTACAGTGTGATGCGTTCATGGTACCATGTAAGTCAATTTAAATATCTTATTATCTGGCCAGACAGTGTAGAATCAGTGCGCGACGTATTCCACAGGCACCGTTGCCTTATCGTTCTTACGGAAAGCCTAATCTGAACTTTACTAGCGTAACTTCAATTAGTATAAGTTGCATGCCTAAGCATTGTCATTTGCGGACCGAACCGCCATGTAAGACGCGATTGTGTCAATATAAAATCTTGTTTTAAATTACTATCTTTTATTTCAAATAGAACTCCCACAGGATAAGCCTGCAAGAGGTCCTTGATCCAATAGTTCAATGTATCTACGAGAGCTGAAGGAGTAGATCATTATCATTTTAATCATTTAATTTAAACTCAAACAAATAACTTGTTCGCGTAGAATTCATCCTTTATACATCTTTCATTTACATTACACATTCTAATACTTTTTATATACGATAATTCATTTTTTACCCGCGACAATAGTACGCGACACTAATTTATTGAAAATAGAAAACAATTCAATTTTATACGCGACAATATTTATTTCTTTTATAATGGTCGAATTTCAACCACAACCTTTTATCTATGTTAAACTGTCACAGGAACAGGGTTAAAGTGTCAGATTCCTTTAATAACAAAGACGAGTTTGCTATTCATGAAATTATTTTGCATCCAATGTCACAAGAGGTTTCTTCGCAAAATAGGAAAAATCTTTATCGGAGGATTTGCTCAAAGCGCGAAAACACTTAAGACAACTAAGTAACTTTGTACCTAGATGCTAAAATAAGCCTCGCCAAGTGCGTTCTAGCAATTTTGTAACTCATGTTATAGCAGGCAATAATTTTAGTATTTCACGGAGAAACGCGGCCGTCCTAAAATTGTAGCCCTTTGTATTGTAAATAGGCGATTTAGCAGTTGAATAAATTGTATTTCACATAATGACCCTGTTGACGCCTCAACGCTGGCCAATTTTAGGTCAAAGACTAAAATCGACTTTACGACACATTCAGCTGTAATGACACCGAACCAACTCAAGTTTGTCGGTCAGCCAGTGTTATTTTCAAATATAAATTATTGTGATAGTAAAGTTTTTTTGTTTGTTTTTATCAATGTCAGGATTCTAACATATACGAAGGAGAGGTATGCATTTCCTAGGCAGTGTAAGTCCCAATCTATATTTGCCAGCTTTGGCTCATCATCCACACCCGAAGAGGTAATTGCGATTTGTAAGTCTGAGCTCAATATATGATTGATATATGCGATTCAATTAAGTGGCACCGCCACAACGACCTCTGCCGTGTAATAGCCGTCTAGACATATACTAAGGCCGTCTAGACTGCAACTGTGTCATTCCTTCAATGTGTGAACACTAAACTGGGTTTGCAAAAGCATATTTATCTTAGCTGCAACCCATAGACGTCCCTCCGCTGGGTAAGGGTCTCTCCCACAAACAAATCTGCGGGAGGTCTACAGCATATACCACAACGCACTCCAATGCGGATCGGTGGAGATGTTAGTGGCCAACCTAGTGCCGAATGTTCTCAAGCCATCCGAAGGTCCTCGACAGGCTTGAGGACTGTTTCGAACATTGAAAACAACCGGGACCGACGGTTTAACGTGCCCTCCGAAGAACGGTAGCATCCATGAAATTGTGCCACTATATATCACATATATCTGTAACAAATCCAGTATCCAGTGAGTTATAAAAAAGTTCAAATTAAGCAGGTCGAAATCAATCATTGTACCTACAGTACTCATCGGAATATTTAAATGGTTGACTGTATTCTGACTGTAGGTAGGATGCCTCCACAATAATAATCGTTTTATTCATGATCGATGTAAGTACGATGTTGGATTTGTAACATTTACTTATTAATTGCGTGCTCTCTCTCATCAGCTCTAGTTTTTGAAGATGATTGATTATTCGTTCTGCCATAAATAACGCCTAATTTCAGGTTTCTATTTAGGAGTTACGTTACTAAGTGTAACTTACATTATTATGCGAGTCCAGTTTATTGTTACATAATTAGTTTCTTAGATAAGAAGACGTATTGATCATAATATTATGTATCTATGTGTCTTAATATGTTATTTATTGTTACCTAATAATTTTTTTACGTATGTTTTACTAAACTACGCAATAGTTACATATAAACAATCTGTTAAGCGTTGGATTGAAAATACAAAGTGAAACTGTACAATAGGTATCTTACTAATAAACCATCAAGAACCTCGGTTAAATAAATCATTAAATTAAAGGATGTACAGTTTCGTAACGAAGTTTTATCAACTAACGAGACTTTTATTAACAGTGAGTTAGTTCAATTGTATTTAAACGGGAGAGACGGTGGGAGGGTCCTACTCTTAATAAGTAGGTATGTGCTCGTACATTGTCTGTGTTTAAGCATATTCATTACGCAGGATGTTATAAGGAGGAAGTAGGATGGGTGTGACAGGACTTTGTACGCAAGCTTTGAATTCAGATGCGGGAGGAGGCAACTTACCCGTGGTCCCACCGCTGCGCTATGACCCACTGGAGGGTCCACGGGTAATTTTTATCCCCGTAGACCCACTGCTATATGATTGGACTACGTGTACTACTACGTAAATGAAACAAAACACATGCGATCCCTGCATTGTCATGTTTGTACAAGTAGATTGGTACCTTTAAAGGTTGTGTCATTATAATCTGTGCATTTTCCTTTATAATATTTTGCGGCGTCATTAGGTAAATTAAATTTATAAGTCACCTATACCTAACGTAACATAACGCCTGAAAAATAAAAATGTAAAAGGTATATTTATTTCAATGTCCTCGGGACTAGATACGGTTAATCAAAATAACCTGTGGACCCACGAGAACTGCCGAATTGCATAGGATAAAGAAATCTGGTGCAGATGTTTATATTTCAGAACCTAATAGATAAATACTGCCTATTGCATATGCCATCATTGGGTGATGTTTCTCTTGGATGTGAATGAATGATGATGATAAGCTACTTATATCACTTAAATGTATTACCACTGTTATTACTGACGATATTCAGTTCATTGAGAACAATTATCATTATGTGAAGGTATCTTCATAATTATTAATTGTTGCTCTATGTAATTATAATAATTTTACCCTGGTTCTCGTACAAGTAAAGAAACCCTTACAACTCGAACGAAGAGAAACCCTAAAAACTTTTAAATAAAACAAGGAATCCTACAACAAACACCCCAAGCGAAGTCTAGACGGTGGGTATGGATATCGACATAAGTGTGGTATAATGTAAATTTGTATTTTGTAAATAATTTTGTACGTTACATTCTTAGGTATCATATTTATAATTATATTTTAATTAGGCGCATTTATTTGTACACATAATTTTGCGATGAGTAGTGCTTTTTTGTTGCTGCAAGCTGTAGTTTTCTGTTTGAAAATCTTCAAACAGTAATTTATATTTTGCAAAAAAAAGTTTCACTTATGTTTCAAGTGAACTGTGTGCTGCGGGGCTACACTTCACAAAATTAGAATAACCCACACTAGTATGGGCATGCCGCTAATGAGCCGCCTTAATGAGTGCCGAAGCTTTATACCGCGGTAAGGTCAAGGCTTGTGGGTGGTTTCCCGCAAACAAATGCGGCTGTTAGTGAGTTTTGTGTAAATAATAAAATATGACAATTAACTTTTCTTATTGATGATAAAGTCAGTCTATTTTATATATCTTTAAATCTTCCTTAAATATCTGTGTAGTCCAAATATCCAAAAACATTTGATAATAATCTACTGTCTCGAATATGATACTCAAGGCGCAGAAGCGGTTTGGGGTTTTAAAGCCTAGGTTTAAAATAAAAAAATGAGTAGTTCCTAGTATGAAAAGAAGAATTTTTAATAAGCCACAATGGTGTGTCTGTCACTTCTGTCTGACTTTCAACACTTTCTTGGTATGCATAGCTGTTATAAAACTTTGATTTGGTTTCGTAGATTTAGTCAATCGCTAGGATCTCGTTAGCGCTTCTTGGAGAAAAGAATTGAAGGATTGAAACCATATTAGTGTAATTGCTGCAATCCATAGATATTTTATAACGAAAGATTAAATTTAAATAAGTATACATATTTAGAATAGGTTGACACGTGAAAGCTTAAAACACAGCTCAGGTTCAATAAGAAACATTCTTAAGTTTCATTACTTTCCAAATTTGTCTCTTTCCTTAGTCGTTTATATCAAACATTATCATATTTTAAGATTGACGTCACAGTCACATAAAAACAAATTGTCCATCCGAGATATTACTTTAAATTTTTCTTGTCTTTCTTTACGGAAGTCTTAAGGACTACAGTTAACTTGCTTACTTCATTTATTCAGCAATAACTGTAATTCGAACTCGAACGTATTATAGCTTTTTTCTTACCTAGGCGCATGGCAATAGGCTCACCACCTCATCATCATCATCATCATCACAACCCTTTCTTTGTCCCACATTCTGTCTGCTCTGATGAGCAGACTTCACATGCCTTGGAGAACATTATGAAGAACTCTCATGCATGTGTTAGGTTAATATATTATTGAATAAAAAGATTGATAAATGTGGAAAATTATTGATGGTAAAAGAAGTACAGTCAAACCTGGGTAAGTGAGAACTGGATAAGTGAGAAAACTCTATAAGTGAGAGTAATAGCCAGAACCCGTCATTTTAAGCTCCCAAAACCTCTATTAGCGAGAAACAGAAACCTCTGTAAGAGAGAGTCGTTTTTCCCTCATGGACCTCTGTAAGTGAGACTGCTACTTATCTATACCTCTATAAGCGACAGTCGAGCTTTATTTATTTATATTATTTAGGACGAACTATAGCTACAATAAAAATACATAGGTACATACATACATACATACATACATACATACATACAAGATACACACATACAGTAACAAATGACAAAACAAATTACAAATTTAACATCTGCTATTTTATGATTCATTCTTAATTTTCGTGGAACTTCCTACCATTTTTTTAAGTGTAAATAAGTTCTAAATAAAATAAAATAATATTGTTATTGCTGCGTACCTCTATAAGAGAGAAACGCTACCCATGTTACCTGCATTAGCGAGAAACTCGGGTTAGTGAGAAACCTCTATAAGCGAGAATGAGATTGTGCTCCCTTGAACTCTCGCTTACCCAGGTTTGACTGTAATTCATAAATGGAACGTAATTTAAGTATCATTGTTGGTTTAATTAAAGCGGAAATGGTGTCTAGTGTGATAATTGAATTAAAGTAATTAAGGCCTATTTAAATGTGAGTATTATGTCTTAATTTATGTACTTATTTTAGATTAATATTGGTAAAGTAATTATACCAAAAATATCATTTTAATGTTAATAGTTTCGTTTTCGTAATAAACACGTGTTGACATTATTTTCATACCACAAATATTTAAATAAGCTTTATCTATACGAATAATAAGTGTTAATTAATGTTTCCATTTAATATTATTATTGTCAATGTCCTTTGTTAGCAAAAGTATCATTTTATTTAAATGTAAGTTTGTTTTGATAAAACGACGTGCCGCCACCTGGTGAGCAGAAAAAGGGCTTGTAACCGCGTGGAGGCAATTCACGGCTTCCGCTAGGAGTATTATGTTCTGTGTTCACGGCTTTATTCTTGGCTGGCGAGGGGCTCTGATATTTGGTTCGTAGCAATAATACAGTGGTACAGACAGTGCTACCTTGGTTGTGTGGAAAAGCTGCTCGAGACCAAAGTTAAGTACATAGATAATTAGTTAACCAAATGGTTTATTATTAAAATAATATATTGTCAATGTGATCATTCCTATTTCAAAATTGGTAACATGGTGTAATGTGTGTTACTGACGTGATATTATACAGGGTTATTGGCAATTCGACGTATTCCCGTTAGGAGGTGATAGGGGTGACTATTTGTGATAATTTTAACCCCCATATGCATTATGCAAAAGTGAACCATTTTCGAGTTATCAAGCTTTTCAGCTTTTTTCAAAATAGGTCAGAAATGCAACATCAAAAATTTATTTAAAAAAAAGTATCAATTAAAATCTATTTTTTTCTTCTGATTTATAAAAACGATTAAACAATGGTTATTTATCAACATTAAAACTACAATTATCGGTCCAACTTTAAAAATGCGATACGATTAACGATATTACTTCAATATTTTTTGAGATTTTTGTCCACTAAAATGCCTTAAAAACAAAAAAAACTTATATCAAACTTGGCTTGCAGATTATTTTAAAAACATAACCGTTTTCTTAGCTTTCCAACAAGGCATAACAACTATGAACTTATATTTAAAAAAAACTGAGAAAAACCGATCACAAAGGAAGCAGGCGGAAATTTGTATTCGAACTAAACTTAAGGTCGTTCTTTAAAATTTCAAAAAAAGTAATTAAAATCAATGCCCAATGTAAATAAAACAAAAAATATTAATATAAAATTAAATTTAGAACCAGTAAAAGCGGTGACAGCCCAGTGGCTATCGAACTCGCCTCTCACTCGAGCGGTCCGGGTTCAAACCCCAGTGGCACGCACCAATGACTTTTCTAAGTTATGTGCGTTTTAAGAAATTAAATGTCACTTGCTATAACGGTGAAGGACACATCGTGAGTAAACCTGCATGCCTGAGAGTTCCTCACAACGTTCTCGAAGGTATGTGAAGTCTGCCAATCCGCACTTGGCCAGCGTGGTGGACTAAGGCCTAATCCCTCCCATTCTGAGAGGAGACCCGTGCCCAACAGTGGGACGTCTATGGGTCGCAGCGATGTGCAAGAATTTATCGATGAACCAATTTTGGTCGCTTACGAATTTTTTTAACAAATGAAATGCTTGAAGACGTGCCTATGGCTATAAGGCAAAACATGATATACTAGCAAGGCGGATGTCCTGCAAATGTGATTCGGAATAATTTGAACACTTCGGTAGTTAAGTTACACCTCATAAAAAGAATGAGACTGCGTACGCAATAGGCGAAGTCCCTTCGAGCAAGAACCTTAATTAGGCTAAATTAAAAAATGTCTTAATTGTTACTTATTATTAATTGTTATTATTAATAAACTTTTACTGGTTCTAAATTTAATATTATATTTATATTTTTTGTTTTATTTACATTGGGCATTGTTTTTAATTACTTTTTTTGAAATTTTGAAGAACGACCTTAAGTTTAGTTCGAATACAAATTTCCGCCTGCTTCCTTTGTGATCGGTTTTTCTCAGTTTTTTTAAAATATAAGTTCATAGTTGTTATGCCTTGTTGGAAAGCTAAGAAAACGGTTATGTTTTTAAAATAATCTGCAAGCCAAGTTTGATATAAGTTTTTTTTGTTTTTAAGGCATTTTAGTGGACAAAAATCTCAAAAAATATTGAAGTAATATCGTTAATCGTCTCGCATTTTTAAAGTTGGACCGATAATTGTAGTTTTAATGTTGATAAATAACCATTGTTTAATCGTTTTTATAAATCAGAAGAAAAAAATAGATTTTAATTGACACTTTTTTTTTAATAAATTTTTGATGTTGCATTTCTGACCTATTTTGAAAAAAGCTGAAAAGCTTGATAACTCGAAAATGGTTCACTTTTGCATAATGCATATGGGGGTTAAAATTATCACAAATAGTCACCCCTATCACCTCCTAACGGGAATACGTCGAATTACCAATAACCCTGTATATAGTACTATTTTATTTGAAAAATATGTGCGGGGGAGTTTCTTTTGCAGTTTCTTCTCCTCCACAAAAGAGCACCTTTTGAAACTGTGGTAGAATCAAACATCGATAATAAATGAATAAAGCATTCTTAATTTTGATATTGTTTTATAATTTCAACCCCTTCCAATTTGACAATTTCATATAAATACATTCTAGCTTATATATAAACAACTTGTATAATTACTATTATATATACATACCTATTTATAAAATCTAACACATGCATGCAGGTTTCCTAACGATGTGTCCTTCACCGTTATAGCAAATGACATTTAATTTCTTAAATCGCACATAATTTAGAAAAGTCATTGATGCGTGCCGCTGCGGTTTGAACCAGGACCGCGAGAGTGAGAGCGCGATCGATAGCCACTGGGCTGTCACCGCAGGCTCACCACCTACATGGGATTAAAACGTAACTGTTGAATAGTGTGTCTTCTACACACCTCTGCCTACCCTTTCGGTGAAGTACAGGCGTCATGTTATGTTATGTTGGAAAAAGACATAGACAAAAATTTATTTCGACATACAATATAGGACATGTGAAACAATACAATTTTAATTATGTAAAAATTAGTATGATTATTTTTAAAATAATATTATAAAAATAATTTACTAAGTAACACGAAGAAAGATAACGTCTAGTCTTTGTTGTTATCGCACGGATTGAAAATAGAACTATAGAACAAAGAAACTCTTTATGCGAATTGCTTACATTTAGATAAAAACTTAGTGCGTAAGACTCGCTCTTTGCGGTCCACTGTAAGATGGTCCCACAGGTTCAGAGTTATGACAGCAGACTATGACAAAGTTGGCGTAGATGACTTTGTAAGGCAAAGGCCCTTGACGTGACCTCTAAAGTGCGGTAAGTATCCTACATTCTTACGAATGATTGTGGTCTGATCTTTTTTATTCTCAAATATTAGGCAGGACGGGTCATAATAGAACGCAAAAATTCGTTTTCTAATCGAATTAACTTAACTATCAAGGTAGGCTGGTAGAAATAAATAAATAAATAAATATCTTGGACATTTTCACACACGGCCATCTGACCCCAAAGTAGGCGCGAGCCTGTGTTATGGGTGTCAGAGACTGATATACATACATAGATATTTTTAAATACATACTTAAATAGATAATATTGACATCCAGACACAGAACAAATACAAGTGTTCGTCACACGAATATTTGTCCTGAGTGGGATTCGAACCCACGACCTTTGGCGCAACAGACAGGGTCACTACCGATTGCGCCAACGGGCCTGTCAAAGAAAATGCCATAAGGCATTAAATCCGTCCATTGTATATCTCTTTAGAGGTGTCAATAAAGTTGAATAAATGAATTATACCAAGTAAGTAATAGTTTCACTACGGATGGGATGATAGTGAGCAGATGTAACTAATGACTTTATAGCAGTGCTAAAACCACAGCTGAATTCTAAAAGTGTCTTTAAAAGCATCACAGCTGAAAAATAATGATATAATTTCCGCGGGATAGCGGTCAGTCTGCTCAACAGTGGCGCTTGAAAATTGCGGAAAAATTATGAACAAAATTGAAATTGAGACTGCGGTATATTCTGTTTACTGCAGCGAGAACCTTGCGGCGAATTCACGTTAAAAAGTATTTATGACACAGACGAAGAAAATTGCAGAACCTAACCTAGGAGAGTGTAGGTACTGCGGCCATTTCTTAGTCAAGTGTGTCAAAATATGGACTGCAGGTACAATACAGGATAGCAAAAGAAACTCCTAAAATTAATGATGTATAGTGTAACTAGTGTAATGATAGTGTATCTACAGTGTATAATTATATTATAGTGTTTGTTGTGGTGTTTCTGCGAGTATGTTTTTCGAAGGCCGTAAAGGTTCTATAGACAGCTCAAATTAGACTTTTCGGTAGATTATTTACCATTAAAATAAAGTGTCATATTTCATATTATGTAAAAGCTAAGCTACAATCCATAGACGTCCCATTTGTGGGCACGTGTGTGGGACACAAACACAGCTGCAGACACCAATTCTTAACTTCTTATTATAAATGTAATCAACGTTTGCGAGTGTTAAAATTATTGATTGCTTCCTGCCGTTCTGTCTCATTGTGTCTCATACACATATACCTAAGTAAGTATATAGATGTAGGACGGGGCGTGAGGATTCGCGCTTGGCGAATACTCCGCGTGTCTGCTAACGAGACGCAACCAAGTACCTACTGCATTGCAAGTACTAGAAAAAATTTAAGTGCCACAATTAGTAGCGAGGTTGTAACGACGTTGGCGGCTATGTTTTGTTGAATTTAACATTATGCTCGGGCAGCTCCTGCTCATATAGAGTTTTAAATATGTACATAGAAAAAGGGGTGGTAGATATCCTTGTTAGCTGACTCGTACTGCTACAAGTCATAATTAGACACTAGGTAGTAGAAATGCCACAGTAGAATATTTTGAAGTCTGGCAAATTATCATAGACCTAAAAATTTTCTGAATTTTTTTGAAATGTGATAGAAGCAAGAAGGCTATACGAAATTATGCAACAAGTCTCATTTATGGCTTTTGACAACGACGCGGGCCCCTAAAATAAAGAGTTTTGCATACAAAATCAGATCGTACCGGTAAGTACACAGGGGGATTGCCGAGCGATTGTTGCGTGACGGCCGCACGCGCCGCCGCTTCCGGTCCGCCCGCCCGGAAGTGACGATAGCATCTAGCACAGACTATGCTCTATAGGCTATTCAGGTTGCAAAGGGACGATAGAGGAAGGAACAGACACTAACAGAGTATACCTTTTTAAATTATCCAGGAAATGTATGTAAGTGTGCTAGAAAAGGCCGTATACACGTGATACTGTGTGATCGTTTTTCGTGTGTGTATCGTGTGATTTACAAGATGATAAGTAAACAAGATCGATTACTACGCTATTTATATTTTTGGATGTATGGTATGAAAAGTGGGCGTATTATAGACATCTGCCTACATCATCGGGGAGAGTACAGGTAGGATGTTGTGTACGAAATTCACGCGAATTTAGGCCATTTTAGGCACAAACACACGCAATAACTGGAGCGTCGTTCCGGCGGTATTGTTCGCCGCCCGTTGTTCTAAAACGAGTTTTATTTCCGCAGATAGAGGCCATAACAAACAAAAGTTACTTACTACTTTACTATATTAACTTGCGGTTCGAGTAATCTGTATCGTATGTAAATACGCAAGTTATTCAAGATAATATCTTATAAATATTATTTACCTACCTATTTCTTATGCTTGGAGTAGGTAAGTAGGGGAGACTGGGGGCAAAAGTAACACGGGGCAATAGTAACGTTGGTGATATCTTGGTTACCAAGCAACGCAGAAGAGTGTGCGGGCGTGGGGGCATAGGCCGTGTCATGCTCGGGTAAGCTAACCAATCGGCTATGTGCTCCGAGCGCCGTGGACGTATATTATTGACTCCGGCCATTTGGACAGCCCCGAAGTAAGTTTTCGTGCTTTGTAAAATCTGTTATTACTCTTTAATCTACATAATATAAGTAAATTAATGACTAGTATTAGAATCTATGTATATCACACAATATAAACCTTAATGTATAAGTTAAATAGTGTTCAGAATTTCTGATTTATTTTGGTTTTGAAATAAAACAGTCTTCAGGAACAATTGTACCATTTTTGTCGGGGTCAACAGTAACGTTACTATTGACCCTATGGTACAAATGACCCCGAGGTGAAAATAAATTATATATACAAGGTGTCCCAAAATTCAACGATAATCCTGAACCAGAGGATGGCCCTGCTAATGACTACTCCAGAAAAAAAAAGAAAAAAAATATATCCCGATTTTTTTTCAAATTACATAATAAAAAGGAAATTCTTAGAAAATTGACAACCCTCATGATATTTTTAACTACCATGACCACAATTTTTGAGATATTTCTGATATTTTTTTTGTATCCGTGACCTAAGTAGTACTGCTATCTACCACAAATCTTAAAATTCCTATAATGTCTGTAGTTTTCACACAATAAACAATTAAAATCATTGTTTTCCCAAAAAATTTTGATCAAATTTACTTTCAGTCCACTTTCAGTCATTGTGGTGTAAAAAAAAAGTATGGACACTACTATGGCAAGTTTTATTAAAAGTTGACGCAACTAATCAAGATTCCAAAATGATATAATACTCTTGGAACACTAGTCACAAAAAAAAAGTATAATATTTCTAAACAAGAACCATATTTCAAAAATTGTTCTTGTCGATTAGTAATAACTTTTACTTTGTGCCCAAAATAGGTTTTTTAGTGGTGAAAAATGTTTGAGTAGATCCTGTCTTTGAGACAACCCCAATAGAAGAAGTGTTGGGGGTTTAGATCGGGTGAAAGGGGTAGTCATAAGATAGGACCAAGTCGCCCGATCCAACGCCCTGGATACTCTTGGTTTAAGTAGTCTCGCACAGGACGGGCATAGTGAGCTGGGAGACCATCATTTTAAAACCACATGTTTTGTAAATCACTTAAAGGCACGTCTTCTAATAAGTCTGGTAAGTTATTTTGTAAAAAGTTCAAATAATTAATTCCATCTAAGTTTCCTTGTAACTCAAAGGGCCCAGTTAAAGTTAAACAGTCCAAAATAATGCAAAGTCAGTTCAATTTGCAGATTACTTGATTCACACGTCAATTGAATACTTAACGGTGTACAGTAAAGAAAGAAGCAGAGCGTACTGACTGCTGAGAACAGCAACTTCTCTACCTGCCCTATTGTTATTTGATAACGACATCTACATCTACCTCTGACTAACATGTAATCTCTCTCTATCTATCTCTCTCTTCTAAATTTGTGTCATGTCATAAACATGTCCCATTTAAATCCAAGAAATTTACAACAAAAATCATATTTTGGGCACATGATAACTATCAACAAGTACAATTTATGAAATTTGGTTCTTGTTTAGAAATATTACACTTTTTTTTTGTGACTAGTTTTCCAAGAGTATTATACCATTTTGGAATCTTGATTAGTTGCGTCAACTTTTAAAAAAACTTGCCATAGTGGTGTCCATACTTTTTTTTTACACCACAATGAGTGAAAGTGGACTGAAAGTAAATTTGATCAAAATTTTTTGGGAAAACAATGATTTTAATTGTTTATTGTGTAAAAACTACAGACATTATAGGAATTTTAAGATTTGTGGTAGATAGCAGTACTACTTAGGTCACAGATACAAAAAAAATATCAGAAATATCTCAAAAATTGTAGTCGTGGTAGTTAAAAATATCATGAGGGGTGTCAATTTTCTAAGAATTTCCTTTTTATTATGTAATTTGAAAAAAAATCGAGATAATTTTTTTTTCTTTTTTTTCCTGGAGTAGTCATTAGCAGGGCCATCCTCTGGTTCAGGATTATCGTTGAATTTTGGGACACCTTGTATATATATAACATTTTTTGAGCCAATAAAAAATCAATACATTTTTGTTTTAACGATTTGCTACCAAAGTAAATAGTTGGGGAAATATAAATTATTATCAAAGATTATTTCGGTTTATTTTATTGTTTTCTGGAAGACTCGCAGAAATAAGACAGGGGTTAAATGTAACATGGGGTTGTTAGTAACACACAAGTTTTACATACAAATTGTCGTTTTTGATTTTTGTTGATTATTGTTGAATACATCAAAGAAATGTACGATTTAGACGTTATTTAATGACATAATATGCCTAAAATTGTGATTTTTTAAAGTAATATATTAGCTTTTGATCAATTACCAAGAGAAGTATATATTTTTTTGTTTCGAAGCGGCTTGAAGAAATGAAAGCATTTATTTTTGTTACCAATTGTAAGACTGATTATATTAATGATTGTGATTATTTTAAAAATTAAAATATAGGTATATCCATTAAAACTGTCATTTTATTGGCCATCAAAACTATGTTACAAACGACCCTATACTAGGGGTCAGTTGTAACATTCGACACTCCCTTTTAAAAGTGTGATTGCAACAAAATTACACTTAGTACACGAACGTTAGCTGCACAAGTTGGTAGACACTTAAATTCTCTTTCTTGGAGACTAACAGGATTTTGTTAAATATCAACAGTTTTAGCACAATCGGCCATGAAGTAAAAACTGTTACTTTTGCCCCCAGTCTCCCCTAATGCATATTTTTGCGTATGTAATAGTTGAGGTTTTATTATTGTTGCTTGGTTACTTCCTTGGTACAAAATGTTTTATGATATTTTAATGTGTCCTTTAATATCTAAAGCTTAAATAACATTCTTCGATCAAATCGTTCACATAATTACAATCGAACATTACTATGCTCGTTTGATTGTAAATTATAATAAAAGTTGAATTATTTAAGTAATAATTGAAGAAAACGAGGAGTTTATTAGTATTAAAATGGAATTATTATTATGAGATGTTTGTAGGCTTTATAATGTTTACAAAAGTTGCATCTAGAATTATTTTAACTTTAAAAATGTTTTTTCTGTTAGAATTAGATAATTAAAACGCAGATAACACGTGTATCTACTATCTACGTGCTATCGACTTGAATAAATTATGTTGTTAGGTATAGAGAGGTATTAAACTTAGCTACGAAGATCTCTTGCTCTTAGTTGATACCTACTTTGACCTACTTTGATCGGAGGCCGAAATCTCTGTAATTAAGTTTGTGGTACACAGGTAGGTATTGTGGTACTGTGAAGGGACTGTGGTAAAACTGGTATTTGCATTAAACTATTCGCATTCTCTCGCATAAATTCGAATTTAATCAGTTGGATGACAGTTTTTTTTAATACATGTATGGTATTGTAGTTAGTACCTACATGTACAGCTTTACGACTTTTGTTGGCTTAATACGACGAAATGTACATACATACAAGTAACAAAGTAACATAAGTACTTACATTCAATTTATATTTACTTACTTGTTGCAACACTAAGTTGGCTTGGCGACCTATAAAGTAGAAATTACTTCCTAATGACGTTCTTGCTCATCTCACTAAGACAAATTACAATATTCAAGAGAAAGTGAGCGACCAAGTCACCCAGTGCCTTATTTATTTTGCAATTGGTTTCCAGAATAACCAGTTTTTAGAATAAAATTACACTTGACTGCAGAAAATCTCAAGAATCTAATCCAATCGATTTGTAATGATTCATTCTAAAACATATTTATATCCTTCATAGCTTCCAAAGTATTGATAACATAAATTAGATTTAGTCAAAATATTCTTACTATTATGTAAATAATAAAGTGTGTTTGTTGGTTTTGCTTTCTTCTCCGCCTCAAATAGCCTCAATGAAATGACGGATTGACGTGATTTTTCGGACAGATATAAAACGCGGCCTGAAGAGTAACATAGGCTACGGATTTTTATGTGACAAAACATTGAAATAATCATTCGTTTTTTAATCGATTATTTGTTGGTTTGCTGTTGTTAGAGCTCGAATTACAATATAAGAAGAAAGAGATAGAGGTATTAAGAACATAAATATTTATCATTTTTAAGAACACTGGCTTAGGCTTTTCGTTGGTAGGTATGTCTCAATCAATCAGTGATCAGTCAGCAGTACCTACCTACATGAATTTTGTATAGAAGATAACATCAATTGAGGTGAATACAGTATAATATTATCGTAGAATGACTTAAAACAGCGGAAAGCCACTTTAAATGTTGGTGCGAATCATTATTTGAACGAATTAACGAATTATTCGAGAGCGAATAATTCTTTATTTCTATAGGTCTCATCACTCTGAAATGTGAATACATAATCAATACGTAACTGCTTTCTGAAATTGCACAATTGGAAAAAAAAATTAACCCAAGTCCATTCGTATCCCGCTACTTTTGAGAACCGCTATAGAATTGATGAGAATAGAATGATTTATTGCAGGACCATGACTGTTCACTTTTGCACATGACAACGTTAACTGCATTGCATACATCGTCGGTTTAATATTGGTTCGCCATTTATGGTGAACAATTTCCATTCCTTAACGAGCAGTTTATTCAAAGAGAAAGTTTGTTAAAATTAAGATTTCTATTTTTTTTTACTTAATCTGCTCAACTACAACAACTTTGTACGGATAAAGAAATAGAAAATGTCAATGTATACAATTTACATACATATATGTGTATATTGTAGGTATGCTTATTTTGTACTGTATACTTACTTATTACATATATAATTAATATACATTACAATCTATGGTTTCTGACGACAAAAAAAAATACTAAGATTATGAAAAACGCCAAAATGTCATTTTTTCACAAATGTCTGGGACCAGCTGGCATTAGGTATGAAATAAAATTATTGTTAATGCCGCTTGTAATTACAGTAGCGTTACAGCTGCACCCCAATTACAAGGATTTTATGCATCCTTCTAATTAACGATATAAAATTTAAAAGTTACATAAAAATGTAAAATCAATTTCACTTCGATGACGTGCAGATTGTAAAATATGATTGAAAATATTCATCATTAAAATCATATTATATTTTAAAATCATGTTGCTGATAAATTGTGTTAGATTTATTTTTACGAGTATGATTTATTTATATCTAAAGTTACTTATGCCTTTAGTTATATTTTCACGTTGTTGTATTTTGTTATCGAATTTGGCAATCAAGTTGAATACATTTCTCCAAATTGCTCCTGAATAAAAGCAGTTATAAGAGATATTCGACATTATCGATATTGTGTTGAAGATGACATATGAATAATAATAATATACACGTGGATATTTATTTTTCTATATGATTTATATTTAGTTGTATAACTAGTTTGTATAACACTATGAAGCAAATTAAAGCAATATCTTATTCCATCACATCTTCAGGATAATTAAAACATCTCAAACTTTCTTATTTGCGTTTTAGCGATGAATACCTGCTGGACTAACTTATCATCAACTAACCGTCGGCACTAGTATATAGAGATAGAGGTAAACTAATACTAATTAAGAATGGTTAAGTTAATAAATTCTATGGGCGAATCCGTTCGTTCGTTTCCTAGTTACCTACGATAGGTAACATTATTAAGTCCCATGATGATTATTTTAACACTCAGGTCGGCTGCATGCCCTTGGATTCCTTTATCATAATGATATACATAAATAATACGGAAATTGGGTAAGGGTGAAAGTAGGTCAAAAGCGGGACGCAAGGGATAAAAGCTCCGTAACAAAGGATTATGGGAGACGGGCAGGATTATCGAAGCCTGCTTGTGTTCAAGTGTAACACATCGAGTTCTTATTAATAATTGCTACTTTAATAGTACTACACCACACAGGTTAGAAATTACTTATCAGCTGTGACATTACTAATGAGGCCGGTATAGTAGGCAATTGATTGAAGAGTAGGTAAGCCTTTTTCTCTAAGTACCTACCGGGTGTAAGTGTTTTCACATAATTATAACTTGAGTGTTGCTAAAACAGCGAATGTTAGTAAATCTGTTATATACCTATATATTATATAAGTTTTATCTGTTTATATAATAAATAAAATTTAAAAAATAAACATAATAGAGATTAACATGCGCTTATACACGCGCTTACGCTAGGTACTGAGTTGCGGGTGGCGGGCCCGAGTACAAAAGTGTATTAAGAGGACTACAGAGGCTAAACGCGAGTTTTATAAACAAGATATCACACGAACCATTGCAGAGAATCAAATAAAAAAAATATATGGTATTCTTGGGGATATATGTTAGATTGCTACGGCCTTCAAAACATAATACATTAATGTTGACTCGATAGAAAAAAATCACGAAGATACCTCTAAAATAATCTTCTAAACAATCAAATCCCTTCTAAAATACGTGTTTTTTTTTTCAATTTAACATATATTTTTCATCACAATAAATACAATATATCAGTTATACCACTTTTTAAATCCATTTTGTAGAATTTCCAAAAAACCCTTGTTCTCATTTGCGCAGAGTTTTCGAACATAACTCGCGAGCATGTGTGTGTAAACGCCGTGTACCGACAGTCGCGGCTGAGGCCTCTTGCTAGACGGGCGTGTCGCGCTTTCTGCCGCAAAATTTCTGCAAGATTCCAACGTTATTTCATTACTTTTATTGATTGGTTATTACATTAGGTTAATTTATATAAATAATTTAACGTTATAAGTATTTTTTTAAGTTAGAAGGGCGTAAACGGACTCCTATTTTGTAAATAAACATGGGAAATAAATCAAAAGTGTTCATATAAAGCAAACGTCACACACATGAATGACGTAAAGATTTAAATTTTGTCAAACATTTATTAATTTTCATTGTTCTCTGCAATCCTGCAGAGTACAAAAAGATAGATACGTACACAGTTTTTCAACCCTAATCGTATAGCTGTAAATGGCGTAATTGGAGTTTGCGGCGAGTAAGAATCTCGCTCCAGACACTCGGGTTCAAATCCCAGTTACACTTCCTATCTTTTTCAATTTTTTCTTTATTTTTTATGACTTTTTTTTTGTTATTATTTTATGCAAATGAAATAAAAAGCTAATAATATTTATATATGTCATAATATGTATTTATTACAGGAAAAGAGAATCCAAAGATAATATCAATAACGGGGAAATTATAGACATTAGCAGTGAGTAAGAATCTCGCTCTAGAGACTCGGGTTCAAATTCCAGTTACACTTCCTTTCTTTTTCAATTTTTTCTTTATTTTTTTATGACTTTTTTTTTGTTATTATTTTAAGTAACTAAAAAAATTGCATAAATCTAATTTCATTACGTTGTCGTACCTTCCTATAAATTTTTTGTTAGGTCAATTATTACTTAAAATAAACGCCATCTACTGAAACACTTCCCCGTATAAGCCGCGCAGATAGAGAATAGATTTGAAAATGGCGTCCTCTCGCATGCGTTCTCGCTCACTCTCTATCGCTGTCTATACTCACACAGTGAAGTACGAGCTGCAAACAAATAATCAGTCGGGATTCGCTTTCTAAGCTACTTGACGCACTCCGAGTAATTGTTGTTTTCGTTGATATTGTTGTTTTTGTTTGCGTTACATTTGATTGTTATTTATTTTCGTTAAGTTTTTGTTACGAACGTTGACATTTTGTGATGTAATTGAACAGCAACACCGAAGATGAAAGTGACGACTCTGAAGACCAGGACTGTGACCAGTCCATGGAAGATTTTAACCAATTCATGGAGGGAATTGAACCAGTAATGGGTACAGATGACCAGGACACTGCTGGACCAAGCGGTTTATAAAACCTTTGATACCATTCCCATCCTATTGTTCTTTATTTTTATAATCTGATTCTGAAATGTCACAATTAATAAAGGCAAATTTAACAATTGACCAGTCCATGGAAGATTTTAACCAATTCATGGAGGGAATTGAACCAGTAATGGGTACAGATGACCAGGACACTGCTGGACCAAGCGGTTTATAAAACCTTTGATACCATTCCCATCCTATTGTTCTTTATTTTTATAATCTGATTCTGAAATGTCACAATTAATAAAGGCAAATTTTACAATCCAGTGTTTTAAGTACCCTTGCTTGTGTTGTGTGTTGTGCTTGTATTTTAAGTGCCATTTTCAGATCTATTCTCTATCTGCGCGGGTTATACAGGCGATTAATACAGTACCTCATGACATGTCATTGTATGCTCTGTAAGGTAGTTCTGAGGTTTTCCGTTAGAGGCGCTGTTGTCGTTTGTGAGAATGTGTGCACCGATTCTCAAGGTCATTTTGCACCACTAGGCGCCTTAAATAATCATCGGCCCGGCCGGGTATTGAACTCGGGAACTGGGCCCCTACCACAACCTCTTAGAGCAGTATTATTTTAATATTACCTTGGCTTTTCGTACCACAACGTCCTTATAGTAAGCTTATTACAAGCATAAAACAATATTACTTTTTCAGTAGTTTTGATGACGTTACCTCGAAAACGTTCATTCAATTCGTACCATGACGTGTCAATTGACAGCTAGCATTATTGTTTTGACGTCAACCAACTTTAACAGTCTTAAAAAAGTTAACTTTTCGCGACGGATCTATCCTTATTTTGTGAATTTAGTGAGTAAAAGGTCTTTGTTGTTTCATTTAAAGTAAGTAAAGTGTATTTATTTACCAATACGTGTCGAATGAATTAAGTTTTGAGTGATTTTAGTACCTGGGTAATTAATTTATATTTTATTGTAGATGGCCAATGAATACGAAATATTCGAGTTTCTGGAAGCTGATAACGCAGAAGATCGTAGTGCACGAAAGCGCCTTCGGATGCAGCTGCGTCAGGAAAGTGACCCTTTCAATTTAGATGAGGAAGAATTCGTCAACCACAGGTGGACAAAAGACCTAACCTAAAAGCTGTGCGATGAGTTGAATAGAGGCCCTATTTAAAAACACTCAAAAGTCATCAGATTTGACTGTAGAAACGAAGGTAAATACTCTTTATTAGTACAGTGACTTGCACCAGAATCACAAATTATATAATTTATCTTAATATTCTCGAACAGTGTTTGTTGATAGTTGAGACTTGAATTAAGAAATATTGTATTTCTACAATTTATTAAACCTTTATTGTATTTCTACAATGAGCGGACTTAATGCCTTATTGCAATCTTCACAACAAGAATTATCAAATAAAGAAATTTAAATATTACAAAATATTTATTGTATTACTGAATTTACTTGGTTGTATTTAATTTACTTTAAAAAAGTTTGTATTTTTTAGGTATGTATTGATTGCATTATCATTTTATGCAACTGGCTCATACCAAGTTCTGTAGGCAGCAACGAGGGTCACTTTGTGGCTCAGCAGACAGTGTCTTCAGCAATCTCACAGGTCACAGGGTGCCTGAATACTACAGAGATGGGACAGAACTATATTAAATTTTCTGCCACAGACCAAGAGCACAACATAATCAAAACTGAGTATGTATTCTAGAATTTTAACTGCATGAATATAATTTAAAAAAAATCATTTTGCAAAATTATAGCAGTTTAGGATTTTGAAATAAAATACAACTCAATGAATGTACTTTGTAATAAAAATATTAACAGAAACCATAGAGTAAAGTTTTAAATAAAATTCAATAGAATATGAATTGTAATTATTTTGTTGCAGATTGAGCAGCTGGCAGTATTGTAAATGCTTGTGTTATATTACACAATATTTGCAATGGGGCCCAAATTCCTGTGCAACACATAAGTGATGAAGATGTGCTGTAAGAAGCCCGTGTAAGAACCCCGTTCTTGAACCTCCACAAAGTAGCAACATTGCTTTGCAGCAAAGTTTAGTAATTCGGAATTTACTTGTACCAGTGACTGTAGGAAAGGCGGCATGTAAGATCCTGAAACAGAACGTATATTAATTTTTTATTGAAAAACCCTTGTTAAATTGTTTACATTTCTATAATTTAGTTTTAATTTTACTAACTATATTTTTATGTAGTTATTAGTTTAGTTATATGGTTTAGATTTTTGTTTTAGGTTTCATATTCACCAACAAAATATGATGTAATGTAAAATTGTTCATTAAATTCTTATTTTAAAAATCAAATTCCATGTGTTTCAATTTTATGTGGGATTTAACCCATCACTGGAGAATCAACTTTTTTTTATTATCACTTGGTTTACCAAAACAAAAGTAGCGTCCATAGCCCAATAGCTCGGGTCGATTCAATGTGATCCAAAGAGTTAAGCAACGACGGGCTCGGTCGGTTTGTGGATGGGTGACCGCTAGTGGCAAAATTTCATGGACGCTACTGTGCTTCGGAGGGCACGTAAAGCCGTCGGTCCCGGTTGTTTTCAATGTTGGAAACAGTCGTTAAGCCTTGTCGAAGACCTTTGGGTGGCTTGAGAACATTCGACACTGGGTTGGCCACTAACCCCTCCACCAATCCGCATTGGAGCAGCGTGGTGGAGTATCTAGACCTCCCGCAGCTGCGTCTGTGGGGGAGACTCGTGCCCAGCAGTGGGACGTCTATGGGTCGCAGTGATTACCAAAACAAAATGTATCGTTTACGTACTTTTGACCAGCCTCTCCAATCTTTATGGGTTCCATCACCTTGCGAGTTGAGCATGCCCTCTAGCTCTGTCCACTTTCTCTTCGAATATTCTTTCGCTTGTAAAGAGTAAAAACTCCCAAAGCATATCTAACTGCTGGGAAACTCGATTAATCCTCCGACTACAAAAGTAAGTATTGTACATAAACTCACTGACTATTATTTTTAGTTTACCTTGTTTTCATGTTTACAAAAGTAGGTAATGAAGAATTTAACTTAACAGTTACACAGTCTCAACACGAATGAAACTAGTTTAGCTAGGAAGTGTTCAAAAGAACCAGTTAACAATAAACTTTTTTCATTATGTATTAAAAGTATCCCACTCCATGAATTTCTTTTGAAAGGGCCATTTGAGTTATTGCTTGCAAGTTCGATAAAATATGCCCAAACACTTTGTTTATCACCATGTCACAAAAAATGTAAATAATAGCGCTATAGGGTTTGAATAGGTTTGAATTTCGCTCGCAGCCAAGTGGGTACCTACCACTTGACAAGTGAACGGCCATAGCCTGTCACATGACCCTTATTTTTAGATGTTATAAATAGTTTTCTATGTTTTTAAAGCAATTATATTTATAATAATATAATTTAAACGGCATATTTTCGTAAACCATCACGAAATAAAACGAAGTAAAGTTACACATCCATATTTTTATAATGTTTGCGTTTGGCTGTTGGAATTAAAGAACTTTGTCCAAATCTATAGACAAAAATAAAAAATAAAAATAGCAGGGATACATTTATCATTCATTCACAGCAGGAATAAAATAAGACAGCTTGATAACGGTCATGGTACGAATTCGAGTAATATTACTTTAACCTTGAAACAAAACTTTCTTGAAATAAGCTTATTTCTTTAAAGATCATGGTAGGCCCTCTGGAGTTGGTTTGGGTCAGACATATAGTAGTCTGCTATACCTAGTTCGTTTATTGCGCCGGTATAGTGCAAGTACCATCCATGCCGCAGTTTAATAAACCAATGTAAATGTTCAGCAAGTGGAATGCTTTGTTTCGTCCCCTTTCATTTGTCGTCTGCTCTTCACAGTTCAATGTACACCGAATTTATGGTCTACTCTAAATGAGCAACTTTATTCTAATTTATTCAATCATAACTTTAATAGCTCCTTCGGGCCAATTGTGAGTTACTCGTAACTTCGTTAAATTACTTTTTAATTGTTGATCTATTCGAGATTTAAATGAGTATTACCATTATTAAAAGATAGATAATGTAATTTTATTTTACTGTAATATACCAACTTAATTAACATGTGTTAAACAAGCCAATTAAAATAATGATTGAGGAAAATTAAAATTTAGTTGCATTTCTCAACAAAGACTAATAACCAACTATTAAATAAGTTTTTTGTCAAACCAATGGTAGTGTGTGTAATATTTGCTTTTATTAATTTAATGTATTTGTAATGCATCTAATATAAAATAAAAAATGTACGTACACCATCCACGTCCGTATTTTTGTAAATAGGGGTCCAAAGTGCTTCACGTATTAAATTAATAACCGTAGTGCCGGGGCAAATCAAACGGGCAATCCAAAATAAATGTAAGTTCCAAATTTTGTGCCAATATCCATTGAAGAGTTCATTCGTCTGAAGCCGAGTCTGGGAGCATAATCGGGAGGTCATCTTAAATAGTCATCGGAATTGAAGCAACGTGTCATCAAATTACAAATTCGCGGGATAAAAGGAACTGGTTTAAATTCTAGTTGCAAGTTCAATTTGACCTGAACTCACAAACTATCAATATAACAATCTATCAAACATTTATATTTTCAATATTGTGTTTATAACAGTGTCCGTTGTTTTGATATACTTATTGCTCCTTATTCGGTCACAAAAAAAGGTGATGCCGACGATAGGTATGATGCCATCGCACAGATCACATTAGCTAATGAGTGTAGGAACGCCATGTTTATCTGTTCTCCTTGTACGACAGTGTACAAAGTTGTCACTGTAGGCGTCGAAGCCACTAAAGGAGACCAAGCTATAAACAATTAAGACTTGCCTCAGAGTTTTATTTGTTAGTTCATTGGACATGAATGTCCACAAAAAATTCGAATAAAGTCTAGCAACGTTGGAATCCTTTATTGCCTTCGACCGGGGATAGTCTGGTTCTCAATATCACAAAATTGCTAGCTGTTACTTGGTATCCCTCGTAAGGAATATTGTTCGCTTGAGCTAGATCGGCAGTCGGAAATAGTAGTCTAGGTTGCTGATACACGTTCATAATCTTCAGTATTCAGATGTTTTTGTGCGTGAAGGATATTCGTTCAAGCTTCGTTTATGGAATTTCAGAACTTTGAAAAGGGCATGGAAACTAAAGACATCAGGTACAATCTACGATCAAACTATGTTGAAATTCCGAGATTTTTCCCTGTCGTAAAATGTTGATTACAGTTACAAATCGTGTGACTCGCAGACGCAGACTCGCACGCGCCATCTATCAAGCTCTTAACGTCATTAGGACGGAAAGTCTGCACGAGGAACCAGTGCAATCTCACGCCATTATGCGATAACACGGTAAAATACGAACGCACTATGAAGTAACGCTTCTATCTGTAGTTTGATACGGAAATACTGCAATTCGTTCCACCAATGCAGTCTCGGCGATAAACGGCACACGTGATCACGCGATTATAACGACTTTAAGTCTTGAATTCCTACACTAGAATAAAAAGGAACCGTAGACTAAGCTAAGCTATAGTTCTTTTTCCTGGGTGGTCCTTAGATGTTAAAAATTACCAATAAGTGATATACTATTCATCAAAATGACGCAAAATCCAAGTTGGAATTACTGCTGGAACGTTATGTTTTCTAAACAACCACACACATCCAAATTTATTATCCATATAAATTACTATCTGGTTGTAAAGGAAACATCATGTTCTGTACACCATACTGTACAATACGTATCGTTGACACTTTCTAATGATGATCATAATGATGAGGATAGGTATTGTAATACCTAATACAATAGACATGCCATAAAAACCTTGGTCAATACATCATTCCACGCATTCCATTGGCGAGATAGTATAGAATAGGTAAAAATAAAATCAAACTAGTACAACAGATTCAACAATAATGATCATCATTCTGGCCAAGAAATCGTGAAATATTTATGGAGACATCGAGGAATTCTTGGCGAACAATTCCTGTAGAACTATCAGACAAAGACCGTTGTAATGGTATCGAAGAATGTTCTCCTTCCCAGCAGTGTACGTTCAAATTCCAGAATCATAAGGTGGCTTGTTACTACAGACTACATACGCTTGTAAGAGTATATACAAGGCATGCCTAACTGCCGCTGCCACAATTATAAATACCCTCACACTCCGTTCTGGATTTAGACAAGCTCAATGTCACCGACTCACCGGTGTGTTTCTTGAAGATATTTTTACTAAAGTATGTAGAAACAATTATAGGAAGCTATGTCGGTGTTAAAATAAAAGCGTTACGTTAATAGCTTTTATCTCAGATTCTATGAATAAAGTTAACGTAAGCGTGATTATTAACAGTGACATGGCAGATTTCCAGGATATTAGATGAAATTTAGATTTTATGTACGTCGTCCTCACCAAATATTATAAACGATTATTTAATTCAATGTTTGATTTTAGAGAGCCCGCACGGTAGATATTGTCTTTTATTTCAATTTATTGGTTGAACAGTTATGTATCTAGCTAGAATCATATCAGAAAAAAAAGAATCAAATTATAAAATAAAAATGTTACTTCTGTTTATATTTCTTGGTTTATACATGTCATAGTTACCTTCGATCTTTGAAAACCATATGTTGAACAAATTTACGAACCAATTTGTTGATCCCGTTTGCTTTAAAATTATGAAATAAGTATGCGTTGGCTCATAACATAATTGTTGTTAGAAGCATTAATGTAGTCTAAGGCATTAATATAAGAAATGCTCTGGAAAGTCTAAAATCAATATTTTTAGCTTGAAAGCTATTGAGTAAAACTATTGAGTATATTCATAATTCATAATTTTGTGGTAGGTATTTTCTATAACATAAAGGTATTTTATATAATTTTTGTCAATACGAATGCACGTTATGCTATAAGTCTATCTATTCATTAATTCCGTCCTTACGAAAACATTTGTTGTATTACCTCGACACAACTATAAGATTGTCAGGAATACAAACAAATGTTGCAATTAACGACAATGCTCGCGGTTACGTTTTTGCTATAGAGCGGCGGCGGAGGCATTGACACAAGACGAAGAATGGATATCAGTTTCTCTCATGCCTCCTAAATGGGTTTTTTCTGGTCAGTATCTATTGCTAATTATATGTTTGTTGGAAATAAAGACTGCTGGTTGAAATATTAATAAAAATATATAATTATATACTAATAATATCTTATATTACAAAAATGAATCGCAAAATGTGTTGGTAAGCGCATAACTCAACAACGCCTGGACCAATTTGGCCAATTCTTTTTTTTAAATGTTCGTTGAAGTTCAAGGATGGTTTTTACGGCGAGAAAAATTTGAAAATTCATCCCCTAAGGGGGTAAAACGGGGGTGCAAAGTTAGTATGAAGTTTTGCCGTTTTTGAAGTTAGTGAATGTGTAACGCGAGCGAAGCTGCGGGCGTCCACTAGTATTATTATAAATTTCCCATATTTGAAATACGACTCAAGAAGATAGAGAGCGAGAGATAACGAACCAATAATACAAGTTGGTATGCGAAATTGATAAAATTACGATAATAGATTTAGGACATTGTTATCACAATATACAAGGTGTCCCAAAATTCAACGATAATCCTGAACCAGAGGATGGACCTGCTAATGACTACTCCAGGAAAAAAAAGAAAAAAAAATTATCTCGATTTTTTTTTAAGTTACTCAATAAAAATGGAAATTCTTAGAAAATTGACACCCCTCATGATATTTTTAACTACCATGACCGCAATTTTTGAGATATTTCTGATATTTCTTTTGTATCCGTGACCTAAGTAGTACTGCTATCTACCACAAATATTAAAATTCCTATAATGTCTGTAGTTTTAACACAATAAACAATTAAAATCATTGTTTTCCCTAAAAATTTTGATCAAATTTACTTTCTGTCCACTTTCACTCATTGTGGTGTAAAAAAAAAGTATGAACACTACTATGGCAAGTTTTTTAAAAAGTTGACGCAACTAATCAAGATTCCAAAATGGTATAATACTCTTGGAAAACTAGTCACAAAAAAGAAGTATAATATTTCTAAACAAGAACCATATTTCAAAAATTGTTCTTGTCGATTAGTAATAACTTTTACTATGTGCCCAAAATAGGTTTTTTGGTGGTGAAAAATGTTTGAGTAGATCCTGTCTTTGAGACAACCCCAATAGAAGAAGTCTTGGGGGTTTAGATCGGGTGAAAGGGGTGGTCATAAGATAGGACCAAGTCGCCCGATCCAACGCCCTGGATACCTACTCTTGGTTTATGTAGTCTCGCACAGGACGGGCATAGTGAGCTGGGCGACCATCATTTTAAACCCACATGTTTTGTAAATCACTTAAAGGCACGTTTTCTAATAAGTCTGGTAAGTTATTTTGTAAAAAGTTCAAATAATTATTTCCATCTAAGTTTCCTTGTAACTCAAAGGGCCCAGTTAAAGTTAAACAGTCAAAAATAATGCAAAGTCAGTTCAATTTGCAGATTACTTGATTCACACGTCAATTGAATACTTATCGGTGTACAGTAAAGAAAGAAGCAGAGCGTACTGACTGCTGAGAACAGCAACTTCTCTACCTGCCCTATTGTTATTTAATAACGACATCTACATCTACCTCTGACTAACATGTAATCTCTCTCTACTCTATCTATCTCTCTCTTCTAAATTTGTTTGACTACGCACATGTCCCATTTAAATCCAAGAAATTTACAACAAAAATCATATTTTGGGCACATGATAACCATCAACATGTACAGTTTATGAAATTTGGTTCTTGTTTAGAAATATTATACTTTTTTTTTGTGACAAGTTTTCCGAGAGTATTATACCATTTTGGAATCTTGATTAGTTGCGTCAACTTTTTAAAAAACTTGCCATAGTAGTGTCCATACTTTTTTTTTACACCACAGTGAGTGAAAGTGGACAGAAAGTAAATTTGATCAAAATTTTTAGGGAAAACAATGATTTTAATTGTTTATTGTGTGAAAACTACAGACATTATAGGAATTTTAATATTTGTGGTAGATAGCAGTACTACTTAGGTCACGGATACAAAAAAAATATCAGAAATATCTCAAAAATTGCGGTCATGGTAGTTAAAAATATCATGAGGGGTGTCAATTTTATAAGAATTTCCATTTTTATTAAGTAACTTGAAAAAAAATCGAGATAATTTTTTTTTCTTTTTTTTCCTGGAGTAGTCATTAGCAGGTCCATCCTCTGGTTCAGGATTATCGTTGAATTTTGGGACACCTTGTATATGTTGTTATTGTCACCCTTGACACAGTATAGAGAGAGACAGGGGGAAATTTGATAATATAGCCTCAATAACCCAGCGTTATTTTCTAATATAATTTTCATATAAATAATTAAAATGAAAAATACAATTTCTGTCCACCCACTCGAGAAAGTCACGTTAGCGGTGCAGACTGGAATGTTAATGGCTGAAGCAATTATTTTCTACGAGCATCGACCGCTGTCCGAGATAGGTCGAGAAATGTACCTTACCTACGTTCATTTCAAATTTTGGTGATATAACGCTTGTAATATCGCCAAAATTTGAGAGAAAATGGTGAAATGAAAATAAAAAAAAAACAAGTCATAATGTATCTATTTCAGGTTACATGCTACTTTTAAAATAGATGGAAAAGCCCCGATATTAAGGTCAGATGAATCCGCTTTACTAATAATCAAGCTATAGAATATATTTATTATATATCGCTATCGGGCGCGGTCGGTTTGTGGATGGGTGACCGCTAGTGACAAAATTTTCATGGACGCTACCGTGCTTCGGAGGGCACGTTAAGCCGTCGGTCCCGGTTGTTTTCAATGCTGGAAACAGTCGTTAAGCCTTGTCAAAGACCTTCGGGTGGCTTGAGAATATTCGACACTGGGTTGGCCACTAACCCGCATTGGAGCAGCGTGGTGGAGTATGCTCTAGACCTCCCGCAGCAGTGTCTGTTGGGGGGACCCGTGCCCAGCAGTGGGACGTCTATGGGTCGCAGCGAAGCGATAGAAAATAATAATATGTGGTTTTTCTATAAATTTAATCTCAACTATTTAATTCTGCAGTAAGCTCGAGCTGAACAATTAGCTTGTTACTAAAAGCAGCTACCTAGTTGAACGCGTTTGATAGTCTGTTTAACTAACACCTGTTTGAAAAATTTGTTTCAGCTTAGCATTTAATTTGTAATTTTGTGAATGGTATCATTGTGTCAGTCTATTCACGTCGCTCATACGACGAACGTCACTGCTGGTGTTTGATGCTGAATAATAATTAACTTTTACGATTACGGACGGCCGGGCATTACTCCGAACCTCCGAACCTTTAAATACAGTTTGTTCAGCAAAGTTGGTCGTAAACGTTTTACGGTCATTTCCAAGGACTTTCGATAACAACATTTTACTTTGCGCACGGATCACGAACTAGACAGCAATCTCTAATGAATTAAAAAAATTGGATATTTTTCTGTTTAGATAATTTGCTTAGTAATATAAATAATAAACTTTATTAAATCAGTATATCACTATGTAGTGTACTCCTAACTATGTGGATGTAGTGAACGTATATCTAATGCACTTTACGTAGTTAATTATTATATCGGCTCGCTGCAAGCACTACGTCTTTACCCGCGCCCGTCAGTCTGTCACTGCCCCACCCCGCGCGCCCGCGCAATGCTTGACCGAGACGACAGAGCACTAAGAGTATATTTATTATTTACTAGTCAATATACTACATCCCTTCCTTGTTTTAATTAATGTCTAATTATGTATCAACTTGTAACCTCATAGTCACAGTAGATACAAAATTTACATAGGTCTTAAATAAATCAATCAATTTTAATCATGTTATTATTTAATTACTTTAATGGTTTTTTACTTTAGTATTTAATAATATGTATTAGTTATTATTTTATATTTTTTAAGGTTTTTTAGTTTTAGGTTAATTTTAAAGTAATTATATTCTTATGTATTTCCATTAAAATTTAGTTTAATAATAAATATAAAAGCTTTAGTATTTTTTTTTTAATAATATGTTAAACAGATGTTTGTATATAGTCCTTAAACTGTTTAATCATTTTAGTTCAATGTTGTTAACCGTGAATATGAATTACTCATTATTTTCTACGTCCTTTTCAGATTCGTTTACAGTTTCATTGGACCTCAACCGGCATCATTTAAATCATTTTTTATTACTTGCCACTGACCCTCTCTCTTTTTCATATGTTTTATATTACGTCGTAATTGTTGACCTGTCTTGTCATTTCTCAGTTGCATGTCTCCATTTTTAAACGATTCTACTGTGTGTGTTGTTGGCTCAAAATTTGGACTAAGCTTGTTGGACTTGTTTAAGTTTTTAATGTAGACTTTGTCTCCTATATTAAGATCGCTATCTGCTGCTCTTCTTCTCTTGTCAGCGTACTCTTTTCCTTCTTCCTTACTTTCTCTGTCTTTGTCTCTAATCTCCATATCATCTGGTCTATAGGATAAATCTTGGATCATCGGCAATTTGTCACGAAATTGTCTCCGAAAGAAAAGTTCTGCGGGTGTTTTACCAGTAACTGTATGTGCCACACCTCCATCCAAGGCACCCGGCATCATGCTGCGGCCCATGTTGTTTTACCATGTGCACCATTAAGCAGAATAAACTCATATCGGTAGCTTGGTAACTTTAGTTACGCGGTATGAACCCCTCATGCCAGGGTCGAGCTTCCCAGCGGACTGAGAATGACTAGTGCTTCAATTTGGTGCCGACTCGGCCTAACCTGACCGTGACTAATAACACGAGCGACCGTGATGCGATCGCGAACCAGTCATGTCGCCACATGAACGCGAGCGAGTCTGTCACGACGCGAACACAAACGATTTCCCACTATAGCGTGACCTCGAATGAATTCCAACACGGCGCGAACGCGTGGCGATTGTGAACCACGCCTATGGTCGCGTCGAGACTCACTGCGACGGCTACGTCTAGAAAACCACACGTCATCCACGTACACGAGAACTTTTTCCGCTGCAATAAAATACTTAAAAGTCTTTATGATGACTTTGGCAAAAACCGGGGCGTTCGTAAGCATACGAGCCACGAGCTATTGTGTCGAGAGGCTGCCCACAAGGTGGGGTTATATCGCCACTACTGTGGAACCTTGTGGTGGACGACTTAATTCGTTCGCTAAACAACGCCAGCTTCTATACCGTAGGCTATGAAGACGATATAACAATCCTCGTAAGAGGAAGGATTGTGCCAGTCCTATGCGAACTCATGCAAAAGGCTCTAATTATCGGCAAACGATAGTGCACGGACCATGGACTGTCTATAAACCCATCAAAAACAGAACTGGTAATGTTCACAAAGAAGCGAACCTTAGCCAATCTTCGCTTACCAAAACTTCTAGGAACAACCTTAACCCTGACCAAAGAGGTCAAATATCTGGGAGTGATCCTAGATGATAAACTACTATGGAACAAACACATAGACAACAAAATAGAAAAGGCCTGTGCCATATTCTGGCAATGCAAAAAGGCTACTTGGCAAAACCTGGCGAATCCACCCTAGAATTGTCAAGTGGCTATACACTGCAGTGATAAGGCCAATTATCAGCTATGGAGCGGTGGTCTGGTGGCCCAGAACCAGATTAACCACAGCCAAAACAAAACTGCAACAATTCCAAAGGCCAATTCATGTGTAGTCATAACGGGTTGCATGAAAACTACGCCTACAGCTGCGCTTGAGGTGCTGCTGGGTCTCACGCCCCTAGACCTCTTTATACAGCAGGAAGCGGTGTCAGCAGCCCTTAGACTAAAGTCACCCAGTGTTGAGCTTATTGAAGAACCAAAGGATCAATCCGGTATCTATGAACTACGAATCTATACCGACGGATTAAAAACCAAAACGGGAACGGGCGCAGGAGCCTTGGGTGAACACAGCTCCATATTCCAATGTGAGTGTGTCGCCATAATACTGGCAGCCAACGCAGTCGCTAAACGGGACATTAAAAACCAAAACATTCGAATTGTTTCGGATAGCGCTGCAGTAGGTACTACAAGCTCTGGACAGTACGATATTTCAGGCTGGACATATACTAGAGTGCCTCTTGGCCTTGGAAGGGATTGACTCAAACAACAGAGTAACCTTGCAATGGATCAGAGGGCACAGTGGCTTCCTAGGTAACGACGAAGCGGACCAGCTGGCTAGGAGGGGATCCGATTCCTTCGCGATCGGCCCAATTCCAATGATACCCTTAGCTTTCAACCAGCTCAGGAACTGGCTACGTCAACGAACATTAAAGCAACACTCAGATCAATGGGCGAGTGTCAATACGTGCCGACAATCACGGAAAACAGTGCCCTGCCCCGACGCACGTCTGACTAGGCGATTGTTGTCTCTCGACAGGAGAGCCCTGCGCATAATCGTAGGCAACATCACTGGGCACTGCCCACTTAACAAACATTTATATGTTCTAGGTACGACTGACGGCCCTCTGTGTAGAGCATGCCTGTCGGTAGACGAAACAACTGCCACATAATCCTGGAATGCGGAGGCGTGGCTAAGCAACGGGCTGAGATCCTCGGAGCACCGAGGTCGCTCCGCGAGGCCTGTGGGGACACCAGGAGGACCCTGCGCTTTTGGGCGGAGCTAGGCTGGCTACACATCTAGCCGGCATTGCACGCAAAACGGCTCTTTATTAAGAGCTAATTGCGGACACCGGAGCCCACCACCATAACCATAACCAAGCCCATACGAAACTTAGAATATTCAAAGCGATTTTAAGAAGTAATAAATGCAGTTGTGAATTGAGTTCTCGCTGCGACCCATAGACGTTCCACCGCTGGGCCCGGGTCTTCCCCACAGACACAGCTTTGATATACAATTGAGTTCTCACTAGTACGTATCTGATGTAAAGCAGAAACCATATATAGTACACTAAAACATCGAGCCATACTTAACCTATCAATATGATCGTTGATTAGCGGAAGAGGATGTCTATCCTGTTATAACAGTTATCTGATTAAAAGCTATATAAGCAAACCACCATCCTATGAGAGCCATTTTCTTTTTAATGAATAAAATGAGACTGGCATACGCTGTCTCAGATTCACGAATGATCCCTTTTTCTAACAAGTCATTAATGATTACACGTACTCGTAATCATGTCGTCTTTGATGTCAGCAGCCAACAAATAAACTTTAAGGCTCCTCTTCCATCTTTCCCATCTGGTGGCTACCGAACTGGTCTCTCCTTCGCATTCGAATTTTTCCAAAGTTATTTGAGCTGCCTGTTAACAATGGGTGGTATATTCTTATACATAATTTACTCGCAATTTAATGCATCCTTCTATCTGTTATTCGCAATTTAATGCTGATGTCATTTACCGGTCGCAATTTAATGCACATCCCCATTAATCATTCGCAATTTAATGCATACTTCCATTCGTAGTTCGCAATTTAATGCAGGGTGCCATGTACCGTTCGCAATTTAATGCACACCCCCATTAATCATTCGCAATTTAATGCATACTTCCATTCGTAGTTCGCAATTTAATGCAAGGTGCCATGTACCGTTCGCAATTTAATGCACACCTCCATTAATCGTTCGCAATTGAATGCATAGTTCCATTAATAGTTCGCAATTTAATGCAAGGTGCCATTTACCGTTCGCAATTTAATGCACACCATCATATAATAATATCACCTATTCCACCAAACATACTCACAGGCCAAACTATTTGCCCCCGAAACGAAATATCATAACGGTCACAAAAAGTCCAGCACAAGTCGGGAATCGAACCCGAGATACGTGTGTATACAACCTACGAGATACGTGTGTATACATCCTACGAGATACGTGTTTTTATTTATTAATTAGTTTAATAATTAATGTACAAGTCGGGAATCGAACCCGAGATACGTGTGTATACAACCTACGAGATACGTGTTTTTATTTATTAATTAGTTTAATAATTAATGTACAAGTCGGGAATCGAACCCGAGATACGTGTGTATACAACCTACGAGATACGTGTTTTTTTTATTTATTTATATATTTGTTTAATAATTAATGTACAAGTCGGGAATCGAACCCGAGATACGTGTGTATACAACCTACGAGATAGGTGTTTTTTATTTATTTATTTGTTTAATAATTAATGTACACCAAAATAACAAAATTTTTCCTTTTACCAACAAACATCTAGAAAACATTAAATAGAAGAACCATTAACATCTCAACCTTATTCAATTGTATAAAATATAAGCAGTAATTGTTATTTCTCATGTAGCAGCCGTATATACGAGTATTGTGTATGTTACCATAATATCACAGAAGGCGAGGGTACAGAGAAATATGTATTTAACAACAACACCGGCTACGGAGACACTGCACGCCGCAGACACTGTGCCGAGACAACTTGACGTCATGTCTAGAATTATTAAATTAAAACTCAACACTATTAGATATTGTGTATTTAAAGAAAGTATTACATACTTCTTTAAGTAAATTAATCTATTGTTACAAAGAAACATTTAAAGTTCGTTTTATTAACCAATCTAACATATCACATTATATAATGTGTATACCTATAGACATGGTATAGACTGAGTCGTTGAAATAGGAACAGTGTTGATTTCGTGTTTTTAAATCACTTCGATTAAATCGTTCACATAATTACAATCGAACATTACTATGCTCGTTTGATTGTAAATTATTAAGGAATTTATACGAAGGTGCTATATACCTTTAGAATATGCCTATACCTCGTTTATTTATCGTAATTAACGGATCACTGAACGAGCAAATACCTAAACACCAATACCTTACTTAGACAATCAATTGTAATCTTCCTTTTTCCCGAGTGAAATGAAATTGTGCACTTACCGACATTGTTTTTTAATACTCGTCGCCAAATGTAGTGTACTCCTAACTATGTGGATGTAGTGAACGTATATCTAATGCACTTTACGTAGTTAATTATTATATCGGCTCGCTGCAAGCACTACGTCTTTACCCGCGCCCGTCAGTCTGTCACTGCCCCACCCCGCGCGCCCGCGCAATGCTTGACCGAGACGACAGAGCACTAAGAGTATATTTATTATTTACTAGTCAATATACTACACACTACATATTTAAAAATATATATTCTATATTTCACCATAAAATACAGTACATAAATACATTTGGAAAAATTGGAATGTAAAAGGAGATGAGACAAATGGGCCAGGGTTATGTCCACTAAAATGTAATTGTAGGTAGTAAGAGTAGGCACCAATTAGTCATTTTTATGGAACGTGGCCCGACCCGACTAATTCCATTTCTACTTTTACTAATTACATGTCTTTTCATTCCCATGGATGGACTTAGGAAGGAAGGCATGGAATAAATACGGAGTTCAGCTTCTTATTTTGCTACAGTCCTTAGGTAGTTACCTTGTAGGTACCAGTAGGTACCTTGGGTGCCCTGCATTTGGAATGGTAGCCGACTAGCCTTTGCTGTAGAAATACCTACTGATATGATTACATTATCAATGGAAATCAAAACCTGTTGATGCTTTTATGTAACTATGTAGATAAGTACAATATCAATGATATTTTTAAGTTAAGTTCATCTCTGAGTTAGTATTCGAATAATTATAATTTAAACAGCTTCGTAAGTAAAATAAACAGTAAATACTTACTGTAAAGTTAAGCTACGAAATTAAAGACCTAACCATAAATTATACTTACTGGTAGTTAGCTCACTGAGAGGAAGAGAAAGTTGTGGATTTACATCATCTAGTCACGGATTTCATTGCTGGTATGGGAGAAGACAATGGCGTTGCATAACTGCTGTTACGGTGTGAACATTAACAGGACCATATGCGGCACTGATCGTCAAGTGCGAGTTTTTTCTAAGCAAATCAGCTTGATGATCAGAGAATCACCGACACAGTTCATAAAGTAATCAACAGATGGTTTCGAAGACACGATAACAATGCCATGATCATGATGATCATCATAAGGCACATATTATAGTTATTGGTTGGTTACAACAACGGTTCTTGAATTCCAAAAAAATTGGATTTGACACGATATTTATGTGCTTATTTTTTCATCACTTGTGTATAATATTTGTTTAGATAATTGATTTATAAGCTAAGTACTCGTAGCTCTTTCCTATATGTGACTGTGTAATTCTTTTTTAGATTGGAAATTTGACAAGATTTTACATTTAATTATAATGAAATATTCGCTCGCTGACATGAACTTAAATCTAGAATATTCAAATATTTATAGAGCTAACGCCGAAGGGCTTTGTTACCAGAGCACGCGTCTATTCTTATCCACCCTTCGTATCACCTAGTGCCTATTACGAAAGAACGTATTCGGTTACATTATTGTGACTGTCTCTGTGTACACGTAAATAGGTACATAAGTAGATACGATTACGATTAAAAATTATTTATTTTATTATTTTAAAGATTTTATTATTTATTTCAAAGATTTATTATACTATATATTTGAGCTGCAAAGTAAAGAAAAATCCGACCTTATACCACAAAGTATAAATATGCCTCGTAGCTATAAACGTTGTTACGAAAATAATAATTTACAGACAGCATCTTCTAAATTAAAACTACAAAATATAGTTAGTTAGAGTTAAAACAACAACCCTTAATAAATATGTATTTTTAAAAAGATTTACAATAAAATATTAACTATAAATTACATGCATCTTGGAGCGTCCAAAATCTTCCGAGAACCTACGATTGATTTCAAAATATTGACAATTTGACATACCTCCGTTCCAATAAAGACGCTAACCCTGATTTGGCCGGTAAAATAAATTAATGATACTATGAAAATACATTCATGACCTTCAAGCTCGGATGTCCTGAAAGAAAATATTTCTTTTTCTTTAAGCAAACACAAGAACCCGGTTTCTCAATATACAATTTACCATTGGACCTAATACGTACGTGACCAAATTTAACTAAATTGTTCTTGTAACTACGCCTGTCGCCTTATTATATTTGTTTGAAACAAACAATCGGTATAAGTATCTAATAATAAGGTACCTATATAATAATAAAGTGTAAATCTAATAAAGGGGTTAACATTGATAAAGTGCATGTGCATAAAATGCATTTGGCATTTGACAGCAAACCAACTGAGATTTTGAATGTTTAAAACATCGCAATGTTTATCATCAATAACTGTAGGAGTTAGTTGGTTAACTGATTTAAAGTAGTTAGTAAATACGGCATTCTACGCTAGTAATACTGCTTGTAAGCCTTATACTATTTAGCAATTAAGGGTTAAGTAGAAAGTAATTTAAGGCTCTTCATCGTCGATAAATAATAGTCGGCGGTCGTGTCACTTGGCACCATTGCTTTAATAAAGCACGAGCGTGGGTTGGGTTGTAGCTGGGCTGCGTGGGAAAACAGCCCAATTGTATCCACTTGATATGCATCCGGTTATACATGCAAAGCACTGCCATTACACTAAATGTCTTGCCTCTTGATATCGTATTAACACTACACCATATATATATATACAAAAATGTATTAAACCATAGGTAATCGTTTGCCGAATTGTAGACTAAACCCAAAGACATTATTAACTATTATATCGGCAATAGATGGGCGATTACGAACAACCTTTGTGCTCCCATACTTGTTACATTTAATAAATCACTCGTTGTAGTTGAATATTTACTTTTTATATTTGTGATATTCGTGAGCTAAAATTGTTAGTTAAGAACTAAATGAATGATAAAATTTGGATCTACTCTAATTATTGTTTAATTTCATAAAGGCATTTATTAGCCATTTTGTTTATGTTAAAAGTAGTCAAAACTGCACTGAGAAAAATTCAAATAAAAATTAACCATTGTAAGTAAAAAACAACTACATAATGAAAACGTTTGCATAGGCAGCCCAATACTGCCCATACGTATAACTTATACTCGTATTACGTACACTATTTACGTAAGTAATATAGCTGATGTATCGAATATTACATCAATTACATATTTCAGTATTTAATTCTGAAAAGTGATTTCGCGATTTTTGTTAATTTTTCATCATAAATACATATGTAATGTTGTATGTATATCAATGTGATCGAAAGAGTTAAGCAACGACGGGCGCGGTCGGTTTGTGGATGGGTGACCGCTAGTGGCAAAATTTCATGGACGCTACCGTGCTTCGGAGGGCACGTAAGGCCGTCGGTCCCGGTTGTTTTCAATGTTGGAAACAGTCGTTAAGTCTTGTCGAAGACCTTCGGGTGGCTTGAGAACATTCAACACTGGGTTGGCCACTAGCCCCTCCACCAATCCGCATTGGAGCAGCGTGGTGGAGTATGCTCTAGACCTCCCGCAGCTGCACGGGACGTCTATGGGTCGCAGAGAATGTTGTATGAAGAAATATTTATTCGATGTTATTATGCGCCGTAGGGACGTTCTTTGCCCGTTCGAATCAAAGATCGGCTTAAAATAGATTTATCCCCGTTACTGATTTGGTTGATGTCAGTTTGATGTGCCCATACATCAGTATCAAATCCTAATGGTCATATGATTTAAACCTGTTAGTAACATAACATAATATCACGCATTTATTTCCCCGAAGGGGTAGGCAGAGGTGTATACACTCACATTTCACCAGTTATGTTTAGTTCCTATGTAATAAGTGGTGAGGTGAGTGAGTGAGGTGAGTGGTGAGAGTTGTGTCGTATAGGAGAGGCCTATTTCCAGCAGTGGACCTCAAAAGGCTGATGGATGGATGGATGGATGGAAGTGGTGAGCCTATTGACTTCCCTTGTTTGTTATTATGTTGTGTCCAGTCCAGATGCCCTAGTGTTTTCCTAATTGCGTTCAAATTTTTTCCATAATGACTAATATCGTAATATGACTTAATTAATTATATGACTAGGTAACCTAACTATAGTGTTACCACTTATCATCGCCACTTAGACCACTCTTTTGCCTGAGTTTAATAAAATTTTGATAAGCCTTAGGATTATAAAAGCATTTGCATTTGTGTGCGATTATTACACTGAACCTGGAATAGGATTCCTCTAAAAAGCCTAAAATAATGTACAGACAGAAGATATTATTTAATGATTTCTTTCTTTATCTTCTACTACCCGCAGCTTCGCTCGCGTGGAATTAGACATAATAATAGATTGTTCTTAACGCGTTAACTTTAACTCCACAAAATTTGAAATTAAACCGTAAATGTGTTATCCCCTATGTTTATTTTACACTCTTAAGGGTAACCCTTTAACAAAATATGAATGCCATATTTATTTATATCTAGTCTTGTAGACTAGACTAGGCTGTAGCCTAAAATATAAATTTTATACTTCTAGTTCTGAAATTGACAATACTTTCATACAACCTTTCATCCTCCTTTTCAACCCTTCAGAACACTTTTTCCAATTAAAAAGTATATAGTATATAGCCTATGTCCTTTCTCAGGCTCTAGACTATCTGTGTACCAAATTTCATTTAAATCGGTTCAGTAGTTATGACAGACAGACAGACAGACAGAGTTACTATCGCATTTATAATATTAAGTATGGATACAACCTCAATAGTTACTGCCAAGAAATACGAAAATGAGTTTTTGCGGAGAGCCGGCATTGATCCTTACAGAATCAGATTAAGGTCATTGATTCTGGCTTACCGAAGAGATTAATAAAAGTTTATGAATTTGCTGCTTACTAAAATAAAACGAGGTAAGTACAACAGAAAAACAACAACTTGTAACTAACACAGTTAAAACTTAAACTTTTTAATAATAGAATTAATTATAAAGTCCTACAATTTTACTTACCTAAATAATTAGGTAATTACTATTATTTATCACAGAAGCCTTTTTTATGATGATAGGGAGAAATTTTGTCCTTCGGGTGAACTCTATCAAGTTGTGGGGAAAGCGATACAATTTTATGTACATACATATTTCGTATTGTAATTATTTGTTCATTGTGTATTTTATTCATTTAAGTTTGTATAAAATACAATTCTTTTTTTAATTAACTGGTTACGGACTGGATATAAAAATTTTGTTAGGAATATTAGTGAGTGGTCAACAGGTGATGAATCATGAATCTCAAAGGAATTTCCGACCACAAAGGATTCTTTTACGATTGATATCGGTTCACACTGTTCACTCACAGGGTGAATCAGGATTAAGGTATGTCTATAGGTAAGGAATCTATGTAAGGGATATTTGGTTATTCTAGAGGAAAATTTATTTAAATATATATTCGTTGAATGGGTATTTAAAAAATCATTTTATATTTTTTTTTATCGTTGGAAAATTATAAAACTGTTACAAACTTAAGTTTACTAATTTTCCTGCTTATATAATTTGTTTTCAAACAATACACACACCCCAGCGGTAGGCATAGGCTACACAAATTAACATCCATGATCCGAGTACAATTATTTATCTGCGAAATAAATATCTACCCGACCGGGATTAGAACCCACGGTTTGGCAGTCAGGGTCACCCATCACTGCGCCACGGAGCCGTCGTTTTGCCGTCGTTGTACCGACTATTATACAAATACATTCTCTCTTTATTTCATTGTAATAGGTACCTAGTGTAAGTAATAGATGTTGATATTGATATAATTTCCTGATCATTACCGTATTCAAGTTCGTTCTATAAATTATACTCGTGTATATTAACTACGGTATTAAATGAACATGTATAATAAACAGATATTGTTACGCTTCGATTTGTTGCGTAGGCTTTGTTACTATTGATTGTAGGTCATGTCACAGAACATCGATACAACAAACTTGGGTTATAAAATAAAATAAAAAATGCTCAAGATGTCTTGCTCTTCTATATGGTGCCGTATAAAATGAACTATATATAAAATGAATGTAAGTGAAACACTATAGCAAAATACAACACTAGCCACATTTAGGTAAAACAGTGATTAGGTTGAAGGTAAAATTTTATTACTTTGCAGATATATTATGTGATATGGAGCACAGACGTACTATTCTACATACATTTACTGCTTAAGATTAAGACTAAAAGTAAATATCAAAACTTAAGATATTTTGAACTCAATAGAATTTGGAATCATACTATGAATTATTTTATAAAAATTCCTTTATAATTGATAATTTTATTGCTATTTTTGGACGATATAATATGTACAAGGACATTGATACAGGTTTCAGATCGTACAGTGTAATAAAAGAGATGAAAGCAGATGTCATTAGTGTGTACAGGGTACAGGGACAGGTGACGAAACTGGTTATGAACTCTCCCGGCGGTCAGATGTGCTTTGCATCTGCTCGTCCAGATTTCACTCATGCATGCATTGCATGTTGCAATCGAGACTTCAAAAAAGTTATTTGCAAACTGAAAACATCTGCCTTCAAGAAACTCGACGCTTTTGAATCTTTTGCTTTTCGTTTTATAGTGGATCCGCAGTGAATGCACTCGACTACAGCGTCAGTAAAGGTACAGAAATTAAAGCTCGCTCAGGAAAGATGGTTGATATTTGAATTCTAATTGTAGCTGTTCACGTATACTTATATTTTTTAAATTAGTTATACTTTAGGTAAATTATGGCTTAATTATAGAACAATTCATGTTATTTTTTAATTAGATCGGAATAATTGATAACGCTTGTGTTATTATGTACTACAAACCTGTGTGGTCTACTGATGCTAGCTAATTAATATATGTTTGTAAACTTCTATAAGAATTTTTAATTGATCAATTTAAAATGTCTGAACGAAACGAGCGATTTTGAAGATTCTTACGTCAATGACGAGGCTTAAGACATAGGCCTCATGATTCACCACTGCGAGAACCAGACGCCATATTGTCAAAATGAAAACAATAACGTTCCTTTTATCATTTTTCATTTTTAAATAACAATTAATGATATAGAAATAACAATTAACGATTTAAAGTTGGTTAGATTTAAAGTTAGGTTGGTTAGTCAACTTATATTATTTGTTTTGCAGTCGGTTTTGTTGTTGTTGTGTAACCTGTTTATATGAAGCTTAGTGGCGAGGCCTCGAGGGTAGGCACTATCTATCTATCCATTTTCAAAAATCCTGGTCAGAATGTGGTGCATAAGTTACTTGATAATGTTTAAGGATTATAGTTGTATTAGAATCTAGTCATAAAGAATGTAAAATAGGACTAAAAAAATACCAAAAGCAATAAACAAGCAAGTGTACAAGCCTGATTAATAGCGAAGTTAAACCCAAATGCAGCTCAGCTGCTAAAAACAAATAAAAGGGTTCCTAATTTATTGTTTTTATGTCGGTCGTTAGTCAGACCCTCAGATATTTTTGACACGTAATCGTTTGTTTACTAACGGAACATAATATGAATCCAGACGGTGTTCGAGTATGAATACTACAAATTGGTATATTCTTAGAACTACAGAAGAACGGTTCAATAACAATAACAGCTTTATGTATCATCGCCTGATGGTATTTATTTTCTTCGCCGTGACCTGACCTTCAAGTGATGTTTGATAGTTGATATGATAATTTAATAACAACTACTTAAAACTGTATAGGTGAGGGTCAATGAATAAAGTAGACTTGATTGTTTTTATTTATAAAATCAGCTAAACTCAAGATGATGTTTATTGATTTTTTACTTTTAACCTTTACAGTAACTGTGTTGTATAATACATTCGATCTTGAACACCATTTACTTAAATATATAAAAGTAAAGGTAAGGTTATAAGTATATCACTCAGTAATAATTGTCATTAATTATAATATTCATTTATAGACTATATTCTTCGATCTAGTTATGTACTTGTATTTAGGTAAGAGCAATAGCTTGCTCCAGAGGCAAAGTATTTAATCGGCCAACTGTTGCCCGACAGCAATTGGAAATGGGAAGAGGAGAAAGATAATTTCTAATAACAGCAAATAAAACAGCAAACTACGAAGCAAATGCAGAAAACATGAACTTATCGACGCTACTTCTAATAAGTGCGAATTAAGTAATCACCCTTCTTCTCATTTATAAAAAAAAGTAGACGTAAGTGCGTTAACAGTGCAGTTCACTTGCCACTTTTTGTATACTTTTAGATCCAGGTAGTAAAGTTCAGCTTCTTCGATCGCCATTTGCATCAGTTTGCGCCGATTCTAGTGTCATTTGCTTTTCAAATTCTGTTTGGGTTCAAAGATGCTTGTCTTCCCTGCGCATGTTTTTGTTGATATCTGGTAACTTTAGAAAGGTTAGTAATAGTTAGTTCGTAAATCATGGCTCTTTAGTTTACTTACCGTGTCGGGCAAACAGTTCAATGGTCTCGAGAAGTAATCAATATGCAACCGTGTTATAAAAAGCACGGTAAGAGCTCTCGGTTGCTCGCAGCTGGGCATCCACTCGATTATTGATTTGCATGCTTTCCTTTACAACAAAGATCACTTGCTTGTTAACGGTTCAGTCACAAAACACAAACGGAATCGTCGCACAGATGAATGGGACGATCAGAGTTTCACTTGTCATGTCAATAAGCCACCTTGTACTTATCTACGTGTAGATAAAAACAGTATCTCTAACGTCACTGTGCTCGTTTCGACACTAAGATTTGTAATCGATCAAGTAATTTCGCAGCACTTGAATGTCGTATTGATTGTGGTCGGATGGAATTAAACAATGGTGTTCACAGTCAAAACAATGCAAGATCGCGAGGCGCGCACCGCGTGTGCCGCCTCGCCCGCGGATGCCTCCGGACTGCCGTCAACTGCCGTGGAGTGCCGCGGTGCGGTAGCGGGCCGGGCGGGGAATTGGCTCGGGGCTCGGGGCTCGGCCCGTGCGGCGGCGGCGAGTTGAGTAAAGATTGCCGCTCGTTCGTTCGGGTGCATTCGTCCTATACCGTCACTGAATTCACCGTCTGCCGAGCGAGACCATGGTACGAAGTGCTTGTACCTGCGATTGCGTGCAGCGCACGGAACATCCATCGCTTCGGGGGTAGTGACATCTACTGTGTACATGTACCTCTACGTGAACAGGGCTTCCGAGCAGATCTAAGGATTATTTTAATACTGGTAACCCCAAGAATTATTTGAAATGTGGTGCACACCGTAGGTAAGTAGAGTTCCGTACCTAGATGCCCGTCACAATATGAGGGGATTTTTGTTTGTTAGTATGAATTTTACTCATATTATCCTTTCTTGTAGAAATTCAATATTTATCAAGAATCACAAATCACACGCAATATCTAGGGTGCGAACGAAAAAATAAAGTACATAATACCTAAATGAAAAGAAAGAAATATTCTTCTGGCCAATTTAGTTAGTATACGAATAGAATTTTTAGGTAGGAACCATTATATATTTATTTCACATATTTTAAAGAGAAGGTTCAAAATACAGTGTTTAATTGAATGGATAAATGGCATAAAACCTATTCTAATTCTAATATAATGAATAGGTGCATTTTTTGTTTAAAGAGTGGGATACCTTTTAAGGGTATTCGGACATCATAGGAGCGACTACGGGTCGCATGGGATTAATTTAATCCATTAAAACCCGTTTGATGGCCTATCTTGGCGCTTGAGAAGGGCTCTGGGATCTACATTAGAACGCGCATGCGCCGTCTAGAGCCCAACATAGGCCTTACCTGGTCATAGACGTAAAGTCATCGACCCTAGATCAAAAAGCAGTGCAGTCAAGCACAACGTCGTCTTTCCCGGCCATTTTTTGGACGGGTCGAGCTTCCACTCTTGCCGCGCGCTACCCCCAAAGTTCCCTTTTAGTCGGGGCAGGGGTTATCGTAGCACTATTCTCCTGGTCCCGAAGTCTGTCCCCCTAGGATGTATCATAAATACCTATTACAAAAATATTACATTATAAATAAATATAGTTAACTATTTACACAAACATAAGAATGTAAAGTGTCTTTAGGAGACTTTATCTAACATGAAGACAGCATAAGTAGGTACTTACTAACCAACTGACTGACGTCTCGAGATGACCTTAGAGCAGAGATAACACTATCTAATGTCTTGTTTCCAGAAGGGAATGGAGAAATTATGAATGATAAGAAATAATAAGAATACAGGGCTCTTTAAAAATCCATCCATCAGCCTCTTGAAGTTCACTGCTGGACATAATCGGTCCCACTCCTGTCAGTCCTGTGCCCTTTGAATCCAGCCCGCTGACTTCGTCAAGTCATCAGCCCACCTTGTTGGAAGGTGGCCTGTATTCCTTTTTCCGAGTCGTGGTCTCGATTCGAGGACTTTTTTTCCCCACCGGTTATTAGTCCTATGAACGACGTAGTTTGCCCATTGCCACTTCATAACTCTCTATCATTTTGACCCAACCTTGTGAGTTTGTTTTTAACGGGAGAGCTCTGGGACCTTCGAATTCTATTAGACACTAATACATGTAATCACCGTGATCACATACTAGTTTTTATTTTCATATACTTAAATTGTAGATTTGTGCTACGTTAGCTATAGTACGTAGATCTATGAGGACTTTTTCTTGATTACTATTCAATTTTACAACAAGAATCCTTACATGGGTGACGCGGACTTACCGTAAGTTGCTAAGAAACTACTATTGAATTAATAAAAAATACTGAGGGGGCTTACCCTCGCCAAGCTTCCATCAATAATGTAACCCAATGATATAGTGGTTTAGTTTCACCCCTACTTTGGATTGGACTGAATCAGACAAAATGACACAATTGAATATTTCTGAGGGAAGTTTTCCTTCCAAACATTATTTTATGGAAATGAGGTAGAGAAAGAACGGGCGAACTTACTTACTTTGTGATGGTAAACCGAGTGGAAACTCTAGTATTTTTATTATGTACTAGTGGACGCCCGCAGCTTCGCTCGCGTTACACATTCACTAACTTCAAAAACGGCAAAGCTTCATACTAACTTTGCACCCCCGTTTTACCCCCTTAGGGGATGAATTTTCAAATTTTTCTCGCCGTAAAAACCATCCTTGAACTTCAACGAACATTTAAAAAAAAGAATTGGCCAAATTGGTCCAGGCGTTGTTGAGTTATGCGCTTACCAACACATTTTGCGATTCATTTTTATAATATAGATAGAAATATCACATTCAACTACCCTTATATTTTTGTCCTATTATTTATGTCGCCCAAATGGAAGATAAATTGGTCTCCAAGATGCGGATTAAAATAGAGGCAAGCCTGCAGAATGTTTAAAAAGTTGCTAATTACTTATGTAGAATGTTATAAAATGGGTATGTCATGCAAAATATGTAATATATGTTTACATAATTATACAAACCCGTAAAATCTATGAAACTAAAATCATCATTCACGAGGTATCTATTTGGTAACTATAAAAAACTACATAACACCATTTATTAACAAGAGTTCCTTCAATTCATTCGACCAAAAACATACACTCAATCACGTTTTTTGTCTCGAGTCTAGAGATTTTTGTAAATTTTTTGCCTGCGCTCACTTGGGTTGCCCGAAACCCAGGAATTATAGAACCTCATCTTCAAATTTTGAGGCAATCATTTCTTTCGCCCGTCGCGTCGGTTCATCCGATCATCTGTCTGTCTGTCTGTCTGTTTGTCAAACCCGTTGACGTGTTTATATAACATTTGATTAAATAGTGACATTTACATTTTTGTGTGTTGTACCATGTTGTGCTGACCCAAATCAGCCCAAACTCATGAAATAAGTATAAGTACAGGAAAATGATAATGTATATTAATAATACAAGTCGGCGCAATTACGGGATGTTAGAGGGATACAGATAATTTAGTTTAGGAGTAATAGATCTCATGAGCCATATTACCGGTACTCGTGAGTCCCGTGGGAACATTATTATTTATAGTAAGCGTGTACCAACGTCTCGAAATTAGTACTTAATATAATATTTTGAAAGTCATCCATAATGGTTAAACTCAAGGTTTTTTTGGGCATGGCAACAACAGCTACTGATTTTGAAACTCTTCGAACACCACTTCTTTAAGGTGTTGGTTCCTGTACCTAATTTGCCCATGAAAATGCAATGGTGTTTTCAGATAAACATGTGATATAACAATGAATAATATGTTAGGGTAAAATAAATGTTTAAACAACTCAGTCGACTCGTTATACGATGATGATGATGAAGATTGAAGATGGAATAAGAATGTGAAAGTGTTTAGAGTAGAGACTTCTGTCTCTACTTGTAAATATTTACTGTAGCCGATTATCTTATCAATCCACTCTTCAACCTGCTAACCTGCCTCTACAATAAACTAATCACAGTTTACTCACTGAACTGAACGTACTTAGTTGTTGACCCTTTGTTGTTACACACGTGACTATGGTAACACCCACGATATCTTGCTTTAATGTGATACATGGGGTACATTGAAAATTCTGCGCTCCTGAATAATAAATGTTTGAATTTAGAATGTTATATTTTTTAAACTCAAATCATTTATTTTAAAAAAAGATACGGGAAATCGCGTGTCTATTGTTTTTTTCACAAGTTCAAGTTCGTCGTCCATAACAAAAATGGAATTAACGTGAAAAGATTTTAGGGCTGTGATTTTTTATGATTTCAAAAGTTCACTGGCTACGCAAGACTACACTGCTAATAATTCTTTCGGGAGGGAAGAACCTACCTCATTTGAGCACAGTAAGGGGTTGGTACGCAGAATTTGTTTCCCTCTATGATGAAATTTGTGAAGGTCGGTCCTCATTCATAACTGAGGAAAATGTTGCTACTGTCTGGTGCTGGAAGGCAACGCCGTGTGCTTACATCGTTTCCTGTGTATTCCAGAAGCACTAAGGAAGGAAACCGTACATGCCATTGTATTGTAAAGGAACCAAAATATTTAAGTTGACAATGTTAGTTGGTATTGATACACAGTAGTGCTAGTAGATGCCTACGAAGTTATTAGGTATTATTCAAATAATAAAAGTACATGCACGCTTACGATTATTTAGAAAAAAAAAGGGTTTTTAATGATGATATACGTAGACCACGTGAAAATTCACTCTACATAATATGTACTCATTGTCACGGCAATATGAGGTTGGTCAAGTGACCAACCTCCTTGGTCGACCACCCAAGTGTGGTCGACCAATCTCTCCGCGGTAGCCGTGTCCCGTGATCAAATTATAGGAATCTGATGATCCATTATTATGTTAATCTATTCTACCAGAGGACACTGACCGTATCTCGTTATTATAGTTAATTTCCCTGAATTGAAATTTTGAAAAAATATTGAATGAACAGAAAAAAATCCGCTTTAGTTTTGTTATATTATAGATGAAATATGATTAACTTACACAGCAGATTAACCATGCTGATTCATTCATTGATATTTGGGTACGAGTACCTATTTAAGTAAGTTAGGGGCAAAAACGTGGGGGAGCGACTATAAAAACGTTTCCTTTCATGTAATCTTTCAGTAATCATTTATTTATTTGCTTTGAACAAGTTTACAATAGCAACATAAGGGTAGGTCTTAAAATTAAGTGGCACTTATTCAGCTAGTCGTAGCTTAGGTACAAATAATAATATTATTATTAAGTATGTAATACAATAATCATATCTTTATAAATTATTGATAGGTACTAAAAATATTCACCAACAGTATAAGTGCAATTCTTCACTAAAACTATTTTAGTTTTCTCTTAAATTGTGGATCTGGGAGATCTTTTAATTAGGTAGGTAATTTCAACACACACTCCATAATTATGTATTGCGTTGAAGCAGAGATGTGCGTGTAGCAATATCAAAATAATGTATTTTACCTTGTATGTTGTTTCATTCATTTCAACAGCAAAAAATCTACGCCCGTTTTGAACTTTATCGTAAGAAGCATAATTTTCATAATATCGCAGTCGTACCTAACGGATGCTTATGGGTGGTTTTATTACAAGGCTGTCGTAGAGGACTTTTTCGAGAGTCGAGAAAATGATTTTGTTTGGCAAGGATTGAGAAAAAGTTAGAAACCAAGAAAATGATTTTGTTTGGCAAGGATTGAGAAAAAGTTAGAAATTGCATTACATGGAGAATAGGTATGTAGAAAAATAAAATATATTTGTTTACATAACTTTTTGCAATATTTATATTGATTTCTAGAACTTATTGATTCGCTCTCGTATATAGGATTAATAGATGAAAAAAGGCACTTATGATGTCTTAAAAGGGCTATTCTATACAATGTATAAGAAAAATGTTTTCTTTTTTACCGCGCCAACTTTCAGCTGTTGTATAAAATCTTTGAACAAAATACATACATGGGCAGTGAGCTGTGGAGGTCAACTGCAGATTACTGGCAGTCATGCGTATTCGATGACCGTGATCTTTGTAGCTGAGCTGAGGTTCTTGGCACCGGCTTGGGTTTATGAAACGTGAAAAGAAGATATTGTGTCGCCAATGACCAAGGCATACCAGTTAATCGCCAGTTAGACAGTTTCGAGTTTGTAATTGTGTTACCAATGGGGTTAAGCCTTATTTGATTTAGCCAAATAGGCCACCTGATGGTAAGAGGTCACCATAGCCTATGGACACGTGCGACACCAGGCTGAATATCTTTACCTGTAACCATTTTTAAACAGGTGCGACACCACATATTATTTAGACATTAACTAATATCTATCAGTATACATATATATCTACTACTTCATTACTGTCAAGTTACTATCTAATGAAATCTAATCTATACTAACTGGACAGCAATTGATGTCCGTACAATATTTTTAATAAGTAATAATATAATAATTAATAACCATGCACACTCTTTATATTTACCTATTTCATTAAAAAAAGGCTCGTACGAAGTCACATTTCACTTTAAAAAAGTATTTATTTTCAAAATACTCTTATTAATTTAGTGGTGACATGCTTCGCGGTCTGCTCTATAACTTAAAAGCTCTACTTTGTTCGGCGCAGAAAACTGCTGTGTACTGGCGCGAGTAAATTTCTCGACCGTGTCGTCCGTGACCTATGAGGATTAGCAACGACTTTTGGCACCGGATACACATATAACAGATATATCTAGGTATTTTTATGTTATTCAATGCCAAAACTAGTTAAAAACTTGGACATTCGTAGTATTGGAAATGTACTATCAAAAAAAATTGATTCGTGACCCTTGTCGCTGACAATTTGTTTGAATTTTCGGAAGTCGATTTCCGATAACTGCAGAGTACCATGGCCAGAGTTGTTGAATTGGTTTCACTAGCAGCCAAATGTTACCATCATTCCATTGCCGTCTAGGTCCCCCGGATCTGAATACTATTGAACATTTGTGGGGATTGATGGTGCAAATGAGAGTCTCGTTCCATGTTGGTCACAGCACAGATGCGTTACTACTACACTTTTTTACGTTACACTACTTACTACCCTTTAGGACTAAGATGGTCCGCTCTTAAAGTGTTCATTCCTGATATTATTATCCATAACCATTCCATTCCATTCGCATGGGTATAATCAGCGATTTTTTTACCTACCTCTGCCCTACCTGTTAAACATGTTTCAATTCAGTAAAGGCATAGAGGAAGGGAAGGTATATTTTTTATAGTATGAAATATGTAAGTGTATTTGTGCAAGTTCTGTTGATACATTGCCGTATCCCAAACAGGGATATCGTCGTCGCCCGTGTCCGCATCCGTCCGGGCTGCAAGCTGCGTCGGAACTCGTTTTTAACTTTTTGAGTGCAATCAATTGGGTTAATGCTGGTTGCCTTAAATGTATATGTAGGCTTTTAGCCACTCACTCGTTCCTACCTGAGTCTGATGCTAATGATAGTATCATACTATGTCTACATTACAGGATGTTGCAAATTGAAGGTACTACTTACCTTACAGCTGAATAGTTTGACAAGTGTCTTTTACAAATTCGTCTATTATTAGTCTAGGTAATTGTGTCGTCTTATTATTGGTAATTTTCCGCTAATACCTATCAATTAAAAAAAAAAACTATTTCACAAGTGATGGTGAAATTTCGACAATAATACATTAATACAGAAGTGCTACCTGTTTCGAAAAATAAACCTTCCCTTCACACAAATACATTAAAATTTTTCCTTCCTGTAATATGACTGGCCAAGGAATAATGCAGCATAAAAACAGATTTTAATGTTCTAAGCATAAAAAAGATCCACAGCTTCGTCGTGGCTACCAAGCTCGTGAATAGGCCTTATTATCCATAGCATGACCTCATATGAACATAAATGACGCCATCCGACCATTATTGTTATGGTTTTTTTCTAGCGATCTAATTCTGTGTGCTGAAGCTACGGCTTAATTTAATACAATCTTAGGATGTCATGATAGATTTCATAACCAGGTAGGTACAATAAAAAAAAAGTCTAAAGAACATATTTTATGGGGATTTGTTTTACGAATGGCACAACACATAAATACTTTATTGGACATTCGAGCACCAATTCTTCCTGATTTATTAACATGCTTATATTAGGTCGACTTGTATGTAACTCACAATGTAAGGGAATCTAAGATAGCTAATTTAACCATCTTCCAAGGATCGTAGCGTAATGAAAATTGGCAGCTGTATGTACTTCTGAAACACATACAATAATATGGTACTGTCGAACTGATCTGATGATGGAGCCGGAAGATATTAACTACTATATAGTGGAATCTAAGATAGCTAATTTAACCATCTTCCAAGGATCGTAGCGTAATGAAAATTGACAGCTGTATTTAGTTCTGATGACAATAAAATAATATGGTACTGTCGAACTGATCTGATGATGGAGCCGGAAGATATTAACTGGAACTTCATGATGGAATATCGTATCATAGTCGTGTTTGCACTTGTGGTAAGGTCTTATAATGAACTTTGACCACGATTAGGTTTCAAGGTCTGATGATGAAGCCGGAAGATGGGCACTGGCATTCCATGGTGGAATATCGTATCATAGTCGTGTTTGCACTTGTGGTAAAGTCTTGTAATGAACTTTGACCACGATTAGGTTTCAAGGTCTCATGACTTCTTTTTTAGTTGGATTTTTTATAAAAGCGTGTTTTTTAGTTTTTTTTAAACTATTAATTTATAATGTATGTCAACCTTACTATATCTAGAGTAGGTACCTAAGTAGAGATCCTACGAGTGTTTTATCTCGAACAAAAACTTGGTGTGGCTCGTGGTGTGTGGAGATGTGTGTAATTATTGTTAACGCAAGCAGGTGAACTTATTTAGTAATTACCTACATCTGCCGATGCCGCGCCGTTTATAAATTAAGCTCTCGTTGGTACATACTCAATGTACGTTATTAGGATTCGCTGAGACGATATGACATGTAATTAGTCATAAGTACTGCAGCTGGAGAGAGTATTTCAGGCTTACGGAGAATGCACACTACTCAAATAAACAGATAGAGACAATCTAATATTTATACATAATTATTATCATACCTATCGTATATACAGGAATTGATGGCATTGCTTTTGAAGTTGCCGGCTAGTTGTTGCCGATCTTGAAAAAGAGGTACAAAGAACGGCAAGACGGTAGAAGACGAGAAACCATTGGATTCGGATGACAAAGGAGCGGTCAGTCTCATCAGTAAGTGCTATATCAAGCAGTGAACCTCAAAAGCCTTATGGATGTATGGAAGAACTACTTATTAAATTATTTACGTTTACTCGCTGTGACGGTTAGTGTGTACACACTTTATGAGACAAGTTGCGACGCGTGCGCATTATTTGCAACTGACATTTAGCGACAACCACATATACCACTGAGCGATTCACTATAGTATGTCTATATTTGTAATCTTGATAACTCGCACGGTTTGTCGGTGAACCAATTCACAATTAAATGTCCCGTAAACTATTTTGCCATTGTTTTTAATTATCAGGAATGTTTTGTTCTAGACACAAATTCTTCTTATTCAAGAGGGCTTTGACTATATTCAAAGTCGAATGGATAAATAATGATAGATGTGGGCCTCTCAGTTTAAAAAAAAATCCTCATTACTTATTACACGTCACACATTTGTTTAGAGAGGGTTTAGTAATTATGGAGAATCCATTCCATTTAAATAAAATATATATAAAAGGAGAAGGTGACTGACTGACTGACTGACAGACTGACTGACTGACTGACATATCAACGCAGGGCCTAAACTATAAGGGCTAGAAACTTGAAATTTTGCACAGGGGTTCCCTTTATAACGTAGGGGAGCACTAAGAAAGGATTTTTGAAAATTCACCCCCTAAGGGGGTGTTTTACCCCTTGGGGGTGCAAAGTTAGTATGAAACTTTGCCGTTTTTGAAGTTAGTGAATGTCTAATTCCACGCAAGCGAAGCTGCGGGTGTCCACTAGTTTAAAATAAAGAATCCATATATCTACATTTCTGTGCGTCTTTCCAAGTTTTCCATTGGAATGAAAGTATAGTACAGTACCTATGCTTGCAGCTTGTAGACAGCTCAGTTCCAAGCGAAAGCACAAAGAAACTGCCGTCGGCGACTGAATGAAAGGCACCGTGAATGAATGGGAACATGTCCGCCTGAAATCACGCTTCATTTTGGCTTTTTGATTTTTTCTATATTCAAATGGGTCTTTTTATATAGTGATGGGTGTAAAATCATGTTTTTTAGTATGAAATTAGTAAGACGCAGGTACACGACAATGTGGTATGGTATCCTATCACAACGATAACTGGCTCGTTTGCAACCCTTCCTGTTTCGCCAGGGGTCGTGGGTTCGAATCCCACTCAGGCAAACATTCGTGTGACGAACACTTGGGTTCTGTGTCTGGATGTTAATATATTTATAAATAAGTATGTATTTTTTTTAGGGGAGGCCTTCGCCGCCGAGGCGACTACTACGAGTTATTTTGTGTAGTTTTGTTTATTTTGTGTAGTTTGTTTTGTAGTTTGTAGTAGAAATAAAGGCTTTATTATTATTATTATTATGTATTTAAAAATATTTATGAATGTATATCAGTCGCTGCCTAGTTTGGGGTCAGGTGGCTGTGTGTGAGATGCCCATGATATTTATGAATATTAAATGAAAAAATAACTATTATTCATGTCTCTTGGTCTAACTAAGTACATATCATCCCTTATTTCGGCAGATTATTTATTCGCTTATCAATAACAAAACCCCATTCATTCGTTCTTCCATACTTGCTTCTCCGGTTGGATGTTAAATCGTAAAGATATCAAACAGTTTAATACATACAGACATAGTTATTTCTGGACCCTAAGCACCTACATAAACTTGCAGCAGTCTAGACTTTATACCTATAGCTTATCTATATAGTCTTGTGGAACACCTGCTTTCTATCAACTAGCGCTCATCTCCCTGGACACCGCAGACGCGCCAGTCGCCACATAAAATTTTCCAATGTAAAATTTTATGATTTTGTGTATCCTACGGACATAACGCGAGTATTTTATATAAATTAACAGATACAACATACTAGTAGGTATGTAGATAGTTTGATAGCTTTTTGATAGGTAGGATACTAAGTATTACGTTTCTTACCAAAAATATTTTATTATAAATTTCGAAAACATGAAAAATTCTATTTTGAAAATCTGCGATTTTGGTGGATGGTTATTTAATACAAAAGTGTAAAGATCTTTCTATGTTAATGTTTCTATCTATGTAAAAATGGATTCTATCTATGTAAACGTTGTAACTCGAATATTAGCATTTCATTAAAGTTACCTACTGTTATAATCTTCTTAGTTTTTTTATTTATGTGTTGAAAACACATAAATAAAAAATAAATAAATAAATATCTTGGACATTCTCACACACGGCCATCTGACCCCAAAGTAGGCGCGAGCCTGTGTTATGGGTGTCAGAGATGATACATACATAGATATTTTTAAATACATACATAAATAGATAATATTAACATCCAGACACAGAACAAATACAAGTGTTCGTCACACGAATATTTGTCCTGAGTGGGTGACACATCGATCGGTCTCATTTTGAACGATGATTCTTGTTCAGGGTCTGACACAGTTGTCACAACAGATAGGCGGTGCTGCATGTTCGTTTGCTATTTTACATCTAAAATAATACAGTCTGAACAGTTATATACTTACAGAGTTAAATAACTTGTAACACATAGGATCATTCTTGAACGTAAAGGATGGAATGGAATAAGCAGCTCCTTACACTCAGCATGGAGGTGCATAGTAGTACATTCCGGGACACAATACACACATGAACAATACCAAGCAACTCCAGTGCGCTAAGTACTACGCATTATCAGTCTCGCATTGTGCAAAGTCAACCATTGTACGCTCGATCTTTTCATTTCAACATGCTCCCAGGGCTGTTGGTTGCTCGTTCATTCATTCTTTATGGGAACGAGTGCTCACATTAAGAGTGAGATACGAAAATGAACGAAGGAGGCCAAGGGCATGTTGTTTGTTTATGTAAACAAACATTTTATGATGATGTGAGCAAGATTTTTATTTTTGTGTTACATTTACCCCTGAAAGAAACCTGGATCTGCCCGGACTGGAAACTGTAGATAGTGAAATTATTTTTAAATATTAATTCAAAGAAGACAAGAAAAATTAATTTCCAGGTTTGTTAAGAACTTGTTTGGTATTTGGAGTTTGCTATCAAACTGCTATCAGTGAACGTATTACTACTTACCTAATCAAAAATTTAGTTCCCTAAGTTGCTTTACTTTTCTGTCAAGAAAAATAAAATTATAGCGGGAAGAAGTGTTGTAGTCTGTGTGAAAAGCGCTAGGTACCATAAAAACATGCAGGTCTCATTGCTTTGAGCATTAAACCATTGATTATAAAATCTGAACAAGTACCGTATCTAAATTGTGTGGGTACATCATCTGAATTGGGGCGATATCAAAAGTACTCCAAAAAATATGTACTCTGTGAAATACTCTGTGGGTGACATTAGTTAATTTATTCTTGTACTTGCAAAAATCTAGCGCCATCTATCTAGACAAAAGTACTACTACTAAGTCCTTACTGTTTGTTGATACGTAGGACTGGAGAACTGATTGAACCTGTGTAGTGCTCGAATACAACCACACTTGAAAGTTATTTATTGCTCCAATAGATGGCGCGCACTGTTATAAGTATTTATTAAAATAAACTAGGTAAGATTTTTCAAAAAAAAGAAGCCTACATTGTATTGTGTAATTATTTTTTTCAGTTGAAGAAGAGAATGAAGTAGGTACGCATGAACCAGATTGCGTTTGGCGATCTTTGCCTCTGTCTTCTCTGGGAATGGAAGAAATAAATACTATTTACTACCTCATAATGCCTTCCTATTTTCTCGTTTATTTTATACCGATACTCAAGTTATGCGAATCGCGATAAGATAAAATTAGAATTAGCCGAGCTAAGGCGGAGTGGATTATTAGTAAAAAATAAAGAAAACAAAAAGTCGAGATTTCAACTAATTAAGAAAGAAAAACCGTGAGGAAAACTGCATTTCTGAGAGCTAACCCCCGTATTCACAAACGATACTATGAGGTCTCACAGTACTCGCGAGCGCATAGGGTCATTCAAACCAATTCATAAACAATACTTAGGTGAAATCCGCTACTGTGCGTCTGTCAAAAGGGACGCATAGCTAAATAGCTTCTGAGCTACTTTAACGAACGCATAGCGTCGAATTGTTTTGTCACCCCCGTATTCATGAACATTACTTGGCTGAGTAACTGAACAACACTATGCAAAGAACGCTAATTCTCTATGCGCTCCTCATGTCGAGCCATCCAATTCATAAACAACACTCAAACATTACTTAGCTATGAGGTCTCATAGCGTTGAATTCAGCTCTGTGATTGGTCCATTTGATATGGCGAAGTTCACTCTAGTGTTTTGACAACTGTCAAAGCATGTCTATGTCAGAGCAAGCAGCAATAATCGTTTAAAGGTAAGCGTCCACTTGTCGGTATCGCACGCATCGGACGCATCGCATCAAACGGATAAAAGTTGCCTCTCGGTCGGAGCAACGGTGTCGGCATTGCCGATGTGCGATGCGTACGATGCGGACAGGTGGACGCACTTATATGAGTTTATAGACAAATAATACTACGATCCGTTGTGTGCGATGCGTACGATACCGACAAGTGGACGCTTACCTTTCATTTCCCTTAATTGATTTGTTTGTCAAACTCTTCCTCACAACTGTAATCCATTGTTTTTAATAGGTAGAATTTTGTAATAAGTAACTCCTTTTTCCTTTACAATTTTGTAAGCTTAAATAATAACCTCTAATTTATCCAACGTGCAACCACCCTTCTTTGATATTTCAATTTTGACGTAAATGACAAAACAATTCGACGCTATGCGTTCGTTAAAGTAGCTCAGAAGCTATCTTAGCTATGCGTCCCTTTTGACAGACGCACAGTAGCGGATTTCACCTAAGTATTGTTTATGAATTGGTTTGAATGACCCTATGCGCTCGCGAGTACTGTGAGACCTCATAGTATCGTTTGTGAATACGGGGGTCATTTACGTCAAAATTGAAATATCAAAGAAGGGTGGTTGCACGTTGGATAAATTAGAGGTTATTATTTAAGCTTACAAAATTGTAAAGGAAAAAGGAGTTACTTATTACAAAATTCTACCTATTAAAAACAATGGATTACAGTTGTGAGGAAGAGTTTGACAAACAAATCAATTATGGGAAATGAAAGGTAAGCGTCCACTTGTCGGTATCGTACGCATCGGACGCATCGCACGCAACGGATCGTAGTATTATTTGTCTATAAACTCATATAAGTGCGTCCACCTGTCCGCATCGCACATCGGCAATGCCGACACCGTTGCTCCGACCGAGAGGCAACTTTTATCCGTTTGATGCGATGCGTCCGATGCGTGCGATACCGACAAGTGGACGCTTACCTTTAAACGATTATTGCTGCTTGCTCTGACATAGACATGCTTTGACAGTTGTCAAAACACTAGAGTGAACTTCGCCATATCAAATGGACCAATCACAGAGCTGAATTCAACGCTATGAGACCTCATAGCTAAGTAATGTTTGAGTGTTGTTTATGAATTGGATGGCTCGACATGAGGAGCGCATAGAGAATTAGCGTTCTTTGCATAGTGTTGTTCAGTTACTCAGCCAAGTAATGTTCATGCGTTCTACTAGTATATTATGTTTACAACTGCGCGAAAAGTTAACCGAACCGCAAAAGCTTACGCGGTAGATTAGATAAAGCACAGAGAAAATAATATACTACGTAAAATTTAAAGGCTTAAATTGACCCTTTACTATTTTTCATTACTTTATGGGTTCAAAAAACCCAATTCACTTACGTATTAAACTTAAAATATATAATCCTTTCCTTGTTTCATGCTTTTAAAGTATTCTCAAAATGGTATTTAAACAGACACATTAGAACAAGGTCTCTGGCTCTACTTGTTTCATAGTAGGTAAATACATGAAAGAATATTTATTACGCTGTGAGTTACAATATTTACTAAATCTACCAAAATTGAAAAAAAAAAATGTGACTACCATGATCATAAATATTCAACTGCACTTGCAAAATCTTGGGTGTCTTTTTTCTTCGTGTCCACCTACCATAGTTTTAGCAAAGGAAGCCCTAAAGAGCTGGTTTCTAAAATCATCTAAGGCAGTCAGTCTTCCGTAAACATTAAAGCTGCTTGTTAAAAGAAGCAAGGAGGATTAGCTTCGTTACGGTTTCCGTCGTGAAGGGAAATTGCGCTTGCCGTGAGATATCTTGGATTCCACTTCAAAATGAAATTAATTTAGTTGTTTATAGGTAAGTATCTCATTTGTATAAATGAGATACTTACCATCCTACAAAAATCCTCTTTAGTTTTACTATAGTATTATAGTAAAACTAAAGAGGATTTTTGTCTGTACATTGATATTTTTAACTTCAATTCATTTTTAACGACAATTAACGAGTTAGAACTCCAATGTGTTTAATATACATATGTGTGTAAAATATTTTCTGTTTGTCTTATGTCTTAATGTTTCCACGCGAACGAATTTGCGGGCGTCCAATAGTAGTTAGTAGGTATGATATGTAAATGTTAAAGACTACAGTTTGTTTTCTATCGAAAAATGTACCTGTTATTCATATTTTAAAACCACATATTATTATTATTTCCTATTAAATCTCCATTGACATCACTAATATCATTTCAGAAAGACGATTCCGAAAACATAAATGTGCTGTTCTTGGTAAGACACTTTTTTGTTCAGATATATTTTTTCTCCGCATCGTGATTTATCCAAATTGACATAATTGGTGGCCACCTCATTCACCCAGGTTTTATGTCAGTTCAATGCTTGGCATCCGGAATAAGTTTTCTACAATTATTAAACAGTATTTTTCAAAACACTAAAAAGTAAAATCTAACTTTCACATATTCATTTCATACTATCTTCACAGATGACTGAAATAATAGGATAAATGATTTTTGATATTTTTCAGTCCTAACCGTTTGTTTGCTTACATATATCGGACATGTGGTGTATCATTCCGTAGAATTTATGTCAAAGCAGTTAGCCCCGGGCGACCGGTGTCTGCCACAATTCGAACTATTAATTCCATAACGATATCTGTATTGCATATTACTGCCCGCGGCAGTACAAAGCTCGATGAAGAAATTTTGACCGGAGGGCATGAAAATGAAACCAAATGGACAATTTGAAAACTGGTCACGTTTTCTCTGCCCAATAAAAATGTTTGGACGCACGAGCAAGTTTAGCTTTGATTGCTTGATATCAAAACGCGATGTTGGTGCCGTTGGAAATTCTAGCTTGGAATTTAAGACAAAGCGATTGGAAAATAGTTCGACTTCGTCGAATGCTTTAATCGGCCGTCATCGTATTGCTTCGACGTCTGCCGATAAATTGATGTCAGCCATTTCGGTGACGTCACTCGTACAAAATCGCGCCTTCGCTAAACGGACGAATGGGCCCGCGTTGGACGCCAGTAACATTGTATGAAATGATTGAATCGTCAATGTAATCCGTTTTATAAACCCTTTTCAATGCAATTGCATTGGAATGGAAAGATTTAAAATAATTTTTGTGCTACCATCAATGTACAATACAATACAATACAAATACTCTTTATTGTACACCACAGTAAAACAATAAATGATATTGTAACATTACAATGTAACTGGTAATCAAAATACCTGAAAGTTGTTAGAAAACATATTAATAATCTATACCAATATTATAAAGAGATTAGATTATATTATAGATATCGCATAGCTCTGAAACTACTGATCCTATTATAAAGATTTTATAACAAATTACAAGCGCTACTGCTACTGCTGTACGTTACTTATTCTATATAATAAAAATGAATCGCAAAATGTGTTGGTAAGCGCATAACTCAACAACGCCTGGACCGATTTGGACAATTCTTTTTTTAAAATGTTCGTTGAAGTTCAAGGATGGTTTTTACGGCGAGAAAAATTTGAAAATTCATCCCCTAAGGGGGTAAAACGGGGGTGCAAAGTTAGTATGAAGCTTTGCCGTTTTTGAAGTTAGTGAATGTGTAACGCGAGCGAAGCTGCGGGCGTCCGCTAGTACATAATAGTAATAGGTTAGGTCAGTTTAGGGGTAAAGTTTAACTAATTTATTTTTATTTTTAATCTCATTGTAATGAATCAATTTATTCGTCAAATGACTGAGCAATGTGCAAATCCTTCCTAGGAATAATATGATTACTAATGGACGCCGCAGCTTCGCTCGCATGGAATTAGACCTAGATTCTTAACGCGTTAATTTTAGCTCCAGAAATTTGTGATGAATTACAAATTTGTAATGAAGAACAAACAATTTTATCTTAACTTTAGTTAATTTTCATCCCCATCAACTACCTACCGATGAGATTGTACAAAATTTGCAGTATTTGGCTATTCTTCTCATGGTAGAATTATCGAGTAACCAGTCCATAGGTACTTATTAGATCGGACTTGTTGCTGCCTTCCGCAATAATACCATCTGTAGTACCATTTCCGGCGACCAGATAGTGTACAAGGTGGCAATTTAAAATGCACAATTTGGTGGATGTAGTATATTTTATGTACCACGTAAAATCTGCATGCCAGCATGAGTTATACAGCCAAAGTTGGAGCATCAAACTCGTTTATTAATACTCGTAATCGTGCCAACTGCGGACAGGACTGCGGTCGCTCGCTACGGTAATATTTAACCGGAGCCGCGACAAATGGTTAAATCGCATCTGCAAAAATAAGTTTACCTAGCAATAATATCACACATGCTATTGTTGGTATTGAGCAACACTCTCAGTCCCAATCCTGAAGTAAGCAAATTCCAAGGTCAGAAAATGCTGTTGTTATTGGTAAGTACAGAAACTACTAAAATATGTTGTTATTGGTAAATACGCACAGAAGCAAATAAAAGCAATCGCGGCTTTTACGGTTGGTTGCTTTTAGAGTATCCCGACGCCGTCGTGGGAGCAAAGCCGGGTTATGTGGGATTTCCACCCACTAAAACCCCTCGGTGGCCCTCTCTTCCTGTGGAAGGCTCTAGGATCTCTCTTAGAACGCACCGGTGCCCCCCCAGCGCTGAGCCCATGACAGGCTTGTCTTGGACGAGAGGTCATAATAAAATGTCATCCGTCACCCACCGTGGAGCAACTCATAACGTCGTCTTTCCCGGAGCCTCTGAATGGTCGGTTCAAGCTCCCACTCCTGCCGTCCGCAACCCCAGAATCCCCCATTTAACGTCAGCTAGGGGATACCGTAGCACTATTCTATGCTTTTGATTATTCTGGTCCCGACCTACAGACGTGAGTCTGAGCAATATTTTTCATCTGGACAAATGCATTCTAAAAAGGTTTCAAACGTTTGGTCGTAGTAAAATACCCTTCGCGATTATTTTACTATTTAAACCAACCAGATCTTAATGTGTCACATTCAAATACTGACCACGCCCGACGTTACTTAACTTGGTTGATCAGATATGATCGAGGCGAGCTATTGAGCTAGAAGCGCTTCATGGCATGGTGACATCCATGCTATGCCATCTATACGTAATTGGTGAGCAGTGGATAGTAATAGTAGTTCCCCTTCGGGAAAATACTGTAAGTAGACTACTACTTACTAATATGGTATGCTATTTTATGTTTAGGAAAAAACAAATGAAATTTTTGAGGATAGGAAGTTTGTGAAGCTTTTACAACTTTGTTACCACCAATCCGTGTTTGGGTACCAGACTCTTAATATTAAAGAAATTAAGATAATTTAAGGTGTGAGTACAGTCCAGATGTTACATTTAGTTGAGTAGCAAAGCTCGTTGAGGTAATTTTGTATGAGAGAACGCTACGATGAGCTTTAATTGTAATTTAGGAGAGTCGTTAGAAGTTTCGCGACGGTATCGCTTGGCATCCTGTTAACGCTGCGCTGTTTGTTCTAAGTGTAATTATTTTCATCTCCGACGAATATTATAACAGTATATTTATTCTACGTTATGAAAGTAATGGTTTAGCGGGTATTATTATTTGCGAACCTGTAGCAGCGCTGGACGGATCTTATTGGTGAGTTCTTTGGGCTCGACTGTCGTAGGGCTCGACATCATTCGGTATGCCTGTTTTCGACCATCAAGTGATATCAATTGTAATGATAATTTATTTGAAATAACAGCATTAATATATTATTTTAACAAATTTATAATTCATTTATTATCAGGTTATTATGTATAAACACTAGTTATAGTATTTTTTTATGTTGCTGTAAATCAAAGAATTCACGAATGCATCTATTCGTGCGCTGGAGTAATTTATCCTTTGGCGCGGTGGTGACCCTGATTCGCGAGTTGTTGGTCCCGGGGTCGTATCTACCGATCCGCGTTGTAGCAGGCGTGACTACCCTTCCTCAGCTGTGCCCAACAGTGAGACACGTGCCCAACTGTGAGCTATGCAATGAGTGACCTAACGTGTGGTTAGCTTAGCTTTAATTCCTTTGAATACAGTAGAATTGTAAGATTTTAAAAGTAAAACTTATTTCAAAGGAAACTGGAGAACGTACAAGCGATTTTGCTACCGCGATGCAATCTTTGAAGTCTGTCTCGTACCTACCGACTTGATAGCCTGCATCGCTCGGCTTATGCGGTAAAGCCGGAAATAAAACTGCTAAATCAACTGGGACTGAGAAAATCAAACGTCGAGACAGCTAAGTTGCAGAGAATTTTAAATGAAAAGCACTTCCTGAACTGGCTCCAACAACCGTGTGATACTACGTACGTGATTGCGAAGCATTATTTTTATAGTAGTAGTAGTAATTCATATTATATGATCCAATTTTATTCCATTGCTATCAAAACTAGTTCACAACTATTGTTTAATAAGTTATCACAATAACAATTGTAATGTATGTTTTTGGTTATAATTATTACTACCTACAAACGCTGTCTCGCTCCTGCTCACGGTGTGGTGGGGCGCGCAGTCAGTCCAAGGGAATTGACAAGAGCGGACGTCTCGCCAGCGCACATCGTGTGTTATTGAGCTAGTGAAAAGGTTTTTCTAGGAGCAACTATTTGTTGGAGTATGACGAGGAGTACACTCACAATAATCCAGGCTTTTCTTTTCATATTATAGCTTCATTTCTTTCATATTCCACCAATCCGCACTGGAGCAGCGTGGTGGAGTATACTGTAGACTACCCGTAGCTGTGTCCGTGGGGAAGAACAATGACAATATAGCTATAGACAAGAAACAACCACAATATAGCTTCCATAATTTGGGAGATAATATCACATTTCTGCATAACTCTTCTGGGTAATACAGGCGTGAAGTTATGTTATGTCATAAAATTATAATTACACTAGCCATTAATCCGTCTTTTAATTTTTCATACGAAACCTACATATCAAAAAATAAATAGGTAGAATTCAACTAAAAATGTAAAATTGACAAGTGTCGCTAAATGTAAATATCAAGTGAGTTGAAACTATTCCAATTTTCCATAGCATCTCAGGGGTGGAATTTTGTATTGTGTCGCGTCATCCGTGCGTGAAACGCCACTTGGCATAGCATCGCTCGGTTCGCGCTCCCTGCTCCCGACCTACGTTCTTGAATATTGTTTTCTTAAATATTCCACGTCAAAAGAATTTTCGTCGACGGACAATGTGGCAAGTTATCTCTTAATATACATCATGGCATATCATTTCTTCCTTTAGTATAATAACATTATATATCACACACTTGAGCCAAACTTACTCGGTTTTGCAAGTTAAAACAATTAATAGTCGAATTAAAATCTACTTGAAGATGGTAAACTTCGTACCAATTCCATGGAGTATTAAGTATTAAGTATGTTTACATCTATAACTTTACGAATATGTAATGTGAAATTATAAATAAAATGAAATTCATTCATTCACCATTGTCTTATCCCGTTTTTAGACGTTTTAACCGTAAACTCAAAATATATTATTACATAGAATCAGAAAAAAAAGAAAATATTAAATATTAAAAAAAAAACTACTTAAACGAAACAGCAACTTGTTACGTCATGTAGGTACCTACTCGGTGGTTCGGTACCTAGAGGTAATATCTCGACAGTCGAAACTAAAAAGTAAATCTTGTGTCAATGTCTAGTTTTAACATTTTAATGGTACTACAGCTACTAATATACATTTCAAAGGTCTATTAAAAAGAACCACTAAATAAAATTACAATGGTTGGTTTTGTATCTTAATTCTAGAAGCTCCTGTAAATACTATCAGACTAACATTCTGCTTGTTATTGGTACAAAGCCTAATTAAAGTGCAAATTAACCGTCCTAAAGGGACATAATTGGGAACAGGTCGTTAGAATACAACAATTGGGCTAAATTAGCACATCGTTAGAGCGTTGGATTTAAGTCCACCCGGAAATTCCCACTAGGGAACAAATGAGAATTTGCATGCAATTCGCAGGTAGCAGTTGTCTAAAGAAACATAGCGAAATATAGAGAAATATAATTAGAATTGTTAATGAATTCCTTTCGCCGTTTCTCGTTGAATCTCGTAGATCGTTCTTTCAGAATAACTTAACGTGTTAGGTGATGTGAGCGTATTCGAAGTGCTCGTATATTGACTAGATAATACAAAAATTCAGGAATTTTTTAAGACTTATTAGTAGCAGTAATCCACATTTGAGCAGCATGTTGGAGTTTCCCCAGGCATTGTTATCTGTGAGAAAGGACGACCATGCAGTTCATCGCTCTAGGTATGTTTATGGTGTTTATATATGCCCGTAGGGAATTTAATTACTTACGAGAATATGACAATTATTTTAAATTAGTGAGAGATTTGTCTTTGCCAATTAGTAATTAAGCACGAGTAAGTGGTCATATGCAATACAACGAATAATTATAAAGTACCTAAATTATATTTTTCTCCAGACAAAACTACGAAATAAAACAACAAATGGCATCCATTCTTCCTGAAAGAATTCGTTTATATACCGATAACTTAAAATGAAAATCCGATCAGAACTCAATGGGTAAAGACCTGTCTAAATGAGGCTACGGAACGGGACGGGAGTCTGCAAATACAAAACAATGAATAAAATTTCAATAGAATTTCCCGCCCGAAGAAACAGAATAGAAGATTAATTTTCATCGTCGAACTTTGAAAACAATGCGTGCGGACAAAAGCTCTGATTGCACATCTCATTTGCATGTTTCATTGACCGAATATTTAATTTGCAGTGTCCCTTTTGCGGCGTTCGTTTGGGTTCATTTGTTGACAGGTGGATCTGTGAACTACGACACGGGTTATTGGTATTCATTGTTATTCACGTGTAGATAGGAATCGCATTAATGTAGGCAAATTAGTCCATGGTTATTGGTAAACAAATAAGATAATTCGATGTGACCTATAACTTCCAATCAGTAAGCAATCGTGAATGTTGCCATGGTAAGTACGGCCGAAATTAATAACCTTTCTTTGGATAGATTTGCCTATCTGAGATAGTTATTTGACACATTTTATATGGAGCATATGTCAAATATCCTATCTCTGGTAAAGAAATATATTCATAGATAGGTTATTAATTTTGGCCGTTAGTCGACAGTTTTGATCAAAGAAATGGGCATCTGTCGCCGATGGCAAGTACTCGTAGTACCTAAACGAAACTATTGTAATGTCTTAGATGTCCGGTCTGTTGTTCAAAGGTGTTATTTATTTAAATGTAGATCTTTCTTCGGAAGTAAGAGTATAAAGCGCTTAGAACTAACATTTTCTTTACGTTCGCGTCCAACGTTCGCTTCTAAGACAGAGAAACTAAGCAATTTTAAATTAAATCAGGCAACTTCGTCGCCGTTGCAATGCAAATTTCTTGAAAGAAGTAGAAAAGTAGTGTATAGGAATCAAATAGGCTGGTAGTATATTGCAAACAGTATTAACTTATCAACTAAATTGCAAGTCAGGTCAACAGGCCTTTGAAAAATATTTTTATGTAGGTCTAGATATCAATTAAAGAAGTCTAACAATATCTTATTATTAATTTTTTTATAGCTTTATTTATGTATAAGCGATCTATACACCGACGCTACAGGACAATGAACACAACTATTACTAACATTGTTACTCTTATTATGCTTGTTTACTGCTCATAGGAGTAAAAAATTTTCATGAAATTTATATGGACCACTTTCGATGTATGTTCTACCAAACCCAAAAAGAATAATCAGTATCGGTGAATAAACGACGAAGTTACCGCTGTACATGCATAAAAATAGCAAACAGTCGAACATCATCCTTTTTTTCGAAGTCGATTACCTTCCATCATTAATCTAGAGATATATGCACGTATTAGGTCTTATCAGAAATAGCCAGGCTCAATTTCACACCCGACATCGTCGTCAAGAATGTACGGATAATACAGTACGTAATAAGTTCCGTCTCTAGTGGAGCATTAATATTTGTCAAAACGTCGCGTAACGGCATCGTTGGACAGATAGATTGCGTGACACGTACGAGTAGGAGTGATAGAGATGTCGGATCGCATCCAGAGCATCCACTTCGTGTGTTTATTTAGGGTTTATATAATATGTATCGTAAGGTTAACGTAACATGACATAAAAGTAAGTGGAATTTAAGTTTTGGACTGAGACGGATACGTAAATAAACAAGTAGTCTAGATACTATGTACAACACTGGTCGTATTTACAGCACGCTTCACAAGTAAGATTTCTTGGCAAAGTAAAAAGGCATAGGGAACATGATTTAGCACGCAGTGCCTCGGTCTGGCGGGTTACAAGTGACATATGACTACCGCGTGATTTGTACATTCGTTCCCATACTCTCATGGATATAGAATAATAATATAATATGTTTTGCTGTAATGAGAATCAGTACGAAAAATATTCGTGCATTTTAAAGAAGTGTCTGTTGAAAAACCTTTAAAAAAAGCTTTTATGAATATGCTCATAACATTCGTAATTTAAACATACTGAAATTTTTTTTTCATTTCCGACATTAACCGTTCAGAAGCTCCTTCGTCTGAAGCCTAGACACATACCTACTTAATATCTAGTATAGTACCTGAGTGCAGATTTAAGTCGTTTAGTTTAAAAATGTAGGCAATGCATCAAAACTAAATCAACGTGTAAAATTTAAACTTTGAGTGAGTTATCATAATATTTTTACACTTAAATGAGTTTTGCAATGAAATTCAGATTTTTATTTAACCTTAAAACCGCGGTGGCTCAGTTGGCTAACAAAGGTAGGTGGTAGAGCCTATAGGGAACCAAATAGGTTTTATACAGGCTTTATACAGGCAGGTATTATATAGGCTACAACAGGATTTGGATAGATTAACGGCCTACTACAAATTGAATCGCATTGATGTCAACGTCACTAAATGTATGCATATAACCTTTAGTCGTAAAATAAATAAAATAAATTTTAATTACAGTTTAAATAACGTGCCAATAAACAAAGTGGACAATGTTAAAGATTTGGGAGTGATCTTAGATAGCAAACTTTGTTTTTCAAAACATATTGAACATATAGTTGACAAAGCATACAAAAATCTAGGTTTTATACTAAGAGTCACGAGACACTTTACGAACATAGACTGTCTAAAAGTTTTATACTTCGCATACGTGAGGAGCTCGTTGGAGTACTGTAGCTCTGTTTGGAATCCCCAGTACATAACTTACGATTACGCAATTGAAAAAATTCAGAGGAAATTCGTGAGACACCTAGACTATCGTAATAAATCACATTACGAGGATTACATCACATCGTGTCAAAAACATGGCATTATGACACTGAAAAACCGTCGCAACCTTCTAGATATGGCGTTACTGCACGACATTATCTCTAGTAGTATTGATTGCCCGATTCTTACCAGCAAAGTACTTAATTTACAAATACCGTCAATAACCAGACATAAGAAACTCTTTTATGTACCTAGCCATCGAACTAATTATTCAGGCAATAGCATTACAACTAGACTTCCTAGAGCGTATAATAAATACTTCAGCAGTATAGATCCATTTTGTACATCTAAACGTACATTTAAAATAAAAGTTTGCAAACACTTGAGTAAAATTACGTAGGTAAATTAAAAATTAAATTAAATTAAACATGACTATAAATTAAATTACTTGCTACCTCATTAAGCTTTATTATTTTTGTTTTAGATATAATATGTATAATATGTAGTGTATATATCAATAATATTTGTATACTATAATATATTTTATTTTATTATGTTCTTAAAAGCTACATATAATCCTACATTAAAAGGCTTACTGACTATGGCATTCATCACACACACATACACACTCATTCACTCACTCACTCACTCACTCATACACACACACACCCTCTGAGAGAGATACATTTATTACTACAATAGAGCAAAACCGAATACCGTTTTAACTACCCTTTTTTTTCCTTTGTAATTAAATAAATAGTAATATAATAGCATATTCGAACTGGCTTAAGTTGCAGTAATATTAATTAAGTAACATATAATTGTATTTAATGCTGTGAATATGAGAATAAATAAATAAATAAATAAATATGAAAGCTAATTGGTTCCATATAGAGTTCGCCCGGGCAGTACCACTGCCCGCCACGGTACCTAGTACCATTTCTGCCGTGTAGTAATTGTTTTTAAGCAATTATGGTCCGGTTGGAAAGGTGCGGTTTCCGGTTACACTTCTTTAGAGGCGACCATCTTAGTCCTCAAGGGTAGTGTAGTGCTCCGTGTCACCCTTGTCATAAAGGGTACGTTAATTGGCTCGTTACCACACCAGTGCGTCAGCAAACGTCCGTTCTCGCCCGTGGCTAATACGTGACTGTTTACGTCACTCCCGTGTGCTCGAGACAACGTCATGTTTAACAGATTATATATAGATCGCATACACTACATCCCTTCCTTATTATAAATTTAATAATCGAGAACATAGTCCACATTAAGATAGCAAACGAGCTCGCAGCACCACCCATCCATTTGTTAATTAAATTAATTTTTTTTTTTTTTTTACTTTTTTTTTTTTTTTCAAAGTTCACTAACATTGCAATTGGAGAATTAAATATTTCAATCTTACTTACATATGAAATGCATACTTCTATGTATTTTCATTCTAAGATGAGTTATGCCTTCTGGTACTGTATACGTAACCATAATTATTTGTCTAATTAACACCAAATGTACGCTTTCAAACGTAAGATTTAGAAAAATAAGCAAGATTTGTTTGTGAACGCCGTGCCCGCCGCGAGCACGTTCACTCCTGAAGATGATCATCACAAGAGACCGAAACCAGTCGGACCATTCTCGACTCAAACCACACGTGAGTAAGCCGGTAACTTCAACCATGAATATAGACACTCACGAATCGTTCAGTAATAAAATTTGTTTCGTTTACAACTGACGTTGGGCTTATACCGGCTGATAGCGTGTACGCAATGGTCTCGCTTATCTTTTTCGCTCTAACATAATATGAGTATCTATGTTATTTTTCTTTCGCATTGCCAATCTATTAAGTATTATAAACCTATGAAGGACACCAGTTGATCAGATCGTTAGTAACAGTCCAGCCAGCAACCGTCAGCAAGTCGCTTCATGTCAGACATAAACACGACACGCGCCGCGTTTGATGCGTTGGTGGCGTATTTGTAATATAATGAGTATTGTTTTTTGGATTAGTCATCAACGGATATCATATACTATATAGTCGCAATTGCAGTCAGTAGGAAGTACTAGGTTTCTAGTTGTGTTTTCACAAAGCCTAAGATTGTATTCGATCTTGTAAACTGGCATGTTACACCATCCGGATGTCGATACTATATATTCAAGCATGTTTTTAAAATGTCCATACATGCATATGAGACTCCGACACCCATAGCACAGGTCAGCACCCAGTTTAGGGTCCATGATTTTTATTTATTTTTTATTTAATAAAGTATCGCTCTAAAAATCCATATGTAGATCTCGTAGATTTATGAAACAACTAGAAATAAATGAGCTAGGTACCTATCTCACGACGAGTAAGTACATTCCTTACATTACTACTACATCCATCCTTCAAAAGTGTTGGATACTCGGCGTGCCGTTTTCTATCACCATTACAATGGCCCTATCCCAATACATAAGTCACAAAAAGGTATTGAGTAAAGAAAAATATCAGTATAAAATAGACATTAATTGATACGGACATAGGCCTTTCCCAAAATGCAGGCCTCCAAAGCAATGCCTACGGAATGTGTATTAGAATTTATAATAAGATATCCGAACCTATACAAAACTTGTTGATTTTTTTTTTTTTTTTTTGACAGCATAATCTAAGTGACCCATTTATTTACCTACTATGACATTTGCATACCACAAAGTGGTAAGAGTGAGGGACTACCTTTAATTGTAGCATCAAATTGTGCTACTTAAAATATGGAACGTACTTACAGCAAAGCAGCGTAGTTTCCGACACATAGCATAGGTACCGACAACCTTACCCTTCGACGGCTGAGCAACCATACCCTTCGTTGGCCGCGTTTGGCTTTTTATAGGCACGGTCGGGTAGTTGACCGCTTAGTGAGGGTCGATCGTGCACCGTCCTCGGCTGCACCTTGGACTTTTTCAGGATGTAACTTTTCTTTAGTAGGTAGGCATTATCCAATCATTTGTAACCACTGGCTGTTGCAGCTGTCACCGTAGCACCGCGACCGCCTAGCGCACCTGTAACACGACGCATCAAATGCGCCCGTCCGACGATGCATCTTGTGCAGACACGGGTATTCCCATTACAAGTGCTATATCCGATCTAGGCTTAAGAGTACGTACGCGGCGCCAGCATGGTATGCTCTGGCGGCGCCACGCAGCGCAAGCGTCTCCAGGCCCAGCCTCGCCCTGCGAGAAATCACAGGAGCGGGGCGCTACGTCCGGAACGCGGTGATAGCGCGCGACAGCAGGCTGGACGTGTTATGTATAACCGCGCCGACAATGGGCCACATCCTCACCTAAGAGGGACAGCGCCGCTGCACGCGCGCAACCCTGAAGGCCGACCGCTACATAGAGAGCTGTTGGACCTTCTTCCCTCCGACCATCTAGGGGGAATTCGCGACATACGGCTAGTCGCGTGCGCGACGTACGACTGGCTCTCACGCTCAACAGCGGGGAAGTCACCAACGGGGTTTACCCCTGGAGCAATTTCCCGGATAGAGGGGATCTCCCCTTATTCCGAATTCCCTCAGCGCAGGAGTGCCTACAGCGCCGCGCAAGAGGAGGAAAGGTGACAGACCTGTCTGGTATTCCCACTACGAATCCTGTGCAAAAGGGAAATAACCTGGTGACCATCATCTTTTCCATTGCTTAAATCTTAAAGCAACTGTAGCGTTGTCTCCTTCGAAATTCAGCTTTTCCGGAGCTGGCAATAAGTTTGTAATTTTCGTGGTAGGTAGATATGGGGCGACCTAGAACTGAAGTAAATCTTGGTAACTACAAGTTTACAGTATATTATTAATTCATCCCCACATCTACATACAGTCAACTAGTATCATAATGCATTTACTGCCTGATACGCAATCACGTACGATTTACAATTTCATGTAGGTTCGCACTACCTAAACACATGATCACATACGATTTACAATTTCATGTAGGTTCGCACTACCTGAACACACGATCACGTACGATTTTCAATTTCATGTAGGTTCGCACTACCTAAACACACGATCACGTACGATTTTCAATTTCATGTAGGTTCGCACTACCTAAACACACGATCACGTACGATTTTCAATTTCATGTAGGTTCGCACTACCTAAACACACGATCACGTACGATTTTCAATTTCATGTAGGTTCGCACTACCTAAACACACGATCACGTACGATTTTCAATTTCATGTAGGTTCGCACTACCTAAACACACGATCACGCACGATTTACAATTTCATGTAGGTTCGTACTACCAGTTACACACGATCACGCACGATTCACAATTTCATGTAGGTTCGTACTACCAGTTACACACGATCACGCACGATTCACAATTTCATGTAGGTTCGTACTACCAGTTACACACGATCACGCACGATTTATAGGTTCGTACTACCTAACACACGATCACGCACGATTTACAATTTCATGTAGGTTCGTACTACCAGTTACACACGATCACGCACGATTCACAATTTCATGTAGGTTCGTACTACCAGTTACACACGATCACGCACGATTCACAATTTCATGTAGGTTCGTACTACCAGTTACACACGATCACGCACGATTCACAATTTCATGTAGGTTCGTACTACCAGTTACACACGATCACGCACGATTTATAGGTTCGTACTACCTAACACACGATCACGCACGATTTACAATTTCATGTAGGTTCGTACTACCAGTTACACACGATCACGCACGATTTACAATTTCATGTAGGTTCGTACTACCAGTTACACACGATCACGCACGATTCACAATTTCATGTAGGTTCGTACTACCAGTTACACACGATCACGCACGATTTATAGGTTCGTACTACCTAACACACGATCACGCACGATTTACAATTTCATGTAGGTTCGTACTACCAGTTACACACGATCACGCACGATTCACAATTTCATGTAGGTTCGTACTACCAGTTACACACGATCACGCACGATTCACAATTTCATGTAGGTTCGTACTACCAGTTACACACGATCACGCACGATTCACAATTTCATGTAGGTTCGTACTACCAGTTACACACGATCACGCACGATTCACAATTCATGTAGGTTCGTACTACCTAACACACGATCACGCACGATTTATAGGTTCGTACTACCTAACATATTCTTGCTATCTGCGAAAACTATTGATGATAGAATAAAAATTAAATAATGTACTACGACTTTGCAGACACCTCATTATTTACAAAAGTGTCGCGATACCATATATCCAACTACTGTAGTTATGCCACTATAACAACTTTTTTACATTTTAAAAGTTGATATAATTTGCTCAATATAATCAAACCACATTATTCATACCTCTGTATCAGTCCTTATCGCATTAAATGATATTTTATTAAAGACCGTTTCAATACCTGTAAAATACAAATTGTTAAAATCGGAAATTCCATTCAAAACATACCAATAACGAATTTAAAATGTCCGTCTAAGGAAAATAATGCATTTATAAAATAAAGCGGTGTGGGTGGCCCCGCGCAGCGTAGTCTCAGATATATTACTTAAAGGATGAATAGAATTGATGAATTGCTTCATATTAGCAACAAATGTTTGCAGTAGAATTAATTAATAGAAACATAGGATATGTAGGTACCCTTCATCTCGATGATCCCCGAAGAGTATCTGTATCCATGTTACATGTCACACATGTCCACAATACAGATTAAAATCTTTTCGTTTTACACCCATATGAGCAATTCTTCAGGTAGGCAATCCATTTCACACAGTACAGATTAAAATCTATACGTTTTATCCCTTTAAGAACAATCCTTCAGGTAGGTGTAAGTACCTGGTTATGAGTTTATGATACAATTTATTTATTTATGATTTTGTTATCACTGAAATAAGAGCCTATATCATCTTGTCTACTTGAAACTTATATAATAATAATATAACTTAATATAATATGCCTTGGCCAAAGGCAACGAGTTTTTTTTAGTAACTTACATAAAAAATGCTGTAAATTCAATCTATTTATAAAGCGTATTTTTTATTATGTATTGGAATGAAATACAACACAGGTAATACAACAAAGAGCCTACCTACTCTTTTTGAAATTCATAGGTATTTGTGAAATTTAAATTTTTATTATAACTAGGTAAATATAAATAAAATTTTATTTTTGAAATTAAAAGTATTTGTGAAATTTGTGTAACGAAAATTGTAATTATTGTGCTTGTATTATTTTTCATGGAAATAAAAGGCTATTTTATTTTTTATTTTTATAATATAATATGCATGTTCTCTGTGTAAGTTGTGCTTCCTTGTAAGTGACATTTTCACTCTGGCACACAACACCATTTAATGTAATTCGTATAATAATCTGTGAAATGTTGTTGGGATGCCTTAACTCTAATAAATAAATAAATACAAGAAATCAACCTATCTAGGTCAATACTTAGTACCGTTAGGTATGGCTTATTAAATTACCAGCTTTAGTTGTAATTCATTAAAATTATTGATTACTAAAGTCATAGCCTCGAATAAATAATAGCATAACTAGTGTTGCCGCTGTTGTTCCGGTATAATATTACTCAAAACAATATAAAACCACCACCCAGTTTACGGTAAGTAGTTGTAATGTATTGGAAAACAATGGCGGTTACATACATGTTACGTACGGACAATTCGATTGGTCGCGTAGCGGTCCCACGAACAAGACATTCCGTGCCTAACATTGGACGGGTCTCTCACCACTCTAGATTTAGTTTAGTAATAAGTTAAAATGTAATTTTCTATTGAAGAAAATTAAATAGTTTATAGAACTTAACGTCTCGACCACCTAATTTCACCCTGCCGCCGATATGTAACTTACATACCTACACGATACATAATTCTAAGTGTTCACTGAGTGCGATGCGTTATAGTGAAGAGTAGGACGCGAATCATACATGAGTTTGTAAGAGTAGCCTATTTTTTTTTTGTAATGAGCGCGCACAATGTCCCACCTCAAATGAGGCGAAGTGTATATTGTTCGTCGCGATACATTTGAAGTACTGACTAGAACAACTAGGAATTCGAACTCAATTTTATGAATAATAAAAACTGTAATAAATTGTTTACAATAATCTGCCGCGATACCTGCCTACCGCATAGCAATGCCGCGACACGATGATTAGGTAATCGGGATCCTTATGGACAGAGGTATGCATATTTATTTTATGTTGATCCATCAGTAATTTAACAATCAATCATAAAGTAACAAACATCCAATGCATAAAGTTCTTAGACCATCCAATTTTATTTATGTACCTACATACTTATTCAACCTTCCTCTCTTCGTACTTCGAAAAAATATTTTTAATATTTTTAATTTACCACTAACCTTTTATTCTCGTCGCCATATGTAGTGCTCCGTGTCACCCTTGTCATAAAGGGTACGTTAATTGGCTCGTTACCACACCAGTGCGTCAGCAAACGTCCGTTCTCGCCCGTGGCTAATACGTGACTGTTTACGTCACTCCCGTGTGCTCGAGACAACGTCATGTTTAACAGATTATATATAGATCGCATACACTACAGGTAGCAACACATCTGTGACTGACTTAAAACGAGACTCTTACTAACAAGTACTAACTGGACTATTACTAACACCAACTAACAGGACTAACTATCACTAACAGTCCCCAGTCCTCATACCTACTAACGAACTGACCAACTAATGTTCTTATTAACTTTCCTAACTAATTGGACTAACCATAACAGTCCAGTCACAAATTGAGTCTTGTTCAAAGTCAGTCACAGTTGTCATGGGCGGCAGCGGATGGGTGGTGCTGCAAGCTCGTTTGCTATCTTGTATCCATAAAAAATTATTAAAGCTTTTAATAGAAAAACTTAAATATTCACGCGAATTGCCTGTTTTTCAGTCTGACACTATATTTCATTTAACACAAGTACCTACTGCGTTAATGAAACAATATTTTTGAGTTTAGGGCCGAGCTGGCAACACTGGGAGTCGTTAGTTCGGACATAAATCCACGGACAGTGTTGTTAACAGTTGGAATACACTGCTTCAATAATTCAGCAAATACGATGCTTGGTCTGCATTTTACGAGATGCTATTCCTATGAGGGTCGGAGTAAAGCTATGTAAATGTATCGGATGGAATGTAAATGATCCGCCGTCGACACCGGAACCGCGGACTGGATGTAACTATCGCGGGAATTTCTTGGTTGTTTTGGGGTAGGTCCAATTTTGTCTCTTTTCTCATGTGAGTTAAGTGAAGGCGACCCTGTATATCGTGGGATTATTCGTTATCGTTTGCGTTGCCTTGTTTTTATATGAATTTCAGTAGCAATGTTTTTATCGCTCTCTTATTCTGAATGCGCTTAATATCAATTACAATTTACGACTAGTTATTACGAGTGCTGCGAGTGTCGGATAAAAAGATGTTACCTAATTAACATCTCAAAGCCGATCATATCCGAGAATAGCCATTAATCGTTTAAAAATTAATCGAATATCGCATGTCAAAATCAGAACTGTGCAATTTTCCGGAATAAAAAATAGCTTCTCCAGGCCGTATTAGATATCTACGAGTATGAAAAAAATATCACATTGGTCCATCATTCCGTTGAGGAAGAGAAAAAGGAAAAACCAAGAAAAAGTCGATTTAAAATATCATGATTATTACAGGACAATTTCCACAGAAACCGTGCAAATATCTGGAGTAAAAAAGTAGCATATGTCACTCTCCAGGCCATATCTATGCAAAAAATCACGTCGATCTATCATTGAGTTGAGTTGAGTTTGTTGAGGCGGAGAAGGACAAATTAATAAACCAATAAACACACTTTCCTAAATATATGTATAGCATTAAGGATAAATATATATTTAATAGTAAATGCGCAGTGTACTACAACACTCTAGATTATAATTCAGTAGAAAACGGTGTACTTACTCTGTGTACGGTGCACTTACTCTGTGAACTCATAGCATTGCTTTCTATAAAACATCAACGTAAATGCTTAAAAGCATTAATAGCAACGGGCTATCAAAGCGGGTTAAAATTGGGAAATGAAAAAATGAAATGGCTTTTAAATGTTAGCTGGCAGTCCTGGCGCCCAGCGTGGGCCGACCGGCGGCCGTCCGTTTAGTGGAAGCGAGATTTGCACGCGTGACGTCACCGTAATGGCGGACATCAATTTAGTTCGCCAGACGTCGAAGCAACCCGTTATTTACGGGTCTCGCTGGTCGAACACAATGATCGAATTAAGTGTATGCAGCAAGGAAAGCGATTTCAAAATAATTTTTGTTTTTATTTTTTAAATTATAGACTAGTATATTAGTAAAGGACCCCATGAAGGTATGTTACTATTATCGCATATTTTGGTAAGGTCGCCAAATGCAGATTGGCAGACTTCAAATGCTTTCGAGAACATTATGGAGAACTCAATACAGGTTTACACTCAGTAGGTGAAATCTAATATCTTCAATTGCTCAGTAAATTTAGGTACTTGCAGCCTGGATTTAAGTGGAACCTAGACAAACTGTAAGAGGCTAATTCGATAGCCAGATTAAACCAACCAACGTGAAGAATAATACTACAGGATAGAAATATACCACACGACATGGCAACCGTGACACGCTGTGACAGTGTTTTGTTTTAACTATCCTAAATGAGGTTAGCTTGACCACAGGCACTAATATGCATTGCAGATTGCATGTATGTAGCTGGTATACACAGCCTGCGGTCATCTGCTCTTATAGATAAACCCAGTTGATTGATAGCATAGTAGGTTGTAGTCTCTCTACAGATAATGATCTCACACCACTTAAGTATAAGTAGTACTTTATCATACTCAGAAACCTCAGAATTGACAATCAAATCTAGGTACTAAATTCTTAATGCCGACCCCAAAAAAAATTAGTTACGTGTAAAGAGAATAAATCATACTTTTTTATGGATATGTCCATTATATCCCAGGTATAGCAAGGGGGCACGCAGCAGCATCCATCTGCTGTCGCCTATCATAACTGTACTGACAATAGCTCCTGTTAATTTTAGTAACTTTTAGTAACATTTACTAGGTGTTATACAATTTAGTAAGTAGCTGTTAGTGATAGTCCCGTTCCAAGTCAGCCACTATGCGTTTTTAGGACGAACCATAGACTGATAAACATATTACTCGTCCTTGCGTGCTGCAGTTGTGTAAAAACAAAACAATGGCAGTATGTGATGCGTTTGTTAGTAATCTTAACTGACTACTTAACGGTATTTACTTCGGTCCGGCAGATATTTTACTAATTATAAAAATATATTATGTGTTTGTTAAATTATGTTGTTCTGCTTAAACCTGCCGTTGATGAGGGTTTTGAGGTTTTTGATTATACTAAATCTCTTAAATCTGCTTAAGTATTATTAAAATCATTATAGTAACATACATTTTTCATGGGAATTCAAAACTCACCATCTCTAAAAAGTCGGGTTTTAATGCAGATATGTGAAGTGGAACGCGTTTAAGTTAAAAGCGTCGTTTTTATCGTATCGCGTGGGCTTTTAAAGTTGAGTTCTTCATCCTGAGAACTCGGCACTTGTGCGTGTTACATTAAATTGTAATTGTAATTCCTGTTGAACAATTTCACCAATGAAGGGGCAAGATTACCAGTAGATCAGATCGGTTAGAGCCCCATAACCTATGTAGGGATATAGGACTCTGTGTGTTCTACGGGCTTTACTATGGAGAGTTCATGAACTCGAAGACAATATGTGAACATAAAATAACAGTCGTTAATTCATGTCGGAGGCCTTCTTTCGAGTGCCTATAAAATATGAAACTCATTAGCCCGCACTGGAGCGACGAAGTGAGGTAAATTTCAGAGACCTATGCTCTGTAGCGGGTACTAAACTATTACAGCCAAGTTCTACTGCTTCTAGATTAGTAAAATGTTAGATGATTTCGGCAAATATATGACATTACTGCGCCGATGCAATGTTAATTCACTTCAAGAAGCTGTCTGACGACCTTTACACTAATATTAATGCTCCACTAGAGACATAACTCATTACTTTATTTCTTCTTCACACGGTAAAGGAAATAAAGCAGTGAAAGCCTGGTGGTAAATGATAAGGAACGAATAATACGTTAGATTAAGTTTCTAGCGAGCTTTCTCGTTTTAATATGATATTATTTTGTGTCAATGCACTAGCGTTTAATATGATTTTGTGTAACACATTGATATACTTACATTTTGTTTTAAAGGGTAGATTATTTATAAATGGAGATGAGAAGGTTTTATTTTATTATTTATATGTTGACAACGTTTTATTTGATTATTTGACAACGTTTTAGTTGGTACAAAAATACCAGTACCTATTTCTGCCCATAACTCGTAAATTTTCTTCTTTTGGTGTTCTAGTAGCTAAGAAGAGAACGTAGTTATTACGAGTAGTTTGTTTTGTCGACAGTCATAAGGTGGGTTAATTAGAATTTTTTTGAAATGTTGCAGACCGACAGTTTTTGTCTTGTAACTTTACTTTTCTATTCCAATATGATTTGATAGCTATCTTTTACGATATTTTTGTTAAACAGTTATTTAGCTCTAGTGAATGCTCGACGTTTCTCTGCATGGAATAACACATAAAATAACGATATTAAAATATCAGTCAGTGCAGTGCAGTGCATGTGACAGACAATGAATTAAAAAACAAAAATCGTTTCGATTACATATCATCTCCTGATAGTTTTCTTCAAGATTTATTCAATGTGTAGACGCGGCCGGTTAGTGTTTTACTATATTATTATGTACCCTATATGAAAGGTTACCGAAAGTAGAATAAATAACTGTGTGAAGACTCGGTTGCAACATAACCATGGACTTTCTTCCGACGATGGCTATGACCAAACGACGAATGTTTGCTAAACTAAAACATTAATGGAGGTTGGAATACCGTCGGCCAGTGGCCTTTCGACATACATTAATGTGTTTTATTTAACCTTTCTCTTTAGCTTTAATTAATTGTACTGTGGTGTGTTTATTTTGTAGTCAAGTATATTTCATTGTTTGCTACAAAATCCTACTGAAATTTTATTATCATGAATATAATAATAATTATCATTGTTACTATTAACAAGCATAGTGATACGTATATATATTTTGATTACTGACAGGAAATGCGCTACTTACAGTTCCGCGAGGTAAATTGAATATCTATCAAAACATCTCGACTCTCGTACTAACATATAATTATGTGCTTTTTTCGTATTAAACCTTTATGACTTCGATGGCACCAATGATATAAATCTGTATTCCACAAGGACTAAGCTTAACAGCAACGTCGTAGCTCGATTTCCAGTTTGGGCATTAAACTTGTCTAGTTAGTACATTACCGGTCTCGGTCCTTCGTGATGCTCCCTTGAGTAGCCGACGGATAGCACCGTAAAAAGGTCAGTAAGAATCCAACTGGCAGTTATATTTTTTTTTATTGCGAAATCACTTTTCTTCTTCACGGGAATGAATGTCTTAATTAGTCGACGCTTTGCTAATAGCCTATAAGAAAGTCTGAGCTGATTTGGCTAACGAGCAAAAACGTGACGAGAAGACCTAAACTGGACGACCTAGTAATTAATCCACTTAATCCGCTTTTAAAAATCCTCCACCGGCTTATTAAAACGGTATATTTCATGAATTTAATTAATAAAAGTCAACTTGGGAGTTCAGGAGAATAAATAGGCATACTTACTTTTGAAATAAAATCATTGAAGTTCTGATAATATATGGCAAAGCTGGAATTTCAGATCCGTCTGATTTTTTTTTGCCTTAGATAAAATTCAGATTGAATTCAATAAAATATTTGCATGGCTCTTTAAATCTGTGGCTCATTTTCTTTAGCTCTTGAAACAATGCGTTAGCAACAAAAGCTTGATTGCAAACCTCATTTACATGTATCCCACTCCTCAAGAAACTGTTAGGAAATGTAGGTTTATAACAGGTACTATAATTCAGTAAAAGGCCTTTCCTGTGGTGGTTGGCTCTCTCGTTCAGTCATTTTTTAAATAATAATAGGTGTCTGTTTGGTAAATGAACGCTTACCTCAGCCGGTCAGTTTGGTTTCATAGCTGTTTACTAATTAGACACATGTCAATTGTTAAGTTACAAACACATGTTTGTAACTTAACAATTGCAAATTAAAAAGCTGGATCTTGTCGGAACAAAATATGATGTACTTACAGAGGCACAAGTACAGACTTTAACTTTAAAGCTGACACGCAAAAGTTTGCTGAAAGTCGCACAAGGAGCAAGCTGGGGGCACCCTTATTTGAGTTTAAAAGTCTATACTTACTGTCGTTGCCTGATACAGTTTGCGACATAAAATATGTTTGAAATGTTTTAGTTTTATATTTTTAAAAGTTTCAGTTTTGTGCATATGTTTTATTGATATAACGTACATTATTAATAAAACAGATGCACAGTTTTACAGTAGTGTTTAACTTAATATTCGTAAAAGTAAGTTTACGACTCAATCTTCTTTCCATTCTTTTTTCTCGTGTGATATTCTAATGATCAATTTACTAAAGCATTTTTGGTAACAAATTTATATAGTTACTACAATATAAAATATATTTGCACAAATGGAGTACTAAATTCATTATGCATTCTTTACTAGCTAACCATTGGAAGAAACCTAACTAGAAAAACTCGAGTAGCGTTTTTTTAAAAAGGGGTAAAAGATAACAAAGAAACAAATACATATTATTAAAAAAATTAAAGATCTTTTATTAATGTTTGGTATGATGACTCTGCACCTCGAGCTGAGGGGATTGCTATAGGTGGCGTGGCGGTTTCCAAAAGAAAATCATTCCTGTAAATAACCAACCGTACCGAATACGTAAAGGGCATATTATACCTATATTAGATTTGGGCATTAAAGTTTGAATGTTTGGATGTTTGTTACTCAATCATGCAAAAGCTACTAAACGGATTTAGATGACACTTTGAGCGCATAAGTAGACAATAACCTGGTTAAGCACATAAGTCACTTTTCATCCCGTAAATATGTTTTTTTTGTTCTCTTGGGATGCTTCGTATGTTTATTAGAAAGCTGTCTAGCACAGCGTCAACAGATGGTACTGACACTAATTCTTAATTTGATTACACTTACTCCGGTTGCGAAGCTGCGGGCAAAAGCTTGTATCTATTAAATTAGAGAAAATTGTTTAGTGCCGAATAAAAGAAATATGCCGAAGCAAATGATTTAAAAAATCCAAAGTTTATCAAGAATTTATTAAATACTTACTTTGTAACCAGCAAAAGCTTCAATACAAGGGGTGTTAAAAGCATTATACAAACTCATAATCTCAAAGTATCTAAGCACTTATATTTACCGTATTTTAGTATATATCTAAACCATCCCCCAGGGTTACGCTACAGTACGAAAGGGTTCGTAAAACAATGCTCAATATGACCTCAATTGTAAATAAGGACGTCTATTTGAATAATGCTTTGTAAGGACCTTTTAGCAACCGATACATATTGTTGTTTATGAAAAAAACAGAGACGAATAAAATTTTGTTTTAGTGCTTTGTTGTAGGTACCTAAATGTATAAAAAAAACGTTTAGAACCGTTTGTAATTATTTAACATGAGCTGAAATATATAAATCATAAATTGCAAGGGAGACTATATTATGGCTTTCCCAGGGAGACTTGTCTAATTGTTTTTTTCTTTTTTCAAAACAGTTTAGTAGTACGGTAGTGCCCATAGACAATGTCGTTACTTCTTTATTTGCAGAAAACTTACGTCTCCTTGGGAAAATATGTTCACACAAGTTTGCCCTAAATCTGAGCACATCACATAAATGCCCTCTCAAACGCTTGCCTCTCTTGACGTGATTCACGTCAAAGAGGGGGTCCTAGACGCACGTACCTCTAGACATTGTCGTTAAAAATGCAATCCTGCATTGTCTATTGTACCGACACGCTTTTACCGGCTATCTCACGAGTAGGTATGGCACAGAGCTTGTCAATTAATATACAACTTGGTAGTAAAACTTCTGAATTCTAAATAAAATGATTAGTCTGTAGGAGTTGAAGTGTCAAATACGTACCCTCAGTGCGTACCTACCCAATGCATGAAATACTAATGCAATGACACTCAGTGCATGAAAAAATGGTTTTAAATTGTTGAGGAACTAGTTTTCATTTTTAGCCTTATGTGCGATAGTCATGATCTGTAGGCCGAGTGTGAGTTTTAAAACTAAAATCATTAAACGTCACTACCGCGTTAATCGAGCATACTTTTCGTTGATAGTAGACGATAAATATGCGAGCGTGAGTTTCACAAAAGTAGACGAATAAAAGAAAAAATCGTTTGCTCACTTCGTTGATAGTAGAGTTAATTTTGTTATGTTGCAATCTAATTAAGCTGGAAGTTCCTCAAAATCGTGAGGAAACAATCAGCAGTTGACTTGGCTAAGTCAACTGCTGATAACTTCCAGCTTATTTTAGATAGACAAAACTACTTAGCAGTTTGTGAAGTGTGTCTGCAGTTAAGTTTCACTATGGAATCTTTTGCTGTCCCCATTTTTCTTCCGATTTTTGTCACTTTTTGAAATTTTTATGACAACTCACGCTTGACCAAAAAAAAATAACGATTTCAAATTTACTTTCAAAATTGAAATCCTTATTGTCAATAGTTCAAACATGTCAAAAATAATAAATTTATCTGAGACAAAAACTGACTTCCGCTATGAAATCCAGTAATTATGGTTCGGTACGGTACGGTACGGACTATGGTCAATCTAAACAGCGCGGCGACCGGCGAGTCGATAAGTCGGTTTGATTGATGATACCCTCTGTTGAAGGCTGAACCGTATGCGACTTTGCTAGACGCGCAAACGAGTATAGATATAGGTAGGTACGAGAAACAAGCTTACGACAATAAGAAGACTCAAATAGGGACTAGGATGGTCCAGATAGCAGAGAGAGCTAATATGGTCAGTTCGTGGGTATGAAGTTAGTTGATGTTAGTTTAGCCCAGATAGTTAATTAATTAATTTATTTGTTTATTTAATTTATAATACATAGTTTACAAATAATTGATGATACCAAGAGGTCTCGTTCTAAGTTAGTCACACATGCTTTGCTACCCGTGCGGACTAAGCTGATTGAACTTAATAAGAGGAACCGGAAACCACTCCTTTCCGACTGGTCCAGCATTAAAAATAATTATTACACATTATAAATGACAGGCACCTACTCACTAGGTACTTTGGCAGGCGGTAGTAAGTACTGCCTGCCAAAGTAATTCTTATTGTGTTTCATATAGCCTCTGCCTATCCAATGTTACTATCATAATAGTACATTATGATACAAGTGCGGTAAGTTGAAAATTACAGCCGAGGCGATATTGCTAGCCCGAGCCGTAGGCGAGGGCTACAAGAAAGCAGAGGCTGTAATTATCAAAGCGCACGTGTGTCATACGACGTTTTATAACATATTTGCGAGTAAATAAATTAATAAATTCATCATTACTTGATGACATTTTCAAATAAAAACAATGCAACGAAAAGAAAAAGCGCGCGGAATAATTTTTACTTGTTCACAAAACGATGCGCGCGCATCAGCACTTTTTTTTTAAGGCAAAGACACAAAAACAACCAGTATTACTAATAAAGTAAATTAATATTTTTTTGTTTTTGATAAATTATATAACAGATAAATTATTGTAATTTATTGTCAAAATTAATTAAATTAAAGAATTAATTGTTTATTTTTTATATTTTATCTCCCAAAGTTAATTTTATTCATAAGATGTTGACCACTTTTCTGACATAAAAACTCTTTGCTAAGATTGAAAAAAGTATCGTTCGTTTTAGACGGACCATCTAGATAAACCGTGACCTTTTTAAAAAGAAATCATTACATTACAGCACAAGTGCTTTTTACATTACATTACCGCACAAGTGCTGTAATGAGATACATTACGGTATTGAAATTGGTGTAATAAGAGACCCTTTACGAGCAAATGTGTTATAAAATAATATAACATAACATCATGTATTTCCCCGAAGATCCTCACTATTTCGGGGATCTCTGCGTACTGACCACAGAACAGATAAAGGAGGATAGAATGGAAATGTGGGCGTGACAGGCGCGCCAACAAGTATGATTAAACAATCATACTTCAACCGAAATCACGCGCGCATACTTTTAGTCGCTTTCGGACTGCGTTGATGCGAAGAGCTGCGCTAAAATTATCAAAAACTGCTTTAAAATGCCGTATTGTGCAATTATTACGTGTAAAAATAAAAGCCAGACATCGAGTATCAAGCAAGGAGGAATTACTTTTCACCGGTAAGCTAAAAACATCATTTAATTATAATTTTTTTTGTAAAAATGTATTTAGAACTATGAAATTCCAAATTATAACGATAATATTTTATACAACTAGTAAAAAATATACATTGCCGGTAAAGTACGCAAGTAATCCACGTGAACATATAGTTCGTGCGCAATGTATTGTGTTTCACGATATTTTGTCAACGCCGCGTTCGTTCGCAGCGAGATAGTGTTGTGAAAGTCTAAGATAAATTTTTCGATAAGTTAAATAATTTTAAGGAGTCGGTAAAGATAATTTAGTACTAATTTATATTATTTATTTTAGGTTTCCAAAGGATCCTGATAACCGAGAGCGTTGGATGAATGTAACGGGAAGAATAAATTGGATCCCTACAAAAACAAGTACCATTTGCTCGGAACATTTTAAAGAAAATGATTTTATTATAAAAAAATCTGGGAACAGATATTTAAAATTAGGAACTGTTCCGATTACACAAATTGTTAATATACATATAGAAGATACTCTCGTAAGTCTTGTAAAGTATTGTTTGTCTTTATGAAGAATTTTGTACCAAAAATCCATCTGTCAGGTAAAAAGATTGTGAGTTTGTGACAAACTTCAAAACAACAAAACAAATGCCGACCGCGCACCGCACTGCTATTATTTTATGTTCTAATCACATTTTATTTGATTACAGCAAAACTTAATGTCAACATCAAACGCATCAACACCTAGAAAAAGAAAGCTGCAAAATATAATTAATACCAAAGATTGTATAATTAAGAGGCAGAGATTACAGATAAAGAAAATACAAGCACAAAATCGAAGACTGAAGAATAAAATAAATAAAATTGAAGACGTATTACATAGTATTGAAGAAAAGTTTTGTTTAAAAAATGAGGATATGTGTATTCTCAAAAACATAAACGTTCAGGTAACAAACTTTTGCAGATTTTCTTAAGTGTTAAGTACATTATATATTTTTTTACATATCTTTTTTTTATTGACAGGTACAAGAACTGACAAAACGCATGTTAGTGAAAAAGTCTGGAGGAAAATCAAAACAAAAATATAGCCCAGCACTCCGAAGCTTTGCGCTGACGCTTCACTATTATTCTCCAAAAGCCTACGAATACGTGCGTAAAACATTCGATACTTGTCTGCCAGAAAGCCGTACCCTTAGGAAATGGTACGAAAAAATTGGAGGAGACCCTGGCTTTACTAAGGAATCCCTTGAAGCTTTGAAAGAAAAAGCTAAAAATACAAATTATCGCATAATTGCATAATTTGTATTTTTAAATTAGCAATTGACGAAATGGCTATACGCCGTCGTATAGAATGGGACGGTGAAAAATTACAAGGACATGTTGATATCGGCAGTGGCGTAGAAGGAGATCATGTAGCCGAAGCCAAAGAGGCTCTAGTTTTTTTGGTGACAGGCGTGAACTGTAACTTTAAAGTCCCCGTTGCTTATTTCCTTGTGGATGGCATATCAGGAGGACAGCGTGCTGGCTTAGTCTTACAATGTTTGGAACGAATTGAAGAAACAGGCATAAAAATTATATCGATAACTTTCGATGGATGCGCTGCAAATTTAGCAATGTTGAAATGTTTAAATTGTTCCATAGAAGACCGGAACATAACTTTTAAACACCCTGTTGCAAAAGATCCAATTTTGGTGATGTTGGATCCGTCTCATATGATTAAATTATTGCGTAACGCTTTGCAATTCTATCATACGTTTATAGATCCAGAGGGACATAAAATAAAATGGAGTTATTTGGAGGAATTAAATAATCTACAACAAAAAGAAAATTTTCACTTGGCCAATAAGCTTCGTTACCACCACATTAATTTTCAATATAAAAAGATGAAGGTAAAGCTCGCAACACAACTGTTTAGTCTTAGTGTTGCTGACGCTATAGACTTTTGTTGTAATGAACTAAACCTACCTGCATTCAAAAATAGTCAAGCAACATCTAGGTTTTTGCGGGTAATTAATAACATGTTTGACATATTTAATTCTCGTAGCTCTTACCAATATAAATTTAAGAAAGCGCTTAGTGAGATCAATGCGATGGATCTTTTGGGGTTCCTAGATACGTCAGTCCAATATTTAGCAAAATTAAAATGTCAAGATGGCAGTCTCTTGATAAAAAGCCCGCGAAAAACCGGTTTTATTGGCTTCATTGGTTGCGCTGAAGCTGTAAAACATCTTTATAATCATTTAATACGTACACAAGTACTTGTATATATGCCTATGTATAAAATTAGTCAAGATCATCTCGAAATGCTCTTTGGGAATATAAGATCACATGGTGGAGGGAACAATAATCCTACGGCACGCCAATTTAAGGCAGCGTACAAAAAACTTCTCGTGCATATAGAATTAAAGGCTCTCGATAGTGGGAACTGCACGGCTCTTGAACACATTTCAATTCTTAATTGCGCATCATCGCCTATAGAACGTATAAATAAAACGACTAATAACGGTTTAGTCGAAGACGATGAGCAAATGATTACTGAAAATAACGACGATGAAGCTATAAATTTCTTTTTTCAAAATATTTCTGATTTCAGTAAGCAGATAATAAGCCATATTGCTGGATACATTGCACACATTTTAATGAAAAAAATTGATTGTGATATTTGTGTTGGGGCGTTGTTGTCAAACGAAATAAATTCGGACCATAAGTTTATAGTAGCAAAAGACAAGGGGGGTCTCTTGTACCCTTCAAAAGATTTAATACAAATATGTAAAACTTCAGAAGCTGTGGTCAAAAATTACACCGACACTCTTCGAAAAATAAACAAAAATATGTTGACAACAAAGATTTTGCGCAACTTTGTCGGAACTCAAATATTCAGCAATATCAGTGACCATCAGATTGGATTATATCCTACTTCGAGTCATATTACAGACCTAACCAAAGCTATTATAGAAAAATATCTGAATGTAAGATTGCATTTTATTTTAAAAAATTCAAAGATAAAAGATAGCAAGCGTATGTTACTTAATAAATACGTTTTATTTCAAGGTCAATAATTAAATGAGTCATTTTTATTTAAGTTTCAATATTTTTATATATATACAAGATGGACTGCCCGCAGCTTCGCTCGCGTGGAATTAGACATAACAATAGTTTCGTTTACGCCTAGTTAAATGATATAGCCTGTTTCACTCAGTGAAGATGTAGCTTTCTAATGGTGAAATAATTTTTGAAATCGGTCCAGTAGTTTTGGCAGCGCACGCCAGAATAGCTCGCAGATGGTAGATTTTATTCCTTCTTACTTGACACTTATCGTCATATTTTGGACAATTCACACAACATCTTTATAAATTGTAGCCTATGTGTTATTCTGATGTATAAGCTATATTAATGTAAAGTATCATTAAAATCCATTCAGTACTTTTTACGTGAAAGAGTAACACACATCCATCCATCTATACATATTTACAAACTTTCCCCTTTATAATATTAGTAGGATTTCTTGTGTACGAATGTATGTCACTGAACCCCTCCTAAGCGGCTGGATAGATGTTGACAATTTGGTCCACTAGAAAATGTTTTTTAAACACGATTTTAGTATTTTTGTATGAATATCCAAATATTTTAACCGCATTCATTGACATGAAGTGTCGCGTCACTGACATTTCATATGGCAGAACAACGTTTGCAGGGTCAGCTACGAGTAGTTATATATAAATATATATTACATTCATTTAGATACTTTCCTATAATAGCTTTGGTTAGATATATATATAATATATTATAGACATACAAATACATACATATACCAAAAGACCAAATTAGCGAAAAAAAGTTTTTTTGTATAAGGCATTGGCCACTTGTAATAATTTAGAAAAATTTGGTCGTTCAAAAGTAAAAATACTACTGTTCGATATTCAAATTTCCCTCCACCTTTTGTCGAGAGCCAAATTAATAAATAAAATACTTTTCTGCGATGATTTGGTACGATTTTAAATATGGCCTAAAACCTGATGAGTCATTTATTCGACTTCAAATGGCTTATATGGATGAAGGACCTTCAAAAGCAACCATCTACCGTTAGCATAGCATTGACAGGTGACGAATCTTAGATTTACCAATACGATTCAGAAACAAAGCGTCAGTCGACAGTTTGGCTGTTTCAAAACGAACCAACACATACGAAAGTGAAGCGATCGAGAAGCGCAGGGAAAATTTTGATTGCTAGTTTCTTCATTTTGACGAGATATCTGGTTTCAATTCCATTACGAGACCAAAGCAGCATCAACGCCGAATGGTATACCACAAAATGCCTGCCAGAATTTGTCTGCAATGAGCTACCGAACACGGGGTACTGCTTCACCATGACAACGCTCCCGCGCACTCAGCGCTCAAAACAAGGGACTTCCTGTACACCACACCGGTCAGAGTCTTGGGTTACCCACCTTACAGTCCTGATCTGGCACCGTGTGCCTTCTTTTTATTCCCTAAAATAAAAAATCTGCTGAAAGGGATACAGTTTTCATCGCCGGAAGACGTGATAGCAGCGTTCGAGAAGGCCGTGTAAGAGGTGTCTGCGGCGGACTGGAAAAAATGTTTCGAAAATTGGTTCAGACGCATGTAACTATGTATAGAGGCTGGTGGAGAGTTCTTCGAAAAGATATAATTAATATATTGTATCCATAGAAGTTCGTTTTTTAGTTTCTCAAAACTTTTTGAGTGTCCACGTACATATGTTTTTAGTCAAACATTTTTATTCATGTTATTTGTTGTGATGGTTATTTTATTTTTTTCCTATTGTGTTTTCTTATTAATAGTAAATCTATAATAATTACCTATAATAATAATAATACCTATTTAAAGTTTTATGATGATGTATACTGTTTTTTTTTTAAATACATATTATTGTTTGTGTGCTAAGCAAAATACATATTTATTCTATTTTTTTCTATTCAATTATGATTAAATATTAAATTACTCAATTCACAGTAGGTATTACAATTACCTACAGTAGGACATCGCCTTTGATATGGAGCGATTTATACTGTATACTATGCAAATCATAATATTGAATGATGCTGATGATGATGACATACGTCGAATTCGCTAAACGAAAATAAAAGATATACTAAATCGGGCATGCGTCAGCTTTTAACGGACGATAGCACAAACTGCGCGTGTTTGTGGTATGCCCCTAACTCTGAATCCTTCAGCGCAAGAGCGCCTACAAGGCCGCGCGAGAGAAGGAAAGGTCTGTCTGTCTATGGTATGCGGTCCGCGGCACTCGCTTCCTTTGCTCTGCACAAGTGCATTCGTTGCGCAACTGTATATATTAAAACTGTGCATTTGTATTTTTTAAAGTACATATACTCATTCTAAAACCTTTTAATGAAATAAATAATTATAATGTAATTTTTCATGTGAAGATAATAAAGATAAGATGTATGGAACAGGCGCAACACCTAAAGGAAGCAAAACTCAAGTTGCATATGTTTTCAGTGTTACTTTTAAAAGAGTCATTTATGCCGATGTAGCATTATAGGTACCTACATAACTCTAAACAAGTTTCAAAATATATTTATCGATAAATATGGTTACATCTCTAGTAGGGTTACCAGTAAATAACATATTATCGTGCAATTTAGTTAATTGCACGATCAATTTTCTCAAATATGCAGTTAATTTTGTTTTGTTAACTTTTATTTATTTAGAACATTAGTTGGTCAGTTCGTTAGTAGGAATGAGGACTGGGGACTGTTAGTGATAGTTAGTCCTGTTAGTTGGTGTTAGTAATAGTCCAGTTAGTACTTGTTAGTAGGAGTCTCGTTCTAAGTCAGTCACAGATGTGTTGCTACCCTTGAGGACTAAGATTGTCGCCTCTAAAGAAGTGTAACCAGAAACCACACCTTTCTAACCGGACCATAATTGCTATAAAAACAATTATTACACGGCAGAAATGGTACTAGGTACCGTGGCGGGCGGTGGTACTGCCCCGGGCGAACTCTATATGGAACCAATTAACTCTCATATAAAACCTATTTGGTATAAAGGCTCCTAATATTGCACGAAAATTGTGCAAAACACTTACTGGCAACATTAAGTGTCGACAAGGTCAAAACTTGCACAATTCTACAACTTGACGCGAGCAAAAAGTATCCTTATCGATTTGATGCTAAGGTTAGTTTTTAAAAGTTGCGATTCTCGTGCAATTTGACCAATGGCTGATGAATATTTTATGTAATGGTAATAATAATGTGTATCTAAGTGTGGGTAACCGGCGACAGTGGTTTTGCTTCAAAACTGACTCGATGGCCTTTCTATCCTCCTTTATCTGTTCTGTGGTACTGACTAACTGTATGTGTGACTATACTTTTCACCAGTTATAACGTGGTAACGTGGTGAGCTTATTGGTAATAATTGATCATTATTGACTTTAAAAATAATTTAAAACAATTTTTATATTCTAAAAATATATTTGTATCTCTTTGTATATAGATTTATCTATTTTTGTTTTACTCGTTGACATTGCTAATGAGGTCATAGCAGAAGACAATGTAAACGTATAAAATATTAAAATCTTGAATCGTAAAAGAAAGAAAAATTATGAGTGCCTTGCATTAATTTTTCTACGAGAACGTATATTTCTAGCTTTGAGAAGGTAAATAAAATAAAAGAATCCACTGGTCCATGTTTGCTCACATTACGAGTCTGTATTTATATTCAAGGGAAAACCATTTATAAAAGGCATAAAAAATCCGTACCTATTAGAGCAGCCTGGTGGAGTATGTTCTACTAGAGTCTAAACCTCTCGCAGCTGTGACTGTTGGGGAGAGCCGTGCCCAACAGTGGGACGTCTGTGGGTTGTAGCATATAGTTATACTAATGTGAAGTATTATAAAAATCGATTTAAAACGGGTGATGTTGACAAAACGTGCCGACGCGTGTTTTGCGGCTCGCTAATTTATGCAGTGCATGGGACCAATTATGCTGCGGCGACGAAATAAACTTCGTTTGCATGTATTTAACATCCTCAGCTCTCTTTACATGGTAGACGAATTGACTTTATTTAAATTACTAGAAACAACATAAAGCAAATCATAACATTATCGCTAAGATACGAGTATGTCCACACTTATCATGTCGATTTCGCCTTTAAATTCCAATAAGCGCATGCAATATTCATTGCCATTAGTTGCATGTGTAATGTCTGAACCTGTAAGTGTAAATTATTCTTTAATGGTAAATGATTGCTAATGATGAAACTGCAGTCGAACTACGATTAGTTTAAGCGCATGCACTATTTATTATTTAAGCTATGGTTTATCTTATCAGAAATGCGTCAGAGGAAGATGCAAGATGAACATGAAAGCGCATCTGTGTGGACACAGCTTTACTACTACAAAATTTCAAAATCAAAGAAATTTATTGTTTACCTACCTCTTAATAGGTGACAAAAAAACATGGGTATTAAAGTAGTTTGTAATTATTTTAAGTTTTGATGCCAAGGGCGCAAGGAATCATGTCGATCTTGGAAGTAACGAAAAAAAATCAAATCTCAAAGCATTACAGCTTTGAACATTTATTGATTAAATTGCCAAAATTTGTATTATTACACAACCTGACAACCTCATTATTGTATGGTAAGGTCTCTGCTTACTTGTCCACATACATACAAGTGTAGTATGTTAACCGTTTTCATCTATTTACCCCTCACACGAGACGTTTCATGGTAGGTATATATGCCTTCTATTTGCGGCTTTAGCGAAGCCTATTGCATAAGCCGGCTTGTGTCTAAAATGCACCCTTTTATGCATCCTTCAGTTTCAGAGGGAGTTATACTAGGGGAATATCAGTTCATAGCTACGCGTAGCATTCAGGATTATACCTCGACCGTTGTTGTTGTGCAAGATATAATCGTGTCACTATCATCTTTGTGAACTGAAGTTCTGTCAGTTAACTCATTAAAAGACAGCTAAATGTTAACAATTTATAACATCAGACATATGAGTATGTCTGAGTCTGGAAAATGCGTGTCGTCTAAAAAATGTAACTCCAAAATATTTTTTCCGTTTCATTCATGTAACTGCACTAACAATTCAAATAGATTTTAACTGGATACCTACATTTAAAATTGGTGTTGACTAGGGCGTGGACATAGTGATCAGCTTAAAACTTGAGAGCTGGAGCTGAAATTCAAGGCTTGATCTTTGAAGCATGTGCCACCAAATTTAGCAGTAAAGGAAACGAGGAAAGTATTCGAAGGAAAGTTGCCTTGGCTCTCAATAATGTTCTCAAAGTCGAGTTCGTAAAGTCTGCCAATCGGGAACATTTTTGACATATTTTTATAGAGCAGTCCGATAAGCGATTCGCAACTATCAAGGCCCCGATTTAACCGATACCATTTTAAAAGCTTTTATTTAACTTCACTCGTATGTATCTTGTAAGTATGTATGTCCTGGAATCTTGCAATCAATATTTCACCCACTGCCACTGAAGCTATCGAGCTGAAATTTGGCACACATATTTGGTTCCGATGACAATGCATGAAAATAAAAAAAAAGTTTTAAAAAGGTTATTTAAAAAAAAAAGTTTTAACGGTATAATTATTAAGTATAATTACAAAATATTTTGGAATGTGAATTTTGTAACGAGTTAATCGTAGGCATTAGAGCTGAAACCGAGGAAGAAACTTTACAATTAAAAATCATGATATGGTAACAAATCGTACTCCATCATTCGTTAGATAAGTCCTGGTCCGTTGGCGCAATCGGTGTAAACCTGCCTCCTGCGCCGGGGTCGTGGGTTTGACACACAAGTGTTTGTCTTGAGTGGGATTATCTATAATGTATGTATGTATATTTCTTTCTGTTTCTGACACCCATAGTATAAACTCTGCCTAGTTGTCAGTGTTGTAGAGGTCAGATGGCCGTAAGTGAGGATGTCCATGATATTTATAAAAAAAAGTCGCCTATGCAAATATGAAACGACAATTCAACAACGAAATTCATGGAATTATTGGCGAATCTCGTAAATATTCGAACGCAATTCAAAAATAGGCCAACACTTTTTAAAACATGCCAAGCCAAATCCCTTATAGGTATACAACTGAGTTCGATACTTTAAATACTCGTACTGAGTTAAAGATAATTCATTATAATATGTATAACAGTACTGATTTTTTTAATTGTAATAATCCGCTTCTGCTTGTGACTATGCTCACAGGCTGCAAAACGGGCGCCTACTGCGAGGATTGGGGTGGATTTTAGGTCGGATTGTGATCATTATCCTCAGATTCGATGGAAGCCCCAACTTTTATAAATCCTCATAAGGGCTGTGTTCACACAAACGCTCGATATGCGGGGCTTGGAGATTGTGTAACGATATCCTCGGATTTTCCTTTCGTTATTTGCATGCTCTTATTCGCACTCACTGGATCTTATTTCAAACAAGACGGATGTAAAATAATAATGTATGATAGAGAGACATATTGAGAAAGTAATATTGTTGACAGAATATGCGCGATTGTAAGCGCTATAAATTATACAAAGTAAAATTACGAAAATCCTTTAGATGACCACTTAACTGCCATTGTTTATTAAGAGACTAGATTTTCGTGCGGCTTCGTATAAGTCAGTCAATAAATAATTATCAAATTATCCTATACCTATTCTAATCTATGTTATGAGGTTCTACCTATGCCAAGTTACATCCAAATCTGTTTTGTACTCACATAATTTTTACTCATATCTGGGAATCAAATCCGCGACCTACATCTTGTGCATCAGGGTCAATGTTTCACGAACATACCCATATCATGTTATCATCATCATCATCATCATATGTATTTAGACAATTGAATACCTAATACATATCTACCTACTTACCTACAGCAGGCTTTAAAATGTTCTCGTATCAAAAAAATTATTTGAAAATAACTAATAACTATGCTTGCTTTGTCAAAGACTCGAAAGATAGGATGATATGATATGACATCCATTAAAGCCTAATCAATTATTGATAGGACCGCGTTGACCCCTATTCATTAGGTTATTTATGTGACAGACTGGCTTTGCCCGGCACGCCTTCGACCTACCAGTATGTGGAAGATAAACGGCTCACGATATTTTTGCTAATAAGCCTAAAGTGAGTTGCAAGCCTCCCTTTAGTAATCCGTAATAAATTAAGAAAACCTCCTAGTGAGTTCATTGCACAAATAAATTGATACTTATACCTTATGCAGGCACACGTCACACGACATTTTGTCCCACCGCTGAGCAAAAGACCCTCTTCTCAAAACGGTAGGGGTTAGGCCTTAGTCCAGCCAGCCAGGAGCCGTAGCGTTCTTTGATCCGCCAAGTGCGGATTGGCAGACTTTACATGTGATCGAGAACATTACCGAGAACTCTCAGGCTTGTAGATTTCCTTACCTACAATGTTTCCTGCACCGTTACAGCAGGTGACGTTTAATTTCTTAGATCGCACTAAGCTTCAGAAAAGTCATTGGTGCGTGCCGCTTGAATTTGAACCCAGATCGCTCGAGTGAGAGGCGAGTTCGATAGCCACTGTGTTGTCACCGCTGTGACCATGTATTATGTCTTACGCCCAACCACAAAAGCGTTTATCCAGTTTGTTTGTTTTCTATCATGTTTTAGTTGTTGTGACCAGTGATAGAGGGTGAAGATTAATGATTACTATTCTATCAATGGTTACTTTTTTTAAGGTTACTTTCTTTAATTTAATATAATCAAAATAATCCTCTGCCGATGCCAGGGACGTTATTTGCTGACTGTCTTTGCTTAAAGATAAGCCTAGATTATTATTATTTTACTAAATAAAGCTAAATAAAAACAAAAATAAGTTGAAATAGTAACCATTGGTATCAATATTTTTTACCACAATTATTGTAATAGTAGATACGGAGCACCACGAAGTATTTTTGTATTGTATTGTTCCAAATTTTCCTACTAAAATGAGGCTTGAGACCTGAAGCTACTAGTCCAGTGCGAATTAGCGGGAGACTAATTATAAATATTTATACATAATATCAAGTGATCACACAAGTGCGTATGCGGAACTCAGAAGCAAGTACAAATTGAACTTGGCTTTATTTTTATGTGTATCGCTGAATTAAATTGAACATTTATATTACGATCCATTTATATGGCTCAGGATGATGGCGTACATATTACGAACGTGAGAGCATTACATTTCAATATGGCGAGGCATGACGACATACTGGGAACCATTTTCATTGAGCTTCGGATAATAACGCCACGGTCTCTTTAGGAATTTAGCAATTTTTGTCATTCATATAAATTCAAATAAGTGAAGAAATAATTTATTGTTTATCATATTGTATTTATATAGCAGAGTGCGTATTAAGTCTATAAGTCTTAAGCGGATCCAACTATCTACGGCTGAGCTTGCTGCGAGATTTGGAGTTAGTGTTAAAACAACATTGAAGCACATGCTAGATACTTATATAGCTTTTTCTTTCTTTCCGGCTGCCTCACGAACCAAGCGAAGCATGCATATCACTACTGAATCGGCATAGAAAAGAAGGAATTCTAAGTCGAATTGTTACTTGCGATGAAAAGTGGATGTCTTGTTCGTCTCAATGGTACCTACAGCACCTAATCAGTGCGCTACTCATAGGAAGATGATGGTGATTGTCTGGTGGACCAGTACTGAACTTGTACAGTACTTTGATTAGCTAAATATAAATATACTAGTGGACGCCCGGAGCTTCACTCGCGTAGAATTTGACCCATTAACGACGTCTGCCCGCGTTCGGGTTGCCCACTTGACTTCAAAAAGTTTCATACTAACTTTGCACCCCTGTTTTACCCCCTTAGGGGGTGAATTTTCAAAAATCCTTTCTTAGTGCCCTACGTTATAAAAGGAACCCCTGTGCAAAATTAGTTAAAGTTAGTGAATGTCTAATTCCACGCGAGCGAAGCTGCGGGCGGGCGTCCACTAGTTTTTTAAATTAAACATTACTCTTCTTTGCGTCCCACAGTCGGGTAATTAATTGTACTCGTATGTATATGAAAAGGACTAATAAGTCAAAGCGAGTTGTCAAAATTAATGCATAAATATATTTATCCTTACCCTTTAAAGTAAACGAAGGGCTTATGAAACGTTAAGGTACAATATAAAATAAGGTTTAACTATTAAAACGAAGAGCAAGTTTTCATAATAGAATAAATACGCATACCAATGGAGCAGGGGATTGTTGACGGGACTCAATAATAAAATACAGTAATACCACGTTAAGGCACTCCCACCTCAAAACTTCTGGTGCTTTGTTGCATTGTCGCCCTGTGAAATAAGGTTTAATATTGAAAAGCATTTGATTTAAGTTTAATTTGATATGCCGCTAACACGTATATTACATCGCGAGCTTATCGTAATTGTTGTCATACCTTTAGTACATTAAACTATCTTTCTAATATTTACATAATATACTTGTCACAGATTTTTTTGAAGACTTCTAGGCCATATTTATTAAGTAGTGTCGAATTAGTTTAAACTATTGACTTTATATCTGGTTTGTAACACATGGATTGATCCGTTTAATAGTGAGCAGAAAATTGGACTTTCCAGGGGAAATGCGAAGCGGCCCGCCTTAAAGTGCCCATGTCCACGTGTTTCGATACATCAACCGATCCTTAACAATGTTACCTTGCTCCTGCATGAATTCCAGAAAATTACGTGTTTTTAAATCACTTATACTATTCGCTAAATTTGTATATTGTGATTGTAAAAGGCCTTGTTAATGATACTTTACTTTTTACCTGTTGGGATTTGAAACGATTATAAATATGTAATTTCAATGGTATACCTACTGTCTGTATTAATTAGTACATCGTAGGTCAAGGCTTATTAAATTCATTATTTGTAAACATATAATACAATGTTTTACAAGTCAATATGAATTAAACTTATAATATACGAGAGCCTAAATCAAACGACGAACTGTGGTAATCGAATCACTTCACGCGGATAGCAGTGGCGCGAGGGTCTGGCAGCGGATAATTCGATAATAAAAGGTCCTCTGATGTTTGGATGCCGAGAACATTATGAAGTTTGAAATATTTACTGAATTCTACATTATATAACGAAACGTAACGCAACGCCAGAATGTTGTTTATAATGTTGATATCGAAACTTTTGCGATTGTGGAATGAAGATATAAAACTTCGTACAAAAATATCTACCATTCTTTAATAGTGGCTACTTATTAAGAAAGGGTAAGCAGATTCACCATTCAGAGAGTGTACACCTACTTTCATCAGTTATGTTTAGGTCCCACGTGGTGAACCTATGCCATACACCTGACACAAATCCAGACTCCAAGCTACTACTGGAAATTTGGACTCGCAGAATATTTGAGTATCGCAATTGCTTTGTTTTGTCATGGGCCTTCTGGTGGTCAAAACATTTTTAATTCCGAGTCGGCCACCAGCAATCGGTACTGGAGGATTGGAGAGTCCTAGCTCTGGTCTCTAGGTCCCAGTCGTCAGGAGAAAACCGTATCAAGCAATTAACTTCTAGTTAGAACAATCAGCTAGCGTCAGAAGAGCGACAAAGAGGAAAAGACAATTTATTCATAGTTATACTTCTCTAACAATTCGTCCGCATTTCTTGATTCTGTATTATATTCCGTGTGTTTCCGTCAGAATATGTACTCGACGTCGTAATACGCAGTAAAATGTTTATTCTAAAGAACGATATTGTCGGAACCCTTGCTCGAATTTATTTTACGTTATTTTCATGGAAATTCCGGTCAAGAGCCCTTCATAGTACGCATACGGTATGCAGACTTATCCAAATTATGTTGGGGAATATAAACTAGGATTGAACGACGTTATTTAAGTTGTTATTAAATAGAGTAATGTTGCAATGATTTTATCACAAAAAAGTTACATAAAAACCTGTGTAACCTAATTGTAGGATAGATAACGAGTTAGAAACTCTTTTAGGGATCTTTATGAAGAAGTCAGGTTTTGCAAACATTTTCATTCGGTACAAATACATAAAATATTAAAAATAATTGGTCATTAATTAGTTATAAGTACTATCAAAAGTCTTCGATTATGTCGCAATTAAAAGAATACCACGTACTCGTACATATATGTCCGATACACGAAAGTACACGGTCGTAACCACTATTTTATTACATTTATTGCCATTAATAGTCATTTCGAAGATCACCATCATCAGAAGCTTGCCCACTTTGCCCACTGTCATTTTTAGTCGTAAAATCGCGGAAGCCGCGGAAAAACACCAGTAGGTACTAACGTAGCTTCCATGATCCTTACTTGAATTTCCTTGGAGAAAACTCTGGATTACTTTCTCTTCTTTTCTAGTAAAGAAAGAACCTACCTACATCTGAAATTTCGAAAGCATCCATATACGATTTTCTATAGTGATTCCCGCTCTTTCTACAAAATGCTATGAATATACATTTGAAATTCGAACACAGTGTTTTTAAAAAATGCAAACAAATCCACAGAGTAAATACCTACTACCTGCAACAAAATAAAAATAATGAAAATTTCTAAAACTGAAAATAATTATCACGAATACTTAATATTTCTAACAGTTGGTAGTCGCGATAATTACAGTGCCCGGGGCTGTGATTTGGGAGCGTTGCTCTGGAAAGCGAGGAGTGTAATTATTCTCACTATTGTTCTACCGTAGACCCCGTCCGGCGACTGTCTGTCGTAGGACTAGGGGCTAAATTATGTAATGTATGACAGTAGTCTTGCAGTACGGCAAACGTAGGAATTTGCATACTATTCTCATATTTCACCAAAGAGAAAAATTGAATAATCTGGATGGCGTGGTAGTGAAATCGTGTAGATAGGGATGTCCACTCAATAAACGGTCAAAGTAGTCCAGTCCAGAGTGTTCGTTAGGCTATAATCTGGTGGGTAAAAAACCCATTATATTTCGAGACGTTTGTGATAAATAAATTACGTCGTAGACACACATAAGACTTTTGTGTTGTGACGCTGTGGGTTTCATACATTTACATTGGTCGTCTCTTCATTAATTTGTGTTTACAAAGTTGTGCAGTCACACAATATCTGCGCTGAAGCCTTTAAAGTCATGATGTTAAGAATTTAAAAATGGTCATTAATTAGTTATAAGTACTATCAAAAGTCTTCGATTATGTCGCAATTAAAAGAATACCACGTACTCGTACATATATGTCCGATACACGAAAGTACACGGTCGTAACCACTATTTTATTACATTTATTGCCATTAATAGTCATTTCGAAGATCACCATCATCAGAAGCTTGCCCACTTTGCCCACTGTCATTTTTAGTCGTAAAATCGCGGAAGCCGCGGAAAAACACCAGTAGGTACTAACGTAGCTTCCATGATCCTTACTTGAATTTCCTTGGAGAAAACTCTGGATTACTTTCTCTTCTTTTCTAGTAAAGAAAGAACCTACCTACATCTGAAATTTCGAAAGCATCCATATACGATTTTCTATAGTGATTCCCGCTCTTTCTACAAAATGCTATGAATATACATTTGAAATTCGAACACAGTGTTTTTAAAAAATGCAAACAAATCCACAGAGTAAATACCTACTACCTGCAACAAAATAAAAATAATGAAAATTTCTAAAACTGAAAATAATTATCACGAATACTTAATATTTCTAACAGTTGGTAGTCGCGATAATTACAGTGCCCGGGGCTGTGATTTGGGAGCGTTGCTCTGGAAAGCGAGGAGTGTAATTATTCTCACTATTGTTCTACCGTAGACCCCGTCCGGCGACTGTCTGTCGTAGGACTAGGGGCTAAATTATGTAATGTATGACAGTAGTCTTGCAGTACGGCAAACGTAGGAATTTGCATACTATTCTCATATTTCACCAAAGAGAAAAATTGAATAATCTGGATGGCGTGGTAGTGAAATCGTGTAGATAGGGATGTCCACTCAATAAACGGTCAAAGTAGTCCAGTCCAGAGTGTTCGTTAGGCTATAATCTGGTGGGTAAAAAACCCATTATATTTCGAGACGTTTGTGATAAATAAATTACGTCGTAGACACACATAAGACTTTTGTGTTGTGACGCTGTGGGTTTCATACATTTACATTGGTCGTCTCTTCATTAATTTGTGTTTACAAAGTTGTGCAGTCACACAATATCTGCGCTGAAGCCTTTAAAGTCATGATGTTAAGAATTTAAAAATGGTATAAATGTAATGTATGATATCTAATATTTACAAAATACGAAACTAAGGCTATTAATTTATTCACTTTTTTTAACTAGTCTAAGATATAGATATTCACAAGATTTGGAAATCCCAGTTTCCTTACTAAACGTACGCAAAAAAAATCATGTTATTTTGTCGTAGGCTGAAAGCACTTTTTTGCATTTGCACAATATGGACATTTCGTGTACCCCATTTGTACGCCCCGAAGGATTTCGTGAAGCCTCATAGGACTGGCAACACTGAGAAAATGGCGGAGAAATAAAACGGGATTTTTTACGAGTTTATGGCGAGTGACTAACTTGACTTGCACAAAAGACTAACAAAAATATAAAGTTGTATTAATCATGGTACTTTTTTATGTAAAAGTTCTTTTTTGGTACCTACGTATGAGTTTTTTTAGAAGATTGTTCAGGACTTACTCGTAACACATTCTGCGTTACTTTTATGCCTATCATCATAATGTGGCGCATATCAGAATCTGTTTGTCACGCAAGCATTGATAATTTTACTTTACTCTTGAACCAGCGATATTTTATGATAAACACTTCGCACGAATAAATATAAGCGTAATACGAAATACGGCAAGTCGATAACCTTAAAAGCGTTGGTACGACGCAGCTATTACACTAAACTGATACATTTGTGGGATATAACGTAATTTTGCGCTTTATCGTTACATAAATGTAATGTTACAGCGTCAAGTAGTCATTAAGCGTAAAAGTAATGCGGAAAATTACGCGAAATGAAACGTCTTGATCTTGTCATATAGGAAGGTACTTCGCTATCTATTTTTTCTGTCTAAATTTATCTCACTGTTAAGACACAAATTGTTGTTAAATATTTATAAAGACCTTGCCGAAAGTCAACTGGAAACAATATGAGAGAGTAGATATAGATAATGATTCACCCCAGTATTACCTTTCTTAAGGTAAAACCGCCGGTGGAGTACACCTATAGCCGATCCCACAGATTTGCTTTTTTAGTGCGAAACGAATTCATAAATGTCTTAATTTCCACGACACAGAACAAAAAGGGCGAGACTCAGAGTTAAGTGAAACGCGTAAGCAAGATTAGGGACACGATGTTGCATAAACAGGGAGAGATGATTAAAAATCTCAAGTACAGATAATTTTGGGCAGATACCCCAGGAAATTTGAATTTACGCCGGGGCGTGATATCGACAAAGTTGGCTGGCACGCCACCAATGTCGAGTTAGATTAAAAGGGGCCGTAAAGGTTCTCATGAAATTATAATTTAATTTTTTTCTTGAAGCAAGCTTCATTCTCTTCAGAATCACATTGTGTATGTATGATGCAGGTTGATTACTTACTCACGAAATGAAATTTATTCCCTTCAAAGCAATGTAAACGGTTGTATGCTTCCTTACTCGCTTTATTTAATAATTTTAATATCGTTGTACATACAAATTGTTTTCCTTCACATTTACATGTCATATTGAGATCGCGAGTAAGTCAAGTTGCAACCGCCAAAGCTCAAAAAGCGAAGACACTCCTCCATCAAAGTGTCACGCTTGACGCATGTCACATCTTATTCAATAATTTATGCTAAAAATGCCGTTTTGTGTAGTAAAATATTGTAAAAGTTGTTCTCAAAAACAAAAAAGGATCAGGAAATATCAATAATAATTTTATTGTATCGTAATTTATTATCCTAAATGTTTTGGCGATACCTGTTTCGTATTAGTAGTAGCCAGCTTTCATCGAAATACAATCGAAGATTACCTTACACACCGTATGAAATGTTTTTAACTTAATTATTCTGTTATTTGTTATTTACATGTGCTGCTACCAAGACATTACATTATTTTTTATTTCGTTTATATTCGAACGAAGCATGTATAGATCTCGATCCGTCGCAATTGATAATTTTATTATAAAGCCAACAATGATATTAAATACGTTACAAATTTATTTCAATAACAAATACCCTGTACTATGGTGATTTTCCTAAGGTTCCTTCTTTGCATCTTTTATGGCTCTATGGAATATTTCCGCCAACATATCCATTTTTAGATTTAGAACAAACAATGAAAAATAATGATCTATGTTTCTTTCTCTTACCATACATAAGTATAGCGCTGATTTTCATTAGGGCCTTAGAGAGTATTCGAACGACATGATACTACAAAGGAGACTTTCCTTTGAGAGTGAGAGAGAAATGCGGTTTTTGCGATACTTTTCATGTAAGGTAGTCGGTGGGCAAACTACTCGACATGACAAAATATATATAGGATACTAGCTGACCCCGCAAACGTTGTTCTGCCATATGAAATGTCAAAGTGACGCGACGATACTAAAATAGTGTTTAAAAAATATTTTCGTGAATTCGATTGTGAATTGTGAATCTAAACTATTCTAAACCATTCTCGAATCCCCTTGAAAACACACAAAAAATTTCATCAACATCTATCCAGCCGTTTAGGAAGAGTTCACTGTCACACGTACCTACAAAAGAAATATATATATTAAGATAGGAGCTTGAAGGATCGCTTGTATTTGGTGATATTGGCACACTTCAGCGTCATGAATTGCTTTATGGAGATCTAGCTTTGTTCGAGATTAATCCAATTTCGGATGAGACTTCAGTGTCTTGTTCATGCTCAAAAAAAGATCGGTTTCATTCATTTCTGTCTAATAATTTATTCATTGATTCATAAAATTATATATTTCTTGATTGATTTTATGGCGGGTTTGAATTGAATAGCGACTTTCGTGTAACTCGTTTGAATTAGAATGTTGTGGACTAGAAGGTTTGTATCACTCATGTTAAGGAAGATTTGTCGTCGCTGGCGCCTGAAGATTAATTGAAGACTTACGAAAAGTAAAAATTATATTTAAATACTACGAATGAGATCTATTATACACATTCTATTAGAGTGGTACAGACCACTCGCTAGATAAGTCGCTTGAGTGAATATCAAAAATAGACACAAGTGATACAACATGAAATTCGTAGAGGCTTTGGCAACTTTCGTATGCGAGGGAGGTTCAAAATATCGCTAACGCGCCAGAGGTCATGCGACACACCACACAAGAATAACGTAATCCTACACACACTAAATTGATACTTTTGAATACGCGCCAGATGACACTAAAAGGCGACGTGACATACCCCGACAAATTAATGTAATTCCGGCTTAACCTGTGTTTGAATATCCTTCAAGGACGGGTCAATGTTCGTTTTAACTATGCAAATGGAAATGGAAATCCCTAAAGAAGACGTACGTACCTAAGTACCGTGCGCAAAGATAATAATAGTTTCGCTTATTTTAAAAAAGCTATATCTACTTATATGAATTTTGTAGAGTTGAAGTAAATGCTCCAGAATAAAATAGACTGTAATAAGCACTTTATTTCTCTACTTCGACATCAAATTCAACTCGATTTCGAACTTTTCGGTTTTAATGTCAAATTTAGTTCACAAGTAGGTATGAATCGCATCGATTTGCATTGCATCTTTTAAACATAGTAGGTAGTAGTAGGTACTTGGCCTGTATTCCAACCAGTAACTCACAGTTTGGCAGTTGGCGACTCAACAATGTCGTAGAGTGTTATTGAACAAATAAATAAGGCTTGTAATAGCTCCCTCGACTGTATTTATGATATTCGGAAATACGAAAAGCTGGTGTCGGATAGTAAATTAAAAAACTTAAATGCAAAATGTGTGAACTCCGCCGCATGTTTTTGCCAGTTGCTCAACCGCGACCGAAAGCTTTTGCTACGCAAATAAATTGATTTTGCGCAATAGTTCCTTAATTTATGTTATTGCATCCAAGTACGAGTACATAGAAGTATTTTAAAAATTAATGTAAAACTGCATCCAATCTGTTTGGATCATTTCATCATCATTTCATAGTTGCTCTAGTAAAAATATACCTGCGTAACCTCAATAACCTTTACTATGAGCCAAATAGTCGAGATATAATTTTTTTATTAACTTTTTTTTTACATACGCTAAGGATCTCTTCTTTTAAATTTAAACAGAAATGGTACAGGAATGTGCATCTTACGAGGATTGTGGAGTTATTACTGGCCAACCCAACTGCCGAAATTTGCTGCTCAATTGCTTTTACAAGGCTCAGAGAGCTTCACAAAGGATGGTTTGGAAAATATTCATTTTACTAATCAAAATAAATCAATCAATTTATTTTATAAATAAATACCTTTATGTAGTAAAAAAGGTTAGGTCTGTCGGTATGTATGTTCGCATCCGCGTTGTTCGTTTCAATTTCCAACGAAAAGGTAGCCTGACCACAGATAATTATCTGTTTCTGTATTTGGAGGGAAAATTGAATAACGCAGACCCTATAAACTTTACGGCCTCGTAGGTCGTGAATCATCAATTCATTGAACCCTAGAGACCAATTACGCTTTACCTGTTATCTTGAAGTTTGTAAACGTATCTCTCGAGGATTGTGGCGCAATAGGTCTAACCCGCTTTTGTTAAATACAACTAACATAATATGATTAACGAATTTTAAGTTTCATTTTCTTTTGATTACTCAATTTTCACTAGAATAACTAAGTTTTTTTTTAACGTTGATCCCAATAAATGTTCTTGTCCAATAAAACAACAATAATAAACATATTAGATATAGCTACGAAGTGTTTCTTCCGAATTGAATTGTCACTTTCTTCCGAATTGAGTTTGATTAAAGAAAACCAAAAAAAAAAACACTATAGCTAAAATAGCTTTATTTTTAATAGATTAATATTAATTATATTTCCTTATTAATATAAAAATGGGAAAGTGTGTTTGTTTGTTGGTTTGTCCTTCTTCTCCACCTCAACGGAATGATGGATCGACGTGATTTTTTGAATAGATGTAGTGCAGGGCCTGTAGAGTGACATAGATTTTATCCCCGAAAATTGCACGGTACTCGCGTCACAAAAAACATGCAAAAACTAAAATAATCGTTCGTTTTTTAACCGATAAATAACAATCATGTAACTCTCAGTAGAAAACATAACTATTGATTAACGGGGAAGTTTTGGATCTCAATGGTTTATTCGTTTCTACGCTTAAATACACATATAACAAAATAATTTTCTTTTTCTCTATATTTGTGAGTAAACGGCGACGTAATCTTCTTTCAATAAAGGCGTAGGGGATTTGTTGTGAGCAGTGTGGGCGGTTGATTTACGGCTTACACTAAAACTGGCCAATAGCGTGTTGGATTACGCACAGTGTAAGAAATGTTCCGTACACAATATATGACGCGGACAATTTCTTAATAACATTGGTGCAAGTTTTCAGTTCCCACTATTTCAACCAAGAAGTCGAATTTTGACGAATAAACAGCTACAATATGCTTACAAGTATATATTGTATATTTAATGAAAGGTTAGCGAGTGGTATCAATTTCATAAGCGGTGACAGTCCAGTCTATCGAACTCGCCTCTTACTCGAGCGGTCCGGGTTCAAACCCCAGGGGCACGCACCAATGACTTTTCTAAATTATGTGCGATTTTGAAAAGTCATTCGTGATAGAAATTAAATGTCACTCGCTATAACGGTGAAGGACACATTTGAGGAAACCTGCATGCCTGAGAGTTCTTCATAATGTTCTCGAAGGCATGTGAAGTTTGCCAACCTGCACTTCTGGTGAACTAAGGCCTAATCCCTCCCATTCTGAGAGGAAACCCGTGCTTGGGCAGTGGGACAGAGAATGGGTTGTGATGTGATGATCAATTTCCTAGATTAAAATGTCTATTGAATATCATTATTATAATCCTATGTGTGCAAGTGAATACTCAGCTAACCCTTTCGCTGTCCATCTCAGGGATTTAGTGCATGTTTGTACCAAGTTTAATTACCTACAATCGATTCGCTAGTTTTTAATTCCATCGCGCACATAATAAGTAGTCAGACAATAAATTAAAAATAAAAGCGGATTCTGTTTTGATAACTGTTCTCCTGATAGTTTTTTCCAGATTTATTTAATGTACAGATGCGGACTCGCTAGAGCTTATATTGTCTTGTTTATTTTTTAATTTAATTATATTATCATATAAAAATTTACGCGCTTGTATCGCTTTGCGATCTTAAATAAAGCTGTCGGCTAGTGCTCAATATTTCGCCTGTTAGGCGACGCGTTCTAATTAAACCAGTGCAGAGTGGCTCATGGTTTATATGCACGTATAATAAATAACTATACTGTAAAAAAAATTTTTTTTTAAAAAGCTTTTATAACTTGACCTTGAAACCTAATCGTGGTCAAAGTTCATTACAAGACTTTACCACAAGTGCAAACACGACTATGATACGATATTCCATCATGAAGTTCCAGTTAATATCTTCCGGCTCCATCATCAGATCAGTTTGACAGTACCATATTATTGCATTGTCATCGGAACCTAATATGTGTGCCAAATGTCACCTCGATAGCTTCAGTGGAAGTGGGTGAAATATTGATTGCAAGATTCCAGGACATACATGAATGAATACATACGAGTGAAGTTAAGTAAAAGCTTTTAAAAATAAAGTCATATATGCGCATTGTGGCAGCAGATTAGATTAACCGTACACCCACTGTTACAACCGAATTTCGTGTCTGTTATGCCACAGTTTTCAGAAGCACTTTTGTGTGTATTAACTTGTACTATTATTCTGTGGTATTACCTTGTATAAAGTTTGATTACCTCGTCGCATTTCCAACTCTGTTAACTGTGTACATTGTTCTCGGTATTTCCTGTTGGGAATGCGCAGTTTGTGCATTTTACGCAGATTGTGCATTTTATTTGTGCATTTTACGCAGATTGTGCATTTTATTTGTGCATTTTACGCAGATTGTGCATTTTATTTGTGCATTTTACGCGCGCATTCTAAATGCTGATTATTTTGCTGAATTAAGTACCTGGGTCCTTTAAATGGAGTCTGTAGGAGGTACAAGTACAAAGACACAGCTAGAGCTGATCGCCTACGTACAACAGAACCATCCTTTTTATCCATCATTCTTTTAGAGATCCATCGGCTTAGATTTACTTTCTCTCAGAGTATATTTAATATAGCGGACACCCGCAGCTTCTCTCGCGTAGAATTAGGCCCATTAACGACGTCTGCCCGCGTTCGGGTTGCCCACTTGACATCAAAAATGGCAAACTTTCATACTAACTTTGCACCCCCGTTTTACCCCCTTGGGGGGTGAATTTTCAAAAATCCTTTCTTAGTGCTCCCCTACGTTATAAAAGGAACCCCTGTGCAAAATTTCAAGTTTCTAGCCCTTATAGTTTAGGCCCTGCGTTGATATGTCAGTCAGTCAGTCAGTCAGTCAGTCAGTCAGTCACCTTCTCCTTTTATATATATAGATTATTTCGTCTCTTTTCGCAGGCTCAAATTTTTGTGTTTAGTGGTTGGATTAATTAAAACTTATCAAGGACCGATGACAATGGAATAATAAAAAAATATTTTTATTTATTTTATTTTATGCGGCGATTATTTTATGCCCGATGCGGGTAAACTGTACCTACTCTAAGAAATGTCCTCAATGAATTGTAAACAGTTTTTAAGCAATAAATATTGATTGATTGAATCATAAAAGACGTTACCAGTGTAACGTCGTTATATTGTTACTATTATAAACTAAAGTTGAAAGGAGATGTTTAAGTTCAATATATGTACAATTATACAAAAGTTGGATGTAAAGAGTCAAAATTATACTGATTATGATTTGCCCATGAAAACGAACGAGCCTCCGTTTTCTAAAAATTGAATCTGAATCGGTAGGGAGATAGAAAGCTAGGCCACACTGGGTGCCTTTATTTAATTTCAACTGAAAATTACAGTAAATAACTGATTTGAGCCATTTGGACATTTGATTTGACCTGCAAATTAGGACATGACGGATGATGATTTACCATAAATGTGAAACTGTGATGAAAATGTGATTTTCTGAATATATTTGATTCACGTTCTGAACGATCTTTGGTTCATTATTAATTTCGGCAATAAATATCTTTATTTAATAAAAAAAAACCGAACATACTCGTTAGAATATTGTATAAATACATAAAAAACAACTTTTAAATTAGAAAAACAAATGAATAAAAAACAGAGGCGTCATAACATACGATTTTTATTAATTCAAATTACCGATTAAATAAAGTTTCAAATGACCTTATAACACATATCTGCTTGATTTTTTTTTGTTTAAGAACCACTTTTGACCATGTCCTTTGCTACAAACACGTACGAACATCTATATTTAATAAGTAAGTGGATGTGAATGACTGACTATGAATAATTTCGTATAACAAAATGTACATAATATGTAAAAATATCGAAATAAAGGGACGTTGCTCCTCTTTATTATTTTCTCTTTGCTTACCACAAGGGTTTAATAATATTCAATTTGTAACTCCCTCAAAAGTTTATGATTCATGACTAGAAGTGTAATTTGGCTCATAAGGCTCAGACAAACGTGTGTTAAATCCTATGGGGAATCTCTGCATTGCGTTAAATTTAGTGTACTTTATGTGTATATGTAGGTAGGTAATATGTTTTTAAAACTAATAAGGTCTAGTGAAAAGCTAGGGAGAGTAAATTTAAGAAACGAGTAAACGATAGGATTATTACGGCAGTTATTTTAGTTGCCTCCTTTTACAGCCAAGCAAATCTAATAAATAAATAAATAAATATTATCACGGACTACAATCGATCGATTCACCCTAATTTTTGCCGACCATTAAATGGGCAACAAAAACCATCAAGTCTATCAAAACTAAATTTATTATTTTCTCAACTAGTTGTTTTGTGAAAAACCATTGTTAAAGTTAATTTAATCTACTTTGCAACAACCCGCGAAAATGAATGTTTCAGGCACCGATGGTGGACAAACATTCACATCTATATTAATATTGTACAGCGGGAGAGGTTTTATGTTTGTTATACGCACTAATCTCTGGAAGTACCAGTCCGATTTAAAAAAATATTTTTTTTAATACTAGATAGCCACATTTATAAGGAATATTTTCTGAGTTGATGGGTTTATAACCGTTTTGTTTTTAATTCAGTTTAATCATAACATAATATGACGATTGTACTTCTCCGAAGAAGCAGGCAAAGGTTTGGGTCAAGTTAGTAGAAATAGTTGTTGCCCGACCCACAACCTCTAGCTTACCAATCGCCTTGCGTCTACTAGATCACAAGACCAATGAGGCATTACCTATTTAATATAATATTTTGTTGTTCTCTTAGGTTTACAAAATAGTAAAATAGGTTTAGGGTAGGTTTAAAAAATACATTTTAGTTCGATTATCTACAAAAACGTGTTTTTAGTTTTTTGAAACGATTTCGTTATTAGAGTATGTAGTGTAGGTACATACATGATGTATGTATTAGTATACTATCCTCTATCTATCTACGGATGGACATTTATCCCGTTAATACCTCTTCTATTTGAACTACAATGGGTAGAGTTTTTCCGGATATTTCCTTCAGAAGGACTTGAACTATTAACGAACCATACGTTATATCTAAACGCAAGCGAAGCTGTGGGCGTCCACTAGTGCAAAAATAAACATCAAACACAATATATACAAACTACCAACACGTGTTTCGCTTCTAAGCAAAGCATCATCGGAGTTGACTTTACGACGATCAATGGCAAAATCAAATCTTTGCCATTCTATTCTATTCCATCTACTACTGTAGATGGTGGAAGTAATTATTTTGTTTTGAAACGACTATATTAGGTTTGTGACTTCGTTATTTCATATTTTTCACTCATTCACTCTCTTTGAATGTTTTTCTCATAACAATAACCAACATGATTCGCGAGTTTCACATTGACGCCGCATGTAACACGGGTATTCACGCGAGAGGGCAAACCCTCCCCTAATGTGATTCCATTCGTAACTTGCCAACCCTAAAGTTTTAGACTTCAACACTAATTTGACTTTTATTACTTCGTATAAAAAGGTTCTTATTTGATAAACTACGGACCGATATACTAAAACGAAACTCGATAAGATTAATTGTAATAGTTTAAACAGGAAATTTAGTTGATTATAATTATTTTGTTTATTTTCTTCTCTGTCATCGCAATCCTACCTACATGGTCACTGAGCCGGGCTAGTAGGGCCGTCCGGGTTCAAACCCACGCGGCACGTCAATTACTTTTTGAATTTGATTCAATTAATGTGCGAATGCTATCTGCTGTAACTGAAAGAAACAGGTCGAGCCAAGCCTAAAAGAAAAGTGGTTGTGGTGAGTCGAGTCCATCATTCTGTGATATAAACACTGCCCTGGCCGGGATTTCAACCCAGGTTTTGCAGTCATTACTGTGCCACGGACTCTTCAAATGAATTAAAGATCCGAGATCAATTGTGCACCTGTAAAAAGGAGACATTAATAGTAATCGTCATAATATTCACTTCTAACGTCTCACGCTTACAGTGTAAAGTTTACACATTGGCGATTATGTTATTCAATTTGTAACCTACGAACCCAAAAACTTACAGTGGGTACTTTGGTGATGCATGACCAGTCGTTTTGGCTTTCATTGCCGTCATGTGTGCGTGGAAAAGTTAAATTGAGTTAAAACAAAGATTTAAATAATATGTGGCAGATTGATATAGGAGGTAGGTATTCAGCATAATCACCATCCTTTCTTTGTCCCACTGTTGGGCACGGGTCACCTCTCAGAATGGGACTCACTCAGAACGGTCATAATCACGATGTGATTATCACCGTTACAGCAAGTGACATTTAATTGCTTAAATCGCACATTACTTAAAAAGGTCATTGGTGCCCCTTGCTTTGAACCCGGATCGCTCTAGTGAGGGACGAGTTCGATAGCTATCACCGCTGTGCTGTCTAATTTAGATATTTGGCGTCACACACATTGAATTTCCTACACAGATTTCAACTATAGATATTGTTGAGAAAATCATTAATTATTAAAAGTCAATTAAATTCAAGTCATGTTGTGCCCATATTATTATATCACGAGCTACTCTATGGTACATATACTACATATCCATAAAATGCTATATCCATTAAAATAACCAATCTCTACTTTTAATTGTATCTTAGGTAGTTCCGCCACCAGTAACCCCGAGAACAACTGAACCTAGCGCAAAACGCAGCTGCGCGATAAAAATGGGATGCGCCGTTGAAAAGTTCAATTGGCGGTGGATTTGCGGGCTGCGGCCAGCAGGTCATTAACTATGCCAAGCCGAATGCTATTCGTTTTCTTCGTTCTATAAATAAAAATAAAAAACACAGTCTTTCAGTCTTTTTTCAATGACATAGAAGCTAAGGGAGTCATTATTACGCGTTTATAAAATATGCCGCCTTTCATACTTCCGGTAGTGTGGAAGGGCAGAAGAGAGGACTAGAGTGGGACATCATCCGTAAAAAGAAGAATTAGAGACAGATATAACATTTATGAATACTTTCCTACTCTTTTTATCCAAAATGGATAATTGTCTCCAATGGGACATTGGAGATTATTCGTCGTTAACCTTACATTTTATGATTGAAGTTGTTGGCTCAACCACTAATGGTTCTCCACCATAATAGTACATTTCAATAATTTTTATTTTATTTGTTTAAAATTAAAAAAATGGTATTATTTAGAATATAAATTATTGAAGTTTCACTTACCTTTTCGCATACCTATATACATCTTTATGTGCTTCGTTGAACGGCGAATAAATTTTTTTTTTGGGAAAAATAATTCTACTTTTTCTGCCGATACAAGCTTAAGTAGTTATTCTAAGCCCATAGCTAGTTTTTTATAAAAAAAGTCATCAAATTGCTGTAGCGACCAATATCAATATGATTGTAACTGTTTATTGAACAGTTTAACATAAAATATGTTGCCCATAAACTTGGTGGGGCGTACTTTTTCAATAATTGCGCATAAGTATGCCAAGAGTACCTACAGCTTCACAGAGATAATTAGAATTATTATATTATTTTTATTAGAATAATTAAATTATTGTCTTTGCGCCATTTCTTGAAAGCTTAATATGATGCTGTATATATTTGTTTTGGGTTGACTTAGCTATTTCTTTTATAGCGTCCCCAAAACAATTTAGTTGATGCCATCATCACAAATTCATCACTTTCTGAACTTATTTCCAAATGAAATTTATAAGTATCAAAAACTATACGCGAATCTGTTTTTATGAAAATCATCTCTTTAAGCATCTGTGAAGTTAGTTATTGATGACTAACGTCACGCTACACAATAATAAACAACTTAAAACACATGTCTCGTAATGTAAATGTAAAGCGTAGGTACTTACATTATAATATAAATTTTTACATTACTCAAATTATTCCTTGTTTAAGCATATGTGAAGGTAGTCGATTGAAGGCTGCTTCGGTTCACCTGCATCGAGTAGCGGGACGCGAACCAACACCGGGTTGTCACGAGTGCGATGCGCCCGACGATTCGGCGGGACATACCTACGCTGGCAGATTCTGCCGCCTGGGGACCCTAGTGACACACGCTGACAGCAATCTATAGGAGTGGATCTTTCACTGTCGAGTGTAGTTAATGCTATGCTCAGCAGCGAAAGATGCTGGAATACAATGACCTCGTTTTGCGAACAAATTATTAGAATAAAGGAGGCTGCGGAATAGGCCAGTGAAAACAACAGTTTAGTGGATTCGTTTCGCAGAGAGAGGCTAGGGGTAGAAAGAGGCACTTTGCGCACCTTCTGCCTCCGCCATAGATTGATTTTGATGGCTTATAAACGTCGAAACGTCACGGTAGCAATGTGTTAGCGATTACGTGGCGTTTTAAAAAACGATGACGGTGCTGCTGCTGCTTTTTAGTGGGTATTCCGACATAGTCGGCGAGTCACAAATACCCACCTGAGCCTTCACGGCAAGGCAGATGTATAGAAGCATTTCCCAGCGAGAAAAATAAGGTACTCCATTGATTTTTGCACGGTGTAAAAATAGACTACTTTAGACACGGATAAGCGTGCGCTAAAGTGCTGGTTTAGGTAACACTGTGCTTTAGATGTGCATAAGTTAACACACGCTCCTCTTAAATATAATCTCCAAAAGTCCACATGGTATTGGCACGGTTACAAACGATATATTTACTGGCATAGTGACATACATAGCTGCTACTCGTACAATGCTTATTAATTTAAGGTTGCTTGCATGAAGGCACCGAATATAGGGGACAGTCTGTGAAGAATTCGACTGCATAATGTTATTGTTGATGACGATGACTTCAAAAAGTTCAGAGAGGTCTTTTAGCTAAACGTCATGTACCTAAGTCAATGAATACGGCGCTGTAAAATTTTCCATTTCCAACCGCAGTTCTCACCCATATTCTAACGACTTCTGGCTATTCGCCACATAATTTGTGAATAAAAATCAGTGATATCACGAACATGAGCATCCTGCCACATGCAGAGCGCTAACATAGTTCTCGGAGCCAGCCCAAGCAATTTGTCGCGGCCGGTAATTTTTGAAAACAATATGGCACTGCTCCAAAGAGTAACATTTTATTGTGATGGATGTTGCAAAGCAGTATGTCATGTAATGTTTAGAAGTTAGTTTAGAAGTAAAGCAGAAAGTTGTAACTGCCAAAAGTCAGTAGTTGTATTAGTGGCAGTTCGATAGGTACAGAAAACGTTTAGATTAATATAAGTAACATATATATCAATGAATATAAGGGTTTAAAAAATTTGAGTCTCATCAAGCGTCATCATACAAATTAAGGAAACGGCCAAGGCAAGCATAGTTTTATATAGATTCTTTAATAGAGTTATTTAAATTTTATCAGAGTAGACATTGCGGTAGCTTGGTTTATTGTTTTTTTATGGATACAGGATAGCAAACGAGCTGGCACCACCACCCATCCGCTGCCGCCCATGACAACTGTGACTAGATTCATATTAATAAACCAAGTAAATTGTTTTCACCCTATGCCTGGACAAACAAACGTGTCTTGAATTTTTTATAATTTCTCCATTACTTTAATATACTTAATATCCATTACTTTGTATACTTTATATTGTATATTTGAAATTCTGATATATTTCCGTTAATTTATGTAAGAAATGTTTTGTTGCAAATTTTAAATGAAAGAGATATGATGAGCAAACTTTCATCCTATCCCTAGGCAACCTCAATATTATTCGGAAATTAAAATAGCCTAAAACCTAACCCGGAGTAAAAGTAATAACTTTACTAAGTTACATCCAATACCATCCACAGGTTCTTAAATGATGCCCGGACAGACAGACACACAGACAATATTTAAAACAAAACACGTTTTTTGGGTTCTAACTCGTTATTATAATGATGATTTATTGAAATTTGGAAAAAATGCTCAATGTACAGAAAAAGTTGCCCTTCAATTTTGTTATAGTATAAATAGATAGGTTTCAAATCTATGGGGGCCCTTTTTCTCCCTATATCGTGACTAAAGTGTAACGGTCAGTATTGAATATTCAATCTGTTATACAATGCTGTGAGACTTTACTTGTGTAGGAACAGATACTTCGATTGCACTTCAGTAGTTATAAATTGCAACTTTATAATATTGCAGTTCATTGGCTTACCTACTTCTGCAATATCCATTCGTTTCAGTTGTGTCTGCAGATAATATAACCGTTACACATACATACATGTCGTTAAATTGATCTTGTATTGATTAATTCTATAATATTTATCTGTGCTATAAATGCATGGCCAAAGAATGAAATCTACAAAGCATTGACATACAAGTAAAAAGGAAAAAATGTTTTTTCTCTATTAGGCCCGATTTCACCAACAGTGAAATTACACTAGAGTAGCTATCCCAGTATAACTGTACTCTGTCGATTTATTCGATGGTTAACTTCAATTTCGTTTCACCACGGTAATCTAGAGATATCTTAATCTCGCATAGTTACTCTATGCCGTTGAACGAATGAATTGAATGTATGTGTAATGTACCCAAGTAAAATAGACAGTTTGGCTCATACTTGCACAATAGCGCTGTGTATTCCTATAATTGTTCGGATAATACGTTAACTTGACAATTGAGTTGACAGTGAGTGATCCCGTGCGCGGCTTTTTAGAATTTAAACAGTATAGTTAAAGTTTGGTTTTGTTGTGTTTTGGAACTTTTGAACTAGTTTTATTCCGTGTAAACAGATATATAAAATTGTTTTATACAAATCGTTGATTATAAACAATGGCAAATGAAAAGCGAAAGCGATCTGTTAATTGGATGGCATCATAAAAGTCATTGCTGGTTGATCTCGTTACTGAGCATTTTCATGTGATAGAAAATAAAAGGACGGATGGAGTATCAATGAAGCAAAAGCTTGGAGAATGGATAACAATTTCAAGCAAATATAATTCGCAGACAATGCTTTCTCATCGTACTGCCGATAATTTGAAAGCCAAGTGGGAAAACTTATAGAAAACTACAAAAAAAGAAGCATCTTTTAGAAGGATGCGAATAATTCAAACAGGTATTTTTCTTTGTTTCCTGATAATTTTTACAACTTTTTATATATTCCTGTAATCATATTATATTAAAAAAATATATCATAAAAATTAAAAGTTGTGATGAAATTAAAACAATGTGATTTTTTCAGGTGGTGGACCTCCAAGGTCAGTGATTGAAGACCCACCACAACAGAAAATACTCTGCCTTATAACGCCATGTTCTGTGGGCTTGCATAATCCTTAGAACAGTATTAAAAAGAGTGGTGTTATATGTTTTTACAGTCACAGCACAGATACAGTTGCTGGCCCTGAGGTACAAAATAAATATTCAACTGATTCTTGCCCCTTCTGCTGTACATGTCATTGAAGATTGTTTATTGGTACATACCAATATCTACATGGATAATAAATAATTTGTTGGTTAAATTTACACTTTTCAGCAAGTATCAACAGATATTTGTCCACCTAATATTGTATGTTTGCTTTTAGAATGAAAACATAGTTCCAGTTGTGTTGGTTCCAACATAATAGTTGGAGCAAATCATCTTTTAACTGTAGTACATCCTAAAATAATGTTATTATGGTTGGAAAAATAGTAGAGCATTTATCTTGTTTCAGGATTGGGGTGATTACACTCCCAAAAATTTAAAAACGCCCATTTCCAAGCTGTTACAATGTAGTACAGAAGGAAAAAGGCCTACTGCAGGAGAACGGCTTGAATGTATGTTCAAAAGACGGCCACAGCTCTCTACTTCTTCACTAGAAAAGTTAAATGAAATAAAAGGGAACGCTCTCACAACTCAAATGGAGCATGCAGCTAAAGAAAGAGAAGAAGCTAAGAATTATTTGACATTCAAATGGATATTCAGAGCGAAATTTTGAAACAGGAATAAATTAAAACCAGATTATTACTTTTGGAGTTTATTTATAGTGAATTAAAAAAAATATTAATAATTAATTCAGTTGTTTTATTACAATAAGCTTCGAAAATAGTCATTAATGATAGCATCTCGCGTTACACTGGGCCTTATTCCTGGTATGTTTATTTTCTGGTATGTTGCTGGAAACTGTAGTCCTTGTGCAGAGATGCTATTGCTGTACTGACTTGGTGGATAATTCGGTGTGATGTTGGTGCACTCATTCCGCCATAGTCACCAATGCTCATTTGGGTGTTGTTTGTTGCATAGAACCTTAATGTAGCCAATAATTATGTGTGTCTGTTGGATACTCCAAATGATGCTCTATTTTTGCCAGTAAATTCAATGCTACCTTCTTTGATAGACGAAATCTTAACACGAAATCGTGGTCGTCATAGTCTTCAAAATAATTAGCCCTTTCCTTAAACCACCGTGGACGAGGAAATAAATAATCATCAGTTATAAATAATGCTGTTGTGACACTATTAATCTACGATTAGCAGCTTACTCGGCCGAAATCGGCGGTGTATGATTTTACTCTAGTATAGAGATTTTATCCCTAGGTTAAATGTTGGTGAAATGTAAAATGGGCTAACTCGCGAGTAAATAACAACTTATTCCGGGCATAAGATTTACACGACGTTGGTGAAATCGGCCCTTAGACTATATAGGTAGTGTAAAAGAATAAACATTTTTTCCATAAAGTATATAATATACTATATACTAGTTATTTCAAGTGCCCGTTTTACGATTTGAAAAGATTTTGTCGTTTAATTGCAATGGGCGTCATAAAATTCTTTAGAGTGAAATACTTCACCTAAGCACCGCGGGGTGTTATACTCTGAATTAACACGATTAATCGTGGCCGTGTTTCTCTCCATGATGAGATTCGTTAAGCCCGGAACTGCTGCCTTTGAAGAAAATGTGGCTAATTGAAGAAAATTGAAGAAAACTGTCGACGATTTATGAAGACTAAAACGCTTATTGGATTGACATGAGCTATATTTAAATAGATTAATATATTTATTTTTAAACTTATGACATTTAATAAATCGCACATAAACCAGTGACATAAACTATAAAAGTCATTAGTGCGTGCCGCTTGGGTTTGAACCCGGACAGTTCCAAGAGAGGCGAGTTCGATAGCTCACGATAGCGCTTTAGCCACTGGGCTGTCACCACTTTAAAATAGGGATTGGCGTGGACTTTTACACCTGTTCCTATGATATGTATATTTTTTTATGGATAAAAGATAGCAAACGAGCTTGCAGCACCACCCATCCGCTGCCGCTCATGATTACTTCTTGCTTTACTTCTAATATACTCAAGAATTCTACCCTTTTATTCTTTGAGGAGATGTTGACGATGAACTGACTGAATAGTTGCTGCTGAGACAAACTAAATTTAAGTTAAAAATATAATACAAAGATGATTCTTTCGTGCGACCCTAGGTTGATGTGAATTGCCTACCTGCGGCACACATTTCCATCGAATGTTTAACTTGCAGTGTTATTGGAAGTATAAAGTGAAGTAAATGTTTCGTTTACGAGTTTTCGAGAAGCAAAGCACCAAAATGGGTTTCGAAACAATGTCAATTGAAACGAAATTGTCTCACATTGTCGTTAACAGCTGCATTGTATTTAATCGCACCCTAATGCCCCACGGTCTGATGCATAACATAAAAACACTGTTACTGTTTTAAAATTGAGAATTTTTGAATTATGAATTTTAATTTCATACTTTTTTAGCACTTGCTGTTGAATTATTTGCATGTAGCAGGCTGACAGATACGCGGGGGAGGTTACTGATTTTTTTTTTTCAAATACTTAAATCCTAATCTATCCTAAATCTACGCGAGCGAAGCTGCGGGCGTCCACTAGTTGTACATATATATACATCGCTCCCGCCCACTTTTCACCAAATATGTTTTATGTCTCATGTTTTTTTTTAATTTTTTTATAGATTTTAGCCCAACAACAAGCGGACGGGCCTGATGGTAAGTAGTCACCGTCGCCTATGAACATAAGCAAAAAATTATTATTCAATTATCACCATTGCCAAACACCGGACACAAATCCACTAGTACTACTGATTAATACTTAGCCCAATCCGGGGATCGAACCCAAGGCTAGCTTATAAGTCGTACTTACGACCACTAAACCAACGAGGCAGTTTATTTTATATTATAAAATACCACTGTATTTACGATAATGTAACATGAAATAAAATAATACTTGGAAATGATTGTAAGTGCTTAATTATATTTGGTTCCCTGAAAGTGCCATATTTAATTTGCCTGAACGAACCCATATAAATCAATTTATGTGCCGTCTATGGATATCCTTCCCTGTCCGAGGCTTTTATTGTTATGTCAACGGGATATTTATGTCTACATAAGAAATGTTAGTGCTTATCAGAGGTATTTTACGCAGGAAACATAAGTCGGGGACAGTAGGTACTTTCCCCGAGGTTCCGTCGGTAAAATGTAACTGTCCAGGTACTTAAATTTTTAAAGTTTCTAGAAGACTTGTCAGCGAGAAGGCCGCCTTTTGTATACCTTATTAGTGTATTGTACATATACCTATATTGTTTCAAATTTATTTGCGATTTACTTGTAGTAACCTGTGAAACTAGAACTTGAACAATTAGCGTGCGAATTGTTAACATTTATATGAGGATCAATCAGACATAGCCCTAAATATAGCAAATTGAAGTGGCAGTGAGCTGGACTCGTCAGCCGGAGGACAAAAGTCGGACTGTCACGCAACTCCTAGGTGTCGCTACGGGCGCAAGGCAGTGTCAAGCAAATCGACGGAACGAGCCGAAGTCAACCATAATAATATAGTAGGTGTCCCATTTTATCTCCACATCCGTTCTAAAAACCTGTTGTATTATTAGAATTAGCAGTGATGATAGAAGAAGAAAGAAGAAAATGAAAATAATAGGCATATTTGTATTAAAATTCATAGTTGAAGTTACCGGCTTACTCACGTGTGTATAAGGCTCTGCGCAAACGGGCCACCGACCACAGCCACCGGTGGCCAGCGACAGCCACTTAACATAAACTTTTTCATATTTTGTATAGCCACCAAAAGTTTATGTTAAGTGGCTGTCGCTGGCCACCGGTGGCTGTGGTCGGTGGCCCGTTTGCGCAGAGCCTAAGTCGAAAATAGTCCGGCTAGTTTCGACTTAAATCGAACGTGAGTAAGCCGGTAACTTCAACTACCTATGAATATAGACACTCACGAATCGTTCAGTAATAAATTGGATTAAAATTGTAATACTGAATATTCTTCTTCGTCGTATCTTCATTGCTCAAGGTCTTGTCGTGCCTTCTCTGGTGATCCTGGTAATAACGAATAAGTATATAATTTTAAACGTTCAGGAATACTAGTAGTGGCAAAAAAAAAGGATCTACATTTTTTTTATCTTAATTCATACGTTATTTTATTATTTTAACTGTTGAAAATTATATTTATACTTTATAAACTTCAGCTCCGTACTTCTGTCTCGACTCGTCTGGTCCATTTTATTCGTCGGAAATCCGACTCGATAAGGGCTGCTTCTCATAAGAAGGCATAAGAAAAAGCCAATCGTTTGCTTCATGCGACACTTTGGTTCGAAAGAAAATAATATGAACAATTACAAAAATACTAATGTCCACACCTTACATACAGGCCACAGTAAATTGTTAACTGATATCTTTCTTAACACAATTTTATTGTACTTAATACGTGCTACGTGCAATGCAAACCTCCGAGTCTTAACACAACTTTCAATTGAATAATGTTAAACTCTGTTATTTTAGATTCTGCGATTTTTATACGAAAAGTTCGACACATTGAAAAAATCAAAAGGTTGATAAATTAATGATTTTAATTGGTTGTCATTTTATATTTCCGATATTAAATGGCAACAAATGTTAAAATATAATAAAATTGTTATAATAACATGCAATTTTAAAACGTTTTATCTATGTGCAATAACATTTTGATTATCCTTTGTCGTCTTGAATGAAATTTGAATTTCGAGTAAAACTTCATTAGAAATTTAATATCAATTTTCCGGTAAACAAGAAAACAAAGGAACGTGATCGTCGATGTATACGCTGGTTGCTGAGAATAGACCTCGGTTATTGGCCAAGAGATTTTCTATAATAGACAACGTTTCTAATACCGTCAACGTCTGCTTTGTACACGTTTTATTTATGAGGATTCCACTTTCTATTTTATTATGTTATTTAAAAGAATTGTTGAATCTATAGATAAATGTAGGTATATTACCTAACCAATTTTGAAAATTTGTAATTTTTGATGTTTGGATGTTTAGTTACACGTTTGTTATTCAATAACGCAAAAATTACGAAACGGATTTGGATATTACTTGGCAAATAAGTAGAGCTCTGTGTTCCCTGGAGATGCCTTGCACGTTTTTTTGAAAGCTGTCTGGACACTTGACTTCAAAAACGGCAAAGTTTCATACAAACTTTGCGCCCCCTTTTTACCTCATTAGGGGATGAATTTTCAAAAATCCATTCTTAGTGCTCCCCTACGTTATAAAAGGAACCCCTGTGCAAAATTTAAAGTTTCTAACCCTTATAGTTTAAGCCCTGCGTTGATATGTCAGTCAGTCAGTCAGTCAGTCAGCTTCTCCTTTTATATATATAGATAGATAACAACTAAGCATACTCTTTATCCCGGAAATATGTTTATTTTTTTTAGAGGGACCCGCCACCCGATTATCCCTGGAAAATGTACTTTTGTCACATTTTTGTGTGCTGTTGACCACACACTGTGGATCGGAACGAAACATTTCTTTCACATAGTTTATGACCTGTTTTTTTTTCGCCAAAGAATAGATATACTATAGATTTTGCTGTGTGCAAAACTTGTTCCTATATGCACTAAAAGTAAACCTGTTTTTGTAAGAAGTTACAATTACATTTATTCGTTTCACACAGCAACATGCATCGTAATAATAATATTATAATGGAGGTCCTAAACAAGGTAAAGACAGTTAGTTGCTTCAAAAGATATTATTAGTAGAGGAGTTTGAGAGCCCGCCGCTCTAACCACTGCGCTATAATGAGACGCTGGAGTTTGCTCGAATAATTAATGTACTCATAGAGCATCTCGCCTAGATGTATGTATAACTAAATGCTTAGAACGTAAACAAGTAATTCGAATTAATTAAGTTATCAGTATCAATCGTATTAATCGAGTAATTAATTATTTTATGTAAAAATATATCAAAGGTATGACTCCGAAACATTGCAATCACCCCGCACGAATAATAATACCTTATGCTTCTTTTTGATCCAACGCCACAAGCCACAGGCAGTTTCAGCGAATCCTGATAAACCAGTTATATCCAGTAATCTGCGACAAAGTGGATTAAGTTCTTCCGCAGTTTATTTTTTGCCATAAACGTAGCAACGGAAATACAGTGCGTTACAAACAAGAGATAATCCAGTTTAAACCTAGGTTACTTTAACTGCTTTGTCAGCTGCGTTAATGAACATCGAAACTGAGCTCTTCGATTTTACATAAAGTACGAGTACGAGCCTATCTATATGTATAAGAATTGCGCCGGGCTGTGTAAGGATTAAAATTGTTTAATAATTAAATATTAATAAATTAATAGTTTAAAAACTAGAAAAACACGCTTTTATAAATGCACGTAAAAACCAAAAATAAATTATGGATCGTTCAAGTTGTCTCTATTTCTGGGGCGAAGTGTAAACTATGTGCTTTTAATTATAATATTTGATTGTAAAAGCGTGGTGATTACCACAACGTAAATAAGCGTCACCCCTAAGTAAAAGATTCACTTTAGTATCGTAGATAGGTATGTATACCTATTTATTCGAAAGGGAATAGACAATCATATTGAATTGAAACCCTTCCCTAATTTAGCAGTTATTCTGCTTCAGAGGATTCTCGGATTAATGGCAGATGAATTTCGTCGCACTTATTTATAAACAATGGCGGTAGGCGGTGGTGTAGCGGCTGAAATTTAATCCTATTTCAGTGAAGTCTACAGTATCGCCTTTGTAAAGTATAATCTGAATTCATAAATCTATATATATAAAAGGAGAAGGTGACTGACTGACTGACTGACTCACTGACATATCAACGCAGGGCCTAAACTACAAGGGTTAGAAACTTGAAATTTTGCACAGGGGTTCCTTTTATAACGTAGGGGAGCACTAAGAAAGGATTTTAGAAAATTCATTCCCTAAGGGGGTAAAACGGGGGTGCAAAGTTAGTATGAAATCTTGCCGTTTTTGAAGTCAAGTGGGCAACCCGAACGCGGGCAGACGTCGTTAATGGGTCTAATTCTACGCGAGCGAAGCTGCGGGCGTCCACTAGTTGTTTTATATTGTAATGAATCTGTTATCTGGAAAGTTTTTATCTACATTTTTATATCATCTTAATATAATTATGTATATATTTCTTGTGTACGTGTGATTTACCATCTTGCAAGACAAAATAAGCACTGTAAATAAAGTTACATGAGGTTTCTGGTATATTTAACCTTCCAAACAAACTGCAAGCTTAGGTTGAACTCGTGTTGAAACACTTTCAGGTCATTATTTCAACAACTACAACTTTGCTCGTTACTTTACTACTAACTACCTGAGAATTTAACAGAAAAATATATTAAAACTTTTAGTTCATCTAACTCGTAAAAGAATCTAAGATATATTGCTAATGCCTTTCTTGAAATAATGCGAGGAGAGTTTTTTTTTTACGGATACAAGATAGCAAACGAGCTTGCAGCACCACCCATCCGCTGCCGCCCATGACAACTGTGACTGACTTTGAACAAGACTCAATTAGTGACTGGGATAGTTAGACCAATTAGTTGAGAGAGTTAATTAGATCATTAGTTGGTCAGTTCGTTAGTAGGTGTAAGGACTGGGGACTGTTAGTGTTAGTTAGTCCTGTTAGTTGGTGTTAGTAATAGTAGGTACTTGTTAGTAGGAGTCTCGTTCTAAGTCAATCACAGATGTGTCATCTATGAGGACTAAGATGGTCGCCTCTAAGGAAGTGTAACCGGAAACCACACCTTTCCAACCCGACCATAATTGCTTTAAAAACAATTATTACTTCTATTATTATTAATTCGCCCCGGGCGAAAAAATAGGTAAGTATAATCGCGGGCGGTAACATTTTACATAGTTTAAATTTATGATTTAATTTATACTCAGTATTATGTACCTACTAAAAGTAAAGAAACCAGAATTATGATTTAATAATATTTTTCGCTATGTTTGTTGGTTAATATAGTTTTATTTTTCATCAACATTTTATTATATAAACACTAAAATACTCAACTCGATAAAGTTTGTTCGGAAACGTAAATAGCACTAAGTATATTAAATTCTGCTAATGTGAAGCGAAACTTAATGGATTTCACTTCAAAGGAGTAGATCGAGTTATGTACGAGGCGGTAAAAGTTGGTGCAGTTGGAACAAGTAGCGCTTCAGGTATTCAATTTCCGAACTACACACAGTCTTTGTACGACATTTTAATGAAGTGCTTGAATTAATATCATTGATCATCAATACAACAATCAAACTATAATTTGAACGCAGATGCATCAAATTATTGTTTTATGTGTAAAATGTACAAGGGTCTACTCCAAATTAATTTTAAGATTCCATTAAAATTACACATTCATAATCATTAAATAGTTAATGATTTTATAGATAATTTCTATCAAAAGTTACAACATACAGATTTCTGTGCATCCCCGACTTTATACTGAAAATGTTTCCATCCTCCGATTATTATTTTTTTATTTTTTATGTACAGAATAGGCTTAGCTTAGTATTAAACATTAGAAGTAAAATTTTAAGGTAAATTTGTACATATTTATTAAGTACAACATTTTCATTTATATAAATAACGATACATTAATTAAGTCTTACGAACTTTTGCTCTCAAGAAACCTGGTGGTGAGAGGTGTCTGTCGCATGTATACGAACAACACCAGATGGGTCTTACTGAAACCTCACTGTGAAAACATCAGAAGTAAGCTCGTTCCACAATTTGCAAGTGTGAGCTGAAACGAACGACTGAACCATTTTGAGGAAGTGCGCCAGAAAGGTCATCCATACGAGTCGTATGTCACGGCGCTGAACCCATCGAACACTTCAAAATAATTTCGCGAGTAAGTATTGGGAACGCAGCAAGGAATAAATAACGATTGTTCGAAAACTTTTCGTACTCACTTGGAAAGAATAGAGTTGAGAAACACTACTTTTTTAAAAGTGTTATTTTGGTTGGTTGTACCAGAAGACACAGTAATTCCGGAAGAAACATGTGTATTTACTATACACGTGCAGGACGGTCTTGTTTCAGTACTTCAAATACCTTTGTGGTGGTCGGAAACCACTCCTTTCTAGCCGAAACATAATTTAGGCATAAACAAGGTAAAGTTGTTAATATTTAAAAATTGCAAGTTTTATAGATACACGCACACTTGACGCGGTTATCATAAAATATAAAATGTATGCATGTGTACCCTCAAATTAATGGCAACTCTGCAGATGTAAAATAAAACATCTATAACTTGGCGCACGATTGTACTGCCCGTTCTATCTTTCATATTATTAGAGGTATATAGACAAAACATAAGTCAGTGCTACGAATGAATATGTTATCTAAGAAATGGCGTTCGTAAAAAACAGGCCCAGAAAGCTTTGGTGATATTGCCTATCTTCACAGGCAACAGTAACCATTTACTTAACAGGCAGCCCATATTCTTATTCAATAGGCAAAGATCTTAAATATCATATACGTACTATGATTATGACCTATTAGAAGCTATTTGATAATATTTGTAGTAACGGTTTCATCTATCCGTATAGTTTATTACTCCGTTAAATTTATATCATTTAAGCTACGCGATTCTATCTAAAATAAATATACTACAGAATAATTATCCCTTAAATAAAATAAATCTGTTTTAAGGTATAAGTTAATTGGTAAATTTTAATTGAACAAACTGAAGGCTGCCAAAAGATGATTCGGGTTTTCTTTTACAGTGGATCAGTTTACAAATCCTTTTCAAAAGTTCTAATTAAACAACAATTCGGTACCTACTTAAGGAATAATTAATTCTGCTAAAGACTCAATTATGTGAAGCCCGTTAGCGACTCGCTGCGTTCTTAACCACGGCAAACATAATAGACACCGGAGGTTGGTGAACTAATTAATGTTCTTAGACTGCATCTCGATTACATCCCAAATTTGTTAAGATAGTGTGCGAGAAAACGATGATATGATTATTAACGTTGAATTTTATTTGGAAATAATAAGAATTAATTTATTTTGCCACACAACCAGTGAAAAAAATAATAATAGAATAAAAGTAACAGGTGATAAAAAAGAAAGAAAACTCTCTGCATGGCAAAAAGGGACAGTACTAAGCCAAATTGCTGATTTCAGCACAGCCCCACGTTGTCGAGCAGTTTGAGCAAGTGGAGAGTACTAATCAACTAAGAACAATACTAATACTATACTAACTGGACTAAAATATATGCAGGAAAAGTTCAATTTAAGCAAGATAAAGATAAAAATATATATTATATTGTGGCGTCTTTCTTCATTTTGATCATCCATTTCAAACAGTAGAAAAGTACATTTTATAATACGTAAGTAATTGTATATACAGAAGTATGTTTATTTAGTACATACAGTTTTATATGAGGAAAGATCGATTACAATATATCTTTTCCGACAGGCTAATGGCTTCCACGACATAATAGCTTGTAAATCAACCGCTCGCTTATCTGCTGCAGCTATTGCGGAAAACCTACTTGATAACAATATATTGTTTGCGGTGACGCGACGCCATTGCTTAAAAATTGCTTCTGCTAATTTATGTTCAAGAGTACTGAAAATTTGTTCGTAGTTGTGATGTCCTTACGAAATATTTTATTTAAATAAAGTTCACGAATGACTTTTTAAGTTATTAACGATTCAAGAAAATAATATGTTACCTGTAAAAATGGTAAAGAAAAACATTGTGAGAAAATCTGTCTGATAGTTCACCATAATGTTCTTGAAGGCATATAAAGTTTGCTAATCCCAATTTACACAGTTCTATGGACAGGACTCCGCTCATGTCGAGAGAAATCCCGAGCAACAGTGCTATAAAAAAAGGCTTGTGGTGATATAATGAAATATTGATTTATAAAAACATAAAACAAATAATCGATTTATTAATAGTGTCTCATACCCCACGGCCTCGAACGATTGTGTTTTACATAAAACCTGCATTTAAAATGTGAAAGTTTGTTGCTAAATCACGCAACAAGTACTAAATCGATTTGGATGAAACTTGGCACATAGAATAGATGATCTAGGTTTGAGTAGACCAAAGGATATGTTTTATCCTGGAAATATGTTCCCTTGCATTGCTTCGCACGTTTATTGAAAAGTTGTTTGGCATAGCGATAACATATAAGTACGCTAAGCTACACGTTTTGACGCTGTGGTCACTTTATTACTTTTGATGAAGGAATAATTCAAATGGACCGGGGCTACTGATTTGAATCTAAACTATCCCTTCAATGTTCTATTCTAGGTGCAATAATTATTTATTGAAAACCTACTTAAACGCGGGCGAAGCCGCGGGAAAAGCTTGTAAAAAATATGTGCATTGGTAAGTTGACGATCCGAGTGCCGGAAGTTATTAGAATCCCCAAAGGCATCCGACAAGGCACATCGACTGTTAACCAACGATATATTTGGTGGATTATTATGTTTAATGCATTAAAACTTAATTCCACACACATTATCCATGTCCCACATTCGCTCCACACCTCCGCATCGGATACAATACATCTTAAACGACAACGTAATGGCTTTGCGACACAATAGCGTCTAAATCAACGTGTCGCCTAAACTATGGAGTAACTATAGAATATCTACTATGGAGTCTTGCAGTTTTATCGAATTTATCTCCTGTGTGGACACAATTGCAGCAGTTGATATTTTACGTATGGTTGATTTTAAATTTATGAAGGGTTTTTGGGTTGCAGCTACACCTGATAGTCGCTGCCCGGGACATATGTAAGTAATCTGGAACAAAAATTACATAACAGTCTTAATTCTGTTAATTAATAATAATTAATTAATTTCTAATACATAATATAATAATATGAACTAAAAGATTTTTTATGCATACAAGAGAGAAGCAAACGAGCTTGCAGCACCACCCATCCGCTGCCGCCCATGACAATGACTGACTTTCAACAAGACTCAAATAGGGACTGGGATAGTAAGTCCAGCTGATGGATGGATGATAAAGTTATGTCAAAAACATTCGGGCGGCTGAGAACATTTGAAACTGGGTTGGCCACTAACCACTCCACGAATCCGCGTTGGAGAAGCCTGGTGGAGTATGCTCTACAGCTCTCGCTGCACTGGGTATGGGAGAGGCTTGTGCCCAACAGTGGGACGTCTATGGGTTGTAGCTTAGTTACAGGCACAAGATTAGAAGTAAAGAAGATCAAGAAAGCATAAGCGTACGTTATCTTCAAAAGGCAATGAAAAAAGTTATGAGAATTGAAAGCGATCCATTTTACGATATCACACATCCAGGCTATAAGTTTGATCCTAATCTGGATTAGGATCTGGGCCAATATTATTCGCCCTATTTTCAGAGTAATCTGTTTACTATCTACAGTTACATACTAACGTTTAGGTTTAGTATTATCGATCAAACAGTCATGGAAAAATATTAGCTTTATTACCTACGTAGGTCGTCGTAGGTATATTAGTTATGTAGGGTGTTTAATTTGTGTAATTTGTTCTCGGGGGGATATTTGTATAACAGAGGACTGTTCTTGGAGTGGTGACTGTTTCATTAACGTGATTCCGAGACGATGATACGTTGAAGAAGTGACAGGCTGCCATGTCTGAAAGGTAGAAGTAGCCGGCAATTATAATCTCACGGCACGGGCCCTTTTTTGGGTGCAAGGGTGGTTACAGGAAAACTGCCCAGGGCGTTTTAGGGATTAAAAATGCCACATCCCGGGGTCTCCCCCTTCTCATGACGCCGGGTCCCACATACTAGCGCTGACTAGCACCTTATTAGCACTGACCAATAAAACTCAAGTTTCTAAAAACCAATTCACCCTTGTGTCCCCAAAAAGCCAGTGACTTGCAGTATCTTCCTAACTATAAAATAAAGATATATTCTTGATACAAGAAGAACAGTCGTAACACGTACAAACAGAGCCCTTCTCATCATCCCTTCAACGCCAAATTGAGTTGCCCAACAGAGTTAATAAAGAGGCTGGTACGTGGCCTGAAAGCCAATCGGGAAATAATAGTACTCACTTAAACATAAAGCAAGTGGGAATTAGAAAAAAAGCTCTAAAGGTCCAGGCTTTTGTTCGACAAAATCGCCTCCTTAATGGTTATTAAATCTGGGATTTATAGAATCCGTGATACGAAGCCGTGTCCCTTCAATAAGGTATTATCCCACCGTTTTAGACAATTAGAGGCCACAGATTAAGGCAATGTTCACTTAAGTTTAATGTTTAAAAAACAATATTATTAGGTTTCGCAGGAATGTTAGGTATATGCCGATCATGTGTAATGCTCTTATCATATTTTAGATTTCTGCCGTCCTATAGTAAGACTTTGGTAATAAAGTAAAGCATTGCTAAACATTCATCTGGTTTGGCTATCAGCCCGCTTTTGAGTCCACTAGGGAGATTAAAATAACAGTAACCCATAAACGTCCCACTGTTGGGCACGGGTCTCCCCCACAGACATAGCTGTCGAAGGGCTAGAGCATACTCCACCACGCTGCTCCAATGCGGATTGGAGGAGAGATTAATATAAAGATCCTTATTCACAGAAGAGTCTCCCTCACGATATGTCTAGCAACATGGTTTCTTAAGAAACCTGTGTCTACACGTACCAAATGCGTAGCTTGTCCAGAAGCTCCACCAGTGTAGTTGAACCCTTACCGCCATTAATGCTAAGGATTAGTGGACGATAACATTAAAGAAAATGGGCTACGTTTAGGCTGTACCTCCAAGAAATCTTCTAGATTATTCAAACTACCTAATAAAAAGTTTGTACGAGTATATAGGTAAGTAATGATTATTAATTACTAATTATTTATTATAATATTGGCATAATTTTTTTTATTTTTGTTTACTTTTTGAAATGAAGTAGCAAAGGCTTCCGCAGGGAATAAAATACTATAGGAATAAGATCATTTAGAAACGTCTACAAACCTTCGATCAATAATCCTCTATTATTGATCGAAGCTACAAACTATTTTATTTTTGTTTGACGACTCTGTAGCGCGTTGGTGAGTGACCCAGACTTCCGTAGTTAATATACGGCTTAGGCAGGGCTTAGCAAACAAGTATTTGTTAACCCATTTAAGTTTTTGCGTTATCCTAGACACATACATACATCATCATCATCATCATCATCATCATCATCACACCTCTTTCTTTGTCCTACTGTTGGGCAAGGGTCTCCTCTCAGAATTGACATAATAATATACATATATACATACATACATAGTATACTTATAATCCTTTTTTTCTGACACAGTGTGCGTGATATGCACATGCATGCCACACATAGATTCACATGCAATGCTAAGAAATGGAGCATTCGAGGCCATTATCTTTAGCTGTCCTATTTGATACTAGTGAACAGAAATAAGTTTTGGCATACAGTAGATGACTATTTGTTTTCATGATTTTGAATATGCCAGTTAACTTACATGTATAAACATTTTTTATTATGTCATCTATAGCTGGATAGATTTGTTGATGACCTCCACATCTTGTACTCTGGCACTACCCCTAACATAATTTTCAATACTAACCTGTGTTTGCGCGTTATACTTAACTTTAACAACATCTGAGATTGATTTGTGTAAAAGTTTAAAAAATTGCGGTAGGCATTGGTCTATGGTACATTGATAATAATATCACTAAATTTACGAGGAAAATGCGAATCCGCTACGTTTAATTGGAGATAAATTGGCACAAAATCGAGGGAAATTTAGGATAGATTAGGGATAATTTTGGTCATAACTCGCATGGGTGAGTTTAGGTAATTAATTCAATTGTAAATTTATGACTTATACCTACCACTCGTAGTTCCATGAGTTTAAGAATTAGTGATGTAATGTCAAAGCCAATAGGCACGTTAGTATTGATGTTTCGAAGCATTATTGATTTAAAATGTGGCCAAGTGCTCTTGGATTAGTTTTTTCACATCATTTAACATATACAAAGTGATAGAAATAAAATTCAACGTTAAAATTGTAAGGTTCGCACAAAGAAACCTATATACATTAGAATAGAGAAAAAGAGACCATGAGCTACGTCAGTATTTCGATCCGATGGACAAACGAACGCGGTGTGTTTACCTTGTCTGTTTCTAGGAAGTAAACGCTACCTCGAGGTCGAGTAAATAGTGTTTTTGCCATGAATTGGTATTGACTAGGCAATAAATACTTTTTCAACGAATCGATGTCGTTCACGAGAGGTCGAGAGTGGGGATGGTTTAGAAGAATCAATGCTTTAAATCTGTATAACCAGAGGAGCTAGACTATGGCATACTACATATATTGTTGTCGCTAATCTCCTATGACAATCGTGCCAAATCACATAGTTATGCGTGTAATTTTGGGGACACACAAAATGCAAGACTGTGAATATTTCGTAATAAACTCTTAGGACCTATTAAACAATTTCTACTTAGCCGCTGGTGGCCAACCTATTTAACAACTTCACGCAGTTCTTACTACTATGTATACTGGTGGATTGCGTGCCTTCGCTACTATTAGGGATACTAGTAAAAGAAAAACTTTTACAATACTTCACCTTAATTGGCTAGCTATTAAAATACATGTGAACAGTGAGGAACTTACTTTTAAGTGCTTAATTGCCATTTAAACGGTACAGTGCAAAATAAACTTGTCACGTTTTATCGAACACGGTCACGTGCTATTAACGTCGGAGAACGAAATGTGGCTGAACAATTACGTTGTTAGGGAAATAACTTCGTCATAAAAATAATGATATAGGGAGGATGATTGAAATGGCAGGAAAATGTAATAGTTTTTAACGTACCTACCTACTCGTATGTATATTATTTATTTAAAAACTAGACGCTGAATTGTCGAATGTAATTCTATAAACGTTTATATCAAGTGTTTTCTGTAGGCAGAGGTGTGTGGTCCATCCACTTTTCATCAGCGGTCATGTTTAGGTCTCATGTAATAGGTAGTCATTTCAAGTTGAATAACCTAGTTGTTGCCCGACACGGGGATTGAACCGAGGACCTCTAGCTTAGTGGTCGGGCTAGCAATTACTCGACCAAGGTAGTAATTTTTATATGATAAGCAAACAATATTTATTTCTTGGATCTTATGTGTTCCGGGCGGGGTCAACGGGCCGGATGGCGTTTAAGTAATGTTTGTTCCCACTAAAAGCTGGAACGTGTTACGGAACTATCTACATTCGCATTCACTAGTTCTGATGGAACCAATACATTATGTAGTATGTGAAGTGGATCTCTATCTAAGCTGCGACAGTGGTTCGTAGTTACAGCGTACATTAGCGATGCTAATTTCCCCAATTGTAATATTAAGGACTGATTGGCATCGAATATCGGCGATAACTGTGGCTTCGGTAAAACCTTGTAATTCGTCGTAATACTAGAGAACGGTACATCAGTCCATATATCACTCAAGACGTGCTCTCATGACTACATTACATATCTCTGCTCTGCATTTTTACTGTGAATTAAAATTAAAAAGAATTTAAATTACTTCTGAAGCAGAAAGGTTGAATGTCGAAAAGAAAATGAAAATTCGAAGCTTCTTTTTGGTCGAAGAAAAAAAATCTAATCTCGGAACATTTTTCTTCTTTTACGTTCCTATAAAAATCCATTCAATATCTGGAGTCGCATCGAAATAGCAGATGCCTGGCGTTTATCTAATGGAAACAGGAATTTAAAATATATTTTGTTTCTGTAAATAAATATTTCTTCTAAATCAGGCTTCGGTGTAAATCGATTAGGCAGGTTGGCTTTCGTCGGTAGTCGTACTCAGAAAGATTACTAAGCAGCTCCAAGTATATGGAGAAAGCGATTTTTTATAACTGTAACCGTTGACGGTTAAAGGGAAGTAGGTAAGTCAATGGCATACATTTCCAAGCGAAAAATTACAAAGCAGAAGCTGTTTAGATCATGACCATTTTAATGCTACGAAATTTGCGTATAATGACTATTTTTGGATAAATATTTGATTTCATAAGAAATAAGTAGTACCCTTGTACCATTTACTTCCTTTGTTTCTCTATTTATGTATGTATGCTGTAAGAGTGTGTACATAAATAATTAAATAAAGAAAAGTTAAATAAAAATGTTTCTACAGATGTTTACACGAGTGATAACCTGCAACAAACAATGTTAATTTAAAATTTATACGAAAAAAGCAATTTGTAAGTTTTGCGCCTCTTTACGGCTCTTCAAAATTAAATTAGATTATTCTCAGATTTATTATCCTTCGTATATTAAAACTGAAATCCGGCTGAGATATATTTTTTCAACTATGAAATTAATAAATGCCAAATCTTCACTGATTGAAATTGAATTCTCAATTTAAAAGTCAGATCGAATAGATAGATATTATTATCCGTAGGTATAAATATAATTAAATCGCTTCCGCTTTAGTAACAAGTCAAACAATACCATTCGATTTCTCGATTTCTTGAAAATTCCGATGAAGCAAATTGAGCTTAAAGGATTGTAAGAAATACCTACGTAGTTCAGACGGTTACGCGCTCCCCTCTTCAATCCAATCTGTTAATAACATTTTCTTGGAAATAATCAGAACTTAAATCTATAATATACAATCCGGTATTCTTATTATACTTATTTATGTCTAACTCATATGTTTGGGACAAGTCGTACCAGACCGTATACTAGTATACAAAGGTTCATCGTCTTCGATCACTATTCACATCTCAGAACAATCTTCAACTAAATGTATAATAACTTTAATAAAACCTTTTCCTCTATTCCTTCACTTATTTCATTTAATTAAAAGTAAAGAATAAAATAAAATAAAATTGTTGAACAGTATAAGGACTTTCATTTGCTACAGACATAATTTTGGATAAAATGGTGCTGTCCTCCTCCTATCCTCCACGGGCTGACCTGAAAATCAGCGTCATGGTTCCTTTTTGTTACATGACAATTATGCTGAGTGTGGACCCATTTTGCTTTTTTTTTGTTTTTAGATTTTCTTAGTTCAATGTTCAATGTTGTGTTGTAGTATTAAGAGCAAATAAACTTGCTTTCTTTCTTTCTATATACTATTTCGCGTTCGATTTTGCTTCACAAGTTCTTGCTGTGCAAGCTGTCGTTCAATGTTTATGAGTTATAGCGAACCGATATAAAGTAAAGACCCATATTTCTATGAAAACACTTGCGAAAGGTGAGAGCTTCGAAGCAATTGTTCGCTACCGTCAGTGTAGCTAGGTGACAATATCGAAGACGTTATATTAAGAATTATCCACAATCCATGTGCTTGCTAACAAACATTCTTATTTTTCTACGTAAAAATAAGCAAGTACCTACTATTTATTATATAACCGGTGCGGCGATAGGGCCCATCTCCTCCAGACGCCATAAAATGTTGAATATTTACAAAGATAACGATTTAGAGACGTAGTGAAAAATTGCTATCAGTATCATGAAGATTCAGAATGACGACTTATTTTTTGCTACGATCTTCTAAATGGTTCATAAATTTCAAATGTTAATTACCAAGCTCCAATCTACTTTGGAGATCTCGTGACATCGCGATATAAATAATTAAATATTCGTATTGTGAGTGAAATGGAAATTGAAAAGTTTCTATAATAAATTTTGAGCAAAAAAACCTTTTATTGAGTTCATCTATCATGTATAATATATACCAAAATAAGAAGTAACTTTGATGTTTTGGGTACAGCCTACCTTGGAAATCTCGTGACATCGCGATATAAATAATTAAAAATTTATATTGTGAGTGAAATGGAAATTGAAAAGTTTCTATAATAAATTTTGTGCAATAAAACCTTTTAATGTGTTCATCTATCATGTATACCTAATATAATATGTAAGATTTAACTTTGATGTTTTGGGTACAGCTAAAAATAGTAAATAAAAGTTCTGTTCTTGTTGAGAATTCACGACATGTCTTTTTCTACAATCAACAAAAATAGTGATGAGCATACTGTATAGCATCATTACACGCTTTTATTAGCTTGGTTTGAAGGTATCTATGTATTTTTAACTTTGATGTTTTGGGTACAGCTAAAAATAGTAAATAAAAGTTCTGTTCTTGTTGAGAATTCACGACATGTCTTTTTCTACAATCAACAAAAATAGTGATGAGCATACTGTATAGCATCATTACACGCTTTTATTAGCTTGGTTTGAAGGTATCTATGTATGTATGTAATGGAATCTTTAAACCTAATTTCGCCCACATCAAAACTTCGAATTAATTTGAAACTTTGCACACTTATCAAACACCGATGACAATGCACTAATTTAAATTAATAAATATTAATTTAAAATAAAATAAAAAATGTCTACATTTTTGTTCGGTTATCCACAAAAGCTGACTTAATTTTTTTTAAATGATGTTATCATTCATATCAGAAGTAGTGGGTTTACTCAAAGAATATCACCTACTCCTACGGCAGAGAAGGCGTTTACTTTAGGGATTATGTAGGTACAACCTACAACTGAGGAAGTCTTAGCTCTTAGTTTTATTGTGATGACGGAAAAGGAAATTTCTCAACAATTACGGTAGTACGAAACAAAACAACACAAAGAACTTCTAGCGCATAAATATTTAATTTGTCGAATTTGTGGGCGTAAGTACCAGTAAAACTTTTATTTTCTTTTTAACTGTCACCTACTTGGATGTGAGGCAAAAACTGTTAACCTCCTCGAAAACTTAGGGAAAATCAGAAGTCTTCAACTGTCAGGACTGTAAAGAAAATAAGCGTGATTATTTGAGAAATAAACGTGATAATTTGTGGAAGGGTGTTACAAAAAGAATGCGTGTATTTAAATACATATAAATAAATAAATAAATAAAATAAAAAGCCTTTTATTTCCAGTAGTTTTACATATTTTCTTAAAAATCTATGTATGTGTTAGTTTTGTTTAGTTTATTCTATGTTTGTTATTTGTCTCTTGCTAATTTTTTTTGTTATTTAATTTAATGTGTATCTTATGTATTTATTTTATGTGTATCCTATGTATTTATCCTGTTTTTTTTTTTTTTTTTAATTTATTTAATCTACCGGAACCCCAGAATGGGTGAAGGCCTCCTCCAGTGATGCCCATTTGACTCTGTCTTCAGCTACTTGTCTCCAGTTTGGACCAGCTATTGCTCTAATCTCATCTTCCCATCTTGTAACAGGTCTACCTCTTGTTCTTTTGCCTAGTGGGCCGTTCCAGAAAGTTACTTTTTTGGTCCATCTATTATCTGTTAGCCGCGCGACATGCCCTGCCCACTTCCATTTCAATTTTTGTGCGTAACTCAGAGCGTTTGTTGCTTTAGTTATTTTTCTTATTTTAGTGTGTCGTATTTTGTCCAGCTTCCTTATCTTTAGCATACTTCGTTCGAGTCCTCTCTGACAGACGCTTATCTTTTTCTTTGTTTCAGCAGTGAATTTCCACGTTTGGCAGCCATATGTCAAACATGGCAAGAGGTTCGAGTTCATGACTTTTGTTTTTATGGCTTGTGGTAAATTACTTTTAAAAATGTCCTTGAGACACCAGTATTTGTTCCATGTTAATTTTATTCTTTTCTCTATTTCTATGTTCCTATTTTTCCTGTCGAAGCTTAAATTTTTTCCCAGATAGAAATAATTTTCAACATATTCTAATGGTTTGTTATTGACTATTATTGGTCTTTTCAAGCTATTTGTCATTGTCTTAGTCTTTGTTGTATTCATTTCTAGTCCCACCTTTACACTAGCTTGGTGTAGGGTTTCTATCATATTCTGTAGTTGGGAGGATGACTCGGATAGCAGTGCTAGGTCATCCGCGAATCTCAGGTGGCTTAAGTAGGTGTTATTTATGTATAGTCCTCGTTTTGTCCAGTCTAACTTGCTTATGATCGCCTCGAGGACAGCTATAAATATTGTTGGAGACAGCGGATCGCCTTGTCTAACTCCCCTTTCTATTGGGAAGCTAGAGCCTAAGGTTTCAAGCTTAATTTTACCCTTATTGTTTTTATATATGGATTTGATGATTTTTACATATATTTCCTCCACTCCTTGTTCCTTCAGACTTTCCCAGATACTTGTATGTCTTACCGTATCAAATGCTTTCTGGTAGTCGATGAACGCTATATAAAGTGTTCTTTGGTTTTCCTGATACTTTTCCATTATCATTTCAAGGGTATGGATGTGGTCAATCGTTGAAAAACCCTTTCTGAAACCTGCTTGCTCCACCGGTTGCTTTTTTTCTAATGTGTCTCCAATCCTTGTATTTATAATTGTGGAGAATAATTTGTATAAGCTCGGTAGCAAGCTGATTGGTCTGTAGTTTCCAATTTCCTTCGGGTCACCTTTTTTATATATTAATATGATGTTGGATTCCGACCATTGGGACGGTATTTCGGAGTTTTGCAGAATCATGTTAAATAGTTCAGCTAATGGTACAGCCAAAGTTACATAAATACATATATTGAAATAAAAAAATATCATCTAGTTGACAAATTCACTTGTTAATAATAAAATTACTACAGAACCACAAATTGTTAATGTGGGAAGTATTGACGATTTTTTTATTAATATACGTGATTCTAGCACGCAACTGAAACCTCGCTTCAACAAACATAAAAGAGCGCTGAAATAATTTGATTATTTATTTACTTTATTACCATAAATATAAACAACTCCTAAAACACTCATTAATTTTCGACTTAAGTCACGCACGTGTATCGCATAACTAACGTGAACCCGAGTAAAATGTGTATGAATAAAATCACTGACAGTTGGGGTTTTTTCAAGTTTTCAGTTTTGTAGCAAAGGGTATAAATTTAATATTTTAGAGTACATGCAAGAACACTGAACTAACAGCTTTGTAGAGCCTGTTTATCCTTGCATTATTTTTGAGTATCCATTTTTGTTCGGAAAAAAAAGGTTTATTGGTTTGCCTTGGGTTAGTGACCAAATAAATGCTGTTTTACGATGCTTGATGCTTCATAATAAAGATAACGGTAATAAACTAAATCGACTCTTTGAAGTACTTAAGATTCCCTAAAGCACAAACAATCTTAAAATTTTGCCACTCGCGGTTAGCCATTCCACTTCCCCTTACGATTTGATCTCATTGTAAACTTGTATAAGTTATGATTGAGTATCACCAGGGACCTATGAACTCTGTGGAATGAGTTATACTCATTTATCATAAATCTATGGTTATACGACTTAATATTACTTACAAGTTTTATATTATTCTGACCTCAGTGGGTAATAGAAAGAGCTACTCGTATGCTTAGTGTTTTCCGTCGAGTCAACTACCACAGGTGTAAAGTTTAACTGGCAGTGGGCTAGCCAATTCTGCCGGCCGAATGAGAATTGTTAGAAAAGGTGACTGCTAGATTAGACACTACAAAGTTACCGACCAACGAGTAGCTCCAGCAATAAGTTAACAACCTAAATTAGCAGCGGTCTGGTTATCTGCCGTAAGGCCTACCTATATGCTGCAACCTATAGACATCCCACCGCTGGACCGGGTCTCCCCACATACAAATCTACAGGAGGTCTAGGGCATACTCCACTACGCTGCTCCAGTGCGAATTGGTGGAGGTAAGTGGTGACTACGACTGGGTGAATGTTGTGTGGGGTGATTTTTTGGTAGAGATCGCGTAGGTCTGTGCAAGGTGCGGGAGAGACGGAGAACGTGAATGATGGGCCATTGAGCTCAGAGGCCCATCGAATTTGCCAATGAGCTGAATAGAAACAGAGAAAAAAATACTCTGAGGGTACATCACCAAAGTATAGATTGGCGAAGGTGGAAACGGTACCCAATAGAGCAAATTAATTTCCAATGCTTTGAAGCGCGAATTGGTGGAGGTAAGTGGTGACTACGACTGGGTGAATGTTGTGTGGGGTGATTTTTTGGTAGAGATCGCGTAGGTCTGTGCAAGGTGCGGGAGAGACGGAGAACGTGAATGATGGGCCATTGAGCTCAGAGGCCCATCGAATTTGCCAATGAGCTGAATAGAAACAGAGAAAAAAATACTCTGAGGGTACATCACCAAAGTATAGATTGGCGAAGGTGGAAACGGTACCCAATAGAGCAAATTAATTTCCAATGCTTTGAAGCGTGGGTAATCACATCAAGTTTCTGCTTTCCGCTAATTAAGTGTTTGAGCCGATCAACTTGCTCTTTCAGTCAAAGTGCCGCAGCAACGCGCGTCAATTAGCTGAGCCGTCAATCATACTTTTAAAGTTTGTACGAGATAAAAGCAGCAAATGAGATATCTGATCATGGAACTATTTTGGTACAGGTAGACGTGTTTTTACATAAATTATATGGACTGTTTTTGTAGCCAGTTCCATTTTGTATTACATACCACTTTTATGAACTTTTGTTGTGTATTGTTGTGGGAGGCCCGTACTTGTCACTGTAGACGTCACGCCTATAGATTGTAGTTTGTCTTTTAGCTTCATGCATTACTCGTTGCCTAAAATGGTCCCACAAATATGTTAATTGTAACTGTACTTGTAATGCAACCTTGTTTTATAACCTACACCTTATTTCATTGCCATCTAATTTATTCACATATAATCGTATATCTGTTAAATAATCTTATTATAAATATGTGAGTGGGATTATATTTTAAAGGAAATAAATATGCTCAAAATTCAACGAAAATTCATGCTTATATCATTTGCAATTTGCCTACGCTGATAATGGGGTCTTTTGTTTTAAAAGATAGGAAAGTCGTTTAGGTTGTATAAGCTCGCATTTGGGGTTCTCGCGAATTGGTCGTATATTGGGGTCTTCACCCCAATGCGGTTACTACAGTATTGGGCAATGAGGTCGAGATTGCGTTTAGTCAGATAAATGTTTGATAGAATTTCGATTCAATAATGCAAAAGTCTAGAAGGCATCTTTTTCTTGAAAGAAAGTTTATTTAAGTACGGTTGGCTGTTAGAGTTAAATTAAATGGTTAAACAAAATAAAAATTATATAATATATAACTAGTGGACGCCCGCAACTTCGCTCGCGTGGAATTAGACATAATAATAGATTCTTCATAACGCGTTAACTTTAACTCCACAATTTTTTTATGAATCCGTAAATGTGTTATCCCCCCCTATGTTGATTTTACACCCATAAGGGTAACATTTTTACAAACTTTGAATTCAATATTTATTTTTATGCTTCTAGTTCTGAAAATGACAATACTTTCATACAAACCTTACAGCCCCCTTTTTCAACCCTTTACAATACTTTTTCCCATTAAAAAGCAAGCCTATGTCCTTCCTAAGGCTATTGACTATTTGTATAGCAAATTTCATTTAAATCGGTTCAGTAGTTTTGGCGTGAAAGCGAGACACACAGAGTTAATTTCGCATTTATAATATTAAGTATGAATAATTATTAACATACTTAACTATAAATAATTGTAATCCATACTAATATTATAAATGGGAAAGTGTGTTTGTTTGTTTGTCCGGCTTTCACGTCGCAACGAAGCTATTATATGGCATGGTTTTTGTGTGTGGAGATAGTGAGGAGGGTGGAGAGTGACGTAGGCTACTTTTTACCGTGGTAAAACATCCCCATGGGAAGATATCGATGTTTTGTTATTATTTTATATTTAGTTCCGGATTTTGTTAATAGATGGCGTTGTCATGTATGATAAACAACTCATTGTTAATTCCCTTTGACCACGCGGGCGGAGCCGCGGGTAAAAGCTAGTCATTAAAGTAAAGTAAAAAATCGTGTAAAGGAAAGTAACCAAATATTGAATAGTATCCCAAATACGGAATCTAACCTGTATTGCTGTCCATATTTGGTTACTTTCCTGTACTTATCTATAATAATCTTAGACTTATGAAAATACATAATAATTATCTTTATTTGGTCAAAAATGGAAGTTCAATATGTATGATTAACGATTAATGAAATTACCAGTATTATTCTACCTCTCCAACGCGGAAATGGTGCTTAAAAGGATGCTTTTCGAGTATTCTAAGTTAGTCCAAAGCAAGTGAATACTAGAATTTGTAGAATCTGCAAGCTTCTTGGGCTTAATCAAGTTGTAGTACTTATGCATGTAGACAGAAAAATCTGCACAATCATCTATATAAAAATATGTCCCATCTTAATAAAATAAAATAAATTACATACTATAAACCGGAAAACCAAGATCAGTTACCTAATTGCTTTGATTAAAAAAAACCGGAAAACGAAGATCAGTTAATTGCTTTGAATAAAACAATAACAATCTTTATTTATTTTGAGTCAATTTTCAAACGGAGAATCGTAATTAGTTTTGTGGCTTAACTCTCACAAATGCGCGATTATTTTTATCTATTATAACTATTACAAGATTACAAGTATTGAAAGTTATACCAAGACTAAGACTGTGCGTAACAGGCAATGTTTCAAATAAATAACTGAAAAGTTTTTCAATTTCATCCCGCAATCCACAAATTGTGTTTTTCGTTTGAGTAAATCGAGAAACGAATAACAAATTTCAGCTACCATAACCAAGAAAGGGAATTAATTGCGTTTCTTTAACCGCGTTAAAGTGTAAGGGAAAATTCCTTGAATTTTAAGATTTAAAGATTATAATTAGGTACTTTAGCGTTATATTTTATTTAATTATTTATGGTTAACAAAGTAGCTATAACTTTTAAGTTTCAAATACACTTTATTCCAGACGCATTTGTTGATAAATGTAACTGAGTTATTTTTCAGACAATATTTTAATAAAAATACCTTTTTGGTGAACAATGTTTTGCAATGCAATAGCGGCGTGATAGAAAAATACTGCCTTTGATAATTTACGTAAAATAAACTACCATACCAAACTAATTATAGGAAAGCCTTGACGGGCCCTACCTTCAACAGTCAGAGAAGTCGTTACATGTCCATGATACCTACAGTTGAGTTAGTCCTGTTGACTGGACCACCAATAAAAAATAACACCAGTCTTTAGACCCTTAGTAATAAATGAATTAATTAAATAATCTGCAGACTTACAACTTGTATTCGCCACTTTCCTGTTGTGCTGGAGCGAAAAAAACGCACGATCCTTCTAAGACATCGTCAATCAATCAAGCAATCAATACTATATTATTCAGGCAATCAATAATAAGAAAATATCGCTTACAATAATTATAGTCCGGTCAACAGTACTACCGAAAACAATAATTATATTAACTTTGGTTCAGTGGTCAGTAGAAAAATATTTTTCCCTAGTACTTAGGTAGTACTATAGCCCAGTCCGACCGAAAGAAATTTCGAGGGTGGTCTTATTAACAGTACTAACCCAACTCTACCACGGGCAAGAAGCGAAAAAGTTACGATGATGGGACTTCAAAAAACGTTTCCAGGAATAAACTGGGCCATGACCGAGGATATATTTTTTTGCATATCTAATTTTGACTTAAGCACGGTCTTAATATGTACGTAACTTGCGGTATTCCTACCTAGTAGCTTATAGGTAGGTACATAGCAACCATTTAATATGGCGACCACAATAGGATAACCAAGAGCAATCGCCACCCACATTGATATAATCAGACGCGGAACAATAAGGATTTAATCGGTCGAAAGAGCTGTGTAGGATGTCCAGTTTTGCATATTTATCGGTAGTAAATTTAATTTTCACTGGCGGTTATTATTCATCAAATTGATTTTGGTTCATTTGTCATTATTCGGATAAATGTACATTATGATCGTGAATTGTTGTTTACAGTAATTGTTCTGTGAGTTGTAAATCCAATAAAAAAACAAAGCCTTGGATGTTTTGCAGTTAAAATTCCAAGCATGCTTCTATGACATACGAGTAGGTCTTATAAGAAGAAATTTATTTGTAATGCGATGGGTATTTTCATGAGTACAATGAAATTAAGCTCACATAAGGTGAAGTCGTCAGGCATTAAAAAACTTGTATTTTTAATGATTAGTTGACTACCCGTGACTATCATTTGTTGAACGCAAACTTGTTTTTATATAACAGAGAATATTTTCTTATTTAGCTCTATTACTTCTATCGTTTCAGATTTCCCTATACTGTTTCAGAACTTAAAAAAAAAAAAATTTGCCCTATTTCTGCTGATTCGATTTTTTTCTCGAATATAATGAAATGATCCTTACACAATGGGTACTGGGTTAATCAGCATGAAGAAATGTTTTGTCAATTTAATTTATTTTAGTTAGAACTCACGCCTGATAACAATAAATAATTGACGCCTGTAGTTTAATAAAAAAAGGGTTTGTTTGTTGAAGCCAGATTCTCTGTACCTTTTATCGTTTCAGATTTCCCCATTCTGTCCCATTAAACAGCACATTTTTTAATATAATAGCGCAATAAAATATCGAAACATTTACCGCAGTTCACTATCACGGAGGTTAAATTAACGCTGGGGTTTTCGTTTGTACCCATATAAAATCCCTTTATGTTTGTAATACGTGAGGGTTTATTAAAATTAATATCTGAAGCTTTGTTTATTTTAAATACATTCTTTTGGTAGGACACAAAAGATTATAGAAAATGTCCCAAGATGAAATGGTGCAAAGGTACTTCTAATATATAAAATTTCCATGTCACAATGTTTGTTGCAGTACTCCTCCGAAACGGCTTTACCGATTTTTACCAAATTTTATATGCGTATTCAGTCAGTAGGTCTGAGAATCGGCTAACATCTATTTTTCATCCCTATAAATGTTAAGGGTAGTCCACCCCAAAATTTATTTTTTTAATTTTTTGACGAAATTTTTTGTTTTTATTTTTTTATGATACAGCATTAGAAAATACATACAACCCTGAATTTTCAACCCTCTACGATCAACCAAAAATTATTTATATGGCAAAACAACGTTTGCCGGGTCAGCTGGTATTTCTATAAAATTTAATGCGTTTGAGCTGTAATCATAATAATATTAACATAATATTATTTTGGAATGTCCAATCGGTATTTCCACATGCTATCATTTAGTTTTATCATTTTATGATGCTCTTGGTATTGATGAACCAGTCAGATTATTGTAATATTAAAAAAAGTGTAAGAATACCTAGCTAAAATCCAGAAAGGTATGAGTCAAATTAATCTGATTATAAATCTTTACACACAACTAAATATAACCTTTCTACACATAAATATATCCAAAGTGCTGACTTCGAACAGTCGACATTCTCGTTACACACGTACGTTACACATAAGACAACATAAATGTATTACGGTCTACCATTTGCATAAAAAGGTCGAAAATGAATACAAAATTTATACAACATGATCCTAGACGTTGGTTGGTCTATCGTTTTCATACTTGCATAAAATACCTTGGTTTCGACATTCCCCTTTGTCGCGTGACAAATGGCCGGCACAGTGATACAAGTTTCTTTTATATGTATTTGCTTTGAACTATATATAAGAAAACTAACTCTATTTAAGTTGGACCTTTTAGATTTAATAGTAATCGATTTAAAGTATTCTGATCATCATACAACCTTAGAATATTCTGAGTAGGTATACAACATAGAACATAATTTAGCGACAAATATTTTTTTGCATCCGGCCTATGGTAAATTGGTTGGCATTTTTTTTAATAACGGTCGATTTGTAAAACTTTAAATACTGTGAGAATGCCTGACTACATCACAATATTATTCATTTTAAGGATAAAACATGTCATATTTTATTTGAGTAAGTAGGTACATTACATAGTAAAGGTTAGAGCTATTGTAGGTATAATATTTTTATTTCCACTATAGTCTAAAATAAAACCTGGCCAAAATGGTTTGCACTCATGTATTAAATGTTTGTGCACAGTTCCAGTAAGCGACATATCGACATATTGTCATGGTTATCTTACATAATAGGTACGTTTTAACTGCATTATCTATTTTCAGTGAAGGTGATTAACCCTTAATCTTGCGCGAATGCCTCCGACAAATCTTAACGATTGTTTTACAATTAACTTACCCTCCGAAACACGGTCTCCCTACATTATTAGTTGTACCCATTGATCTACCTACCACGCAAATCGTTGAATTACTCATAGGGCATTTTATGATAAGTTGAATAAAAGTGAACAAAATTCGAAAATGATGATTTGCAAGACTTATTCTCGAAATTCCAAACAGCCATAGTTCTATCACAGGGTATTTGCGTACTCAATAATGATTATGTTACGCGTGAGGGACATAAAGGAACCCATATGTCAACTGATGTATAGCTACAGCAATAGATCAACCCTTTCACGTTATCTCTTTAGGGACACATTGTCAAGTAATGAGATCCTTAGTAATTAACAAAGCGTTTATATCCAAGATAATTTAAGCAATGTTGGTATACTTGTACCACGCGTACAATGTCTTACGTTACTGTGATAATGAACCATCATCTGAAGTGTCTTGCCTTCTTCTGACCGGGTAACCTACGCGTACCATATTATAAAGCGTGAAACATAGAATATAGAAAATGTTTTATTTTTTTAAGTAAACTACTGGTCGAGTAGTGGTCGAAATTCAACTATCATATTTTTTTTTTACTTTGAACGTTATTATTAACTCTATAATTATAAACTTAATCAAATACAGAGAACTCTGGTTCATGAAAATTGAAATTGTTTTTGATGCCAAATGACGTTCAATAATACAGTTTCAAAGCCAGCAAAAATAATTAAGATAAGTAACGATACGAACGCAAAACAAATTTCCTCTGCAATAAATTAAATACAACTACAGCGAAACATATGAAGAGAGGGCTACATTCGACTTCAACGAACACATATGAAGGCACATTTACTGAGTAATTTTATTTAAGTGTAGCTTTTTCTTTGACACAAAGCGCTACCCATATAATTGCAGTGGCAAAGAGATCGTTATCGTTGACACTTTTCCAGCCAAATTACGAAATTAACGCCCCAAACATCGACCCACTTTCCTTATCACCGTTCCGATATGTCCCAGATAGCCTCGGTGTATTATTAAATTGTACGACTATTTTATGTGGACAACACGAATTACACAAATGAGCATTACGTATTCAGAGTTGGGGTTGGCAATTATGAGCACTCCAGTAGCAGTTTTAAAACTTCCAGCACAATGACTGCACAGGAGCAAAGGAAGTTCGCACAAAGAGATTTGAAAGCATCTGCAGCTCAGATGCAGCTTTGGCCTGCAAATTACAAGATACAGAGACACTGCGCTGAACCCGGTTCGTAGCGGCAGTCAGTAGCGACACGACGTAGCGAGCGCACGTTCGTAGCAGCCGTAGCTCGAGCGCTACGCCGACGCGTTATGTACGGACCTGCACTACCCGTCGGCAAACGTAAACAAAAAGTGATATGAGTTGTGCGTCCCCCAGCGCAGCGTTGCGACTCACTCTAGTAATATTAACGTTAACTGTGTCGTGTGCGTTCATCGCAAGTGTGGTGTGGTTGCTGCAGACCAAAGGGTCGTCCGGTCAATATGAGAATTATTACTTGTCGAGAATTAATATAAGCTCCGTGAGATTGCAAGAGGGCAATAACGTCTCAGCGACGCCGCCCGTATCGGATCATTACAAGGACTTGATTAAAATAGAAATAGCGATGCGCCGGGTCGAGGAGAACAGTAGAAGATTGAAGGAGTACACGAAATCGTTGTTGTGGGATAATAAGGACAAGTCTCTGTGGTGTGTTTTGTTTAAAGATAGTGAGAGGGAGACGGATAAGCCGTTGTTACGGGCCGGTAAAAAAAGACATTTCGTTGACGAGGCTTATATCCGGGCTTTGAGGGAGCAAAAAATGCGGGAGTCAGTGATACACCTGCGGCACCACGGCTCGCACCGCCACCGGAGGCCCGACGTCCTACCAAACATACCGTTTATCAAATGAAAAACGAATTTTTCACTGAACATGTAAATATGCGTTATGTTTACCGACGTAGGCTATAAATTAATGTAAGCGTTCAGCGTGTAAATATATTTTTGTATAAGTGTATATAGCACAGTTTATGAAGCAAATTTGTTGACTTCAGACAATACTTTAATAAATCATAAGAATTTATTTTATCTCTTTTATTTTAAAATCATATTATAAAGATTTTGGTACCATTTGCATCAACAATAAATATGGCTCTTGCGTAGAGCGATGCTAAATTATGTCCAAGTAAACAATGGAAATTTGTAAAGTTTAACTAATCCTCGATTTCATTAATGAATGAAAAACCACGTTATAAATTTTATTTGTATTTTTATTAATTCTACACTAAGATAGCTGTGTAGTAATAATTGAACTTTAGTTTTTTATTCAATCTATAGGCTTTTTTATGTCTCTAGTTCGAAACGCTTCAGAAGATTGTAACAACAGAAATGGATTAATTTTAAGTAGATTTGCTTCGGAATTAGGATTATAATTAATTCATTTCATTTCATTTTATGAATGAGTGTTGAAAATGAAAAAAAGTATGATAATAATCTAACCGAGGTACTAGAAAGAACAAAATAACTAGAATATCCTTATCTACTATAAATAGTGTGATTTTAAAATATTAAATATTACCTAAACTACCAAGCTAGCTGCAACCCATAGACCCGTCCCACTGCTGGGTACGGGTCTCAACCACACATACAGCTGCGGGAGGTCTAGAGCATACTCCACCACGCTGCTCCAATGCGGATTGGTGGAGGGGTTAGTGGCCACCCGAAGGTCCTCGACAGTGCTTAACAACTATTTCCACTATTGAAAATAACTGGGACCGACGGCTTAATGTGTCCTCCGAGGCACGGCAGCGTCCATGAAACTTTGCCACGAGAGTTCACCCATCAACCGACCGCGCCCGTCGTTACTTAACTCTTTCGATCACATTGAATCGATGTGAGCTTTGGTTGCTACAAAACTACTAAATCGTAGGACTAATCTTTGGAGGAATACAAACTCTTCAATAATTTTAATCACAGAAATTCAATATTAATGCCAATATTTACATAATTTAAACATTAATATCTATTTATCATTTACTACGAAATATTATGAACCATGCTTCGAACATTCATTCAAATTGTAATAAACCTGGTTTTCGTTGGGACGACGTGAGTTCGATTCTTGTGGATATATTTTATTCTATATTTTATGTTACTATTTGTAGTCGCGTATGTTCTTGTTTTGCATGTACTATCACTTACCACGTCAAGCACAGTTACTTATGAAAATAATTAAATATTCCCAGGTCTTTATTTACTTGTAGTTAAAATGTATGATACATTTGCATTTTAATGTACGTACGTAACTAATTACTAACTAATACTTATATGAAAATGAACAAAGCTATTATATATATTTCAGTTATTTATTTCAGAAAAGTACTATACCTATACTAACCATTTGAGATAATCAAAGACATTATTGAATAGCAAATTTATCTTCATTTATGTTTTACCTAATCTCTTTAAAGAAGGTAAGTTATTTGACTGTTAAATATTTAAGACAATTTAATATGTGTACGTGCGCCACAGAAGATGCATACAGAGCGCTGGGGTAGTTTCTATCTTTAAGCTCGGGTAGTACGGTAATCGCTTTCACTTTGTCTCCAGCTTAAACCTTTAAAACATAACACGCCCATTATGTTTTATCAGAATCACGGCTTCGGTTAGTGACCGTCTTGGTATTTAATCTCTAAAAGCTTTGGTTTGTGACCTATTATCAAGATTGTTTAATATAATTTTAATTGCCGATCGATATTAAAATGAAGCGTCCAACGTACAGTCCCATTAGTGTTTCAAGGTCCGCATTGCCCAAATTGATGATTTTCACACTATCTTTGCATATGGATTCCGATCAGTAGTGAATACAATAATTAAAAAAGCAATTTAGAGAAAAACGCCTTAAATAGTACTAAGTACGTAGGATACCAATATTATTGACTCGTGGACGCCCGCGGCTTCGCTCACGTGGAATTAGACATAACAATAGTTTTGTTTACACCTAGTTGCCACCCTCTTCAAAGACACTATCGATTGAATTTTGTCAGAGCTTTATTTAAGTTCATTGCTGTACTAGCAGGTTTCGGTCCACACAAAAAGTTTTATGTGCAAATCGAAATAATTGTAGGTATAAATTACATAATATATTAGTTAAATATATAATCGATTAAATATATTTAATTAATCCTAATAAATTGTGTTCATATTTTATAGAGCTCACTTCTTTATATTTCACTGATTGATACAAACCAATAGAGAAATTACTATATTTAAGTACTGATAACGTTTGAGTTCCAGCTTAATACATATTTTCCTGGGATATTAAGGTTTTTCCATGTTCGATCATGTTTCATGTTGATAACGAGACAATTGCGTGTACGAGTGGAACAATGGAGCACTAATTGATTGATAATGTCAGATAATATAGGTACTGACAGACCATTATTATCACTTTTTATTAATCTATTCATTTGTATAGCAGGATTAACAATTCTTGGAAAGTGGAAATTAATGTTTTGTGGCGTATGTTAATAATGAACCCGCTCTCTAAACGCATTTCCAATTTCAAACGCAACGTTTTGTTGTCGTCTGTCGGTCAAAGCTCAAAGTCAATAGATATGTAACAACTTATTAGTTTATCGACATGCTGTAGACTTAAAAATTCCTTCAGTGTGAGTATTGTAATTTTTTTCCATTACTACACCTGCTTTATAAAAATAATTACTGTGTTTAGACCAACGCCTCGTAACCAGAGTCAATTTCAACTTAGTTCCCTTGAGTAACCTCACGCAAATAATAATATAACAGTAAATAATTCAGCACCCCACGTAATTGACCTCTCTAAAAACATTTCTTTATCGCAAACGATCTAATGACTTTGAAAAACTTGCAACTCAACTTATGCTATCGACATTCCATTGAGTTAGGTTGCTGTCAAAGTGATGGATTGCTCGTGATATTATAAAGTAAATGAACTGCCGTTTAAACACAACCCCAGAAAAAATATACGATCCCTTTTAAGTCTGAAGGGTGTAGAAAAAATGTTTGATAATTAATTTTGTCGCTGTCGTCACTTTGTACTGTCTCATTGCATGTTTTGTTTCCTATTAAATAATATCTATTCTTATGGATATAAAATAACAAATACGCATGCCGAACTAAGCATCCGCGCCTGCCCATGACAACTGTAACAAACATTAAACAATACTCAGAATGGTAGGTATAATGTTAGTAAAGGATAATAATTTGGTTTGTTCGATAGTCGGTTAATACGAGTATTCGCTGCGACCCATGGACGTCCCACAACTGGGCACGGGTCTCCCCCACAGACACAGCTGCGGAAGGTCTAGAGCATACTACACTACACTGCCCCAGTGCGGATTGGTGGAGGGGTTAGTGGCCAACCCAGTGTCGAATGTTCTCAAGCCACCCGATGGTCTTCGACTAGGCTTGACTGTTTACACCATTGAAAACAACCGGGCTTAACGTGCCCTCCGAAGCACGGTAGGGTTAAAGAAACTCTGCCACTAGCGGTCATCCATCAAAAACAAACCGACCGCGCCCATCGTTGCTTAACTCTTTCGATCACATTGAATCGACGCGTAGAACCAACGTAGAAGTCACGTCAAGTCAATCTTAGTAATGTTACTAGCATTGTCTGGTAAGTAAAATATCTATGTCGATCACTAATTCGTTGCTAACCTTAAGGCCAACGGACCCAAGGCTATAAAGATGACATAATAATGTTTATTTAATTTCCAAAAAGTTATTATTACTCGCACATCTTATTTGAAGGTCAAATATTCTTATCTATGATAGGGGCTTCCATTTATGTTCTCGAAATTTAGTACAAGGAAAAAAGAATGCCTGAAATATATCACTGAGGGGATTTTGGTAGGGAATTCGATATAAATAGATTGTATTCTATTACTGGGTATATCTACGAAAGGGAAAACAAAATATTTATTAACTACAACTACAGGTTAGCGGTCCAATTGAGGTACCAGGTTATTCGTAATAATTTCGTAGCTATAAATCGACGCGAACTACACAATATAATCGAGCCATAATCGCATTCGTACTCGTATATTGCCCTTATAATAATTCATAAAAATATCGATCTACAGTTATCCACTCTACCGGTATCTTTAACTTCATGCTTTTTGTCCCACAATTATGTCCAGCACATTAATTATTAACACCTGAGAACTGTAATTGAATGCTTTTCGAAAGTTAACAATTTTAAGTATTAATTCAAAAGTTAAATGGCGAAGTTTGTTGCGTAATTTGAAAGTTTTGAGTGTTTAAATTTGTTTGAACTTGTGTGTATAATTTAGCTGTTCACAATTATTTATAAGCGTTATAAAGTTTAACATTAATGGTATTTTTATGTTCCGCTGACTGCTGGTTGTATAATTTTATTTATAAATGAGAGAAATTTTCTGGAAAACGATAAAATCTCCGAATATACAATAATTGTAATCCGCCGGCTATACGTAAGATTCGGAGAATTTCAATAACAATACGAAACTATGACAATTGTCAATTATATTTGAAGACTTATCTAGCTCAGAATAATGTACGTAGCTATATCCCAAATACGTTCCATTTTGTATGCGTTTGCTATCTTTATGTAGTTTGTAGCTACCTAGACTTTCATTAAGCGTGTCTAATCACCTCATAGCGAAATAAATTATTTGACTTTGACTTTAATTCAAGAGATATTCCCCTAGCAATCTAGTGGGAAACCTTTAAAATATTACAAAATTTACAAATTCACATTATCATAAACGTTTAACTTCTTGTGGTTATTCTTCCATTTCGACTATCACTTATTTGTAAGCGCGCCACATCCCCTTGTGTGATGTGACCTTTAAACTGTTCCAGTACGCGATTTATCTCTGATTTAGTTTCGTATGTCACTGCCGAGATATTCCGTTAATTAGAGGAAACTCATCGGATATCACTTGTATATGCGTATTAATTAGACAAGTTCCACTATTGCAGTTAATGTTACCTCATTAGGATGTGAAGCTTCCTGCTTTCGTATTTTCATTGTTCTTACACAGTTAAGGAATCAAGTACAACAATAGTTCACTAAGCGGAAATAATGACGACTCCGTGAATCGAAGGTGAGCGATCCTGATTGCCAATCCAAGGGTCACTAGCCCCGGCCGAATCCGGGGTTAATTTCAAAACATTTCAGTAGTTTCAAACTCAGTAGATTCTTTAGTATGTATTAGGATAATAGGAATGCGTTGATTATAACAGTTACTCATAGTCTTGTTATTCCATGTCAGTGGTACTCGTCCACTTGATAATTGTTCAATTCCAAGTTAATAAAGATACTTGTAACCTCTGGAATAAGGTTACCTTTTGTAACCGTCAAACACTCCTGATTAGAACAAAATTGCTTAAATAATAAATAGATATTGTAGTGAATTATTTTAAATTGAAATTTAGATAACATAATTATTAATGATGGTGTTCTACGCATCGAGCATGTAAAGTACGTAGGTACGTAGGTATATACTCGTAGTTATATGTTAATAAAATGAGCCCTATTTGAGCAAAAATAAATATGTGTAAGAGTAAATGTTGATGTTCTTCTTTTCTCCTAAATATCATGTTTTCTCCTCTCCTGTGAGATACGAATAGGATATTGCGGGAACTCTGGTCTCTTGTAATACAATCCGGTAGTGAGGTTCACCTCGTTACGCCTCTTGGTAGAGCACGGAAGCCACATCGAGCGGCGTTTCGGCTGTAGTGAGTTTAATACTATCTTAATAGATCTACGGATATTCATATTTTAGTATTAAAGTAAAATTTTGTGATTAAGTTATCAACATTGAATTTCATTTCATAATTTACATCAAAGAATATTCACATTTTTTAAATATTAATTCATAGTATTCTTCATAACACATAGATTTTTTTTAATGCATATATATATGCCCGGGTCCACCCACTGAGCTCACGGTTGTCGTACAATACCCACTTTTCATCACTACAACAAGTCATTAGTCTACTACTAGTACTACTGCTATTATCTGCTACTACTCGTCATTGCCGTGAATGCCATAAATATACATGGAATTATGAATAAGGTAACTCATAAGAACCAACATTTAATAATTTAGTGTTGACCTACCCTGTCTATCACGTTTCCTGCAAGTTATTAAATTTCATTACATTTAAGAGTCTATAGTGAGATGGATGTCACTATAGAGATATTAAACCAGTTCCAATTTTGTTTAAGATGTGGGGCTTATGCGAAAGGCGATCAGAATACGGACTCCAAATTAATTATTAAATATTATAAAAATATATGTATTTGAAGTAGTAGCAAAAACATGCTAACAAGAGACGGAATCGAATAGAATAAATGAAAATTGACAAAAGTAAAATGATAAAAGAATAACCTTTCGAAATATAAAATATTCAAAATCTGACGTCTTCTCTGGTGAGCGCGCCAACCAGCTGTCCACGCATGCGCAACACCCGTGGCTGTCGCTGCCGGCAGGAATGCCACCACAAAGACTATAAATAGCATTGAATACCGGAGTAATATCAGGTTTACTGTCAATGACTATCGGGCATGGCCAATCTTGACATTATGCCCCAAATACGACTGTCAAGCTGTCAGACCCGTGTCAAATTGTAATCAAATACCTTTTAAGTTTAACTATAATTTTACGTTAACCCTATTCCACTTTCGTTACCTAATCAACCCTTCGACGTATCGATTGACAATAATCTACATTAATCAACGTTTAAATTGTCATCGAGTCAGATTTTTGTTATTATTAAAACACGTTAACAGCAAGAATGATTGAAACTACGACTAGAGAGGATTATTGAATAAAACTGCTCAATATATGAGTTGGATTTGACTTACATACCTTTTTTATTTAGGTAGGTACATGTCTTTTTATTATATTTGACTCCTACTTTACTTTAATTTTTACCATGTCATAATATATATGCATTTGTTTTTGAAACTATTTAAAGCAAAATGCTGATCATTTAAAATAAATGATTTCACATAACATTCTTATGTTCATAACATAATATAAGTTAAAAACTATTGAAGTTACCGAACAAAAATCATTACTTTTACTAGGTTTATTTTTACTTCAGAAGATGCTGAATTGAAGACAGGCATCTTCGTATGTAACGTACTTACAATAGAGTACCTATCTCGAATTGCCGGTAAGATCGCCTTCCGGACCCAAATACGACTGTCAGACCCCTGTCACATTGTAATTATACATTACCGTTTTCATTTGCTGGCCACTAGTAAATAACTCAAGGTACCTGTATAATGCCAGGCAATAAATTTATACTCTCTAGTCTGTAGTCAAGTGCCTGAAAAAATACTACGAAGAAAACTATAATTAATTGAAATATTATTATCATATTCAGTTGATTCATCATGAACAAATATTCTTCAGTTTAGTCAGTCGGCTTATTTTTCTTCATTAATTTCAAACTCTATTGGTTTATCATTTTGTTTTGGATAAGGGGGCTAATTCTAGACCTTATAAAATAAGCCTTAGAAGGCGATGGTATTTGGACAACCTCTACAAACTCTAAATAGAAAGATATCTTTCCCATGTAGGTACAATCTTTAACTGGGACAGTTTTTATACACATTTCTTACAGTAAGCTGTCCCAGTTAAAAAACAAACGCAGGTACTATAACTATGATAATCTATCACAATCATTTTTAATATTGTTTCAGTAATCATAACAGTTTAAAGGCAAATATTTTATATAATTTTACAAATTCAAATTCAAATTCAACTTGTTTATTTGCATTAAAGTTGTTATTATTTACAACAAGATCTTAATGTTTATGGGCACACGATCAACTTTAACCAAAATGTGGTATGCAAATATAAATATAAACTCACTAATATAATCTATTCGTTTTACAATTTTGTTCATAATACATACAGCTAAGCTTTTGCTTGTTCAATAGATACTCAAATTAAAATTGAATTAATTGAATAGCAATATCGAATACCATTTCAGAAATTACTCGCTCAGACGTAACAAAAGCTTTATTAATAAAGAATGTCAAATGCTCAATATTGTATATGATATATATATAGATATAGTTATATGATGATATATGATGTAGTTTGTACGCTTTTTCGTGTATGAAATAGAGTACAATACATAAAGTATTTTATGAGTACGGTTGGCAACCCTAAAACCCCTGGTAATTTGCCTCTGCGTTTATGGCTTAGAGTTCTATAATAGATCGCAGCACTGCCCTCCAGTATTACCCTCCAGGACTGTAACCCGGAAGGAATATTGGTTCTACGTTGGTTCTATCACCTAAAAGTCTGATGTCACTAAACATAAGATTTTAAATTGTAGCAGAATGACAAATGCAACAATTTTACGCATTAAACTTTCTTCGCTTTGGCTCCAGTAGGTACTAGTGGCATGACAATCTGTCGTGTTCCCACATTCATGAGTTAAAATTATAATACGCGAAAATTATCTATTATGGTTTCTGGAAAATGCTGTCAGTTGAATTTTCTCATAGATTTAGGCACGTAACATTTTATTTATAGAGATTCATTTCCACCTTTTTATGCTTGCGTATTTATTATAAGCAAATTCTTTATAAAGCATAATATTGAAAATCGTTGTCAAAGTTAAGTAATACATTTCATATTTGTACTCAACAATATCGACTTTATTTATCTGTCCGAAAATATACGCAGAAATTTCAGCAAACGGCGCAATTTCCTCGCGTCAGGTAGAATCCAGACACAAAGCTGCTAATTTCTGCTTATATCGACACAACGTCACAATCGCAAGCATAGTGTCTGGCTTGATTACAGCATAAAACAACACAGTTTTATAGTGTACCTACACAGCTGCGTACGATATATTATCACATTTGAATGATTTGTGTTCAATATGACAATAGCACAAAATTCGTGTGCAAAATTGCAAATTGACGCCTTCAACTTTATTTAAAAAACATTGTATTTAGTATTATTATTACAAACCATTCTGCTTGCTATTACTATAATCCTGAGAATATAGAATTATTTATTACTAGTGGACGCCCGCAGCTTCGCTCGCGTTACACATTCACTAACTTCAAAAACGGCAAAGCTTCATACTAACTTTGCACCCCCGTTTTACCCCCTTAGGGGATGAATTTTCAAATTTTTCTCGCCGTAAAAACCATCCTTGAACATCAACGAACATTTAAAAAAAAGAATTGTCCAAATTGGTCCAGGCGTTGTTGAGTTATGCGCTTACCAACACATTTTGCGATTCATTTTTATTATATAGAAGATATAACTTGAGGTTTGAGATATATTTATTTCCTTGTTTATTACATTCACTTACATGAGAACACTCTAATAATTTATCTATTTACTAAACTGGGATCATTGCATAAACTTTTTAACACCTTAATTACACTTATACCTTTACTAGTTAACAACTTGTATAAAAAAAAATACCATGTACCAACAAGATGTCTGTGTGTATGAATGTGTGTATGTATTAAGCAGTAGAAACGTAAAGGTAGGCCCAAATCTATGTTTATTTCCCGCCAATTATATTCACACTTCGAGAAAATAAATTCCAATATGGAAATGTTTAATGCATACTAACCTCCATGTCCATGTGTGTATAGTGTCGTATATATGAGAACCAACCATCCATAAAATTATATACCTTGGGGAAATTCGGCACCCGCGTAGAGTGTAGGTACCTAACAGATTGCAGCTATTATTAGGAGTCCCCTCTGTTTACTGTTAGATAGGTTATTCTCTGTCCTAAATTATTAGCCCAAATGTACACCTGAGCGTATGAATGCTCGGAGGGATAAAAAATGAGGTAATAAATTTGATTTTAGGTTGTAATGTCATCCTATCTTTAGTGTCGTGGCTATATTTAGGGTTACTTTAATAATATTATTATGTTTTTATAGAGGTTGTCTGTGCCCAAAACAACAAGAACTCGAAATAAGAAAAGAATAAAACATTTTGTAATGGAACGTAACTATTCAAACAATGTGACAAAATACATGATTTCAGGTTTAGGAAATGACATTAAAAATATATAAGCTAACATTAAGAATTTAATGGCGGCCATTAATTTATAGATACTCAACTTTGGTAACTCATGTTTAACGTAACAGTTGGATACATACGTAGAATAAATACTGACAAAGACCCAAAATACAGAAGTGCAGGATACAGAAGCAGGTACAGCGGACGCTAAGCCCCGATGCAAAACGTTAATTGCCATGAATATGCTGTGCCAATCTTGGTAAGGTTGTTTATTTATTTTGTTCTTTGAACTCCGGTATTTTTCTTTTTCCACAATATCGAGTGATTGTCTGTATTTCACCTTTTTTTATTAAGTTTGTATTCAGTTCCTCAGTTCTCAAAAAATATTTTATAGTTAAAATAAAGGGGGATAAGTTTTGTTTGAAACATATTTATTTCTAAATTGGGTCACAAATTGGATAAGACTTTGTCATTTTTCAAGCTAAAAATAAAATTTAAACTATTATGTATAGTCAGAAATAAACATAACATAATCACATCAAATCTGTATTTCCCCGAAGGGGTAGTCTAGGCACAGAATAATAGTGGTCTAGGCAGAGGTGTATGTAGTATTGGGTGTACTACTATTCACCACTTATATTTAGGTTTTATGTTTTAGGTGGTGAACCTATTGCCATACACCGAGCACAAATTCGGACTCCGAGCTGTTACAGGGTATTTCAAGTTAGAAAAACCCAATAGTTGTTGCCCGACCCGGGAATCAAACCCTTTTCAAAAATCTGACCTCTAGCTTAGCAGTCGCTTTTGCAAGTACTACACCAGCGAGGCAATCTAAATATTACCATCGTTAGAAAACTCGCGGACTGTCTTAATTGTATGAAAATAACTTGGAAATATCTATGAAGTTTTTCTACGGTAGTCGCCGCAGTAGAAACATCGTTGCGTGCTGATAAAATATGCAATAGGCGCAGCTCCACGCGCACAGCATCAGCAGAGCCCAGATCTAAAATGTTAATTGCCATGAATGCTGTATTGCCTGTGACTTTTAAATGACAGTTTTACATTTAACAAGTTTGTTGGAGCAGCGCTTTATAACAGTGGAGCAAAACAGCATTGAACTACGAATGGCTGATTGATGGATGGGTGGATGGATGGTAACAAGTATAATGAAAAATATGTTAAAGAACAATTTCAGGATAATGTCGTAAGCGACATAATGTGTTTAAGAAGAGTGTGACAATGTTATACTAAAAAAGCCATAATATTGCCCACTGCTATAATGTTTGAAGTTAATTCAAACATCGTTGGCTATGACAATATTCAACAAGCTATAATTCAAAACAAACAACGTCTTGTTTGAAAAGCTCACTATGATTGACTTACCCGCGAGAACTCAAGAGCTTTACAACTTTAAGTACCCTGTAAGTTCCACGCGACTTACTATTAAATATATATTTCAAACAAGAACGGTAACTTAGTGCATACGTAACTTGAAGTACTAACATGGACTTTCGTTCTCGTGTTATAATAGAGTTTGTTAGAAAGAGATTTATAAATGTGAGAACTTCAGAATCAACTCTATCTTGTTAAATTTGTTGAATTTATCACATTGAATTGCAGATAATATAATAGCACATGCTAAAAAACGCGATTTGACTGCTAGGTAACTTTTGCCCGCAAATTCGTCCGCGAGAATTTCAAAATGGAAAGATGATGTCTGACCTTCTATCTAGTTGGTTGGATATGATTCGGGTTCGACTTTATTTGTGAAAAATATTGAAAAACATTAAAATTCGGGAAAAAAATAGTATGTTTTGTGGATAACGTATGCTTGTGTCTTTTCATCTTAATTCTATGACTGTTTACAATGTTATCATGTGCCTTAAGCTCAGTAAAAATAAAAATGCAAATATCCCTAAACCCCTTTCGTCTATTTAAATTTTCTGAAACCCTCTCATAGTGAATGTCTACGTTATAAAAAGTACCTACTGTTAAAATTTTTAATTTTCTAGCTTTAGCCGTTTTGGCTGGGCGTTGATAGAGTAGAGATCAGTAAGTCAGTCAATAAGGTCAAATAGTATATATAGAGATATACTACCATATTTTAATTTAGTTTGCTTTGATCCTCAAAACATAGGTAGGTTGATGCTATTTATTAGAAATTTAAAAGGATTAGGTAAGCCTTCGACAAGGTGGACGAACAACCTGAAGAATACATAGAGAGGTATTGGCATTATGTTCCTTGATAGGATATAGGTATTTATAATTATGCGTTGTGAAGTGCGAAATAGTTTTTTCATCTTTGCCTCATAATCATCATTAGCAGAACGTGTAAAGTCAAACTCAAATCAGTATTTCACTACATTAAGGTGATTCGGCACGCACGAATAGTGTGAAGGACTTGATAGCCCTTCCAATTTGCCAGTATGATTACTGGCTAATTGCACACTGGCTGACTTCACAATACTTCACATAGAATATTATAAAGAGCTCTCAGCTTTAAGGTTTCCACAGGATGCTGTTGGTACCTAAATTTAACCCAGAGCTTTTGTGGATAATATATAACACGAGCTCGCAGCATCATCCACCCTCTGCCATCCACGATACCCCTGAACAAGCTTCATAAGTCAAGTATCGAGACTGTCACAGGCAGTTAACTACACCTTTTCAGCTGGAACATAATGGCAACATGCAAATTTCTGGTCTGTATCCGCTTGGTATTAAAACAATTTTACTACCTTTGTTATCCACTATACACCCAACTGACTGCATGCTCATTTACTACTTAGGTGACCTGAAAATATTAACGTAGAATGAAATTCGTTCTCCGTCGCTGCAGTGCGACTTTCAAAGACCCTTCGTTTTATTTCAGTACGAAATTAGGTGAGCGCTCGATAAAATATTGAAAAGTGAACAGCATCCCGAATAAATAATCACCTTCCCTTAGTGGAAGATTAATGAGTTGAGTGAGAAATTTCTGGGAGGATGTAAAGTCTATGAAGCCATTTTTCCTCAGTCCACCAGAAAATGACACTATGATCGATGTAGTGACGCTTCATTGGCCCGACGCGACAGGCGTGAACGTGAAATAGTAATTCGAGACTGATATTTCATTATTTTTCTACTACAGCAAAAATGTGATTTATATGTCGCAGGCATATTGTATAATTCCGCCGTTTATTTATACGGCGTCGGCAGTTTATAAACGCTCGCTGTTATGTAAAATGCCGAAGGCAAATTGAAAACTCGTTCAATGTGCGGGATAACCTAATTTAATACGTTGGTCTGTCACAAATTATGTCGACGGAAACCCGCTTCGCGAGGTCCCTTTTTTTGCGTAAATAAACATAGACAAAATCCTAACCTAACCTAACAAATTTGGAGTTGATTGAGTCGTTTTTTCTTGGCAGGGGCTTCGCCCCCCAAGCCCCCCCTTTTTTTCGGGGGGCCTGCGGCCCCCCCTACCCCCCTTACTGACATACAGTACTAGTTTAAGATGGATGGACATGAAATGTTCAGGTTAAGCATAAAATTTAAATTTACACAGAAAATAGGAAATAGGCACATTGAACGAGTTTTCAATTTGCCTTCGGCATTTAACATAACAGCGAGCGTTTATAAACTGCCGACGCCGTATGTAAACGGCGGAATTTTACAACATGCCTGCGATATACACAAGGTCTGTCATAAATAGTGGATAGCCCGTTGATCAGAGGTCCCTCAATATCCCTAGAGCCCTATCAATCTACAATAAAATACACTATTAATTTTAGGGTTTTCAGAGTTGTGGAAATAAATTTAAATTTAAATTAAATTAAATTATTTTAAATTTTTTATTGTTTAGGTCACAATTTTGTCAAATTAATAATTAGCTTTATTAAACCGACTGTAAAGTCAACCGTTAATTTTTTTAGTTTAAATTTTTGAATTTATGAATAAATATTTATACTGTACCAAATTTATCCTTTATCTACAAAATATAAATAAGTATTTGTATAAATTCTAAAAAGGGATCACAATGCGTTATTCTCAAAAAATTAAAATCGTAGTTTCTACAACTTCGAAGATAACTATCGTTATTAATCTTATTTATAACATGATATTGTGTAACGTATATGTTATCACTTTATTTTTATTTACTTGTTGAGTTAAAATACAATATAACGACATAACCAGCCGCTCTCATAATTTATAACGTCGTAAAACCACATGAGCGCATATTCACCGGCACGTGTGATCGTTAAAAATTTATTACGAATGATATTAAAGGTACGAATAAGATTATTCATAATGCTATTATTCAAAGTAATTTTATATTTTACTTTTTATACATATACACTTAGTTGAGATGTTCATTGATTCTATCATAAATAAAATAGTGTGTGTCTGCAAGTCACACACGGTAGAAGTGAAACTTCTGTAAAGTCCCTGAAATAAAACTTGAGAGGTGTTGACACCCGGATGGAACGAAGTTCCTTTCGGCGGCGGGGGCGGCGGCGACAGCGACGGCGGCGGGCGGTGACAAGCGGTGACAAGCGGTACAAGTGCCACCTGTGCGCCTTCACGCAGCAGGCCAACTGGAAGAACCACCTCAAGCGGCACCACATCCCCTACGGCCCGCCCGTGACAAAGATCTTATAGACAGCACTGCTACCGGTGACACGAAGCAACCATCACATCATCTCTGCTGTCCAGAACTGTCGGTGACATCTGTGACAAAGACCTTATAGACAGCACTGCTACCGGTGATATGAAGCAACCATCACATAATCTCTGCTGTCCAGAACTGTCGATGACATCTGTGACAAAGACCTTATAGACAGCACTGCTACCGGTGACATGAAGCAACAATCACATAATCTCTGCTGTCGGCACATACTCGTAAGCTCGCCGGCTGAATCCTATACATTTATGTGATTGTGTCTCTATGGACTTATTTTTTTGTTTCATCGAGTTTGAAATCACAACGATTCTAAAGAAGTTTCGCTTCAAAAAATGTAGTTTACTTTTATCCAATCAAAAATATAACATTTTCTATATTAGAAAAAATTATGTTAATATACACTCATTTACACTATGTATATGTAATATACCGAAATATTGCCTAATTTTTATATAAAATGAAATTGTTATTTACTACTTCGAAAGACAAATTATTATTTAACTTTAATATAATAAATGAACTACATTATAATGGTTTAAAATAATAAGTGTTCGCAAAAGCATTTTATTGAAGTGTTTTTTAAGTACAAGAGATTTTATTATGTACTTTAAAACAGTAAGAGTCAAAGTCACATTACCTAATAATAATTATTATAAGAGAGCTGGTAGCATTAGCGTGAACTTTTAGTAGCCATTCAGAATTACACTTATCAGCAACTCACAAATCACTCGATTTGAAACGACGTCAACTTTTTTATTAACCTAAAAGAACGATAAAATCGGCTTTTACAGTTCTTTTCACGAAAACCTTGTAATTATATGAATTCGTTTTACTGCCAAGTTTGAAGTCAATGTTATGCTCGTAGCAGCAACGAATTTGAAGGTCGATATATTTGGGTCACTAAATTGGGAGAAGTGCCACTGACTTTACATATTTAAATCGAAATTTTAAGTGCTCGTATGAAGGTGCAACTACTCAACATGCTTTTTATTTAAATTTTTAAACATGCAAGGGGTTTTCCAGAAAACCATTAGTCTTTGACTAATTCTAATTTCATATTTTATTATGCAAAAGTGGGTCTGTCGGCTTCATGACTCTTTTGTATGAAGCTTCCGTCGCCACAGATAAAAAATTATGTCAGTAAGTTCGTGTGGAAGTAATTTATTATCATGAGGGATCTCGAAAGTACCCGGACAGTTTCGTAGAGTTTATTGTAGTTAAAATAATTAATTCTCTGGTAAATATGGATATGACAGGAGTAATTAATAGAGTTGTTACTCATACCTGTGTTATTCAGTGAACATTCGTCGATTGAAATTGAAGTAATAATTAATTACTTAACTGTACCGATTTGTGTATATAATTCCATACATTCTGATACCTATTTGTATTTGTTATTTAGTTTCATAAGTTTCTGTGAGTTAGTTATCTATGACATATGTATACTCTGTTATAACAGACAGAATTTTATCATTTTCTTTGAATATAGTAATATAGTTATAACATTGTACCCTGTATATCTATATATATATAAAAGGAGAAGGTGACTTACTGACTGACTGACTGACTGACTGACTGACTGACTGACTGACATATCAACGCAGGGCCTAAACTATAAGGGCTAGAAACTTGAAATTTTGCACAGGGGTTCCTTTTATAACGTAGGGGAGCACTAAGAAAGGATTTTTGAAAATTCACCCCCTAAGGGGGTAAAACGGGGGTGCAAAGTTAGTATGAAACTTTGCCGTTTTTGAAGTCGTTAGACGGGTAGACGTCGTTAATGGGTCTAATTCTACGCGAGCGAAGCTGCGGGCGTCCACTATGTACTATATATGTTTATGCCGTATAGTCAGATGGCCCGGTGCATGCGAGAACAATATACCACACTGTTTGCGAAATGACTCGGATATGAGACCTTGATCCCGTTATTTCCATGGCACCTCTATGCCTTTATTTGCAGATGGTGCCGCAAGACTACAGAAATTACAAGCTAGTAGGTATTATGTGCCTGGTATGCAAAGACAAGAGATTAACGGTGTTCAACGAACATTCTGTAAAAACGGACACATCCATAAAATATAAATAAATCCATACTAGTCCATACTAGTCCATACTAATATTATAAATGTGAAAGTGTGTTTGTTAGTTTATTTATTTGTTTGTTTGTCCGGCTTTCACGTCGCAACGAAGCTATTATATGGTATGGTTTTTGTGTGTGGAGATAGTGAGGAGGGTGGAGAGTGACGTAGGCTACTTTTTACCCCGGTAAAACATTCCCATGGGAAGATATCGATGTTTTGTTATTTGCTAGATATTTAGTTCCGAATGTTGTTAATAGATGGCGTTAGTAAAATTCATTTGCAAGTTCTGAATCACGCTGACAAATGATACATGTAAATAAATTAAGTCATAGGCCTCATAGGCAACCTAGGCAACTAATAAATTAAATTGAATTTTGAATTCGCGCTGGATAAATTGTTGTTTTGGTTTAAAATTAATATGGTAAAGGACTAAAAGGAATAAGACATCCGTATTGATTTTGGTTTTGGTTCGCTTCTTCGTTCGTTCGTTCTTTTAATCGTGGAACTGTCACTATTCATCCACCACAAATGTGTCATGTATGATAAACAACTCATTGTTAATTCCCTTTGACCACGCGGGCGGAGCCGCGGGTAAAAGCTAGTTGTCTATACTTTTATACAGCAAGTCTTGTAAGAGAGGTGAATATAAACGAAGGAAAATATAACAATAACCAGGTTATTGATAGCCCGGTTATTTTCATCCTCAGTTCAAAAGAAAGAGGAGGTTCTCAAGTCGACGGGAACCTTTTTTTATGTATGTTCCCCGATTACTCAAAGACGTCAATTTAACTCCCACAGTTCAGGGAGGTCTACAACATACACCACTACGCAGCTACAATGCTAATTGGGTCGATTATTCACGTAATATTTTGCAACATTCATATTGATATGAAATAAGCCGTTTCAGTTGCGGGCCTGACTAAAAATTCCGGGAGGGAGATGTGCGCAACAGTGGGACATCTATGGATTGTACGTAGTTTGGCTAGCTAACGAATTTATTATGATATTGAAGTCAATTTTTTTATATTTTAATATGGTTACTGAATTCTAACAATGCTTTAAAATCACGAATGATTAAAAAACCTGAGCTCTGTTATTTTTAATCATTCGTATTAGAAAACCTGAGCTCTGTTATGGAGAGACTAAATTAATTTTAATTTCTAATCTACTCTTTCCTTTTGTGATATTAAATCGTCTAGTCGGTTCAAAGCTACTTCAGGGCACAGACTTTAGGTTATTCTGTGTGATGACGTAAGTTTAAATTCTTTATAACTTACGTTCAAAAATAACGGTCTCATTATATTCAAACTGCTGGAACGTACGTAAAAAATTTTTTTTTACTTGTAAATGAAGCAAATGCTAGAAAAACATGACTTTCCTTTTACATACAAAGGAAAACAATCTTAACTTTATTTCCTTTCAATGCCCCAGTTTCTATTGACCCATATAGATAGGAGGATGGAACAAACACTTTACGGTGAATGAAAACCGAGCACTTTGGAGGAAAAATGTTGTGAATACAGGCACTGAGTCCACACTAAATAATAATATGGCGTGAAAACTACCTGATACATACCGAAAATACTTTTAGTACTTTAGATTAGATCATAGATTTTCATTAATATTGTGGAACACCAGTTACAATGATAGAACTGTAAATTAATTTAATAGTTCCTAATAAGTTTTACATATATAGAAAGATAGAAAACTATCTGATATATATACATATATAATATATGAAGAAAATAAACACAATATTATGTGTAAGATAATGTAAGATAATCGTCTACACATTACGAAAAATTCGAGTATATTTTTAATCCAGTTCACATTGTAATCATTATAAGATTGCAAGTAGGTAAACTGATTTCACTAAAAAGTCTCACTCATGTGTTGATTCTTGTAATCCAATTATCGTTGTGAAACATTACTTTTAATTAGCACCAGCGTTTTGGAGCGAAATATATTTATTAATTAACTTAAAAGGTTAACATTGGGACTGCTAAATTATTAAATAATGAACAACATCCTTCTGAAATAGCATTTTCTTGTAGTGGATGAATATAGTCAAGCGTCCTAGGCTGCCATTATTTAAGGTTCTGTATTTATTTATCTGTGCGTTGAATATACTTTTTTGTTATAAGTATTGCAACAAGGATTAGATTACCAAAACATGTTTGTCGAATACAGCTAACTCGATACCGCAATGTAAATAAGTGGATTGTTCTTGCAACATACGAGGATAAAGCCCGGCTTTAAAACTTTGTATCGGGGTGTCCATCAGATTGTATTTTATTTTGATATAGTCTTAAGATTGCCACCTCTAGAGAAATATTACCGGAAATCATACCATTCCAAATTACGGGCGGTGGTACGTTTAAATATAATTTGACTTGGAAGTTATAACACTACACATATTTTTTTAGAGTTTTAGAGACTTTAGTTTTGAGGTTCTTTTTGAATCACTGAACCCTAAATACGTTGCAATTACCAACTCGAGAAAGCTTTTATAGATATTAATTAAACAAGTCTACGTTTAAAGGGGAAGAGACGTGGGAATTGTTTTTATTTTCATCGCGAACGGAAAAATATTAATCGAGTGAGAAAATAGTAACCTTGTTGACACAAGGTACATGAAATAAGAGAAAAACCCAATAGTTGGTGCCCGAACCGGGAATCGAACCTTGGAACCCTAGCTTACCAGTCGCCTTTGCGACCACTACACGATTTTGGACTGTATTTAACGAACAGTTGAACAAAAAACTTCCTTCTTTTTTCAATGTTAGTTAAAAAGGGGATTCAGTGGGTTTAAGAATAAGGAATTAATTAGGTGGATGACGGGAGGGTACACAAGAAAAATTGAACTGAAAATGAAGCTAAGCAATCAATAAGAATCCCGCTGTTGGGTATGGTTCTCTCCCACAGCTACAGCTGAGGGAGGTCTAGAGATAACGATATAGTTTGATGCCACTATTACTTCCAAAGCGGAACTATTACTTCCATGGTTGCCACACAAAACCAAGTGCACAGCTCTTAATCGAACGCTACAGCCAAACCAATACGTCTATCAACTGCTTGCGAAACTTGCATAATGCGCTTTACCTGTCTCTGCACAGTACAAGGAGCATTAGATAACACAAATAACGTTTTGTACATACAAGAACTGCATTGACATCCAATTTTCTACATGCTATCTGATACTACGAGTACGTACGAGTGACAGCCGTATAACGAGTTTTAGCTCTTTTAGTCATCTCATTTTTTAAGGATCTGCGGTTCAAAAGTGCATAATAAGTAGTTTATAGAGATTATAGAGAATATTAGTAGCAAGACTTTCTTAATCACTAATCTTTTGCGTTCCCTAACGACCTTCCATCCTTTTTTGACAAAAACAGCAGTGTACATAACTTTAGTACAAGAAATAAGGATAAATTGATTCTACCTACCTCTAGACTAAGTAAAGTATCAAAATCTTTTATGGGGAACTGTGTTCGCTTCTATAATAAAATACCCGGAAATATTACAGGCAGAGGAGACAACTCTCAGAGAATAAATTTAAATCTTACAATAAAAATAAAATAAATGTCATGACGTTCACTAAGCGTATACAAATACCATATAATGAAAAATAAATGAATCTGAATCCCCCTCCGCCACTTCGAAGTCAAAAAGCAACCTATAAACTCTAATACGCACCCATCGTAGTTAGTTAATTAATATTAAGAAAATTTATTTTTTATATTGTCCTTTTGCTAATTGCAAAACATAAAAAAATTATTTAATAAGTGGCTTACCTTTGAGAAATGCCGCGCCAGAAAGCGCCCACTTAGAAAGCTACAAACTATGTCAGACTAAAGGCCAATTTAAAAATTCTTGCACATAGTTGAACCTGCGTTTTTGTAGTGCCTATCATGTATACAATTTTATCCTTTGCACTGCAGCAAGCAAGGGTTTATAAGTAGGTACTTCTAAGTAGAAGTGCTTACTATAGTATGTTAAGTTCGTAATATACTCAGACTAAAATAATAATAAAAATTTAAATAAATATTTTCTGAATTTTGACATAATGGTGAATTTTTGTAACATATTATAACTCCATAAAGTTCTCGATAGCATGTCAATTCTGCCAATCTGCACTTGGCCATCGTGATGCAGTATGGTCTAACTCCTCCTCTTCCGAGAGGAGACTGATCCCAACAGTGTGACAAAAGAAAGGGTATGTCGAGGTGGATGACTAGTACAAATATTAATCTGCAAATGAAGTATTTAAAGGCCCACCCGGTATTTGATCCCGGGATCCCCGTTTCGAAAGTCAGTGTCTCTCACTATCGCACCACGGAGTCGTCAATTAAAATGATACACATATTATATAAGAGTCAGATTAACTCATACAACCATATGAAATCTAAATTCCAACCACATCTGAATTATTCCGCTACGCTTGCACTGGTTGACTTTATAACGAATTTATGTCATAATTTCGCCTTCTGACGTCACGTAGATATTGTATGTATTTGTATGTGGATTAATAAGTTTCAATAGGACATTGTAGAAATTTCTGACAAAGAAATGCTATCCTTACCAATATATAAATGGGAAAGTTTGTTGGTTTGTTAGTATATGGGTTTGTTGGTGTTGTCCTTCGCCTCAACGGAATGATGAATCTACGTGATGTTTGCATAGATGTAGTGTAGGGGTAACATAGGCTACTTTTTATCTAGGAAGATTGTGCGGTTCTCGTGAAAGGAACAGAACATTAACAGCTCGATTTTACTCGATTCTTATATATCAATTATTAATCAACTGATCAATAAAATCTAAATTTTTGATTGTATTCTCATTTATGGAACAGCGGGTACAGCTAGATTTTGATTTGTAGTAATCTTGGGTATTCCCTGCCGTTGAAAAGGGATATATGTCCTTTTTATATTTAAAACCATCCATTAATGATAGCGGTAAAGTAAAGTTCTGCACGGACAACGATTTATCGCAGACGCAGCCGCTGTAAAACTAAGATACATGGGAAGTATAAAGCCGAATTGGGCTAACCAGATAATAATCTCAAAAAGCAGTTTATTTTTATTTTCTAAGCAAACATAAATAACCTAAGCTAACATGTTATGGAAGTAGACAATTTAATAGTCATATTTCAGTGGAGTATGTATCCGGCAAAATAATTTTCAAGTTACAGACAATGACATGTTAAAATTCTTCCGTGTTGCATGCATTGTTTGACTTTACGATGTTACGAGTATGTTTCCTAGATTTGTTTCATCGTCGGATTCTTGCGTACAATACTTGTACCTACGAGTACCTACATACCTTTAGCTTAAGTTCGAGAAATCTAGTTTAAAAAGTTTTTATCCAACATAGATTCCATCTAAATGGAACGTATAGAAATAAAGTTTCTAAATACTCGTAGGTTATGTACGTATGAGGTTCTATCACCTACCTTTATCAGATATCAGCAGGAGACGGCTATCATTCTTACCTATTTGGAAAAGTTAGCACGAGCTAATTCAGCTCCGGGAACTTCAACCATAACTGACCATACCTATAGGGACAGTCTTTTTATTAGTAATAGACTCAGTAATTTCAGATCATAAAATCTGTATCTGATTAAAGTATCTTTAGACAGTTTACTACATATACATACATTGTGTGCGTACATAACACTTACAATAAAACCGCGTATTACAGAAATATTTTTACGCGGATAAACTCGCGAGTCTAGCTAGATAGACTATAATTGGATATTGTCTGAAATATTCGTCGCAGTGCCAATATATATCTGCTCCAGTTCCAAATTCCTACAAGCTGTGTTCCACAACGTCGCACTGATGGCACAAAGGAATGCCTAACGAATGTTTACGAGCCCCCGTTGTCGACGATACTACCTCCGCACTGCATAATAGCGTGGTGTCTTGTCCTGAGTTGTAGCAATACAGACTACGTTTAATTTTGTGCGTATAATGAACAGAAACTGCTATCACCTGAACCCTTATGTTATACCTACAGTAGCAGCAACCCCACAACGTTTTTTTTTCTAGCATATCATTTACGAGTAGCATAATATTTTGGACCATCTGATACGTTCTCAAATACAGACTTTAAAGATGACAAAAAATGAATACGATGTCAAACAGTATCACTTTAATATTTGCGATCTTTTATAGAAATAAGTAGGTACCTACCTTGCACATACAAAAGAATAAAGTAGGTGTCAATATTATCTGTTCCGCCCTTCGATGAAAGGAGAAAAAGGAGTTCCACGCATAATCCAAGACATGTTCCATAAATCATCACTAATGAAACAAATTAAAGGCTAACGAATGTTTACTTTGCCATGTTTTCGAAAACATTTCCGTTACTCTTTTTTATAAATTACTGTGTTATCGATTGTATTCTCTTCTTATTATTTTTTTATGGTTTTTTAAATTTTGTAATACTGTTGATTTGCCTATTGAACAAACATATTTATGCAAATTTCAGCTCATGTCATTAAATGCGCTCTAGTAATCAATTTGTTCCAATTCGCGGTTCGTACTGCATTTGTGATACGAACTGCTTCGATTAGTTTGAATAATTTACTGTTCAATACTGGGATGTTTGGATTTAAGTACTAAATCCATTTATTTCATAAAATGGGAAGTAAAACTTGAATTTTGCGTGACAGTTATTTTCCATTGGATATTAAATGTACATAAATAAAACTAAAAAATACATTAGCGTAACTAGCCAATAAGTAAAAAAGAATATGAGCACCTATGTTTAGGTAAATAGGAAGGAACAGATAGTGTTCCTTCAATTGTTTTAAAAAAATGCCTGACTAGTGGCGGTGGAAAAAGTATATAAATATTTATTCAATAAATGAATAATTGACCATTCACTTTTACAGCCTAATTTTCCGTATTTCATCAGCCATCTAGACTACAACAGCAGCATCTTAGCAGATGTCAATTATTATCTATGCAGTAGGCTATGTTAAGAAATTTACTCACGCTTGTGAACATCACAAAAACTCCACTTAGACGTATTCAGTCAGTTATTTTCCATAAATGGTCGATAATAGCAATAATGGGAGCCATAGAGATATATTATTGTTCGTTTAACAGCTTTCACCTAAGTTCAAATCGTTCAATACCTTGTTTTCGGCCTTTTTTATGGTACCATCACGAATATGGAGAGCTGTTGAAAATGGTTTTTTTTATGTATATTATTATTCATGTGATACCTAATAGTTTTAAAACCTAACAATAGGTAAGCGTGACAGAGCTTAAAAGTGCCAGTGTTATTTGATATATTTATTCTTTTATGCATGCATGGAGATAGTTTAATCGTCAAAAATGTCTGTACTTCTTGTTCTTACTTATTCTCATAAACATAAAATCACAAGAAGTTGAGTTTATTCATTTCTTCTGTTTTGTTTGTATTTATTATTATTAATAATCAATTGATTCATTAGAGTGCTATGTAGCGATGGTAGACTATTATGTAGACATGTTTGTACAATTTGATACCTTCACTGCCTTCACTGATCCATGGGGACGGGGAAAGAAAGCGACGTATGATCACAATAGAACGCGGATAAATAGACAGAATGCATTACAGCAATGAATGGGCGATGCCAACGAATAGGCGGTTTGTACTGAAAGCCAGGATGTCCATTGTTGCGCGCTCCGCAATTGTAGGTATACTATCCTTTCTTCGTAGTTGTCGTTTACTTTTACTGAAAACTATATTGTTTAATTTTTATATAGCATTTCAGAAAAAGCAATGAGCTGTTGGCAGACCAGAAACGTGGGGTCTTAGTCTTCTAATACTTTTCACCGGAGTAGAAACATGTAAATCCACATTATGACTTGACTGTTAGATTATTTATTTATTAATATATTTTTTATTCCTTACCACTATGGCAAATTAGCTATTTCCAAATAAGTTAAAGTGACATAACAATTGTATACTTACAGAATTTCCGTGATATTACAATGTATACGTAGAACAGCGTAGAGATATATCAAAAGTGAACATTCGTAGAACCGCGTGCTCTTGGTAGAACGTGACACATTGGCTTTTGTGCGTGTTTTGAATATTGTGCTGAAATTATGCAGCCTTAGTATGTGTGAATGGTAAGCGATCACACCAGCAGAGTGGCTGGCTGAAAATGTAGTGAAGTAGTGTAGTCGGTGAAGAAGAATTTAATACAAAATACTTGTAATCGGTAAGATTCAGTGTTATTTCAGTTATTGTCATATCTCTAGCACTGAATCTATGATAACTTGTATGTACGTAGGTCAAAATATTGAAGACCTGACACAAAAGCCAATAGGTATGAGCAATCAGCAGCGTACACTGATTCCATAGGCACGTCTTTTATAGGGCCGTTTGGGAATAGAGCGTAAGCAAACATTCGTTAAAGATACGCAAGTTTCATCTTTGAGGAACGTGATACGCATAATATATGTCTAACGATCAAGCCCAGACGCGCATGCAAACGAATGTATACAGCCACACCAGAATATTGATGGTTCATCATAATCTTCTTAGATCATATTTGCTTGGTTGAGCACGAAAATGTTCTGAATCGTAACAATGCAGGCTTACGCATTGATATTCCCGTAGGCCTAAAAATTTAAAAAAAATTAGCTTTAAAAAAGTAATAATGCTTTTTTGATGCTGGTTTACGGCATTTTGACGTTCAAGTTATTCCAAATTTAAATTCAAATTTAATAAATCCGTTTCTAAATACATATTACTATGAGCGATATTTGTTCGTCCTTATTTGTTATTCCCATAAAACGTGCCAAATGGAACATTTTTCAACTAAAAAATCGAAGGTAAAACCTACATGCCTGCCTTACCACCACCACAGCCCTTTCTTTGTCCCACTGTTGGGCACGGGTCTGCACTTTGAAAGGCAGGGATTAGGCTTTAGTCCACCACGCTGGCCAAGTGCGGATTGGCAAACTTCACGTGCCTTCGAGAACATTATGAAGAACTCTCACCCATGCAGGTTTCCTCACGATGTGTCCTTCACTGTTACAGCAAGTGATATTTAATTTCTTAAATCGCACATAACTTAGAAAAGTCATTGGCCCAGTGGCTAACGAGTTCGATAGCCACTGGGCTGTCACCGCTTATGCCTTACCAACTCTTTGTTAAATAGTTGTTAAGTCTATGGCCTAAATTCTACTCATTCTGAAAAGAAACTAGAGTTCAGTATATGCATGGTCCGTAAGTTAGTAAAGTAGAAATTTAAAAAGATACAATGTTACAAAAATAATAACATTTTCAAGTAATTCTTACGTTTACCTAAATAAATAAATAATCTATGGAATATCGCAGCCTTTTCCAATGGTACAGAATCCCTGCATCCAAGTTTAGTCTGAAAAACGTATCGAATTTTATCCGTTAATTTTTTACCAGCATTTTTACCCTTTACATACGTGGGTAAAATTGCAAATTTTTAACATGAACCGTTTTTAGTTATTCCGACTGTCGGGAACTATTTATTACAAACAATACGACGTTCGATAAACGTGATGATGGTGAAGTATAAAATTCCATGACATGACAACTGTGACAGAATCTTTTAACAAGACAAGAGACTGGGATAGTTTGACCCGTTAGCAGTGAGTGTTAGTAAGAACATCAGTTGGTCAGTTCGTTAGTAGTGACTGGGGATGGGACTGTGACATTTATAAAATATATATGAATAACAACATTGTTAAACCTTATTAACATTCTTTTGTAGATACCGAACCGAATTATCGGTCCTTGATAAGTCTACAAAGATTCAAATTAATCCGACTTTTTGAAGGGGGCGGAAATCACGTTCAAGAACTCCGTTACATAACAATAAACATACTTAACAAAGAGTGTTAAAAATTAAATATTTTCATACATTTTGTGAATGTCACTTACAATGAGTTCGAATGCGCTTGCGGGAAAACGTGCGTAATCATCTGTAAATTGTTCCACGTACATATTTTAACATAACTATTTGATCCGCACGTAAGTAACACTATGACACAATGAATGAAAAGTTCCTCCGTGTTGTGGTGAACCCACGCGTTATTAATGCGATTGTATGGAAGTACTCTAATGTTAAATTATGGCGCATTTTACATCCGACTACTCTATTGTAGGGTTGTGAGTACCTCGGATACAGGTTTAGATTGTTTGGAATTTGGCTATTTATTTTTATAAAAATTGATTAAGAATTGAATTCTATTCTAAATAGAGGCATAATGATAATTCTGCCTCAAGTTATTCGTAACTCATTTAAATATTAATTAACATTGGTTGTTATAAGTTAGGTTTATTATTGGATTTACTTAATTACTACATACCCAGAAAACTTAACATTGGTTGTTATAAGTTAGGTTTATTATTGGATTTACTTAATTACTACATACCCAGAAAACAATTTCACTGCGGGCCAAATGTAGTATAATAATAATATGTATAATATGCGCATATAATATATGTTATTCTATTACAAATATGCGAACTCGGAATACCTATATCACATTTTAATTTGGGATATCCGTATATAGGATGGATTTTGGATGGAGTTTTTGACAACGAGAAATCACAGCAACACTACAGTCAGGCGACCAAATTTTCATAAATTTGCTGGTCATTTGCATCAAAATCACAACAGTTTATTGCTTCATCTCTGAATATTTATAGGTTGGATATTACCTGTGAATTTTGTCTGCGATTTTAATAAAATGTACCTAGCTTAACTTAGCATTTTACTCAAGTATGTCACTCTATTATTTTGAAGTGGAACTCTTTGTAATAGTTAAGTGTCTAATTTGCTATCCATGTTCGGATTGACGTATTATTTACACAACATGTGTGTATCTACCATGATTATTTACGGGGGCTTATAGATGCCACCAAAACATAAACACATACTTCCTACTCAATCTTTAAGAGATTGGCGTTGTCGGCGCGCTTCGCCTATGCGATTTAATAACCACAGGAAGCACAGAATTTTCTCAGACTCCCGGACTCTCAGACTTTTACGATAAACCCCAGGAAAATCAGGGTGATGTTGTACAACTAAAATATCACTGGTGATACGGGACACTTACACGGGGAATTGTTTTATTAATTAGGTAACTACCTAATTTATCACCTAATCTAACCTACTTGTACCTTACTAGTTAGGGTTAGGTATAAGGAGTATATAATAATAATAACAAATATTTTCAAAATGTATTATGATGTCTGGATGTTGGTGTACCTAAACTTACGAGTATTATAAAATAAGTCTGTGGTTGGATCTTTCACCTGTTAGTCACAAAAGAAATACAAAGCATAGTCTATCGGCTTAGTTTCCGGAACCATTGTCTCGGGCGTTGAGTTTAAAGAGTTTCACAAGCACTTGTTGCGCAGTACTACTTCACAATGCACAATGCAAAATGCACAGATGAATAATTGCAAATCTCCATTCTACTTACGCTGAAAATATAGAATAAACAACGCTGGGTAATGTTCGTAGCATTTTATACACAGTATAGAGAGAGAGACAGTGGGCAAACCATAGTGTCATTTATTAGTTTTGATATAAATTAATTAAAAACCACTCTGGCCTTATTTATGAACAAATGATTTTGAACGATGTCCGAGTTGAATCACTGTTGATTAATTCTTCGCAACAATATCACTTCTTGCGTACTATTATTTGAGTTTGGCTAAGAATGTCATGGTTAGGCTTTAGCTCATGACATCTTTGACAGGTATAATGATGGGTAGTCAAAATTGTATTTGAATATGAATTCGGTAATAACTATCTTTATCTGTAATCTGTGCTTTTGCAGTCCAGAGTAGCTATGAATAATATTTTGACTGAAACGACGAGATTCAGACAACAGAGTTACCAGGAAGGTTAAAAAACCTAAATCGTTCGAAACGTTAAAAAAAGATATTTTGCAAAGACTTGTTGCGCATAGTTCGCACACCTCAGGTGAACAAATCCTACAGATAATGTTGAAATTATTCATACGCCACTCCAATGCTCGTTTATAACTTTAGTCCGAGTCAAAAGTTAGTATTTTGTGTGAAAGATTGGTTTAACTAGATTAATTTAATGATTTTGGAATAGGTTAGGCGGTAGAGCGTGGTGGTGGTAGAGAATAGGTCATTAGGTGGGAGAGCCTATAGGGAACCGAATAGGTTTTATATGAAATCTAATTGGTTCCATATAGAGTTCGCCCGGGGCAGTACCACCGCCCGCCACGGTACCTAGTAGGTAGGTACCATTTCTGCCGTGTAGTATGGTCCGGTTGGAAAGGTGTGGTTTATATAAAGTCTTTCTTGTCAGTATTTCTCTAAAGAGTGTGGTGTGCCATCCACTTATAATTATAATTCTTTTTTTTTTAACTTACTTTGTTAGTTACTATATCTACATAGAGTAGTCCTACTGGTAAATACAGCTGGTGTAGACCAAAATACAGACAAGACAAGCATAGACTCTAGTATAGACTATACAATATAGATGTATGTAGCCTGTACCTGCCTACTAGCGGCTTAATCTCTCTCTCTCTATCTTACCATTTTTGTTCTACAAGATGGCAAGATAAACAAAACACTGTATGCTGCCGCCACTATATGTGCATTTTTGGTTGGTTGTGCGGTAGCGTAAGCTCTAATAATGACGGATTTTAAGATATTTTCCTAATTAATTGTAAAAAAAAATCAAGTAACGATATCTCATTCGTTATTCCTAAATAAATGAATGTAAAATAGACTCTGATATAAGTGCGAAAAAAAAAACAAAATATTCGTCTTGCTTCATAAATAACCTAACCCACCTTAAAACTTTCGAGTTTTGCACAACACGAGTTTATATTTTGCGTCATGTACAGTTATTTTCCAATTTGCTTCTGACGAAGCATTTATATAACGTTCTAAAAACAGCAAAATTTTACAAGTCTCTGGTTTGTCTTAAAACAAAACCTAGATATTTGTAAGCATTTGTGGTGGCCGTATATTAGTTAGTTAAAACTGAGTTTAGATTTCATAAGGATACCGTAGTCCTTGAGCGATATTTGTCTATTTATGTCCTTCTGCCCCAATCGATAAGTATACTCCACGGGCTTCTACGCTTGTGTAAATGACATTACAGAACACTTGCTGTCGTTAAACATAACTTTATTTCGAATGCATTCCAGTAGGTATCTAATTATTTCAGAACTATATTCATTACATACACTACTAGGTATATTCATTACATATAATATTAGGCATACAGTGGTATGCTTCTTTATAAATGCTCTAGTTATAGACATGTAGCACAGCGCAGCGGTCGCAATGGTGTATGATTTGGATGAGTGGGATTCTCGGGCTTATTACGTTCTCATTTACCTTTTTCTTGTTGCTACTGAACTTTGTATATAATGATAACAGTGCGATGAAAACGTACGAGTAGGCAAGCGTATGTACTATTGGATACTCATGCCGCACTGCGTCACTAAAACGTATCACTCCCAACATTTTTACGTTATCAATCATGTTCCAATGACGTGACAAATATTGCACGTGAAGGGTTGATCAAGACTGTCGTCGGTACGAAACGTATAACGTATAGAGTGGTGATAAAGCAATGAAAAAAGTGTACACCATTAAAGAGTAGTATGATTTTTATTTCATACAGTCCTATATAAATCTATACATCGATTAGACTTTTTAAAATCCACTGTTGTAGATAGGTCAAGTCGACGACACATCGAACGGACCTATGCCCTCTGAAAACAGGATAATCCAGCGGTTTCCCACAGTCTTCTTGAGGACACCAGTCCATCTGGTCTCCGTTTTCGGAGTAGTTTTCTCAGCACGAGGACCTTAATTACCAATCAGTTTACAGTACCTATATAACTTTCCAATTTGCGTATACTTTTTGTATAAAGTAAAATAAAATAAATTAAATACATCATGATTGGAATATACTCATCTACTCTATAGGAAGAAACAAAGTTTAAGAGGTTACAAACCTGAGATATCTCAAACTAATCTATGTTATTTTATGACTTGTGTTTGTCTCTAGAAAAAGCTTTGTCCAGTCGTTTAAAAGAATCTACCGTAAATGCAATCAGCATACACTTACATCGATAAAATTCGAAGCATACGAGTAAAACTATCTACTGTTCTCTCTTCAGTAGAATTTCGTAGAATCAAACCGTGGATTTGCAGCCATGTCGTAACCATCAATTCCGTCGAGACTAACAGTTCGTTTTCCAGCTGCGATGCGCACTACCTACCTAATTGTTGACCTGTCCAAATGAGTGATAGCTGAAAGCTAGATTTCGGTTTGGAATCTCGTACTACCTAAATAGAATGAACGTGCGTTGAACATCCCCGGGTAAGGGGTGTAGTGTTATCATAAAAAGCAACCTTTTTTTTTATGGATAAAAGATAGCAAACGAGCTTGCAGCACCACCCATCCGCTGCCGCCCATGACAACTGTGACTGACTTTGAACAAGACTCAATTAGGGACTGGGATGGTTAGTCCAATTAGTTGAGAGAGTTAATTAGAACATTAGTTGGTCAGTTCGTTAGTAGGTATGAGGACTGGGGACTGTTAGTGATAGTTAGTCCTGTTAATTGGTGTTAGTGATAGCCCAGTCAGTACTTGATAGTAGGAGTCTCGTTCTAAGTCAGTCACAAATGTGTTGCTACCCTTGAGGAGTAGTCACGGCGTCTAGGTAAAGAATATCAAGACACTTGATTTTAACATGCTTGGTCTTATAGAGTAGAGTAGGTATTCAGTACTCAGGAAGTGGGGATGTAATCTTGCAAATTATGCAGGTTCTCTGCAGTCCCCGATGTGTGTCCAACCGACAGATAATGATAGTCGGATTGGGATCGACAGCATGACATAATATTCGACGAAACATGAAACGCTCATAGCCTTTAGTTTTGCCACTAACAGTCATCAACAGTTGTATACAAAAAACTATGCTAGACATAATCCATTTTAGTTAAAAATATGGCCATAATATTATGAAGTATATTTTTTTTAATATAAAATGGATAGAAAATAAGATGCTGCTAATTAATAGCCGATTATAGCCCGATGAGTAACCTCACAAAATCTGTTAAGAAACTTAATTAAATTTCCTTGTCTTTCAAACGCTTTCCCGAATGCGGCAAAAGTACAACGCTTAAGTCAGACATTACATATTATAATTTTTTTCTCCTCAACGGAATGCTGAATCGAAGTGCTTTTATGCATAAACGTATTATTTTATACTTCGATCAATAATTGATCGAAGATTTTATATTATAAACGTATATTATACCTACTACTACGAGACCTGACGAGCGTAGTTGGCAGAAGAGAACTGTCACTTCCTAACCCCAAGTATTACAGTTTTTTTTGCACGGGAAGGAAGTTAAGATGAGGGTCGGGCGGATAAGTCGCGTTCGGAAATAATCATCAATTAATATTATATCTAACCCGAAAGTCCGAAATCTATTTTGATTATCATTGGTGTAGATTGTCGTTGATACATTATAACAGGTATAGCCAATACCTGTTATAATGTGTCCAGAGGATATTCTGCACAGGAAACTGTTTGTCGGGCGGTCCAATTTAAGACACAAATTTTTCGCAAATGGGTTGTCACAGTTTGAATCTGCCAAGAAAAAGTCTCACTCAGCCTTAACCACCACCGCTGGTTTTCAGAATGGCTCGTATTTCCCGAAGTTCGGGCTTATAGCGTATGTAATTATATTGCTATTCAAGCTAGGACTGTGCAACTGTGCATACGACGCTGATATATTGCACAGTACCCACAGTGAGCTCACTCATTCATGCGCGAAAGCTTGTGGGTCTAATCTAAAGCGAGCTTGTTTACCTTTCAAAGGTTCCTGGACATCACGGGAGTGACGCCGGGATAAGGGGGATTTTCATCGGCGGCCTATCTCGGCTAGATGAGTGCTCCGGGATCATTAGAACGCCAGGTGCCCTCAAAAGCTCATTGCAGGCTTAGGCAGTTCAGAGTCGTCAACACGACACAACATTTTGCAACCACAAATATTTATTACTATTGCAACACACAATTTATTTATTATTATTGCTAAGTGAATAAAACGCCTTCGTTTATATTTCTACAGAGCTGTTATGATTGCAACATTTTTATCTTAATTTATATCAACTCCAATATCTAATCGACATCAATTTTAGTTCTAATGGCAATCCGGTGTACAATCCTGGTTGATTGCCTAATATCCACAGGCGACGTGGGCAAAATGACAAACATTCTGAAATTGAGCCAAATCTCGTTTCTCGCACAGTATCATTTTCAAAGTCCATTTAACGAACGAATAATAAAATAATATAAATTTAAAAGTACAATGAAAGTCACACTAATTGGAATTTGAACAAAATTCAATTCCGTGGCGCGGAAATGCGAGTGACTCTACCGCGGGTCCTGAGTTTGAATCTCATTCTGGGCACATATTTATTTCGCATGTAATTATTTGTACTTGGTAAATATGTAAAAAAAATATTATTTAATATAATTTCAAATATTAATAAAATTTAATTCAAATGTGATATATTTCGAGCGAATCCAACATTTTCATGCAAACGATCTTATCAAGGCTAATCAGACTACAGACTTGAGGATGCTGTAATGAAATTAAAACGGCTCCCGACAGGACGCTCAATCGAGCCCTAAAGATTATTATGGGGCTGTAGCGAACTAATTAATTCGAGTCTGTGAATTGCTTTCCTCCGACGCTTATTGATTAAATATGAAATTTAAAATATAACATGAACTGAAAACAACGTAAAATTATATTCTTATTTATTTTAATTTATTATTATCTACATTAGGTACGTTTAACATAACAGAAAATTTCATATTCTATATACAGAGTAGGTAGGTTAGGTAGTACCAAAATATATGACAAATAATTAATTACACTAGCGCATTGGGCGCAAGGCCTGTAATGTTAGCTGTAAGTTATTGAAATAAATAAATATCTCAATACGCCATAGTAAACAGCTAAATTACTATTGATATTGGTGAGACTAAAATTGAATGAATACGCTTGGCTCACTAGATATAATTATAAAGAATACGTAAATGTGGGTAAATCAGTTCCTCGATTGTTACTACTGAACTGATTCACTAGATGGTGCTACAAAATTGTATTCTGAGTCACAATGTTGAGACTCCTTGTAGAATACGTAAGTGTGAATGTATTTAGGCCAGTGTTATTTTGTATGTACCATAATTAGTGCAACCGACTATTCGCTCTAGTGCTACGGGTTATTAATTTAAAGTTTAAACGTTGTTGTTATTAGAGAATGTAATGTACATGTATGTGCTAACTACTAAGCTTGGATTAGGTGGATGGACTTTTATCCCGTTAATACCTCTTCTATTTTAATTTACAATGGGTATAGATTTTCCGGATATTTTTTTGAATGGACAGGAACTATAAGCAAAACATTCGTAATAAATCGCTAGCGAAGCGGGCGTCCACTAGTATGTTAATATTGATGGACTCAACCTCTACCACCACCTACTCGTATGGTTGCATAATACGAGTCAACACAAAATGAATATGAAGTCTTATTAATATTATTTATGGCGTAGTTTATTTTTTTAAATAAAAGAGAATTAAAACAAAGAAAGCTTTTAAAGAAGCCTATTCATTTTCCAACAGTGACTAAGCCTTTCCATGTCACTCTCAGGAAACACGGTCGCCGGCAAGAGGTTATTCATGTTTTTTTTTTCTTTTAGACTATGCTTCATCACACTTTCCTCTTTCGCTTACTTATGTAGAAACACAGCACATCCGGATAATGGCATAGGCTATTTTATGTTCCAGAAATATTTACATTCTGTTACGATGTTTCGATTCTACGTAAGTAACAAGTATCTTCTCGTTTGCTAAAGTTAGGAATACTCAATTAACATGATTCTTAATCACCCCTTGTCTATAGTAGCTAAACTAGAAGCTAGTTTATTGCTCGCTCTCTGGAATCACCGATAAAAACCTACTTCCTTTTACAAAAAACCGAATCTATATCGATCAATTTAGGTATAACACACTCGCCACGCACAATTTTTTATAGGTATTCATAACACAACACTTGAAGCATTTATGACTGTGGTTGTCTTTAAATTATTCGCACCAACTCCAGCAGATGGCAACTACTCTTAAAGCTTCCTCCTTGTTCAAGAATTAATTTCACCCGAATTAATTCCAAGCCGAGTACACACCTTTGTTACTTTATAGCAGTTCGTTCATATTACGAAACCACGGTGGTTGGAGACTTAAATAGGATTAATTTTCCCTTATTGCTACCAACTGTCGTTAAACTCCTCTGATTGCCTGTATTTGCAGTTCTGCAATGTAATGTAACATGGTGTGAGGAATCAATATGTTATATTTACTGCTATATTTATTGTATTATGTATATTTTAACGTTCTTTTTGTGACGCTACACACTCATGCAAGTTTTCACTAATAACGATCAATGTAACGCCTTATGTGTGGAGTTTAGTGAGGACGAAATAAAGACATTTTGCTTATTTTGCAACAAAAGACGTGAGCAGAAGAATTCTCAAATCTACCGCCGAATCGGTGTCAGAACTATATGTTGCGCTTTACTTTGGTGGGTATCATCTAGTGTAGGTAGAACCTTTTATTTATTTATTTATTTCTAAGCCTAACATAACATAACAGGCTTTCCCAATTAATTAGAGCTAGCTGCTCCAATTAATTGTATATTAACATTGAATATAACTGATTTATCTCTCTAGGTATCTCCTAAATATTAAGGCAACCGATTTACGCGACTTATAGGTACCTACATAGGTTTAGTAAAACGGGCATCAGCCACTAGATTCCCAGAATACACGAAGACACTTCGAAGTCTTACTTTTAATAATTATACTCTGGTAATATTATAGTTAAGTAAGGCGATTCAACTAAGGCGGACTTCAACTGAGAAATCCGCACGGCTAAGAGCTGTTTAAGATATTCTCCATGATATTGCCGGCAAAACCGTGTAAAGTCTTGTAATCCACACTCAGCTTAACTCTTATCATTAGGAGAAAAGACTCCTGCTTAGTCCAAAGGGGTTTGTACCCCTGGAGCAATTGTAATAGTGGGACATGTCAAAACCCGAATTCCCTCACGCAAGGCTACAACATCACTGCGAAAAAAGGAGGTACAGTTCAATTGATTTCAGCGGAAGCATTTTTCAACGGAATCTTGGTACGTGATTTTCGCCCACTTCAAAACGTCGGATTAATTTGATATTTTGCATATCAAGGACCGAAGAAAATACAATAATTAAAAAAATATATTTAAAAATTAAAAAAAAATCTACAAAATTATCTCGGTTATCTACAACATACTATAGGCCTCTATAGAATGCAGTGCTAAAAATGTGCTCAAAAACAAATGAAAATGGCGTTGTGTTCGTTTCCCTGCACGACGCTGAGTAAACAAAAAACGTACCACTCGGCACGTATTCGAGGCTCCACTTTTACAGCGCCTATGGCTGATTTTACAATGTTATTAAATGCTGTAAGAATTGGAAAAATCGGTTCGATATCTTCTCTCTCCCCATTATAATATCTATATGGAATGGTTATATTTGCATGAACGATAATTGAAGAGATAACTTCACAGATGAGATGGGTTTCCGCAGCAATATTTTACTAAAAGCAACCATGACAATAGATTATTATTATCTTAAAAAACATTACTTTAAATCTATTTTGAGTGATTTGAAAGAAAAATTTTCAGGTTAAAATTTCCTTGAAAGATATTCAACGGCTCGAATTGTAGAAGACCAGTGTCGTAAATAATTTGTATTGTATAGAAAATAATTCCACGACGAAAATTTGCAACCGGACGCTATTGTAATAAATTTTATGCTCTCATAACTCCGTAGCGTGATTTACAACATGGTTTTTGGAACCCGAATCAATTTTGTACAATAAGCTTCCTCAGTAAGTAATGTCTATTGTTACTAATTTGGTCGACAGAATATCATATATACTCTGATTCGTCAAGTTATTTTATGACGCTTTTGATCTTAGAATACAAATATATAAGACACACATTATACATTTAAATAAATGTAAATGAAATAATATAGATTTATGTTTAGAAATGGTTTGTGAGCGTGTTTTAGGGGTGTGATTGGTTATTAACTTATAAATATAAATCATAGATTTATGAAGTTTTAAAAAAATATTTGTATCGCTAGTTAAACATTGATTTGTCAGTCATTGAGTAATAAGTTGATATATTTAAAAACATGCTTTTATTTGAATGCACTAAAAAGATGAAAATAAGGCTTGCTATAATTCTTATTATTAATACTTATGATTATATAAAAGTTTTCAGAGCTTAAGTTACTTAATATGCGCTGCCATATATTAGACTTCATAAGTCGTAGGTTAAAAACAAACGGTTTCAGTATTCAACCGCTCCGAGTAAAATGTAATGACCCGTGTGCAGATCGATAACAGCGTCAATACATTTTTATTATTAAGCTATATTTTCGGTTCATTTCCTTTCAACCGTTAAATGTAAATAAACCGGGACCTTGTATTACGAACTCATAACTGGAGTTCTCTTTCATGTCGGTAGCCTTACGGGTATGAAGTGTATTGAAACCCTGCAAATACGAATCTTATTACCAAGCTTCGCTTAAATTGTATACCTAGAATGGTTGATATGGAGATCGAAAATTGTGGAATAATTTAACAGGAATATGTTGTTGTTTACTACTACTTCAATTAAAAAGTTCAATATGCTTGCATATCTTTAATGCATAGGTCATAGGTTTAAATAATAGTATTTATGTTAGTATACTCGTATTAATGCATTGTTTAAGTGTAATCGACTTACCTTATGTCTTGTTTGTCCAAGAAATACTTATGTACTTGTACCCTTTGTACCCTTGTACCTTCATCCAAAGGGATTTTTTTTTATTCCTTTCTGTTTTCCTCTAACATACTCGTAAGTCATACACAATTTTAGGTCGATACAGTTTGACTGTGCAGGTCTTTTGTTTGCTAAGTCATATAAAATATATATTATGAATCATAATATATAGTATACAATATAAATAAAATATAATATGTATTAAATAGTGTTTTTTACCTCTTGCATGCTTTCACTGTCTTTTTTCCTTATTTATTAATTTATTAATTATATTGTAAAAACTCCTGACCCTGCACCAGTTCGGATTAGTTAAGGGTTTGGTATGCAATCCAATTGCTGGATGCTTTTAGGCCGCCAGAAATCCTCTGACTGTTTTCGAACGATAATAACAAGGACCATGTTCCGCTTAGCTTACTTTTACAAATAATTTAAAAACTACAATGAATAAAGGAGTGACTGCGCCGCTTTTGCTCTGGTTGATGGCTCTAGGTATACCTAACTCGCTGAGCCACGGAAGCGCTCAAGAAATTTTGCAACTCCAGCTGTCGGCACAAATATTTATTTCTACGAAATTCGAGGAGGATAGCTGTTCATGGGGTATCAATGCGAAGAACAAAATACAGATGGCGAACTAATCATTGCTTACGACTAACAACCCGCTCGCCCCGCGCAAGCCGACCTTAATAACGACTTCAAGATCAGACATATCTTTCGAGCCGCTAACTGCCGGCCGGGTCACCCGGCTCAGACAAATTTTATGGAGATATCTTTGGATATTTTTTATTGGAGGATAATAGATCACTTGACTTAACCCTAAGTAGTCATAATAAATAAATAATACGATTGCCTAGAGCTAATTGTATTATTTATTTATTATGACTACATACTTACTTTGTTCTATTACGATGAAGTTTGTTTTTGTTAATGTGGTTAAACGAAAAGTTGTAAAAAAAAATTTAGAAAATGAAGATGGTGGTGTTTTGGTCAAACTTTTCGTTGAACCACATTAACAAAATGTTTGTGTACCTACCGCTATTAAATAAATGGTTGCAGCAGCAACACACTCCACGTCTGGCGATCATGGCCGATAATGTAAAAAAATTTTTGTTTCTTACAATAAATAAATAAATACATAAAAATAAATAAACTGTAGTGCAGGCGTTAAGGTGCAGCACACCATGACATAATTTGTTCAGATGATCATGTGTCCAGTCGCGTGATCACATCTATAAATCTCTTTTGATGCATTAATAATATTACATAAGACGAGTATAGTCTATACATATATTACTTATGTCTACTATACGAGTTTATCTACTATAAACTGCAAGATCCTGCTTCAAGAATAGATTCAAAGAAAATATCGAGAATTACGAGAAATGCTACGAAAATAGTTCAATTAAAATATTTAAGTTATTGTGTTTTAATAAAATGGCAAGATAGCAAGTTAGTTACAATTAATATTTCACGAGCAACATTTAATCAAGACAAGAATTTTCATATCCAAACTCGAACAAAGTTGATAGTCAATTAAAAACTTGTTGAATTCTTTATTTAAAACGTCGAACTGTTAATTATAACTTTTGTAGTTATAGGTTTTTTTTTATGGATAAAAGATAGCAAACGAGCTTGCAGCACCACGCGCACGTGTGTCATACGAATCTTTAACGTGATTATAACGAGTAATAAAATATGAAGTTAATTGTAAATGGTTGTAGGTACTGTACATGCTAGGCAATTCAGATTATAGCCATATTACAAAAAATATATCTTGAGTGTATAAAAAAAGAGCATGAGTGAGCATGTATAGTAAATAAAGACCACGCTGTCTTATGGATCATATTTAAGTAGAATCAGAATTTAAAATACTTAAAATGTACTACAAACAAATAACAAAGCAATTAAAATAATTATAAAAATATAATTTCTCAGCTTCAATACACACATTCATTGTTATCTTACATTTATTCTCGGATTAAATAAATTATTAAAACAAATTTTGTTTAAACTACAGTCGAACGGTTTTATCAGCTCTTTAATAATTGTCTAATGGAATGGGGGAAAACTAGCGCTTGATTTATGACTGGTTGGTTTTCTGTGTCAATATTATTATGCTGAGTAATTTACTAACTACGGTGGTATGTTTCTCAATTTCTCTAGATTATTTGATGAAGGCTTTGTTGTCCAACACGTTTAAGCAGTTCCGATTTATTCTCTGGCGATTTCTTTTGGTTCATCACCCTGTAGCAGAATCAAGCTTTCACTCGTGGTTGGGGTGTCCAATAGCGGCAGGTTTTCCACTTCACCTGAAAATTATAAATTCATAGGACGAGGTAGACTGACGATCTGAAGAAGACAGCAGGAAACCGGATTCAGAGCGTACAGGATTGGTAGGTGTGATGTCAATTGAAGGAGGCCTTTGTCAAGCAGTGGATAGAAAAAGCCAACAGCTGATGGATGGATGGATGATCGGTATTAATATTATTCTGTGGTATGCTTTGCAAAAATAATTAACTTCGGCGGAGCCAGTGGATTCGCTATTGGATTGTATTTTTGTAGAAATTTGAGCGAAAAACCTAGTCCCAGAATTTGAATGTTCGGGTTTTCTAACCTGAAAATCTTAATAGCATGGAGTTTTGATTTATGCCCCATGAATAGTAAGGTAACCCCTATGACATGGACGTATAAAATTTCTGGTGAGAAGTAAGAGTACCTACATCTCTACTTACTTCGGGAAACACAAACAAGATGTTATGAATGTATTTATGTCAAAGTCTACCTACTGTGATAAATACGAATTAACCTGTACACAGAAGTTTGTAAAACAATTTAAGTCTTTAACACTAAACACTTTAGATTAAATTTCTTATATCATTTATTTCATTAAATTTTTTGGAATATGGCTAACTAGACTGACTCTCAAATACCTACATATAAGCAAATCTAAAATTCTATGCTATAACACAGAAGCTCGACAATTGGTAGCTTGCCAAGTTAGCCCAAAACTTTACTTTCTATCATGTATAACACTTTTAGAATCCGTGCCTTTCATCGACATTCTTTTAATTAAACGTCAATCTTCCTTCGTCAGAAAGAATGTTCTAAGAAATAAATTAAAACTAAATTATTGAATTCTCCGCACTGTAGCAACCTCGTAGAGTTCACCCTGAGCTTACTCAGTCATGAGATGAGGCCTAGCCCTGCAGTTAATTAATGGATTACAGTTAATTGACTACTGACTATCTCAGTCAATGCAATTGGTGAACGAATCTATTCTGAGGAATTCTGCAATCCCATAATGCATAATCAAAGCCGAGAAAAAATCAAAATGAGGCTATTATCTTTTGTGTACCTTTATCATAGATTTAATCCAAACAAATATTCAATGTAACAGGTGACAAATAACATGCCATCGTATAAAGGTAACTGTATTTAATATGTCGTGTGTCAAATCAATGGTAGTGTGTGTAATGTTTTCCTTAATTTAATTGTGTATGTATCACTGCCACTTACCAATCCTCACTGTAAAGTTCATTGACTCTGTCTCATCTAACATAGAGAACACGTTTTCTACAGGAATGTATACGTTTTGTGTGTGTTCCAAGAAATCTGCATCCGCCTCACATTTGCAGGGTCGTCTGAAACGTGAATAGAAATACATAAGTAACAAAGTTCATAGATCTATTATATATAGATCAGTTCGTAATAGCTATGATAACTTATCGGACTGCGGGCGTCCCCTAGTATATAAATCTTTTTGACTGCAAGCTACAATAATTATCAATTATTAATTATTATGTATAAATAATACTTCAGTTTTTAAATTGTTTCGTTCAAGCCGCGTATGTTACGCGTAGCTACTCTGAGGACTAAGATGGATGTTTCTTGGTAACTGGCAACCAAACCTTTCAATCCGAAATATACTCGTAATTACGAATCCATCCAAAGCATCGAACCCAGGTTCGATAACCCACACATCATCAATCCAGATCATCCACCAGACCATCACCATCGCGCCACGACTTGTTCATTACTTTCCCTCCCAACTAAAAGCACCTGAACACTGGACATCACGTCCATCGCATACCTACTGGTAAGACATTATTGACTGAAGTTCTGGAAATTTCTCGACAACCGAAGGGTTGACCTCTATTGTTTATTAAACTACACATAAAATAGGGTCCCGTTTCACCCTTTGGATACGGAACCTTAAAAAGTATATAATTATTTAATTATTATAAAATAAAGCGTTTCAATGGATGGAATGAGATCTTACCTATATACAATTCTTTTGCTTGGCATATTCGGTAAAAACAAATCAACTTCAAAATAAAACTTTTCTGCTTGCTCATCATTTACGAGAACGGTCCACATCATTCTTCCTAAAAATTGGAAGAAGGAGAAGAATTAGAAGGCCCAATTATTTTTAGTAAATCTTTTGATAGGTTCAGATAATAATTAATTATTAATTATTAATGAATTATTCTGGATGCCTCACCTCCTCTCTTATCGTAAATCTGGTAAACGTTGAATATTTTCTCATAGCATTTCAGCAGGAAGTAATTGAGGACCGGCTCTGTCCTCTTGGGGTCCCACTTGTCCTTGACTGTGATGAAAGGCAGCTCAGTCACCCTTTGCTTGTGCTCCTTGAAACAATGGTCCATCCACTCCCCTGCTCGGCCCTCCCACGTACATTCACCTGAAAAAGTTAAATCGATGTGCTACCAATGATTTCCAAGTTGCTAAAATTGACATGTTTTTATAGATAAGATAGGAAACAAGCATAAAAGACCACCAATCCGCTGCTGGTTTTCGCTGGTTTCGCTGCTTATCGCATTTATAAAACTAGTGAGAATTTAAAAGTGGGCGCTAATTGCTATATAGTATTGCCATCAATCATTGGAGTACCATTCATACCACTTTTATATGTTGTGTTGGAAATAACAAAGGTTTACTGCATGAAATTTTATTGTACTTGTTATTAAGTAGTAGAAATATGATGATGATATGACACTAGATGATGACCATGGGAATGTTAAAATTACATTTCCTTAAATACACCGCCGATATTTAATTTGTGGCTACTGCGATCGGAGTGGGCTTTTAATTTGATGTTTAAGCCTGGGAATACACGTCCGATTTTTCTCTCCGATAGTCGGATCCGATAGTCTGATCAGACAATCTGAAGGCACTTGTTTGGTATTTGTGCGAAATGTATATTGACATAGAATATGCCAACAAGATGAATCGATATTTTACTTAGATAAATATACATATATTGTTACAGTTGTCAATAATGCTTCAATCTACCCCTTTTCCGCTAAGTAAGTATGTCTTTTGTGTATTTTAATCATCTTCGCCGGTATTAATTTTATCAGGCATGATAAACATTACATGCATGATAAGCATTACATTTTTAACCTCTTGTATAGTCCGGCGGATCCATTCCTCCCTTTATCATTAGAGGATGCGCTTAGATATTTTATAAATTACTATCTGTCACCACATAATGATAATCGTTAAATCTAGGTAATATGCCATAATCCAAAATCCGATTGCACTGAAATTTGGTACAATCATGAATAGAATCCATGGTGTTATAATTTATTTTTATCGTTGAAAGGTATCCTTTGTATAGGTACAGAATGCCAATTCGTATGATAATATTTTTCCTTTCAAAATTTTCAATCCCACGTGTGCAAAGCCGCGGGCGGCCATTAGCCTATTTTATTTATAGGTACAATGTGATAATAATACAAGGGTATTTAAGTTATTAGTATTAAAAATATCTCTAACGAGCCCGCGTCTTTACATTGAATGAATCTTGAAAATAACTATCAGGGGATCGAAGTCGATAAGTACCTACTTAATCATGAAATTCGATGGAATCAAAACTACCTACCGAAGCGATTTTAATGAAACTTGGTGCAAACATGCACTACATTCCTTCCTTATTGTTTAGACATGAAAACCTGTTGACGCATTTTGACCAAAATAATACTATAACTATTTTGAGTTAACATTGTAGGTATTCCCGGAAAATAATGAGGGTTCCTTGGAACATGGGATAGAAGTTTGAATATTCTTAAATTTCAACAGTATTTCTTCATATTTGCAACAAATGTTGAATGAGTTACTAACAATATGTGGTCTAAACGTAACAGGCGGTGAGCCTACCACCGGCCACAAATACAGACTCCGAGCTGCTGACGGGCATTTTAAGTTAGAAAAACCCAATAGTTGTTGCCCGACCTGGGTATCGAACCCAGGACCCCCAGCTTAGCAGTCGCGCTTGCGACCACCAGACAAACGCAGTAATCATAATAAAATAAACATACCATAAACTCTAGCCATAAAACAGTTGATGATTCGGTACTGGCAGTGAGGCGTGTGCTTCTCTAGCGAGGCCTGAGTTGCATGCTTGGGACAGCCGGTGTTGGTGCAGGGAAACAGGACCTTGTTGGCGAGCGATTCGAGTACCATCGGCCGGATCAGCGCGAACTCTTTCTGCAAAAGATATTGGACACTACATCGATACACAGTTAGGCCATACACAAACAAAATTTAGCTCCATTTAATGGGAATAGTGTCAAGGCAATACGCCATCGGTATGTTATAATCGCGGTAAAAAATTATCAATACTTAACTGTTTGGGTGACAAGATATTTGTTTGCTATGGCCTTGTCCATGCCGTTTAGTAAGTTATAATGTCTTTGATTAAACATAACATGGCAGCGGCAACAGTCAGCTATCGAATTCTCTCACTCGAGGAGTGTAGTATCCTATCCAAGCACACACGTTTCTGTTATGTGCGAATTTAGAAGTACATGGTAAAAAGGTTTCCATAATGTTCTCGAAGGCATGTGAAGTCTACCAATCCACACTTGTCCAGCCGTGGTGGACTATGGCCAAACCCCTCCGATTCCGAGAGGAGACCATATTAACAGCTTCGAATGACTGTTACAGACAAATTAAATTAACACTATCCGATTAAATTAATGTTCTGGTAATGCTTATCACAGATGTCATTCCATTCATGTCAAGCAATTTTGTTTCGGTTGAAAAGGTGTGGTTTCCGGTTATACCTTTCTAGACGCCTCTAACTTAGTATACGGACTGGTACGAAAGTGTAGCTCTGAATTTGAATGCGCAGAAGTTAAAATTTAAGGTATCGTATTCCGCGGGGCCCGGGTTGTATATTTGCACTGCTTGTTTGCCGCGCTGGTTGTTTCACCAGCTGTATTATGTTCTCAGATTCCTCCGAATTTCGTTCAGAGTTACACTTCCGTGCCGATGTTTATACACAAGGGTAGCAGCGCATCTTTGACCTAACAGAACGACACTAACAGACACTTACGAGTCTTCGTAGTCGAGTTTAAGCTATTTCATAGTTATTACGGGCGACGGCATGAGCGGTGGGTTTGTAATCTTTTTTGTAATCATCTATGGATATATCCATAGAAACAGTGATGGAGCTCGTTTACTACTCTTTGAATAGTAAAAGAAGCCTTTCTTTTTGTATGCCTATACAAGAACATACTTGGCAAACATGACACTGGTAGCTCTTCTCGAAGCACGGGCCGCAGATGCTGTGTCCATCCACGCAGAGGTGTATGGGCGGCTTCATATACTTTCTACACTTGGTACATGTCAGCTCCTTGATGAGGCTCCCGTAGTGGTCCGTCTCGAGGAGCGTACTCAGCACCACTGCAATAGAAGATGCGTTGAATAATAAAATAATTAATATAGCGATCACGCACTCTTATAGTGGCTTCACAGGGTCCCAGATTATCACGAACGGCCGATGACGCCGACTGCTGGACGCACCACTAGGAACATTTTTTTCCTCTGGCTTTCATATACGACGATATCCTCTCGCGGTATTGCGCGAGAACCCGCGTCCGTCCGCAATATCGTAGGGATGGCACGAACTTATCATGACTTAACAAACGATTAAAAGAAAGTAGTGAAAATATTCAAATGAAGTGATATGTTCGTATCAGCCCTAATAAAGAGCTACCACATAGTAAAAAAAAAAAATTTCTATAAAATACCTACCTACATACAATAGAATGGAATATTTGTTTTGAAAGTTTATATTTGTGCCTTTTGAATTTTTTAACAATAATTTACTTCGCAGTGTTATGATATACGAGTACGGACCAACACTCAACATACTCGTAAAACTGTTGGTTAAATAACAGGGCCGGGCATAAAGTTTCTTGGTCCACGAGTAGCCAGAAGCGAAGTTTCTTAAACCCCACGGTACATACCCACATCAAAGCACAACCCAGAATTTGCTTGTATAGCTGACGTGCAGTATTAGATTGCAGATAAAATGTCAAACGCCCAAAACCTGGATTTGAGTGTCAAATAAACAACTGCCCCGACCGGGTATCGAACCCGGTTCCCACACGAGTCAGTGAATAATAACTCAATGCTTGACAACTTATTAGAATGTATATTTTTTTGGGTTTTTACTTCTTTGTCTCAGCATTTCTATATAGGTACTACACCTATATAGTACCTACATAGAGTTTTGTTACCCGGAATATACAAGGTTCCTATAGGATAGATGTCAGATTTCTACCGAGGTATTATAAAGTAGGTATATAATGATTCTAGGATGATGCTATAAAACAATTTTCAGCGTCTATTTAGCCCTAAACAAAAAATTCGTGGAAAAAAATACTTTTATTAAATTAATTTAAAATGAAGTTAAGTTTGAAACATCTTAAAATTGGGTCATTAATGTTAAAATAGTTTTAAATCAAATAATTTAAATAGCAATTAAACAACAATTTTGAAATAAATTAGTTTAATACAACTCCAAATATATTTTCAAATGTCGAGGCAAGACTATGAATATTGATACGAATACAGATGCTCCGAATTTAGAACTAGCCAAAACATCCGCTGAAATGTAATGAATACAAAATACTGAACAAAATTACGAAATGTGCAATTAATAATAACATTGTTAGTGCTATGCATAATACATTACGCATTCAAATTAGTATCGACTGTCCACATAACGATATTATTAATCCGGAATGAATAATAAACCATAATGAACCGAATTCCGGTTGAAAACACTGAGTAATTTCAAAATCTCATGACTAATACTTCACAGTAGACTAACTTTTTCGTCCCGTCGCCGACTCAGCGGAAGCCATTCTTTAAATACACTCGGTTACGTTAACGTTACACACTATTGGAGACACTTTTACACTTGTAAACACTTTTGGATGTATACGAGGTGTGTAGCGATCGCACGGTAATCGTTCAGCCATTTTGGTGATAAGGCGAGTGTGATACGACGGCTGCAGCGAGATTGTGGTTAGTCGTTGGCGACACTGTCCGGTCTATAATTACTTGTAGTGCGGCAAGGTCGAACTACGATCGGTCTACTACTCTTGACCAGACTAGCCAATTGCGTTAGTACGCCCTTCGTTCGCCGTGACTATTTTCACGTGTTTTCACGAAGTGTAAAGAACTGTAAATCGATAAACACCATAACAACAGACTATAACAACATTATCGGTAACAGAGCTTCTAAGTAAAGAAAATCTTTATCTTAATTTATTTCAGGTATTATTTATTAAAACTGTTACGTGAACGCGACTGAATCTTGAACTTAATACTCCACTACTGCAGTATAAAACGTTTGCCCTTCATTGCATATTTGTATTGAGAACCATTATTTAAAATAGATTTTAATCAATAACACTACAAATATAGGTATAAGTATTTACTTTCATGACGAACATATTTTTGAAAACTGTTCAATGGCTGACAACTTACTCTAAAACGTGATTAAAAGTTACAACATTTCAGTAATTTCACAAAATATTTGAATTTCCACGAAATTCTGGATTTTTCTTTCATTATAATAGAGCCTGAAGGAGATCAACAAAATAAAGCTGTGTTTTCTCTATAGACAAAGATGAATTAATTAAAAATAACGTATTCAAACACTTCTTTAATTATTGACAACTTACTTTAAAAAGTATTCAAAAGTCGCAAAATGTCAGAAATGTTTATTAACTGTATGAATTTCCACGAAATTATTTTCTTTTACGCTACGATGTTCGCGCTACGACCGTTGTTTCGTTTACCGCTCATTGGGAAGACCGAGGCTTGGGGCGCAAAGAATAAACAACATGATATAAATCAGAACTAACTAAAAGATACATTTAATTTCATTTTAACATTATAAGTTTTAATTAAACTATATTTTTTTTTAAATATTGTTTATATGAACTTACTTTCTAAATTAGCTTGCATTGTGTTAGAAAAGCTTTATTAAGAACACATCTTTGGCTAACTAAATGTTAAGGTATGCCTTATTATTATGCCTTTTATCTACTTATATCGGCTTCCGTCGATTGTGACTAACATTGGTGCGAAAATGCTGCATTGAATTTACGTATTGGTTAATCAAAAAATTGATTAGTTATTAGTATCTTATCATTCTGCGTCAGATGCGCCATAGATAAACGAGTAAGTGTTAGCAACGTACCTAATATCTGATATGAAATAAGTGTAGGGTATCCTTGGGCAGTTCTAGTATAATCTATAGGTAATTCAATTACCCCCTGTTTATTAAGCAATTTATAACGCTTGCATTGAATTGAATTTATGAAATGGTAACTGTACTCGTAATACAAATTGTAAATGTTTTTAATTTGTCAATCAAATCTGGTTTTAACCGGTTATAAGTTTTGACTATAATTTATAATAAAATTTAAAACAACATAACATAACATCACGCCTGTCTTTCCCCCAAGGGGGACACAGAGGTTTTCACCAGTTATGTTTAGGTCCCATGTAGGTTATGTTGGTGAGCCTATTGCCATACACCGGGCTGCTGAGTGCGGCCCCTTTTCGTATAGATTTGACTGCATTTTTTGTTTTAATTTAATTTTAATTCCTTTTTTTCATTTATTTTTGTAATGCAGCTCTTACGAAATAAATAAATTTTCTTTCTTTCTTTCTTTCAAAAGTTAGTAAAACCAGATAATTGTTGCCCGACCTGAGGATCGGACCCAGAATCTATATATTAGTAGCATCTATGAAGAGTAATAGTGTCTGCCTCCTGTAGTGCCGATGTATACATATCATTCATAGCTCCCACAATGTTCGGGTGGTATTTAAAAGTAAAATAAAAAAGATGATATAGCTTTAAACTGAAATGTCTGACCTATTCTGGTTCGAAACATATAGAAAGGTACAGGTTCTGCCACAGACATTATCTCAGTGCAGAGATTAAATTGTTTGTGCTTTTCAAATTATTAAATCTGCATTTTGTAATGTTCCAACACATTGCAAAATTCAATTTAGGAGTGTAAAAATAAGCGTTGCATAATTTACCCATAAGCGAGATATATTGAAGTATCAGGGTCTGCATACACGTCGACCGTCTATTCTATACAAATACACTTGACACTTTGTAATTAATTTCACGTATTGATAAATAATAATTATGTTTGTCAAGCGCACCTGTTCCCGCGGTTCTCGACAGCTGTCGTACACACAAACGATGCCAAGTCTAGACAATGGTTAAACGTTTGCTGATACGAATTGTCTTGTTGTAATAGCTGATAGAACCTGTAAACAGGGCCTCATCATGTGGGAGACACCATTCCGCATAATACACAAAAAATAATGGCCAGTTGCAGTACCTACATGGTAACATAAATAAATCAATGTGAGTATCAAAAAACCAACTTCAGTACTAAAAAATAAGAAAAAAAAATGGTCCATCAAACACAAAGAGAATCAACAAAATTGATTCATTATTGGCGGAGAAATCGCGCAAGATACATACAAAACTAAAAAATAATTACGACGGGCCCGTTGGTGCATCGTCTGTTGCGCCAGGGGTCGTGGGTTCGAATCCCACTCAGGACAAATATTCGTATGGCGAACACTTGTATTTGTTCTGTTTCTGGATGTTAATATTATCTATTTAAGTATGTATTTAAAAATATCTATGTATCTCGTATATCAGTCTCTGACACCCATATCACAGGCTCGCGCCTACTTTGGGGTCAGATGGCCGTGTGTGAGAATGTCCAAGATATTTATTTATTTATTTATTTAATTAAAACATAAAGTCGAAAACGAAAAGTCGGTTAAAAGGGAGAAGAACTAGGTTGTTGGAACACTACACGACATGATGGGTTTTCAAATAAGGAGATTTCTTGCCATATCAATGACATAATTAATATAAAGACATACTCGTACTATTTATTTATTGGCATGCAGATTATACCGCGACTATTTCTTTGGTACTATCAAATTTCAATACCGTTTATTAGTTTGACCTACCAATATTTATCTACATTGACGAAAAATATCTCTTATTTCTGACACGGGGATGAATTTACTAACGGAATAATGGCGAGTGCCCTTGACCACTGAAGTTCTTACACGTAATACATAATGCTATATCGAGCAAGTGGTGAAGCCTGATAGGTTATTGTGAAGGTAAATGTCGTGTTACTAGGGTAACATATTATTCTGCTATTGTAACTATGACAGCAATAGAAGGTTCTTATATTACTCAGTTTTGAATATATTGCAGCCAGCTAATAAAAGAGTGTTTTCATTAAAAATAATAATGCCAAATAGGCATAAAAATAAATGTTAAGAAATAAGCAATAAGTAAGCTTTTTAATGAGTTGTTTGAAAATACTCGTAATATGCATATATAACATTTTAAGCAATGTGTTTTCAATAGATACATTACACACATCAGCTCACCAACAATTGTTAAGAAATATGAATTTAAATAAGCTAAAAGCATAATAATTATCTTGGTAAGTACTAATAAAATTTATACTTTTTCTTTTTAGGTCACATAAATACAACAATAAAAGAAAGTTGTAAACTTAATGTTTTAATTAAGTAAGGTACTTACAAGAGTTCATTGATAATAATATAATGCATTCAAAATGTATAATAAGTGCAACATAATACAAGTGACTTTTGGTGGCTTGAGAACATTCGACACTGGGTTGGCCATTGACCCCTTCATAAATCCGCATCTGGATTAAAACAGCGTGGTTGAGGTGTATATGCGCTGCGGGAAAGACCCATACCAACTATTATGTATTCTGTGCCCATACCCAAGTGTTGTGGGACGTCCATAGTTTAGCTTTTTAATACAATTGACTATATAACTTATAAAGAATTCATTTTATCGACATAATATGTTATTTTCTACATATCTACCTTAGGCCTCGGACCAGATTATTACGGTAGGAGTTCCAACTTCAAATAGTTCGGACCTACAAACATTGCAGATGTGTCCAATCAATTTTTTCCGTACCAAAGAAAAAAGAATTTGAATGAATACTCAGAAACATATCGCGTGGGTACACGTTTCGTATTTCTAGTTGAAACTATCTAGTGAAAACGATCTGATGAAAATTGTAAAAATTTCCATGTGCTAAAATGGAAGTCGACAAGTAAAATGGACTGCAAAGTGTGTCACGCCTTAAGTTCATATTATCTACTTTGAAGGTCGTCCGATTCAAATTTCATGAAAAAGTTCGATCCCTTAGAGTGGTAAACAAGTATGATAAGGATAACAATGTTTGTAATAGATATTTTATTTGCCTGATAGGTAGCGTCGGTGTACAATAAAATACTAACACTGAAAAGTTACATGTAATATAACGATAATAAAATATCAAAAAACCGATTTCGGAACAAAAAAGTGAGAAATAATAGTAAATTCGTTTGAAAGCACAGCCCACAGGCACTGCCGAGGGAGTCGAGAGCATACAGCACGCTGCTCCAATGTGGATTGATTCGTTTATTCACATAACATTTTGAAGTCAGGCCGACTTTCAAGTTGATATGAAATTAACTACCGGCCTGACTGATAGCCCTAATATCCCTAATATAAGCAAATAATATAAACAAACAATATAAGCCAATATCCCTCGCATTTTGTTCAATCCCTCCGGCATTGGTACATATTGATACAAGTTACAGGACATGACAAAAGAGATTCAAATCGCAAGCAAATATAATATACGACACCCAATTCACTTGTTAATAATAGTATACACTTGTTAATAATAATTCCAGCTACAAACGGCCTACATACTACATAGAAACATTAACACGGCTATACATCGGTTAAACATAAAGCCGATAGTGCCCTTAAAGGCACGGAATGAAATTCACTATGTTATGAAGTCCTTTCCACCCTTTCAAATAAACAATCGACGTGGTGTTTCTGATTGGTCGATGAATAAGATTGGTGCTCACACAGCGTCTATTATCGCAACCATCCTTTATCACTGTATATAAAAAACTTATGTTTGATATTCAAATAGAGTTATTATATTCGAGAGATAAAACCCGACGGCGGTCGTTATAGTGAATTGTTTTTATATTATTCTGAAATATGTACAGATAAGCCTAATTGTTTACATGGATGGAATTAAATATTAATTTTCTATTCAAAACTGAACTATGGTCATTTTATTTAATTGTACGGGTACCTTGCTTGTCCATTCTCACAGGCGCAACACAGGGCAGCTCGATCCGAATAGTGCTGTAAGTTAAAAATAACTTAGTATACGGAATTGGAAATACATTTAAGGATAAATGTTCGCGATACTGCGACATTTCTGTAATTAGAAATGGTGTCGACCGTTTATCTTGTGCAAGTTAACAATGTAAACACTACTGTGACAATTGACATATTTCCTCCATATTTCATAACAATACGATGATTTTAGATAAGGCTTTATCTATAACTATCTATACTCGGTTTTTTCAGACTTGTCCATTTTAGTAAACAATCTAACAGTGTCTTTTTATGTAAGTACCTAATTAGTGATTTAAAAATAATATGGACATAAAATTAAAAGGATTACAAAATAAAGAGTAATTTAACGCAAAAACTTGTATATATGTACTAATAATTATTTTCTTAAACCAATATTATAGTAAACAGTAGTGCCAAGATTGTTTACAAATAAGATAACTAAGAGAAACGGACTTTATACGATAAGTACGCTACCCCGACCCCGAATAACAAATCAATTAATTCTCAATGATAACCTGTATAACGACCACCTTTGACAAAAGGCACAGTAGGTATATACAGTAAGTGATTTTCTGTCCCGTGGGAGACATAACCTACATTATGTAGTAGGCTACATACGAGTAGGTACGTAGGGCTGACACTAGTTCCACTAGTATATAATAGGTAGTAATTCTTTATAATGAAAAAGAACAAAAGGTTAAATTAAGGTTAATGTTTCGTGTAGGTAAGTCCACCGTAAGAAAAAAAAGTGTATCGTAAAGAAAGATAACTCCGTGTTGCAGAGGATTTTAGAATAGAATAGAATAGAATAGAATAGAATAGAATAGAATAGAATATAGTTTATTTGTCAGAGTACACAAGTTACAGATTAATAAATACAATATACAAATCATTAAAACAAATAGGACGTAACTTAGTGGTACTGCTAACAAATAGGATCCTGCTCAGCATGTGCTGGAAGTTCGAGAACGACCAGCGCTGGTCTTCCGCAGGATCCCTTGATTGGAGTGACATCACGGAGGCCACGCGTGTACAACAAATGTATCTTTTTTTAAAAATATATTTTATAAAACACTTAAAACTAATAACCATAATATAAACCCCACCCTTTAATAAACATAAAGTGCTAAAATTACTAAAAGTTAATATATTCTGACTTAAAAAAAATAAAAATAAAAAGTAAAGAAAAGTAGATTAAAAACCAATTTTTATGCATTTGCCTGTAATAATTTTGTTTAGATGTTTGTATTTATATCAGATTCAATCTAGTGTTTCATTTTCATGTATCTGTAAATTTAAAATTATTCAATTTAATGCATCTTTCATAAGCTTTAATTTCACTTTCACATAAAATAGTTAATAGGTGCTTAAGACATTACAGACTTGCAGATTGTTATATGACATGCACTGAGATTTATTTGAACAAGAATTAATTATAAAAATAATTGAAATAATTGAAATCACAGTGGGCACAACAATTTATGTCAAGTCATCGGTATTCATCTGATATTTAAGTAATCTTATATTATTATATGTATATTTAGGTATATATAACTTTTAAAACAACAAAATAGGAACACTTTTTATAAAATATTACACTTTTACATGCTTATACTATCTAATGAAAATCGGTATAATATTAATAATAGATTAATTAAGTCCTTCAAATAGTATCCTCTCCAAAAATACGTTTGATATCCTGGACTGAACGAATGGGATGTGCCTGCCGACCTTCCCCTTGACGCACATAAATACAGCCCCTCTTTGTCCACGAGAAACGCCACTGCCTTTTAGTGCATTCCATTCTTACCCGATAGAAAAGTTCACGATTGGACTTGGTGAGCCGCTCGTTAAGATACAAACGCCGAGGCTGACACGCCAGGCCGATGTCAGCGGTGTTGAGGTTTCGGCGCGCGCGCGCGGCGCGCAGCAGCTGGTCCCGGAGGTCGCGGCGCGCCAGGCGCACCACGACGCGGCGCGGCCGCTCGCGCCGCTGCCCTCCGCCGTCGGCGGCTGCCTCGATGACCGGCGCCCCTGCCCGCTCGGCGAAAATTATATCTCGATCCTGCAGGGTGACCCCCAGTTTTGCAGCAACAAGAGTGAGGATGGATAACAGGTTCTCCCCTTTCTCCTCCGGTAATTGTTCTATATTTAGGTCAGTCTGCAGCGCCTCCTGATCACGTCGATTCAAATCAAGTTTTAACTGTGTGATGGTCTGCTGCAACTCCTCAACTTGGTTATTTTCGGGCGTCACCTGTATCGGCTGTATCCTCTCGAGTGCTTCGAGTCTCCTCTCGAATCCGTCCATCCTTGTGGCCATGCTAGCTATGGACGCGCGCAGCTCGGCGCGAAACTCGCGTTGCTCGGCCATATACTCCGCCAGCTCCCTGCGTAAGCCGCGGTCACTAATATCGGGGTCTCCGAGCGAGGGTGTGGAGGGAGTACGACTCTCAGTAGAAGGTGCCAAAAGATGAGGTACGCAGCTGCCTTTCACGGGTTTGGCACCACTATCACCTCTACGTTGCTTCCTCGTACAATCCTTGCAGACCCAGTCATTAGGTGGGCTTGATTGATTGGGGATTCCAGCACAATCCTTGTGATATCTTTTCGAACAAGACATGCACGACGCCACTCCATTCGGCGAGAGAAAGCGCCCACAAGTTGTACATTTAGCCATACTGGTTTAAATTTACAAATTTACTTTTTCTTCTGATAAATGTTATTAAATAGATATTATAATTCAGCTACTCGTCACTAGATGGCACTGATAGCACCACATAAAACTTGTTATAACTACCTACTAACCAAGTATTATTTTATTTCTTACAAAATTACCCACTGTAATTTATTGAATAGTCTATGTTCTTTGCCTGATCAGTATTTAATACTGAGATAACACATAATCCCGGGGACCAATATACTTGCACTCACTCACTCGGGTAGCGATGATATTAAAGCACTTGATAATAAAACAGTCACAGTGAAAAAAGGTGGTTTAATATTTTTACGGATAAGAAGTTACGCGAGCGTATAGTGATGCGAGACAGTCCGTGACGTCATTTTGAGGCATCCAAAAACACTACAATAACAATATTTATTTTGAATGAAAGTATCAATGCGGTATCGGCAACTGCATAGCCCTGAAAGGCCGCCTTATAACATAAAGAAGTCTTTGCTTCTGCTCTTTGAAGAATCTTGTGCGTTCTTTTCGCTGGCTACATGCTACACATGGCTCTGACATCGGCGCGGGCGGCGCACGGCACGCACACAAACAAGCCTTGGTTGGTACCTATATTTGAAAAATGGCCTACTATTCTTTATGTGCGTGGCAAAAGGCGAACGAAGAAGGTACATTTGAATTAAAAAAAATATTTAAAAAAATTAACTTTCCAGCGGTCAATATGAAGCCCTCATAGCCCAATGGTTCGCGTCGATCATAATGTGCTCAACCGAGTTAAGCAACATATTGCACGATAGGCATATTGATGGGTGACCGCTGGTGGAAATTCATGAGCGATTCTGTGCTTCGGAGGGCACATTAAGCTAGCTGTCCCATTTGTTTTCGATTGTAAAACAATCGCTAAGACTTCAGAATATTCGGAACCTGGAATGGTCACTAACCCCTCAATCAATCCGCATTTGAGCAGCGTGGTGGAGTATGCTTTAGACCTCCCTCAGCTGTGTGTGTTAGCTTAACCATTTTATTGTCAAATAAAAAAAAATTCGCGAGTGATTGCCCCATGTAGGATTCCGGCTAAATCCTATAATCTATACTAATATTATAAAGAGGAAAGATTTGATTGTTTGTTTGTTTGTTTGCATCGAATAGGCTTCAAAACTACTGAACCGATTTGAAAAATTCTTTCACTGTTCTAAAGCTACACTATCCCCGGGTGACATAGGCTAAATTTTATTTTGGAAAAAAATAGGGTTCCGTAAGATATTTGGGTTTTTCGGACACAAGGTGTAAAAAATCAACCAGAAAAGTTACTTATTTTGCGTACGCTGCCTAAACTATAAAAGATAGAACCATAAAATGTTCTAATTAATTGTAGATCTTATAAATATCTATAAAAAAGTCCGCGACACACTATACCTATCTATGTCGAGTGAGGCACAACAACCATTTTTTTATCTTGAATTTTTTTTGGACTACATTTACAGTTTATGTAGATAATATTTGGTCTTTGAATGATTAAAATTGGACGTTTGGTTTTGAAGTGTCTATCTGTCTGTCTGTCTGTCTGTTTCGCTTTCACGCCAAAACTACTGAACCGATTTAAATGAAATTTGGTACACAGTCTAGAGCCTGACAAAGGACATAGACACTTTTTAATTGGAAAAAAGTGTTGTAATGGGTTGAAAAGGGAGATGAAAGGTTGTATGAAAGTATTGTCATTTTCAGAACTAGAAGCATAAAACTTAAATTTTAGGCTGTTGATAAGGTATAATCCTTACTAATCCTATCCTACTAATATTATAAAGAGGAAAGTTTTTAAGTATGTATGTATGTATGGATGGATGTGTGTTACTTTTTCACGTAAAAAGTACTGAATGGATTTTAATGAAACTTTACAATTATATAGCTTATACATCAGAATAACACACAGGCTAAAATTTATAAAGATATTGTGTGAATTGTCCAAAATATGACGTTGTGTCAAGTAGGTAAGTAGGAAAAAATCTACCATCTGCGAGCTATTCTGGCGTGCGCTGCCAAAACTACTGGACCGATTTCAAAAATTCTTTCACCATTAGAAAGCTGCATCTTCACTGAGTGACATAGGCTATATAATATTACTAGGCGTTAACGAAACTATTGTTATAATCTATATATGTAAAATAAAGTCGTGTTAAATTTTTATTTTTTTAGTAACCTGACGCAAATATGGTTTATGTGCGTGTATTATAATTTTGATTTTTATATAAAATACCCGTGCGAAGCCGGGGCGGACCATGAAATATAAAGAAAGATAAAAGTAGCTGTCCCTCGACGCGACGAAGACGCTTGGAGCTATAAGGAAAAGGAAATGTTGGAAAATAATAATACTAATTAGTAGCAACAAGTACAATATCTAACAGATTTGCATTGAATTCTTTAACGAATAATTATTTACGTACGCTAGAGTAGACGATATTATGTTATTTTTATGAAATACCAAAACACCAATTTTCAATAGAAATTGGGCACTAAATATTAAATTACTTATTTGTTATGATACAAGCCATAATTTTGCCAACGCTATAATTAAGCTGCTCTTAAATTAAAAAGCTATTGAAATTAGAAAATACTGAGTCTCATCTTTGTCAGGATACAAAACGCGCATAGCTCTAAGTGTTGCTATTTAAAATCTTTGTTGAACGACTGTGTACTTATGGAATGTAAACTTTGTCTGGCATTTTGCTTCACGGCGTGGGATATTGAGAAAGTTTTAATCTATCATTGATTACCATGGCTGCTATGTGACCAAGTTGAGCGGCGAAAGGATGGAATCTGAAGTATAAGGAGCAATATTAGTGGCATAACATAACATAACTTCATGCCTGTATTTCCCCAAAAGGGTAGGCATGATTATTGTAATACCCACATTTCACCGGTTGTGTTTAGGTCAAACGTACCTAATAGGTTGCGATTCACCGGTAACAATTTAAAAATTTGACCTACTAAGGGGAATTTAAAGTAGTAGAACCCAATAATTCTTTGCCTGGCTCAGGAATCGAACCCAGGAACTCGTGCTTTGCAATAATTAGATCAAAAAGTCAAAATCAGTGCCAATTCAAATTCTTGATGATCCGTAGAAAATCTAATATTTAATTAGAACTTAAAGACTCGCGACATGTTAATGACAACAAAAACATAACTGCATTTTTTACTAAGGTACCTAATGCTTAGGAGTAGATAGTTTGTTTTACACTCATGAGTAGGTATTAGGCATTTACAAATTAGGAGATTTGTATGAAAATATGAAAATAAAATTTTTTTTGTTATTTCTTTTTATTTTAAAAGCTTTTATTTAACTTCACTCGTATGTATTCATTCATTCATGTAAGTATGTATGTCCTGGAATCTTGCAATCAATATTTCACCCACTTTCACTGAAGCTATCGAGCTGAAATTTGGCACACATATTAGGTTCCGATGACAATGCATGAAAATAAAAATAAAAGCTTTTTTTTAAAAAAAAAAATTTTTAACGGTATAATTATTAGCTAATCAAAGTCCAACGTACTTTACTACTTTTCCCAAATAATCTAGACAATTTTTCCATTTTGATGGCACCTTTACTGTAGGAGTCTGCCGGACGTAAGGCGATACAGCCAGCGAAAGCTTTTTGTACTGCCTTTCGGGTGTTGAACCATTTCCCACATAAAAAATTGTCTGAATTTTGAAAAAATTTGCAATCTGTTAGGGCAAGGTCCGGTGAGTTACGGTGAGTGACGGAGAGCTTCCAGCTGTAACTGTTTTAGCTTTGCTATGGCCTGTCGTGAAGTATGAGCTGTCGCTAATTATTGTCGTGGAGAAGCAATGAGGAAGTCTTGGTTGTTGAATTGCGAACTTCTCCATCATTGTTTGCAATTCTTGGCAATAGCCGTCTGACGTCACTGTTTTGCCATTCGGTAAGAAGCTGTGGCTACAAGTGCAGCACTGGTACGCCAGACAGTCACCACCATCTTCCTATGAGTAATCTTTTTTTAGCGCACTGATTCCCCCACATCATGTTCTGGTCGTGAATCCACCTAGTCAAAGGGCGCTTTGTGCTCCTTTTTCTGAGCCGTGGTCTTTTTATCACTCTTATAAGACCATGTTTCTTGAATGTGCTGGACAACCGCAAGTAAAACACCCGCCAAGTTTATACCTCTAATCCAGTGGTGGGCAAACTTTTTTAATGGCGGGCCACAATGGTTTAGAAATTCTAGAGGAGGGCCAGAATTATAGAAAAAATGCATTTTGTGTTAAAGCTTTTAATATAATTTTATAAAACACAAATTTTACAAAATACCTTTTACCCTAAAAAATAATACTTAATCAATTTAACTTTTATTCGAAAGCTCTGCCTTGTTAGGCGTGTGAGACTTTTTCTTCTCGACCGTCAAAACGTAATTATAACGGGCATTATACTATCCATGTCGACGGACCCTCGGCGGGCCGGATTAAATACTTTCGCGGGCCGGAGTTGGCCCGCGGGCCGTAGTTTGCCCATCACTGCTCTAATCCATCGTTATTACGCGGGATTATCATTCCGTAGATTTTTAATGTTTTAATTTGGGGAAAGCTCCTGTCCCTTAATTTTATTTTGTTTATCACTATGGAATAAGCTTTAATCTTGTTTATGTACATTAATAATACTTAGCTGTCACCGCGTTCTCGCTGTTTTTGTAGGATTCGCTGTAATATTTTAGTCAACCTTTGTATTCAGAACAAACGGTTTGATTATGTTAAAGAAATCAAAGTTTCAAGTTTATTAAGTTAATCTAACAGGACTTACTGTCACTGTAGTCCCCGTACAATAAAGCATAGGCACCTACGTGGTAACAGCCCAGTGGCTATCGAATTCGCTTCTCACTCGAGCGGTCCGGGTTGAAACTCCAGCGGCGGTGGGTACCAATGACTTTTCTGTTATATATTTAAGAAATTAAATGTCACTTGATATAATGGTGAAGAACACATCGTGAGAAAACTTGCATGCCTGAGAGTTCTTCATAATGTTCTCGAAGGCATGTGAAGTCTGCCAATCCGCACTTGGCCAGCGTGGTGGACTAAGGCCTAAACCCAGCCGATCTGAGAGGAGACCCGTGCCGAACAGTGGGACAAAGAAAGAGTTGTGATGATCATTAGCTACTAAGAAACAGACCAACTAATGTTAACCATCCTCTGCTAACATTAGTAAAACAACCCCATTCCCCATTTGAGTCTTAGTCAAAATCTGTCACAGTTTTCATATGTGGCAGCGGATGGGTGCTACTGCGCACTCATTTGCTATCTAATTTATTTATTTATTTATTTCTAATATGGGAAACTATTGAGAAACAAGATATTCGTTTTCACTTCCTAGATAATAATATATTCAAACAGTACAAACATTTTGTAAACAGCTTTTATTCGGTAATGGTAATTGAGTTTGGATTAAGTCAGCTGTACTTAATTTCTTTAGGTTTTTTGTCTGCTAGACAAACTCGTGCATGGGCGAAAGGCCTGTCTGTCAGCGAAACTAAATATTAATGCAGGCGGTGCTGCCTAGGCTTATTTAAAGTCAACAAAGACTTCTATGTATCTATATATATAAAAGGAGAAGGTGACTGACTGACTGACTGACTGACTGACTGACTGACTGACTGACTGACTGACTGACTGACTGACATATCAACGCAGAGCCTAAACTATAAGGGTTAGAAACTTGAAATTTTGCACAGGGGTTCCTTTTATAACGTAAGGGAGCACTAAGAAAGGATTTTTGAAAATTCACCCCCTAAGGGGGTAAAAAGGGGGTGCAAAATTAGTATGAAACTTTGCCGTTTTTTAAGTTATTCGAATGAAATTCAGTACTTATGAAGGTTTTTCATTGAAAGTTTCGAAAATCATCCCTTAACCCCCTAAGGGGTTAAAAAGGGGGTGCATAGTTGGTATGAAACTTTGCCGTTTTTGAAGTTATTCGAATGAAATTCAGTACCTATGAAGGTTTTTCATTAAAAGCTTCGAAAATCATCCCATAACCCCCTAAGGGGGTAAAAAGGGGGTGCAAAGTTAGTATGAAACTTTGCCGTTTTTCAAGTCAAGTGGGCAACCCGAACGCGGGCCGACGTCGTTAATGGGTCTAATTCTACGCGAGCGAAGCTGCGGGCGTCCACTAGTAATACTATAAAACTCTTTGCAATAAACAAGGTAAAGTTTTTTAATAGACCTAATACATTTTACTAGTTTTAACCTATTGTAGTACTGTGTAATATGCACAGAACATAGAAACTTTGTCGTTTATACGGATTGTATTATTATATTAAGTCTATTTAGAGTTTTCCCGGGGCAGTACCACCGCCACCCAAGTACAATTTATTCACTGTAATAACTGTCTGGTTTCCGGTTTCAAGCAACATAAGCAGAAAAACTAAATCTAAAACTACAACAAATGCAAAAAATCCGGGCCCTGTGATAAGGTGCCCAAGACGCTGGCAGCGTTTCTTGGCTGCATCACTAAACTGATACGATGGGCAAGGATGGCCAGCCCTTTCATTTTCAGTTCATCAAATAGTTTACTTCCCTACGGGTCAAGAGTCTCAACTCCAAAAGCTGTGAAACTATAATTTGAGAGCCTTTGTATTTTTGATGTTTAATTTTTTGTGCAGACCCAGCTGCCGCACCAGCCCCAGCTGCTGAATCATGGATATGTGACGGGGTCATCGTATTCGCAGAAGGAACAAGATACATACCATAAGATATTACAATATTTTATCAATGTCAAATATAAGCGTATTTTGTCTTTTTCACTACTTTTGTGGATGATGATTATTAAGAGTAGCCTATAAAAAATATACACCTTACGCGTACATTATTCAGGCCGTTTTGAATATGAACTAAAATCCTCAAATAGACAAGAGTTTTATCTTAATCCTCGTTGCAGGTGATACGAAGAGAACATTTATTTTTCTGCGGGTGATGTTGTTTTCTGTAGATAACGATGTCTGTAGACTGAACAGTGAAAGATACATTTATTGAATGTGAAGACAGGCAAGAAGCAGGATCAATTATAACCGGTAGAAAACACTTCGCTTCAATTGTGTTGCACTCCAATACAATAAGTAATTATTGGAAAAATAAACGCTGAATGAGGCTGGAATTAACAATATTTATCTGCTTTCTTTTTATCACCGCGACTGCTATTCTCCTGGGTGTGATTCCTGGGTCAGAAAAATGTTATTGGGCTTACTTGTTATTAAATATCCAGTATTGGCTCGGTGGCATTGTGTCAGATCTGGCTCACCACATAATAATATTACATCAGACCTAAACAAAACTAGTGAAAAATGGGTGCAATGCACTCAGACTCAGGCGTAATGTTTTATGTTATCTACTTTTATTTGTTTTAGAAGGACTCGTATTTCGTTGGTTATTTTTGGCCTGCTCTGGTCGTAATGTAATAAGGGCAGAAAATATTTAAAAAACGAACAATAATTGTTATATATTAGATGATGTAGTACACTCAATGCTTATGTAAATATGAAATAGTGCAAACTCGCACGTACGCGAAGCCATAACGACTGCAACACTTTGTCGTGTTCCTTTGGAGCCTAAAATACGCGCTAATTAAAGAGGGCGTAACAGTGCCACGGCACGTTTTAATTAGTCTCAAAAAGAACGTTACGCAAACGCGAATTGCAATATTACGTGTTTGAAGTGGGTACGCAGACCTAGCTTCACGTAAATGAACACATTCTTTGTAGATTTTGTTTCTGCTGCTTAATATTTTCACTCGCGAAATGCTCTTGCTGGCAAGTGCGAAAATCTCTACCGAAGATCTACCGGTTACCGAACCCCGTTTACATAAAACGGTTAACATTTGGGTGCTATGTTACTAAGGGTTGATATTTAACATCGAACTGAAACACAAAGATATCGGCGGCGTAAACCTTATTATTTTGCGACTGAACTAAATCTTGCGGAAAACCTTGTATTACTTTAGTTTTCCGATACTGAATTTTACTGCACTGAAGCAGCATAGCGAAGTTTTTATTAATGTAGGGGTGATAAAAATACACAGTCATATCAGATCAGGCATATTTTTCGTTTATTACCAGTTTGTCGGCGTGAGAGTCTAAGCTAAGTTCAAAGCCGTGTTGGACCTTCTGTAAGTCCGTAGCCTACTACGGACAGACAGAAGGTTCGACATGGCAATAATATAAGAGTTTACTATGAAACCCTAAAAAACATATAAAATCATAGTGTCTTATATCCGCTGTGCCGGAGCATAGAAGCTCTATTTTGACCAAGTCCAATACACCTGCAGTAATTATTTGTGTAGTTCCGAGTATTTGAACCTTAAAACAATTGAAGTAACGTACTATACTAGCAGACCAAGTCTGACAAATATTTGGTACATTCGATGAACCAAATATTTGTACACTCTACTATGAGTACACTCAAGTCGATTGAGGAGTTAGATTTAAACTTTTTTGACAACCTACGACAATTTATATTCTGCCACATTGTGTGCATTTATCGTAAAATTTGTAATCAATAATGCTCGAAATTACTATAATTTGTGTTCAGGACGATATATTTTGGAATAATGTTTACTTAATATAATCTTCATACTTTAGCCTCCTAATATTACGTTGTCTGCTGTCTTCTTTATGTCGGGGGAGGATAACCGTGTTTTGATTTTGTAACGACCTGAATGGCAGATGCCATTTAGCTCTCCATACTAGTCCCTCTTATTTCACCACAATAGATCTAACATAGTTTCCTTAAGTTTACAAAAATTATTTTTCAAATGGCGAACCCCAACTTCGGATGTACCAAATTGATGGCGCAGTCAATCGAAGGTGGTACCCACCTTCATCATCATTATTATCACAACCCATTAAAACGTGTTGGACCTGTGTCCCCGCGAAATCATTCGCATCAATTAATGTCACTGAGTAAACAATATAATATTTGATCCCATTTATTTATCACTTTATCAGTAAATACAAGGTCCGTCGAAAACAGTACAAGGGGTCTAAAATCTAAAAATAGCACCAAACCTAGCCTTGCAGTATCACTTTACATAATTTGAGGTCAATAAATTAAGTGATAACTCGTTATTTATAGTTTTAATAATCGTAGTCTACAAACGAATCTCTAAACACAACTCCTTATCAAATTATACAAATAACAAAGCATTTACACAATGGGTGGAAGCGTAAGGATGGCTGTACATCTGGTACCCTGGAAATCGTCTTTAAATTCTTTATATTTAGTTTAAAAGGGGTGTTTTTACAGGTTTAAAGATCACTTTTGCTGGATATGAAATCAAGATCATAGCATTTTCTAAGCAATTTTAAGCACAGTATTTTTTTATTCATCATTATCGTCCATCCATCAGCCATTTAAAGTCCAATGCTGGACATAGACCTCCCTTAAATGTATTAAGTTTACCCCTTAATACTTAATACTTTACAGATCATGCGCCTTCTGAATGAGCGGTTACCTGCTGATTTTGTCAGTATTATATTAGAATTTATTTATTTATTTAGTTGTTATTTACTAATTTTAACTGGGTGACAAAATATAAAAATAAAATATAATTTATACACTTTGTGATGCTATTAGCAAAGTTATGGCGTGAAGTAAAAAGTACAAGGTAGAAAAATATATTATTTTGTTTTCTTCAAAATCACACTAGTGTGTGTTCTAAATCGTTAAAATTTGATACAGTCTGTGGACACTACCACAAGATATACAATTGGTCCGTGGGGTCCTAACGCTATGAGGCTTTATAAGGAAATAGCAAAAAGGTTAGTCGACATCACAGGAGACCGAAGAGCTGGCAGCTACCTAGGACAGAGAATTAGTATAGCTATTCAAAGGGGGAACGCTGCCAGTATCTTCGGAACCTTGCCTAAAGGGACTCCTTTTAATGATATATTTTAGTAATTTTTTTTTTTTTTTTAGGTTTATTTTTAAGGTTTTTTTAGTTTAGTTTAGTTTTCATTAGTTATGTCAATTGTTAATATTAATCATTTCTATATACTTAATACAATAGATATACAAATTCATATTTAGTAATGCGTTTAGTTTCACTTGTTGCAAAAGTTGATGTTCTTAAAATAATGATTTCTTACCTTATTTATTGTTATTCTATTCTTCTTTCTTCTTCTTTCTAAATTCATTGAAACCATAGACAAAATCCAAGTGAGTTACGAAATCAGCATTGTGCGCATAAGCGATTTTTTGGGTCTATTTGGCGGTAAGATAAGAAGTACCTAAAGCGCACGAGCGGACGCGCCATTTTGTGCTATATGATTGGATTGTCGAGTGGCGTTGGGGCAGCGATTGTGTTGTCACAAAGTGAAGGTACATAATTTAACTTGCCATTATAATACATACATTATATATAATACATACTATAATGGCAAGTTAAATTATAAATATAAGTAATATCTACTTATTATAAATAATATCAGTTATAGATATAAACACATTTAGCATCGTCGATTAGTCTCGTTACGTTACTCAAGCGTGGTTGAATTTATTCCGAGACGTGATCACGAATCGTTTAAATCACATGCGCATTAAATGTGTATGCCCCCTAATGAGGGACTCCCGACATGTTGTTTTGAACTTAAAGTCGTACAGTTGTCATAATTAATTGACACAGGTTATCGAATCTATTTATTTAAAGTCATCGACGGCGTCATACGCTAGACGGATCGGGAGTAACGCGACAGCTCCGTAGTTATAAACATTAAAATGACGACAAAAAATATTCAACTTTGCCTACTCTTGTACGTTGTGTTAGTTTACGTCAGAGTTATCAACTGTGAATCGTTGACATTAAATTCAGTGTTAATGGATATGTGCAGCCGATCGCTATCGTCTTTTATATTTCAAATTTGTACTGGCAACATCACCATCAGCGATCTACCTGAACCCAGATTTGGATCCAAGTTGCGTTCAAAACGGGCAGCCATTTTATTTGCGAAAAGATTTAGACGGCAAATCGTCGATGAGTGCTGCCTTCAACCGTGCACCGTGTCGCAACTTATAGAATACTGCCCTGAAAGTTGGTGAAGGTTATGTGAAAAAGTGATTATGAACACATGACATTATCAGTGAAACATTAAGTTTAGTAAGAAATGTTCTTAAACAATATGGTGAAGTAGAAATGTGACCTCCAAAGATCTCAGTAAATTATTAGTTTTAAATTATATGCCTTAAATTGCTAGTAATGCATATTGTACTCATAGGAATAATAAAATTATATTATTTTTTTGATGACAAACAAATGTATGATCTCAAAGTAAGGGTAAGATTTCCATAGTCTGTTGAAATCAGTTTACTCATCTAAATGTCAAAGTTAACCGATAACCACGAATAGTTATTACTATTATTTTAAACTCTTTAAAAGCTTGTATTTCCTTTTATCCGTGTAATATTTTAATTTTAGGCCAAATATATTATTTACATAAAAAACTACTTTGACCTAAAAGTAATGTTCAGAGTTCAAGTAGTTTTTTTTTTAAATATTTAATTGTATTATTTATAAACTTTTATATGCGCACTAGAATTGCATGTGTGTATGTATGTTAAAATGTTATTATTGTATTGTGCACCCCTACTCTGTTTCTTTTACAAAATTACTGTCAAGAGGTTCTCTATGGTTGTCTGGAAGAGATTGCTTTTTAGTGATAAGACCGCCATTTGTACTACTACCACTCTAATATTATTATTTTTTTTGTACTTGTTGTATGTTGTATCTTTATCCTTTTGGTGTACAATAAAGGAACTTGTCTGTCTGTCTGACCAGAATTTCGCCAATGGTTTGAGATATTTTCTTTATGAACCACACCCGAAGCTAGCTTATTGATATAAGCCAGGCCGCTAGCAGGTAACGCTACAAGCATACATGCATACCAGGAAATCTACAGAATCGATTTTGATAATATCTCCGTACCAACCTACCTACTTTTCCCAGAGTTGAAGAAAGTCCAAAAAGAATGCTCCGATTATTGGGTACTATTTGAGAAATTTGTGCACACAGAAACATACACGTCTATAAAAATTTTGTGTATTCATTTTGAAGCCCATCTAGATTGCACAAAATTATGTGAACACATTTTAGTTAGAATTACATCTACTACCTATATTTTTAAGTCATTTATAAAAACGAATAATTTAGGTACAGGTAAGTAAGTACTTCAGCATCTACATAAATATTTTCATTTAAACCTCGAACTACGCAGAACTAAGTAAGGACTAGCAATACAAGTTTAGCATGAGCCCGCTAAAGACTGAAGTTCCATCCACACCTACCTACTAGATATTTTGGGGTCCTCAATAAAACGATTTGCGCAATTTTGTTCCGTAAACTGTAGAAGAGCTTCACTCAAAGTTTCTTCCAGTAGGGTTCTTCAAAAAAGGCGTAAAAACATCATCATCACTAAGAATCGAATATCCTATTTTTGCACTCCGGTCAGTGGTTTTCTGGCATTATTAATTGGTACAAGCGATTCAATATTTGCTTGTTATTGAGAGAAAACTATTTTATTTTATTTTAATTGAACCAGGTTGTTGACTGATATTTAATAAATAATTGTTTTCTCAAGATTATTGTTGGTGCACCCTGGCGGTAGATGTTGTTTACAGTTTATTTTAAACATATACCTATTCGTAATTACGTGTAGGTGCAGTTGTTTGTTTGTTAATAAAATAGTATAATGTTTTTTACTACCAAAGATCTATTTGCTTGCATGGAATTAGATTTGCGATATCAAATAGTTGGATTAAATGACAAACTGGATAAGTTTTCGCCAAATAGGAGAGGCCTATGTGTGAGCATTGTTTTTAAGGATAAAGGATGAATAGATAAAAGCCTTTTTTGCCATTATTTATCTATCTCTTTTTTTACTTCAATGATTGTAGGCGGTACGAAGTTCATCGGATCATCTATATAGTATCGCTATGAGATGATCCAAAAAAAAAAATTATTCGAAATTCAATACAAATTCTTTATTGGTAATAGGAATACTTGCGATATCTCCTTTTAGTCGTGTTTCATTTATAGGATACAGTCCAAATTTAAAATTATGTAACTACCTCTAACTGGCGGCTACAGCTGTTTACTGTTTTAATATTATACGTAATAGAGATGGCTGCTGAATATGGCATATAAATACATATTCAATTAGAAATTAATTTGAATATTCAATACAGGCCTAAGATTAACTTAAATGATTAACAGGATCTAGATTCTCAAGCCCATATATACCGATGTATATCTCCGTAAGATAGAGTAGAGCTGTAGGTAGGATACAAAATATGCTAAACACATAAACGGCATAGTTACTGAAGTTAGCAGAAATAAATACGAAGGGATACACCCACATGACTGAATAAACTGAATGACCTAGATATAGCTTAATGCTTTAAGCATGAAGTCCGCCTTTTGTACCACAAGCTTTTTGGTATAATAAAGAATAAATAAATAAAATAAATAAAAAATATACGTCATATTTTTAAATTTGACGAATATTTTGTTCCGACTATAAGATTAAGGCAATGACGCTAATGATTGTTAATTTACCTATTAATTAAAACACTATTGGTGCTTAATAATAGTAAATTAATAATAACAGCAAGTTATTCTGATAGTAAAGGAATATGAACGACTTTAAAATAAGCTTGATCTAACATTCAGGAAAATACACTCTTGCTATAATATTCCGGATTCCTTGAGCAAATTTGCAGGATATGTCACGTCGATATGAGATTCCAGTCTCGAAGTCTCAGGAAATATTGAAAATATACAATTTGACGTCCCGCAACGTTTCGACCAAATCAATGATTGCATGTAGATTCGATTCAACGTTGCACTGACTGAAATTGTAGAATCAAGATTTTTTGGATCATACGTGCGTTAAATTTCTCAAAGTGAAACAGATTGATGGATTCTTTAGCGTAGGAACACACAAAATTGCAACCAAATCAATTTCATGAAATCAAACAGTATCTAGGTATCATAGACCAGAAAACCAAAAGCCTTCTAGCAAGCCTTCTATTTTTACAACATTGACTACCTATTTACTCTAATATATATTATCGTTAGGTAGAAAGCCCTCTTTTCCAACGATAGTAGTATAGTAGCTGCAACCCATACACGTCCCACTACTGGGCACGAGTCTCACTCACAGAAACAGCTGCGGGAGGTCTCCTGGTAAAGTACAATTCACTAAGTAGTATAGTGAGTATTCACCATAAATACTAGCTGACCCCGCAAACGTTGTTCTGCCATATGAAATGTCAAAGTGACGCGACGCTTCACGTCAGTGAATGACGGATAAAATTAAAAATACTAAACTACTGTTTAAAAAACATTTTCTAGTGAACCATAAACCATTCTCGAATCCCCTTGAACACACAAAAAAAATTTCATCAACATCTATCCAGCTGTTTAGGAGGAGTTCACTGTCATACACACGTACTACACAAGAAATATATATATTAAGATATAATTATTGAACATCTTCAAAGAGTATTTTCTCAGTATTCTGGATCTAGGTCATGCATTGAACGAAGTCTAATGAAACCTTAATTTGATTTGCGTGCAGTGGACGTCCGATAAAGAGCTTAGTGGGCCCAAAGAGAATTATTTAATCCAAGGTCTGGGGATAAGTCCCACAAAAGTGGAAATAAATCTGCACTTTGTGTATTACTTAATTATTATTGAAGTTTTACTCACACATTCTAAATTAAACTTTCATAGTCAGTAATTATAATCAACTAATTATTAGGAGTATATACTAGGTATCAATTAAGTATACAAGGAAATTTTGAGAAATGAATAAGTAATCATAAAACGACTGTAATCATGACAATTTAACATAATTATACAATTTTATTGTAAAATGCATATGCGATGCGATTATGTAACCACTACTGTAACCCATTTCATCTGTAGGGAAGTTAGTTATATCATACACCAACGGTGACATTCTTGCAGCCCTTTAAATTAGAAAGAAATCAGTAAATAAAAGGCCTTTTAAGTTGTTATAGAACTTAGGCATGAACCACAGAAAAAACGTGTTCCATGGTATATTTAACTCAGTGGTTCCATGTGGTTCCTTAAATCTTCTTTTTAGAAAATCTCATATTGGTTGAGCGATAAATCAGAATCGCTGTGAAATGGCAGACGCTCGATACTGAAACTTCAAATTAAACTTTATTCAATATTCCAGTGAAGCCGTATTATTATGTGCATATTCTAACTACAAAGACTACTTCTTAAAAATCCTTATAACGGATGGTCTCTAGGCTATGCTATGCAAAAGGTTTCCTATAAAAAAATGTTTCATTTTAATGACAAATACCTTTTAAAAGTTAATCTATATAATAAAAATGAATCGCAAAATGTGTTGGTAAGCGCATAACTCAACAACGCCTGGACCAATTTGGCCAATTCTTTTTTTTAAATGTTCGTTGAAGTTCAAGGATGGTTTTTACGGCGAGAAAAATTTGAAAATTCATCCCCTAAGGGGGTAAGACGGGGGTGCAAAGTTAGTATGAAGCTTTGCCGTTTTTGAAGTTAGCGAATGTGTAACGCGAGCGAAGCTGCGGACGTCCACTAGATATAAATATAAAAATAAATATAAGTATGTATAAGTATAAGTACAAGTACAAGTACAAGTACAAGTACAAGTACAAGGACAAGGACAAGGACAAGGACAAGTACAAGTACAAGTACAAGTACAAGTACAAGTACAAGTACAAGTACAAGGACAAGGACAAGGACAAGGACAAGGACAAGGACAAGGACAAGGACAAGGACAAGGACAAGTACAAGTACAAGGACAAGGACAAGGACAAGGACAATTACAAGTACAAGTACAAGTACAAGTACAAGTACAAGGACAAGGACAAGGACAAGGACAAGGACAATTACAAGTACAAGTACAAGTACAAGTACAAGTACAAGGACAAGGACAAGGACAAGGACAAGTACAAGTACAAGTACAAGTACAAGGACAAGGACAAGGACAAGGACAAGTACAAGGACAAGGACAAGGACAAGGACAAGGACAAGTACAAGTACAAGGACAAGTACAAGTACAAGTACAAGGACAAGGACAAGGACAAGGACAAGGACAAGGACAAGTACAAGGACAAGGACAAGGACAAGTACAAGGACAAGGACAAGGACAAGGACAAGGACAAGGACAAGGACAAGGACAAGGACAAGGACAAGGACAAGGACAATTACAAGTACAAGTACAAGTACAAGGACAAGGACAAGGACAAGGACAAGGACAAGGACAAGTACAAGTACAAGTACAAGTACAAGGACAAGGACAAGGACAATTACAAGTACAAGTACAAGTACAAGTACAAGTACAAGGACAAGGACAAGGACAAGGACAAGGACAAGGACAAGTACAAGTACAAGTACAAGTACAAGTACAAGTACAAGTACAAGTACAAGTACAAGGACAAGGACAAGTACAAGTACAAGGACAAGGACAAGGACAAGTACAAGGACAAGGACAAGGACAAGGACAAGTACAAGTACAAGTACAAGTACAAGGACAAGGACAAGGACAAGGACAAGTACAAGTACAAGTACAGGTACAAGTACAAGTACAAGTACAAGTATAAGTATAAGTATAAATATATATACTCTAATATAATAGACTAGCTTTTACCCGGGGCTCCGCCCGCGTGGTCAAAGGGAATTAACAATGACTTGTGTATCATATACGTGATTCAGAACTTGAAAATGAATTTTACTAACGCCATCTATTAATAACATTCGGAACTAAATATCTATCAAATAACAAAACATCGATATCTTCCCATGGGGATGTTTTACTGCGGTAAAAAGTAGCCTACGTCACTCTCCACCCTCCTCACTATGTCGACACACAAAAACAATACCATATACATAATAGCTTCGTTGCGACGTGAAAGCCGGACAAACAAACAAATAAACAAACAAACAAACACACTTTCGCATTTATAATATTAGTATGGATATAAGATAAAGATATAGATATAAATCTAATATATAAAATTTCCATGTCACAATGTGTTGTTTGTTGCAGTACTCCTCCGAAACGGCCTTACCAATTTTTACCGAATTTTATATGCGTATTCAGTAGGTCTGAGAATCGACTAACATCTATTTTTCATCCCCCTAAATGTTAAGGGTAGTCCACCCCAAATTTTTTTTTTAAATTTTTAGATAATTTTTTTTTTATGATACAGCATTAGAAAATACATACAACCCTGAATTTTCAACCCTCTACGATCAACCCCTATTTTTCCATCGCGATTTTTATTTTTAATAATTTCCTACTTTTATTGAACGTTTTCGATTATAAGTAATGGTAGTCGTAGTGGTAGTGGTAGGGGTAGTGGTAGGGGTAGTGGTTGTAGTAGTGGTAGTGGTAGGGGTAGTGGTAGGGGTATTGGTAGGGGTAGTTGTAGTCCACACACTTACATGAAGTTCTCCCAAAATATTCAGTAAAAATTATTTATATGGCAAAACAACGTTTGCCGGGTCAGCTAGTAGATAATATTTTTTAAGCTCCTAATATCCATTATTATAAGAACATGAAAAGATAACTCGCGTATCTGTATGTCATACAGATTGTAGGTTATGTCCTTCAAATATAAGATGTGGAAAGATTTTTTATGGAATTGTATTGAAATTTATGAGTTATGGCCTGTGTTGCGGGTGGTGGTCACACACATGACAGATTAACATCCATGGCCCCGGTTCAATTAATTATTTGAAAATAACAAATATTATAATCCAGTAAAAGAAGATACCCAATAACGCACCAAATGAGTATTGGCAGACTTGATATGTCTTAAAGAACATTGAATGCTGAACAATGAAACAGGCCCAAAGAATTTAGAACATTATTAACTCTGAGGCATGCAGGTTTCCTTCCTTAGGTAAAACGTACGTAAATTAGAATATTCATTGGTGCGTGCCGCTTGGATGGCCTGTGTGAGGCTTGTTCTGTAGCCACTGGGCTGGCTTGGCTGTCTAGGCAAAATTCTGGCTGCATTAAACAAAATTTTAAAAATATTTAACCAATTGATACTCTGTACATACATTTCCCAAAAACAAACAATCGAAAACAGAGGTCAAATAAGATAACATCATTTATGAATTGGAGCATAATATACTATTGATAAAAAAACTTGTGGTTCAAGGTATGTACAAAGTTTATCATATCAAGGTATTTACAGGTAATCAACGAGACAAACAAAGAAATTAAAAAATATTCACTGACACCGTACATGTAGACCCATTCAAAACAATGATAACCTAATAGTACAAATTTTAATGTCTAGTACGGCTTGATAAGGAGCACTGGGGTACTCCTTATCGACCTTTGTTCCGAGAGGCCAGTACTTTAGGTCAGCACCTTTGACTTTTAAGAGAATTTTACTCGATCGGCTTAGTACTTATTAAGGAAAATATTGAATACCATTCAATAATAGTTACCAGAGAACATCTATGAGTGCTCTCAATTTTCTTTGGATTAAACGCCAATAGTTGAAGTTGTTTTTATGATGTACTAGTGGACGCCCGCAGCTTCGCTCGCGTTACACATTCACTTACTTCAAAAACGGCAAAGTTTCATACTAACTTTGCACACCCGTTTTACCCCCTTAGGGGATGAATTTTCAAATTTTTCTCGCCGTAAAAACCATCCTTGAACTTCAACGAACATTTAAAAAAAAAGAATTGGCCAAATTGGTCCAGGCGTTGTTGAGTTATGCGCTTACCAACACATTTTGCGATTCATTTTTATAATATAGATGTACCTACCTATTTTAAAAATACAGTATTAATCAATTAGCAGTATTAATTTCTTGTGTTACATTCATCCACAGTTTACACATACCTTTTAGAAAAGAATAGAATAGGAACTCGTTTAGTTTTCGCCTATAACAACACAAATACTTATTGAAATATTATGGAAATCATATAATGGTTTGTTGTGTGATTGACTTAACCAAGCCAAGCCCTTATCAAACTGATAAGATACCTGTGATCAAGCTGTACCTAGTAAGTCAGGTGAAGCGAGTGATGGCCTCTAATGAATATTTGAAGGTAGTCATGAAAAATATAAATGTATTAAATAAAATTATCAAAAGATATGCGAGTCGTATGATTGACTAAGATTATTGCAAAAACTGTTTATAAATCCGTAAGCTAGTTTCTGAGATTAGCCTATACAAACATTTCTTATTCCTAAGATTTTATAAAAATATGCCATGTAATCATGATAATAATGCAGGTAATAAAATGTAAGATATTGTGAACGAAATAATAAAAGAAATAAATAAAATAAATAATAGAAAAAGCAACCCTACTCAACGTCGACGTTCCAAGTCATAAACGAGGTAAAACTTAGATATGATTACGTTACAATGAAATTATTAAAATTATTACGCCCACGTTTTCCCGCGTAGACTAAATTGGCAAACATTATTTGTGTATCACGTAGTTAAGTAAAATTCTCACATTCTGGTACTTAACACCTACTGGTTCAGTAGGTAAGGTAAATTTTGTGCGTGACATATATATCAGAAAAATAAATAAAGCCTAACTTTCTCTTTTTATTTGTGTTAAATGGATAAAAAAAAACTCAGTCGACCTTTTGTCTTTATTTGAATGCCGGATTAATTAAAAAATACAAAAAAATGATCTAGATCTGTATTTTATATTTGGAATTCCTGGCTTTAATATGCACTTTGTTGCAGAAGTCAGTGTCTTCCCATTATTTTACAATAATGAATACTATTAGGAAGCATCTGAAGGGAGAGAGATAAAAGAACAAAGAAAACTAACAATAACTAACTGAACAGGACTTAATGTTACTAACAGTCCCTACCCCAGTTCTCCTCTAGGTACGAGTACTCCAGTATACTAACGAACTCAACAACTTGCGTTCGTATTATTACACTACTACATACCTCCAGTTCCTATTTGAATATATTTCAAAGTCGATCACAGTTATTTGAGGCTGCAGACGATGAGTGGTAGGTAAATATATATTTCTTCTTCAGCTACTCTGTACATACATTTCCCAAAAACAAACAATCGAAAACAGAGGTCAAATAAGATAACATCATTTATGAATTGGAGCATAATATACTATTGATAAAAAAACTTGTGGTTCAAGGTATGTACAAAGTTTATCATATCAAGGTATTTACAGGTAATCAACGAGACAAACAAAGAAATTAAAAAATATTCACTGACACCGTACATGTAGACCCATTCAAAACAATGATAACCTAATAGTACAAATTTTAATGTCTAGTACGGCTTGATAAGGAGCACTGGGGTACTCCTTATCGACCTTTGTTCCGAGAGGCCAGTACTTTAGGTCAGCACCTTTGACTTTTAAGAGAATTTTACTCGATCGGCTTAGTACTTATTAAGGAAAATATTGAATACCATTCAATAATAGTTACCAGAGAACATCTATGAGTGCTCTCAATTTTCTTTGGATTAAACGCCAATAGTTGAAGTTGTTTTTATGATGTACTAGTGGACGCCCGCAGCTTCGCTCGCGTTACACATTCACTTACTTCAAAAACGGCAAAGTTTCATACTAACTTTGCACACCCGTTTTACCCCCTTAGGGGATGAATTTTCAAATTTTTCTCGCCGTAAAAACCATCCTTGAACTTCAACGAACATTTAAAAAAAAAGAATTGGCCAAATTGGTCCAGGCGTTGTTGAGTTATGCGCTTACCAACACATTTTGCGATTCATTTTTATAATATAGATGTACCTACCTATTTTAAAAATACAGTATTAATCAATTAGCAGTATTAATTTCTTGTGTTACATTCATCCACAGTTTACACATACCTTTTAGAAAAGAATAGAATAGGAACTCGTTTAGTTTTCGCCTATAACAACACAAATACTTATTGAAATATTATGGAAATCATATAATGGTTTGTTGTGTGATTGACTTAACCAAGCCAAGCCCTTATCAAACTGATAAGATACCTGTGATCAAGCTGTACCTAGTAAGTCAGGTGAAGCGAGTGATGGCCTCTAATGAATATTTGAAGGTAGTCATGAAAAATATAAATGTATTAAATAAAATTATCAAAAGATATGCGAGTCGTATGATTGACTAAGATTATTGCAAAAACTGTTTATAAATCCGTAAGCTAGTTTCTGAGATTAGCCTATACAAACATTTCTTATTCCTAAGATTTTATAAAAATATGCCATGTAATCATGATAATAATGCAGGTAATAAAATGTAAGATATTGTGAACGAAATAATAAAAGAAATAAATAAAATAAATAATAGAAAAAGCAACCCTACTCAACGTCGACGTTCCAAGTCATAAACGAGGTAAAACTTAGATATGATTACGTTACAATGAAATTATTAAAATTATTACGCCCACGTTTTCCCGCGTAGACTAAATTGGCAAACATTATTTGTGTATCACGTAGTTAAGTAAAATTCTCACATTCTGGTACTTAACACCTACTGGTTCAGTAGGTAAGGTAAATTTTGTGCGTGACATATATATCAGAAAAATAAATAAAGCCTAACTTTCTCTTTTTATTTGTGTTAAATGGATAAAAAAAAACTCAGTCGACCTTTTGTCTTTATTTGAATGCCGGATTAATTAAAAAATACAAAAAAATGATCTAGATCTGTATTTTATATTTGGAATTCCTGGCTTTAATATGCACTTTGTTGCAGAAGTCAGTGTCTTCCCATTATTTTACAATAATGAATACTATTAGGAAGCATCTGAAGGGAGAGAGATAAAAGAACAAAGAAAACTAACAATAACTAACTGAACAGGACTTAATGTTACTAACAGTCCCTACCCCAGTTCTCCTCTAGGTACGAGTACTCCAGTATACTAACGAACTCAACAACTTGCGTTCGTATTATTACACTACTACATACCTCCAGTTCCTATTTGAATATATTTCAAAGTCGATCACAGTTATTTGAGGCTGCAGACGATGAGTGGTAGGTAAATATATATTTCTTCTTCAGCCATTTGGGAGATAGGTGGCGCTGATGGTTAAATTCATGCAAAATGTAAAATTATTAATTATATCTTACGCTTGTTTGAATCAAGTCATAGCTATAACCCTTTATGACTCCATCTTCTTTACCTTATATATTTACCTACGCACAGCTCGTTTTCGCGGTCGCGCGTAAACAACGCAAATATGAAGTTATAGCACCCATAGGAATTCCCTGCGCAGGCTAAATTGGTAAAAGTTAAATGGTAGACCGAACAATATTAAACATGTTCAGGAAAAGATCTGAACTTACACTTAGTTCAGATATTTTCGCCTAAAATACTAACTATAGGCTTTTTCATAAACTTAATTTATTGTATTATGTAATTCCCAACTTATTGTACACATTGACTTATTTTATCTAATTTATTGTACACGATATTAACTGTTGTGTCTGTAGTAGTGTCTGCTGTGTAGTAGTAGTGTAGTAGTAGTGTTTAGAAGGGTGATATTGATGAAATCCTTCATAAGTAAATAATTTAAGCTTATTAGTTTTGTCTAATCTGAAACCGAATCAAAGTCTTACGCAAATCAAAGTCTTAGTCAATTTTGAATTCTCGGCGAATTATCCACACCCCTTGTTTATTTAAATGAAGTTTCGCACAAACATTCGGTTGGTCGCAATGCGATGACGCCAGCTGTGTTGTACTTGCCTTCAGGCGCAAGATATTGCATCAAATGCATCCAAATAATATACCATCCAAATTAACTTGAGCTCTGGTATACCATAAAATGAATAATAAACATTGTTATGTAACTTAATATTAATTATTATTATATATTACTTATTATTATATTGTTAGATAACCTTAATATTGGAAATCAATCAATCCAATTGGACAGATTATATTGAAAAAAAAACCATTGCTTTTTGCGGTTGACTGCCGAGTCAGGGTCGCTTACTACCTCGCGACGGAATCAGCAATCGCCACACATAAATAATACTTTTTAAAGTTTTCTTTTCTGTTCGTTGACAGTTCTGTAAATCCTTTGATTGGATTGGATTGAATTTAGATTGTTAGTTTTTCCAATAGACAATTCGAACCCCCATTAACGGATGGGATTTCTCAACTTATTGCTGCGAATTTCAAAGCTGATATTATTATTTTGGTTGAAATTGGGGTGCCATTTTGAACTGGTACTTTGCTAAGCGGGTTGGCGCCTCCGCCCCTGGGGGGCATATTGGACGCAATCTGTGATACCTGACGTGGCTTGGAATTTCATTATAGGCTGTTGACTGTTCATGAGTATATCGCAGCTCGAAGCGTGATTTCGCTGTCATTTTTATCGAAAAAGACATTTATGGGCAAAGTGACTGCAAGAAGGCAATTAACGCGCAAGATGATTAGGCTGTTATTTGTAACGCGGAAAAATAAATAGGTTCGCAGACACACTTTGCTTTTCATGTGAACAAAATATTACATGCCCATAATATACATTAAATATTCTACATAATTAAATACTACATTAATTTAAAAATAAAAATAATATGTAATTAAATTATAATAATACGTATAGCAAAAACTTTCGATCCCTTTTATTACCAATTACGACCAATGATTTATATTTCATCGATAATAAATCAACAGACCCTATTCCTCCACCTCCAAAAAAAGATTCATAATCCGTTTAGTACCTTCGTTCAAACTACACGCAATGTTCCTACACATTGTGTTTGCTATTGAACTTTAGACGTGTACGCTAAAAAGCGACCTTATTTTAGGCTATTTATATAACTTCTTAAATTCTAAATCTTTTTCGGACAGTCATTGTTGCGAAAATTAAGACAAGACTCTAGGACCACTCTTGAATGAACTTTCTTAAAGCTCCATGCCCGAGTTCTAATCCAACTTTATGCTGCCCCTAGTTCTCACCATGATCACGTTCAATCTGAATTTACAGTAGGTTATTTGTGAGAACTTCACTTGCTTCGTAAGTAGTTATTATTATACTAGTGGACCCCCGCAGCTTCGCTCGCGTGGAATTAGACGTAACATATCTAACCTAAATACAAAATTTCATTGAAATAATTAAAAACTTTTAAACCTACTAACTTTGCACCCCCCTTTTACCCTCTTAAGAGATGATTTTCTAAACTCAATAAAAAACCTTCATAGGTACTGAATTTCATTCGAATAACATCAAAAACGGCAGAGTTTCATACTAACTTTGCACCCCCGTTTTACCCCCTTAGGGGGTGAATTTTCAAAAATCCTTTCTTAGTGCTCCCCTACGTTATAAAAGGAACCCCTGCAAAATGTGCAAAATTTCAAGTTTCTAGCCCTTATAGTTTAGGCCCTGCGTTGATATGTCAGTCAGTCAGTCAGTCAGTCAGTCACCTTCTCCTTTTATATATATATAGATTTTCATTTCATGTAGGTAGATAATTGTTCTTGTACGTACTTCCGCCTACTAATCCACCAATTTTTTGTTCCTCTGTTGGGCACGGGTCACTTAGCTAGCTCATAACCCACCACCCTGGGTAAGTGCGGATTGCGTGCAGATTTCCTCAAGTCCTCACATAGTTTTTTTCGTCAGAGTTAAAGCATGACATTTAATTACATACTTATAACGCACTTCTTTGAAGTCATTGGTACGCGCTCTGTGATTTCGTTAGCCACTGGACTGTCATTGCTTGCGCTGTCTACCAACCAGATGTATTTTGTAATGTTAAAATCATTCAATCTAATTTTAATCTAATAACCATATGCTATTGATTAACATTATACATTTTTACAATTTGATCTGGCACTGGTGAGTAGTAATAAAATTCACCCTTAATGAATAGCAGTACTTATTACCCTAGTAGAAGTAGGTATATTTTGAATTCAAAACGTCTATCTGACCACCGACAGACTCGTTCAAAATGTCCGAGTTTGGTTAATTCAATCCGCGCTATGTACTAACTTTGTACGACTACTTCGTTCGGATGAACTGGTAATAGAATGAAAAGTTCTTAAGATGTTAACACTTTCGACCCTGTTAGTCGGGGAAGACACGATTTAGTACCTTACGCCGAATGGGGGAAACTTTGCACTTGTCTTACCCTGTCGACGAACGTAATGACCGAAGTTCCGTGTTTTTCCTGTCCCGTTTGTTTTACAATGACTTACAATACCGCTGCTTTCGTCTCGGAGACGAGATTTTTCGAACAGTTTTTGCATTATCTTTAAAAACAAATGCTATGAACAAGTGGCGAAGCTTAACTTTGTGTAAATTAAAATATATTTTAAAGAGGGCTCAAAGCAACTCAAAATTTTGTAATATTTACTTCATTATTTTTTTTTATCTTTATCACTAGGCTATCAAACCCCGTGATAGTTTTAGATACCCACTAGGGTAGTGCACCAGAAATAAAGTGTGATACACAACCGACTATTGAACACGATTAGTGATAGAAGGATTAAGTTACTACCAAACTGGTCAAGTGCATGTTGACAGACAGACACACGTTCGAGATTATTATGGAGAACTCTCAGGCTTAGATACGTGTTTCTTGCTTATGTTTCCTCCATCGTTTCAGTAAATGTACTTACTGAATTTGATTTCGGTCCTCTCAAGTAGTTAATGGGTAGCGTTGATACCCAATCACAGAGAAATGATAAAGGTAAGTCAACGTAACTTCAGGTCTAATCTTAACTTGTGCTTCGACCCATAGACGTCCCACTGCTGGGCACGGGTCTCCCCCACAGACTATGCTGCGGGAGGTCTAGAGCATACTCCACCACGCTGCTCCAATGCGGATTGGTGGAGGGCTAATCTTAACTTACGTTGACTGTTATACTGTGACCCAATGATTAAATATTTGTTCCTTCTACTTCTATGATGTGCTAAGAAGTTAAGATTATACATAAATCCTCTTAAAAATGTAATGCAAGTGGTTTGAATTTAATATTTCTATGAAAGAATAATTTTACAAAGGATACAATTTCGGTTATTAACCTAAGTATTTTGTGCATATAGGATTTGAATACACCCCAATTACTCTAAACATTCTAAGGCTTTACTCGAATTCAAACATTCCTCTCGTGATTCATGTTGGATTCCATCGCTTCGAGTGTCTTGCCTTCAATATTGTCTGACAAGTGACTTCTCTTATCTTTTAGTAGGTACTCATAATGAATTTACAAGTTCATTTTTTTTTGGAATTTCACATTGGTCCCTTAAATGGAATTTAAAGGAATTTGACGAAGGAAAGAAAATGAAAAGAGACAAATATCTTCTATCCGTAGAAATCTGTTCTCTGTAAATAAACAACACACAGGATTACTACTGGGTCGTTAAAACCCACCCTACCTGCATCTACCATGTGTAATGGAGCAAACTGGAAAACTATAAATTTCCCTACCCTTCCTAAAAGGATAATCACACAAACAACTCTGTAGAGAATGAAAATTTAGAGTCCCTTGCGTATCCCTAATTGATGTAACATACCTATACCTATGTACCTACTGATGTAAAAGTCATCGGAACTTCTCGCAACAGGGAGTCGTATACGGATCGTGCTGGTGCGTGCATGATAATACGTCCTTTGTAAGCTTAACATATAAACTGACTGAAAATGTTAAGCAGCATCAGTTTCAACTCGTAGTTTGATATGTGACTGTTGCTAAAGGAAATAAAAATCTTGAAAATTTTCGAGTTTCAAGGGCATGAATATCGGCCTCGGTTTTTTTATGTATATAACATAGCAAACGTGAATGCGCCACTGCCCATGATAACTGCGACAAGCTTTGAACAAGACCCATCAGTATAGTACAAATGCAGACTCAGATGCGTTGCTACCCTTGAGGTCTAAGGTAGTTTGCCTCTAGAAAAGTAATCGGAAACCGCACTGTTTAACACGGTCGTTATAATTATCGGCCAAAATCTATCCCCGCAATGTGGACACATCTCAGTACGTATAGATGCATAATCAAGTTCCCGGCCGCCCGCCTACTAATTACTGAACAATCAACGGAACAAACACTCTAATCAAATTAATCTTTACTCAAATAGGTAGATTTTTGAACATTTCTTTTTTAAGACAACAATGGGTTTATAATGTTTTCACACAAAAACTACCTTTTTTTGTAATGATTTCACAAAAAAACTACTGGACCGATTAAAAAAATTCTTTCACCATTAGAAAGCTGTATCTTCACTGAGTGACATAGGCTATATAATATTACTAGGTGTAAACGAAACTACTTTTATTTCTAATTTCACGCGAGCGAAGCTGAAGTACTAGTGGACGCCCACTAGTAGTTCATAAAATCACACTGTTATAATGCTAGTATTGAATAGTTTGTTGTTAAGGAAATAATATGTAGAATGATACAGAGTGTTATACATGTATTGTACTGTTAGAGTCAGAGGTTGAGAGCACTGTCAGTGTAGTACCTACTCGAAGCGTAGTACCACGGCTTGAGATAGCAACTTCAGCTTACGTGATTCTGAGTTATTGTATGTTTGGTCAATCTTGTTATATAATAGCTTTAAAAACATTATATTTTTCATTATCAAGTCATTTGGCGCATTTCTAAACTATTCTGTGCTCAAAGTTAGCCTCTGTATTTTTAACTAAGCTTTAATATTACTTTTTGAGTGTTTTCAAAAGATGGCGTCGTCGTTACCTATACTTAGACTTAAATAAACTGGTAAACAATATTATTTACAAGATCACAGGAATTTAAAAGTCGACAACATTTTAATCCTTATCACATTATTATTTTAGTTGACAAACTGATTCCCTTTAATATGTAAATATACTTCCTGGGTGACCGCTATTGGATGGGTGACAACTAGTGGCAAAATTTCCATGGGCGTTACCGTGCTTCAGAGGGCACGTTATGCCGTCGGTCCCGATTGTATTCAATGGTGAAAACAGTCGATAAACCTTGTTGAATGCCTTCGGGTGACTTGAGAACATTCGTCAGTGGTTTTCCTACTTACCCGTGCACCAATCCGCACTGGAGCAGCGTGGTGGAGTATGCTCTAGACCTACCGCAGATTTGTCGGTGAGGGAGACCCGTGCCAAATAGTGGGTCGTCTATGGGTTGCAGCTTAGCTTTTTTTACACTACGTGAGATAAGTCGAAAAGCTTAGATTACATTCGAACATCACGCGTCTAGAACAACAAGAAACCATCGTAAAAACTCCCTTTCTAAAACACAAGCCTGTAATAGATCCCAGTTATCAACACCCGTCTAAACTCGCAACTTTCACGGGCCCTGCTGTTAAATATTTTATGGGCTCTTTGCCCGCCAAAAATCAATTTAAAAGAAGAACTTAAATAAAAGAAAGGGTCCCTTATCTCCTCTGGCAGCTGCGCTGAGACAACAGAAAGGGGGTGGTCGCAAATCTCTATGATTAAAATAAAATCAGAGCCATTAAATCTCATTGTATTTCAAGCTATGTTCTGAAAAGTTTTTTGGTAACTACAACGGCCGTATTTCAAAGCGGAATGTGATTATTGGATTTCACTCATTCATGATTTGTAACGATGAACAAAGGATACCGACATAGCTCACCAAGCTATCCATCCATCCATCAGCCTTTTAAATGAGCCTACTCTCTCGATCCTGTGCCATTTGAACCCAGCGGAGTCCCGATGATTTCTTCAGGTCATCCGGAGATCATGGAGGACGCTCCAACTAGATGGACTAATAACTGATGACATTGGACTACAAAAGTCTGGATGGATGGATAACTCTCTCAATTAAATTTTATATTGTTTAAGCAACTGCTTTACTTATAGTTTTAAATTGTCGTATAATATAACCTTCGTAAAAAATATAAGAATGGAATCAACTAAAATTAAAACTTCTAATAAATAATTTTATTGATATTAATAATTCTATCATTTATTATTCTATTAGTTCTAAACAATATAAATAATATTCATACTATCAGGAACAAGATAACAAGAGAATTAATTTATGATGACATTTTATGCATTAGGTACGTTTGCTATAAATTTGATTTATACGTGTATAGTATTCATTAAATCATCTTCATATTTATTTGAGAATTTGATGTGGCTCAAAGTTGTCAACACGTGCTTAAATACCAGAGCGTTGGTGTACCGTGGCAGCTTTAAATATAGTGCCAAAAATGCTGGAATAATCTCTCACTGCTTATCCAGTCGTTAAAGAGACTAAGTGTTTTTAAAAAAACATTAATATTACACCTTCTGAATATACAAAAATCGCAATAATGTTTTGCGACTTCCATACATACGTACAAACCCACTTGCAAAAGGTTCCTCACGTGTACGTATGCACGCATTTACACAATATTATGACACAATATTTTTGTTATTAACTGTTGTATTGCATTGTATTCTTAAGCTTAAGTAACTCTTTAATGCTTAAGTATTTATGTAAAATATTGTGATATTATCGCACATACAAGTACATAGGTGGTTTCTAAATTTACTACTGTGTGTTTACTACTGTTTACTACTTTTCGGAATGCACGAAATCATGGGTCGTACTGAAAGCCAGCGGTCGTCGTCCGCTAAGGCTAATAAGAGCAAGACCTCTTTTTGACAATTTCGGACTCGAGGACGGTAATCGAGCATCAAATTTATTTAAAGGTTAATATTGTATATATACCTATATTTAATATATTGTAAGAAATTAAAGATTAGAAGCATGACAATTCGATTTATTCACATTTATAGAATTAAAAATTAACATTAACAATTTCACATAATCATTTAAACATTCACAATATCGACAAAATATTAAATCGGGCAGAGTTTTGGTGAGATGTAATTTATCAGACGACTGACGACAAAATGTGTACGAGGCGCACTCATCGCCTTGCTTATATAGGTTAGGGAGAGGGTAGCTCTTGAATTATTTTCTTCATCTCCAAGGCGTTTTGTGAGTGAGCGCTAACACGGCCTCTCCTGACAAGGCGGCGTCCTCGCAGCCACCAGCAGACCAGCCAGCAGACCAGGATCCCAGGATCCAGCTGACCAGGATCTGACTGGGCCGGGGAGTCTGTTATCACCGTCACAGTCATCAATGCCTGGAGGAGAAACCACACTTTAGTCCTATTTCAAACATATCATGTAAACTTACTGAAGGTTAACAAACTTCAATACATTCTTATGGTGATCAGGCTTCAATAAACACTTAGTGTTTACTCGTATGTGTTGTTATGGGTGCAATTTCAAATCGGGCGTCTGCTATATTAGGCATTACACGGATCATTCCGAAACAAATTTTCCAAGCATTATACAAGTCATGACGGTCACCTCGAAGCCACAGCGAGCCTTACACGAGTATATTCCGAATTCACTCGAAACCCGTTAAAAATACTTAAAGTAAGTTCCCGCGATTGAAATTGTATCTGGCAATAGTAACTAATACTGATATTGAATGAAAAACAGCCTGATCACGCATCATAATGTAAGTAAAGTAATAAGTCTGAACAATTAAATAATGCAACTGAGCAGGTTTTACACAGGTCTTCCCGCGCAACCGAATACCCATAAACATGAGTGCACACCCAAGCATTTACATCGGTCTCTAACAGGTCACCCCTAAACCATGTGCACTAAACACTCATACTTGCATGCACATGTATGGCAATACCCCGCAGTTTATTGCCGCAAGAACGTCCCGCAGTCCGTCTTTTACATGTGTCGGGTACCCCGCAGTTTACCCGACCCAGCTGGACCTCCTAAGTGTTAGTGGTGTCGAGATGCCTTCACGTAACACATGGAGTAACGTCCCGCAGTCCGCCTCCATATGCTACGCTAGCCAGGTGGTATCCTGAACCCAACTCGAATGTCCCGCAGTTCATTCGTGACCATCTCTTGTGAACTGGCCGTCATCGACGTTTAAACCATCACCATCATAAGATAAATAACACATAAGGCATCATATGAGTATTTGCATAGGTAGTACAATACTAGTAGTCAGAAGCTAAATGAAAACAAAATTAAGTTTCGGAGCTATACTGTAAAGCAATAATAGTTAAACTGAAACATAAGAACCAGTAAACCATCACCATCATAAGATAAATAACACATAAGACATCATATGAGTATTTGCATAGGTAGTACAATACTGTGTAGTCAGAAGCTAAATGAAAACAATATGAAGTTTCGGAGCTATACTGTACAGCAATAATAGTTGAACTGAAACATAAGAACCAGTACTACGGGCGCAAGCGTGCACTCAAGCGCCCGATAATAAAGGTCCTAGTAGCTATGTAAGCCGAAAACATAATATGAGAAAGACTAACAAAATAAAAAGAACACTTAGCTTCAGACTCATGCATGACATACACAAACATACACAACATATGCACAACAATAAAAATACAAGGCATTGCGAATGATAGCATTCCGGACTACCATCAAACGCACTGCAATGCAACAATTAAAAATGAGAGATGTTGTGACAAGCCCACGCTATCTTGTCGAGGCATTATCTTGTCGAGGCATTATCTTGTCTCCTCTCCGGACAAGCTCACGTCCTCCAGTACACCTGGGACTTCTTCAGGCGTTGGCAGGTACGACGGGGGCACCGCTTCCGCCTAGCACACCTGAAACATGACGCACCGCGTGCGCCTGTCCGACTATGCATCTTGTGCAGACACGGACCGTTCCCACTATGCATCTTGTGCAGAAAGGGAACATGGTGACTCATCACCCACCCGACTATGCACTCTGTGCAGACACGGGTGTTCCCACTATGCATCTTGTGCAGAAAGGGAACATTCTGGTGTTCCCACTATGCATCTTGTGCAGAAAGGGAACATGGCGACTCATCACCCGATGCGCGCAGACAGCACATGCCCTCCGGCAGCACCCGTGGCGCGCAGACAGCACACGCGCTCCGGCAGCACCCGTGGCGCGCAGACAGCACACGCCCTCCGGCAGCACCCGTGGCGCGCAGACAGCACACGCCCTCCGGCAGGACCCGTGGCGCGCAGACAGCACACGCCCTCCGGCAGGCACCCGTGGCGCGCAGATAGCACACGCCCTCCGGCAGGCACCCGTGGCGCGCAGATAGCACACGCCCTCCGGCAGGCACCCGTGGCGCGCAGATAGCACACGCCCTCCGGCAGGCACCCATGGCGCGCAGATAGCACACGCCTTGCGAGCAGCACCCGCGGCGTATACGCGGTACGCGTCCATGGAGCAAAAGCCCCCTCCCACAGCAGGTCATACGCGTGGGCAGCGTCCGCAAGGCAGGGCCCACACGCGTCAAGGACACGTTTGCAGGGCACGGCCCAAACGCGCCAGGCAGCAGAGCAGCAGCTGCAGAGCTCGCTTTTGCGTTGCGTGCGCAATGGAAACATTTTCTGAAACATAAGCAGAAGCGTAAACTCACTTTCAAAGACTGGGGTGCAGCTATCGGGACACCACTTTTCTATCCAAGGCATCCTATATTAAGCTGCGACCTGTGTTGTTTTACCACGTGTACCACTAAGCAGTTTAAACCCATACGGTCGCTTGGTAACACTATGGATCCCTCACGCCAGGGTAGAGCTTCCCAGCGGACTAGTGTTGAGTAGGACATACAAGAGGCACCTCATCTGTCCCGGATACGACGCAGAAATGTAAGAGCGGCTCAAAATTCTATCACGCACTACTTCAAACTTGTTGTCGCGGTACGTTCAACACACACAATGACGTTTAAAATAAATAATAATTATTACGTCAGTCACACATTGTAAGGTAGGACACAGGAACAGGAATACAAGTACCAAGTCATTCCAGTTACTTCAAATGTATCGCGCGCGACGAACACCTCGTCTCATTTGAAGTGCGACATTGTAGTACAAATGTATCGCGCGCGACGAACGCCTCGCCTCATTTGAAGTGGGACATTGTAGCGGCTCAATACAAAAAAGAGGCTACTCTTACAAACTCATTTTTATTTCGTGTCCCACTCATCACTACAGCGGACTGAGAATAAGTAGTGCTTCAATTTTGTGCCGACTCGGCCTAACCTGACCATGACCGTGACGCAAGCCACTGCGATGTGATCGTGAACCAGTTATGTCTTTACATGAACGCGAGTGAGTCCTGTCAGGACGCGAACATGAACGATTTCTACTATAGCATAGCGTGACCTTGATGAGTTTTAAAACGGCGCGAACGCGTGGCGATCGTGAACCACGCCTGCGAACGGTGACGCATGGTGTTGTTGAAATTCACTGCGACGGCTACGCCTAGCCCCAGAGCGAGGCGGCGTCCTAACTAGCTCTTCTCGTGGCATTCTTATTTGAAACCAACGGCTGTTTGCGTAGGTATCAAGGTAATAATTGTGAGCAAATAAGTCGAATCCCGCGAGACCAAGTAGTTGGCGCACTTGCTTCACGTTTTTCGGTGGGACCGTGTTAGCAAGGGCTTCTTCCTTTCGTGGGCTCGGTCTCACCTTACCCTGACTAATAATTCTACCCAAATATTCGACTTCACCAGTAAGAAAAGAACATTATTAAATTTATCGAAAATCCAGCTTCAGTTAAAGTTTTTTAAAACAGAATCAAGCAAAGTAAGATTTTCTTCTCTCTACTCTTACTTTTTCATCATTGATAATTTGTACGGTCAATAGTACACGGGTACATCACTAGTTAATTTAATAACGAACTCACTATCTTTAACAGTAGTGGTGGCAGCAATACCACTTAAAAATAGTCAGAATACTTGGACAGTACGTTTAGTAAGAGCTGTTTAATATCGGCAGACACTGGCGTATTTACTTTTTAAAGTAAAAGCTACCGTCATCTCGTCCTTGACCGTGCTATGTACAATACGTTGAGTCGCCGGTTCGAACATAAGCAATACTTCCTATTCAAAACATCCGTACCAATTATTATGGAGGTATTTAAAAATTCGCTGTTTACTTTATAGAAATCTACCTCCAACGTAATATTGAGTAACTCCACCGGTAAAGTATAATAGCATTGACATCTACCTCAGTTCCTCCTAAATCCCGTAATAATAACAAAATTGAAGCGTCGTTTTCACGTAACACGCGAAGTGCTTTGTTAATTTGCGAGATATTAATAAAACCCGTGCCCAGCAGTGGGACGTCTATGGGTCGTAGCGAAATGAAACGCACGCAGAACTTCTCAACTTTAGACGCAGTTAATGTAGAACTGTTATTACTGGTATCTGCAACCGTTTTCATTGTTTTAGGACAAGTGACACTTTTATGACCGAACCGATTACATTCATAACAGCGTATATTTGTAGAATCGATTGTATTCCGTTTTAAAGTATTTCTTTGATTAAAAAACATTGGGGGTAGCTTTTCTTGCCAGTATTATTGGGATAAGCATGAGTGCTCTTTAAAATAGTTAAGTTAAGTTTAAAATGACTCGGTAAGCATCAAATCAAACAATGTTCGCAATGTCTGAGTTACGTGGGCACAATGTTTTTAATTCTTGTTTGAAATTAGAACAGGTACCTACATGTCGTGCTTATCAACTGACTAAGCCAGGTGCGAGACTCACCTCACCCTTTAAGCAATGACCTACGAGAGCAAGGCATTCACTATCACCCAGCGGTTCAAAATAAGAGCTTTATCGACTTCACTGCACCATAATATAAGTATGTCGACATCATGAATACTCGGGTCGAAATCGGACACAAAATATTGGTTTGATCTCACCGGGAGAGAGCTTATCACTTCCAATAGGCGCTCACGGCCTTGTTCACGTCGCTCGGCGGCGATGGTGCTGGCGCGGCGGCATGCCCGCTCGATTTCTCGGGTACCAGGTGTAGCGGCGTAGCGCGGGTACGCGCGGCTGGCGCCAGAGCATGGCGATGCGCCTGGCACCGCCAAGGCGTTGCTATGCTCCCCGCTTGAAGCTGCCGACGACGTCTCAGTTTCCCCATGTGATCGCCTGACTTCTAGGGCCTGTAATCTTTTCAAAATCCATTTAATTACTAGGAAAGGGAGTACGTGTATATCTAACGCCTGATGGCATCGCACCAACACTGCCCGATCGAAAAATAAAGCAATGAATATGGCTTTTAGCGTTTAAAAGGCATCCGTATACCACTTCTGATGTAAGAAATTAAAGATTAGAAGCATGACAATTCGATTTATTCACATTTATAGAATTAAAAATTAACATTAACAATTTCACATAATCATTTAAACATTCACAATATCGACAAAATATTAAATCGGGCAGAGTTTTGGTGAGATGTAATTTATCAGACGACTGACGACAAAATGTGTACGAGGCGCACTCATCGCCTTGCTTATATAGGTTAGGGAGAGGGTAGCTCTTGAATTATTTTCTTCATCTCCAAGGCGTTTTGTGAGTGAGCGCTAACAATATTATATAATTTGTGAAAATAAATATTTTATTCCATCAATTACATTTTTAATATAAGTACTAAAGCTTTACTTGTTTCTATGAACAAACGTTATTACAGAGACAGTATACTCCATTAGAAGAGATATTGTTAAGTTCATGCCCTCTCTCCCTTTCCACTTAGGTACGCACCTACTGGGACTTAGAGTTACGAAGAAACGCTACCTGGGTCCAGGATTAACAAATAATATATATGTTTTAGTAATTATTAAAATGTTACATTAAGTACCTAATTTATTAACGTATATAAAGTAGAAAACAACACAATATACCTAACCATCAACAATTACCCGAGTACAAATGTTCATTTTTAACACGCTTTTTTCTTTTTGGCAGCTGTAATTAAATTTCGGGGCCTACGCCCTAAAGCCTACAAGCTCGGCTATCAGAGACACTGGCTGACTTAACGAATTCGGCATAGATAACGCGAATCATCATGATCACAGAACATTTGATTACTTCACATAGAAAATGATTATGTTTTGGCCGATCCAACAGTATTTTAATGCGATAGTCAATTGTTCATTTATCATGGTCTGATGCGTTAGCAACTGTAGTTTATGGCGGATAAGATAAAATTTGAGACAAATTAAACAATCAAATTCATTTAACAACAATTCTCAAATTATAACAACTTCGTGCTTAGTAAGAACAAGTCGCATCCAATAATATCTCCGCTTCTCACATCCCGGAGGAAAAGTCGCTGGGGAAATTCGTGGGGTGCGTCGTACGCAGTGTTTTCACTCCAGCCAGTGTCGTTTTCGCCCACGACGCGAGAGGGCGTCGCATTCGTTGCAAACTCAAAACGCGGCCACGTGACTTGTTGATCTCCGACACTTTGTTTGTAAATCATACTCAAATGCAAAAAGCTTGTACAATAATGATAGACTACAAGCGGTTGTCATGAATTTTATATCAAAACCGCTTTATAAACATGCCAAGCTCTTGATGCTGATAAGTTTCGGGCTCGCCGTTCTTCTCGCTGGCCTTCTACTGAGATTTAGAGCCGAACAATCGCAACTCACCGGGGTGGACGAAATTCGAGAGCCCGACTACACCGAATATGAGTCTGAGATAAATGTGACCGCCGCTGAGCCGAGGAAAACGAGAAAAGAATACCTGTACCGCCTTTTGACAAATACGACCCGTTCGCTCATACAAATGGAAATAAAAGCAAGGAGACTGGAGGAAAATATGCGTAGGATTAAGGAGAAGACTGCAGATTTATTGTGGAAGGATAAAGACAAAGCGCTGTGGCATATTCTTTTCAAAAATATCAGCAGACATATTGCTATCCGCCACGAATTTCACCAGTATGCGAGCCTCAAGCGTATAATGCAGGACAGTCACCCCCGCAGGCACGGGTCAGGCAGACGGAAAGTTTTATTACGAAGAAGATAGGAGTTTTACCACCTTTTGTAATAAACCGAACACATATTAGTTTTAAACTGTGTAAATAAGACTTTGAATGATAGGTATAAGTAACGGACTTCGACAATAAAATGTTGTATTCGGATCGTGCTGTGGTTAAACCCAAGTTTAATTCTCAGCGTTTGTTTTGCAAGTCACGTATGTATCATAACGTCTCTCTTTATTTATATTATTATTTTATTGTGGCGTTGTATCTGTGCCTCCCCTGAGCTTTACCGACGCAACGCATCCAGAATTAAATCATTGCTCGTACATTTTAGGTAGGAACTGATTTGTTGTAAAATAAAATGTTACTTGCCGTAGGTGTCGTGTACGTCATGTGCCTGTAGGTGGTGAGCCTACAAAACTGGGGACAAAAAAAGAAACACCCACGACAAATGGTGAATGCTTATTAAGTTAATTAATATTAAGTTAATTAATATTATATCGAATTTCCATCCAAAAATATACTTCAAAAACAATGTAAATAAAACGAAATTTCATGTAATGAAACAAAAAGCTGTTTTTTCGCAAATTTTTGTAAATATTAAAGCAATAATAATAAGGTATGGTACTACTGAATAACGGTACCTTATGAGGTTGGTATACGGTGTGCTAAAATAAATAAATAAATTGTACCACTAATTCTTACTCTTAATTTACTAGTTATTTTTTACTTCACTGGTTAGTTCGGCTAAATTGGCTTAATAAGGAAATAAACAAAATAAATTGAGTTTTCTTCTCTTACTTACGTAAGATCGTACGTACCTAGATATAGACTTTATCACGTAACTGCAAACTAAATAAAGATACTGAAGAATAATAAATTTTATGTATTGGTTTAAATATTAGTTTCCTAAGTATAAACTAAATATTGGTGACCTTAGTATCCATATCTATCATAATTTGATCAAATAAAATAATTCTTGTTTTTATTAATACATATTAAGGTTGGAAAATACATGTATCTCTAAATATATTAATATTTATTTTACATTATTGTTTTATTATTATAACTAGCTGACCCGGCAAACGTTGTTTTGCCATATAAATAATTTTTACTGAATATTTTGGGAGAACTTCATGTACTCGTAAGTGTGTGGACTGCAACTACTACTACCAATACCACTACTACTACCACTACCACTACCCCTACCACTACCCATACCACTAACACTACCCCTACCACTAACACTACCCCTACCACTACCACTAACCCTACCACTACCACTACCCCTACCACTACCACTACCTATCACGAACCGGCGCCATCTACTTAAAATATTGGTTTGTAGTACATGCTATGTATCAGAGATGGCGCTGCATGTGAAAAAAGATTTTCCCGCTTTTCTGTTGAAATTTTTCCTGAATTTTCTTTGCTATAAACCTCACGGAGCCCGAGACCTTTCCAACGAATGCAAAACCGTGGAAATCGGTTCGTGCGTTCTGGAGTTATAGCGTCAGGAAGGAAAACCCGACTTATTTTTATATAGTAGATAATAAAATACAATACCTACAAAAATTCAACGTGTTGCCCTGAAACCAAAGAGGTACCTATTTTGCAGTTACCTTACACACTGGTAAATAGTTTTAATAGGTACACCTATTAAAACTATTCTTTTGATTGACAACATTTCACATTTTGTAACACGTGACAACTAAATATGCCGTTTATTGTGTCTAATAAAAGATGATGATGATGATGTCTGAAAAATATGAGAATGGAAGTGTAGGCCATCTGACTGAAACGCATGTGTAGGTATGCTTACTAGTTGGCTCTGTACAACAAAGTAATCATTCTGATAACAATAATGTTTTTTTGTTTTTTTTTTTTTTGTGTCGTGAAGAATAGTCAATGATTTATCTATGACTAGTGGACGCCCGCAGCTTCGCTTGCGTGGAATTTAGACATATTAATAGATTATTCTTAACGCGTTAACTTTGTAATTAATCATCCCCTAAAATGTGTCATCCCCTATGTTTATTTTACACCCTTAAGTGTAACATTTTTACAAACTTAGAATGCCATATTTATTTATATCAAATCAACAGCCTAAAATAAAAATTATATGCTTCTAGTTGTAAAAATGACAATACTTTCATACAACCTTTCATCCCACTTTTCAACCCTTTACAACACTTTTTTCCAATAAAAATGTAGCCTATGTCCTTTCTCAGTCTCTAGACTATCTGTGTACCAAATTTCATTTAAATCGGTTCAGTAGTTTTGGCGTGAAAACGAAACAGACAGACAGGGTTACTTTCGCATTTATAATATTAGTAAGGATTAGTAAGGATTGACGAGTTAAAAACCATTTTGGTGAATGGATGAAATGAACAAAATATTATTACCATATACCTAAATGTTGATAAGAGACACACTTCTTTCTTTCGGTGTTATTCGTATATTTAAGCGTTTTAACCAAATTAATATCGTAACGATACATATATGGAAACCAGAACAGTTTTAAATAAAAGTGTGTTCTTAAAAACTATTCTTGTATTTCGCAGACCTAACTATCTACTTGTCGTACCGGCGCGGCGCAATCACCGGTACAATGTCGTGTATTTCATTTTAAACTCATCTACTATATAAGATAGAAAGAGACAACCTAATGTAAATATTGTCTGGCAAATCATTTAGATCCCTGCATACATTTACATTCGTACGCTTGCTATCGTTCGTAGTGACCGGTTATTTGTGTTTACTAGTGACGGATCAAAAGGAATTTAAGCGTAATGTCGTGTTGTAAGTGAATTTTTAAAATTATATGATACATAGGTACTGCTGTACTGTACAGTACCTACTATAATTTTCTATATAATCTGCTTATTCTCCTATAAGACAAAATATTTGTATGCATATATTTTGCCATTTTAATTTGTATTGGCTACTATGTTCATTGTGAGAGCGTGTGTCGGTAGTTTAGTGACTAGCATATTGGCCCCAACCAACAAGAGTTAACCTCTATTGTAAATTTTTTTAAATGCTTCCCTAAGTCGGGGCCACGTCAAGCTAGCGGTATTGATTGTTATCGAAAGATGGAGCATCTTCCTGAAATCCAGAAAAGTTGTATCGTGAATTAAAAAAAAATCATTTACTTTTATATTCGCTGCGACCCATAGACGTCCCACTGCTGGGCACGGGTCTCCCCACAGACACTTCTGCGGGAGGTCTAGAGCGTACTCCACCACGCTGCTCCAATGCAGATTCGTGGAGGGGTTAGTGGGCAACCCAGTGTCGAATGTTCTCAAGCCACCCGAAGGTCTTCGACAAGGCTTAACGACTGTTTCCAGCATTAAAAACAACCGGGACCGACGGCTTTACGTGCCCTCCGAAGCACTTATTTATTATCTTCACTAATTACTTATTCATTTGCCCCGACCGTCTTAAAAATAATATAAGATTCCTACTATTTACACCCCACTAAATCTCCCAAGGGGAAGGACGAGGTGTGGAATACTTCAGCCACTTTTCACCAGTCATGTTTAGGTACCTACCATTTAACTAATAGGTTATGAGACTATTGTCCTCAAATACAAACTCCGGGCTTAAAGACGGTAAGTGCAGTTAGAATAACCCAATAAAACTTTACCCAACCTGGGTATTGATTGGCCTATCGAATACAAATGATTAATAGTGTTAAGTCAAATTCAAGGGAACCATCCAATTTTTAGGGATAAAAAGATAGGCCTATGTTATCCAGGCCCTGTACTACATCTATACAAAAAATCACATAGATCCAGCATTCCATTAAGTATGGATTTTTATTAGTGTAAATCCAGTGGGCTTTGATTTTCAGGCGATATCTGCAGTTTTCTGCTGCACAAAATAATTTTGAAGCATCTTGTCACGATAACGAGTAATGTAATTTGATATCCTATCTATGAAAAATGCTGTTATGTTTATACAAAAGACTTTAAAATGTTTAAACCAATGCAAACACTTACGGATGCAGTTTATCTTCTACCATGTCAATCACAGGCGAGTTTTTTTGTACATTCAAATATTGTTATCTAGAGGTGATATGCGGGTTAGTCAGGTCACAATATTTGATGTCACAACTTTTATTAACGGTTTGATAAATCTATCGATTAAGGTTCAAACCATCATACAAGGTATTTTTATGTGCTTTAATATACTTTTAATTACTTTGATAACTTTTTAAAATCCACTTCTCAATCTTTACTAATGTAAAGATTACTTAATTAATTACTTAACAGGCAACTATCACTAACAGCCTCTGCCCCAGCATTCATACTCAGTTACGATCTGACCAACTAATGATCAACAATCATGGTAACTCAGTCTTTTTTTTAATCTAGTTCAAAGTCAGACATAGTTGTCATTGGTGACTGGACCTAGAACATTAATTGGTATTGCAAGCTCGTTTGATATATTCATTCCATAAAAAAATTACATAAACAAAACAACTTTTATTTAAATGACCGCATCAGTGACTAGTACTTCTCCCCTTTAAGTTCCTATTTGTCATCCCAGAGGAACCTATCCATCCATGTCAAGCGATAAACAAAATAAAAGACCCACTGTAGCTTGAGCAGAAAAACTGTCAGACGCATTTCCCGCGTACAATTTATCATTAGTTCCCGGCTCCAATGCCTAAGGCCTCGTAGATTAAAATTCAGAACCTGATTTCATGGTTAAAAAAAACAGGGCAAGCTAAATAAAACCGTTTAATAACTGTGTCAGCACTACCAAGAATGAAAAACACGAATCGAATTAAGTTGACTAATGAAGCTCCTCTTCAGCTGATTGGATTGGGCTAGTAGAACTACAACAATAATTAAAATAAAAGCTATAACTTTGGCTTTTATAACTATTGGAATATGTTCTACTGATACACATACGAATTTTGTTCGTAGTATACTAATTACTATTACCAAATAATAGAAGCACTCACGGTGAATTTTGTTCGTAGTATACTAATTACTATTACCAAATAATAGAAGCACTCACGGTCATTTTATATTTTCTATAGATGTAAAATAAATAAAGTTTCGCTGCTATATATTCCAGTTAGAAAACATTAAAAATAACTACAAAAGGAGATACTTACATCAAACGCTTATAATTTATCGTGCGCGCCTTAGGCGAGCCTTCACAACACCTGAGTAAAGCGGACTTCTCAGTCCGTACGACTTTAATCTCACTGTTTCCAAGGAATTCAGATACGAAGACCTCTCAAAGGATTCAACAGCGTATAAATTGAGATAGCTAACATTTTATTTGAATAAATCTTAGTAGAAAAGGTGTGTTGGCGTACTCTCACTTACCCCTATGTGGCTGCTGAGTTTAAATGCGCTAAAAATATTCTTTGAAGAAAATATTATAGGTGGAACGGTCAATCGCACACGGTTCTACCTACTGTATATACAGTAGGTAACTGTATTATTGAATAATTGTATTATTCGATCATGTCACATGATCAGTTTTGTCAATTTTGATATCGATAGGCAATATTTAGATAAAGTTTTGCCTGCCAATGAAGCAACAAGTACATTTTTTTCTACATTATTTATTTATTTAATCAAACGCTAAATCTAACTTCACAGGCTTCGCCGAAGCCGTAAAAAATACAAAAAGTTAGTAACAAATAGCATGGAGTATTTCTTTTCGACGGAAAAATAATGCTGTAACAACTCCGCCCTAAAATAAATTATAATAGATAGGTTTCAGAAAAATATTTATCAATAAAGATTTTCAGTTTTGAAATATTTAAAACTTTCAGAGACTAAAACGTACTCGTACATTCCTCAGCCTCACCCTAATTCAGTCATAGTTTCATAATTTATTGAATTAACTACGATTAGGCCATACTAATGACGTTTGATTCCAACATAATAGGCATGATTAGATATGCCAATTTAATTAATTAACGTTAATATTCAATACACATAAATAAACAGTGATGCAATATTAAGTTGATTTAGTGAAATCGAAATAAGTAAGTAATTAATTACTCGTACCTATTAACATGTATGGCAATTGGTCTTCTCCGAAATAATGCAATAAATTCTTAGCAATCGCAGTCCATTAAAAGCTAAAAAAAGTCAAAGCAAATTAATATCTTCATTATCTTTTAAACTCAGCCTTTTGGTTATCTCTGTTAAACAACGATACATAATTATTTTCAATGACGTACGTTGATCGAAATAATAGTTATACGCGTTATGGGTTTATATCCAACAAATAAGTAATTTATATTCAAGCGTTACCTAACGTAATTAATACGAAATTGGAAGGGTTTAAAACCACCAGACAAAACAGATATGTCGCTTGCGGTGTTTAGGACTTCATTTTACACTTATAGGTACATAACTTAACAAAATATCAATAAGTCGGCTAGGCTATTCCTAGGCTCAAAGCCTAGGTACGAAGGCCTAGTAGAAGTGTAAAGTATACCCGCCTCTCACCCATGTTTATATGTAATAAATGGTGAGCTAATCTCCAAGCTACTACTAGAAATCTATATATATAAAAGGAGAAGGTGACTGACTGACTGACTGACTGACTGACTGACTGACTGACTGACTGACTGACTGACTGACATATCAACGCAGGGCCTAAACTATAAGGGCTAGAAACTTGAAATTTTGCACAGGGGTTCCTTTTATAACGTAGGGAGCACTAAGAAAGGATTTTTGAAAATTCACCCCCTAAGGGGGTAAAACGGGGGTGCAAAGTTAGTATAAGACTTTGCCGTTTTTGAAGTCGTTAGACGGGTAGACGTCGTTAATGGGTCTAATTCTACGCGAGCGAAGCTGCGGGCGTCCACTATTTAAAAAAATTCTAGAAAACCCAATAACAAAGTAATTATTAGCCCGACCAGTTAAACGAGTCCAGCAAATGCCTTTTCCGACGAAACTAATTAAAAATGAAATTAATTCATTATAGTTTGTCGGCCAATTTAGTATCACTTATTCCATTAGTAGTCCTTACTCGTCTTATTTTTACATATTAAGGAAATAGCTGTGCATAAGCTGATTGCCATTTCTACTTATATTGATGTTTATATTTGATTTTGAATGTTTTCTTCAGAAAATGAATTCTTACTTTGCATCGACCATAGAGTAATTATGTAGTCCGTGCATAAACTATGCAATTTTTTTTAATTTGCATTTTTTCCGAAATCTATATATATAAAAGGAGAAGGTGACTGACTGACTGACTGACTGACTGACTGACTGACTGACTGACTGACATATCAACGCAGGACCTAAACTATAAGAGTTAGAAACTTGAAATTTTGCAAAGGGGTTCCTTTTATAGCGTAAGGGAGCACTAAGAAAGGATTTTTGAAAATTCACCCCCTAAGGGGGTAAAACGGTGGTGCAAAGTTAGTATGAAACTTTTCCGTTTTTTAGGTCAAGTGGGCAACCCGAACGCGGGCAGACGTCGTTAATACTTCTAATTCTACGCGAGCGAAGCTGCGGGCGTCCACTAGTATATCGCTGCGATCCATAGACGTCCCACTGCTGGGCACGGGTCTCCCCCACAGACGCATCTGTGGGAGGTCTAGAGCATACTCCACCACGCTGCTCCAATGCGGATTGGTGGAGGGACTGTCACTAGTATATAATAAACATTAAATTAGACCTTAAAATGTATAGCTTTTAGAGTGAAGATTGAACCCTATTGTTTAGGTAAAGGTGGCCCAGGCTACGCGACTCCATTAGACGCCTTTAGAAATGGAACAAGAGAAGAGTTACTGTACGTGGTGTGTGTGCAGCCGGATCACACCAAGCAAGACTACTTGGCCACTGTTGACGTCGATCCAGAATCTCCTACTTACAGCCAGGTATTTTAGTGACCAACTTATCATTAAAACCTGTTAACTGGACTAATCATCCGAGTCCCTATCTGAGTCTTGGTCAAAGTTGTCCTCGTGTTTGCCTCTAGTGGTTGCATGTGCGACTGCTTAACGGTTCTGGGTTCAATCCCGGTCGAGCAAAGTATTATTGGGATGTTCAATCTTCCTAAGAAGCTGGATTTGTGCCCGGTGTATGGTAATAGGCTCACCACCTATAACATGGGGCCTAAACATAACTGGAAAAGTGGGTGTATTCACGCCTCTACCTTCCCGTTCGGTGTAGGTTCCTATTATATACTATCTATATGTTATTATATACTATCTGTATACTATATATACAGGCGTTATTTAATGTTATGTTCAACATAATATTCCATAATGTTATGTTTAAAGTCGGTCACAGTTGTCACAGACGGCAGCGGATTGATGGTACATGCCCGTTTGCTGCCTTATAAACATAAAAAAAAAACAAAAACAAAAAACGAACAATCGTGATGAGCTGATGATGAATAAGGAGAAGCAGACAGTGGACTCTAAGAGGCTGATGGATGGATGAACAGCGACCGTTTTAATTCGATAATAATCAGTTCGTTTGCCGATTACGAGTAATTATCTATAAATATCTTGGACATTTTCACACAGGGCCATCTGACCCCAAAGTAGGCGCGAGCCTGTTATATGGGTGCCAGAGACTGATAAACATTCATATATATTTTTAAATATATACATAAACAGATAATATTAACATCCAGACACAGAACAAATACAAGTGTTCGTCACACGAATATTTGTCCTGAGTGGGATTCGAATCCACGACCCCTGGCGCAAAAGACAGGGTCACTACCGATTGCGCCAACGAGTATGTATTTATGTAAATATGCAAGATATTAACAGTGGTTATGTATAAAGGTACCAACGAAGTGATCGATGAAATTTTTAATTAAAACTTCCTATGGTATCTTTAGTTACTCAACAGTTACTCAAGAATAAGTGAAGTTACAGCTACGAACTTAACATTTCGTTGGAAAGGCAAAGCATTTGGCACTAGTGCAATGGCTGTTATAAATTTTTCTTACGACTTATTTTATTTTTCATCGGAAAAACAAAATGCCTTGTGCTTTTTGGCACTGCAGCCAATTTTTTAAGGGAGATACGAATATGATTTATTTAGATGTTTACCACCACAGAAACCGCAAACAAATCATTTATTAAGTACTGGAAAAATTAATTCCTACATTCTAGTGGTCGATAAGTCACCTCAAAATTGATCAACCAACAACCATAGACGTCCTACACCTATAGACGTCCTACTGCTGGGCACGGGTCTCCCCCACAGACTGAAGTATGCTCTAGACCAGCTGCAGCTGTGCTGGTCTAGAGCATACTCCACGCTGCTCCAATACTTATTAGTGGATGGGTTTGTGGCCAACCCAATGTCGAATGTTCTCAAGCCACCCGAAGGCCTTCGATAAGGTTTAACGAATATTTCCACCATAGAAAACAACTAGGACCGACGGCTTAACGTGCCCTCCAAAGCACGGTAGCGTCCATGAAATTTTTCCACTAGCGGTCACCCATCCAAAAACCGACCGCGCCCGTCGTCGCTTAACTATTTCGATCACATTGAATCTACGCGAGCCACTGGGCTATGGACGTTACTTATAAAGGAAGTGATAGCAAGTACGACACCAATGACCAACCCAAAGCCAGTCCCAACCAATAACTCTAACGATAGTTAACGTTTAATAAATCATACCAATAATATAAAATAAATATTAGGTAGACCACGATCTAAAATTCATTTTTGAATGTATTACAAAGAAAAACTTTCTTAATTTCACACGGAGAGTGAACTCTATAAAAAGCTAATGTAAAGAATTTTTAGAAAGATTATTTAAAATAAAAATATTCTTCATAAATATTTCAGTTCTTCAACAGAAAGTTTCGTGTATTTTATACGCGTAAATCCTGACTTGAATATAAACTTGAAGCGAAATGCAAAAATGTGTCTTTATAATATTAGTGTCTAAGGAGAAAATCACCTTCAATACCTACTAGGGTACAGTATGGTTCTTGTGGTAGCAATAAAGCCCCAGTAATCCTGCCGGATTCTAGTGTGGTTAGAAAAGAATGCAATATGGGGAGCAATTTATTTGGGGATTAACAGGATTTGTATTGGTGAATAAAAGTTAGTTATAAAAGTTTACCGAGTGGTATGTTTTTACTTTATAAGAGTTTACTCTGTATGTCCGTCTTACTACGTCCGTCCTGAAACCTGTGTAGGACGAAGAAGTCAAGTTTTAATTATATTTGTTAGGTACTTCTTTACTTTACTTTAAAAGAAAATTACAATTAAATTATCCCTTGCGATATAAGTATAGAGGAGCAATACTGCCATTGCGTGGCAGCGATTTAAGGACAATGATAAAGGAGCTAATTTTAGCTTTTTGACTGTTTTAATCAAATGCTTAAAAATCATTCATTCAAATTAAACAGTGTCTAACAATAATCGTAATTAATTTGCCTTAGGCCTTATTCTTCATTGGAAACAATACTCCTTAATAATAAAGATCCATGCCATGTCCAAGCCATAATGACCCTTTCGATCACTAGGTGATTCACCGAACATACACGGGCAGCGTGGGCGACGAGCTCCACCACAGCGGTTGGAACGTCTGCTCCAGCTGCTACAACAAGCCGGAGCTGAAGAGGGACTTCCTCATCCTGCCCGGACTGCACTCATGCAATGTCTTCGTCATGGACGTCGGGACTGACCCACGGAAGCCGGTTCTTCATAAGGTACACATTATGTATACTTTTATAAAATAATACAAGTAATAAATACATTTTGTCAAAAGGTATATTTAAGTATGTAGGGGGAATACCCGTTCAAAGCAACGGGATGTGGGTTGCAGCTCATAGAGAAATAGATCCACTAGGCTATCCGAATTCTTACGCACTCGGCCTGATCGAGTTATCTAACTCGAGAAACCCAGCTTCAAATACGCTGTCGAATCATTGAGTTAGCAAGGTATGTGTGTTTAAAGCAATTAAAATAATGTCCTTAACGGCGAATAAAAATATCATGTCGAAACCAGCATGCCTAAAGATGTGAATTTTCTTAATAGGTACTCGTACTATACCTAGTTTTGCTTATAACCAAACTTTGGTTCGTACAAGTCTACTGTATATCGATAAGTTAAACCAGAGCTTATTTATAGTTGGAAGTTCTGAACTGAAATGACGTCATGAGATCGCGAATTTTTATGCTTACCAATTTCCACTTTGCTGACAAATTTATTTTTGGTCGCCTGTGATCTAATACTCGTATGACATAGAGTGGTTAAGTCTTCAAGGAACAAAATTAAGATACTTTCACTTAGTATTATTATTATTTAATTTTATTAACCGACTTCGTTCGCAAGTACATAATAGTAAGTACCTCATATAATCGTTTAATCGCTTGCTATAAGGTTTAGACACCTACGATATAATTTCAGTGCAATAAACAGTGGTGCATGTATATTTATTTATTTTTATTATAACTAATTTTGCGAGATCTTATTTATCATTCTCAATCCTTCCCTTCCCTGGCGTGGAAATAGGAACCTTAAAGCAATTGGAAATAGAACACAGGAAATTATTTCATTTAAACATATATATAAAATCTCAATGATCCTAGGCTAGCTACCTACATTAAGTTTGCATAAAGATTGTCTATTTATTAAAGATTAATAGCAATTCCACGAGTTGTGCTTATGCGACTGATTCCTTAACAATATTAAGAATATTCGAAATATAACATGTTCCCCGATAAACCTTCCCAAAGAAAGCTATTTTTATGAAATAAGTTCGTTCATAACAACCTTAATCCAAGCTTTGATCACATCAAACATTTTGGGATAAAATTGCTTTTGAATTCTAAAGTAAGTAGGTACACCTTTACGTTTTCGTTTGACGAGCGGTTTGTACTTAAGATTCGTAAGAGTGAACGTTGATGTATTTGAACTCGTATGTGCAGTACTCCCAATGAGATGGGTATCAAGTACTCTAATAAATTATATTCAGAACAAAATGAAAGGCTTTACAGAGTAAAGAGTAATGTTTTTTTTTTTATAATAAAAATATTAAAATAGATAATATTACTTTAATTTATGATACGTAAAATCTATGATGGAAATTTACGAATTTTTAAAATGAAAGAGTTTCTCAATCAACAGCTTATTCATCTCATTCGTTATCTTCCACCAGCTTATTAGTAATATTATGTAATATTATTATTATATAAGTACTTCTTTAAACATTCAGCTATTATTTTGAGAATACAAACAATAGTAATGAAAAAATATTTATGAGTACTCATAAATAAGTATGTTATACTTACTTACCTATCCTTATATAATTAACTGAGTAACTCAGTAACTCCTTTCGGGTTTAATTCCCAGACGTCTCGAAATCTTAAGCGCCCGGCTGAAATTTTAAACACTCGTTTTTATTTTACTAGAATCTCTTAGACGCTTGCTCCGCATAGTCAGTCAAGATCCTCCACTTCATAATTAGCTGCCATAAGCTACGCATAGTTGTCGAGTGAAATTACACTCGACTACCGCTCAGAGCCTCATTCCTAATCTTCCGTCCAAACTTTGAGTATTCCCCGTCACAGAACTTTGGATATGTGACAACAACTATGTGAAACTTTCCATGCTGGCTGTTTACCGATTTGATTCATGCGGAATATTCGCTTGTTTTTTTTGACGATTTTGGAAGTAAACATAAGAAAAATGTTGGGTTCCCTCCCTAGACACTACTCAACTACCCATGGGCTATGTAAACTATGTTATAATACGTATCGAAATTTTTACTATCGAAACGTATGTTTGAAACCCAGAATCATTGTCACTCGGTTATTTTTCAAAAAGAGGCAAAGCGAAGAGGTTGAATTAAAAAAAAATCACAGGCGAAGTCGCAACCACAGTCTCGTTTATAAATAAACATTTCAACGAGCTTCCTTCGTTTATTATTTATACAAAAATATTTGTTCACTTTAATAGCCTTTTCCGTGCGCGAGGGTCATATATTACACACGTAAGCAACGTCCAAACCTCCAAAAACGTATACGACCACCCTTATCGAGCGTCACGGCTGAAAATCTCATTACCAGGTAATCGACGGCTCCGAGATGAGGTCATTCAACTGCAGTTTCCCGCACACGACGCACTGCCTGGCAACCGGGGAAATCATGATATCTACGATGGGCGATAAGGATGAAAACGGAAAGGGGGATTTCGTGCTCATCGATTCGAAGACTTTGGAGGTGACAGGTGGGTGTGGATGTGTCGGCGTGACGTGAGAAGATTGCTTGATACGCGCCTCGTGTCAAGGTGCGTTCACTTATACCTACTGATCTTGTGCTGATTTATAAAATTCGATTATAGGGTCATGGACAAAAGGAAATAAGCTGGCAAAGTTCGGATATGACTTTTGGTATCAACCCTATCATGATGTCATGGTCGCTTCAGAATGGGGCACGCCGAAATACTTTAAAAGGTATTTACAAACCTTTACCCTTTCTTTACTTTACGGGTAAACGAATATTATTTTTCGTTCGTTCTAAATAACTACGTTTTAATGAGGTTGTCTCGAAGAAATAGAATAGAAAATAAAAAAGAAGAAAAAGTAAAGAACTGCTTGCACATACCTACTAATAAGTTAAGTTTATATTTTGGTAAATTGTTAGTATTTTATTTTCTATTGTGCGATGAAGAGTTCGCTGCGACCCATAGACATCCCACTGCTGGGCACGGGGTTTCCCCACAGACTATGCTGTGGGAGGTCTAGAGCATACTCCACCACGCTGCTCCAATGCGGGTTGGTGGAAATTGTACGATCTGATGAAGAGTTAAATAATAACAATTGTTATATCACGAGTATTAAACTGCTTTGAAGTGTCGGACCTTTGTTACCACGCAAGCCTTTTAAATTAGCAGATGCAAAATCGTTTGCTTTCTTTTACACAAATTTTTTTATTTATTATTCGATATTTACTTCTAGTGGTTTCCATGCTGATGACATAGCAAACTCAGAAAGATATGGGACCTGTCTGAATATTTATAAATGGTCAACGCGTGAGCTGCAAGAAGTCATAGACTTAGGAAAAGAAGGATGCGCGCCCTTAGAGATCAGATTTCTCCACGACCCTAAATCCACGCAAGGATTTGTCGGCTGTGCCGTCGAAGCCAACGTTTACAGGTAAGGATTTGTATTAAAAGCCTTGCGTAAAAGCGGTTTAATATTTTCTTGTAAAATCGCCTGTTTTCACACATGTTTTGAATTTTGATCCTCATTTTCGTTTTACATTTAAGGTTCTTTAAAACAACAGATGGTATTTGGAAAACGCAAAAAGTTATCGATATACCAGCTAAAACCGTTATAAAAGATGGCTTGGAAACAAAACAAAATGGTAATGTTTTAAGTTTTGTATGTATGTTATGTATGTATTATTTTGAATAACGTCGGCAAAAGAAGACCTCAATCTCTCTTTATCCGCCGCCATAAAACTTTAGCAGTTTTAATTGCAGTTTATGATTTTCTTTACACATGTATCAAAATTTAACATAGACATAACATACAATCACGCGTAGGCGTGATTCTATGTGTCCCCACAGGGGAAGTGTAGTTTTCACGACACAACCGTTCAAAATGTTGATACAATAAGTTTACCTGCTAAAGACTGCTTCTGACTTGTTTGAGATTAATTTCTAATCTTTCCATTACACTTTGTTATTTGCATCGCTGTTTCATCTTTTGCTTTGTTCAGGGTAACATGACAGTTCCATTAACGTTTTTCATAGGTCTGATGTCGGATATTCTTTTATCTTTGGATGATAAGTACATGTATTTCTCTTGCTGGCTTCACGGGGATGTGAGGCAGTACGATATAACGGATCCAGAGAACCCAAAACTTACTGGCCAGATTCATTTGGGCGGAGAAATCGCAAATTACGGGCTCACCGTTGTCGAAGATAAGGAGCTTAAGGCAAAAATATTTCTTATATATACTTTGTCGTTCTTATAAGTGTTCCATAATTAAAAGATTATTAATTAAGATTAATCTCACGATATTTTATAGCTCAAATCATTGTTAAAATATTTCTTGCTGCATAGTTTTATTTTCAAAGTAAAATTTTCTAGTAGGTATACGTATAAATTGCCTGACATTAACAACTTTTTCGCGAACAAAATAAAGAGAGACTTAAAATGCAAGAATAGGTAAAAATATATTTCATTTATTCGTTTCCCTTAGGAGGCACCGAAGCCAGTGTTTATTAAAGGTAAACGGTTGTTAGGAGGACCTCAAATGCTGCAATTGTCTCTAGATGGAAAACGGCTGTACGTGTCAAGTTCACTCTACTCCCCGTGGGACAAACAATTCTACCCCAAGATGGCTGAAGAGGTAACAGAATTTGAAACAAATCGAAATTGCTTAGCGACAGTTTGTTTTGGAGACGTGGGTATAGCCACACACAACTCACGGGCGAAGCACGGGTTGTTTGTTAACTCTGTTTTCTAGCGCTGTTCTAAAATTTGTGTGGATTTTTATAATGGTGCTATGGGTACAGTACAAAAAGCGCAAAATGTTATACGACTAAGACGAAGAAATATATTGATTTTACAGTTCCACTAAATTTTTACTAATGAATCATTAATTAGAATTTAATGTTGAATAAAAATTATTATGTACTTATTTATGTGCTGATAATCGTTTATCACTACACTGTCCTGTTCGTAGCCGCCTATATAAATTCTAAAGGCATTTTTTGTAAAAAAGAAATCATTATTTATAGGGCGGCTGGATTGTAAAGCTACACGTGGACCATGAAAACGGTGGTATGAAATTAGATCCGGAATTCCTGATTGATTTCGGAAAGGAACCAACTGGTCCGGTTCTGCCGCATGAGATGAGGTACGGATAAAGTATTAAATTGTTTTCAAGAGGCATTATATTGGCGGGCAACATTCAATAAAAATACCTGTAGATATAGTGCCGTAATGTATAATGCTTAGATAGAAATGCTTTGCTCCGCTGTGCCACACGATCTTCGGCATGACATTAGGATAGTTATACAGTTAAAACAACTGCGACAGACAGTTCAATGTGCCCTGCGATGCACGGAGATGTTCATACTCTTTAGCCACGAGATAAAGATTACTTTGGCTTTAATCTTTATCTTTATCAAAATTATAAGGATTTATAAAATGAAACTAAACATATGTATTCTGAAACATAGACACAATATTATTTAAACTGTTATTATTTTCGCAACGTAATAGTATTGCAAATACAGCGCATCTTCGCTACGATTCCATCATCTTAATATATATATTTCTTGTGTACGTGTGTATGACAGTGAACTCCTCCTAAACGGCTGGATGGATGTTGATGAAATTTTTTGTGTGTGTTCAAGGATTCGAGGATGGTTTAGATTCACAATTTGGTCTACTGGAAAATGTTTTTAAACACTATTGTAGTATTTTTATTTTTAACCGTCACTCATTGACGCGTCACTTTGACATTTCATATGGCAGAATAACGTTTGCGGGGTCAGCTAGTAATTATATAAGTTATTTTGAACATTTTTTTTTGTTGTATGTTTTTATTTTAACGTTATAGTTTGTGGCTAGAAATAGGTAGGTACCTACAATTAATTTACTTTCTCTTCTCACTACTTTCAAATTATTAAACTCTTAGGCTCTGCGCAAACGGGCCACCGACCACAGCCACCGGTGGCCAGCGACAGCCACTTAACATAAACTTTTTCATATTTTGTATAGACACACGTGTAGCCGGTGGCGGCCACCAAAATTTATGTTAAGTGGCTGTCGCTGGCCACCGGTGGCTGTGGTCGGTGGCCCGTTTGCGCAGAGCCTTAAGCATGCAGTTTTCCAAAGAATCTATGTTTTTCGCGTAGGGATCTGAACTGAAATTCACAGACATTTGACAAGCAAACCTTGCGCCAATGTTACTTGAGTTGGTATGATCTCACTATCTATTATTTTCAGATATCCTGGTGGGGACTGTACATCCGACATTTGGCTGGCGGAAGAATAAGATATTTGTGTAAAATTATTGATTTCTATATTTTTATACTCGCTTAAAAATATTACTGGAAAATAAATCGACTAAGTAATTATACTGTTAGCATATACATTTATTTGTAATTAGGGGTAATAAATTTAGCATGAATACTAAATTAAGCTTTTATTTAATTCCACAGATTTAATGCATAAATTAGACCACCAATATTAACTTTATTATTCATGGAAGGATTTCCAGTGTATGGCATAAAATATTTGTTTGTGGATAAATTGGAATTAAATTAAATAAAAGTCTTATTCAAAATTTTGAAGATTTTCCAAAATAATCTGTGGACGCCCGAACCTGTAGGAAATAGACATAGCAATAGTTGCCACCTTACTCGTACTCAAAGACATTACCAATCGAAATCTATCCTTCAATCTGTAGATGAGCCAAGTACCCCATGAGTAGGTATCACAGACGTACTGAAAGTTCTCCTTGAGATATGGAGGGGAAGATGTACCTACTATTTAGGGCCGATTTCACCAACGTCGTGTAAATCTTATGCCCGGAATAAGTTGTTATTTACTCGCGAGTTAGCCCATTTTACGTTTCACCAACATTTAACCTAGGGATAAAATGTCTATACTAGAGTAAAATCATGCACCGCCGATTTCGGCCGAGTAAGCTGGTAGATTAATAGTGTCACAACAGCATTATCTATAGGTAACTGATGATTATTTATTTCCTCGCCCACGGTGGTTTATGGAAAGGGCTAATTATTTTGAAGACTATGACGACCACGATTTCGTGTTAAGGTTTCGTCTATCAAAAATGGCAGCATTGAATTTACTGGCAAAAATCGAGCATCATTTGGAGTATCCAACAGACAGGTGAATGTTCTAAATTATATCCATTGATTAGGTATTTAACACATAATTATTGGCTACAGTAAGGTTCTATGCAACAAACAACACCCAAATGAGCATTGGTGACTATGGCGGAATGAGTGCACCAACATCACACCGAATTATCCACCAAGTCAGTACAGCAATAGCATCTCTGCACAAGGACTACGGTTTCCAGCAACATACCAGGAAATAAACATACCAGGAATAAGGCCCAGCGTAACGCGAGATGCTATCATTAATGACTGTTTTCAAAGCTTATTGTAATAAAACAACTGAATTAATTATTAATTTTTTTTTAATTCGCTATAAATAAACTCCAAAAGTAATAATCTGGTTTTAATTTATTCTTGTTTCAAAATTTAGCTCTGAATATCCATTTGAATGTCAAATAATTCTTAGCTTCTTCTCTTTCTTTAGCTGCATGCTCCATTTGAGTTGTGAGAACTTTTCTAATGAAGAAGTAGAGAGCTGTGGCCGTCTTTTGGACATACATTCAAGCCGTTCTCCTGCAGTAGGCCTTTTTCCTTCTGTACTACATTGTAACAGCTTGGAAATGGGCGTTTTTAAATTTTTGGGAGTGTAATCACCCCAATCCTGAAACAAGATAAATGCTCTACTATTTTTCCAACCATAATAACATTATTTTAGGATGTACTACAGTTAAAAGATGATTTGCTCCAACTATTATGTTGGAACCAACACAACTGGAACTATGTTTTCATTCTAAAAGCAAACATACAATATTAGGTGGACAAATATCTGTTAATACTTGCTGAAAAGTGTAAATTTAACCAACAAATTATTTATTATCTATGTAGATATTGGTATGTACCAATAAACAATCTTCAATGACATGTACAGCAGAAGGGGCAAGAATCAGTTGAATATTTATTTTGTACCTCAGGGCCAGCAACTGTATCTGTGACTGTAAAAACATATAACACCACTCTTTTTAATACTGTTCTAAGGTTTATGGAAGCCCACAGAACATGGCGTTATAAGGCAGGGTATTTTCTGTTGTGGTGGGTCTTCAATCACTGACCTTGGAGGTCCACCACCTGAAAAAATCACATTGTTTTAATTTCATCACAACTTAATTTTTATGGTATATTTTTTTAATATAATATGATTACAGGAATATATAAAAAGTTGTAAAAATTATCAGGAAACAAAGAAAAATACCTGTTTGAATTAATTGCATCCTTATAAAAGATGCTTCTTTTTTTGTAGTTTTCTATAAGTTTTCCCACTGGGCTTTCAAATTATCGGCAGTACGATGAGAAAGCATTGTCTGCGAATTATATTTGCTTGAAATTGTTATCCATTCTCCAAGCTTTTGCTTCATTGATACTCCATCCGTCCTTTTATTTTCTATCACATGGAAATGCTCGCTCAGTAACGAGATCAACCAGCAATGACTTTTATGATGCCATCCAATTAACAGATCGCTTTCGCTTTTCATTTGCCATTGTTTATAATCAACGATTTGTATAAAACAATTTTATATATCTGTTTACACGGAATAAAACTAGTTCAAAAGTTCCAAAACACAACAAAGCCAAATTTTTTAAACTGTGAATTCTAAAAAGCCGCGCACGGGATCACTCACTGTCAACTCAATTGTCAAGTTAACGTATTATCCGAACAAATAAAAGAATACACAGCGCTATTGTGCAAGTATGAGCCAAACTGTCTTTTTTACTTGGGTACATTACACATACATTCAATTCATTCGTTCAACGGCATAGAGTAACTATGCGAGATTATGATATCTATAAATTACCGTGGTGAAACGAAATTGAAGTTAACCATCGAATAAATCGACAGAGTACAGATAAACTGGGATAGCTACTCTAGTGTAAGTTCAGTGTTGGTGAAATCGGGCCTTATACTGTTTAAATTCTAAAAAGCCGCGCACGGGATCACTGACTGTCAACTCAATTGTCAAGTTAACGTATTATCCGAACAAATAAAAGAATAGACAGCGCTATTGTGCAAGTATGAGCCAAACTGTCTATTTTACTTGGGTACATTACACATACATTCAATTCATTCGTTCAACGGCATAGAGTAACTATGCGAGATTAAGATATCTCTAGATTACCGTGGTGAAACGAAATTGAAGTTAACCATCGAATAAATCGACAGAGTACAGTTTTATACTGGGATAGCTACTCTAGTGTAATTTCAATGTTGGTGAAATCGGGCCTAGAATGCTAAATAAAATATGGAGAACTCTGGAGTTCACTTTTGTCGAATCTTTTTTTTTTCAGTTGGCGAGGTTATTGAAATACACGATCATACTTTCGCAGTCCGAAAGTTAGAGATGGGCGTTTTTGTTATTTTTCAACATCGGTGTCCAACGTTGTCTGGATACCGTCACCCGATGTCAACATCGTTGTTTCCGACAACGATGTCACTCGGACATCCAGCTAGCGTACATAGTACGTAACATTTTGTTATGTTGGCGCGTTGGCGGATTCATAAACGTTGTTTTGTTTTATTGAATCATCATATCGTTCGGTCGCATTCTTCGCTTCGTACTCGTTCGCAGTGTTGCCAATTCGGATTTTGAAAAAGGCGTAGGTCAGATTAGAAAATTACGTAGAAATAGTAAAATTTCTTTATTATAGAAAATACGTCGATCTACGTACTTTTTTCTGAGTGAAATGAAGAGAGTAGGGTAGGTAAAAGTGAATAAAACGAACAGCAGTAGACAAACAATGAATTTAAAAAAATACCGTTTAGCAAACAAAAATAATTGTGAGCCGTCACGGGACGCCTGGCAGATGTGAAACATCGAAATTATGTTGTACAAGTAATATGCACAAAAGTACAGATTATGACAGGAACTAAAACATATAAGAAAAAATAAGTAAAATAAAACAAAAGAAAAAACAAAAAAAAAATTAATTATTATATTTTATTAATAAAATAATTTCCGACCGTCATTTGTCGGAACTGTATAGTATATTATATATTCCATATACTATACTCGCCATGCCAAAAATTTGGTTTGCCCTCCGCCTAAAGATGTTTTACATCAAAAATCTATGAAATACCACTTGTAGATAATGTACTTTATAATCTAAAAGTGTGCTACTTTCAAGGTCATCGTCAATTTAATTTTATTTTTGAATTATTCAATTTTTATTATCATTTTCAGACAAATTAAATTTATACATAAAACAATTTTGATAGAAAATACGTAGATTTTGGGACTATAGTTCGTAGGTTTGTACTTTGTAGTTGGCAACGCTGCTCGTTCATTCGTTGTCGTTCATCGGCCGTCATATTAATATTGACATCGGTTCGTTGATTGCTATCTCTATGGTTCGTTGTCGGTGTCGGCATTATTCGGTGTTACTCCCATCCGTTGTTCAACATTTCGCCAACGGATGTCAACACCATATAGTCACATCGTTGGTCAACAACGTTTTGTCAAAAACGGCCACCTCTACCGAAAGTATACCGGGTACAATTATTATCACAAAACTGACGCAACGTACAATTCTAGCCATACATTCAAGATTTTTCAGTCCGCTGAGTCGTAAATCTTAGATTCAAACGTATTCCTTCGAAAACTTTAAAACTCATCCGAATCAGTGCTGAAACTTTAAACGTTATTCATGCTGTACTGTTTCTGAACTATATTGTCTGTTAAACTTTCGCGTGTCCTCTCCACACGCCTTCTTTGAACTTACACATATCTACATATTTATCATTGAGTACCTACATACATATATTTTACAAACATTCTCTTCGTTACTTTATTTTATTACCGAGACTAGCTACTAATATACTAATCTGTGACCGAGACTAGGGTGATGTCTTTCTAACTGGCCTGTGACATCGTTCGCGTTATATAATTATGTATATACATGTACTGTAAAATAGGGGTTTGCTTGTTAACACGAATCATAATTTGCGAATGTTTGTCTTTTATATTAGGCACCTTTGAGTTCTTGACATGAAAGCAAGTGACACCGCATTTCTGACGACGTGAAGTTAAAAACAGGTCGAGCAAATTTAATTAGATATGCTCGACATTTAAACATGTGTAAACGAAAAGTCACTTCAAACAATTCTACGAGAAATTAATGCTTAAATGTTACTTACCTACCTTTACCTCAGCAAAAGTACTTGCTTAAGCTGTTTTTGCCGCAAGGATGTCCACATTTTTTAAAACATGTCTGTTCCATTTTTTTAATACAATTAAAATCTAAAAAATGTGATACTTCACCTGCTTGAATATTTGTTATTTCGATGAATTTTTATACCTAAGTCTGTGCTTTTACCACTGAGTTAAATATACGCTTTTACCCTATTTTGTAGATACCTATTTATGATATTGTAGTTATCAATGTCAAAGTCAAAACATTTTCGCTTTGAGGTGATTGGCACATCCAACGTATATAGTAACTACTTACTACTAAAAGAAAAGGAGAAGTAGGAATGCTATTCTAAATTGACTGACTACTTACTGTAGCTATTAAGTTATTTACATATAAACGCTCTAACGTAAAATTATATATATAGGATATAGGATTAGCTATTGATCATTGGATGAATAGCTAATCCTACAATAATAATAATTTTATATTATGCATACGAGTAAACATGGTAAGTATTACTAAATAGTTTCCTAGAGATTTGAAGTCAACTTTTACACCCTGGACAGACAAAGAACATAAAACCAAGACTCGGTAACAAACTTCGGCTTTTGCTATTTATATCAGCATTAGGGTAGGTAGTTTACATACATTATTGACTTTGAATTTAAATCACAGTATGTATTTAATAAATTAAAACACTTGTTCCAGCTGCACACCCTAAACCAACATAATATAAAGTACAGCTGTCGACTCAACCCTTTTTCTTTGAGCAGTAGGTACGGTACATACATGGTATTATGTATATAGGGAAGTGAAAATTATACTATACCTTAACGTAACATTTATTTTGCAATAAATTTTATTGATCATTAGGACTTGTCTGACGACGGCGTACTGAGATTTACTATTATTAGTACGAGTATATTGTATCGGTTGCTGTATGTATACTATTCACCACTGCAAAATTCAGTACCTATGTAACTAATAGTTACTTGATTATACATTATTGAAAAGGTTTAATCACAGAGGAATTATATGTACCTAGGTAATAAATTATACTGTGTTTTAATAAGGTTGATAAAGTGAAATCTTTGACTTGTGCTGAAGCATATCCCAAAGATATTTTTTGCGTATTTAAAGAATGACTTGGAATAACTATTATTCGAATAAATATTTCTATTGTGACAAAAGAAATATGAATTTAAAAATCTTTAGTTAAAACACTACATTTTACTACTTTTTATAACACTGTAACGGTTTATTAAACCAGGCCGCATACCATAGCTTAAGGAGCACCCCAAACCTTCTCATTTAATTTTCTCAGTTAATATTTCAGTGGAATCAAATTACACAACTCGTAAGAACACGGGAACATTAGGGCCGGCATTGTTATACGGAGTGCACAATAGTATGTTATGTCTTGGGATATGGGTGAACATTCGTAAGAGTAATAATCGTCAAATGAGGTAAATATCTAGCTGCTCAGCTGCTATTTTAATATATTAAACTTAATGGTTAAATTATTTAATTTTTGATTGATAAAAAAACTAATTTGAATGAGTGCGAACCTAAGTTGATATGGTTAAGGGATACTCTGTATATCACAATATATTTTATACCTTGGTAAGTTGACTGCGCGTAGCCTCCAAGGAACTATTACCTACCGGTAAAAATAAAAATAAATTGGTTTCATTATAAATCAACCAGAAAATACTGCTTTCAGGCTATAAATATCCTAAGTTCACTTCATTTTCCTTAATACGGTTGAAAAGAAAAAGACTTATTTTTTCGCCTATCTCCGACTAATTAATTTTCTTTTACCTTCCATTTCATTTGCAGGCGTCTCTGAGCAATTATGCAGAGATAAGTTACTCGAATAGCTACAAGGAAACATTCAAGTTCTTTAAGTTAGTATTATGACTCGTTTTTGTGTTTTTCATTTCCTTGGTGTCTGTAAAGTCATCCAAATAATTCGTGAAAAATTATTATTTGAAAATACTTATATCCAGTCAAACACAAAATATTATGTAACAGTGACTTGTTTTTTGAGCGATTGGTGAGCAAATAAAAGTTATTATTATTTAATTAATTTAGTTATGTATATTAATTATAATAAATAAAAATTTATCTATTCATTAAAACAGGTAAGTCGCGGTGCCATTCCGATGTAACCTGTATTTTGAAGTTACTGTGTAGAATCCCATTAAATTGCAAAAATCATGGCGAATGAGACGTTGGTTGAGCCTGACTATATTAACTATGCATAGACATTTTATATTTTATATACATTATATTTATATTGTTATTTTATTTTGTTTGTAAGTATATAAATATTATATTTTAATAAGCGATTATTTTTTATATGTATAAGTAGGCACTTTGAATTTAAAAGAAAACCCATTAATAAAGAACTTTGTGCAAATGACTACGCTGATCCTACGATAAGTTCTTCACCTACCGTAGTAACTGAGTATTCAGTAGTAGTAGTTGAGGTTTAACTTTATGTCGCAGAAGAAGTTATGATTTTTGAAAAATATTTTTGAAGTTTTATATTTATTACGTTATCTTGCTTGAAAATCATGAGATGAGAGATTTTTGCTATTCCTCTGTAATGTTTAGAATGTCCCGATAATTTCCTAGTGGGTATTTCCTTCCCGAACCCGGCCTGCCTGTTTCATTATCGAGAAAGCAATCTCTGTTCTGCTCCGTTAGTGTCTATTTGTTTGCATAGATTTAAGCGGATTACAGTATCGTTAAGGAGGATTGGTAGGATTTGCTAAATTCCTTAATACCATATCTGTTTCTCTTAAAAAGCTCGTTAGTATCTATAGGCCTACCGTTTTTAATTCTAGAGTAAATATTAGTTGGAATCTTTCCTAAATTATGACATATTTAACAAATATTCCAACGACTCCGATTTCAACGACTCTACCGGCTCTGTATTAGATAAAGATTTTTTATAATCGCTCTCGCTCGTAGTTTTCTCGTCATTTTCATTAACAAACAAACAAATACTTTTTTTTATCATGTAGGTACCAATAGATTATTTGTAAATACTGTTTATGAATCCATTGTTTGAAAATATATATAAGAACACTGAGTGAGCTGTTGAACGAGCTATTCTTCAGTTAAAGTACACATATAAATTCTGTCCCGCCACTGGGACGTCCTCGTAACCCGAACAATAACATGTAAACTTCGATACCACACATCCTCCTTTACTGCAGTTCTATAAAATAAATAACCAGCTTTATTTCGTCCCGGCCCCTTGAGTGCAGTTGGAAACCTTTTTGTGTGATTTTCTCTACATCTACTATTGAGATAATCCTTTAAACACGATTTTATTTCATTGAATAAAGAAGATATAAAGAAGAACTTTAAATTTAAATAAAATTAATATCCATGAAATGTGTTTAATTTGAAATATTTATTTTAGCATTAATTTTTGAATATAATTTTTGACATGTGGCCACCGCGGCTGACGCGTAGGTACATAGCGTAATTTTGAGGTCCAATTTTCACACACTTTTCACAGTAGTACATCAGGCTGGACTTCGGCAATAACGCGTCGAAAGTTAGTCTCAATTTTATTTGGTTTATCAGCGTAGACATGCGACTTTACATCGCACGAACGAGGAGTCAAAAGATTCTGTCTTTCACATACATTATATTATACAACATTAATAGTTCAAATGATTTTACTTTATAGCCAAAACAAATTAGAAATGCTATTTGACTATTTAAAAAAAAAATACACTTTTGTTCCAACCGCACATTATGGTTAAGCCGAATTGACGAAAACCCAGAGTTAACGAAATAATAGCATTTAGTACTAGCACAGAATGCTTAATAGTACAAGTACCTACTAGTTCAGTAAAACTCGCTACAGTTCTATTGTGAGCCAATTCTGATTACGTGTGAGTGCGTAGCATTTTTTTTAATACTGTTGTCTAATAGGTACCTAAGTTACAAACTAAGTTCTCTCCGTAGCAAGTAATTAAACAAAATACAAAGCGCAAGACTAATGAAAAGAATGACACGGCAGAAGGAACTATGTTAAGTCATGCCATGGTGCTCTAATTTGAAATGTAATTTGTTTTCAGCAGAAAATGAGTTTATATAGATTTTAGCTCTCTAGTTATTTTTAAATATGAAAATTAATAACAGCACCATTTACTATTTTTTCATTCCATAGTAACTACATATTATTATTTGCATGCTTTATAAGTGTTATTAGAGTCGATTTATTCTAATTTTTTGAGATTTTTTTACTGACAATTACATGTGGAGAATTTAGTGTTTGCATTAATAATACGAGTTCGCACGTCCTCGTACGAGGAATGTTACGAGTTGCGTCATTTGTGTCCGCTGAAATATTAACAGAGAAAATTCGCGTCGGGAGACAAATAAGAGGATCAAGCGACGGCAATCTTGCATAGCAGTCTCCACTGGTGTAAACAATTATATATTTGCACTACCGTCGACAAGGGGAAACAAAAACATTAGACAGACATCATGCCATTATATTACTAATTTATAAATGGGAATGTGTGTTTGTTGGTATGTTGGTTTGTCCTTCTTCTCCTCTCAACGGAATGATGGATCGATGTAATTTTTTGCATTAATGTTATGATGTAGGTATAATGTATATGGCTGTATACGAGTACGATGATGTATAATGTATACGGCCTGAAGAGTGAAATCTATCGATCAATTGATAAGGGTTCCTTGTTAACTAAGGAACCCTATAAAATTAGTAAACATTATTAGTTTACATTATTTTTACTGAAAAGCTTAGTATAGAACGATTTATTATTTAATAGCGAAAACGAGACCCAAAATGTGTACAATGAATGTTAGCTCCTGAAATAAGCAATATAAGGCAATCGGGAACCACTCATCCCTAAGTGGTTACAGCAGCACTTGGTTTTACGCAACCAGCTTGAGCCCAACAGTTATAAATTGCTTGAGTTTCAAACAGTATCATTTATCAATGTTGATTAATAATTGAAACCTTACGTTGATTTAAGGATGTAAATAATATAATTCTTAGTAGTAACTATAAACTTGTTTGCGCTCGTGGCCACGAGGCTTGATATTATTACCTGCTTAATTCACGGCTAGCTGGATGACCGCTGGCAGTTTCTCGTTTCCGTTGTTCGTTAGACCGTCGGTCCCTGTTGTTACGTAAGATAGAAGTCGTTAAACCATGTCACAGGCCTTCCGGCAGCCCAAAAGGTTCGACCATCAAATTGGTCACGATATTTAGTATGTTAATAAGAAGTGGAACCAGCGAGACAAACTATTTTTACTGGTCAGTAGGACATGATAGTAGGACTACTGAGACCGGCCGGCCACTGACCCCGCCGAGGAAATGTACCTTACCAGAGTTTCTCAGTTGCGAGAACGACCCGTGCCCTTTAGGACGCTGATATTTTAAAGTCGAACCTATATTTACAATATCTATCTATATATATAAAAGGAGAAGGTGACTGACTGACTGACTGACTGACTGACATATCAACGCAGGGCCTAAACTATAAGGGTTAGAAACTTGAAATTTTGCACAGGGGTTCATTTTGTAACGCAGGGGAGCACTAAGAAAGGATTTTTGAAAATTCACCCCCTAGGGGGGTAAAACGGGGGTGCAAAGTTAGTATGAAACTTTGCCGTTTTTGAAGTTAGTGAATGTCTAATTCCACGCGAGCTTAGTATGTTAATAAGAAGTGGGACCAGCGCGACAAACTATTCTTACTGGCCAGTAGGACATGATAGTAGGACTACTGAGACCGGCCGGCCACTGACCCCGCCGAGGAAATGTACCTTACCAGACTTTCTCAGTTGCGAGAACGACCCGTGCCCTTTAGGACGCTGATATTTTATAGTCGAACCTATGTTTACAATATCTATCTATATATATAAAAGGAGAAGGTGACTGACTGACTGACTGACTGACTGACATATCAACGCAGGGCCTAAACTATAAGGGCTAGAAACTTGAAATTTTGCACAGGGGTTCCTTTTATAATGTAGGGGAGCACTAAGAAAGGATTTCTGAAAATTCACCCCCTAAGGGGGTAAAACGGGGGTGCAAAGTTAGTATGAAACTTTGCCGTTTTTGAAGTCTTTAGACGGGTAGACGTCGTTAATGGGTCTAATTCTACGCGAGCGAAGCTGCGGGCGTCCACTAGTTATATATATAAAGGGAGAAGGTGACTGACTGACTGACTGACTGACTGACTGACTGACTGACATATCAACGCAGGGCCTAAACTATAAGGGCTAGAAACTTGAAATTTTGCACAGGGTTTCCTTTTATAACGTAGGGGAGCACTAAGAAAGGATTTTTGAAAATTCACCCCCTAAGGGGGTAAAACGGGGGTGCAAAGTTAGTATGAAACTGCCGTTTTTGAAGTCAAGTGGGTAACCCGAACGCGGGCAGACGTCGTTAATGGGTCTAAGCGAGCGAAGCTGCGGGCTCCACTAGTAACTTATAAATGTCATTGGTGCGCGCCGCTTGGATTTGAACCAGCAGCGCTCGATTGAGAGGTGAGTTCGATTCAAGTCAGTCAGAGTCAATTCATCTGCCATCTGTTGTGCTGGTAAATGTGGCTTTGCGCACACAGAGCTCACACAAAACAACACGATGGGTACAACGGCAGTAAGCATTGTGGTTCACTCTCTGAGAGTACTGAGCCACAGCCTATTATAAGCCTATACGACAGCTTAAACCCAGGGCTAACTAGTAGGACAAAGCACTGGAACATAACCGAGCACCGGAATCAATTCGACCCACTTTGGAACTCCGACAAGTTTAATAGACTTGAAACTTCGGGCTGAGTTTAAACGGCAATTCCGGGATAAATGTAGAGATAGCCAATTCCAAAAACCAAATGGATTAACAAGTATATTTTATGATCAATAATGGTTTAATCGACTACTAAGCATACGTTACGTAGCTTAAGCATCTTAAAAAATATAGTTCGCTATATCTTTTATCAACTTGCAATGTTTGTTAGTTGGTTTGAGGCAAATATTGCATGTTGAAATTGAACCACTTCCTTTGCTCTTCAAACAATTCACATTAACATTGAAACATTATTTGAATTGCAATACATTCGTGGAAACATTGTTTTTTATTTTATTACCTACAGAATCCATAGAAATAAGGCTGAAATTGTTAATTTTTCTACTTAGCGTTATAGTGTACTGTAACTTGTTGTTTAGTAGAACTCTCAAAATAAATTTATACATATATTTTGTTTAAGGAGGGATCTTGAGTAGTTCTTATTTCAATGGTGTAAGTCTCAATGTTATTGTGATCTGTTATTAAAGGGTTTAGAATTAAAATGTGATGGATAAACAGGAATATAACCTGATGGTGAGTGGCCAAAAATTTATAAATAAGAATAGAATTCCATTTATAAGAACAAATGGGTAGGTTTTCTACACATTTGTACTCGTACATACATATCAGTTTGAAATCAATTGTTTATATTAATAAACAATTGATTTCATGAATTTAATAGGTGTATTAACACCTATTAAATTCATGTCAGCACTTCACTATTTGGGTAGCTTTACATATGAAATAACTGCCGCATGGCGAATAATCCCGATTAGAGAGGATAAACGCTTTCATTTTGATATCCTAAATACATTCCTAAAATCATTTGACAGTTTTAATAGTTAGATTTTGGAAACTGATCCCTTTTAATGTCCCTTTACAACAAATATCTGTAACTGTAAAATTAACGTAGTTAATAACGTGATAGATGCTTCACTATTATACCCCCGTGGTCGACCTGTGTTGCGGATAGCGGACACATACAAAATCATCACATTACATTACATCACATCTACGACTCGAGTACAAATATCTTCGAAATAAATCCACGGTCGGGATTCGAACCCGTCAGTCAGGCAGTTCGGCAGTCAGGGTCTCTCACCACCGCGCCACAGAGCTGTCAAATAAGGTTTAGTAAGAATAACAATAAAATAGTCTATTTACAGAATTCCTTTTCAGTATAAGAAATATGTTCCCTGGGGATGCCCCACACGTTTATTGGAAATCTGTCTGAAACGTCAACAGATGGCACTGACACTAATTCTTATCTTGATTACCTAATAACAAATGATAACATTATGATGTAACTTAGCACAGGAGCAGACGATATCCTTTTTTTTTTTTTTTTTTCTCGCTGGGAAATGCTTTTACGCATCCCGCCCATTTAAGGCGGGTATGTGGGACTCGCCAGAATCGGAATACCCACTAAAACCCAGCGCCACCCTCATCGTCTTTTGAAACGCCGCGGGGTCGCTTGCGCATTACTACCGCGACGTTTCGACGTATAAATTTAGAAGCCTGAAAAACCCATCTATGGCAGAGGCAGAAGGTGCGCAAAGCGCCTTCTTCTACCCCCCGGCCTCCTTCTGCGAATCGGATCCGCAAGGGCATCGTGTTCACGCGCCCGTTCCGCAGCCTCTTTTAAACCGATGACTTGCTCGCAGAACGAGGCCACTGCATCCCAGCATCTCTCGCTGCCAAGCATAGCATTGACCACACTCGGCAGCGAGAGGCCCACACCGATGATTGCTGTCAGCGTATGTCGCTGGGGTCCCCAGGCAGCACAGTCAGCCAGCGTGTGTTCCGCTGTATCCTCAGGCGCACCACACTCATGGCAGCCCGGCGTCGATTCCCGTCCCGCTACCCGATGCAGATACTCTCCGAAGCATCCATGCCCGGTGAGTACCTGCACCAGCCTGAACGTTAATACACCGTGCCGTCTTGTTATCCAGCGGTCAAGGTGGGGGCGAATGGCTTCAACCGTTTTCCGACCCGCGACAGGGGACTCCAAATTTTCTTCCCATCTTCGGATTAGACTCGCATCAGCAAGCTTTCTGGTCCTACGAATTTGCTCTGCTGTTGGTCTCTCACCCCTAGCTCTGGTGTCCACTTTGTATTTGTACATGTCCGTCAGGACTTCTGCGCGGAGTTCCCATGGAGGATCAGCTGCTAGTAGGGTTGCTGCAGTCCAGGATACTGTACGGTAGCCCCTGATTGCCCTCGCTGCTATAACCTTCTGCGGCCTTCGCAAAAGTGCCTTATTGTTAGAGGTGAGGGCATCCATCCATACAGGAGCTCCGTACAATGCCATACTACGTATAATGCCAGCATATAGTCGCCTACAGGATGAACCCGGTCCTCCCAAGTTAGGCAAGAGTCTTGCGAGTGCTGCAGCGGTGTTTATCAGCTTAGGGGCAAGTTGGTTAAAATGGGCCCGAAAACTCCATCGTCCGTCCAGTGTTAGACCCAGATATACCATCTCGGACTTAACCGCTATAGCCAGCCCCTGTACCGATATGTATGCACCACGGGGGGGACCTCTACGTGGACCATGGAAAAGTATAGCCTCAGTTTTGGGGAGAGAGACCCTTAGGCCCAGCATGTGAATCCGATCGACCACTAGCGATGTAACTACCGTGGCCAGACGAGCTACCTCCTCATAGCTTTTCCCTCGTGTTGTAATTAGGGTGTCATCCGCATAGCAGATTAGCCTGGACCTTGGGAGCAGTGGCCCTCGCAGGAGCCAGTCAAATCCGACATTCCACAGGACAGGACCCAGCACAGACCCCTGTGGAACACCGCAACCCACATTCCGCCGACCCAAGCTCCCGCTACACTCCTCAAATAAGATTTCCCTGTTATGAAGGAATGCGTTCAACAGCCTCCAGAGGTACTGCGGTAACCTGTGGTACCGAAGAGCTTCCCTTAACGTCTCAAATGGTAGGCTGTTAAACGCATTCTCGACATCGAGCGAGACTGCGAGGACAACCTCACCACTTTCCGCCGCCTCTACCGAAAGATTCTTTAGCGCAGCCAAGGCGTCAATTGTCGAGCGACCAGACCTAAAACCGTATTGTCCGTCAGATAGCCCAGGACCAATCTCTTCAAGATGCTTTGTAAGTCGACCAGCGAGAATCCTTTCGAAGAGTTTACCGGTTTCATTAAGTAAGACTATGGGTCTATAAGCCGAAGGGGACTCAACAGGGCGGCCCGCCTTTGGAAGCAGACATAACCTGCCGCATTTCCATAGCTTCGGAAACTGCCCCGTATGAAGGCACCTGTTGAAAAGTTCCCGCAGTCGCTCACCCAGGTACTCCATAGCTATGGCTACGACACGGCCAGGGACGCCATCAGGGCCCGTTGCTGTCTTTTTTGAACGCAGACGAACCAGTGCCAACTCCATTTCTTCCTCGGTAATAGGAGGAATGTGGGGGTCACAGTCTGCATAATGACCACTCATCACAGGTGGAGAGTGACTTAAAGTTTCCGGGAATAGTTTCCCAACTACTCGATGCAGAGTGTTCGTCGGCATTGTTTCCGTAATAAGAGCGCCGTTGCCTCTTAGTTTGTTTCGTGCCATCAGGTAAGGGCGTCCCCAAGGGTCTCTATCTAGTGCAGACAGCATTTCCTCACGAGCATTAGCCTTAGCCTGCCTTATTTCCTGCTGTAAGAGTTTTTTCGCCCGTCTATACGCGTTTAAAAGCTCCTCTTCTAACACCAGGTTGAGTCCATTGCGTCTGCGACTTCTGACATAAGCCCGGCGCGCCCTGTTGCAAGCCAATCGTAGATTTGCAATTTCTAACGACCACCAGTAAACCTGACGACGTCTTTGTCGCCGACGCACTCTTGGCATAGCAGCATCGCACACCTCTGTGAGGGCCCTGCCCATGTTATTGGCAAGCTCGTCTATGCTAATGCCCGAATCGTTTCTGGAGGCAGACCATCGCTGCACAATAGCGGCTTCCTTGGCAATGTCGCGATCTAATTTGCTTAGAGCCCAGCGGGGGAAATGGCTCTGATGAATTCGGACAGGGGCCAGCCTGGACATGTAGGTCTCAAAACGAATGTACCTGTGGTCTGAAAGAGTCTCCACGTCAGATAACACCCGCCAGTTTCTGATCTGGCGTGCTACAGCAGGACAAGCAAAAGTAAGATCCACTACGGATCCGCCCTGCCCCCGCACGCAAGTCAGTGTCGTTCCCCTATTAAGCAAGGACAAACCAGATAGAAGGGCCCAGACTTGAACGGCTCTCCCTCTTGCGTTCGTTATTGGATTTCCCCAAGCCCGTGACTTTGCATTGAAGTCCCCGAGGACAACTATTGGCTTAGGTGCCTGTCTGGAGCACGCCGCACTGACGCAATCAAGATAAGCCTCGAACTCTGCCAGGCTACGATTTGGAGAAAAGTACATGCCCAAGATCACATACCCTCCCCATCCAGCCACAACATACCCTGAACCTCTCTCGATAGCTGTGAGTGGAGGGCCAGCATTACTACTGGTTAATACAGCTACCATACCATCCAAGTCTCCCACCCAGTTTTGTCGGGAAGGTACAAAATAAGGCTCGCAAGCAACAGCAATGTCTATCTTCCACTCGGCCATAGACTGCAGTAGAAGATCTTGAGCTCCGGCACAGTGATTGAGGTTCGACTGGAGGAAGCTGACATGTTGCAAATTATTCATGATGACATGTCAGCTTCCACATGCACTTGCTGGTGCTCCTCTGACTCAACAATCCTACCGTTGGTAACCTTGCCCTTAGTTTGCGGAGGGTTACAAAATCTCCCGCCCATGAAGTGCCCAAAGGGCATACCTGCAGTAACGCAGACAGCGCAACGAAGTTCGCCAGTGCATTCAGATGCCTTGTGACCATCGCGGCCACAACGGAAGCACAACCTGCTTCTATCAACGTTAGATGGACAAAGCGCCCTCGTGTGTCCGATACCGAGGCATTTGTAACATCGCATGGGAAGCTGATCGAGGACCTGTACTCTGGCTGCGCTCCACCCGACCAGAATCTTTCCGTCATCGGACAGAACCTTAGCTGCCGTGATTGGACATCGAGCAATCACCATGCCCATTCCACCTGGGCCCAATCGAATCTGTCCCACCTTGACTGCGTCCTCTGAGCACTTCCCTGCACGAGCAACGGCAGTAGCCACCTTTGCTGTAGTGACCGAGTCATCCAGACCTGTGATCCTCAGGTCTGCGCATTTTGTAGGGCGCATCACGTTAGCCACTCCGTCCAGTACCGTGCGAAGTTTTTCCGCCAGCATATCTGCCTGCTCCGCGGTCTGTTCCTTGGGCAGCTCGAGTAGCCTGGCCCCAGTGGCGGCTCGGCGAACTTTCATACCTGCTCCAATTCCCAGTTCCTGCAGGTTTATACCAAGTTCGGCCCTCTCTAATAATTGAGCGTAAGTTACGCCCTTCTCGGCTGCCTCCGGCTGCAGAGTAACTATAACTGCGGACGTTCGAGGTTGTGTAAGCTTGGGTTTTGCTACCTGAGCCATCCTTGCGACAGGAGAGGTTGACGAGGCAGCCATACCAGTGGCAGCTTGGACCCTCTTTTCTTTATTTCCCCTCCTAACAACAGTAGACCAACCATCATCCTGTACTCTCTGTGAGGGAGCGGATGCCACAGGGGCAGCATGGATTGTTTGATTCGCATCCAGTTGTACGGGCAGTGAAGAAGACTCCACGTTTTGTGTATTTGGTTTCCGGTGGAAACCACTGAGTTCCGCTTGTGATGCTGGGTTGGCTACGGGGGGCCTCACGCCTGCTCGGAGTGCCTGTGCTTCGTTGTTTCTATCTGCCGCTAGGGGTGGACGGTGAATTTTCACTGGCAGGAGGCGTTCTTCAATTCCTGCAAAGCGCGCGTCCAACATGACACCAACAGATGAAACGATTGAACCCTTGAGTTCCTCCACAATTTTAGCATCAAGGAGCGATGAGGTAATCGACTCATTTGCTGCCGTCCTCATTTCGGAAAACTCCCGCCGATGAGCCTTCAACTCTGCTTTCAGAGATTCCACCTCTTTCCGTAAGCGACCATTATCGGCCCTCAAACTTCGTGTTTCCTCCGCCTCATTTCTCGCTGCAAGGGTTTCCACTACCTCTTGAAGGGCTGCCGCTGCGTCCTTAAGTTTCTTTGCTAGGGGACCCTTCAAGTTGCTCGATTTTTGAGCTAATTCTACTATTAAGGCTGTATTTTTGCCTGCCACGGCCCGCAACTCCTCGGCGCAAAGATTCGTTGAATCCTCCTTATGAGCTTCCGTGGAAGTTTCTTCAAAACCTAGAACTACCTGAGATGCCTGCTTCTTGAAAGCTTGGCTCCTGAGCTTCCTTTCAAAAGCTACCTCAGCGGCTTCCGCCTCTAACTTTTTTAACTCGGCCCTAGCGCGAGCTACCCCCTCCCCTCGTCCCTTCCTGGCGGCCTTTCCGCGGCGAGAAGTGCTGTATTTAGCCGTCACTCTTGTTTCGGTCTCCGTGTCCGAGTCCGTTTGCTCGGTCCCGGGAGCCGAAACAGCGTGATGCGGTCGCTTTTTTCGCACTGAAACGTCCGTTTCCGCTCCTACATCCGTGTCCATCGCTCAAAATTATCATGAGACACAGTACGGACACAAATAAACACGACACAAATTAATCCGACAATTTAAAGAAAACAAACAACATAAAACCTACAGTGGGACAAAGGTTTCTGGTTGGTGGAGGTCCTTACAACTCAAAGGGCAAATATTTTACCATTGTAAGGGCAAGATAGGGCAAACAAAGTAGAGTATAAGATTGAAAATAATTATATCGTTAAAAAATATTTTTTTTAAAAAAGCTTTTTAAAACTGTTTTTTTTATTTTCATGCATTGTCATCGGAACCAAATATGTCTGCCAAATTTCAGCTCGATAGCTTCAGTGGAAGTGGGTGAAATATTGATTGCAAATTCCAGGACATACATACTCGTACATACTTACATAGATACATACGAGTGAAGTTAAATAAAAGCTTATAATAACAAGAAAAATATGCGCATTATGAAAATTTACCGTCAAAAAATGTGACGAGTCCACAGGCAAAAATACGAAGACAACATTTGAATTAGTTAGGCCCGATTTCACCAACACTGAACTTACACTAGAGTAGCTATCCCAGTTTATCTGTACTCTGTCGATTTATTCGATGGCTAACTTCAATTTCGTTTCACCACGGTAATTTAAAGATATCTTAATCTCGCATAGTTACTCTATGCCGTTGAACGAATGAATTGAATGTATGTGTAATGTACCCAAGTAAAATAGATAGTTTGGCTCATACTTGCACAATAGCGCTGTGTATTCTTTTATTTGTTCGGATAATACGTTAACTTGACAATTGAGTTGACAGTGAGTGATCCCGTGCAGGGTTGCAAAAGTTCCCAATTTATCGGGAGATCTACTGATTTTGGTCATTGTCTCCCGATGTCCCGATTTAGCAGTCCCATCTCCCGATTTTTTTAATTTTCAACCAATTTAAATAATTTTCATATAAAAAACGGGAAAATAATATTCTCTATAATACTAAAAGAAACCTTTATCACAACATAAAGGCACGGGGACTTCCCGAAATTCCGCGTACCATGTCGATTATGGTCATTCAACTTCATGGTATGTTAAAGCAAATTCTACTAACAATTCTTATAAAAGAGTTTAAGTACTATTGTCTGGTGAGTATACGAGGTAACTTACTTAACAAAGAGGCTACTTATATTGTCGGTTCATATAATTGCATGCACTTGTCTTAGACGTTTCAGTTCAGTTTCAAAATAATATGTTGCATAAATTTAATGAAAACTAAACAACGGAATAAATTTTCCACTGAGTCAATGATAGGTCTTCTACACACAAAAAGACGTATAGGAGAAAATAATCAATGTTGTTCATTTTTTAATATAGATAATATAGATGAGAAAATGTTCAGAAAATAGCTTGTAAAAGCTGATATGAAGACGGAAATGATTAATATCAATGTACAATATGTACATATATCAAACGAGAATAAATGTTTGTGTGAAACTAATGGAACAAATTTAAATAAATGAACACATTATTAACTTAAAATACTTTTGTTTTATTCCAAATAAAAATTCTCCCGATTTCTCCCGATTTTCAGGTGCCAAATCTACCGATTTTTAATTTTTCGTTTTTGCAACCCTGATCCCGTGCGCGGCTATTTAGAATTTAAACAGTTAAAGTTTGGTTTTGTTGTGTTTAAGAACTTTTGAACTTGTTTTATTCCGTGTAAACAGATATATAAAATTGTTTTATACAAATCGTTGATTATAAACAATGGCAAATGAAAAGCGAAAGCGATCTGTTAATTGGATGGCATCATAAAAGTCATTGCTGGTTGATCTCGTTACTGAGCATTTTCATGTGATAGAAAATAAAAGGACGGATGGAGTATCAATGAAGCAAAAGCTTGGAGAATGGATAACAATTTCAAGCAAATATAATTCGTAGACAATGCTTTCTCATCGTACTGCCGATAATTTGAAAGCCCAGTGGGAAAACTTATAGTAAACTACAAAAAAAGAAGCATCTTTTAGAAGGATGCAATTAATTCAAACAGGTATTTTTCTTTGTTTCCTGATAATTTTTACAACTTTTTATATATCATAATATATTATAAAAATCATAATCATCGTAATCATATTATATTATAAAAATATATCATAAAAATTAAAAGTTGTGATGACATTAAAACAATGTGATTTTTTCAGGTGGTGGACCTCCAAGGTCAGTGATTGAAGACCCACCACAACAGAAAATACTCTGCCTTATAACGCCATGTTCTGTGGGCTTCCATAATCCTTAGAACAGTATTAAAAAGAGTGGTGTTATATGTTTTTACAGTCACAGATACAGTTGCTGGCCCTGAGGTACAAAATAAATATTCAACTGATTCTTGCCCCTTCTGCTGTACATGTCATTGAAGATTTTTTATTGGTACATACCAATATCTACATAGATAATAAATAATTTGTTGGTTAAATTTACACTTTTCAGCAAGTATCAACAGATATTTGTCCACCTAATATTGTATGTTTGCTTTTAGAATGAAAACATAGTTCCAGTTGTGTTGGTTCCAACATAATAGTTCATAGTTAGTTAGTTCATAGTTCATAGTTTATTCATAAAAATATTTTTACACGTCAAAATGTTATATTTTAGTTGGTACAAGTATACGTATTCTAGGTAGGTACTACATAATTATGATCTGTATAATTTAACGACAAAACTAATTTAATCTACGTAGCAATGATGTCGCTCTTTTAGAGACAAGTAAAATTCAATTTCAAATGTAACGAATGCCAATATTTCGCCAATTGCACCAAATGCCAATAAGAAGGTTCAGTGCACGTTGATTCAAATAATTTACAATTTTCAAATTTATATGGTAACTTAAATTTTATCGAACGTTTACCTGGGAACTACAAAGTTGTTTTAAACTAGCAGGTATCTATTGCAAAATATGTATTGTACGGCAATGTGTTAAAATCATAAACGAATGTAGTAAATGGAAAAATTCCATTCAGTGTGTAAATGGACTTTTCCTTTACCTTTATAGACTTCAGTGGACTTCCTAAACTGATCACATTTTAAGAAAATTCATTATTACAATTGTGTGATGTCTGATAAAAACTTTTGTGATTATTAAATGAAGTTTAATTATGTGGGACATTGTCATGGCTTTAAAAACGATTACATAATTCAGTGCGCCGATGTTCTTATTTCAATTTATGGGAGATAAAAAAAATTTAGAGAAAATATCAAATATTTTGGACTTATTCATTTTATTCAGCGATTTTGTTTATAGTATTGAGGGAATTTTTGACTCTAACTGCCTTATAATATTATCCAAGGTGACAGTTGGAATTTTTGGTCTGTTCACTAAAATATATAGGTATTACACAGTCAATAAAATATTATTTACACAATCGTGCTTTGAGTGTGAAAAAATATCTGACGCGTAAAGAACCGTTGCTGTTGCTCCTCCACTGCAACGCACCGATGCACTCAAAAGTGTGGTTTCATTGAGATCAATCATCTAGCTTCTAGTAAAGCCAGATCTGGACCTGGCACCTAGTGACTGATTTATGTTTCCGAAGCTGAAATTATAGCTTCGTGGAAAGTTATTTTCCGTCGATGATACTCGTAAGCTCAAGACCTTAAAAGATCGTTTTCAGACAACATTTTTTTGGAGGTTACTGAAAAGATGATTTCTCGTTATAAGATGTGTTTGTAAAATAAAATAATTGCCGTTTTTTTTTGTCAAACCCATACCTAAAACACTTTGAACTCTCCTCCTAGCACGTTTGTTACGGTGACAGGATTCCTGGAAACTATAAACTGTGTTTTCGAACCCAAATCAATTAGCAAGAACCAATTTGCTCGAAGTTGCCCAGTGCAATTTCAGAGCTGAAGTCTCGGCTCTGTGCTCTCAACTGCAATTGAGGCTTTGCCCAAACGTATAGATATTTACCCATCAAAATCTTTTGGTATCATAAATAATAGAAAAATAATAAATAAAGAATATTAAAAACAGACCGTCTATTTTTTTTTATAGACGTAGACCATAGACGTCCCACTGCTGGGCACGGACTTTTAAGCCACCTGAAGGTCTTCGACAAGACTTAACGATTGTTTCTTCCATTGAAAACAACCGTTACCGACAGCTTTAGGTGCCCTCCGAAGCACGGTAGCCTCCATGCCACTAGATGTCACCCATCCGACGGCGCCCGTCGTTGCTTAACTAATTCGATCACATTGAATCGACGCGAGCCATTGGGCGACGCTACGTGAATTATAAGTAAGTAGATAATCATAACTTAATCAACACATTAGTAAATTAAAGTGTTGACAACATAAATTCGCTATTTCACGATTGCAATAACTATCTATCTATCTATTTGCATTCAAAAAATGTTTTGCGGTTTTAGAACGAATTAATTTTTACTAACTGGTCTAAACTGATAAATGGATTTACTATAGGTACACCAATTTACGAACAAAACTGTTTGGATTCTTCTTTGTTATAGAAGACTCGGATAAGCTTTGAATTTTGAAATTTAGGTACTTTAAGGTCAACATAAGTAAAGTTGACTTTCTTTAACCAAAATTATATCATTTCAAGGTATGTTTCTTATTTCTTTTTAAATAGGAACTAACCCGATTTCGATTAATATTCGATTCCTCTAAGTGCAAACGGGAACTGTTTTAGGCAAATGAAGATTCTGTTTATGTGATCGTAACATCGGCGTTATCCCGTAATCCATCGACTTAGGCAATTGGAAACACATTAAGCTTTCCCCAAAGACATTTACGGGGCTTAAAATTTATGGACTCCAAAAGAAACTTACGTTTCGGCTCTCAGCATAAATAACATTGTAATGCTCAGGAATAAAATGTCTTATCTTATATATTGGGAAAATACTTGCCAGGTTTTTAGTAATCTCTAATCATAATAATCATAATCAATTAGTGGCCATAATGTGGTAGGTACGGCTACAGTTTAGGTCTCTAGGTCTCATGATTTGATTTGACCAGAAGTTTTGATTTGAGTAACTATAAGTAACTAATTAAATCTGCGAATCGAAATAATTGTATACCTATTTGAGAAGAGTAATTAGAAAAAAAAATATCGTTTTACGAAGAAAAAAAAAGGTATATGACGATACAATACAATACAAAAATACTTTATTGTACAGCAAAAATAAAGACATACCTACATTAGCGAAGGAATAACAAACATCAGGTGAAACAACTGGCGGTCTTATCGCTTAGAGCGATCTCTTCCAGACAACCAACTATTCTTAATGGATAGGTTGATCGGAGACAAAAGGTAGGGCAGCGGCGTACAATTTAAAACATAAGGTACCACACAATGTCACGAGAGGAATACAAACATGTGACCACAAAATGGAGGTTTTTAATAATTAATTAATAATAGATACAAATACTAAAAGCGGCTAACGAACTCGCCTCTCACTCGAGCGGTCCGGGTTCAAACCCCAGTGGCACGCTCCAATGACTTTTCTAAGTTATGTGCGTTTTAAGAATTTAAATGTCACTTGCTATAACGGTGAAGGACACATCGTGAGGAAACCTGCATGCCTGAGAGTTCATCATAACGTTCTCGAAGGTATGTGAAGTCTGCCAATCCGCACTTGGCCAGCGTGGTGGACTAAGGCCTAATCCCTCCCATTCTGAGAGGAGACCCGTGCCCAACAGTGGGACGTCTATGGGTCGCAGCGAGATATAAATACTAACAATATAATTAGATACTGACACGTAATAAAATAAAATATACACTTGAAGCAGGAGAAAAAAAAAGAAAAGAAAAAATGGAGAGTGAGAAAAGTTGTTATGACACGTGTTATTTGTTGTACACCTCTTACGAGTATGAAAATTCTTTAGAATATTTATTAATAATTTTACCTGGTTGAATAAAATACCGTTAGAAAAATGTTTTGGGTATAAATTCACAAAGTTCTTTATAACGACGTAGATAATGCTATTAATTCAGCGTTTGATTTGTAGCATATTCTGTTGACGTTTGAAATGAATTTTTAAATCAGGATGGACGATTCGTTTCGGAGTCGACAAGTTCAATTAAAACACTTGCAGCAGGAAAACGACAGGGATTTTGAAATACCGAGTGAAAACTTATTTTTTTTCTGTTGTTGCCTAAAACGGTTCTGTACGATGTAACGCCTCGGTAAAATTCAGTTCAAAGCAGTCTGTGAATATTGAAATTTTTCTTGAAAATAAAAATGCCGCGAGTAATCCTCAGGTTAGCAGCCCAGTGGCTATCAAATTCGCCTCTCGAACCTACATCATGTAGGTTCAAATCCAAGCACCAATGTATTTTCAAAGTTATATGCGATTTAAAAAATTAAATATCACCTTTATCACTGAATAGAACCTTGCATGCTTGATTGATGGTTTCGTACATTTTCGAAGCCATGTAAAGTATATCAGATGCTCCTGAAATGTATTTAGGTATCATAGTCTATGGAAAAACTAACTAAGCACTATTTAAGTCTTGTTCAAATTCAGATAAGTGATTCTGCATGCTCGTTTGCTCTTATATCCATAACAATTATCCTTGACCTATAAGAGCGTAACACAATTAAAAAAGGCTTTCGACTTATTATGGTACTACCCCCTTTAATCTTCACGCAGATAGCTTTTCAAACCACGTGGAAACAGAGCTATTAAGTATTAATTGTGTAAGTAATTTACAAAGGGTGCTGGCGGAGATTGCGTTGAATTCTCATTTTGTTAATCTTTTCAGTAATTAGTGCCGCTGAAATAGGTGGCATGTATCATAACAAACATCATCACATCATCAACATCACGCCTGAATCTTCCTGAAGGATTAGTACGGTACGGTTTCCACGGTACCTAGTACCATTTCTGCCATGTAGTAATTGTTTTTAAAGCAATTATGGTCTGGTTGGTAAGGTGTGATTTCCGGTTACACTTCTTTAGAGGCGACCATCTTAGTCCTCAAGGGTAGCAAAACATCTTTGACTGACTTAGAACGAGACTCCTACTAACAAGTACTAACTGGACTATTACTAACACCAACTAACATGACTAACTTTCACTAACAGTCCCCAGTCCTCATACCTATTAACGAACTGACCAACTAATGTTCTAATTAACTCTCTCAACTAATTGGACTAACCATGCCAGTCCCTAATTGAGTTTTGTTCAAAGTCAGTCACAGTTGTCATGGGCGGCAGCGGATGGGTGGTGCTGCAAGCTCGTTTGAGTGTAGCCTATCGTATGTATATTTGTAAAAAATATGTTTTATGTGTTTTGTACCTACTTAATATGTATATTAAAAAAAGCCTGTTAAAGTTCACAGTTGGCCTAAGCAATATTCCTGTGCCTTCTGTACATAGACGTTTTTCTTCAGGGCTACCAGTATGCCACTTACAACTGAGTCATCATCTTCAATAAACGTCGGTAACCTTTGTTCGTCTAAAATTGTTCACCGTCCGCCAATTGTTCACCGTAATGTGCTTAAATTATCTGTGTGTTTTTTTTCTATGGTGTACTATAAAGTATTTTGTATTGTATTGTATTACATTATATTGTATTGTATTGTATTGTATGTCCGGTCGTTCGATAACCCTAGCTAGGTACTTATGTAAGTAGTAGGTATACTTGGTGACAAATGTAAGTTAATTTACTTTGGTAACGCAGTAAGTATAGGTACCTAGGTACATTACTATACTTAAATGAATGTTATATACTGTATGTGGTGAAATGCTCAGTTTATGTTCATCCGCGGCCTAATCTAAATTAATCTTGCGGTTTCATTCAAATGCTTTTAATAATTCTAACTGTCGGGTCGCTAATCCCGGTTGCTAAGATGGAATATTTAATGTGCCAGTAATTTGCAGAGTTCTGTTAATCTTGTGAATATGTTAAAATGAATTGCTAGGTGCTTCAAAATTCTCTTCTTAAAAACCTCTTAATGTAGCTTTAAAACTGCAAAGATTAACTTTCGACGTTACATTTAACAAAAACCATGTAAGACCAAGTGTATGCGCCGGAAGCCTTCGCTTTTAACGAAATGGTCAATAGTTAGAAAAATGTTACGTGGTAAATGCAAAAAAAAACCGGCAGGAAGGTGATTTAAAGGGTACTCACGCAACCGCCGTTGTAGAACCATAAATCCACTTTTTTGAGGGGCCCACTCAACACACATTCAATGTTCGATTTAAATTGTCAATACTATGAGTTTGGAGAACGTTCTTCACCGGTAATCACACCGCACATCAACTTTAACACGATATTTCCAGGACAGTTAGGCAGCGATGCGTCCGCGCACCATCCCTCGATCACGGTAATTAATTTGACATTTGTATGTCATCTGGGCCTTCAAATTAGCAAGGCCGCAGAGCGCGAAGTTTTGAATGATGACACTTGGCCAATCAGCGTGCGATTTAGGAGCAGGGATTATGAAAAAGGGATACATTGTATTTACCACATTTAAAAATAATAAAAATGATTTAATTGGCGTCAACACCAAGTGTACTTAACATTACATTGTGTTTTACATTATTTGGGTGCGAAGCATCCACAGTAGCGAGGTTCGATTGTTGCTCAACTTTAGGATCGTTTGATAAGGTTAAGGCGGGTATGAATGTTACTCAACAAAACTTAACCCAAAAAAATGTTTGGTGATTACATGCTTTGAGGGTCTATCTAATCGATCTATTACTGTCGCATATATATAGTTAGATTTTTTTAGGGTGGCTCGGCCTGGCCACAGTCTCTGGCGGTGCGGCGCGCGGTGCGACGGGAGGCGCGGCGGGCGGCGCGATTTGCGGTGGTATGCCACAGCTACACTAGGCGCGACCGCGGCGACGTCAGCGGGGGACGTATTTAGAGAACGGTTAAACTATTAAAATGCCTCTATCAAAAGTGGCTCGGTATTGCCTTGAAACAAGTGCGTTCTTAGCTCAAGATATCATTCAGTCAAGAATAGGACCCATTTTCCTTTAGGAGAATTTACCACTCTTATTATGAATATAGGAACTATCCCGATAATATTTTTGAATATACGAGGGCAAGCATGGAAACTTTTGATTATATAATCGCCACATACTCGAAGACTTGGAAGAATCCATTATTTTAGGAGGCTCAACGCGCGATAAAACCAAAATTATTTGTTTCGGTCGCGCGATGCTGAATGCGTCCACCGCTGCCGCCGCGCGCGCCGCTCCGAGCTGTAGCCGCCTCCATACTGGATAGTACATTTGTTTCTCTCGCACACCGCGCAGCCCGTCGCCGCCGCGTGCCGCGCGTCTCACACCGCGCCGCAAACCGCGCCGCAGGTCGCGTCGCCGGTAGCTGTGGCATACTTCATAGATTGTCTACTATTTGTTTTCGCCGCTCACCGCTTGCCGCGCCTCACGCCGCGCCGCAATCCGCGCCGCTCTGGGCTGTGGCCCGGCGGTTAAACTACCAACCTTCAAAATATCCTAACCTAACCTTTATTTGATTAGAAAATATTGTCATACGAGACTTGTGTTCTAACAGTGAGACTAATGGCTTGTAAAAATTTGCTTTATAATATTCGTGTATTTTAATCGCTTTCTAACAATTATTGATGTTTGCTAGAATAGATAAATCTAAAGTTACACAATTCTTAAGGAAATGAAAGGCAGAATTCTCGAAATGTGAGATTTAAATTCTTGCCCTTTATTTAAGGAGAGAGTCAATATAATAAATGAAAGCCAGGTATCGAAAAATACCTTCTCGACTTGCCAGAAAATGTATTCAGGGACAAAAGGATTACTGCTTTAATCTGCTTCTGGATTCAGTTTATTTAAAAATTTATTGAATATTCTAGTAAAATGTACCGTGTACCTACTTGTTTATAATGTTACCAAATATGAAGCGTTGAATGTGTTTTAACAACAGTTCATACGGCTTGTTCAGTATTACATAAAAAAATGCACCAAATCTAAAGTTCAGTTAAGACTTTTTTTCAAAAACATCGAATAACGTTGGTGTATTGAGACAAGAACCACGCTGACGGCGCGGTCAACAGCCAGTTGCGCTATAAACGCTGATTAACCAGGGGCCGACCTCCTCAGAGGAATGCGAGACCCGGCGGCAAGGTTAGTGACGTTTCACTACCAATTGGCTATTAAAGTACAATAAATACCAAACACGACTTACAGCAACAGGTAGGCATGAATTAATCGAAAATAGAGGCAAGCCCTATATGTAGAAATTCCGATTCGTGCAGTGCCTGTCTATAAAATCTGTCCCAAGTCAGTGTATGTTAAAAAAACAATAATCATCAAATATGTAGTGTAAATAATATAGGTCTTGACTCTACAAATTCAAATGTTTTCATCAAATCAAACTCAAAATCTTGGTGAAATTTGACAGCTTTCTCACATCATCCAGGCCGAAGCCATGTCTAAAATACGAGGACACCCGTCCACGAAGGTAGTGTTGTGTTTGGTTTGGGTCATCTTGATAGGCGCATTGCCTCCAGATTTACATTAGACTGAGTCTGGAGGTCAATGAACTATGAGATAGGTAGATAGTTCAATAAACTATGGGATACACTGTGTTTGCTAAACATTCCACCTGTATTAAATATGTAACCGTGTAAGTGTATCTAGTGTATGTAGAAGCGCTTGAAATATTCCACAAACCCTCCAGAGAAGAGCGATCATCCGTTGCCTCCGGTAGCAAGTGCCCCGTGGAATTGGGAAGAATGTTAGATATTTACCACAAAATGTAGAACATAAAGCCCAGCGATTAAAGATATGACCTTTTCCTCGATCCATCCATCCACTGCTGGACATAGGCCACTCAAATGACGCCACCCCTCCCGATCTAGCACCCTCTGAATCCAACGGTTTCCCGGCGTCTTCTTCAGGTCGTCAGTCCATCTCGTCGGAGGGCGGCAAATACTTCGTTTTCCGAGACGCGGTCTCCACTCGAGGACTTTTCTTACCCAACGGTTATCAGTCCATCGAACGACGTAGCCTGCCCTATGCCAATTCAGTTCACTAATCCTTCGACTAGTGTCTGTAACCTTGTTATAGTGTCGGTAAACTTCGTTCGTCTACGGATTCCATCATTGCGAATCCTGTCCCGTAGAGAAATACCGAGCATAGCTCTCTCCAGAGCGCTGACCTATCGTACTATAAGCTTGCGAATAGGACCGACCTTAAAGTTCAAATCCTAGGAAGTTACCTACCTTAGCAACCTCTAATTAAATTTGTGTAAATAAGTGTGGTCGCTAATTTGAATTAGTCAGAAAAGCATGCAAAGTTGAATAAATAATTATTTTATTCAAAAAAAAATTGCATTACCTTATATGAAATTGATAATGCCACTTTTCGCATATTTTGTTTATGAAAAAAATATTTCCTTTGTCATGAAGCTTTTAAGGACAATATTAATGTCATGGGCAGACAGTAACGCTTGAATAACATCTAATGGGCGTTATGAAAGAAATATTTTATTTTTATCTTAAGACAATGTTAACATTAATGGTGTTTTGAATTCCCGCTGCAGGGATGGTACGGCTATCAGGCGCCAGAATGAAACTTTTCATAGCTATTTGTTTTGTTAAATTGACCTGTTTTAACGTTTTTAATTGAATTTGGACAGGGAATACATCAGGAATTGTTTTGCAATTGAAAATAACCGGTACCGACAGCTTAACGTGCCCTTCGAAGCACGGAAGCGCCTATGAACAGCCACTTTTGCCACTAGTGATCCCTATACCAACTGAGCTTGACGATCGTAGGTGATCGATCTATGATCATCACGATCAACGCGAGCCGTGGCTATGAGCAATCTTGAACAAAAGTGAAGTTAAAATCACTCATTTTGTTAGATAAGGTAGGTACATCAGCTGTTACATCAACTGCTTAAGAAGATGTTGAATTTGGTTGTATGTATGGATGGACTAACCTCACAGCGGTTATGGGGCCGTGGTTCCTCCGATAATCCCTACTAGTAGGACCACGGTATACCAGTAGGTATGGGTCCGTGGTCATATTAGAATCTCCCATACAGACTTCGTTCACCTATTCTCCAACCTTAGGGTGTAATTTTCTCATTCTTTATAATATAAATCATTTGAAATGTTTATTTGATAAAATTACAGACATATATCGATAGGTACTATTATTCGCCCCTATACTGGTATACCGTGGTCCTACCAGTAGGAATAATCGGTAAGACCATGGCCCCTTATCCCACTCAACCTCTACTGAGTCTTGTGAAAGTCTGTCGTAGTTGTCATGGGCGGTAGTAGATGGATGGTTTGCTATCTTATATGCGTAAAAATACGACGTTGTTGAAAATGCAAAAATATACATAAAAAGGAAAGTGCCAATAAGGTTTCAGACCGGGTGGTAAATAATTTTATTAATGCTACTAAAGTAAGAGTGGCTATAGAGAAAGGAGCTGATGCATTACTAATATCATACCTGGTCCCAATCCCCTATTATGTATACCTAGAGGTCAGTTAGCCATTAAATGGAATATTATAAGAGGCACAGGTGGTACTCGTATGTGGAAAGGCTCATTTATTGGGTCACCGCAAGTGTTATAGGTGTTAGGTTTTTTTAAATACTTTATTGTTGATTTACCCACATTTCCAGAAATCAATAATTGCTTTAAGCATAGTTACGGTATGATAGCTATATTGTGGTTACGGGATCGGTTGAAGCCAAGGTACGTTACGATGGCAAAGGAGTTACAATATTCACACTAACATAAACAATAACTATGGTATAACTTGTTTTTTTTTAACACGCATCTATTAGCTTGGTATGTATGTGTATATATATGTATGTAAAAAAATATTTAAAGTCTTCATTTTAGTTCAGTTATCTACAAATGCGTGCATAGCCCAATCCAATAGCTCGCATTGATTCAATGTGATCGAAAGAGTTAAGCGACGACTGGCGCGGTCGGTTTGGGACGTCTATGGATGGCACCAAACTACAAAAGCGTGTCTTTTAGTTTTTTTAATCGATATTCGATATTATTATTTCTAAAGAACACCAACACAATTAAAATGTATTTCTTATACATAACACTATCACTAGGGTAATAGTATCATCCTCATAATATTCTGTGCTATCACCTATGTGCCATCACAGTTATGCGTGAAGACAACATCCGACTCTCACTAAAGCTGTGGTGTGTCCCTGGTTTCAATCGCGGCCAGAATTAAAGCAAAAAAATTATGTCCAAAAATATAAATATATTGTAGTACCTACTAGTGGACGCCCGCAGCTTCGCTCGCGTGGAATTAGACATTCACTAACTTCAAAAACGGCAAAGTTTCATACTTACTTTGCACCCCCGATTTACCCCCTTAGGGGGTGAATTTTCAAAAATCCTTTCTTAGTGCTCCCCTACGTTATAAAAGGAACCCCTGTGCAAAATTTCGAGTTTCTAACCCTTTTAGTTTAGGCCCTGCGTTGATATGTCAGTCAGTCAGTCAGTCAGTCAGTCAGTCACCTTCTCCTTTTATATATACCTAGATTAAATGCCTACATTGCGTGCTTAGAAAAAGATTGGAAGATCAAAGATATGAGTTTAAGATATTATTATGTAATGTACTCGTATAGTCACTAGTAAATGTAACTCTGACTACATGATATTTAGCCACATTTTCTAACAGGGGTCTCAAACTGAAACACTTTGAGCGCAGTTATACTCGAACGAGAAGATTTTAAAAACATATTTTGACGAAACTGGCAGCCACTTCCAAGCTTTTAGCTCACTTCCGATACCGTTAAAGTGCGCCGTTTAAAGTTATGTTTCCTTTACGGTTCTTGCAAACATTTTTGATACAAAATAGTTCAAGTAGTACCTAGTTCAAAAGTTCAAATACTTTAAAGTGTTTTATCCATGTAATATGAACTGTTTCGGTTTTAATGAAGCTCTTATCATCTTTGACTATGTTCACGGTTGTTTTATGAAAAACATTATTTTTCTTATCAATTCACATGCAGTAGATTTTGCATCAAACGCTGCTAGAATATCCTTGGTCATACCAATGAATATGATACAAAGGACTTCTATTCGAGAATTTATTTAGCCTTTCCAAGGACAGGGAAATTTTGGAGGTCACCAGAATGTCTCCAGTTGGAATTTAAATAAGGTACCCTTGTCAAGATAAAGCTGACAATAGCTGCGAGTGTTTTCGTTTCATAATATATACTAATATAACTATTTAGTGCCTTCCTGTACAATTTCATTCTTGCTGCTGTTTTTAGTTTTATTTTGGTAATATGCAGAGAGGTTACTATGTATTTATATTGTTATAACAAAAATTATACTTTTGTATTTCGTTTCATTTCGTGTCCTATTACTTGTTTACATATTTTTGTTGCATTTATTTACATCGGCTTACTATGAACATACTTATCATATAAATTTACTTGGAAATTTTTAATTACGTGGTAAGAGCCACGGGCTTAAAACGAAAAACCTTTTTGTAATGCACAGACAAAAACACTTATTATATAGCTATCACGTTCCCGTACATAAATTCATGTTTTATATCAGATTCCCCTTGAGGTACTCCTCGTAGCTTTCCCTTTGTTTTTGCCGAATGTTATTTGAAATTCAAAAACGAGTAGTCCACTTATAATCGAATAAAATTTGTTGTCTGCCAAGCTTATTTTCTTTTTGCTGACTGTTTTTTTTATATTCTAGCTTCGTAACTGTACGTATATTGACTGATTTATTTTGACTGTAACTTATCAGTGTTACTGAGGTATAGAGATGCATGGACATAATTCAATTTTTGGCATAATTCAAACCAAGCAGTTTTAGTCAAATGCAAACCAGTTTTTATAGCAAAATTCTACAAATGCTAGAAACCTGACGCAGAACGAAGTGCTTAAGAAAATATTTAAAATTTTGCCAGTCAATAGCGGTCCATCTATCATAACATTATCCAACTTAATATTATCGACCGTTCTTTCTTCCGTCGTTGGTCGGGGACGTATTTACCAACGGAGTCGATAAGAAATTAAAATTTTTCCAACTTCAACATTCTGGTTCAAAAGAATAAACTAATAAGTAGGTACTTTAATTACATAACAACATTTTTATAAATACAAACATATTAGTTTGAGGAAATAATGTAGGAATATAATGTAATATCTGTTAGAAATAAAAAAAAAACATCGGAATGTTTTCCTTGAACGGATTTCCTTATTAATCGTTCACAATAAATAACGGCTTCTACGAAGTAAATAAGAACGCATTTGCGAAGAATCGTATTTTATAAGGTTTTACGAATGTTGGGGCCACCTCCAGTCGGCCGTCTCGAAAATGGACGGCAATGCATTATAGAGACAGAGGGTTAACGTCGACATCAATATTGTTCGAGCGAACGTTGAGCCACATTGAAAATGGTATCCGAATTTTGGTATCTAAAAGTTTTAACGTCTATTGAACATACCGTACACAATAGATAAAGTTTACATCGGAGGTCTGCATGTTCGTGATTTATTAATGAAGTTTTCATGTAACTAACCTTTAAGGAGGCTTTAATAAATCTTTGTTTGTTATAAAGGATTTATTAGCATATTTAAAACGGTGCCTACGTATTTTTTTAAATCTGCTGATATCGTTGAATGTACGTTTCAGTGTAGGAAAATTGAACATCAAATCTTAAACGTTACAGTAAAGAGGAATTGAAATATACAAAGACAGATCCCCTCGTGGTCTGGTGGGTAGACAATGGACCTTAATTGTGGGTTTCCCCTTACAGAACTCTAAATTGGAAGTGGGATATAAATAACGCAATAAGTATGCGAGGAGATACGTATGGTTAGGGAGGCTTTTTGTAATGTTTTTGACTTTCCGCCACAGACATTGAGATGTGCGCACCGTCCAAAGTTTGACTGGAAAATAATACTTTTAGCATTATGTCAGTCACCTTATTTGAACATATATTATCTAGTTTTCAATAAAATAATTAAAATTTAATAGGTAATAAATAATAAAAATAATAAATTTATTAACTTCTTGTGAGTAGGAAAGGAGAAGAGTCAGTCTAGACTATTTATTTGATTTATTTGTCTCGTCAAGGCTCTTACAAAATTATCGAACTTAAATAAGTATTGTTATCGCTATCCTGTAAAAAATCAAGCTAGAACAGCTAGCAGCTTCAGGAACCAAAGAAAATCAGGTAATATTTTTATTAGGAAGACTAGAAAGAACTTGTTACAGATCTGCACATTATCATAGAAAATGTATTGAAGATCTAAAGATATTGGTTGAATAGTCACGGTCCCTATTTTATCACTTTTACACTTTTGAAACTTTTACTTTTTTTTTAATACCGACAATTTTATAACACCTAATAAGTGCCTATCTATATAGTTCGAATCGTGCCAACCAGCGCTTTTTTTCTAGACACGAAAGAGCGCACCTACTCGTAAATAACCCTTCCTTCCTGACAAGCTGAGGGCTTAAAGGTAATCTGGGGCCACTATTTTCCCTTCAGCGACACAAAGGCGATTCTCCGCGGTTATTGCCGTCATCGAGGTGTATGCGTAGACATGTTGCGCTATCGAACCGCCATTCTTTTCATTCACGAGTGATAAGGGCTTGCAAAAGGGTTCGCTCGCCTTTTTACGGTCGCTTTAAACTGAAAAGGAAGAGAAGTCGATGTTCTTGGATAATGTAAACTGGCTTTCAAATATGTACGAGTATTATAAGATCTAAAAGTATAACCTAAATTGATACAGAGCGACATGACTATTTTGCTTTTGCTTTATAGAATCGCAAATATTTGAGATTTCAATCAACTGATTGTGATATCTATCTCAGGTGATATCACGATTTCTAGTGATGATGATGGCCTGGCCTGGCATGCTTTCGGAGATGGCTAGCAGAAACAAACTTCATATTATAGGTATGTTTGATTGCAACTGCAACAGTAAATCAAACTCTTTAATTGTAGGAGCGCTTAGTACCTACGTATTTTCCTTATTTAGCTTCAAGTGAACAATTTCTGGCGGTGACAGCCGAGCGGCTATCGAACTCGCCTCTCACTCGAGCGGTCCGGGTTCAAACCCCAGTGGCACGCACCAATGACTTTTCTAAGTTATGTGCGTTTTAAGAAATTAAATGTCACTTGCTATAACGGTGAAGGACACATCGTGAGGAAACCTGCATGCCTGAGAGTTCATCATAACGTTCTCGAAGGTATGTGAAGTCTGCCAATCCGCACTTGGCCAGCGTGGTGGACTAAGGCCTAATCCCTCCCATTCTGAGAGGAGACCCGTGCCCAACAGTGGGACGTCTATGGGTCGCAGCGAACAATTTCTAGTATTTAGACATGACCACCACCACAACCCTATCTTTGTCCCACTATTAGCCTCGGGTCGGAATGGAAGGGTTAGGCCTTATTCCATCTGGCCAAGTGCGGCTTGTCAGACTCCACATGCCTTCAGGAACATTATGGACATTTCTCAGGTAGGTTTCCTCACGAATACATATAATTTCCACTTGGATTTGCACCCACCTCCCTTAATTGAGAGGTGAGTTCGATAGCTGTAGATGAAGTCGTTATACTGTTACATATGTAACGTAAAGTCACGGTAACCAGATATTTACTTAGATAAGACGGTAAATGAAAGAATCCTTGTCAACCGACCAACCCTTTACAACATGAATAAAGCCTCCCTTAGCCCTTCTGATATCTACGCATACTTATTTATCACTCTTGATTACTCCAAAGGGTTCCGTAGTACCCTGGAATTAGGGTCTATTGTTATCTCTCCTGCGTGCCCACCTTTTTATTTGTGAGCCAAATGAATATTGAGGGGGATGTAATTCTAACCGTTGAAGGATTGCATGCTTCTTTTTACACAGCGATAACAGCCCAGTGGCTATCGAACTAGCCTCACTCGAGTGGGTGTGGGTTCAAATTCAAGCGGCACGCACCAATGCCTGCATATCATAGCGTCCATAGCGCAATGGCTCGCATTGATTCTATGTGATCGACAGAGTTAAGTAACGACGGGCGCGGTCGGCTTGTAGATGGGTGAACGCTAGCGGCAAAATTTCATGGGCGCTACCGTGTTTCAGAGGGCAAGTTAAGATGTCGGTTCCGATTTTTTTCAATAGTAAAAACAATCGTTAAGCCTTGTCAAAGATCTTCGGGAGACTTAAGAGCATTCTAAACTGGGTTGGCTACTAACTACTCCACTAAACTAGACCTCCCGCAGCTGTTTCTGTGGGGGAGACCCGTACCCAACAGTGGAACGTCTATGGCTATTCCATGATACTCCAGTGCGGTTTGGTTTAGGGGTTTATGGCCAACCCGATAGTTGGATATTTTAGGGAGCTCGTAAGCATGGGTTAACGACTGTTATCTTACGATCATAACAGGGACCCGAGGTTTTGATGCGTAATTAGGTTATACTATGTAATTTATCGTGTAGAGTTTGTATGTCAAACGTTCGTGATGGATGGAAAAAAATTATGCAGATAATTGTAAAAAAACAGAGACAAAAGTTATTGTTGGATCCTTAATCCCCTAATTTCCCTTTATCCCAACTCGTAACCGCGTCCGTACTGCGAAAACTGCTTCAGTAAAGGATTAACCTGAACGTAAAAACGAAATAAGCTATAAACTGGGATGGAAAGTGCTGTGTTCAGGAACGACTTTTCAGGACAAGACTGTGTTTGTTGCTTTATTTACAGACTAACAAACAGTCTGTTTGGTTTTATAGGGTGTTAAAATTAGAAGGGATAACAGTGATTGCCGCGTAGTCGAAATTTGAAATTACAAATGTCTTGATTAAAGTATTTTTCATATAATAATTCTATCTTTCTGCACTTATTTTCTATTAAAACTGAGGATTCAAAATTTCACATTTCAACTTCCATTTCAAAAAAAAAAGGAGGGCCAAAGTTCAAGGACAAAATTCAAGTATCAATATACAGATACTAAATGTACGTTAGTTAGTCAATGAACGTTTATCGTGATGGAGCGACGTTTCGACATTTTCGTCTGTCTTCGATCAGCAACTTAAAATGTATGTTAAATGATTGGACTATGTATAGGGTCTCGGCCCATAAAGTCTGGAAAGCCTGATAAAAAAAGTAAAGTAATATTAAGTCAGGAGTTTGAAAAGAGACCACTTTGGAATAATTATTTGGATGAATTATGTGTATTTTCGTATTAAGGTGAACTCGATTCCAGGTGTATATTCTCGTATATTCGATTGGAACTACTTTGCATACAGGCTGCAACTTTGTGTGCGACTTTGACTTGCATATAAAAAAAATAACGAATGTTCACCAAGTCGACTATGATAAAGTTAAAGTTGATTTAATTGAAGACTAAGTTTATTTTTATTGATAACCCAAACATGTCAATAGGACCTGTGTAATAAGTATAAGTTGTTTATAAATAATGTTTCTGAACGATACCTACAAAAAAATTAAATTAAAAGAAGCGAACAAACTCGTGCGTCAAGGTAGAATCTAATAAGCCTGCAATAGGTTGTTGCCATTGCCTTTTATTGAAGCTCTGTTTCTCGAGAAACATTTTGTTGGGATCAGTGATGTTTACTGTACGGTTGGTCGTAAAGAGACCGACTTCGGGTTGTGACTGTCCTTTACCGGTTGGAAGATTACGTTAAGGTCACGAAATGATAAGCGTAAAAGACCGTATTACGATTCTTTCATTTAGGTTAAACACGAAACAAAATAAGTACGTATATAAGACTACCTAAAATACATTTGAATAACTTTTGACATGATGTGTACCTATTTTATTTTTTAAATAAACCGTATTAACAATTCACATAAACATTGGAAAATTGTAATATGTCACAATACATTTAGTTCAGTAGGTAAACACTAGTTGATTTTATTTCGATTTGTGAAGCTATTATTATAGAGTAAAGTATATACTACTACATACTACTATACTACTACTAGTATATATACTATATAGTATAGTATACTATATATAGTATAGTAAATGTTGTGTGACCAAACTAAATCTAACACAAGCTAATGTTTTAATGACTTTAAGTGAGATTCAACGTCGGCGTTGTTTCAAGTACGTAGTTAAATGTTGAGACGCCAAATTGGCCGCTGAAGTTGAACTACCTATTCAATTACCAGGAACTGCTGAATCTGAGATATTAATTTAAAGTGCAGTACTAAATGTACAGGACTTGTAATCGATTAAGCCAGAAACTTGGTCCTCCACTAATTTTGTACTTGTTATATCGAAGAGAACTTCGGAATTCCAGCAATGATTACCTTACCTACCTGATTTACTTTACGACCTACATTTTAATTTATCAACACGGTTTCATTGCATATGTAATGGATTCTTTGAACGTGATTTTCACCCCCTTCAAAACGTCTGATTAATTTGAATGTATTCTCACACTTATCAAGGACCGATGACAATGCATTAATTTAAATAGTTATCTATTATCCTGACCACGGTCTTCAGGATTAGCGCTTTTCGGTAAAGGGGTTTTATTGCATGAATGCACTGAAATACAGATTGTATGAGGGCTGAACAATGCAAAAGGTTTGAAATTTGAAGCTACGCTACGGGTAATTTCATTTTAAAGTCTGACTTAGCAGTAATGGTACGTAATGGGAATCTTCTGGATTCTATTGCTAATAGAATGAGGTGTTCATAAAGCTTCGCGAGCGGCAGTATCTACTGCATTAACTATCAACGCTAACCTAAACCGCCCCTTCTTACATAACATGCAATCCATTCGATGCGAAATTTTTATTTAATTGACAGTTTTTCCAAAGTAAAATTATCATGGATTGAATAAGTACGAAAGGTGCTTTACGACAACATTTTATGACCATACACAATTCGAAGGTCTTATGCCGTCGCGTAGGTCAGATGACAGTCAGATGACAGTCGATAAGCCTAGTCGAAGATTTTTAAATGGCCTGAAAATTTTAAGCACCCTATTGTCATGTTTTATTTTATCAAATCTTAAATTGTGAGTTATTTGTACAAAGAAATCCTGTAATCTTCAATATGTGAAGTATGTATCAGTTGTTTGCATAAGAAAATAAGATTTAATTTCATATTTGCGTTCGTACATGTGTGCTGCCAGCATTATTTGATTTCTTGCCTGAGTGTAGAAGCACATTAAGTTAAAAAAAAAACAAAGCGGAAATGATCAAATGTATATCCGAAAAATAATTGTAAACAATAGAGTTGCAGGAATTTTAAAATATGTATCCCTAATAGCTTCTTTAAACATTTTATGAATTATAAAATGAAAGGTATTATTAAGTATATTTGTAATAATTACGTTAGTAATTGTAAATGACAAAAAGAAAAAACAGGAAGAAAAAAACTGTCATGGCGATTTGGCGAGAGCGAGTGGGTGTTGTAAAAACTTGTGTTGAAAAACAGTCAGTCGCGGTTCGCAATTAAAGATAATTATATAAGTTTAAGCTGTATTACATAATAAATCAAAGAGTATTTAAACACATACTACGCTTTTTACTAATATCTCATTAAACTTCAGAAGTAGGATGTAACAACAACAAAAAATAAACCACGCCCTAAAAGTGAGAATCTTAATTATTTAATCAACGAGACATTGCGAAATTATTTCTATGATAAGTTGTCGTTATTGAGTAGGTGTGAAATTCATGGATCAAAAGCAGTTGATTGTATTATCCATGGAATATCCGATATTGCTATTAGAAATGGAGCTCAAGCTTTAAAATGTGCGGAACCTGAAGACATGTTAAACTATTTAGTTTCGCAGCAACCGAGAGTACTTCATCAAACAAATTATTTTAAGAGAAAATTTGATTCTAGAAATTATTTCAATTCAAGCAATAAAGAGAATTCTTCTGTCACACGTAAAAATATTCCTACATGTTTTAACTGCAATGAAAGGGGTCATTTGTACCATGATTGTACCAAACCAATCGTCAAGTGTACTCAATGCAATAGAATTGGTCATAATAATATTTCTTGTAATAAAAAAATCTTAAACACGGCCTCCGATGAACTAAATAAAACTGTTTTAAAAATTAAAAATACGACTAATCTACCGCCTACGGAGGTATTAAGTAGTTTTAAAAATAATTTAAATACTAATAATAAATATTATAAAAAAATTCATTTAAATAATAGCACAATACAAGCTTATATTGACTTCGGAAGTGATTGCAGTTTAATTAGACAGTCCGAAGCAAAACGCTTATGTCTCAATAGCTTAACGGATAAATTACCTACGGTAAAAGGATTTGGTAATGCCAGTGTCAAAACACTATTTTCATCTAAAGTTAAAGTAAATATTGATGAAGTAGAAGCTGACATAATTGTATATGCTGTAGATGATGAATATTAACATGTTCCTGTGTTGTTAGGTCAAAATTTAACTGAGTTGCCATTTATAACAGTAATTAAAAATAGTGAAAATTTGTTATTTTATGCTAGCCCTATTAGAGACATAGTTGACTCAAATTTAAAATTTAAATTGTTTGTCTCTCATGAAACACAAATTATAGATGGAGGCTTAGTAGAAGTCTATTGTAAAGAAGAGTACTCTGGAGATGTTTATGTTGATAGTAGCGCAAGAACAACCCCATCACAAGAATATCTTATCTATCGTGGTTGTTACAAATTAGATCAGGGGAAGGGAGTTATTTTTGTGACTACTTTGTCTAAAAACACAGTCCATTTTAAACCTCATACTTTACTAACCCGTGTTCGCCCAGTAAAGGAATCGGTTCTTACTATAAATTCAAATAACGACGACCGTACACCTATTTTGTTATCTGATATAAGAATAGGGCAACATATCGAAGACAGAACAAAAAGTCAACTGTTTAATCTTTTACAAAAATATAGGATTTGTTTTGCATCCAATTTAGGCGAATTAGGGAATATGAAAAGTACGGAAATGGTCATTGAATTGTCCGACAATACGCCTGTGGTATACCGTCCGTATCGACTTTCGTTTCATGAGCGTGCAAAAGTTCGCGAAATTGTGGATGATTTGTTAAAACACGATATAATACAAGAATCCGAATCCAATTATGCCAGTCCGGTTTTATTGGTACAAAAGAAAACGGGTGATTCCAGACTATGTGTTGATTTTAGAGCACTGAATAATAAAACTATCAAAGACAAATATCCGTTACCATTAATTGATGACCAAATTACAAATTTAAGTGGTAATAAGTACTTCACTACATTAGACTTGGCTTCTGGGTACTACCAGATACCAGTTAAAAATGAGTCTCGACATTTGACTGCCTTTGTCACACCAGATGGACATTACGAGTTCAAACGGATGCCTTTTGGACTAGCCAATGCACCAGCAGTATTCCAAAGAGTTATAAATAAATTACTTGGATCTAAAAGATTTACTACGGCTTTAGCATATATGGATGATATTCTTATCCCATCAACTTCCATTGATGATGGGTTTAAACGACTTGAGGAAGTGTTACTGTTATTACAAGAAGCCGGATTAACGTTGAAATTGGCTAAATGTCGATTTTTTGACACAAAAATTGAATATTTAGGGTATGAGATTTCACTGCAAGGGATTCAACCTGGTGAAAAAAAAATAGAAGCAGTAAAAAAGTTCCCCATTCCGAAAAATATCCATGAAGTCAGGCAGTTTCTAGGATTGGCCAGCTATTTTCGAAGATTTGTCAAGGGTTTTGGGGAAATTGCAAAGCCTCTTACCCGCTTGTTGAAAAAAGATATTACTTGGCATTGGACTAATTCAGAGAGTCGCTCTTTTGAAGTATTAAAAAAAAAATTGATTGAGCGGCCGATTTTGGCATTGTACGATCCAAACTTGGTTACTGAACTACATACAGATGCTAGTTCGGTTGGCCTTGGAGGGATTCTTCTCCAATGGCAATTGGATCCTAGAATGTTAAAGCCGGTTGCTTATTTTAGCCGACAAACTACAACAGATGAGAGTCATTTACATTCCTACGAGTTAGAAACTTTAGCAGTGGTTTGTTCATTAAAGAAGTTTCGACCTTATTTATTTGGTGTCAAATTTACTGTCTTTACTGATTGTAATGCTCTAAGAACCACTCTTACTAAACGAGACTTAATACCGCGAATTGCACGTTGGTGGCTACAGATTAGTGAGTTTAATTTTAAAATAGAATATCGCCCTGGCTGTAAAATGTCTCACGTAGATGCATTAAGTAGAAACCCTTTCACTACCGATAGATCTGATACTGAAATACTTAAAAATTTAAATATTACATCTGAAAATTGGTTAATTACTTTACAAATGGCAGATTCCGAATTGCAACGTATTTTTAAAATCTTAAAACCCGATAATGAAGAGGAAATTGCAGATGTTAAGAAAAATTATGTAGTCAAAAATCACGTTTTATACAAAAAAGTTGGTGATGCCACTAGTGACTTGCGTTTAGTAGTTCCAAAAGGCGCTAGGTGGCAAATTTGTAAAGCAAATCATGATGATATCGGGCATTTCGGTTTTCTAAAAACGCTTGAACGTATTCAAGCACAATATTGGTTTCCAAAATTACGAAGATTTGTAAAAAAATATGTTGCTGCTTGTATTGACTGTGCGTATAATAAAGATAGTGCTGCTAAGAGACGAACAGGTTTCCTTTACCCTATAGAAAAGGTTGCAATACCTTTTCACACATTACATCTGGATCATTTAGGTCCATTTGTTAAAAGCAAGTCTGGCCAAAGTTATATATTGACTATTGTAGATGGATTCACAAAATACTTGTTTGCAAGGCCCGTCAAAGACACAACATCTAAAAATGTTATTAAAATATTAGAAAATTTGTTTCAAGATTTTGGCGTGCCGTCTAGGATTATTTCTGATCGTGGAACAGCGTTTACTTCGGCAAAATTTAAAGAGTTTTGCAGTAATCATGGAATAAAACATGTACTGAATGCGGTTGCTTGTCCGAGAGCGAACGGGCAGGCAGAACGATATAACCAAACCATATTGTCTGGATTATCGACAGCTAATTTCCAAAAAGATGAGCGTTGCTGGGACAAACAACTAGGAAAAGTGCAGTGGGGTATTAATAATACCATTAATACAATTACAAAACGTTCTGCATCTGAAATGTTATTTGGATTTAGACCAAATAGTGTCACTGAAAGGAAACTGGGTTTGAATGGGGATTTGATAGTAGATAATATTTCCGATATAAGAGAAAAGGCTTCTGAAAACATTAAAATAAATCAAGAAAAACAAAAAAAAGCATATGATCACGGTAGAATAGCAGCTCCAGTATTTTCAGTAGGCGATTTAGTGAAAATAAAAAAAAATAATTTTCATAATGAAGGAAAAAGTAAAAAGCTTTTACCTAAGTTTATCGGGCCATATAAAATTATTAAATGTTTTGGCAACGACAGGTATGAAGTTGGAACAGTGCCAGGCTTTAAAACAAAAAATTACAGAGGTGTAATAGCATTTGATCGGATACGTCCATGGATAAATATAAATACTTTAGATTTAAATGTATCTTCCGATTCAGAATCAGAAAGCGAAAAACAATGTGATTAAATAAATTTTATGTAATTGGTTTTCACTACTATTATGTTATTATTATTATTTTTAATTTTCCTTTTAATAATCGTTATTTTACTTTAAATTTAAATATTTTGTAATTATTGTCCTCTTTGGTTTCAGTAGTAACTATAGAACTTATAGTAATAATTTTTCTTCAATTGTGTTTGATTGATTTGAAAATGAGAGATATATGAAGGTTGATTTTTTATATCGGGTAAATTGTTGAGATTATTCCTTTAATTAATACTGTTACATTTTGTTATGATTGTTCTTTTTGATTTCATTAGTAAAAGTAAAAAAATTGTGTTGTGTGCTGAATGTCATGTTGTTTCGTGCCTCGGAGAAGCACGATTGTCGAACGGCCGAATGTCATGTTTTATTTTATCAAATCTTAAATTGTGAGTTATTTGTACAAAGAAATCCTGTAATCTTCAATATGTGAAGTATGTATCAGTTGTTTGCATAAGAAAATAAGATTTAATTTCATATTTGCGTTCGTACATGTGTGCTGCCAGCATTATTTGATTTCTTGCCTGAGTGTAGAAGCACATTAAGTTAAAAAAAAAACAAAGCGGAAATGATCAAATGTATATCCGAAAAATAATTGTAAACAATAGAGTTGCAGGAATTTTAAAATATGTATCCCTAATAGCTTCTTTAAACATTTTATGAATTATAAAATGAAAGGTATTATTAAGTATATTTGTAATAATTACGTTAGTAATTGTAAATGACAAAAAGACGGAAGAAAAAAACTGTCATGGCGATTTGGCGAGAGCGAGTGGGTGTTGTAAAAACTTGTGTTGAAAAACAGTCAGTCGCGGTTCGCAATTAAAGATAATTATATAAGTTTAAGCTGTATTACATAATAAATCAAAGAGTATTTAAACACATACTACGCTTTTTACTAATATCTCATTAAACTATGAACCCAACTTACGTTATGCTAATAAACTGTCATAACGTAAAATACAAAGTGTTTTGTGGTCTTTTCAATTCCTTCTAGTGTATTGTGTTGATAGTGAATTTGTCAAGTTTGTGCCGTAAACTGGCCCTTGGGTCTAAACCTACTTAAAGGTAATGGGTAAATAAAAGACCCAAGGTAGTGGCGACAGGTATAATAATAAAAAAATTATATTACCCTGTGCACAGTCGGAACGAACACATAAAATTTATAAGGTCGTGGGTGTACGGCCTAATCTGTTTCCACTTCCGCAGCGCAGTACTCCCCTGGGGACGCGTAGTCCGGCTGAAGGTGGTAGAACAGCCCAGGATACGGAGACGTTGCCAGGTGCCGAAGGTGTGTAGTACTCCGCAGCACTAGAGCGCGCAGCGGGACAGGATGAGATGGCCGGCTCGACCGTGTAATTGGGCCAACGACGAGAGCGCGGCTGCAGGGCGCAAGCGAGATGCCAATACTAGTGCAACCGTGGCACCTGGAATTGATAAAACCAAATGATTATCATCTGGTTTATCAACGTTCCGATCTGGGAGTCCACCAATACATCACACAAAAGAAAATACCACACAATAGCAGTTTTGACGTGGTGGAAGCTACCAGATCGGAGTTTACATTTTCCTAAAATGCTTGAAGAGCGGGAAGCCAAAAGGAGAAAAAAAACAATATTATCATAATTTACGTTTACATTTTGAAAAGTAAGTGCGGGTTGTGCAAATTTATAATTATTTGCGGTAGATAAAAAAAAATATAGCAAGGGATGATTTAATATTGAAATATAAGTTGGTTCTACAACGAAATGTATAAGAAAGTTAAGCTAACAGGTTGATGCAATAGAAGTTAAAAAGTAAGAACATAACATAACAGCAAATATGGTGGAAAAATAAGTTTATGTGCCATTTGAAACTTACCCTAATACGGGGACACACTTACACACAAGTAATTTAACAAATTACGCACAAGTATTAAATCTATGCGCACAACCTAAAACGTTGTAACAAATAACCAACGTGATATTATTATAGTGCCAAGAATATAATAAGAATAAGTATATTGACAAGAAGGACCGGGGACCGCCTTGCACTCGATCTCCGCACGAATGATGGTCGCGCGCGCAGCTACTGGCTCGGTGCCTCTCCCCGCGCGGCAATACCATCACCCCGCTCGGGCCTATCGAATCTGCCCGGTCATTGCGCACAGAGTAAGAAGTTCGTTTCGTTACAAGTTGTTTGTTGGAAATGCAGAGCCATGAGAACTGAACTGTGCTAATTAATGTGTATGGTTGTAACATGGTTGTAACAGTTAAAACATTGTTTCATTAGAGAATTTTTATTTTTTATTTTACGAAATTTACCGTTGACAAGGGATGAGGGCTAACAAAACCATTATTTTTTGGATACAATCCAATTCAAAGTCTGGAAAATTCGTCATTTTTGTTAAATTGTTGGTGCATTTATAATTATTAAAGCAAAAGGGTAATAGTGTGCATGATTTAAAAAATTAAACAAGTAATAAATGGTTTTTATTCTTTATAAAAATCAGTAAGCATTGAAGTATTCGAGATGTTCTGATTCATATTCAACTTATCTTAAATTTAAATACAAGAGGCATAATAATTCTGAAGTATGCCTTGCAAATTTGCAAAATGCCTCTTAATTTTTATGGTTCTTTTCAAAGTAAATTCTTTAGAATATGATCCTGGTCTCTTATTATAACAAAGATGGAAATGTTTATGCAACGGAGGTGAACGCCACTGCTCCAGATGGGCATGTGTAAATAATTAAAATTATTATTATTATATTATTTATTATTATTACGAGTAACACATTGGAAATATACATTACATACACTGTATATTAGCAGATACACCTCAAGATACTGCATGGTAAGAGTACGATAAACGCAAGACGTCGAAAACAGCCTACATCCTAAAGTACGTTTAATGGTCCTGACTACCGGCTACCGGGCAAACACTAGAGGGAGCTCGATATGAAATGCACCATTTGAATTTCAAGTGCTGTGCAAAGAGAAGCAGACTCACTGAGATCGGATTAAGCCTTTGTAAATAGCGATAGTCCTGCGCGACATGGCAATACGATTTTATTCTACTTTTTGTTATACATTGTGTTCTTCGTACCACACATACTTTTCCAAAAACCGTGGTCACTTGAGATCATCCATCTTATTCCATCGTTATGATGAATTTAATTCGCGTAGGACAGCGCGTTTTTAAACCCCGCGTAACAGTTTCCGTTTATGAACTGAATCTTATAAAATAATTAGTTTCCAAATTCAATTTTATTCATGTTGATAAGCGTAATAGCGTAATATACTTAGGTAATAAGTAATGAGATATTTAAACATATTTGACAAACAATCAGTAGCCTGTATAACCCGACCAAGTAAGAATAGATTCTAAAAAGCTTACCTACTAAAATGTTTTCGAGGGGTATATTCCAGGTTTGACAATCTACATCCGACCAGAATCACAGGATTTTCCTGGTGATCTTGAATAACAACAATATTTATCACACCCAATTTCTCATTTGTTGTCATATTTATTGGTTTGTATTTTATGATTGTAGCTATCGACTTCCAGCGAGTTTATTCTCGTTAATTGATTCGGATGCGAAAGTACCTCTCCAAAGCTGTCGCTTAATTAATTTAGTAGCTTTTGTTTTCAAAACGTGTCGCTGTGTACCTACTCGTACAATGATTTTGTTAATCGATGTTTCAAACTTGATTTTGTAATCGTTTTTTAGTTGTCGATTTTTTGGTATAATATGTATATCCGACGATAAAATTAGAAAAGCTATGAAGTGAGTTTTGTTGCTTTATATTAATCAATTTAGAATAGAATTATATATCTTTTCTTTAAGTAGTTTGTAGTTCTAGACTTTCGTTAAGCGTGTCCAATCACCTTATAGCGAAATAAATAATTTGACTTTTGACTTTTGCTTGTTATGTAATATAATTTCTTTAAGATATTTGATATAAAATATCTGCAAAATAGAATAGATACGAACATTAGCATAACGCTGCTCCGCCGCTTAGGTTAAGCTACAAGGAGTAAGTAATTCCCTGCTAACGAGGCCGGGAGTTACCGACGATGTCCTAACGGGCCATGATTGAGAATGGATTACGTTTCTGTCATTTAGATACGGCTCCGCGTCATTTGGACCTATCAGCCACCTGCCAAATGCGGTCTTAGTCCAACCTGAACCATCAATATGACAGCACCCTTTCAGGGCTCACTGCAGGTCGGAAGAACTAACTTAGTCCTTAGTCTTACTAAAATACTATAAAAATATTAAATTAGTATTATCTATACTAATATTATAGAGGAAACATTTGTTTTCACACAAAAACTACTAGACCGATTTCAAAAATTCTTTCACCCTTAGAAAGTTGCATCTTCACTGAGTGACATAGGCTATATAATATTTCTAGGTGTAAACGAAACTATTTTTATGTCTAATTCCACGCGAGCGAAGCTGCGGGCGCGTCCAGTAATAATATAAAATTACTAAGTGGACTACTAGGTAAGGTACTAACAGATTAGGTAAGTAAAAATAATAACAGGACTAGATTCTAAAGGACAATACTGCCAGTCCTGTCCAATAGTCGTCATACCTACTTATGAACTGACCAACTAATATTCATATTCAATGATTGATGAAATAATAATACATTCTTTACTGACTGGACTTAAGAGTAAGTCTCTTTCTGCGGGCTGCATACTCACAAACTATCTTATATGCCCACATAATACTCTAATTAATCCAACCTATAAAATTTATATTTCTTACAGACAAAATGACCTATAGGCCTGGTCTTCGGCTCTCCTCATCCACTTGCTCCTCGCCGCATTCTTTTGCGCAGAACGTCGCGCCACCTAGAATGATTTCATATGCGTCGTTCCTATATAAAAAAAAACTTAATTTCAAAAGTAACATTTTGCAATGCCTGGAGATAGACGAGCTAGACTGAGTCTGCCAGGCTCCCCTCGTGCTGTAGCACTTATGCAGACAAAGGATTCACTTCCGCCTTTCTTACAAGAACCTTTAGAGCGATTCGCTTCGGACATCCGTGCTTGAAGGCTTGAATAGGCTTTCTCTAGGCAAGTGTACAGATAAAATCACAATTCATTTTTATCTTGACAGGTTATACTATTTGAGTGGTAAAAGGCGTTTTAAATTATATAAACGCTGTATAATGAACATCACCTTTTCTGGGACTTACAATAAGAGCTTAGTTACTAATGCTAAAGTCCTCATAAAAATCACATCTACAAACAAATTGACTGAGTAATGTTCCTATTCATCACAACCCTTTCTTTGTCCCACTGCTGGGCACGGGTCTCCTCTCGCCATAGTCCACCATGCTAGCCAAGTGCGGATTGGCAGACTTCACATGCCTTTGAGAACATTATGAAGAACTCTCAGGCATGCAGGTTTCCTCAGACGTGTCCTTCACCGTTATAGCAAGTGACATTTAATTTCTTAAATCGCCATAACTAAGAAAAGTCATTGGTGCGTGCCGCTGGGGTTTGAACCCGGGCCTCTCGAGTCAGAGACGAGTTCGATAATCACTGCTTATGTTTCTATTATAATGCTGTATGCTAAGTAGGACTACACCAAGTCCTTTGATGACCATCTAGTTAGTAGATGATGATGAAAGAAAAGACTTAAAATTTAATGAAGCAAGTAAACAACAAAAAAAAAACAAGTAAATAGGTACCTAGAAATACTTAATGCCTGAGTGAGGTCCGAGGGTGGAGATTCAAGAGTAGCCATCAGTACGCAGGGCACGGCAGCGGAATTCAATTTCTCTAGTGCTATTCAAGTAGAGAGCTGTTACGTTTTACTTGAGAAATATCACAGAACAGATAAAGGTTCTGTGAGAAATATCACCGTCTTATCAAATTGGAATCGATTTTAAAACAGTTTTCTTTTCAGTTTTACGTATATAAATTGAATTGGTAAACTAGTATTTATATGTCTCCCAACATACGAGAGAATATTCTATATCATATTTGCCGCGAACACGTGACGTCGCACTTTCATTGCTAACACTTGATGTCTATCCTTACTTCTTGGTAACCAGCCAAAGAATCATATTATAACTTTATAGTTAATAGGTTTATCTCGGAGGCACCGAGAATCAATCACGAAAACTAATAACAACAGCGGCTGGCAGCCACGAGCCACGCGTGACTTTCGAACGGTACAACTAACAAGGATATCTTAAAGCTGGAAACGGGTAATTTTTTTTAATATAGGTAGACCTTTTAATCATTTTCGGACACAAGTCTCTCAGTTGTGGTGACAATTTTTGACTGTGATTTTAAAAATCCTGGAATATTTTTCTGCTCTTGCAAGAATCCACCAAGATTGTTGATAAATATTATTTTTATAAGTAACATAAGTTGCTCACTATGTATGACCCCTTACTTTATGTATGACCCTGAAAAAACTGTCACGACTGTTGTTCAAGGTCTAACACGTGTGTCATTGGTGGTCTCGTTTACTACCCTGGCTCAGATAAGCAATCGCATAGACTTTGACATGCATAACATTTCTGGTAAATCTAAGAGAAATCAGCAGCATTTTTAAAATTAACAAGACTGAAAAAGTACTCTGTTGAAAACTTAACCATCGACAAAATCACGAAGTCCCTTTCCATTAAATATAAAAGGAAGGACAAAAGATTTATGTTCCGACAATTCTTTAAATTGTATATTGTCGAATAAAATAAACTTTTGCATTAAGAGCCGCACTGTCGTGCTTTGAAAAATTTGGGCGAATTGTTTTCCTTTATAGGGTGACGTAATTTTCTCTTTCGTGTACATTTCATATAAGGGGGAGAACTGACAAGCATGTTAATAAGGGGCGGCCGTGCTTGGAATAAGTACGGGATCCTACGAGCGTACAAGTAATGAATTTCATTATACGTGAACACTAGGTTAGTTTATGTCATTTGAATGTACAATACGAGTAGTCTGCATGTTCTAAGATTTTTTATGTCTCTGGGGTATTATTTCAGGTTAGTGAGTCAGTTAAAATTTATTGAACAACATCATCAATCACACCCACTTTATCTAAAGGATAATATTGTGCTATTTAACCCCAGATATAGCAGGCATGCCAGATGCCACTAATTAAATTAATACCTATCAAGGCTATTTATTGTCATTGTTAATATATATCTACATAATTAAAAATTCCTTACATTCATTAGTTTACCGGAAAAACCTAATGTAATCAAACTTACATAAGAAGTATAAATTATAAGTATGTAATTTCAATAAATATGTAAAAAATACACAAAATATTAAGCGTTTATTTTATTGATTTCCTCTTGAATAAATAACTCTTTATCAATTAATAATTATTTCTATGAACAGTTTATAAGTGCCTAAAATAATAAGCATAGAAGTGACATTGGTAGATGTATAGTGTCCGATGAAAACGCTTTTAGACCCCAACTCTGGCTCTCTTCAAACTAAATTCTAAATAATTTTAATTTACCTATCTAAATACCTATACATACTTCATTCATTACAATATTTCTATTCACATTTCATTTAAATACGTATACTTCATTCGGGCGTCTATCTAGGACTGAGTCGGGATGCCTGCTTGCGGCCTTGCTTCAGCGCAACAGGGCCGACGCGGCGACGCCCGGGCGGCTTATCAGCTACCGTTTGCGCCCTCTACTGCCACTCTACTGTCACTGCCAGTATATTTGTATCAAGATCAATTCAAGGTTTCGACAGCAACACCTGTCGAAACCTTGAAATCTTTTTTGATTGATATAACATAAAAAAAGTGATCAATAACTTAAAATATGAATGTGTCCGTGTGCCAAGTTAGTATGGGGCATGCCCATTTTTCTTTGGGTGTGTGCGATAATCTAAGAAGTCCTAATGACCTCATTATGATATATTATATACTTATTCAGTAATGATACAAATTTGACCGTCACCTATTTAGCGAATAAAGTTACCTAAACGCCTTGTTAGTATTGTGAAAAGCCAAACTTACATTAATATTAAAGGGCACCGTCGGGTTGGCCGAACGAAGCAAATTATTACCAATAGATATTAGTCACCGGATTTTGAACAACATTTCAAAAAGAATAATTTCACAAACAAACACAACAACTGGCTTTGGAATTAAAGCATCTATTTGGTTCCTCTCTGTTAGTGCCCTTTAAAAATGTCGTCAGCAAAAAACGCGATCACGTAATTGCCTCTCATTAAAGAAATATAGCAGCTACTTCGCAAAAAGCAGATTCATTTCCTATTCGTTCCGAATAAGTCTTGCCGTTGAATACGAATTCAGAGAGAGGCACAGTTAAGTGCACGGTAAAGTTCAAAGCCTTCCCCACTTTCTGGGAACCCTCAGACGTCCAAATCGCTTGGCAGATTTTCGGCACATTTGTAACAGTTTTACGAGGCGTTAAAATACCGTATTTTGGGCCCAAGTCATTTACATTTAGTGACGCGACCGGCCCATCCTTCAATTTTCTTGCTAAATCTATAGAATATTTGCATAGCAATGTTGCGAGTTTTTGCTTTCTGTGCTCGCGGAGTGTTGCTAGGAACATTATTTCGAGGCTGCAGTCGACACCGCATCTGCAATTTTAATTAGGTAATGTAAACTTAATATCAACAAACTTAATCAAAACACTTACTTACGATTACATAATACTTATCAAATTCTATTGTTCCATTTCTTTTTGCAAGAAAATGTGTTTATGTATATGTGAATGTTACACTACACTGAATAATAAAAATGTTTAGCTAGCTACAACCCATAGGAATCTCACTGATGGGCACGGGTCTGTCCCACACTCAAAGGCTGTTTCAATGTAGATCAGTGGAGGGGTTAGTGGCAAACCCAGTATTAAATGTTCACAGGTAGGTTGTGGTCTTTGATATAACGTTGGCTTTACAATATTTAAAACAACCATATTTAACGACTTAATAAATCCTCCGAAGCTCTGAAATAAAACTGTTTAACTAGAAAAACGAAAAAAAAACTGATAGATCTACGAAAGTACTGTACATATTTAGTTGACAAAAATGTATAGAATATCATTCGTAATCTCAGATTATATTTTTCCAAACATACGATTTCAAATAATGCAATTCTTACTCACTTTTCAAATAAGTTGCATCTTCCGTCTACGATGGCCATAAATTGTATGAGGGATTGTGAGGAGCCTTCCTTACACCTCTCCTCGGCAAATATCTCGAAGAAAGGCTTCTCCGAAGCATTCGAAGTCTGGACCTGTAATAAGTTCCGAGTTTATAGAATGACGCAAAATACGAGTAATCTGTTCTCGTCATCATAATATTAAATTAAAAAATGATAAAGATTAATAATTACTAGTGGTCGAAATCGACCTTATTTTTTTTTAATTTTAAGTTTGAACGTTATTAAGGTATATCTATAATCATAGTTTTAATCCAAACGAATTTTCAAAGCAGTACGCAGTAATATAACAATAGATAGAATAATATATAATAATATTAGTAAATAGGCACCTGTATTTTATTAAAACTGACTGCAACAACTTCACCAGTCGCAACTTCCACTGCGACCAACGTAACGCCATCTAGCGCTGCGTCAGCGCACAGCTCCAATAGCTCCTCAGCTGCGTCCGGGTTCTTGTTTACTTCGGCACCGACACTGACGTACTCATCCTGACAGAAAGATACCCGGATAACCTGGAATAATAGAATAGACGGTTTTAGTAACAAACCGTTACGATTACACAAGGACAAAAATTTCAGGTCGCTAGCTGTTTCCGTTAGAGAAATAGTAGACTTGCCAACGGACACGTGAGGCAGATGAATGGGGTCCTGTATGAAGATTTACTTTGTTTTTATAGCATATCAATAATTGGATCTGTAGTTTACAAGTTAATGGATAGTTAAAAAAATACGTTAACGATACGCTCAACGAACTTGAAAAGCGGCGTGGACTTTGAATTTGAAGGGTTTATTTGTAAACTATCATACATACTCGTAGAAATTACTTATTTACTATTTTTTTAGTTAGTAGGTTAGTCTTAAGGTTATTATTATTAGTAATAGCTACTGGTTGGGTTGAGTTTGGGTAGAAGGTACTTAATGATTGTTTTGTTTTTAATTCAATTTAATCATAACATAAAATTACGATTATATTTCTCCGAAGGGGCACGCAGAGGTGTGTTGCGCCTTTTCTCTAGATATGTTTAGGTCCCATGTAATAGTTGGTGAGCCTATTGCCAAACACCGGCATCCAAACACAAATCCAGACTCCGACTGCTACCGGGCATTTCAAGTCAGTACAAATAGTTGTTACCCGACCTGGGGATCTTATTAAGTACCTATAGCTTACCAATCGACCTTGCGACCACTAGATCACAAAACCAATGAGGTAGAACATAATTATCATTTGTTTGTCACCTATAGGTTTACAAAATAGGTTAAGGGTAGGTAGGTTTATTATTAGAGTATTTTTAAGTAATGTATGTATAGTAACCTTGGATAAGATAGATGGCCAGCGTGCGTTAAAAAACTAGGAATTTTATAATGCCTTCAAAATGCAGTGAAATACTGCAATGTTATGATGCAATGTTTATTGAAAAACATATAAGTTACAGAGAGTATCTGGGATATTTTTTTTTGCTGGATTAATCTTATTTCCGAACCATCACCAAACGGAATGCTCACATTTAATGCACCGTAGAAGGTTGCTGCCGACAGCGACTCTATTTTGTATTTTCCTGAAAAAAAATAATAGCTTCAATAAGTATTTAAAATATATAGGTATTGAATAAAATACAAATTATCGTAACAAAATAAGCTTTATTTTGTTTCAAAGCGATCAAAAAACTAAATAAAACCCATCATTGCTCTGGTCTGAGGCTCTGAGGGCTACACTAACCTACAAAAACATAAAATATCAAAAGTACCTATTAAAACAATTGAATGAGAAATAATGAGAATACAGTCACGCACTTCATGCAAAAAGCATAGTGAATAAATTAATTGAATTACGTACATACCATCCTCTGTTCTATACCATTCCATTATAAATATTTTTATTTGACAAAATACCAAATGCGCGTGCGTCTATGCGGTCTTACTTTGTCTGACTACCAAGTACCAACCGGTTTTGTAGACGTCCTTTTCTTTCTCGCTCGTTTGACACTAAAACGTAAGGCCTATGCAACAGAAAGGTAACCTAGCGGACCGATAAGCGACATGATTTGCGCGTAAATCTATAGTTGAAGTAGTTGAACAGATAGGTACAATAGTCTAGTCAACAAGTGCCTTTTAGGTCAAAATTTTTGCGCCTTCTCCGAAAATTATGATTGAGGTGTCATTCGATTCGGAATGGCATGTAGATAGTTTTTGAGAAAATTCGAAGCCCGCTCGCAAAAATTGCAATAGTTATAAACAATTAAGTGAAATAAAAAAAGGGGGTTTGGTATTTCGTTAATATCTCAAAAACTATTTGAGAAAATTTAAATTTGAAAAAAGATTCAAAAAGAGGAAGAAATTTCCTAAAAAAAGTCTCGACTCCCAAAATTGTCGGACTAATGTTTATAATGTTCCCAGAGGGTTGAAAATACGCTCGAAAACGGGTACTCCGGCTTGCGTAAGCCACGGCCCCATCGGACCTGTAATGAATAAATATTATTTAAACTTATTAAATATGAAAATTAAAAATTGAAAAAATTCAGGCGCCTGTAGGATAGATCAATGAACAATAATCCGTAATCAAAAAATTTTTATCGCGATTTTTCAAAAAGTTATCCATTAATTAATTAACAATTTTTTGTAGCATGAACATTAACATTGCAAGTGCGATAATTGTTAAACTATTAATCTGAGATTTTTTTCCTTTCGTGGAGCTATTTTTCAAAGGTCTTAGAATAGATTCCCGTTGGAAAAATTCAAAAATTGTTAATTTTCGTTTTGTTATTAACAATTTACTGAGGGAAAAAATTATAAAGCTTAATTAAACATTGAAAAAAATTCTTTTTTTGTAATATTATTATTGGTCCATTTTCTTATGATCAGAAGCTACATAAAAATGATTTTTAATAATTTTTATCTCCTATTGTTTAAAAAATTGTTATAAACAAATGCGTTGTTTATGAGATAATTTAAATTTTTTTTTTGATATCATAATCTTTGATGATAATTATGATTTTTTTTTAAAAAATCGTTTCTCTAAAAAAATTTTTTATTGCTTAAAAACGCATTTGTTGAATTACAATTTTTTTTTACCACTTATTATGAAAATTAAGGAACCATTTTTAAAAAAAAAATCATTGTTTATCTTGATCTTTGATAGTAAAAAAGAAAAATCGATTATTATTTAACTTTTCATTGTTTATTTAATACACAATTTGTTATTAACAAATTAATTATTTCTTTGTATTTTTTTTCTTTTTCTACTTAAAAAAACAAAAACAACCATGTATTATTTTTTGGAAAAAAACTTTTTATTTATATTTCGTTCAGTAAAAAATATAAACAATTTTTTTTTTTCAAAAAATAATACATGGTTGTTTTTGTTTTTTTAAGTAGAAAAAGAAAAAAAATACAAAGAAATAATTAATTTGTTAATAACAAATTGTGTATTAAACAAACAATGAAAAGTTAAATAATAATCGATTTTTCTTTTTTACTATCAAAGATCAAGATAAACAATGATTTTTTTAAAAAAAATGGTTCCTTAATTTTCTTAATAAGTGGTAAAAAAAAATTGTTATTCAACAAATGCGTTTTTAAGCAATAAAAAATTTTTTTAGAGAAACGATTTTTTTAAAAAAAATCATAATTATCATCAAAGATTATGATATCAAAAAAAAAATTTTAATTATCTCATAAACAACGCATTTGTTTATAACAATTTTTTAAACAATAGGAGATAAAAATTATTAAAAATCATTTTTAAGTAGCTTCTGATCATAAGAAAATGGACCAATAATAATATTACAAAAAAAGAATTTTTTTCAATGTTTAATTAAGCTTTATAATTTTTTCCTTCAGTAAATTGTTAATAACAAAACGAAAATTAACAATTTTTGAATTTTTCCAACGGGAATCTATTCTAAGACCTTTGAAAAATAGCTCCACGAAAGGAAAAAAATCTCAGATTAATAGTTTAACAATTATCGCACTTGCAATGTTAATGTTCATGCTACAAAAAATTGTTAATTAATTAATGGATAACTTTTTGAAAAATCGAGATAAAAATTTTTTGATTACGGATTATTGTTCATTGATCTATCCTACAGGCGTCTGAATTTTTTCAATTTTTAATTTTCATATTTAATAAGTTTAAATAATATTTATTCATTACAGGTCCGATGGGGCCGTGGCTTACGCAAGCCGGAGTACCCGTTTTCGAGCGTATTTTCAACCCTCTGGGAACATTATAAACATTAGTCCGACAATTTTGGGAGTCGAGACTTTTTTTAGGAAATTTCTTCCTCTTTTTGAATCTTTTTTCAAATTTAAATTTTCTCAAATAGTTTTTGAGATATTAACGAAATACCAAACCCCCTTTTTTTATTTCACTTAATTGTTTATAACTATTGCAATTTTTGCGAGCGGGCTTCGAATTTTCTCAAAAACTATCTACATGCCATTCCGAATCGAATGACACCTCAATCATAATTTTCGGAGAAGGCGCAAAAATTTTGACCTAAAAGGCACTTGTTGACTAGACTACAAGGAGTTATGTAAATGGACGTTATGAGAGACATAAAAAAATGACTTACACCACACAAATGAAGTAAAACTTCTTTAACTCTTTAATCTATATGTTTATATATGTATATAAATGTACAATATATGTATACATGTAAAATTTCTACAAATATTTAAATTTACTATCGGTTTTCATTATTAAACTAATAGTTTTGAATACTCAAAAAAACAATCAAGAAATCAATTTTATTTACTTTAAACATAGAAAAACAATAAAGAAGATATGAGATTGATGGATGCTAGGTGTCATTTTGGAAAATAAATTGTTGCAACTAGAACCGTATTCCTGAGAATTCCTCACTATCCCGAGGCTAGAGAATATTACATTGGCGACAAGGGTGGGATAACCAACCATATTCATTTTAATCAGCAGGCAACTAGAATCACACTGGTCGCTGTCACCGACGTTTGCGTTTATCGCACAAAATTGCAGTCTCGTGAGTTCATAAAGAAATCAGTTGTTCTGCAACCTCCGCGTACGCGGACGAAAATAGTTCCTATAGGAAATTACAGTGTACACATAATAAATTAAAGTTACTTACATATAGGTCTATTGCTATTCTAGTAGTTTCCATTTCATTGCAACAAGCCATGCAAGATTTTTGAAAGTGATTTCTTTATGAATTGTCTATAAAATCGCCTCCGCTCGCGCTAGCACTGTAAACATAGTTAAACTGTTGACATGTTATCTACTATTGATATGGTAATGCAGATAATTCACTCCAAAACGTCTGTACTAAATTGGCTTGTCTGTTGTCTGTGCTAAATTGATTTTTTCATAGAAACATCACTGAGATACTTTCAATTAGTTTTGCTAATTAGAATAAATAGGTACCAAGATATTTAAAACAGCGTTGAAAAGATTCACTTAATGTTTTGGCCATTTACAAACTAAATAATTTTATTATTATCTTTAGGTACCTACCAGAAATATTTCAGATAGAATTCTGTTTATAAACCAAATGGAGGAGAATTTTGTAGGTAATCAAGCACTTTATAAAGTGCCTCCTTTTAAACTGTAGCGATACGCACTTTGAAATGGCCTCAGAGAGTAATTGGCTATATCAGACAGATAAATTACTGTCATTATTTGCATTATGTTCAACGCCAAAGCTCAGGTTTATTTTACTAAACTTTATTTAAGTGAAGTACGGACGAACAATAAAAATAATTAAATAAGTGGGTACTAAAGAAAACTTGTTTAAATACCTACTATAACTTACAATAAAAGGTATAAAATAATTTATTTAATTAAAATTTGCACAAACTAGTATGTGGTAAAATAAACTTAAAGCGCGAATAATATTATTTCAATAAAGTTGCAGTGCGGAAAAACGTCATGTTTTGTCAGACAGTTTGACAGTAAACTGTACAGAGTACAGTTAGTCGGTGACTTCCTGAGGTCATCAATCCACCTGGTCGGAGACCATAATGTGCAGGCAACAGATAGGGGTCACTACCGATTGCGCCAACGGGGCCAGTAGGGAATTTTATTATTGTGAGTTAGTCCAATCGGTCGCTGTTATGAATGCTTGTAAGATTATCGTTTTAAGTCTGTCGTAGATATTATGGTAGCTTTAGAGACTAAGATGGTTGGTTCGAGATGTTTCAAACTGTAATAGTAACAGTAACACAGTAACACTGTAATAGTAACACGGCAGAAATTATGCATAGTACATGTATATGTATATCTCTATCCTAGAACTGCCCCAAAATTCAACTTATTATTTAGAACGTTTTTCTAGTTTAGTAACTCACACCTTATTTAACACCAACAAGATGAACTGGCCCAAAACCTACAACCACGCATCAAAGGATCGAAGTGGCGAGACACATTCGTCATCCACATTCAGAATTAATGTCCCGCTGCGTCCATTTACGTCCATAAAGGGCGACTAATCGGCGTTTAAAATTTCATGAAATATATTCCCGGATGCAGATAGGTCAGTTTTATTGCGGTGACAATTATATGATTCGGGTTATGCGGCTGTTATGTCCTACTGAAATGTCTATTTCAATCTGTCCAAACGACTAACAAGATCTAAGAAAGTTGCTTCTATTTATTCCAAGCAACCTCAAATCAACGATCTGAATTATATATAATCTGAGGAAATGTAGTTATTTAACTTAAATCCCTTAAATCATTGTTGTTATTAAGTATCCAACGTGCAACAAAATATTTATGTTCTGTAACAAAATAAACACCGCCATCTATCTACTCGTACCAATTCATCATTCCTTTTGACAGAATTTATAGTTTATTTGCTTTTGATGTTCAAAGTCAGTCATAGTTGTCATGGGCGGCAGCGGATGGGTGGTGCTGCAAGCTCGTTTGCTATCTTGTATCTATAAAAAAGAAATAAGGATTATGTGAAACGACCATTCAGACACTGGAAACATCGCAATCTACACCTACAAACGCAACATAGGCACCTACATTCAAAATGCAAGTACCGAATGCGTCTCGCCGTTTCGATCCCGCGACCCCTGTAACTATATCCGGTGCATCCCATTGTTGGTAAGGCGCTAGTGGCTTCTTAATACGATTACGTATAGTAATCGTGTTCATACTTTGTTTGAAATATTTTCAGATCTCACTTCCACCTCTAAAAATATGTCCTTCATAATGTAGATACTTAGACCAAACATCCATCATCCAATTCCATTTATATTATATTACTATGGTGTGTAGGTGTAGCTGTAGGTTTTTGTGTTAGGCTGAAAAGTAGACTTATTTGATGACTTGGTTGGTACTGGTACTTGGACTTAAATCAAAAATGAGTAAGCCGGTAACATCTATGACACTCACGAATCATTCAGTAATTAATTGTATTAATACGACGAAAACAGAACTGTTTTTACTATATTTGATATAGTTAAAAAAGATATTTTTCCTGTTTTTTTTTATTTTGCTCCATTCATGCTGAGAATAACTCTATCAGTTCTTGAAAGCCCAGTTTTAAATATAGTTTGATACCCTTTGTATAGTTGCTAATACTAGTATCTTTAGGGTTAGCGAATCACTACTGCACTGGACCAATTACGTGTTACGTTATTGATGCATAGAAAGTTATTGTTGACCATTTAAGCGTGTCACACATTACGCAGATACGATAATATTTTATCTGCGTATAAAATATATTATCTGAAAGTATCACACACTTCGCAGATAAGATAATATACGAAATACACTTTTTTTTGCTGCGGATCATATTATACAGTATGATGAATTCTGATACAAATGCCATTAATATGCCAATGAGTTCGCGTTTATTGCTTTTTGATTTATTAGACAGCTCCTCAGAAGAGGATTATGATTTTAATTTGATGCCCGTGTTGCGTTACAATGTACTAAAAGGCGAAAAATTTGGGTGGAAAGGCATATAAAACTTAAAAATGATCGAGGTGAATTTAATCTCTTCAAGGATCTGATAGATCCTTGAAGAGATCCAAATTTACCATCTATTTCCGAAAACCAAGGGCGACATTTATGGCGATTCATGACTTGATCAAAGGGGATATAAAAAAAATAATACTAAAATGCGAGAATGCATTTCTACCGAAGAACGACTGGCTGTTTGTTTAAGGCAGGTAAGCAATTAATATTTTTACAGGGTTTAAGGGAAAACTAACAACAAAATTCGGGAGGATTATTATGATTTAGAAAAATTTCAACACAGAAGTTTTTGATTAGCTGTCACTCTAGTTTATTATTGTAGGTATATATCAAAGTACAGTAGGTAGGTACTTGAACCGACATGTCGACACATGTCAGTTTCCCCCCGTCCGCCTGACGGCATACCGCGCCGCCTCAGTACAAGCAAAACAACCTTTATAAAATCTGTTGCATCGGCAGATGTTATCTGCCCATCTGTTGATATATGTCGGTGCCGACAGATGCTTGACGGTAAAATATAAGTGATCTGCGTAGTGTGTGTTGCTCCTTGAGTTTAGTATAGAGACCTGGACAGATATGGACAGATATGCGCTCAGATACAGATATCTTACCGCATCTGCGTAGTGTGTGACACGCTTTTCTTAAAATGTAACTATTTTCGCCTTCATAGAAGGCGAGAATGCGTAGAAAGAGGACAGTCCAGTACGCATTCGCCTCAACAACTATTTCTACGTAAAACTATTTCTACGTGCCTACTACCTACCTTGTTTGGGAAACAAGGTAGGTAGTAGGCAATGATAATGAAAGCAAAAGACAATTTTATTTTCCTCTTCATTACTGGTTCGAACATTTCTTACACGAACCAGTCGAAGGCACGTTCCGAACTGAAAAGTAGCTTTGAAACTAATGAGACTGACGAAGTTGCATCGAACGAAAAAATGCTGTATCAATTTTACTTCGTATTTCTATTGCTGCAAGGTATACACTCGTTTGATTACATTTTGGGTTACTTTGCGTCGTTTTGGCGTCAAGCTGCTAAGTACTCGAGACAGTGGGCTCTGTGGTCTGAGAATTAATGTAGCGCGTCTCAGCTAGAGGCGTTAGTGTCCTAGTACGCACTTCTCTATGATGTTTTCCTTTGTTAGCTGGCATATCTGGCTGCGAAGAGACGACGTTGTTTTGAAAATACTAGACTTCACACTACGCCTCTTCTACGACGCTTCTATTTTAATGAAGTTACCTTTTATAATAAACTTTTTAATGAAGTTTCGTACGATTAATTAAAAACGTTCAAAAGATTGCCTCGAGGTAAATCATTATCACAAACTGAACGTTAAATTGTATTGTGATTTCAGTATATTTGCTGCACATTAAACGGCGGTCATTTATATATTTAATCCATGACGCAAAAGAGGTGTGTCTACATGTCTGTCTGTGGCATCGTAGCTCCTGAACGAATGTACCGATTTTGATGATTTTTTTTTTACTAATCTGATCCTTTATCCTTGACGGCCCCATTTATATATGGGGCTCATATTTGGTGGAGGTACTTAACCGGGTACAAGGTATCCCACTGTATATTAAACTTACGCGCTTGAGTATCCCGCAAAATCCCCTCTTGGGCTCCCCTACTACACTCGGCGTCAGAAAAATCGCACCTTTTAAAAGAGCAACTTTAAAATACTTTTACTCAAACTTTGTCAATAGTAAGGGTATGGTTGTAGGATATCATTGGAATGGTAATTTAATTGCCTATTCGAAATTAAAAACTTGTGTATGTGTTTTAAATCTTTTAATTAAAAAAAACTTAAAAAGGGACAAAGTTACAAAAAATAAAATTAAAAACATTAGAAAAATTACAAATAAGTCCTTAAAATCTAGTGTTTCCTCCCCTTGCTTTGAGGACAGATTCCATCCGATCCTTCATGGACGTCACGAGGGTCACCACTCTCTCTTGGGGGTATGTTCTCCCATTCTTCCGTCACGGCATCCTGGAGCTCTTGGAGAGTGGTGGGAGCAGGATCTCGTGCTCGTACGTGCCTCTTTACATCGTCCCAGAAATGCTCGATCGGGTTCAAGTCTGGGCTTCGTGCTTGCCACTGCATAACAGGGATCTCAACCTCTTCCAAGTAGTCCCGCACAGCAAACGCAGTGTGGCAACGGGCGTTATCATGCATTAATATGAACCCATCGCCAACAAAACCGGCATACGGGACCACATGGACTTGTCAGATCTCCGTTATGTACCGCCCAGCATTCAGCGACCCTTGCCCGCGACCACCGCCAGTCCGAGAGACGCACACAAGCTCCGTTTTCCCTTCGACGGATATGCCACCCCAGAACATACAGGAACGACCTCCGTATTCGACGGATTCCTCTATACAAGCCTGGGTAAAACGCTCTCCTCTTCTTCGGTATACTCTTCTGCATCTGTCGTTGCAAAATAGACATACTCGTGTCTCATAGCTGAAGAGAACGGCCCTCCACTGGTCAAGCGTTCAGTTGGCATGCTCCTGAGCAAATTGCAACCGCTCTCTTCGATGCTGCACGGACAATTTTGGGCCCCTAGCAGGTCTGTGAGCTTTTAATTCCTTTTCTTTCAATCTTCTTCTAATCGTAGAGACACTCACAGACGTTCTGCCAGCTGATCGGAGCTCTTGTTGCACCTCAACAACATTGCTGAAGCGGGGGCTCAACGTCGTGGACACAATGAAGCGGTCGTCTCTTTCTGATGTGCACCGTTTTCTTCCGGATCCACGTCTTCGGGTATAGCCACCAGTCTCACGGAACCGTTGGTATACTCGTCGAACTGAGAATCGGCTAAGGTTCAACTGTCGAGCAACGTCAACCTGTCGCAGTCCTGTTTGCAATAGCGTTATGATTTGAGCGGCTTCTTCAGGGGTTGTATCCATCTTCAGGTATTGTTATTTTGCGTATGTTGTTCCGGGGTGTTCACTCTAAAGTCTGAGTAGCGGCTGACCCATTTTTTACCTGGATATGACCTTTTATACCCTTTTAAGGTAGCTCAACTAGCGCTCCTTATTACAGCATTTTTTCCAACATCTTATTGATTGGTCCCTAGTTAGAAATGGTAATTGGTTTCTTAATGATACAGGTAATTAATGTAAAGGTATTGAAGTGCACTTTACAATGATATTTTTTTTTCACACGTGGTATTTATGTGCTGGATTCTAGGGGCAATTTACTGAAAAAAACATGAAGGTGCGATTTTTCTGACGCCGAGTGTATAATGACTAGATTCATGCTCGTTTTCTATCTTTTATCAATAAACGAAGGCCGCCTTGTACGAATATCGTTTAACTGTCAATATCCATCAATGGCTGTGCAGATTAGCAACGATGAGTTCGAAGCCAGAGGAATGACGAGTGTAAATATTCAAGGCGGAATTCAGATCAGGTAAACGACTTAATGACAACCGATATATCTTCATTATGACACATGAATAATGGATGATGACGCGGCATTTGGAGAGAATTCGGTGAACATCGCTAGGTGACTTCAGTAGGTTTTCTAGAAAATTTATTTGAAAAATTCAGGTACAAAAATACCTGAATATTTATCTATTATTCATGAACATTGTTAGGATCATCATCCTATCATTGGATCGCCGGATACATAAAATAATAAAACATAACATCACCCCTGTACCTATTTCCTCGAAGGTGCAGGAAGAGGTGAGTACTCCCACTATTCACCAGTAATGATTATCGGATGTAACAGGGAATTTAAAATTAGACCACTATTCACCAGTAATGATAATCGGATTTTAAAGGGAATTTAAACTTAGAAAAACCTAAAATAAAAATATAGGACCTCTAGATTAGCAGTCACGCTATTACCAATAGACCAAGAAGTCCTAAGCTATAATTAATTGAATTAGAAAATTAGACAGTTAATTCACAGCAGGAAATAACATATACCCAAGTACCCTACGATCAAACAATACCTACGAGTATATCAATGTAGACGAGTATAATTATGTAAAAAAAATTCGGCCAAGTCAATCCTCTTAAAATCACGTTTTATGAATCACGTCTGGTTTTTGAAAAGCTGAAGAAATAAATGTATTTTGTTTGTTTTTCAAATTACAGGACTAAACCCCTTGATCTCTTCAAAAAAATTAATATGGGTTGCGACATTTGGAAACAACTGTTTTAAAAATCTTATGTGAATAAAATAAATGTATTTTTATAGATGCGACATTATAGAGAGACGAATATTTGATTTCACCATTCTGCGGTCTCCCTATAAACTTTTTACGAGCAAGCTGCTGCTGTGGTCATACTACGATTATGTTACCGTATCGTAACGTATCGGCAGTGACCCTGCCTTCGGCGCCGGGGGTCGTTGGTTCGGATCCTACTCAGGACAAACATTCGTGTGACGAACACCTGTGTTTGTTCTGTGTCTGTATGTATTTAAAAATATCTATGTATGCATATCAAACTCTGGCACCCATAGTAGGCTCTGGGGGATGGTCGTGTGTGAGAATTCCATGACAGATATTTAATTTTTATATTATAAGGCTATTAACCATTGAATTTAACACAGCACAGCATTCCACATTTCCACTGTTGTGTAAAGTTACAAAGACACTTCTCTATTTTCACCAATCTCACATCCTCACTACCGATCAATAACTTCTTTCAAGTGTTTGAGTGCTTCATCGAGGGCCATATACACTTCCTGCGTGTTCGCCGGTCTCAACTCAACAGATACAGTTGGACTCCTAGCTGCCGACTTGTGGAGGAAGCTCTGCGTCAGCGGGCAGAAGACGTCGGGGTTCATTGAGTCGGATCTTGACTTGCCCGTGAGGTAGCTCATGGGGACGCCGATGATGAGGACGGCTAGAGCCCCAGCGAAAGGGCAGTAGGTAAAGGAGATTCGGAAGAGGGACTGCAGCGGCTTCGACGGTAGTTGTGTCCTGAAATGTATAACATTATTGATTTGAGTTTTTTTTTCTAGCGCGTACTCAATTTCTCTGCGGATTGGCACTGGCAAAATGATTAGTGGAAAACCTGATCGTGGGAAGTTTTTAGGTTGCGTCAAGGCCTCCAGTATGATTGAACAAGTGTTACCTGACGATAATAACTGGGGCAGACGTCTTAGCGTGTCCTGCTGTGTATGAAGTAGGTACTCAAGAAATTTTGTCATTAACCGTCACCCAAACCCACCAACTGCCGGCCTAGACCGAGCGGCTTGACGCTATCTATAACTATACAATTTCCTATTATACTCGTATAGGCACAGATATGCAGTGATCACCAGGCGGTTCTCAGTGCAATGAGACCTCGCGGACTAATGCAAGATCCGCATCGAAGAAAAAGTGTCACGAAGAAAAGTCATAAAACTGTGTGAATCGGGTAATAGTAATATGGGAAAAGTTTTAATAAGGGGGAATAAAACTGAGCTGGCCCGATATCACACAAGTTGCCAAGCCGAGATTAAAACTTTGACCGGGAGAATCTCTTACCGGGTGCGAACGTGTTTCAGAAACCCTGCTATGCAACTGGCTACCTACTGTTTATAACAAATAAGTCTTACCAATTAACGCGTTTTATATTGTGTTTCATACGGTTGAAGATGGGCATAAACGAACAGCTAAGGCTTATAAGCTGCAAGGCTCAATCTCCAAACTGACTAAACAAACAACAATATGAAAGTGATTTTTTTATTGTGATGCTGATAATTTTTAAACCCGAAACGTCTTTTTTTGTAAAAATAAAAAACTTATTTGCTTTTTATTAAAATAATTAATTAATAATAAAACTATGTTCAAAAAATTAAATGTTGACAATTTTGTGATAGGTTTTATGCTACTTTTAGAAGGCAATGATTTTATGGTTTAAATTTTGTTTTCTTAATACAGACGGATCAGGCATTAACAACAGTCCGTTGTCTGTCTTGAAGGGAGCGTTTCACACTCTTCTTGATTAAAACCACATTTTCGCAAGCGTTTAATTTATTTACATACAAGCATTCCCCGCGGTTCCACCCGCGTCAAATTAAAGATTTACGTGCAGAAATACCTCTAGCATCAAGGGATGTTTTATGAATATATAAGTAGGTACAGCCTTTATCAATGGCAAGCTACACCAAATATAAATAAATTAATAAATAAAACCACCAAACTACACCAAATATTCTATAGTAAGTTATTCGATTTTTAAATCGAACGACTATTTCTATTTCACTGGAATCATGCAATCTTCTGAGATAAAAAGTAGCTCATGTTACATTCTAGGTCCTGCTATACCTATATCTGTGAAAAAAACCACATCGATCAAACATTTCGTAGAATAAGGACAAACCAACAAACACACTTTCCCATTTATATATTAGTAACGATACTAACTTTTTACCCAGACCGCACCGGTTTATTTGTTTTTTGCAGTGTTTAGTTTCCAATAAAGTTTGTTTGCGCAGTAAAGTTTGCTTTCGACCTAACTTTCGAAATATTGTAAAAAGTTGCGCTTCGAATGACTGGGACCTTTTTGATAGGAAAATAACGCTTGCAAGAGTCAAACTACTCGAATTTGGAGTAGTTGAGGATTAGGTTTTAAAGGTTGAAAACAGTTTTTATATTTTATTATGTCGCAGTGAGTAACATCACAACAATATTTTGAACTTTTGGTTGGATTGCTGTTACCACAAGTAGACGGATTTCACATAGGTTTAATTAAAATAAAAAATATGTGGGTTCACTGATTACTAGATTCATTTAGGTATTTCATTACTATTGGAAGCCCGCAGCATCGCTCGCGTGGAATTAGACATAAAGCCATCGCCGACAGATCTCATCAGTCAGTCATCCTCTTCAAAGATACTACTGCTCAAACAATCAACAAACAACATCCCTAGGGACATTACCGTGCTGGCAAATACCACCTTTCCTGTATTTTATATCGTTTACGTCTGTACTAGCTGTTGCTGCGGCTTCACCCGCGTGAAATTTATAGTTTAAACTGAAAGAATATTGAAATTGTTTTTTTATCCCAATGGAACACAGTATTGTATATTAAATCGGTCCAGCCGTTTGATCGTGAAGTAACAAACATACAAACACACACCCTAACAAACATCGTCTGTCTGCCAACTATGTCGTTGAGCTTTGTTCGTTTACGGATTTCGTAATTTCGATTCAATCTCGTAGAAAAATCCCGAGCATAGCTCACTCCATAGTAGGTACGTTGAATGACAGTGAGCTCGTCAAGAGGCTGACGATAAAGGAACACGGCTCGGAACCGTAAGTCCGGAGCATTATAATACGTTAGCAGAAGCGTGGGGCATAATTATTTGATAACGTGCGCTATAGGAAAATTGGATGATATAAAACAAAAAGTGGTAAAGTTTAACGGTCAGTAGCGAAGAGCAATACAATGTTAGAAGTAAGTACCTATATGCATATTGCCATGGTCAGCGTTATTTTTATAATGTAGGAGCTATGTTTGCTGTAATATTATGAGGCAAGCTAAACATGAAACAGCGTTTAGCTTGGAAATCTCATTACGGAAAAAGCGTTGGTAAGTTTTTCTTATAAAGATATGTACCTAAATGTTTTAATACATTCATTCTACATTCCGTAATATCATAAAACCGTTTCAATATGTTAGGGTCGTTGAAATCTGTAAAAAGTAACCAAATTGTATGCTTAGTTTTTGGAGACATAAGTGTAGGTATGCTTAGTTTTTGGCTTCTTAGATCATATTAAAAATATAATCAATATACTGTCTAATAAAACACAAAACATAGTAGGTACGAGTACATAAGCAAGCTGAGATACCGCTAAACCTATCAGTACCCACCGTACTGATAGGTTCTTTATTCTGAGTAAAGTACTAGTAGGTATTTAGGACAATTATTCACATAAAAATCAATAAAGTGGTTTTTAAATAACAATAGAAGTTGACCCAGCTTTTGCTACCGCGGGGCTAGAGTCTCGTGTAGCGCTGGTTTTCAGCGCAGGGTAGGGTAAAGGAGGTGCCTTTACCCTAAGCGGGTATATAGCAGTTGATCCCCCATGCCAGCTGATTATGTGGTTATAATTAATAATGAATACATATTTACTGTAACATTTTTTAGATGTTAGCTTCTTATATCATTTTATCTAAAAGTTAGACATCTAAACTACTCCGAGTATAAATAACACATTTTATTCAATTCTGTTTCGCGAATAGCATTCACTTAAAAATCAGGGATTCTGGGAAAAACCTAGAGTAATAGTATATTAAACTGGTAAACCTTTTTATGGATCTAAGATAGCGAACGAGCATACAGCACCACAATTATTATTAAAATTATTTTATTTACAACATTTAAGTTATTACAATATATGACAGAATTTAAGACTCTTACAGGGATTAGCATGTTTCTAACTTCTAACGTCACTTTTTTTATGAATAAGCAAACGAGCTTGCAGCACCACTGATCTGCTGCCACCCATGCAGCAGAGAGCGTTAGTTCATAATAATATGCAGTTTATCGCAGCTTGTCAAAATTCTATACAAGGACTAGCATTTTAAGCTGTGCGCCATGTGACCTAATCTACCATAGGAAAACCCCCCATTCTGAGAGGACACCCGTGCTCACAATGGGACATTAGAAGGGGTTGTGGAGGTGGTGGTTACAGACAACGAGCATATTGTTAAGTAGCATATTTACTTGTACTCGTACCTTTTCTTACATTATTTGCAACAATCGTAGGTAACAATGGAACTTAGAATCTAGCAACTTCGCAGACAATTAACTGTGGGCATAACTTACGTGGGGCTAGGAAGAACACTGACGTTCGCCAAGACGTGTGAGAAGTTAGCTTTACCGCAGCCGGAAGCGACGAGCGGTTTGCCCTGAAAGGTCAACGCCCCCGTCGCTAACGCATTTTCGGCGCCGATTAAAAGCCAGCCGCAGAGTAGAAGACTTAACAGACACCCGCTTAGAGCACCCTGTGAAAGGAGAGAAGTTTGACGTCATTACGACCATAGTGTTAATAGCTCGGTGGCTACTCTGTCTCATACTCGTGAGTACCAAGTTCAATCCTATGTTTTGAGCCGTCAAAGTATATTTAACCTACTTTGACGTCCAATGAAACCTGGATACCTAAATGAAACCTCCATAATATTCTGGATGATGAACCCTTACGTATCTACAGATATACTCTACAGGTTTGGTCCAGTTTCGTTACGAAAACAGTGGCCCATTTAAAGGGTTATATATTATTATTTATGATGATGATAGCGATAACAGTGTTATAATAAGCCGGGGTGCTTCACTAGACTAAACATTTTAAATTATGCAGTCTCCTACTGCGTACGTATTGTTACGATAACACGCATTAACTATAATTTTATGCTGGATGACTGCGGCTGTATTCCTTTGATACAATAAGCCTGTCAGACTGTGTGATACCTACGAGTACGACGTCTTGTAAGGTAGTTTAAAAAACAAACCATACTATAGGTACGTACGGCAAATACCATGAAACTGAAAACAATGGACGGACCATGCGGATCACAGTATATACCTGTGGACCATGCAGTTTTTGGTGCTTGATAACTTGGAAACAGTTTATAAGCAAATGATTAAAACTAAACTTAATTTTTTAGTATCGTCAACGGACTATTAATGGCGTTTTCATCGGAAAACAGGAAGAGACGCAGACAACGGTACTAAGCTTTTAGTACGAACGCTAGGCCACATTTTGTTGATAGGCAAAGGGTTCCGACGAAACTGATTATACCGTACCATATAGAGTTTTAATGCGTAGACTAGTCGTTTAATATTGCGAGGTGTACATCATGGTACCAGTGGTACATCATGTTTTTAATATACATTTTAGGCTAACAAACGCGAAGATGGGATGATGGTAATATTTATTTCAATTTTATTTCTTCTTTAATGCATTGTCATCGATCCATAAGTATGCAAAGAGATAAATTAATCAGACGTTTTGAAGATGGCGACAATCACGTTTAAAGATTTCGTTACATACATACTTACAATAGAGTGTTGCCAGTGGCAGATAGTCAAATGTAACATGAGACACCTCAAAAAGTTACATTTTCACGACAAAAGTTACATTTCCATTTTATGTGGAAAACAACACTAATACTATAATATGACACTTTATTACAAAAAACTTAAAATGTTTTCTGTCCCATTAATAAAGCTTCGAAAGAATCGTGATATTTTTTGATCAAATAATTGACTGATAGTCCTAAAAAAGAAAAATATATAATTAATAATGTAAAAGATATACACCAACAAATTTAGAAAAGTATTTCAAAAGCTAAAATATAGGAAAATATTTAAATATTTTAATAAGTAAGTCCTAAAGTCCTAAAAGTAACGTAAAAGTTACATTTTGAGTCGTGTTACATGGAAGTTACATGAGAGGGTCAAAAGTAACGTAAAATGTAACAAAAGTTACATTCTGGCAACGCGGAATAGACCATTAATATAAATGCATAGACCTAGGTAATAAAAACGTCAAAGAAACTACAATGAAGACGAGGACAACTGCTACATCTGTAGTTTTATTCAGTAACTTTTTTATTACGACATTGCTATGCTAGTTCACTTAGAAGTAACTAGATGGCATTATTCGCTTAGAGCAGTAGAACTGTATGCATTCTATCTACCAAGCTTACTAATTAGTTTAAATAAAGATTAATAGATGGCGTTAATTACATGATTTTTATTATTATTATTATTTTCACAATCAAATTATCACTATCAAAAAAGCGTATTAAAAATAGATGGCCTATATGATACGTAGCTAATATGCGTAAGCTTATTTCAGATAAATCGTTTTTAATATTTAATATTCTTAACTATGAGATGAATTAGTACGAAAGAAATGATTAAGTACTTAGATAATCTTGTAGATGACCATAAAAGTAAAAACATACAGAACAGTTTGCTCGTGAGAAGACGATGCCCAGAGTAAAAAGTCCGAGCAGCGTTCCCGCGGTGACCCCCGTCACTCCGGTAGCGACGTGTTGCAGACGGTCCAGTTCTTTCGCAGACCAAACTACGCCGGCGCAGTAAAACCCTACTAAAATGCAGAGCAGCTGAAATAATGAAAATAAGAGCTGGTCAAAAAGCGTACACAGGTTTTCATGTGTGTGTGGTTATGTCTAAATAATAATTACCTACTTCACTTTACTTTGGTTAAAACTTTCCTTCGATTTTTTAACCCTTTGTAGATTAAATATAATAAAATAAAAACGCTGAATTTGTATGCTGGAGAACACACATTGACGTCACGTAATATTCTGTCTTAAATCCACAAACACACATGGTTTACCCAGGAACGCCTCATAAAAAATTAAAACTATGTAGATACTCTTTTTTTTTATTTCTTACAAAATACAGAAAATCTGAGAAACCCGTTTTATTAATTTTAATAACAATCCTTCGCTGCAAATTTCAAATTTATCAGATAATGTTTGAGAAAAATTCCCTACCTGAATTTTAACTTGGGGTGAATAGTAAAAGAAATCCGTCTCAGGGATTCAGTGCATATTTCTACCAAGTTTCATAAAAATCAGTTCGGTACTATTTGATTCCATCGTGCATATAGCGACAGACAGACAGACAGACAGACAATACATTTGAAAAACATTTTGTTTGGAAATTGTATCGGTTACATACTTATAATCCCTTGGTAGTTTTATTTTCAAGATTTATTCAATGTGCAGACGCGGACTTGTTTGAGGTTTATTATACCTATGTATAGAAGATAACTGTTATCACCTTCATAATTTTACAACAGGCTAATTCGCTGGTGTTCTGTGGCATCCATGGTCTGATAAATTCTTCAAACAAGACCCCTGATATTGAGTTAATAATGGACGCGATACACCTAAAATTGAACACAAATATTCTTGAAATTTTTAAAATGTCATAGTTTCAGCAATAACAGTCAGTTTCAAGTATTTAGCTTACCCTGTAGTTGCACTAAATATTGAGATTAAAAATATGCCACAAATGCCTGGAAACATTGTTGTAAGATTGTTCAAGAAGTGCGGCACTAACTGTAACCAAAAACAGAGATTACTTCCAAATAAAAATACAAATAAAGTTACGTATTATTTTAATTATAATTATACCATATTATATTGTGGTCCGGTTGGAAAGGAATGGGTTTTAAGACGTTTTACACTTCTGTACACCATCTTAGTCCTCAAGGGTAGCAACACATGTGTGACTAAAATTGCATAATTCCCGTGGAATTGGACAAAAACCTGTAATAATCATCATTCGATTTTTATTCAATTTTTGTTGATTTATTGGTTTGTTCTTCTCCTCAACGAAATGATGGATTGTAGGTATGGATGTGATTTTTTTATACAGACGAAGAATATGGTCTGAAGAGTGACATACTACTACTGGTACTAGCCGTACCTACTATATAAAGAATAGTAGCAGGTAGTAGTATAGTACTTTTTATCTCAGGAAATTGCACGATTCCTATACAATGGACAAAAAACTGTAGGTAATAATCGATTATTTTTGTTGGTTTGCCCTCTTCTCACTGTTCCCGTGAAATGGATGCAACACTGAAACAATCCTTCGATTCATAATCGATAGGTAATTAACTATCGACCAATTTTTAGTCTATTGATCGATATCTCGATTTCGATCGGCCGTACTGCAGGTGAAGATTTTATTTATTGGTAATATTTGGTGTAGCTTGCCGTTGAGAAAGGCTATACTTATTTATTATATTTTAAACCATCCCTTGATGATAGTAGGTACCTAATTCTGCACGGAAAACGATTGGACGCGGGCGGAGCCGCGAGGAAAGCTAGTGAAACTATAAATCAATAAAGCATTTTTCATTTCATTTCAACTCATCATCATCATCATCACAACCTTTTCTTTGTCCCACTGTTGGGCTCGGGTTTCCTCTCAGAATGGGAGGGATTAGGCCTTAGTCCACCACGCTGGCCAAGTGCGGATTGGCAGACTTCGCATACCTTCGAGAACGTTATGATGAACTCTCAGGCATGCAGGTTTCCTCACGATGTGTCCTTCACCGTTATAGCAAGTGACATTTAATTTCTTAAATCGCACATAACTTAGAAAAGTCATCGGTGCGTGCCACTGGGGTTTGAACCCGGACCGCTCGAGTGAGAGGCGAGTTCGATAGCCACTGGGCTGTCATTTCAACTACTGGTCCAGTAAGTCCATAAAAATAGAAATTGCAAAATAAATTTAATAGTTATACTACCTAATCAAAGTGAGCAGTGCAACTCAAATATCTTAAGTAAAACCTACCTGTTCGTGTTTCTTAATCTGCCCCGTCAACAAGGGATCGCACCCAGCGAACCATGCATACAGAGCTAGCCCAAGGAAGCAAGACAGCAGCTTCATCATTATGATCCCGAGGCAAGATATAGCTAAGCAAATCCTTGCTTGACTGATCGTGGGTACGGCCAGGAGCTTCTGTAAGGTAAGCTGACTGAGGGCCATCTTCCACAGCCAGTTGGTGCTGAGAGCCAAGGTCACAGCAAAGAAAGACGTATGGTGTGCTAGCTCAGGATCTGGACTGAACAGAATCAATATTTCTATAATCGGTAGTTTAATACTACACTAGTGGAGAGTCATCTAGGCAAATAATATTAGTAAGTAGATAAATTACTCACTCGTAAAGCACCAATCGTCCTCCATGACTGTTAAGTTCCCACATTGTCTTAAAACCCATTGGTATAATGGCTAATCCGCTTGGCAAGGCAGTGCCAGCTAATGCCAGGAAAGATGTCACCAGACCAATGCCTACTATTGCTCGTAGACCACCGATTGCACTGAATGTGGCACATGCTACGCAAATCACCGCCGTGATGCGACCAGCAAGAGGATTCGTTACTAAAAATTTGAAATATTGTGAACATAATATACGAGTACATGCCAATAGTTATCCATTGTTAATCACTAAGGAGAATTCTGTCATAAGTACATAAATATGAAGGAAATACTTTAAGGAAACAATTTAAGGAATTTTCATGATTACAAGAGAAAAATCATGTAATGTTGACGCCGTGGGTTCTAAAGTTCTTACTTCACAAATTCAGGGTTTCTGTTGACATTACTTCATCTGAAATACTAAGATTATTATCCAAATATAGAGAGTACAAAGGCTGAGAAATACGCATTAGAGTACAACGACATGCGAAGACTAAATATACAGAGAAAGTACGTTCGTAAGTATTGAAATTAGGAATGAATCTAGGAAGTTTTTAAAAGAGGCGTATTGAGGAAGTATTCTAATAGAAACATTGATAATAAATTAATTATTAAATATTTTTTTTAAAATAGGCTTAATACAACTTTTATTTTTATTTTCGGAACAAAATATGTGTGCCAAATTTCAGCTCGATAGCGTTAAGTGGAAGTGGGTGAAATGTTGATTGCAAGATTCCAGGACATAGATACATACGAGTGAAGTTAAATAAAAGCTTTTTAAAAACAAAAATAAAAAGACTTACCTAATCTAAATGCCAGAAGGGGAACATATGGGACTATAGGCAACAGCATTAATTTGCTTACTACAAACAGTACGGCTGCAATCGTTCGTGTATGTGTAGAAAATCTTATTTCAAGATATTCAAAACTCGAAGATAGTTGTAATTTGTGAAAGACTGAAAAACGCACAGAAGTCTTAGTCCAGATAAACCTTGCTTAAATTTAAATCTAGGCATATTTTCGACTTATTTTTACTTAATAATATGTTGTGTTTAGGAACTAGCTCCATTTTTGCTGCTACGTCCTTAAGAAAACTACCTATGACATGACTAATTTTATCGAAGAAATTAGTCTAAAGAATGACGTGACGAACAGAAGTTATTTATCTGCTGTTATGTAATATAAATATACTGTTTTTTTACCTTTTTACCCTGACTATGATTTCGATAAGAGTTTGAATCGTAATTTATCTAATTGAAGGTTTATTAATTCAGGTAGTTCCACGCATCGCTTTCGTAATATCGCTGGTTCAAAGTAGTAAGGGACGTCAATGTAATGTTAAATGAAGTACACGGCACAAACTAACACTTATAATAAATATGAACTATATGATTATTTTAGATAATGTAACGTTAAACTGAACATACCTGGTAAATAAATGACAGCTGTGAGAAATGTAACTATGATAAGAGACAGAGCTGACGCCCAGTACTGCGTTCCTCGTAAATATATCTCGACCGGCACTCCTAATAATGTTATACTTGTTAAGTGACTGAAAAAAAAAATTAATAACAAATAAATAGGTGTAAAAAAGAAACCGCAGATATTTGTTTGGCGGATAAAATATATTTATTCACGTTCACACTATTTAACGTTCTCTTCTCTCTCGGAATAGTTAAAAAATTATTAACAGACGAACTCTTGTGATAGGTAGGTAGGTACTATTAATTTTTAACTTGTTTTATGAAATGAGGAAAGCCGTCAATTTATTAGATTTAGCACATCTTAGGTCAATAATGATAATAGTTTGTAATAATAATGATTGTTTATAGATAAAACATTCAAAATTTGAAACTGTAAATTTTATTTTACCTAATAATGGTATACGTAAAAAAAGCCTTACCTAGCAATTAGAGCCAAGGATATCGTCAGAACTGACATATTTTTGCCGCCAAAAAGAAATCCAGCCACAGTATTGTATTTTTTGTTCACTATGTTGAAATATAATATAATTCCAATAATAACACCTAGAGTTATCCCGAACAGACAATATTCTGCCACGTTAAAATATATTGGCGACATTGGCGTAGAGATATTTCGCATTTTTTAGTAAAAATATAAACCAAATTGGAGTGATCAATTCGTCGCTGACGTTACCAAAAGGCGTATCTCATAAAAAGTGAAAATTGAGTTATATACACCAAAGTGATCGTCTTGTTATGCTTTATGTCGTCACAAAGAGGCGTTTCTCTAACTCTTTTGGTTTAAAAAATATCCACCTGGCTTATCTCAAAAATCAGTGGAAAGAGCCGTAACATATAGACGTACATTGAGTAACGCCTATTGACAAATGTGATGCTTATAAAATTTGACGGCACAAAAAGCCCTATATCAAACATTGCATTTGAATCCCACTATTGCAGGGCTAAAACTACACGTGAATATTATCACCATGACTTGTCAGCTATATTTAAAAGAAGCTATTTAGCTAAAAGACGCACCATCTTTTACTTGCAGAGTTAAATATTAGGTCTGACAATCATCCTGTGCCTGGATTAACCCTTAACAAGACAGTCTTGAAATCTGTGAACCTGTCTTTCCACAGGCCTAAAAAAGATCAGTGCAGCCTTTGCACTGCATTTAAGTAAGGTAAAACACAAACAAAAGAGTTGCGAGAGAAATATACCTACTAGCCATATTTTAGAAAAATAAAAGGTGAGAGAATTGAAAGAAACAAGAAAACACACACACAGTGCCATTGGGTATGCGTTGAAGAAGGCTGGAGATATTTTTCTCCCCTGACAGAAAATGGCTTGACCTGCACAACCTTATGACGTTCGATATATACAATACAAAGACTAAACATTTTAAAGACTTTTCTCGCAAAATAAAAATACTCTCTCTACGTAAAGATAACACTAATTATTATGTTAATTGGACAGAAATGGCGGAAATACATGTTCGCAGAGAAAACCCCACACACAATATTGTTTAAAACTAGCCATAAAGAGACATCATTAGGTCTATAGTTATAAAAAGAACCGAAACTAAATATTTAAAAGATGATGTACCTTGATTGAACTTCGAACGTTAAAAATATCCAAGGCAATGTATGCTGATCTTTTAAGTCTTTGCTCAGGTAGTACTGGTATTATCAGACTTCAAGAGTACAAAGGCTACTACCATAGACTGCCCTATGAATAAATTATTTAAATTTATCAAGCAGCAATATTGTTATTTTATTTTATTGATTTAAAAAACTTATCTCTAATTATGCTTTCGTTCTGTAGACTTGATTAATAGACTAAATAACAAAAAAACTTATTTCTTATTATATTTTTGTATTATAACTTATTATAATATAATATAATTTTTTTTTATAAGCAATGAGTTGGGCGTAACTATAATCTTGACTCTATATATTTTAAAATTGGGACTCGACAAACAGGCGTATATGACTTGGAAGCCTTTTTTTATATATATATACTTGTGTTATGTCATTGCTGTAAAATTATAATAAGACCCCAACTATTAAGACGTAATCACCACACAGTTTTATTTGCCTCAGTGCCTTAATAATCAAAGCAAAAGAGAAAATGTTCACGAATCGGGAAAATATAAACGTTTTTTGGCTCTACTGAAAAGTTACAAAAAATGAGATACGCCTATACGTAACGTTAGCGACGAATTAATTAATTAAGCGGCAATGCAATCTATTCAACGGTATGTTATAAACAGAACTGCCGCCAAGCTGTTGCGACAACAATAAAGTTACAGATAAAAATGGATTGCAATCTTACCGCAAACATGCGTGAAAAGTATTGTGGAGGTTGATTCAAGATTAATATTATGATTTTGATGATGAATGATATACAATAGTTTTGTTGCTGAGCGTAGGAGTAGGATTTGTTTTTGAGGATAAAAATATGACAAAAAAATTTAAATAAAATTATCAGTGTAACGCAATTATAAATTGATGAAATACATGAATCTTACTTTTTACTAAATTTTTTTGCTATTTCCCTAAAAAGCCTTATAGCGCTAGGACCCCACGGACCAAGGGTCTCGACACCGAATGGGACAAAATCATATTCGGTGCCTAGACCCCTGAATTTCCATGCATTCGCTTTTTTAGCCGCTTCACAAGCCGCACCAGCTCTGTTGTTGGTTCCATGTAGATGGAAAGGGCCCAGCGAGTCTGAACAGGTTGCATCCCATACCACCACCCGGCCCATCTTCCATGGAATCAAACTCATACCGTCCGGTCTCTTGCCATCGTCTCTTGTAACTAGTCGGCTCAAGTAGACTTGGCACGTTGACGGTGGCAAGGGACCGGTGTATGATATCGTTAAGTCTCGAGAAGTGGCCTGCACTTTTTTGGCATGACAGTGGGTGATATCCTAGCTTGTCGACATCACTGCCACAGGGACATTTATGAAGAGCGCAGACCGGAACCCCAAGCCGTAGACAGGTTGCGATTCTGAGCGTGTCAGGCTCAAGAAATGTTCCTGTATTTGGCGAAGGGTACGAGTGAAGCCAATAGCCGGCCTCAAGCGCACCCACGACCAAAAGCCGAACCTGATATACATAATTTACATGATAAGTATAGCGTCACATTGACATTTCATATGGCAATTAAGGGCAAAACTTCGATCAATAATTAAGGGGCAAAACGTTTGCCGGGCCACCTATTATAGTAATTACATAATATTAATTAATTAGTAATACCACGTACTACATTACAAAATATCTATCTAGATATATGCAGTGTAGTGCATAAAGCAACAATTTAGAAAGCTAGTAAGTAACTACCTAGATGAATTGGTAAAAGCGTCGTTGGGCTCAGTCACTGCTTTAAAATTTATTAGAAACATAATATCATACATACATAAGTAAAGACATACTTACTTATACCTAAATCCAATCTACAGAACCATTTGCGATTTAATAGAAAGCAAAATATAAGGTATTCTTATAAATGTCTGCAAGATATGGGAACTCGCACGTTTGCCGCAGTTAATCTTAAAGCAAATAACAATGTAAACATTATTCAAATAAGCTAAGTAGGTACACATTGACGACGACATCGAAACACAGACAGGTAGACGACACCTAGTAACTACCTATACCTAGTGGAAAAATAACTGCAAGAAGACAAACATGAACTGTCAATCAGCACCACCTTTGCAATTTTAAAACTACTATGGATTTATCACTCCTCCCATGGAATTAATAGATTCTCCTCTCACCACCATCTTTCATCCACACTGACCTACTCCGGTACCTAAGTATGTATAGTATACGTATGTGCGTAGGTTGGTCAGTAGGTATATCCACGCAAAAAAGCAGAAATGTAGTAATCCACAAAATGTTCACCAGAGCCAAAAACAAATTGAAATTTCAAAAAAAAATTGTTTTCTTGTATTGTACTTGTATTAATGTGAACTTCGAACCAAATATAACAGGCACATACTTTACAAACTTTACAGCACACACTTTTAATAAAAAACAAGGTTATTTAATTTTAAACGGTTTTATTTAGCTTGCCCTGTTTGTTTATTTCTTTAATTTACTAAAATCAGACTACAGTTAAATTAAATACCGTAAATATGCCATCTATGTAATATTTAAGGAAGCAAAGTCGAGGAAACAGTCATCTGTCGCTTAAGTTCGTACGCAGTTACATAGATGTCACTGTTAATGTATAATTCATCAACGAAATATCATGCTATTATCACAATTCAAAATAGGCTAAAAATGCACTTCTATAACCATCGAAACACAGAAAGGGTAAATGAGACTTAGGCCCGATTTCACCAACATTGAAATTACACTAGAGTAGCTATCCCAGTATAACTGTACTCTGTCGATTTATTCGATGGCTATCTTCAATTTCGTTTCACCACGGTAATCTAGAGATATCTTAATCTCGCATAGTTACTCTATGCCGTTGAACGAATGAATTGAATGATTTTGGCGGGAACCTTGAAAAAGCGCGGTTGTCTTTGAGTTTTAATTTTAAATTTTTATTGTAATTGGTGATGTTTTGTAGTTGAATGAGTTCAAATATTGCTACTGACTGCTGAAGGGCACAGTGGCAATGGAGGCGAACGAGGGGGGCGGGTCTTACCCGCCCACCTCAATAAAACGGCCACGGCTTACGGATGAAGGCGTAGGCTCTGGAGCTGGAAGATCGGACTGCGGCGATGAGCGAGATGCGTATCTGCCTTATTATAAACCAAACTATAAAAGACTATATCCGGAGAATTCAACCAACACAGACTTTAAAGTGTATGTGGAATCCACAAACGAAGACAGATTGGGCAACAAGAGCCCTATATATTTAAACCATATTTTCGCTATGGATATAAAAGGTGTGACGGGTGAATGCCAATAAAATAGCAGTTATTTTCAAACAATATAATACGGCCAATAACTTTATTAATAACACCACTTTCCTCACAAAATATGACATGAAGGCGTTCATACCGGCAGCGCAAATTGAAAAAACCGGCATCATTAGATTTGTTCCAGCGAATATATCTAACAAAGAACTTTACACAAGACTTTCTTCAATTTATGAAATAGTGGCAATAAGAAGGTTTACAAAGAAAGTAGGACAAGAGCGCATTGCATTGCAGACTGTAAGCATCACTTTTTTATCTAATGTACTACCTAATAATGTACAATATGATCTATTCTCGTACAGAGTTTTCGAATACATTCCACCATTACTACAGTGCTATAGGTGTTTTAAATTTAATCATTCAGCAAAGATTTGTAATGGTAAACAAAGATGTAGTATTTGCGGAGGTGAGCACTTGTACAAGGAATGTGATAAACCAACAGAAATCAGCTGCATAAATTGCAGTGGGCCTCATCTTGCGATATCTAGATTATGTCCTATTAAAACAAAGAAGATTATTGAAAAGAAAAACAACATATCTTATGCAAGTGTCGCCTTAACAAAACAAGTCACCACCAATGAAACAGATTTCCCTCCACTCCCACCACCAAAACCACAACCTGTAAATAGTAATGTTATTGTAAATAAGTCTGTAAATATCTCTGCAAATAAGTCTGTACAAGATGTAAATAAAGTTAAAATAGTCCATTCTAAAGACCTTAAAACTCAAATAATTTCCAACAACGATGTACTTATGGCCCTAGTGCAGACGTTGGTGGAATTAGCCAATAAAGATGATAGTACACCCACTAATATTAAAACTATTAAAGATGCATTATTAAAAAACTTAACATAACGGATTGTGTAGGGCTTATTTCTACACAATCCAAGCTATGTATTGCGCAGTATAACATTCAAAGTGCAAATAGTAAAAAACCTTTATTAATCCAATTTTTAAAGCAACAAAATATTGATATTTGCCTTCTTAATGAGACATGGTTCAAAGATAATAATTTTAAAATACCAGGATATAATATTTACAACAAAAATTCTAACAATACACATAATGGAGTTGCAATACTGATAAAACCATACCTTAAGTATAATATATTAAATACCAGATTTTATGAAGACATTCAAACAGTTGCTGTATCTGTATCAACTGGACATAGTAGTTTAACAATTCTCTGTGTATACTGGCCACCTTCAAGTGGGCGTATACGAATTAATAGACTCCGTTACATTATTAATGATCTACCAAAGCCCATATTTATGAGTGGTGACTTCAATGCTCATCATATTGCATTTGGTTGTCAGTCCACGAAAGGTAGGGGTCAGGAGTTATTTAATCTAATTGATGACTTAGATTTGTGTATTTTAAATGATGGTAGACCTACAACTATAAATCGCCCTAGACAAACTGCTTCTGCCATTGATGTAAGCTTCATCAGTGGCAGCCTCGCACCACTATGTGACTGGTCTGTACATGATGATACAATGGGAAGTTACCATTATCCAACGATAACAAAGATTTCATTACATATAGATAAATATCATCTCAATTCCCCTGTAGATAGGTTCATATATAAAAAAGCTGACTGGGCAACATACACAGCTCTGTCCAAAACAATATTTAATGATTTGATACTTCAATCACATGATCCTATTTCAACCTATAATAATTTCTGTTGTAATTTAAATACTCTTAAAGAAATGTCAATTCCAAAGCTCACTAAAACAAACACTTTCATAAGCAGACCACCATCTCCCTGGTGGAATAGTATATGTGAACAAAGTGTTATTGCTTCATATAATGCACTAAAACTATACAGAAAAGAGCCTACTATTGAAAATTATATTACATATTTACAAAAGAAAAGATGCCCAGAAAAAGAGAACAATTTCAGAACAGAAAAAAATTGGATGGAATAACTTATGTAACACTTTTAATAGAAATACTCACATAAGTATAATTTGGAATTTATTAAAAATGTTCAAAGGCATAAGACCTAAGAATAAATCATATACAGATGAGTTTGTATCTCCACTCTTGGATAAATTATCAGATAATAGCAACTTAATTGAAGTAGATCAACTGAACATTCTTTTTGAAATCAACAATGATAACCCAAATTCTAAATTTTTACTGGATCCATTTTCATGGTCTGAATTTTTAACAAGCTTGCACTCTAGACGAAATACAACTCCTGGCTTAGATGATTATCCTTACATTGTAATTAAAAACTTAGATGTATCTGCCCAAAAGTTGTTCCTTAACATCCTTAATTTGCTTTGGCGTAATAAATCTATTCCACAGTCATGGAAAACACAGTGTGTTGTCCCAATACTTAAGCCCGACAAATCTCCTGAGTTTGCTAGTTCTTATAGACCAATTTCCTTGTCATCCTGTCTTGGTAAAATATTCGAAAATATGGTGAAAGTCCGTCTTGATTGGTATGTTGAATCCAAGTGTTTCATTCCACATATACAGTATGGTTTCCGTAGAGGGCGAAGTAGTGCAGACAGTTTCACCTCTTTAATCTCTGACCTGAAAAATGCAAAACATAGAAAATTAAACACTGTTTGCGTATTCCTAGATGTTCAAAGTGCTTTTGACAGTGTTGATCCTGGTATACTAGTTCAAATCATGTCTAGGTTGGGTGTGCCCGGGCACTTATGTAAATGGATTTTTAATTTTTTGAACAACAGAACAATCTATGCTAGGCATAACAATATTTTATATGGACCCAAATGTGCCTCGAGAGGCACAATGCAGGGCGCCACACTATCTCCATTACTGTACAATATATACACAAGTGAAATTTGTAAATATGTAAATAATAGGAATGTAAATATTTTACAATTTGCTGATGACATTGTATTATACAGCAGTAATTACAACTTAGAGATTGCAATAGATAATATGAACAAATCCTTATTTCAACTATTACAATATTATACTGATCGTTTACATTTAAAAATTAACCCCTCTAAAAGTAGTGTTATGTTTTTTGGCAATGAAGACTCAAATACAAATATTATTTACAATAATGAAATTATAAATAGAGTCACTTCAAAGAAATTTTTAGGAATAATACTGGACCCAAAACTAACTTTTGAAGAACATATTAAATATATATCCAAAAATGCTCACACTGGACTAAATGTTATCAGATCACTTTGTGGTGTAACATGGGGTGCAGACCCTAAAATATTGTCAATGTTGTATAAAAGTATTGTTAGAAGTCACTTAGATTATAGCTCACTCGCTTATATGAATAGTTCTCATGTAAATAAATTAGACATATTGCAGAATAAGGCTTTAAGAATAATATCTGGTGCTATGTGCTCAACTCCCATAAGGGCCATGGAAGTTGAGACAAAAGTGATGCCTTTGATTTTGAGGCGGATCTTACTAGCTGAAAGATACTGTCTCAAACTAATAGCATCAAACAACACTCATGTAATAAACAAAATTGTACCTTTTATAAATAGATCCCCAAGAAGACCATTAACAACAGCACAAGGTCTACTATGCGGTAATTCTCCAACACTGTCCGATATATTTCTGGAAATAGACAATAGTTTTTCTAAAATTAGAAAACAGTTTCCATGGCCATGTTACTCTTTCTCTTATCAGTGTATTTCACATCCAATTAATGTAGTTCAACAGACAATAATTTGGAAATGCTTCAATTTTTGGAGGAAAATAAAATGTACTATCTTATTTACACTGATGGGAGCAAAGCAAGTGATTATGTACATGCCGCTCTATATAATCCACAAGCAAAATTTTCTTCAAGTTTTATTCTTCATGAACCCTGCTCTATATTTACGGCAGAGGCATATGCAGTGTATCAGGCATTAATGCGTATTCGCGAAATCAATAACATTAAATATTTTTTAATAATTTCTGATTCCTTGAGTTTGATAACAGCTTTAACTACCCTCACAGTTAAATTCAAGTCTAATTATATCCTTTACTTCAATAATAAGCAAATAATTCACCAATACCACAATAAAAATATCCAAATTTCCTTTCTATGGGTGCCTTCCCACAAAGGTATCTCTGGCAATGAAATGGCTGATAAAACTGCATATGAAGGAGTTAATCCTGTTGACGTTAGAAATACAATGAATGTTCCTATGTCCGATTACTTGCAATGTATTGACCAGAATACTCAAAAGCTGTGGTTAGAAATGTGGAAGAAAGATCAAGATACGAAAGGAAAATGGTATGGAAGCATACAAGAAAGCTTACCTGCAAGACCTTGGTATCATCGTATGCAAGATGCTACTCGAGACTTTATTACTATCATAAATAGACTGCGTTTTGGTCATAATACTGCACCGTCACACCTTGCACGACTCGGCATTAGTGCGAATAAACTCTGTTCACATTGTAATTCAAGTGATGGAACTGTTGAGCACATTATCTTCGATTGTCAAAAATTTTTGATTGACAGACTAGTGTTGGCCAGTGAACTTAGTGATGTTAAAATTAAGTGTGATTTATTGTCCCGCCCGCCGCCATTAAAACAACTGCTACAAGATGAACTTACTTACAAGCATATCTACAAATACATTAAAAACACAATTAAGACAATTTAATAGAATGAGCTCATAGGCGTAATATTACGTCTATGAATATATTGATCGAAGATGAATATACCATGAAAAATAAGAGATGACCTAAAGGTGCAAATACCAGGTCATAAAATCCCAAAAAAAAAAAAAAAATGAATTGAATGTATGTGTAATGTACCCAAGTAAAATAGACAGTTTGGCTCATACTTGCACAATAGCGCTGTGTATTCTTTTGACTTGACAGTGAGTGATCCCGTGCGCGGCTTTAAAATTTAAACAGTTAAATAAAGTTTGGTTTTGTTGTGTTTTGGAACTTTTGAACTACAGTCAAAACCGTTTATGGCGACATCGTTTAGACCAACATACCGGTTATAATGACCGTAATCAAAGGTCCTGGCTGAATGCTATAGACACTCTTATCAAAAACATCGCTTTTTGCGACATTGCTTACTACGACATACCGCTTTAGGCGACCACATTTAACTAATGTTTTCGGAGAATTATATCTTTAGAACGACCAGCTCAGCTGTATTGTTAAAATTGTAAAAAATTTGAATAGGCCCAGTATAATGATCAATGGCTATTATGGTAAAAGTAAACACGTGTCGAGTTTAAGGTCTTTTGTAATTCTTAGAAACAAAACACTTGCATGCCGTAGGGTCCAGGCCCGCTTCATCATATCTCTTCAGTCAGTTTAGTTTGTTACTTATCTGTACACAAGACGCACCAAAACATATTGTTGAGTTAATTGCGAAACTCTTAGCATGTCCGGAACAAAAAAAGAAAACAAATTAATATCGAAGAATAATCGCGTATTAATTCGCGAAAAATTATATTGTTCTTTCATATTAAATGTTTTGATTGAAATAAACGAAATATAATTTAACTTCATACATGCATATAATAATAGGTATGTATTTTGTTACCTACTTCGAAAGCATCGTCGCCTCGTCGGTTGTTACGACTATCGGTTTTTACGACTAAATATGGGTGGTCCCTTGGATGTCGTTATAACAGATTTTGACTGTAGTTTTATTCCGTGTAAACAGATATATAAAATTGTTTTATACAAATCGTTGATTATAAACAATGGCAAATGAAAAGCGAAAGCGATCTGTTAATTGGATGGCATCATAAAAGTCATTGCTGGTTGATCTCGTTACTGAGCATTTTCATGTGATAGAAAATAAAAGGACGGATGGAGTATCAATGAAGCAAAAGCTTGGAGAATGGATAACAATTTCAAGCAAATATAATTCGCAGACAATGTTTTCTCATCGTGCTGCCGATAATTTGAAAGCCCAGTGGGAAAACTTATAGAAAACTAGAAAAAAAGAAGCATCTTTTAAAAGGATGCAATTAATTCAAACAGGTATTTTTCTTTGTTTCCTGATAATTTTTACAACTTTTTATATATTCCTGTAATCGATGTACCTATATTAAAAAAATACATCATAAAAATTAAAAGTTGTGATGAAATTAAAACAATGTGATTTTTTCAGGTGGTGGACCTCCAAGGTCAGTGATTGAAGACCCACCACAACAGAAAATACTGTGCCTTATAACGCCATGTTCTGTGGGCTTGCATAATCCTTAGAACAGTATTAAAAAGAGTGGTGTTATATGTTTTTACAGTCACAGATACAGTTGCTGGCCCTGAGGTACAAAATAAATATTCAACTAATTCTTGCCCCTTCTGCTGTACATGTCATTGAAGATTGTTTATTGGTACATACCAATATCTACATAGATAATAAATAATTTGTTGGTTAAATTTACACTTTTCAGCAAGTATCAACAGATATTTGTCCACCTAATATTGTATGTTTGCTTTTAGAATGAAAACATAGTTCCAGTTGTGTTGGTTCCAACATAATAGTTGGAGCAAATCATTTTTTAACTGTAGTACATCCTAAAATAATGTTATTATGGTTGGAAAAATAGTAGATCATTTTTCTTGTTTCAGGATTGGGGTGATTACACTCCCAAAAATTTAAAAACGCCCATTTCCAAGCTGTTACAATGTAGTACAGAAGGAAAAAGGCCTACTGCAGGAGAACGGCTTGAATGTATGTCCAAAAGACGGCCACAGCTCTCTACTTCTTCACTAGAAAAGTTAAATGAAATAAAAGGGAACGCTCTCACAACTCAAATGGAGCATGCAGCTAAAGAAAGAGAAGAAGCTAAGAATTATTTGACATTCAAATGGATATTCAGAGCGAAATTTTGAAACAGCAATAAATTAAAACCAGATTATTACTTTTGGAGTTTATTTATAGCGAATTAAAAAAAAATATTAATAATGAATTCAGTTGTTTTATTACAATAAGCTTCGAAAATAGTCATTAATGATAGCATCTTGCGTTACGCTGGGCCTTATTCCTGGTATGTTGCTGGAAACCGTAGTCCTTGTGCAGAGATGCTATTGCTGTACTGACTTGGTGGATAATTCGGTGTGATGTTGGTGCACTCATTCCGCCATAGTCACCAATGCACATTTGGGTGTTGTTTGTTGCATAGAACCTTAATGTAGCCAATAATTATGTGTTAAATACCTAATCAATGGATATAATTTAGAACACTCACCTGTCTGTTGGATACTCCAAATGATGCTCGATTTTTGCCAGTAAATTCAATGCTGCCTTCTTTGATAGACGAAATCGTGGTCGTCATAGTCTTCAAAATAATTAGCCCTTTCCTTAAACCACCGTGGGCGAGGAAATAAATAATCATCAGTTACTAGCTGACCCGGCAAACGTTGTTTTGCCATATAAATAACTAGTGGACGCCCGCAGCTTTGCTCGCGTAGAATTAGACCCATTAACGACGTCTACCCGTCTAACGACTTCAAAAACGGCAAAGTTTCATACTAACTTTGCACCCGCGTTTTACCCCCTTAGGGGGTGAATTTTCAAAAATCCTTTCTTAGTGCTCCCCTACGTTATAAAAGGAACCCTTGTGCAAAATTTCAAGTTTCTAGCCCTTATAGTTTAGGCCCTGCGTTGATGTGTCAGTCAGTCAGTCAGTCAGTCAGTCACCTTCTCCTTTTATATATATAGATTTTTACTGAATATTTTGGGAGAACTTCATGTAAGTGTGTGGACTACAATTACCACTACCAATACCACTACTACTACCACTACCCCTACCACTACCACTACCCCTACCACTACCCCTACCACTAACCCTACCACTACCCCTAACCCTACCACTACCCCTAACCCTACCACTACCCCTACCATTACCACTACCACTGACACTACCCCTACCACTACCCCTACCACTAACACTACCACTACCACTACCCTACATCTACCACTTTTCTGTTGAAATTTTTCCTGAATTTTCTTTGCTATAAACCTCACGGAGCCCGAGACCTTTCCAACGAATGCAAAACCGTGGAAATCGGTTCGTGCGTTCTGGAGTTATAGCGTCAGGAAGGAAAACCCGACTTATTTTTATATAGTAGAGATAGATAATGCTGTTGTGACACTATTAATCTACGATTAGCAGCTTACTCGGCCGAAATCAGCGGTGTATGAGCTAACTCGCTATGGGCTAACTCGCGGGTAAATAACAACTTATTCCGGGCATAAGATTTACCTACACGACGTTGGTGAAATCGGCCCTTAGTGAGTAAAGTTAAAAAAACTCAGTGATATTTCAAAGTTTTGCTCCTCGAAAAAAGTTGCAGTTATATTAAGAGTGGATTTGCTGTATTCCAATTTGATCTTTGCTGATATCATAGATTGAATTGAAAATTTTTATTTTATTTGTTATTTTACTGTCACTACCACAACCTTTGTCTCACTGTTGGGCACGGGTCTCCTCTCGGAATGGGAGGGGTTGGGCCTTAGTCCACCACGCCGGCCAAGTGCGGATTGATTGGCAAACTTCATGGAGGCTTCCTGACGATGTTTCCTTCACAGTTACAGCAGGTGACATTTAATATCTTCAATCGCATATTATAACAAACAAAATTCATTAATGCGTACTTGGAATTGAATCCACACCGCTCGAGGAAGAGGAGAGGAACCAATAATAACTAAATAAAAATTCAGATACAATAATATATCGAACAAGTGACATCTATGCGGTATTTTAAGAACCATAGTTTAAAACTGTCAAGGACCCAGTGATCTTTCGTTTAGTTCATACGTAGTGGCATAGATGTCAGTGTTTATGACATCCCTTCAACAATTTCGTCACTTGCAAATATTGATACGTTGTGGCACTTGTGGCTAATAATTCAATATAATATTTTTTCTCGATAAAGTATAGAAAAAAATGTATTCGGCAAGTAAAAACTTATCTATCTACAAGTACAACACTGATCTGTGTGGGAGGGGCACAAGAGGTAATCATTAATAGATATAGATGGTACCTTGGTGGGTCGCTTTTACCTACATTAGAATAATATAATGCTCACACCTGCCAGCTCAGACTTGCTGTGTAAATAAGTATATCGGTAAGTACATAGCTTACTCGTTTGCTGCAAACATATTATGAGCAATCGTGATGTAAAGTGTAGCAAACATCATATTATCTATATATATAAAAGGAGAAGGTGACTGACTGACTGACTGACTGACTGACATATCAACGCAGGGCCTAAACTATAAGGGCTAGAAACTTGAAATTTTGCACAGGGGTTCCTTTTATAACGTAGGGGAGCACTAAGAAAGGATTTTTGAAAATTCATCCCCTAAGGGGGTACAACGGGGGTGCAAAGTTAGTATGAAACATTGCCGTTTTTGAAGTCAAGTGGGCAACCCGAACGCGGGCAGACGTCGTTATTGGGTCTAATTCTACGCGAGCGAAGCTGCGGGCGTCCACTAGTGTTTCATACAGTGAAACCTGGTTAATTGGGATTTCAAGGGACCAAGACATATGTACCAATTATTGAGGGTTTTCAATAATCCAGTTTTCCAATTAAACAGGTTTAAATTTATAGTTGTCTCATTTACAGAGGTCCCCGCTTACAGAGGTCGAAATGTGCCGTTATTCGTTATTTTTAGAGGTGGAAATGTTAATAAAAATGCGTATTTTTGATGTTATGAATTTAATGTAGGTATGAATGTACATACATAATGTACATATTAATCAGGTTTCAACACGTCAAAACGTGTTGAAACCTGATTAATTTGTCTCACTTATACAGGTAATTGAGCTACAGAGTCTCAATTATAGAGGTAAACATCGAAAAAGTCTTAGAATTCAAATCTTATTTAACCAGGTTCAAAAAGTCCCATTAACAGAGGTAATTTTATGAAAAAGAACCGGGACTTCGTTGCAACTCTCAATAATAGAGGTTTCTCATTTATCCAGGTCCCACTTAACACTTAACCAGGTTTCACTGTACTAATCTTTTAAAATGAAGTAAAGGTCTTTTTAATAATCTACTTAGGAATATACGCTACTATATTTGCAACTGTACCAGATGGTACCTACCAAAAATTAAAAAAGCGCGCCGCCGACATTTTTACTTTGTGACTGTACCAAGATTTGAGAATAAAAAATCAGTTAGTTTCAAGTTTCCTTCTTTTAGTCAAAAATTTAGTTAATATTAGCACCACTGAACGCAATAGTACATTTACTTTATTCCTGATAGCCGGAGATAGTTTGGTGTTCAGTAAGAACTTAAGAAATACCATTAATAATAGTTACCTACTTGAACTTTTGACATAGGTAGTATTCATTACTTTAAAAAACAATCTTATCAGTAAGTTTGAACAAAGAAACGCAAGAGATTTTATCTTTATCATCGTCGGTAATGTTCGTCTAATAGCGCAATAAATTCCACCCGCGTACGTTCGTATACACAAATCATCTAATACAAAATATCGCAAATAATTCTTGTCCAGAACATTGGGTGACACAGGGCCACCCGAACAAACGGAAGCTGAAAGAGGCGGGGGAGTGAGATGTGGAAACGTTGGAAAAGGATGGAATATCACTGCTAAGATCGAAGAGAAAAGGACAACACCAAAGAAAAATTAAATTATATTTCCCAATGGTGTCAGCCAGTTATTAAGTGGCCAGACGCCATTTTGAATTATTATATTTTTTATTTCCTTTCCCCAGGTTTTCCTTTTGTACGAGGAATTCCTTTTATTTGGAATAGTTCAGGGACCGAATTGTAAATGGATTCAGCTGGGATGTGTTAGTGTGTAAATCAATGGGAATGCTTTCAAGACTCATTGGGGATCATTATAATGATGAGAAACTTACAAACTTGCTTTTTCTTTTGGAATATGGTCGTGTGTGATTCTAGTCTTTTAACTAGAGGTGTTTCTAAGACTTATTTTATTGTAGGGATTTGTAGTTGAAGTAAATTTTACGATATATTGAGTATTAATCTTTTGTCCACGTAGCTCAGGACAAGTCAGAATAGTGCTATGGTTACCCCTGTCTCTCATAAGAGGATGAGATGCGGACAACGTTGAAGGCATGGAGCACGGGTTGGAGGGCACCAGTGCTGAAATTAGTGGGCGAAAATCTCCAATAACTTTGAATCGCTCCTACGATGTCCGGGTACCTTTGTAAGGATTCTATAGAGCAATATGTACAATAGCTTTGAGGAGAGATTTTTAATATATTTAAGTAGGTATCGTAACTAATTCTGTAAATAGAAAACAAGATGGTTTTCTGTGAATTTACTCGAGAATTGATCAGCTAATATTCGTTATTAAACGTAATCAGTTAATCAATAGATTTATTACTCTATACTAGAGATAAATCTATGAGTTAATCATTCTCTCTCTCTTCTGCCCACAGTAGTCCGTTGGACATAGGCCTCTAGGCCTCTCCCAAGGCTTCTCTCTCCTCTACGCCACTGAGCCCAATCTTCGGCTCTCCTCATCCACTTGCTCCCTGTCGTCTTGCGCAGATCGTCGCGCCACCTAGCAGTTAATCACATTCAGATTAAATTCTCACTAGTGGTGAATAGCGTGAGAATTCGTTCTTTTAAAAACTTCATGAACCTGTAACTTTTATGACTGTTTCTACATTATTTAGCATATCTAAGACGTTCTACTTAATTAAAAGCATAGATTTATTACTCTATACTAATTAAAAGAAATAAATGAACCCCTTTTTGAAACTAACCCTATTAGGTATTCAAAACTAGGTTTCCCAGTGGCTTCGCCCGCGCCTTGTTGTTTTAAGCGCTTAATTATTATCTACTTCTACGATCAAGGGTTCTTTTAATATATAATGAACCTGTTATAGATATAAAGCATTTTGTCGTATTCGGAATTGAGTGCGAATAAAAGACAAAACAGGTTAAATACAGCTAAAATAGGTTTATTAATTTATTATGAAAAAATTAGGTAATCTATAATAACATTGACTGATAGTAATGATTAAAACCAAGTTGCGACACCGATCTGCTGTTCGCCAAGAGGCTAAGAGTAAAGAGTAGGTAGGGTTGTGCCCTTGCGTGCACAGCACTTAGGTTTAAGCCTTAATGGCATATCAACAACAGTTGGATGGGATGCTGCTTATAGCAAAAATGTCTTAAAAACTTCACATATTCGGAGGGAACGACCTCGAAAGACAGTCAATCATGTTCCAGTTTTTATCAATGAATGTCTATGGTCAATGTAAGGACCGTAAATAGACTTTGTAGTTAATAATTAGTAGATACGAAATGTAGCCCCTGGCTTTGCCCACTTATAGCACCAATTTAATTTTTCCAAATGTCCATCATATTTATTTATTTTTATTTTCGCATTTTAATTTCGCTAAGGCTAGATTCCATTACAAGAGAGGGATGAACGGAAGACTTTCGTAAACGCATGATTGCTTGCTTTGAGGGGAAATGCACTCGACAATGTTATTATGGAATATAAAAGCGCTTGTATCTCCTTCAAACTATCCGGTGAAAACCTACGGTCGTGTCAGATGTCTGTCGAACTCTCGAGCGGGTGTGGGCTCTAATCCAACCGGCAGAAATTAATGTCACTTGCTGCCGTATGCCGTAGTGACAGTGAAGGAATACATTGTGAAACCTATATGCTTGAGACTTCTCCGTAATGTTCTCAATAGCATGTTAAGTCTGCCAAACCGCACTTGCGGCCAAGGCCCTGATGGTAGATCCTCCCGATCCGAGCGGAAACTCGAGCCCAACATTGGGACAGATTGGCTGTGGAAGTGGTGGAAAAAGTTTAATTTAAATGCATTCCTTTTTCCGTCATTATAATCATCCACTCTACTTTTGAAGAGGCGTCTTCTCGATTAGACGAGGAAATTCATGCTCCATTTCCAGGCTATTTCAGATGTGAGAAAACAAAGCCTAATACTATTTCTACCGTGTAACAACTATTTTTACTTCAATTGGGTTCCGGCTGGAAAGGTGTTAAACAATTTTTGGTCTTTTATTTTTCAAATACCATAGTTCCTTGTGTACATGAGAATGATATCTAAGCGAGAGCAGACATATTCACATCGGCAAATTACGCTGCTTCCCAAAAATTTTACCATGATAAAGTTCAGGGTGTCGATCAATTGCAGTGCCGGTTTACCTTACCATTTCAATCTACTCCTATCTCCGGAGACACCAATGATATATTGGTTTACCTTCCAACTTTTTTCAGCACACCCGACACCTTTACCTAATGATATTATTTGAAATTGGTTCAGTCATCTTCGTGTTGACAAAATTTCGCTATCAATACACCACATCGGAGCCAATAGGAATAGGGTGTGTCGCTTCACACTATCTACAAAGAAATTACATACTGGGGAGGTGGGGTGACGTCACCGCGCCGCGTCGAATAAATGTGATGGAAATTGGAGGATTTGTTTACCCATATTCTTCTTACACTTTGACACTAAAAGGTGGAAGGGGTGGGTGGTGTTCAAGCACTTAACTAGTTTTACATATATTTTAGACGCTGATATAAGTACTCGTAGGTACCTAGCTAGATTTAAAAAATATGTAATCTATTACTCGTGTTTAATTAACTAATTTACTTCATAAATATGGTAATAACATTTAGCTCATGGAATAAATTTTGTCGCTTACAAATATTGCCCACAAACATTCTAAATTAATTTAATGAATAGTTGTTCATTCAAATTCATATTATGTAAACTTGTATAATTTCTACAGTAATTTACTTCATAAATAAGGTAATAACATGTAGCTCATGGAATAAATGTTGTCGCTTACAAATATTGCCAAAAAATATTTTAAAATTATTTTAATGAATAATTGTTCATCCAAATTCATATGTAAACTTGTATATTTTCTACAGTTGGAACAGGTAAAATAAGGTAAAGTCTGTCTGTACATGCATCTGTCGGTGGTGATAATCGATAATTTTCGGTGTCCCATGACACCTAACAAATCCCATATTTTCCAGTAACGTCCACATATCACTTTGTTTACGTGATCCATACATTTTCGATTCCCGTCGCGAACCCAATATCCTGTAGGCGTCTATTTATTCAACATATCATATCAGTATTAGCTTGATATATAGGCCTGAGCCCGAGCTGCCCCTTTGTGATTTATTATTATATGTTGCAGGGAATTTGCGAAATTAGTGATTTAATTTAAAAAACTTCCCTGAATATTTTCTTCTTGAGTTTTATGTTCGCACATTGTGCTTATAATGAAGTAAAAAATTAAGAAGGTATCGTTCGATTACATGCATCCGTCCATCAGCCTTTTGAGGTCCACTGCTGGACATAGGCCTCTCCTAAACGACTCGACTCCGACCGGTCCTGTGCCTTCTGAATCCAGCTGTTTCCCGCCGTTTTCTTTATGTCACCTTGTTGAAGGGTGACCTGTACTCATTTTTCCGAGTCGTGGTCTCCATTCCAGGACTTTCTTCCCCACCGGATATCAGTCATACGAACGACGTGGCCTGCCCATTGTCACTTCAACTTACAAACTTATTATGCCTTATTTCTATTACATAATAATTGTTAAATATACATTGGTAAAATTAATGTAGATGACCTATAGATTTTTGTTATAAAGGATTATAGTCACTGCAACTTTATAGTTTTTTTTAAATCGTTCTACTGATTACATTAGGTAAGACTTTTTAGTGTATACTTTAACCTACACAATTAACGTACAGGGGTTAGGCTTAAATCCACTATGCTGGCCAAGTGCGGATTGGCAGACTTCTCATGCATTTGAAAACATTAAGGAGAATAAAATAAAATAAAATAAAATAATTTTCTTTCTTTCATTCTTTTTCTTTCATAATTCTCAGGCATGCAGGTTTCCTTATGAAGTTTCCTTCGCCTTTACAGCAGTAGGTACCAGTTTTCATTTACCTATGTTTAATCTTCTGATCTGACCTTCATCATCATTGTGTAAAATTAACTTTTTTCTACACCTTTTAGCAGGACGAGACATTAGATATTATTAAGAATGAACGATTTCAATAGATGACATTGAGATATGAACTGATAGACATTTTTCGAAACCACTGAAAACGAAGTCTTCCCGCAACATTGCAATGCAAAGAAATAAGGTAATGCTACCTTCTTAAATTGGATGGGTTAGGTAACTTATTATAATGATTCTTATCGGTATCGATTTGTTATGGGATTATAATTATCGTTCATAAGCTTGGGCTCAGTACATTATGTATGATTGCAAATATGTAGGTACTTGACTTAAGTGGATTGTCTCCTGAGGTCAAGATAATATTTAGTAGTTCAGAGCAAGGTAGCATATACTCGTGTATAATAGTACATATTGAATGTGAACCTAACCTACTGAAGTCTTGCTTGGAAACGCTCATATCCACTGGTATTCTTAGTAGCATCAAAATTTTTTTAATGGATTTAAGATAGCAAACGAGCTAGCAGCACCAGCGATTCGCTACCGACAAAGACAACTGTGACTGACTTTGAACAAGTCTTTATTGATATTGGTTAGTCCAGTTAGTAGAGAGTTAAAATTTGGCGATAGCAAACGAACATGCACCATCAATCACAGACCTTGAACTAAAGCATGGACTAAGATGATTGCCTCTAAAAAAGTATACCTAATCAGAAATCATACGGCAGTACTACTGTACCACGGGCGAATCCTAAATATATAATAGGCTAGGATAAATGGATTCTGATAATGATATAACAAACAGACATAATAATATATACAAAAAGTCTACGGTGCGACCCATAGACATCCCACTGCTGGGCACGAGTCTCCCCCACAGACACTGCTGGTCTAGAGCATACTCCACCACGCTGCTCCATTGCGGATTGGTGTAGGGGTTACAGGCCAACACAGTTTAGCATGTTCTCAAGCCACCCGAAGGTCTTCGACAAGGCTTAACGACTGTTACCACCATTGAAAACACCGGGACCGACGGCTTTACGTACCCTGCGGAGCAAGGTATCATCCATGAAATTTTGCCACTGCGGTCACCCATCCACAAACCGACCGCGCCCGTCGTTGCTTAACTCTTTCGATCACATTGAATCGACGCTAGCCATTGGGCTATGGACAAAGTCTACATACAAGCAATATTCCGGTTTTACCATGAAGATTATAAACAATAGAACGGTACCTAATACACGGGCGAAATAACTGAAATTAGTATCTTTCAGGCAAGGGTGGTGCGACTCAGCCCGTGTGTAGAAGTAATGCGTAAAAAACTCATCTCGACCGCCCCCCTCGCCCCCTCGCCCCCTCGCCCCGCCGCGGGCGGCAGTGAAATATGATGTTTTCCCATTCCGAGCGGACGCGATTAGAAAATTCGTCGCGTATATTTCTACATTTTGAGTGTGATTTCAATCCTGAGCTTACAATCTTGGGTTTCGACGTGGCAACGGGGTCTTTTCTATATAATTATGATGGTGAAAATGGTGTTACCTGACATTACGTACCTACTGGTACCTACTATCACGATCCTTTGTCCTTCCTCTATGGTACCTACTATAAAAATTAACTTATACACATGTAAAATACACAATATTCTTGTTGTCCTAATTTTTGCCATCAACCGCGTTTATTTGAATGTTTGTGTTTTTATATTTTTTAATTATTTACTAGTTTTCCCCGCGGCTCCGCCCCCGTCTAATCGTTTTACATGCAGAATTACCTCTACCATCCAGGGATGTTTTAATAGTACATTATGATACAAGTGCGGTAAGTTGAAAATTACAGCCGAGGCGATATTGCTAGCCCGAGCCGTAGGCGAGGGCTACAAGAAAGCAGAGGCTGTAATTATCAAAGCGCACGTGTGTCATACGACGTTTTATAACATATTTGCGAGGAAATAAATTAATAAATTCATCATTACTTGACGACATTTTCAAATAAAAACACTACAGCGAAAAGAAAAAGCGCGCGGAACACCACAGAACCACGACAGAACAGTCATATCGTACGATTTCACTGGTCAATATTGTTCTTTTATGATATGCATCGTTATTTTCGATGATTGAGTGAATTATTTGATTTTTAAATAATTTTTACTTGTACACAAATTAGCAATGCGCGCGCATCAGAGCTTTTTTTAAGGCAAAGTCACAAAAACAGCCAGTATTATTAGGCCCGATTTCACCAACACTGAACTTACACTAGGGTAGCTATCCCAGTATAACTGTACTCTGTAGTCTGTCGATTTATTCGATGATTAACTTCAATTTCGTTTCACCACGGTATTCTAGAGATATCTTAATCTCACATAGTTACTCTATGCCGTTGAACGAATGAATTGAATTTATGTGTAATGTACCCAAGTAAAATAGACAGTTTGGCTCATACTTGCACAATAGCGCTGTGTATTCTTTTATTTGTTCGGTTAATACGTTAACTTGACATGACAACTGAGTTGACAGTGAGTGATCCCGTGCGCGGCTTTAAAATTTAAACAGTTAAATAAAGTTTGGTTTTGTTGTGTTTTGGAACTTTTGAACTAGTTTTATTCCGTGTAAACAGATATATAAAATTGTTTTATACAAATAGTTGATTATAAACAATGGCAAATGAAAAGCGAAAGCGATCTGTTAATTGGATGGCATCATAAAAGTCATTGCTGGTTGATCTCGTTACTGAGCATTTTCATGTGATAGAAAATAAAAGGACGGATGGAGTATCAATGAAGCAAAAGCTTGGAGAATGGATAACAATTTCAAGCAAATATAATTCGCAGAAAATGCTTTCTCATCGTACTGCCGATAATTTGAAAGCCCAGTGGGAAAACTTATAGAAAACTACAAAAAAAGAAGCATCTTTTAGAAGGATGCAATTAATTCAAACAGGTATTTTTCTTTGTTTCCTGATAATTTTTACAACTTTTTATATATTCCTGTAATCATATTATATTAAAAAAATATATCATAAAAATTAAAAGTTGTGATGAAATTAAAACAATGTGATTTTTTCAGGTGGTGAACCACCAAGGTCAGTGATTGAAGACCCATCACAACAGAAAATACTCTGCCTTATAACGCCATGTTCTGTGGGCTTGCATAATCCCTAGAACAGTATTAAAAAGAGTGGTGTTATATGTTTTTACAGTCACAGATACAGTTGGTGGCCCTGAGGTACAAAATAAATATTCAACTGATTCTTGCCCCTTCTGCTGTACATGTCATTGAAGATTGTTTATTGGTACATACCAATATCTACATAGATAATAAATAATTTGTTGGTTAAATTTACACTTTTCAGCAAGTATCAACAGATATTTGTCCACCTAATATTGTATGTTTACTTTTAGAATGAAAACATAGTTCCAGTTGTGTTGGTTCCAACATAATAGTTCAATCAAATCATCTTTTAACTGTAGTACATCCTAAAATAATGTTATTATGGTTGGAAAAATAGTAGAGCATTTATCTTGTTTCAGGATTGGGGTGATTACGCTCCCAAAAATTTAAAAACGCCCATTTCCAAGCTGTTACAATGTAGTACAGAAGGAAAAAGGCCTACTGCAGGAGAACGGCTTGAATGTATGTCCAAAAGACGGCCACAGCTCTCTACTTCTTCACAAGAAAAGTTAAATGAAATAAAAGGGAACGCTCTCACAATTCCAATGGAGCATGCAGCTAAAGAAAGAGAAGAAGCTAAGAATTATTTGACATTCAAATGGATATTCAGAGCAAAATTTTGAAACAGGAATAAATTAAAACCAGATTATTACTTTTGGAGTTTATTTATAGCGAATTAAAAAAAATATTAATAATTAATTCAGTTGTTTTATTACAATAAGCTTCGAAAATAGTCATTAATGGTAGCATCTCGCGTTACGCTGGGCCTTATTCCTGGTATGTTTATTTCCTGGTATGGTTGCTGGAAACCGTAGTCCTTGTGCAGAGATGCTATTGCTGTACTAACTTGGTGGATAATTCGGTGTGATGTTGGTGCACTCATTCAGCCATAGTCACCAATGCTCATTTGGGTGTTTGTTGCATAGAACCTTAATGTAGCCAATAATTATGTGTTAAATACCTAATCAATGGATATAATTTAGAACACTCACCTTTCTGTTAGATACTCCAAATAATGCTCGATTTTTGCAAGTAAATTCAATGCTGCCTTCTTTGATAGACGAAATCTTAACACGAAATCGTGGTCGTCATAGTCTTCAAAATAATTAGCCCTTTCCTTAAACCACTGTGGGCGAGGGAATAAATAATCATCAGTTATAGATAATGCTGTTGTGACACTATTAATCTACGATTAGCAGCTTACTCGGCCGAAATCGGCGGTGTATGATTTTACTCTAGTATAGAGATTTTATCCCTAGGTTAAATGTTGGTGAAACGTAAAATGGGCTAACTCGCGAGTAAATAACAACTTATTCCGGGCATAAGATTTACACGACGTTGGTGAAATCGGCCCTTATTAAAGTAAATTGATATTTTTTTGTTTTTGGTACAGATAAATTATTTTAATTTATTGTCAAAATTAATTAAATTAAAGAATTAATTGTTTATTTTTTATATTTTATCTCCCAAAGTTAATTTTATTCATAAGATGTTGACCACTTTTCTGACATAAAAACTCTTTGCTAAGATTGAAAAAAGTATCGTTCGTTTTAGACGGAGCATCTTGATAAACCGTGACCTTTTTAAAAAGAAATCATTACATTACAGCACAAGTGCGTTTTACTTTACATCACAGAGTACATTTGCTTTACATTATCGCACAAGTGCGGTAATGAGATACATTACGATATTGAAATTGGTGAAATAAGGGGCCCTTTACGAGCAAATGTGTTATAAAATATAATAAGTACCTATAACCTTTATCAACGGCAAGCTACACCAAAGATTACCACTTATCAAAATCTAGCTTCACCTGTAGTTCGAACCATCAATAACAAATAGCCATCAAACGATTAAAAATCAATCAATCGTTAATTATCGATTTAAAATCGAACGATCATTTCAAAGTTTTATCTCAGCCTTCACTGTGTATTTCACGTGAACCGTACTATTTTCTGGATAAAAAGTAACCTGTTACCCTCCAGGTCCTCCACATCTATGCGAAATCATATCGACCCATTATTCCGTTGAGACGGAGAAGAAGAAGAAACCAACAAACTATACTTTTCCATTTATATAATAGTAAAGAAAAGAGTAAAGATTTTCTGAGTGGACATGAATGAAAATAATATCTAATAATTAATCAATCGTTAACCTTGACATTGTGAAGTCTTGTCGAAGACTTGCACTTGGTTTGAGAACATTCGGCACAGGGTTGGCCACTAACCCCTTTCCCAAGCTACATGGGAGCAGCGTGGTGGAGCATGTTCTAGATCTTCCTCCGCTGTTGCAGAGACCCTTTCCCAATAGTGGCCCGCTATGGGTGGCATCCTCTTTTGTTAGTGCCTTAGTAAGTAAATAAAATAATAAAGCATTATACAGCAAAGCGCTCCCAAACAATTATTTGATAATATAGAGATGGCAGCTTTTCTAATACTCGACTTCATTTTAGAAGCACGAGCCACTGATCGAATGAAAACATTATTGTGTTGGAACGATGCGATGTCACATAATCGCTGGTTTAACTGGATATGACGGAGCCATCGAAATAATGCTGAATAGGCACTTAGTTATTTCTGTAGAATTTAGCGTAGTCAAGGGAATTATCTCGCACGGATCTCGATCTTTTGAGAAGCCGTAAAGTCCATTGATGGAGACCTTACCAAAAAAGGAAATTTTTATATATTAAAAATATGCAGACCGATGACTTTTGAAGCACAGAAGTAGGAATTGGACTACCTGTCGAGAAATTTTTGTATGTGATTTTTTTTGACGTGTCAGTATTATAGTTGTGTCTTTTTCATTTAAATTTATTAATAATATTTAATTAATAATAAACATATTTATAAAGATAAATCAATACCAATGTATAAACGATCGATCGACGTATTTTTTGCATAGATTTAGTGTATTGCCTGTTTTTGCTATCGCTCGGAAATGCATTTACACATTTAGTAAATAAAGTAACAGTTAATGTGAAATTAAGTCTTGGAAAGGCGAATATTTAACAAATAACACAAAATTACATACAGTTAACGTTTCCTCGTACTTATTTCCTGAAAAGTTAAATAATCAAGTTAAGTATGATACTTGATAGCCAATTAATATCCTGTTATAATGACATCTACAACAAATGTTCACATTGTTCACGTCATCACTTGCGACATAACAAGCGGCTTAGGTATGCAAAGCGTGTCCGAGAGCCTCTGTAGGGTTATTAGTCTTTGAAATCGACGGGATAAATAAGGAGTAGGCTTTTATAAATCATAAATTTCCATAGGTAAGTGACTCAACCCATGACATGTTTGAAAATTGAGGAACTAAAATGGCTTTTATTTTACTTAGGAACTTTAAGATAATACATAATTGGTAATTTTACCATACATAATCTACAGTCTATAGGGCTGGCACAAACAAAACATGTGTTTTATTAATGTAAATAACAATGCTTTGGTGCAAATGTCAAATTTATTATAATACAATGATATTGTTTGAGAAAAATTCTAAACCAACTTGGTTTTTTTTTTTAACTTTTGGATGGGTGGTTCTGCAAGCTCGTTTGCTATCCTATAACCATAAGAAAAGTAGTTAGTTCAAAATAAAAGATAAGTTTATATTGTAGTATTCTCATGTAACCTTGAATAAAAAAAAATGTCTTGAATAAAAATGTCGCTTTCCACACTTCTTAGCTCACTAACCGATGGTGGGTATAAAGGGTGGTGTCCACTGTCCGGTGCGACGTTGATGTATCATGTCGGATCAACCCGGCGCGTCTGTCCACCGCCTAATCTCCAAACATTACCGTGGATGCTCAAACAAATGGTACTTTAGACTTATTTCCGCATTGCAACTTGGGATTGTTTGTTTAGGAAATGCTGTTACTTGTTTATGCAAAACTAGTGGACGCCCGCAGCTTCGCTCGCGTAGAATTAGACCCATTAACGACGTCTGTCCGCGTTCGGGTTGCCCACTTGACTTCAAAAACGGCAAAGTTTCATACTAACTTTGCACCCCCGTTTTACCCCCTTAGGGGGTGAATTTTCAAAAATCCTTTCTTAGTGCTTCCCTACGTTATAAAAGGAACCCCTGTGCAAAATTTCAAGTTTCTAGCTCTCATAGTTTAGGCCCTGCGTTGATATGTCAGTCAGTCAGTCAGTCAGTCAGTCAGTCAGTCAGTCAGTCAGTCAGTCAGTCACCTTCTCCTTTTATATATATAGATAGTAGGTACTCTTAATAATAAAATTAATGTTAGATGCAATACTACTACCTTCTAAAGTTTTTAGACCACTGTTGGACATTCACCTACTACAATCGGCACTCCACCCTGCCTGGACCCTTTTGAATTTATAGTTTTCAACTCCTTTCCTCAAGGTGTCTGTCTCCCTTGATACAAGATTTCTGGAGTTTTAAATGATGAAATTAAAGCTGAAGATTGAAAGAAGTGACCTGAACCCTACAACTACCCTTTCCTTACTATCACGGCAGCGTTGATGATACCCAAAAAGAACGAAACCGAAGATATTATACAGTAAAAAGACGCTCTGTAAAATTTCAAAAGTACTACATTGTTCGTGTACCTACTCGTAGCTTTCCTTTTGTTCGCAGTTCTTTCTCATGCATTTCTCATTACGCTTTTAAAGAGAGTTCCAGCTTCTCGGAAATAAAAGTCTTGTTGAAATGCGATAAGTAATCCCAGTAAGTAGGGTGCAGTGGAGAGGGTAGTGTAACCTTGGGTTCACTTTAATATTACATGCAGTGTAATTTTTTATGTGATAATCTCATAAATGGCTCCCAATATACATACATTTATAATATACTAGTGAACGCCCGCAGCTTCGCTCGCGTGGGATTTGACATTCACTAACTTCAAAAACGGCAAAGTTTCATACTAACTTTGCACCCCCGTTTACCCCCTCAGGGGGTGAATTTTCAAAAATCCTTTCCTAGTGCTCCCCTACGTTATAAAAGGAACCCCTGTGCAAAATTTCAAGTTTCTAACCCTTAATGTTTAGGTCCTGCGTTGATATGTCAGTCAGTCAGTCAGCTTCTCCTTTTATATATCCTTTTGATATCAAGATAATGTTGTGAATCATAAGATACAGTCAATTTGTAATTCTTACAATCCACTATCCATTACAAGGAAATTTGTTTTTGTAAAAACGAATAATAATACAGTCGCGGTTTTAAATCTTTTCTTTACTTGTTACAATGGAAATACCAGAGTCTAATAAATCTATCCAACTTACTAACTACGTCTTGAAATTGCAAAATCACTAGACAGTGCTTAAACCACAACAATAGTCATCTCTAAACTTAACCCCTTACACATCCAACTCGCATAAATTTCTTTCGACAAACTAATGTCAATGTAAGAACGCCATTAAACAAATTCCGAGACCTCACTATATGCAAGTGTTTGTGAGCGAATAAATATATACAGAATGCGCATTTGTGTGAGTGTTTCACGCACAGAGTAGTAAAACGCAGAGACTTTGAAGGTTACAAATTTTGGAATATTTTACAAAATTTGATGTTGAACATGTTTGATGTTAAACAGCAAATCAGATGTCACCTGTAATCTATGTTTCAGATTTATTATATAAATCATCGAAAGCCGTCACCAAGTCAAAACGAAGTATCTATCTCCTCTCCTCTTATGACTTAAAGGGAAGATAAGCCCAAGTTAAATACTTATGTGACAAATTGGCCGACTTCACACGCAATTCATCACAGATCTTTTGCCGGTAGTCTAATGCCTGATCAATCTAACCATTTCTATCCTAGCGGTTTTCCGTATATCGTCAGACCTAGTCGGTCAGATCTAGTCAAGGTTCTGTACTTCTCGTAAGTAGGTACGACTTAAAAATTGTATTACAAATAGTAAAAATTGTATTAGGTACTGTTTACAAGTCATGGTCTTTATCTTTCATGTCTTTATCATAAGTATACTTACTTATTAGGCTGTGATAATTTCTTATCAGCCTCCTCTCCTTTGGTACCAAAAGACGTGATCATCCTATTGCTAATTCAATAATTCAATGCGGATTCTACAAGCTATGTGTATACTTTGCCTTCTTAAAGTTTTCCGCTTATCGGATTTTGTACGATGTCATATTTTTTTTGGGAACTACATTATGTCTAACGGTACGCTACTCTGTGCGATACACATACGTCACAGTTAAAGGGCGCATATGCATATGTGGGGGCGTATGTAAATACGCGAACGTTAAATTGTGAGGATGTGTGATGTTGCTTCAGAGCGAGAGGACCTCTCATTATCGACCTCAGGTCACGGCGCATGCTCCAAGATCTCGGAGCTAACGAACGCCTTATTGCGACAGTGGTTCATCTGAGTAATTGAGTTACGACTTTTTACGTAGCAATTTCGCTTTTCTCTTAGAAACGGGTCGCACGCTAATTGGGGCCAAATTCTTTTTTGTTAGCGTCCCTTGAATAGATATTGGATTAGCGTAATTCAGGTCGCAGGTCACCTCTGAATAGATTCGAGTAGTTGGAGGGCGGTGTAATGTTTTGTTGCGAATTAGGTAATGGTGGTAACGACCGATTTTGAATTCCCATTGATTGAGAAATGTTGACAGAATTATTTTATCACCGAAAACGTAATCATCATCGTATCTCTCTTCTCGTGTCCTATTCGCTTTATCTGCGAGCCCATTTATCCGCCTGCGTGCAATGGCACGCATTTGAGATAAAAATAATACCAAACAAACAAATTTTCGCGATTAAAGAAGTTTACAATGGAGTTAATTAATTAGCAAGAAACATCCTCAGGTTCCCCCCTAGTTCCTCGGGTTCTCAAAAGCAAAAAAAAAACTGATATCACTGGCTGCTACAAAGGCAATAATTTCGAATCCTTGGAATAATAGAAGAAAATAATATTTTTAAAAGCATACTTTCTAATTTCATTACAATCTAATTTCATCAAACTGGCGATGACAGCGCACTCGATTCAAATTTCGTGTGTTCTGTTTTCAAATTTTAATATTCCCGACGGACTGTTAGCTAAACAAGTGTCCATTGATTCGAATGTGTCCGGGTATGCAGGCAGTTGCAAAAGGATCAAATATTCATTAAAGCTCTTGCGGTAGACCTGACTTCATATTCACCAGACGTCGTTGTTAATAGTTCGCTGGTTGGCCTTATCTACGACACTCAGACTACTAGCGAGAGAAAACAAGCTTGATACTTGATTTACTAGAAACCATTTAAATTTAGATTCATACTAACGACTTTAAATTTAAATTATTTTGTGGTTTCGCTAGGATATTTATTCAGCACCGCGTTGTAACAAATTCAGATTCTGTTCCTAGTTGAATAACTGTAAATGAGCGTTTTCTATTTGAACTGTCTCTTCGTAGTGAAATGAATAGAAATCTTGGAAAATATCGTATAATTGTACTTACTCCGACATTGTAGATTCTATAAAATGATGTAAAATTTCCTCTATTGCCTGCAACATTTAAACCCTCAATCGTTCAGACGTTGCAAGGTACTTAAAAAGATATCTCATTTTTAATTTTTGTAGTAAACTAACTAACTCTCTTTATTGTCATCTTTGCAATGGCTGTATGGTTTTGGTGGCTATTATTCTATCACACACTTCTACTATCTATAAAGGTAGGTATCTACATGTTTCTTTACATATGGATTACTTAGTCCGGACAAGCGATTTCATACTTAGGACTGTTTATTTACAGATAGTAGTATAGACTGTAGTCATTATCATTACAAAAAGTCTCATTAAAAATCTATGAAGTTTTCGATTATTAAATTAGTGTAATGACATATCTACAAATACATGCAGTATTTGTAATTAACAAATATTGCTGTGTTGTAAATATAGCTTTTAAACTGAAGGATTAACCTTCAGTAAACTTGGTCAAACTTCATCAGTCCAAGTAATTTGTGCTCCGATTCTTACCTTATGTACTTACTACACTAAGAAGAAGGTGGGGGAACAGGGTTATTCGTTTGTTAGCCACAGTATGACGTGGGGTGTCTGGGGAAATCAGACGAAAGGATTTCATTAACGTTAATTGTTTGTTGCAGCGGAATAGTTTACTACGTAATTTGGCCGTATCTACCAAAATCAAATAACGCACGATGTTAAGGCCACTCTCAGATGGGTTGTTGCTGTTGCAACATATACATTGATAGTTTTTAGGTATACCTTAAAACTTATACTTACGCGGGTTTTCCATATTTTCTGTTCTGTGCTCAATGTGTTCCCTAATAGCGAATAATTGAAAATTCTATCATTAACAGTCCCAAGTCCAACTAACGAACTGACCAACTAATGTTCTAATTAACTCTCTCATCTAACTGGACTAACCATCCCAGTCCCTATTTGAGTCTTGTTCAAAGTCAGTCAGAGTTGACATGGGCGGCAGCGGACGGGTGGTGCTGCAAGCTCGTTTTCTATCTTATATCCATTAAAAAAAAAAAGTTTCGTCAGCAACTATCCTCTAGCAAGGCCACGTAATTAAAATTCCGACTAGCCGCGTCCAGTCGCCGGGGTGTGAGGATACCCCTCTCGGGGGAGAATCGGGTGAAGCGGTCCTCATTATTTTCCGCTTTCAACCCGTAATCTTTTCTAGAACATTCGCTGTCTGTATGATCTTACATAATTTATAGTTTATATCTTTCAATAAAATTATGATCTAAGGAATAATAAAATTAACGTCTTTATCAAACATTTTCCATGAATTTATAAATAAGATACAGGAAACGTGGTCATTCAGTTTATTTTAAGTACAGCTTTCAAGCTCAACATCCTTTTCTTAGGAAGACACAATTGTAAACAATTTAGTACACCTACCTACATACCTATTCGTACGGACGTTGTTATAACGTAGCTATCTGCCACGTACAATAAATTTTCTTTGTCTAATTAAATCTTACTATGAGCTTAATGTAACTAAAGTTACCTGTGACCATTCAGATCATTCTAGCTTGGTCTGTAGCTAACTCAGTTGATTTTTCCTATATATTTTTACGTGCCGCTATTTTTAAAGGTTTTGTTATACCTAAGATACGAATAATTCCAGGAGATGGACATCAGCGTCTTAAATGTATGAAAACTGCGGTTATAAAAACTAGGTAATTTGTTTATAGCTTTAGTCCAGCATCACTACACATTTAAGTTAAGGATCACGAAAGGGATTACACGGATGATAGGAAGTCCTTCTACCCTACTCCTGGTAGTAGATAATCCTTTCACTATTTCGACAAGTTTGGTACAATAACTTACTTACCTGTATTTTATTGTAAGATCTGAAGGTAAATTTTAGTTTTATATAATTAAAACGAAGATCCGTCTACTCCACTCGGGCCGCCCAGGGGAGAGTGGGGTGGGTCGGGCGCATTAATATTCCCCACTTTTATCTCTATATGCAAACTGGCAGGAACTTGGTCCGCTCATTGTGGCTCTGATTCTCTCTGGGAAGTTTTCTTCGTGAATCATTGTGCTGTTTCAATGGTTGGAATGAGAAAGTTTTTGCAGTTCTCAAGTCGTTCTTAACAATCTTTTTTACGTATCCTCGTTACTCCGCAGTTTTTTAATGCTGATAGGTAAAAGAGTTGGGGTACGATTATTCTTAGATTACCTAATAGTCTTCTTTTTATTAACAGCCAGCTTTAAAAGATATTTTGATGATGAACTGACTGGATTATGTTGGATGTAAAGATAAATTGTTTATTTTGTCATCTGATTATGACTAAAGCACTAAAATGCTGTAATCACAGTATGAACCTGCCTAACAGAGTGAGTTGATTCGGGGTCTATTTAAGTAATAGTATGAGAGCCAATCCTATGCACGCCTTTCTATTAATTACTAGTGTTTCCGTGGGCAAAGTGGCAAAATTGAAAGAAAGAAAGAAAGAAAGAAAGAAATAATCATTTATTTGCCAAAATCGTTCATGCAACACAGAAAAATATCATGTACATGGTATGATTAACAAAGGTTACCTTAAATAAAAAAAGAAGAAACAAAGTTCTATGTTGCAGTGACCACTCAGCAAATAGGTCTACACTCAGCATAGCTGCAGTTGCTCAAACTGCAACACTGATTTTCAGTGCAGCCTGTAGTGTGTAATGTAGTTTGAACATACATGACATACATCTCATATATGACACTAACATTTCACGTACCTATTGATAAAGAGAAAAATAAAACAATTATAAAACAAACGCAACAGGGAATGCAATTGGAGCTGTGGATGGCACGTTAAGCCATTAAAGTTCCGATTGTGAAGAAGTAAAAGTAAATTTTGTGCATCATTTGGGCAGCTTAATATCTTCCGACAAACCAGGTTGGTCAGTAAAGCCAATCCGCATTACTTAGTTGTGAGAAGAGACTCGTGCCCTGCAATGAGGCACTAATTGGTTGCTATTTACCATACGAGTAGGTACTTACCAAGCCAACCAAGCACATAGTTGACTACAAAATGGCATTTATTTCGTGTTTTTCTACTATTTAGGTACCTAAGCTTTTATAAGTGGTAGAGTCTATAAGATACGAACCAAATAGGATTTATATGAAACTTATTTTGTTCCATATAAAGATCATATAATATGTAATTGTAAATGAAAATAAAAAGTTCATATACCTATGTAAATATAAATGAAAATATTTATATATACCTATCCATTATTCTATGTTAACTATTTTATGTCAAAAATATATAATTTAACTATTTAATCTAAATTTTTATTTAATCTAAATATACAATAACCTAATTTACATCATCTATGAAGCTGCAAAACAAATCCAATCTAACCTTAACGCCCATTTCCACTGATTGCGCTCTGAATGAAATAATTTAACGTGAGACTTTCATAATTAAATGAAACTTCCTTTGCTATAAAGCCGCTAAATACTAAATCCCATTGGTCATCTCGCCGGAGGAAGTGCTTGGCGTTCTAATTACAAATAATCAAGCTTCCTGATTGGTGGATTGCTATCCCCCATTTGTTTGTTCTCCGTGGTAGGCGGGGCTTTCTCGCTCGCTCTTTTAATTAGTGCAAGGAGTAAATTGCTTGCGAGTGAGAGCACTGGCATTAGTTTAGCTCAACGCCATCTCTTATTGGATGTTGGAGCTGGGGGTGAAGAGGGGGATAGTGGTACGTAGTTAATATAAGGAAAACACGTACGAGCAGCTTTGTACGGGAAATTGCTCGGTTGACATTTCCATAGTTGATGGTTATACGCTTGTAACCTAATCCACTTGAACGTGGCTCCCAGCATTTTAATGGCGTGACAGTAGTGTTCGTGGAACTATATCGATGTTACTTACGCGGACCTCCCCGTTTTCTTTGTTTACGTCTGAAATATTATCTTTTAAAAGGAATAATATACTTTGAAATATTATTCTTATGTAACTCTATGATTTAATAGAATAGGAAAATGTTAGGTATTTTAAATGCGGAAAGAATTTAGAAAGATATAGGAGAAGTTAATCGATAAGATACCTAAGTGCGGTTTTAAAAAATGTATAGGGTCTTTTTATAATCCTAGAATGTACTTAACGCTAGGTAGTATAGATATCTACTGCTCGAACTTAAAGTTGAGCAATAGATATACCTACCTAACATTCAAGACCCGATTTTAAATAGATTATTCTACCTACTTATCTATTAATTCTCCAAATAATCGAATATAATCTATTCAGCGATTGAACAAGATAATTCACGTGAAATTGAAAATGAAATTGAAATTTATTTTGGGTCTTTCTTTTAAATTGATGGTTGAAAGTTTTTAAATTACCTATGCGAAAGCTTCGCTGTAACTCCATGATTGGTAAAACACACGTAAATTACTTTACAGTTTTTCAGACCTAATCAGTTGCAATAAAACAAATTCAAACCACCAAACCAGTATCATCGACGCCGTTTTATTTTTTATTACCGCCCGCAGTAGGCACCACCCACCCCCGCATCCCCGCCAGCATTTCCAAGCCATTTAATATTAATGTGCATTTTCGTGGAGAGGAGATTCGTATAAAGCCCTCGTCTGTACAAGAGGAAGACGGGCCACAATGGACAAGAGGTTTAAATTTTAATTGTGCTGGCCTTTATAAGAAAAGCTGTTAGTTTTACGATTTTTGGGATTGTGTAGTTCTTGATTATAAAGTAGATTTATATATTAAACATATAAGATAAATGTACCTAGATACACCTTGAATTGAAATGAAGGTAACCAGTTCCTTTTTCAATATCTTCCTCCGTTTATAAAACTTAAAAGCTCCTCCAATTTTCATAAGTAAATTCAATTTCTATCGTATTTATTACAATATAGTGAATATTTCATTGAAACATAATTCCTGCAGAAAACCGGAGTAATTTAATAAATAAATACATAGAAATAATACACTTTAACAACCATCCTAGTGTTACTAGATTGAAATCATCACGAGGGCGTCTTACAGGGCTTAACAAATAATATAAAGTAATCCACTGGAATCTATGGAATCTTGCTATTTCGAGCTGCATTCTCTCGTCAGTCCACCTGGTCGGAGGGCGGCCAATACTTTCCATCCAAAGTTTCCATCTTAGTCCTCATTAATTGCATCACCTCTATAGATATGCAAACTAAGATATCCTAACTTAAGTAGGGCAGGTACACTACTGTACAAAATACCTGCAGATAAACAAAGTCAGATACCTAGAATAACTTACGTATAGCAAACTAAATCTCACTATTCTTATGCAGGCTTGCACACTGCAGCCGGCCTTATAGGATTTATTACTTGTAGTTAAAAGTAGTGCTGAACGGAACAAAACTGTAGTTGGAAACAACAATTTCCAATAGATAAAGCGGAGACAGATTCCAAATACATTAGGCGGTGACGATCAGGATATCCGAAAGGCACGCTCACACTAATGCTGGTCCTTCACTAGGTTTTATTCACAACTGGAAGCAATTGATGTAAATCTTACGTGCACCACCCGACTCATTTTGATTTTCAAATGTAGACTGAACAGTATGTTTTCGATATAAAATGCGAACCAGATTTTACTGCAGATAGGTCATAACTATATTACAGAGGAATGATATTGTTATCATTATACTTCGATAATATGGTGTAACGTTCGTTTTAACTGTTATCTACCAATTGTATATTAGATGACAGTGGCTATCGAACGTGCCTCTCATTTAATGTGGGTTCATGACATGGATGAGTTTTGTTTCTGATGAATAAGAATTAATCATTTAATGTTCTTTACCAACACTAGTGTGACGTATGTTACTACTTATGTAAACAGTTTGATGTAGTATATGCAAAACGAATTGTCATACGATACAATAGGCATAGGCACTCAGCGTTACAACCCCAAGTAGGCAGGCGCCTTAGCGCGACGCGGAGCGAAGGGGTGAAACTATTAAAAATTCCACAAGAGCGCCGTAACGCGGTACATTTTTCGGGTGAAGAGATCGTGAGTGGAGTGCATGACACGTTTATTAGAAATTTCGCGGCTACCGGCTCGTATGAGCTTTATCGTGTTACAGCTTGGCTTAAATGCTTAGCTAGTTTCACGCTTCGAATATAGTTTCTGCTGGGAAACTCTAGACAAGAGAAGAAAGGAGAAGTTAGCTTATCTCTAGAGAGATGTATTTACTGTTCGATGATTGGAATACATCAGAGGCCTAGCTAGCCCGATAACCTTTTTCAATCAACTCTTGCTTAAGCATGTTCTGATAATGTTCAGGGCCTAACAATAGGACGAGGTTGTAGCAAAGTTATTGTAACAAATAATTTGACCGTTAAAATAAAATAAACAAGGAAAACATATTATAAACCCTTAAAAGGATTTTTAAAACACCCTGTAACACGTTACTAGGACTTTTACGTGTTACTAGGTTTTGTAAAAATCCTAGACAAGGGTTCATAATCTTGTAACCGTTCTGAATGAAATGAAGTCCATTGAGTAGTCCGAGATCCGAGTGTCTACGTAAGAAGCTACGTACAAGTGGCTGCCTTTTCAGGAGGGCGACAATGGCCCGGGCGAATCGTAATTCCTATTTTACAAATGGCCCGCGATTTATGCGACACCTCTGTGATTATTCGCTCCTTCGCCGTAAATTACTCGAGTTGGCCGTAAGAGGATTTTGTTTTCGGATTTATAACGGTTATTCCGTAATTCGTGATTAGGGGCGCCACTGTTTGGAGTTTATTGAGCTGATAGTTATTGTCGATTGGAAATCTAGTTAGGGACTTGATGTTGTATGTTTTAAAATACTCGACATTAATATCACCATTGACAATTGAATTAATATGTACTATAGGTACAACTTGTACGTACAACTTATTAGTTCCATAGTGTTCCACGTGTTTCAATTTTTTGTTCGTTTTTGTCCATGTTAAAGTCATAAATAATTTCCAGCATAATCAGAAGAAAGCGGTGACAGACCAGTGGCTATCAAAATCGGCACTGCATGCCTGAGCGTTCACCATAATGTTTCCGAAGTCATGTGAAATCTGCCAATCGCACATTTCCGAGAGGAAACTCGCGCCCAACATTGGGACATAGAAACTGTCAGCGTTATAACGTAAGCCCATTATGAATAGGACCTGCGGTCAGGTTCATTCAATACTTGACAGAGGTATTGTGGTAAAAAAACAACAAAAATAAGATACTTTTTCAAAGATAACTATGATTCTATTTGATATTTCAACAGGTTACAAACCTAGACCATAGACAAGTAGAGGAAGCAATAAACTACTCTCCGCCACATGACTCGGAACTGTTGAGTGATCTGATGAACAGATAACGTTTTATTTATGCATTGTTGCACTTGAATTAAGCTACCCATATTAACGCCCGTTTATTATAGAATTTTATGGGCACTCTTTGATGCAGCTGTTTGTATGTACCTAATATTCAATATTATGATAACTTTTAAGTCAAGCAACTTTCAGGTTGGTGTAAGTATCGTATAATTAAGCCGTATCCTTATGTAATTTGATAAAATTCATGATCAGTAGTAATGTTCTTAAAAGTTAAGTGCCTGCATTTATTAACGCGTAGGCAGGAAACAACGAAAATATGGAGAAACAAAGTCACATAACACAGACCTAAAGTTAAAGCTAAAACGCAACCACAGGAATATACCTAGCAGAATTTCTTTTACACTGTTAAAAGGCCTATTAACATTATTTTCTCACTGTAAATAAAATCTGATCTAATTTTTTATTCTGTAGAGCAGTCACGGTTGCTTAATTTATCTATTCTAAAAACGTGTTAATTACTCTATGGTTGGCTGGTTTCATTTGTTTAAATAAACGATGGGCGGTTGAGCTTCGTTTTCGTTAAAAGCAACCGACAGGCGGTTTAATTTGTTTACGTTAAACGACACTTATGGTAATTGGGGAAGTTTGCTTCATTGAATACGGAATATAACTATAAAGAAGTGAATTAATTTCTCAAAGTCTTAGTCTTAGTTTATAAAATGAATTAAAAGTTTAGGTTTGCAACCTATGTACAAGTCCCTTCTCAATGTGTGTCCCTCCTCATTATGACGTATTATATTCAGAAGGTAAAGTATATTTCAAATGACACTAACAAGTATAAATATGTATTTCTTAAATACACATTGATTTAAGCAAATCCGGGCGCAGTCGGCATATGGATGGGGGGGCACTATTGACAAAATTTCATGACGCCTTCGTGCTTCAGACGGCACGTTAAGCCTTTGGTGGTATTCGATTTTAAAACAACCGTTAATCCTTGTCGATATACTCGTGGTGAACAGAAAACATTCGACACTGGGTTAGCCACTAACCCTCTACCAATCCGCACTGGAATATACTAGCTAGACTTTGCTAACTATGGCTATGGCCCAACACAGGCCACATATGATTTAAATTGTCGATAAATAAGATATTACCTATTACTGTCCCATATACATTATATTTAATTTAGAAGCCTAATCGATCAGAAATCGAAATGACCTACCTATAACGAAACGACCAGATGTTTATCTAGAAAAGTTATAATACCACTAAACGTTCATTATACGGCAATTAAGCACGTATGGAATTACAGTGGTAATCAAATGCACCCTTATGCTAATTGATAACTATCTGTTAGTGTTAAGTGTAATGTATTGCTTCAGTGTTCGACATGACTTCGAATTAACACACATTATCACATAGATAGCATCTTTAGCGACATGTGGGACGTACGGTGTATCTTAATCTTAATACACCATTTAAGATACTGATGTTCATACTTAGTTGTCGATATTTCAACTCATAAATAAGAATTATCTTTTTAAATTAATAGCGAAACGTAGAAGAAAGGTCAAACTTAGATTAATAGTCAATTCTCTATTACAATGTTATTAAGGATACGGTTTTAAAAGTTACTCTATTCTACGCATAGGTATAGGATATTATATTATATAGGATATTAATATGATATTTCATACCCGTTAATAGACTTTCAATCAATTTTTTAAACGACAATTAAATAATCCTGAAGTATTTAATTTGAAATTAGACTAGAAAATATAAGAACCATTATCAATCATCCCATTTGTAAAGTAATGATAATTGACGACAGTAGGAAGGTATTATTTCAAAAAGGATTAATCGTTGACAAGAAGTTAGGGCTCGCATAAATATCTCATTAGACCAAGATTTATTGTCCAAACAGTCACGAAACAAAAAAAAAGTTTGAAAGCAAACGTTCTGATAATTACTTGTCAACATGCGATTCTCTATTCGGTGCTCACTGGTTAATTTGGTTTTTTATTTGCCGCAATATATCATTTTGTTAATGACACCTAAATGAAGAGCTATCACGAACACATAGACTAAAACTTCTTCGCAACTCGTAAAAGAAGGTTAATAAAATTTTAACTGCGAGTGTGCCAATCGGCTAGTAAGGTGAGGAGTTATATAGTTCAGAAATTACCGTGTCAATGAAACGAAAGTCATTGGAAGCTTGTAAAATAAAGCCGGGTAACTATACCTTAATGCTGCTTTAAAAGAAAACAAAAAATATTATGAATCCATGGGAATTTTATGGGATACTTTTTAACCTTACATTTCACGGGGGCTCACAAAATTCCTAAACTGTATTAATTGTGGTCATAAATGTCAGCAAAAAAATAGAATAGCAATTGTTGATACGGGAGGAAGAAAGACGTAACCAGATATTAATTTAAATATTTACGTGCGAATAACATCGCAGATTTTAACAAGCACTTAAAGATACGCCATTGTTGTTCTCAGCATAATAATGCAGCTGTCCGCCGACGCATGACGGCCAATAAAAACCCGATTAAAATTTCGATCCCGATTATAAAGATAAGAGCACACTGCACAGGAAAGGTGACATTCGGTGAGCATAAAAGTTGGAGGGATCGCTAAACGTTCTCGTAATTTATCGACGGGTTGACCTCGGTTCATTTACTTTAAACAAATTGTTAATTTTTCGATAACTATCATCCGGAACAGATGGTTAAACCGTGACAAATCAACTGTACGAAAATTCGATCCGTCATGCCTTATTAATAAAGGTGGTTCTCGATTGGAGTGTTGAAGATTCTTGATGTTTTTTCACGCGGTAATTGTCGGAGGTAGGTTGGCATGTGCCAGTTATGAGACAGGTTGACCACATGTGGTGCAATCTGCTTGGGTATTTTATAGAACTTTTAAATTATAATGTGACGGCCTAATCAGTTCTTTTGGATTAATGTAATTTATTAAAGGATCAATGGTATCAAGCAGTATCAACACTTCAAATTGACCAATAAAATTTCATTGAAACTTGTTAGTGTGCATAAGCGGATTAACTAAAGCATTTTACTGCAGTTTTGTTTGTACTTTGGTTCTACTGTTTTGGTGATACATATTTATTTTTATATAACACACTACCTACGCTTCGGTCAGAATACAATTTAGTGAAAATAATAGCTGACACTGCACGTCGGATGATGCGGGGAAGGTGTACACAGCTTTGTGCACAGAGAATAAATCTTCTGGGAATAGAAAATATACGAATAAATACCAACAATTTAATAATAAATATATTAAAAATAAAGTTGAATGTTAGGGTTAACACTTTACGCCTTTCTCTGTTCACAGTACACCTATGTATCACACCATGCGCGTCTGTATCTAAAGCGCGACATTTATTCACACGAGCCATTACCGAACGTCACGAAAAGTGCCATTAACATAAAAGAAAAAAGAGAAACTACTTTCAAACTCAATATCAGAATCTTTTGTATAGCAAATCTACTCTCGATGCTCTCGCTTGGCGGCGATCCGTTAACACATTGATTATACATCAAGGAAAATAAAAAGGAAATAGCGGTACAAAAAGCCGGCCGTAACGCAACGATTTCAATCAGACAAAACGTTTTGCGTTTTTATGGTGGCCTGCCATCGCGACTATCTCGTTCTGAAACAGATTATTTCTCATTTGATTTATGACGGCTGAATCTTCCAACGATATTATGTTTTGGTCATCCGTTCGATTCCTATTTGAATGCTGAGCGCCGAATGGGGTGGTATGAGACGGGGGTGGCACTCGTACTATATTAATCTCAAATCCATTTGTTGTAATCTGCACTCGATATTGGAGGTTTAAATCTTAGATGTAAGGTCGAGTTTACTTTTATTGTAGAGCGAGTTAGGACGCTTCAGAGATCGCCGGCGATAGAGGTGAGAGATGAAACAGTAGCATCGTATTCATTTCGCGGATGTATAGCGCCGTCCCATTCGCGCGCCCTGCGGGAGATTACGGCTCTAGTATGTATCAGATTTGGGTTTTATCGTTTTATTGCTTATTCTTTTTAGATTTTCAGCGGCGAAGGCATATCATTTTGTTTTTAATGCGACACATAAATAACGGCACACCGGGCCAGTGACTATAATGGCTCGTTTAGGGAAACATCCGGAAGTGAGCTCTACTCGTTCCGCTGCAGTAGGTAATATCAGTAGACTTTAGAAGCAAATGTCTAATTTTATTATTACATCGCTGCGACCCATAGACGTCCCACTGCTGGGCAAGGGCGGCACAGACACTGATGCGGGAGGTCCAGAGCATTGCAGAGCTTTGCTTAACTCTTTCGATCACATTGAATCGACGCGAGCCGTTGGGCTATGGACGTTACATTATGTAAGTATTAATAAAAACATAACTGACGACTTTTCCAGATATGAGGTTAAAATCTTGATCTTTGTTTTTCTTCATAAAATTATGAGCTTTGTATTGTGTGTGCTAGGTGCATTATTTTAACTTTAATAAGATTTGAGTGAGTTTAAGTAACTAACTTATAAAACTTTTCAATAACTTTTCAATGAAATTATTTTTATTAAATCTTATCACATATCAGAATAAAATAATTTCATAAATTAATCCCACTCAAATGCAAAATGCTTTATGACCAAAGCGACACTCGATTTCGTCAAATATTATCTATCAATAACAGTCCCTCCTACTATGTATAATCTTCGTACCTACGAAATAACTACCTACATACCTACTACTTTCTTTCGTTAAGAGAGCCCGATCTCCTCATAGCGCAATAAATGGTTTTTTGACTTTAAAACTTTGGAGGTGATAGAACACATAGGAAACCAAATAGGTATGAAACCTCGCTCGCCACGGTACCTTACTAGGTACCTTTTACCTTCTACCGTGTAATAATTGTTTTTCAAGCAGTTGTTGTCCGTTGGGCACGGTTTCCGGTTTCACTTACTTACTTCTAATTACTCAGGCATGCAAGTTTTGTCAATATTCACAGCATGTGACATTTAATTTCTAAAATGCGAACATTCTTGTAACTATGAAAAGCGATCAGTGCATGTAGCCTGGATTCGAACCTACTTCTCCTCGAGTGAGAGGGTGTTAAAAATCCACTGCACCACATGTAAAATAAATTAAAAAAAATATCATAAACATTCTCACACACGGCCATCTGACCCCAAACTAAACGCGAGCCTGTACTAGAGGTGTCAGAGACTGATATACATACATAGATATTTTTAAATATTTACTTAAATAGATAATTCGACATCCAGACACAGAACAAACAGAAGTATTTGTCACACGAATGTTTATCCTGAGTGGGATTCGAACCCACGACTTCTGGCGCAACAAGCAGGTAGTGACTACCGATTGCGCCAACGGGCCCATCGAATGTAAGTAAGGCTATGATCGTGTCTAATAATTACGTGTAAATATGTACGTGTATGAATAAAATAAATAAATTACTGTGCCATCGGACCGCATGTACATATCGTGAAGCAGTGCTTCAGAATAACGAATATAATAATAATTACAAACTCTTTTTATGACATCATTGCTCATTTTAAGAAGTGATTTTAAAAAGGGGGTTATTCGGTGGGGTGAGTATTCTCAGTGAGTAGTTATTCTGCTGCGAAATATTTCGTGCGCCACAGCTGGCGACCGTCCAGTCGCCTGATGACAGCTTATGAATATTTTCGCCAAAATTCACCTCTTTTCCATTGAACGGACATTTTCTTATTTAACTTTTTATCCTAGACTATACGAGTACGTCCGCACACAGCATTGCATTTTATTCAGAATGCGCAGTTTGAGTAATGAATTTTTGTGATTTCTTCAGCTTGGAATGCTTTTTAAGTCTTTTTCGTTTGTAGGTTGAAGTGATTGTTTTGATTTTATTTAAGTGGCAAAGAACATTCTACCTCCGCCACTTTTTTGTGATATTGAATGTTTTTAGTTTCATTTGATTTAACTGCTTTCATTCCATTACGGTAATAGTGGATTGAAGTAATTATTACATTAAAATAAGTTCTAATTTCAATTATATAAACCTAGTTAAGCTGGATTAACTTAGCCTTTTTTTGACAAATTAATAAGTTCATTAGTCTACCTAAGTAGCGAAGTACTTGAAGTGTTAGCGGTCCTGCAGCTCGAGTATAACAAGCTGCATTTAATTAAGGCGTTGGTTGCTAATATACTTATCCTTATAACTATAGACATCGAGTTGACCACTCACCACTCCGACAGTTTACAATGGGGCAGCGTGTTGAAATATGCTCACAAAGCCTTCTCAGTTGTGAAAATAGACCTGCCCTGCGTGCCCTGTAGAATATTATCCAATTCCACGGTAATTCAATAAACGTTTGATAGTATTTTAAAATTTACAAAGAATATTTTGCTACAATTCAAGTTTGAAAAACAATAGTTTCTAGTATGACTACTCTCCAATAGATGTCACTGCATGCCTAATGCAATGCACCCGAGTCGCCGCCCGGCGCCGCATGGGGCGCCACAATCGACCATTGTTTCCATCCCCGCATCACTCCAACTTCGATAACGCATAAATTCAACGGGTTCGAATCTTTTGTTTTATCTCTATAACGTATGGACACTGCGAAGTGAGTCCGTATGATACTTCGATGTTTCTTTTGTCTTTATTAATGAAATATGTCGCTACACAGAGCTACGGCTTATTTTATTATTTTAGTTACTTTGTTATCACGACTTTATCTGCCGTGTAGAAGAGGGATGCCTCGAAACGTAAATTATGAAGGTATTGTTCGGTCCGGGTCAACTCCAAAGAGGAACAATAGGATCGAATTATTTAAGCTGGGAATAATAAATTTCATATTAACAAGAGTCGACACTACCTTACTGTGGACCTACTACTTTATTGTAAGTTCAAAATAAACTTCCAAGTCTTTGAGTTCAGCCGGCTTCGAAAGTAATTTCGCGTTTAATTCAGAAGGGCGTCATTAATCCTAAGTTATTAGGGAGTTCGCAAACACCCAAGCTATCATCTCTTCTCTCTTCAACGCGGGAGGAAACTAATGAGCCGGTGAACAAATCTACGTGCCTTGTTGTGTTTGACTATAGGTACTTTAATATTAAACGCTTGTCTTGCTAACTCAACTCACGTTAAACACAGTCAGTAAATATACTGTTGAGCGATCCACTGTAGAATATAATACTTATACCTAGTATAGGTATGGTTTATTTGTCAAAAAAGTGGTAAGCTTATTGGGAACGCTTTCTTCTTTAGCTGAGACCTTGCCTGCACGCAGATAATCTATAACTATTCTAAACCTTTTTACTGTCCCACTGTTGGACACGGGTTACGTGACAGAAGTGAAGCCAAAATTAAAGCACGCTGGACAAGCGTGGATTGGTAGACTTCACAATATGGCAGTTTGGAAAACTGTCATGAGAGCGGACTCGCCAATTTCCCGCGCTCTCACCGCGGCGCTCAACGCCTTTCTAGATGCATAGCTTGAGTTCGATTTGCTTGCGGTCGGAAACATTATGTACCTATATGCATGAAGATTTGTGAGCGAGAAGTAACCGTGGTTTTTATTTTTTTATAATTATTGTAAATGGTTTTAACCGCCTTTAACATAATTGTATTAGTAGGTACCTTTATTAAATAAATAGAATTATATTTATTTTGATTCGCCCTTACCTTACCACAGAATAAATATCACTGTGGTTACACTACACACTACTACATTAAATCTTAAAATGCAGAACTTAAAAACATGACAGAAAAGTCATTGGTACATGCAATTGGAATTTTGTACCTGAACCCTGTAGCACGAACACATCAATACGACATGGACACTAAGTTCATCTATGACTGGTTTATTTATCGTGATCTGATTTCTAATGGTGCAATTCACTCTCTTCTCGTGTAGTCCTTTCAATTCACTGGTAGGTTGGGTATTATCTAAATCTGTAATCCAGCTAATTTTCTCTGAGAACAGACAATTCGTCACGATTACGACCCTCTTGTCACCCTTTCGGTAAACAGGTCAACGTTCCATAATGTCATAATTTGATCTGACCTCTTGGACATTAAATTATGAGAGCATAGATAGAATTTACTTTTAAAATAAATATTATTTAAATTTTAAAATTATATATAAATAAATATTTACCGCCAAAAGTATTTTTATTTAATTTTTATGTATCACTTTTTGATAGTCCATCCGCTCTTGGACATGAGTGTGTCCTAGTATTAGTGACACTCACAAGTCTGTGTGTCTCACAAGTCTCACAAATATTATATATGTCTATTTTTTCAAGATAGCCCAAGTGTTATATCAATTAAAATTAATAATATGATACATTAATTTAAAATTTACAATGAAAAAAAAATTATAACCAAACACAACCAGCACAGTCTTAATCATAATGATTTAAATATATTCAGGTTCTAATCTATACAAATGACCATTGAGATATTTTTGGATCATATTATGCAAGTGAGAACAGCCAATTCGTCACGACCCTCACTCACCCTTGACCAAAAGGGTTCGAGTGCCGCTAAATCCTAATGAACGCAATAATTGCTGCCCACTTGCCGCCCCAGGGCATTGTTATGTTTGACACTGCATCAATGGTAATATCAAAGAATAAAACAGATACATCCATAAGTAGATCTGATCTACATGATATTACAGCCTAATAAGTGTTATTTCCTACAGTCGGCCATCAGACATGCCTACATAAAGCAATCGTGCGTATTTCGCGGGGCGAAGGTGGGGGATGGGGGGTACTAGCAGGTCGATTGCGACCTGAGTGAGGAATTATACTAACACATATGGAACACAATTCAAATTAAATTTAAATTTTTTAAATGTGACATCCATGCGGAAATTGCAGCGTTTCGCGAGACTTCAACGGCGATGAGCCACTGTAAGTAGTTCCACTGTAGTCCAAACGATTTGATGTGCTTTGAAAATGCCACATTAACAATAAGCACTAAGCAGTCAAAGCAATCTATATATATAAAAGGAGAAGCTGACTGACTGACTGACTGACTGACTGACTGACTGACTGACTGACTGACTGACTGACTGACTGACTGACTGACTGACTGACTGACTGACATATCAACGCAGGGCCTAAACTATAAGGGTTAGAAACTTGAAATTTTGCACAGGGGTTCCTTTTATAACGAAGAGGAGCACTAAGAAAGGATTTTTGAAAATTCACCCCCTAAAGGGGTAAAACGGGGGTGCAAAGTTAGTATGAAACTTTGCCGTTTTTGAAGTTAGTGAATGTCTAATTCCACACGAGCGAAGCTGCGGGCGTCCACTAGTACCATATACCTCAATAGATACCCAGTATCAGAGAACAAATGCAATAGGTACTGGAGCCTTTCGTAAAAAAAACCTCGTATACAAACAAGACGAATTGAAATCGATACAGTCCGTTTGGAGCTGCAAGAAAGTACTAGTCTAACCAAGGCCAACAAATAAGCTGTGAAGATACTTATTTTGCTTTATGATAATTCTCTTCGACTTAGGTATATAAAGGCACTAGTTGCTGCCCGCGGCTTCGCCCACGAGTAATATGTAGTATATACTGATAATGTTTTTTTATCCCAAGGAAACACAGTATAGGGATAAAAATAGGGTGTCAACTACCTCCATATCAAATTTTATTAAAATTGGTCTAGCCGTTTGAGCGTGAAAAAGTAACAAACATACACACACACTCATAAATTTCGCCTTTATAATATTCGTGTGATGTGAAATCCAAACGGTTATACTTATAACGACATGACAATGACATTTTGTCTAATTTACAAAATCCAGTATTCAAAACAGAGGCAAAATATTCCCAAAAAGGGATTGAAGCAGACAATTCATTCAGTAATTAACATTCAAAATTATTAAAACACGTCCTCAAAATCTGTTCGCCCCTAACGAGAGGGGTGACATAATCGGAGAAACAAATCTGGCTGGTGCTGCATTTAAATGATGATGATTAATTTGCTCTACGAATGACAAGAAGGGTTAAAAGGCAAGGGTCGTAATTCTGCCACTTGTTCAAGTTATTTGGGGAATCCGAGGCAGAATTTGCAGTTTAATTTCCACGGTACCATTTCGTGACGTCTGATTGCCTTTGTAGTATCTTCAATGGGTTTGATGGAGTGCATAGATATTTCCGGGTTGAGGAGTACTAATTACGAACTTCGGGAGCAATTTTGATGTGAGCGTTCCTGTGCGAACTTGTCGGCTTTGTTTTGGGTGGAATTTATTTATTGCCCAATTCAACCCGCGTTTTATTGAGAATTAGAATTGGTTTTGTAGGTTCTATAGACAGATTAGTGTGTTTCGCTCCAAGCCATAGTTGGGCAACTGTTGGGCACGAGTCACTTCCACAGCCACAGCTGTGGAAGGTCTAGGGCATGCTCTACCACGGATTAAGGGGAGTATGTTTAATTGATTAAACAAGCCCTATGGATTTAATTTTTTTCACGTATTTTTTAATTAGTTTTTACGAAGTCCTTTTTTTTTTTTTTTTAATTATTTCATTTCAGTTTTTAAGTAACTATGGATTTTTCTAAATTATTCTTTAATAAAAACCACATAGCTAAGTTCGTAACCATAATAAAAGTAGCTGAGACTATTCGTCTTCGTATGTAAAACGGAGGCGCGGCCGATTCGCCCACATTAGATTGAACGTAATAGTCTAAGAGCTGGTGAAATTTGAAGTATGAAATTTATTTTACACAATTTGTGTACAAAATGTTATTCAAGCAATATTCGATAAATGAAACAAGTGATGATAATTCATTTGTCTAAACTCCAAACGTTGTTAAATTTCTGTTACAAAATATATTTATTTATGCACCTGATAGTTTAATAGCTGTAAAACGCACATATCCTATTTTTTCTTTATTTTCACAAATAACTCGAAAATTACAGGAATAGCTTAAGGCATTCCGTGTCCTTATTCTCTTTAATTACTTTGAAATCATCATCTTATTTTTATTTATTTTAATCAAGATAATTATTTTACTACAAGCTCCTATACTATGTGGGCGCGTCCGATAATGTCGCCGATAGCGGACGGACGGAGGCGAGAATCCTTTTTCTTTTGTGCAGCCTCGCGTATCGCGCGATGATTCTAGCTAGGCTTTATTGAAGCTGGATATTGAAGGGAAATTTAAGAATTGATATAACAAAATATAAGGGGACATAATCTGATAGCGTCGGACGCGTAGACAGTATTCTGTTTCATAGCTTAAATTTAGAATATACCTGCATGTAACCGAGCTTTAGGAAATTTTAAAAGAAATTTAGCGGATTGATCATAAATAATCTACGTCTTCTTTCGAAATAAACCTAATATAACAAAAAGTTTAGAAATTTCCTAACAACAAATAGTAGACAGCGAGTAAAAAATTCAAATGAAATAATTAAAGAACTTTATGTTAATACCTTTACGCAACGGTTACAAAGAAGCTCAGTAGTTCGTAACCTTTTCCTTGGAAGTGTCCGTGCAGCCCCTTTGAAGGGTGAACACGTAGCGTCAGCGTCACGTCGGTGCGTTAGATGCGACGAGATACGAGTACGTCACTACTTAGAAACAACACAGGGATGAGCGCCGACGCACACGCAATTAAGGCGCAAAAAAATGTTTTATAACCCTCTTCATGAGAACAGAGTTAATCATCTTTTTAAGTATTGTTTCATTACACGAAACATACATACATACGAATTTAACTATCATGCTATTCTTAAAATGTCACGTGCATCTAAATCCTAACAAATAGGATTTACTCGTAAATTTGATCCATATTTATGTCTATCGATGTATTTGTCTAATCATCATTAAGTAGATAATTTTTTTGTAAACATTACCAATAATAATAATATGCGAAGTTTTCTTCTTATAATGTATTTAGTACCTGTTTATGAAGTTTAGAAACCTACCTACCTACCAAAAAAACCGCCTTCAAAACTAAACTAAACTAAAACCACACAGTCACTCCACCACGTCGCTCTAAATACATTCACAAACACCGACGCTACAGGGCCCACCACTATTACAAACATTGCTACCCTTATTATGCTTGCTTACCTACTACTCTTAGGTGTAGAATTTTTCATGAAATTTAAATGGGACTATCTTCGAAGTATTTTCTACCGAAAACAAAAAGAATTATTAAAATCGGTTAGTAAATGACGAAGTTATCGCTGAATATACATAGAAAAAAAAACTAACAGTCGAACATAGAACCCCCTCCTTTTTTTAGTCCTTAGTCGGTTAACTTCTGTTCGGCAATACACATCATGAATACGCTCTCTTTTGGAATTATCATTATTTTTATAAAAATAAAAATGGTAAATATGGCGACGGTTTTATGTTCAGGTTTTAAACATATCACGTATTCATTGAATACGGTGTATAGGTAGTAAAGGAAGGTGTACCACTTATGTCATCTTCCTTGTCGTAAACAAAATGTCGTCGGTTCGTTAAAACTAGTGCACGTGCGATGAGAACCACGAACTTAATACAACATTAGATAAACATCGGTTTAATTTTACAACGAACGTGTAAACAAACCTTTGTTAAGTTTGTGTTAAAATGGTCATTCATTACGTGCGACCACGACACGACATAAGTTAATTCTCAAACTCAGTTTAGTATACAATTAACCGAACAGGTTATCAGGGCGTTAGCAACAAATCACTAAAATTTGACAATATCAAAGTTATTTAGTCAGATAAGCTTGCAAGTTAATTGTCACCATAAAAAGGAAGACAGAAAAACAGAATATTTTAAGGAAAACGATGAATTGACTGACTGATAGTACCTAGCTGTAGATGCCAATTAAATTATTAACCTGGAATTTATTCAAATTAGACTGTAGTTTATTTTTTTATTTATTTGCATTTATGTACACACAGGAGAACAATACCAAATCATGAAATACAATCTTAATATATGATTTATGTACAAAGGTAACGCTTATTTCCCTAAGAAATATCTTCCAGCATACCTGTCACTTACATGTAAATCCACTGACATCCGTTGATTGTAGAGGTAATTCTGCACAGTAAACGATTTAACGCGCAGGTAGAAATGCGGGGAAACCTAGTAGTAATAATATATATGATCCTACTATGAATCGTATCGTAAGTTGTAAAAAAGTTTAAATTCAGCTGTACATTGTCGTGTGGAACGACCTCTTTAATATTAGCGGCACGCTCGCTACCGGTTCTACTGACATTTTTTTTCCTAAGCCAAGCTACGTTTAATTGTTACGACTCTACTATCATGAATATTATCTATGACTTCATGGGAACCCACTTGTGTTCCGCCATTTTGAACTTTTGTCGGCACAATTTGGCTGGATAGCGAGGTCTTCGTGTTTTCAGAGTAATGAACAAGATAATAGCTTCTATGGTGGTTGTGTGACGCCGTTTTGTAGTTACGTTAACCCATTATCATGTTATTGCCATGTAGATAAACAATTCCGATGCAATTATAACGTTTGCAGGCTGATGCTTAAGAGTTTAAGCGGCTTTGTTTTTGTTTCGTGTTGTTTGTTAATGTATATGTCAGATGATATTTCTCATGAGATATAATTGCGTAAAAGTACTTATCAAGTTTGACATGGTCAAAGTTACAGGCTTTGTGTGGATCTGACATATTTTTGACACTAGTTTCATCGATGATCTATGAACAAATTTTACGCAATCGACCAAATTATGTGATGCTGCAAAGAATAATAGTAGGTACTTACTTTGTTTTCTTCTTCTAGTTTTATAAAAGAATTTCAAAATAAACTAATTTCGTTTTGATAACGGTTGCTATACTAAAATTGTGAACATGTTATGCTTTTAAATTGCAAAGCACTCTATGCGCTACATTCAACTACTAGATTTCAGTCATTGACACGATTGTTTCGTGGTTTTTCAGATAGTTTAATTGGGAGTAAATTAATGCATCTTTTGAAACATAGAAATTTTGGACAACTAGATGCTTGTTGGATTAAAACGGGTCTGTAATCAGACTAAAATTTATTTAAATTAGATTTAGTTCCACAGTGCAGCGTTCCTTTGTCTAGTCAAGCTGGAATAATTGAGTTGTTCAACTTGTGCATTAAGCTCTTAAGTCTAGCGCTGTGTAACACCGAATGTGCACATCTAAGTGTATATTATTGAAGGTTGCTTGTATGCTCAGAATTTTTCAAGGTCACCTTGTACTAAATACATTTATATTACCATGATACTATGTTTTAATGATATATGATTAGCATCATCCTTTCAACCGAACATTGTTTGCTAACTGCCTATACATTTCGTCTCGAAATCAGATGCTAGTGAACTCTGAAGGGGCCTAGACAAGTGGCAAAAACGCTAGTAGAATAGATTGACAAATGTATGGGTTTGACATTCGCTTACGACTGATTAGTCGTTAGCGAATGTCAATCCCATACATTTGTTAATCTATTCTATTTCTATTCTATACTATTGACAACCCTTAACTTTATAAGCGTCCCAATGACAACCAGAATTGTGTCAGGGCAGCAACTCCCCCTTTTTTAAGAGACGATTATAAGATTACTTCTGGGGTTGCGGCCGTTGCGGGCGTCAAGACATTTTTACGTAATTACATACATAATTACGAAATCCCCTGTGTCCTCCAACGATAATACAGCTAATGCAAAATTAAAATTACTATACGAAATAAGTACCTCTGTTATGATTGTACGTTTTGGTTTTTTTGATGATTTTATTACTTAATAGAAGAGAAAAAAAATCTTTTAAAATCTATTTATTAAGTTACAAGTTTAGTGCCTATAACAAAAATATGAATTCAATTAATTTATTCAAATGTTTCGTTATCCTAATCCAATGCCAATTGTTTGTTACAGTTCGGTGTGCGTGTCAGCCACTATAATGAGTTGCGTCGAGCAGCGAACGTATTCGGGCGTATTCAAATTCATTAGGCGAAGGGCTCGCTTGATTGCACAAAGCTCCGACTAATTCGCACGCGCGACTTCGCCCGATCAGCTTAATTTATTCGTATCATCATTTTACATGTTAGTTTGATTTGTATAAACGAGTAGCTATGTTTTCTCTATACCTAATATTATAACTGATATGATGACTAAATAACTCGTTGATCAGTGGCCCATTGTATGTTTCTGGTGGACTTGTTACCCAGAAAAACTCTTATGGCTGCTTTGGTTTCAATATAAAAATGTTTTACTTCCATGTAAGAATTAAAGATACTTTTTGATTGATACAGTGTACTTTATTTCAATCAAATAAAATTAGGAGAGAGATGGAGAGAACTAGTAAATTTAAGCTATTTTTTATACAATTGCAAAATTAGTTTATGGACTAGTTTATTATTTTTTTACTGATTAATAAAGGATTTGGTGATTATTAATATTTTTTAAACGAAATATAACTTCGATTGTACATAGATAACAAGAAAAGCCGCGTTAACAAAATAAATCCATAGAAATCGAAATTACATGAACATCGATTGCACGTAATCCTACCAGTACCTACACGTGTATGTAGATGGATGACATACAGACGCAACAATAGCTAAGTATGTAAATTCAACAATGGCAGTTAGGTCTGGAATCAATGGGGAGTGTGGTTACGGACGGATCGACTTAATTATTGAATTAGCATTTAAATGATTTCGGTAACCATTCATTTGTAACTAATACAAATGGCATGAATGATATTACGAGCCGGTACGTACCAACGCGACACGGAAACACGTCCGTTACTGACTGAGAATATTAAACTGAGCGGGGTTACATTGTAACTGCGTTCACCGCTACCCTTTTGACGATATATCATATAAATCATAATAAATTAGTTCATTTTACTTTTTTTTTCATTTCAAATTTATGAATAAATAAATCAAACCCGGACTCGAGTGAGAGGCGAGTTCGATAGCTTGTCACCGCTTATTGGGCTGTCACCGATTGTCTAGTGCCAACCATATACTAATTCATTATGTACTTACTCGTAATTTAATGAATTTATGTTGTACATTATTATATTCTATTTAAAATTGTTATCACATGTGTAATTTATTGTTACGGTTTACGAACTTGTTTACATTTTGTTAAAATTTCAATTTTTTTTTGGATCTATATAAATACTGGTTGTCTGTAAAGTCGGTTGACGGACGATAGATTTACGTGTTAACGTCATAATCATTATTTTATACATAGATTTATTACTCTATACCAGAATTTTATACAATACAAAAAAGGAGAATTGACGTCTGTAGTCTAAACTTCAAAGTATTCTACAATAGGTACAGATAACTAATCACAGACAACAGACAAGTCTATATATTTATTTTGACAGTTCCCTATTTCAGATAGTTTTTATTGAAAATAATTTCTCTGCAGAGAACCGCTAATTAATAGGTTTTTTTAATATTTTTCTGTGAATCAGTATATTTTTCTCTTTTTATGCTGGAATGTACAAAAAAAACACAACTTTTTCATATGCGCTGTCGATGTTCATCAATGTATAAGACGTTATCACGTCAAAAAAACTTAATTTAAATTTTGGAAATGTTAGCATACGTCTATGATCTATGGGCCGAAATAATGTTAACATTATTTCGTGACTGACAGTGCGGAAACAGTGCTGAGAATAGTAGGTACCTACTCGCGATATATGTTGAGATTTTCGAGACAGGAGGTATACGTATGGTTTGGGAGTCCCGTTGTAAGCCATCAAATATATTGCTTCCCTTTTTTTCCTAATAAAACACAAAGATCGCTTAGTATTCCGCCTCATGTCACATATTAAGCTACCGTCGCGCGTCGTGAGAAACTACATACGTGTCGTTTCCTACAAATTGTTCACAAGCGGGCACCGCCTTCAATCAGAACGACATTGTAACAAACGTAATTTGTTACGATGAATACCTAATTTACATGGCATACGTACATAATACGTTCAACAGCTGTATTGGCTACAGCACAAGATATTTCTAGCGGAAATTATTGCAATTTAATAACTATTAATTTTATTGAATATTATTTAGTTTGTAGCATTCATTAATATAATTGAGTTTCAGATCGGTGAACTTCAAATTTTTTTTTCTTTAGTGTCTCATAATAATGAGTCTCTCATAGATTTCATTGACAGTGTTGGGCACGCACGGGTCTCCTCTACAGCCACAGCTGCGGGAGCTTACTCATACTCCACCACGCTGCTCCAGTCCGGATTGGTTGGGATTAGTGACCAATCCAGTTGTCGAATGTTCTCAAGCCACACAAGGCTTAACGGTTATTTTTACAATTGAAATCAACCGGGACCCACGGCTTAACATACCGTCAATTTTGCCACTAGCGGTCATCTATCCGATAAACCGACCATGCCCGTGGGTGCTTAACTTAGTCGATCAAATACGATCGACACGAGCCATTGGGCTATGGACGCTACGTGTCCCTATTACCTCTACAAATACGTGTATATATTAGGCATAAGAAACCACCACTCAGCAAGCTCGGTCACTGACCTTGTTTTTGTAATGATGTTACATAAAGGATATTATAACCATGCCCTGCAATTAGCCTTGGCTGCCAAGGCCCAAGTAATTTCGAGCTTCCCTACCACATGAACTTCTCTCCAATTAAACTTATAAAATGTTACAGCGAAGGGTTTCAAACAATCCTTTACAGTCGAGCATACGTTAAGACTTCAGGCGAGTTTAACAAAACCGCGGTTAGTCTGATTGGAGGGATCCTTTGTTCTACGCATGGTTAAATTAAAACGAGAGCAATGTTAAAACTTCTTGATGAGATCGGAATGAAAATTTTACCCATTAGAATTTAACCGTCATATACGTATATTATTATGTAATTCGTCTTTGCGATATGCGATAATAGCAGACGAATTATAACTTTAGTACTTAATTCTAATTTGATTGCCCTGTTGATAATTATATTTTTAAATGGATTTAAGGTAGCAAACTAGCATGCAGCACCACCAAACGACTGCCACCTTTTTTTTCGAGTGGGAAACCTTTAGACGGTATCCGGACGTCTTGGGAGCGACCTGCAGGAGGAATCCTCGCTTCGGGATCTCTTTTAGAACACGCCGGTGCCCTCCAGCGCTGCGCCCAAGACTTCCAGGCTCTTTCGGTCTTCTTCGACTTTGAGCCGAAAAACGCCACACATCGCTGTGCAGCCACACAAAGCGATGCGTTCCCGGGGTGACTTGATGGATCATTCGAGCTCCCACTCTTACCGCCCGCAACACCAGAAGTCCCCTAGTAGGATGGGTAGTCCATATATTAGGTGAGAGAGTAAGACCATAAGTTGGTCAGTTCGTTGGTTATGAGGACTGGGGTAGGACTGTCACTTAGTCCTGTTCATTAATGTTAGTAATAGATCAGATAGTAAGAGTAAGAGGAGTTTCAGTCACAGATGCGTTGCTACTCTTGAGGACTATTATAAATCTAAACCTACTAATATTATAAAAAGTTTGTAAGTTTGGATGATTGTTACTTTTAATCACGTAAAATGGATGAAACTACACATAGGTAGGTGATATACCCTATATATAGGATGGATGTATATGATATATGTAGGATGGATGATTGGCAGTATGTATGAGTAATCTTGGATTTGAAAGTAAGCGTGTTTAGTTTAGTTATCTGTTAAGTTATAGTTTATCTGTTAAGGAATGAAGTGAATGAGTCGTATTGTGAATGAAAGAGAAGCAAGGATGTGTTTGATTTATAGAGAGAGCGAGCCGACGGATGAACGAAGAGTGACTGGACGGGAGCGAGAATAAGAGGAGGTCGGACGGAAGACGTGAAAGAGTAAAGACGTATTTAATTTAAGACGAATTTTGTGAAGACGCCAATAAAAAGTAAAGACGAATTTAGAAGACGTTTTATTTTAAAGGGCCGCCAATCCTACATATACAATACCCTACCTATATATACAATAGATCTAGATCTATATATACAATATATACAATAGACCTAGACAAGCATATAGGATAGGTACTGTTCATCCCAGAAATATGTATGTTCCCTTGGGGATGCTTTTAACGTTTGGAAATTTGAAAACTGTCTGGCAATGTCAACAGATAGCACTAACACTATTTTTAACTTGATTACACTGTAACAAATAAAAATAGGACCGTTTGTTTAGTTTTTTATAAATATTTTTCTGGTATATGATAATATTTAATTGATATTTATTGCAAGAAATAATTATATTATAATATTATCCCTCTGTTATTAGGTAAGCACGGGACGGAATGACGAGTAAGTATTTTTCAGTATCCAAGTCAATTAACCCGCAGTTGGTCCGTAGAAGCCCTAGTGGCCTCTGACTTAACCCTCTATTTTTTTTATGAAATGTTTAGGAAAATCTAAAACAAGAAATACATTTCGTCGATTTAAGTACGACAGTATCACAATGAAATTGTTATTATTATTATTTTTCATACATACTTTGTGAAAACAAAAAAAAGTTAATTTTAATATGTAGTACCTAATTTTCAATTCAGTTGACGACCATCTTTCTTTAGTTCAGCTATTAGACGACAGATGTCGCTACTAGCTCCGTTGACATCCAAAACAACGCACCTACGACAATTACTTAAACACGGTGTAATATTTCCCGTGCGAAAAAGGCTTGCAGATATATTTTTAATGCATTCTCGGAGACAAGGCGAAGAGGCGTGGGCCGCATTACAATTAGGCTTTGGATATAATAATATACTTATGCATAATGTCGCTAATACTGAATGAAATATTTTTTTCTTTCTTTCGAATGGTAGTGACCGTTATCATAAGAATACATGTATGTTTGATATTTTAGACATCATCTTATAATGTAATAGTATATTAATAATATATAAACTGACTGACAGTTAAATAAACAAACGAACCTAGGACCTAGAACCAAAATTACCACTCGATTACAAATATATTTTAAAAAGATTGAACAATCAAGACCGTCGATGCTATTAGAGAAAAATACTTAAGGTTTAGTAACATTCTTTGTATTCTTAGAGGCTCTACTTACCATTCCCTGTTCGCCTTACTATAAAACGACTGAAGGACAGCTGGATACCTAAAATATATTAGTCTCTTCTAAAATAAACTTGTTAGCACAGACTATGACCAAGGAGAAGTTATTCAGCAAATGCATACAGTCTCTAAAGCAATGCAGAATGAAATAATTTGTGGTAAGACATGCCTCTGCGTCGCGATTAAGAATATAAGCGAGTATCAGACGGTATTGTTAACCAGTAAAACCACTATTTACTATGCGGTCGACAATCTCACCATTATTAACATTTTATTTAGTAAATGTTATGAAAAATACATCTTTACTGCAAAAAACGGTTATTTTTAAAATTCCAATCAATTTAAATTCTTGCGGTGTAAATAGGAGTTACGTTATAGCTCTATGTTTTATATTAATGAAAGTCTCCATGTCCAATAACGAAATGCAATATTTTTTGAATGCATCCGTGCTTCGGTGGGTACGTTAAGCCGTCATTCTGGTTGTAAGATACCACAATGATACCACAAGATCTGGTTGTGAGATTTCGCACACATGGGGTTCTCCACCAATCCGCATTGGAGCAGCGTGGTGGAGTATGCTCTAGACCTCCCGCAGCAGTGTCTGTGGGGGAGACCCGTACCCAGCAGTGGGACGTGTATGGGTCGCGAATCATCATCAAAATCATCAGGGGTTCTTCAACATAGATAGTGCTGGCGACGCATTGACGACTCCCTGGAGTTGCCCTTTTCCATAGGCGACGGTAACCATTTCATTATTGCCATCAGGTGACCAGTCTGTTTGTTCTTTAGACTATGATACTTGTTCTTTATCTATTAATACAACATCATGAGCGTATATGCTAAAAAAAATGTTGTTAACGATTTTTTATCATTTTTCCACCACCAAAACTTTTGTTTGATACTTACCCATCTCTGTTCAAAATTTACCGATCTATGGCCATAAATAATAATTTTGATACTCAATCGGGACCACATAAACTCACCAACATGACAACTGAATCAACAATGTAAACGAGATATGAGTGGCCTATTCAAATATTTCTTTAAAAGTGTTGTTAAGATAACCGAATCACAGTCCGGCCTCTCATTCACTGCACGTATCGTTTTAATGAATGAGCCTCTCAGTGCGTAGGCTCCACCCAAGCCTTAATAAAATTGTCATAAACCCAAGATAAATTTAAAAATAAAAAAGGAAACCATCTTAGCGGGTTAACAAAAAGTTTAAAAATAAAAAAGTCAACGCACTCTAAAGCTCACGGTTGAGAAAGTGTGAGGTGTGACTTCAAATTTGGTAGTGGTGGGTTGTAAATATGGACCAGTTAAATGAATGCACTAGGTTTACCGTTTTTAAGTTAAAAGAAAAAAAAAACTCACTGAACTAAATTAAATAAACTTCTAAGGAGATTGAATAGAACGGCTATTATCAGCAGGTCATCTTAAATGGATTACGTTTCAAATGAATAAGTTAATATATATATAATTACTAAGTCATCCTTGATGATAGGACTAAGAAGTTAAAATTATAATGCCATGCCATAATCATACCATAAAGTTATAAGCAAATATTAATTATTTTATTTTTATTTTGCTGCAGCTTACTCTATGCTACAATTAATTACAATGTAAATTTTTTCACTAGCTAATGATAACATTATGTAGGCATTGGTAATATATTATATCCAATGTTACCTAACTACCTTAAGTTAATGACAACATGAAGTCTACTTAACAGAGTGGCAGAGCAGAGCAATCGGAGCTTAAGAGTAAATTACAGAAACTCAATAATGTGGCGCGAGCAATAATCTCCGGAATCACAAATCAAGTTGTAAGCTGAACGCTTTCATGAACACTGTGGGCGGCGCGGCTCGCTTCTAGCTGTTGGGGACACACTGTGAGGCCGCCTGGTCAACAACCGTTTTTCAGCAGTGGCGGTACATAAATATAAGCAATAACAATATCGTGTAAAAGAACAAAAAAGACGATTTTGTAGATAGCCGAATTAAAATGTAGATTTTTTATTTAAATTATTGCATTGTCATCGATTCTTGATAAGTGTGCAATGTTTCAAATTAAGCCGACGTTTTGATGTGGGCAAAATCACGTTCAATGATACGGAATCATTGAACATAATTCTCGCCCGTACATACATACCATACACACATACCGAGCTAATAAAAGCCTGACACGCCTAGCGGTGACTCACGCGATGTTTTATTGTGAATTTTATTGCAAGCAAAAATAAATAACTTATCGACGAGGTATAAAGACCCAGATACTGAAGTCGAGAGTTGTCATTATTTGTGATTTGTTAAATAGAAAGAAACCAAATTTACAGCCAAAAACGATGAAAAGTGTCTAATCATCATCATCAATAAACGACACGCGTTACAACCGTGTGTATCAACTGTTACGAATAGCTCGAACTGTCAAAATAGCTAAAATATACGCCGTTTTATTAACACCGGACATAACAATTGCGGCAAAGTGTGGGATTCCTTACTGCTCTAGTTTATTACGCCGGTCCGTCGCGTCTGTCCCTGCGTGGGACGGAGTGCAGTGGTCTTCGCCTTAAGGAGTAATTATTGCTTTTTGCATAGATTATTTGTACCCATGTTAAAATGCTTCAGTCGTATCAAAACTTGCAAGCCAACATTCAACTGCATTGTACCGATTTTAATCACAAATCGTTCACTATTCAAGCCTCGCCACTCTGGAACTTCTTACCAGTGCACATCAGGCACCCAGTAACTTATCGTTTAAAAAAATAGTTCGGGAGTTTAATTAATATTAGGTATTACTATTATTATATATTTGAAAATATCTATAAAATAAATAATAGGTAGTTCACCTACCACAAGTTTTCTTTATTTTTTTTTTCCAGGAATAAAAATAACCGTCAACTCAAACGTCAGAAATTGAATAGTCCATTGTCTACCAATTGAAATCATGGCATAGATTTAAGAATCGTCAATGAAAGCAATCAATTATTCGCTGGCGACGAAGTAGATCGTTTTAATTATTCCAATTATTATTGAGAGCATCCAATTATTGCTATCGCCAGTTCCAATTACTGGTGGCAACTGGCATCCTTGGCTAGTCATTAGTCTTGCCAATAGATTATTGATTGGTGCTGATTGTCAGATGGTAATAGTACGTACATTGGGTCATTTGCATGAATCTCGGACGGTTTTAATGGGCAATCTAGACTAATTGTACAGACTAACTATCGAATGTTTCATCCTACATATTGTTTCAGCTTAAGTCAAAGTTTATGACCGACGAAATTAGGCACAATTCGCCTAAGGATCTTTCGTTAGGTAAATGTTGTGTGTTGTAAGTAGACTGTTAGAAACTAACATTATTTCTTATCACTATCCATCTACTCACTGTGGTTAAGAGTTGATATAATCAACAATTCAATCTAGAACAATCTGCCTACACAGTAGGACGCATAAAAAATCATCTCAAAAATCATCAACAAACTCGAAAATATACAATACATAACTATAAACTCAAGGCCTAAATTGATTATATAACTTGTTTTGAGTCCTTCAATTCAATTTAATAACATTACTCGCAACGGAAACTTGTCGCCCGAGAAACGTGATACTAACACTTGATTTACTCGACTGTATCGTGAAATAGATACAAGTTTTCAGGCAATTTATACCGGCCGAGTTGCCTGTAATATTGGTGATCACTCGGTCTTACATACATAATACCTAAATAAGAGCATATAACCCCATCCGTTACTGACCATGAAGGAGTCTGCAATAATCTAAATAGTGCCATGATTGATGAAATAAGAAATTAAACATCGATAAGGTTATACGTATCGTTAGGACGTACTCGTACATAAAATTAAATGTATCTAAATTTTTACACTCAACCCTTTTACATGTGCTTCAAACAAATTGGTATGTAATACGAAATTTACATTCTAAATGGAAAGAGCAAACAGTTCGATTTGTCCAGCCGAGTTCTAACAGTAAACGATAAAATTCGGGGCGTTCGAACGTTCCCAAATTAATTATCTCAGACGCGCTAAAATTTACTCTTGTAGACTAGTGTGGACTTAACGTGCAATTAGAACTTACTCACTAATATTTAGAATGGTTACGTTATGGTTCTAGGAACATATAAATTAGTAGCTAATTTATAGTTAAACACAGATAGAAAGCAGCTGGAAGTGATAGTCTATACTGGTAGTTAAAATTATTATCTACTCGTACCTACACACTACAGTCAGTTTTCAAAGCTAGTCTTCCCATTATACAGTGGAAAGCTCACTACTTGTGTCATTCTCTCCATATCAATTCCGTGTCTCTTTTTTAGCCCAATGACAGTGGCAACCACCAAATATCTAACTATGGCAACTAACCTAAGAAAATGTGGCTCATCCTGAATGGTTTTCATATTATTAGTCGTATGTACCACAATGTAAACTTTGGCCAACCAAATTTAGAGTAAATTTTGACGGTAGATGTTAAAAGGATGTAATATTAATCCGTCAGTCTCGGTAGTTATCGTAATTCATAAGTACATCTAAAGTCTTCTGACAATCGGATTGGCTACTAAACCCTTTACTAATAACACTGGAGTAGCGTGGTGGAGTACGTTTAAAGCCTGCTCAGTTGTGAATTGACTATTATGGAGGATTATGGATGCTTGAGTCAGGTGCCTATTGCAGAACATTATTTTGTAAGATAAAGACAACTACAAATAAGTCTCTACCTCATTCACTACTCTGTGCAATTAGTAACCGCTTACAAATTGGCCGGCAGTCGTCATGCTAAATGTGAGTGCTTCGAATTGTGGATAATTGATCTCCAATGGACGCACGTGACACTGTCAACCGCCAAATGTATGTATGTGTGATTTTATTATTCCGCACACTCAACACAATGCATACCTATGTCAAAAGTCCTTACCAATCTAATATATAAAATTCTCGTGTCACAGTTTTCGTTGCTATACTCCTCCGAAACGGCTTGACCGATTTTGATGAAATTTTTTGTGCTTATCCGGTATCTATGAGAATCGGCCAACATCTATTTTTCATCCCCCTAAATGTTAGGGGTAGTCCACCCCAAAATTTTTATTTTTATTTTTTAGACAAAATTTTTAATTTCTATTTTTTTATGATACAACATACAAAAATACATACAATCCTCAATTTTCACCCTTCTACGATCAACCATTATTTTAATTATTTATATGGCAAAACAACGTTTGCCGGGTCAGCTAGTCTTATTATAAGGATTTATGACTGCAAATGAACATGCTGTCATCTGAACAACTGAAACATCCATCCGGTGCCGCTCTTGATAACGGTGACAGAATCTCAACACGACTGATATACCTAGGTACTGGAACGGTTAGTCAATCCATACCAATATTATAAATGCGAAAGTAATTCTGTCTGTCTGTCTGGCTTTCACGCGAAAACTACTTAACCGATTTAAATGAAATTTCGTACACAGATAGTCTAAAGCCTGAGAAAGGACATAGGCATACTTTTTACTTGGTAAAAAGTGTTGTAAAGGCGGATGAAAGGTTGTATTTTCAGAACTAGAAGCATAAAATTTATATTTTAGGCTGTTGATTACGTGTGAGTGAAGCTGCGGGCGTCCACTAGTTTACCATAATCACGCCTGTATTTTCGAAGGGGTAGGAAAGGATGTGTATACTACCCACTTTTTAAAAGCTTTTATTTAACTTCACTCGTATGTATGTATGTATTCATTCATTCATTCATGTATGTCCTGGAATCTTGCAATCAATATTTCACCCACTTCCACTGAAGCTATCGAGCTGAAATTTGGCAAACATATTAGGTTCGGATGACAATGCAATAATATGGTACTGTCGAACTGATCTGATGATGGAGCCGGAAGATATTAACTGGAACTTCATGATGGAATATCGTATCATAGTCGTGTTTGCACTTGTGGTAAAGTCTTGTAATGAACTTTGACCACGATTAGGTTTCCAGGTCAAGTTATAAAAGCTTTTTAAAAAAAAATTATTTTTACAGTATAATTTTACTAAGTACATAGTTATATTTAGGACCCACGTGATAGGTGCCCGTGTATGACAATAGGTTCACCAAGAGCCTATTGTCATACACGGGTACAAATCCAGACTTTGAGCTGCTATTATTTCAAGTTAGAAAACCCCAAATGTAGAAAAAAATATGTTATTGCCCGACCCGGGGATCGAACCCAGGACCTCTAGATTAGCTCGCTTTTGCGACCACTACACCAAAACCTTAATGTAAAGCTATATTACAATAGGTTTAAAAGTTCATGTAGGTTATTGAATATTAAAGTCTTAATGGAGCTAAAAGCTAACCAATCTTTTAGGAAAAATGTATGCCATGAATGACGTTTACTAGGACATTAAGTAATGAACCTCGAACATACTTATTACATTATTTTACGCGGAAGAAACCGCTAATGTTATGAAAAATGCCCGGTTTCTGGACGCCCCATCAATTTAGATTAGAGCTTAATAGCTAGTATACATATTATGTAGATAGTAGTAGATTACGGTAGCCACCCCCAACGACATAAGAAAATCTATGTAAAAGTTAAGCTACAAGAAAATTTCAAGCCTATTATGAGTTGCCGTATCGAACTAGTATAGTTGGACTAAGGTGTTTTGATATTTTTTACTTATCTTATGTTTTGATGAAAATAATATTATATTATATCTCAATGTTGTTCATAATAAAACTTCAAAACTTTTGAAAATTTGTAATTATCAATAGTAACATTTGTTAAAATTGGCTAAAATTGTTTATAATAGAATTATAATACTAATAATGTTAGAGAGAAAGCGTAATAATATTAAATAACTTTCTTTATTTACTCTCAAATACTTAGTAGTCATACAATAACTACGATATTCTATATATTCAATGCATTTTCTATGGGCTCAAGATAGAAAACGAGCATCCACCGCCTATCGCTGCTGCCTATGACAACAGTGAACTAAACTAAACAAGTGACTTCAAATGACGACTGGTATGGTCTCGATGTCTAGAGGGTATTAATAAGAAAATTATTTGCTCTGCTCGACAGCAGAGGCAGGTTATGAGAACTGGAAAACGGTTTGTTTGTGACATTTAGTCTTATTAATTAGTGTTAGTAATAGTCAAGTTAGAAATTGATGGGTGGTGCTGCAAGGTCGTTTGCTATCTTGTATTCATAAAAGAAAAAAAAAAAGAATTGTAGTAGTTTCGTTCTTAGTCTTCGTCATTCGTACTTTACTTTGGTGGCAGTACCAAGATGTTCAACCGCAGTATACTAATATGCACGATCGAGCCAACTAAGGTATTATTATTATGGAGAGGTTAATTTCTGTATGGTTGGCCGGTACCGTGGTTAATAAATTAGTGAGCTTCCGTAGCCAACCCTCGCTTTACTTAGCTCATATGGATTTCTCATTATATTCCTATATTTTAGTACACAGCTAATATAAAAAGTTAATAATTTTAGTAGTGGGTAGTTTCGCATGCGTGGAATAATTAGACATTACAATAAATTAGTTTACATCTAGTTGCATTCCTTCTCAAAGACACTACCGATATAACTGTGTCCTTCGAATTCAATCCCTAAGAAAATCTCCATTAAAATAATTTTCCAAAATCAAGTAACTAGCTTTCGCGTATATTTTCAATGAATAATTATCGACACCTATTTTAACATTTAAGATAGGTAATACTTAATATCACATCAGTAGCATGAAACCTTAAATTAAATTATACAATCATTCAATAGGTATGTCATAGTTAATTAAAATGCAAATTAATTACTCACAAATTACGCTTAAGTAATCGCCCATTAATATAGATTTTATCAGGAGATGTTCGTTTAAACGTTGAAATAGTATAATTAATACATTTGTATCCGGCGACCGGACAAAAACATTGTATCCCATTAAAACTAATTATTCTATGAAACGAGATTTTTTCATTATCACAGACGTAATTTAAGACGCGTAACACAGGCACCACTGGATTTAGATAATGTGCGACAGGACGGTATAAACATGTCCCAGTTTTATCAGATGGATGTAGGTGAGTTTTGGTACTTTTTGATAAGTAATAATAAATCCTTATTTACATTTTAAAACGTATCTGAAGGAGCGTCTCTTACGGTACGGTAATTACTACCTATCAAAGACATGTTGGTGGAGGCTGGCTATAAAATTTTATTAATCTAAATAAATCTGTAAGGTTATCTAACACGTTAGAATTTCTACTAGAAGTGTTTCCTGTCTTAGTATCATTTTGCTTTTTTTTCGTGTTCTAGTAAGATAGATAGATAAGTATGAACTCGCGGGTTAAATTCGTTGAATATACTCGCACTGCGTAGGCAGAGGCTTTTACTAAAGACATCCCTTTTCAGATTTTTGTTGTTGGTCAGATTTAAATTGGCATGCAACATTTAAGCTCCATGCCAAATTATTTCTATACTTTCTAACTTTAAATTGCTGCTGCTGGTGCAACCCATAGAAGTCCCACTGCTGGGCTCGGTTCTCCCTCACAGACAAATCTGCGGGAGTTACAGGGTACTCCACCACGCTACTCCAATGCGGATTGGTGCAGGGTTAGTGGCCAATCCAGTGTCGAATGTTCTCAAGCCACCACAAGGCTTAACGATTGTTTTCCCCATAGAAAACAACCGGGACCGATGGCTTAACATGCCCTCCGAAGCACGGTAACGCACATGAAATTTTTCCACTAGCGGTGACCCATCCATAAACTGACCGCGCCATTGGGCTATGGACACCACGAACATTAAACTATCAATTCAATATTCATTGTGTGTGTTCTGATACTATAATTAAATATAGCAGGGATGACCTATAAAACGGCATAAAAGTCGAACATTGTAAAACATTGTAAAAAAATCCGCGAAACCTTTACGTAACGCTTACACTACACCCATAAGAAAAATGGCTCGCGTGCGCGCATATCATTATGCTATTGTCATAAGGGCTAATAGTTCCCCAAGAATCATACAATAAGCTAATAAAAACAACCTTTAAGTCTTTAAATTGTCATTACGTATAACGTGTAGCTCGAATTCATGACTGTCTACTGCAGAAATCGTGAAACGGATATCAATAGAAGTGGCATCATCATTATTGCATTCGTCTGACGAGCAGGGTTTGGCATTCTATTGTCCTTTAATTTGATATGTATTATTATTAAGTTATTAGTTTTCTCTATTAAATTTTTAAATCCTTAATCGGTTTTGGCAGAGCACAATCAGATAATCTTCTATTTCGCATCTAATTCAGAGTTTACGTCTACTGAACTCCGAGGAGTAATAGCTGCGAGGTAAATAAGTTATTTAAATTTAACAAATGATCTTTTATTATCTCATCTCCGCAACTTATCTTTTTTCTGACACTGGAATACATCCTATGGTAGGTAGTCCTGATTTATATTGTAGACTCATTTAATGTCCATGTTCTTATACCATTATTTTGTATCGCATATAATTTTCTGTAGTACTTACTTATCCTTTTCAATCCGAAACCCTGAAATAATAGAAAGTTAAATAAAAATAATTTCGAACTATCCTCTTACTCTAATTAGTTACATGTTTTCATTCATATGTAAATACTCCTATGGATAAATACGTATGTATTAGATACAGAGAATATCTTTACGAACTTTTCGTTGCAATGTTCGTAGTGTCGTTCGTAGGTTTGTAAACAAAACAAATTTGTGCAGGTAACTGAGAAAAAATTATTCTTATATGTATTATATCAGTTTTTTAATGTTCTTACTTTAAAATGATCTTCACAACAGTATAAACTTCTCAAACACGATACATTGTCGTAAGGAAAAAGTCGTGACGACTTTTTCATTACACCTGCATCTTTCGGCATAAGGAAATATACTTTGTCAGGTGCCGTTTTGGTATTATTTTTAAAAAAGAAATACATTTTGGCACATAGGAGCGATACAATATTTATAAAAAGATTTTCTGTGCTTTTCCATAGTAATTATGTTGATTATATCACTCACTTTTTTAACTTTCGTGTAATCTGACGTTACAGAATAAGCGCGCCAAAATGGTTGCGTTTGTGTAGCCCAAAAATGTTAGTGCTTTTAATAATTTTTTTTAGCTTAATGAAAATATTTTGGATACGTTATAGTTATTTTTGGTAATTTAATAGTTAGTAGAAACGTTACAAAACGTTAAAAAAATACATGCTTATTCCCTATTGGCACTTTATCACACACTTTAGCACAGCATGCTAAAGCCTATCAAGAGTTTTAAGCAAATCAGCCACTAGTCTAGACTGATGCATTTCAGTACTGGACTCAGTATCGAAGTGTTTATAGCCCAATAGCTCACGTCGATCGTACTAGGCAACGTCAATAAAAGTTGTTTGGACATTTCTATAGAAGATCCTAACTGTGGACTAATCAATGTCGTATTAAGAATTGTTTCGAAGTCGTTTGTGAATAGCTAAAGAGCATCATTAAGTAGGTATGGTCATTTTGTAATTGCTACCTATTTCTCCACTCACAAGTTAAACGGTTATTTGTTAAACTAGCAGCTAGGATGCTGCTTATCGTGATACTAGTAAAAACTGCTATTGCAAGCATGGTTAGTTGGTTATCAGATAGTGGCATATTGGTAAAAGATTATTGATATTAGCCATTATCAGTTAACTCCAGGCATTATCTGCCATTAAGCATTAAGTCCGCATATTGTACTGGTGGGCACGGGTCTCCTCTCCGAATTCCGGGAGGGATTAGGCCTGAGCCCACCAGGCTGGCCAAGTGCCGATAGCAAATTTCATATGTATTGAAGAACATGGAGAATTCATGCATGCAGGTTTACTCACGACGTTTGCTTCACCGTTACGGCAGGTGATATTTAATTTCTTAAATCGCACATCACGAGAGGGAAGTTGATATCTACTGGGCTGCCACCGCTAACACCGTGATCACACCTCTGTGGAAAGTCCGATATCTCCTCTTCAAAGTGAGATTACCTCCGCCTTCTTCAACCCAACTAAATATTTAATGTAAAATAAACTCAACATTCAGTATTTTTTTTGAGATTAAAGATTATAGCTCATATTACTTTTTAAATGACGTGCATGGCTTAGGATAATAGTTGTAATGTTGGTGAAAATGATAGTTTGTGTCGCAAACCTTGAAGACTTAGGTGAGTGCGTATTATATAAGGTAAACTGGTAACTTTATTTCACGCAAACTAATAATTTAAAAATTAAGAAATAGGGATACCACCGCCTCGCCTGAAGAATGGCAGTTAAGATAGAACCACAATATCGGCTGGAGTTGTTGAATAAAGAATGTTCTCTACAGTTACATAACATAGACCTAAATTAGTGTAGTTTTCATTATTATCAAACTTGTATTAGAAGGAAGAGCCTATTCGCTATTTTTATTGTTTATTGCAGTCAACTTTTAATTTGGATAAGTTTGGAATGCGTGATACGGCGTCGTTATTTTTTACAACTTTTTTCGTATTTAGTGGGGTTCATTTTCGTGTTTCCCGTTTAATGTGTTTAAGGGGTCCGTATCATATATGAGCTGAGACGGTTCGTGTTGGAGATACAAGTCCTTGCTCGTGGCTTGTGAGTTACGGGGTCTATCTGGAACATTCTATTCATCCAGAGAAAGTTACATACATACATTACTGTATAAAAATACACCGTTAAAGGTGAAATATTCAAATAGTAACAGTGATGTGAGCTGTCTATAAAATCTAAGACGTATGAGCTTTGTCATTTCGAACTGAACCAGCGTTGACTCATTACTAACTGGACTATACTTACACCAACTAACATGACTATCTTTCAATTACAGTCCCTTCCCCAGACCTCATACGATAGTATATATACGATATTTCGATAGAACTGACTAAGGTAATGTTTATTAACAATCTGCATGCTAGTTTGCTATCTTATATCCATAAAAACTCCACCAATCCGCATTGGAGCAGCGTGGTGGAGTATGCTCTAGATCTCCCGTGTCTGTAAGGGAGACCCGTGCCCAGCAGTGGGACGTCTAGGGGTCGCAGCGATCCATAAAAACGGACCTTCGTAGACCCATGACGTTAATAAAACAATAATGGACAAGATGTAGGCGCCAATCAATACTAATAACATTTTTACTAATAATTTTCGTATATTAGACGCAAATTAATAATTGATTACAAAACCCAAGTATACGGAATTATAGATACAGTCGGCGTCGACACAATTGACCACTTTTGACCGTTATTTTTCAATTATGCATGTTTGGAACTGATGTAACGTTTTATGGTTTAATGAGCGTATCATTTGTTTTAGGGGTTTGAAGGGTTTTCACAAGTCATGAATGAAATTGTTAAAATCTCAAAAGGTCTATCTAAATATTTTTTATTGGAAAAGCAGTAAAGCAAAATAATTAAAGGGTTGTGGTGGATACTAACTACAACCCATAGACGTCCCACTGTTGGGCACGGATCTGCCCCACAGACACAGCGGGAGGTCTAGAGCATACTCCACCCCGCTGCTCCAATGCGGATTGGTGGAGGTGTTAGTGACCAGTTGTCGTATGCTCTCAAGCCACACAAGGATTAACGATTGTTTTTACCATTGAAAACAACCGGGACCGACGGCATAAGGTGCCTTCCGAAGCACGAAAGCGCCGTTGATATTTTTTGCCAATAGCGGTCACCCATCCACAAACCGAGCGTTGCTTAACTCTGTCGATCACATAGAATCGACACGAGCCATTGGGCTATGGACTCTACTGTGTGGATTTGATATTATTTTGAATTTTGATGTTGCATAAAGATGATTCCATTGAATATGTGATTCCAATCACATAAAAGCATGAAACATTAATACCGTATTTCACCTAAACTGTACAAAAAATTACTTATAGGGACTTAAAACATGGTTGTCAACAAAATTGCCTGTTTTAGAAATCGTTCCGCAAATATATGCAAAAGTTAAACACGGAGTTGCAATTTCATTGTGTGCTAAAGAATTATGACGTATGTGAAATCGGCATTTGCAAATCGTTTAACGGATATGAAGGAAATTGCGAACAATTTTGCATAATAGGCATTCAAGCATTCATATTGACTCTATCGTTGCCTTTGCTAGGCGCTGTATATGTGGTACAATTGGTCTTTCCCCACTTTAGATTTGTTCCAGCAGTGGAAAATAATTGAGTTACACAGACAGTCAACAGAGAATCGCTTGAAAAGGGTGCCAGAAATAAAGTGGCCAGGTAGTGTTTCTTCTTTCATAACGAAAAACTTCTGATGCTCAGATTTTCTTTACCTCAGATTTTATGTAACGCCCAGGTGAGTATCAAGCCTGCCCTTGCTAATTTTACCAGCAGAAGAATGACTGTTTCATTGGTCTAGCGATAGCAATCATGACTGCGACGCTGGAGGTCCTGTGTTCAATCCCCGGGCTAGGCACAGTATTATTAGGATTTTCTAACATGAAATTCCCAGTAGCAGTTTGGAGTTGGATTTGTTTCCGGTGTGTTGCAATTACATGGGACCTAATATAGCATGTGAAAATTTGTTGTATTTACACACCTCTTCCTAACCCGTCGAAGAAATACGGTCGGGAAGTTATATTTTTTTAGAAAAATAAATTAAATTAAATGAAAGAACTTTCAGCTTAATTTCAACGCTACTCGTTCAGCAGACTAGTTCCAATTATGATATCAGAACAGATCAAACCTCAAGTACCTGTCAAAGTTACCGATTTGTATTTTATGTAACTACCCACCAACTCGCTCAAAAATTGGAAAGGATTACTATTAAAGCTAAACTTTACTCACTTATGTTGGAATTGGCATGGGGAGACTGTCCAGCAAGTGGCTAGCGCGGTGAATTGGCTAATAATTTTAATTGTAATTTGGCCTGGTTGTAATTATTAAATTAAATTGTAATTGGCAGATTTCTCAGACCTCTCGTATAATAGGCGTTACTATATAGTCCAATACTTGTAGATATAAAATACATCTTGTTGATAGGTACATTTGCGCTGAGGTACCTACATCTAAATAAGCTAAAGCTTTTTTGAATTCTTCAATCGAAGTTCCAAATAGATTTTGCTTTTGTTTCCACGAAAGTAGGTGGATTCCTGACGAACTCAATTGGCGACGCATCCAATACACTCTATCTACGAGAGTATGGTCCCACTGCTATACCCCTTTACCTATGTCTACACATCAACGTGTCGACCTTTGGAATTACCTCGTCGATTGGCTTCGAAATATGAATAGCAAATTGGATGGCACGACGCCCTATGTAGACTTAAGGCGATGCGACTAGCGTCATGCGTCTTTTGAATAGGCTCGTTTTATATTATTAATATGGTAAGTTGATTTTATTTCAAAATTTTGTATTTACCAACAGACATTCTGATGGTGAGTACACACGGATAACACCGCCATGGTTGGTCGACGGCCCAGAAGGAGAGCTCTCTCTGCGCCCAAATTGTCATGGCTCATCAAAATTAAACTTCATTACACAGTTCACCACCAATCCGCATTGGAGCAGCGTGGTGGAGTATGCTCTAGACCTCCCGCAGCTGCGTCTGTGGGGGAGACCCGTGCCCAGCAGTGGGACGTCTGTGGGTCGCAGCGAGCGACACAGTTCACAAAAAGAACTACACATACCTTTATTGAGGACCTTAAAAATCTACAATGATTGAGTTTTTTATGGATATAAAATAGCAAACGGGCTTACACCCATCCGCGCCACCTATGCCGCCATTTACAACATGCAGGGCCTACCGTATTGGTATGGGTCCCAAGCGCCACTCTTGCACTGACAGAGACCTGTCTACATAGAACTCTTTCGACAATGCTATAGGGTATAGGCTGTTTTATCCGCTTGACTTGAAAAATACCTAATAATTATAACTCTACGACTTAACTAAAAATCGTCGTTTACTGGACATAATACTAACGAGTATATCATAACCTTATAAGTATTTTGTCTTGACTAAAACAACTAAAACGCCCTTCTTGCATTGACTGTACATGATGCCAAAAATGATGCATACAAAAAAATTTTTGTAAGTGACATGTCGATCGAATGACGCAGCCGTATATCGCAGCCGCAAGCCGCAAGCAGCTCCCCGCCACCCTGTCCCACTGAAGAACGCTTAAGAAAATTCCATGAATGCAAAATAAGCCACTAACAACGCGAACGTATTGTCTCGTTCGTGTTTCGCCTGATTAGAACTTACTGTATATTGTACGGGCTACTTTTGCTTATGACATCATATTTGTGGGTTATATCTGTCCTTATGAGAACAGACCTATACGACCAAGGTAATATTTTTTGATATTTTCTCATAGCCTTACATGGCAAACAATTTTTTAATTTTGCGATTAATTTGTATTAATGAAACACAGTTTATTTAAATTCAAATCTCATAATAACCAATAGATCTTAATGAACATTCCAGAGAACTTTTAATGGGTTAAAGTTCCATTTGATTATCATGAAATAAAGTAACATTAATTGTTTTAATTAATGCTATATATTTGTTCATTACCTACAGACTTACCTACATACATATTATATAGTATAGCTTGTCATCTATCGGTATAAAAGGTAGAAATGAAAGGTACGTATCAAATAATTGTATTTTAATATACTTAAGCGTAACATAAAATTAATCATTATATGTAGTTTATGTTATAAAAATCTACAACAAAATCTCTGGTGCAATACAATAGAAAAAATATACTTAGTGTTACACAGTTAGGTACATAGTTTCTTTACTGCAGCTATAAACACAAAAAAAATGTTTTGTTAATGTGTCATAACAAACATTATAAACATAATAAAGTGACCATAAAGGCATTAAGCATAAAACAGTTATCAAACAACGATAATTCGGCGTAAAAATAAAAGCGTCCCGAACGCTACAATAATACGGGAAGGCTAACGCGTGGTAAAACCGACTAACTTTTAAAACGTTATATGGACGGCAATAAAACGTTCGTTCCCGTACGAGCACAATACTTGCAGAAATATTTTTGAATACGGAATTAGGTTCGCCAAAGCGCGGGGAGCAGATAAGGCAGAAAAAAAAACAAATTTGTAACGGGTAAAGTTTTTGGAGGCGGAATGGTTCCCTTGGGTGCTGAATCTTCGTCGGCGCGGCTCGTAAAACGCGGGACGTGGGCAAGCGAGCAAATTTGTCCTGAGAGCGACCTATGACGTTTTGATGGACCGCTCCCGGACTGATTCCCGCTCCCCAGATTCATATTCATAACGGGACCTTCGAACGCTGACGTTTCCACCCGAAACCAATCTTTCCCGGATTGCCGTCGTGTTCAATCATCAAAATATAAATCTTTATTGAATCGCGCTCATCTAAGCCGCGAAAACGTATTAAGAGGAAAGTTTCCGAAAATCTCGTTAAAAGTAAAACTCCATCACGAACTGATGGTAATAATAGCAAGAGTGTCCCTCGCATGATGCTCGCCTCTTCAAAAGAATGGCACCCGTTTCTAAGCTATCTTGTAGGAATTTTAAATTGGACGAATCGCTCAAATGTAAATGGTTTTCCTTTATACCCCATCCTCCGGCCTGCCCACCCCCGTCTATCGCGCGCCTAGAGGCGACTCGCATACCAACACACGCTCACACATCGCCGTAAGCCTATGTCCTCATGTCCAATGAACTTGGACCCGCTCAGTTGCATGCGTCACCCACATTCGGTTCTGTTTTGCATACCGTTCCGGGCGGGGAGGCGGACCAAGTTCAGGCCTTATCGTTAAGTTGACGCTCACACACGCAAATCTCACACACGCTCACATCTCATCTCAAACGTACTACTAGGAGTAATGCGAGTGTGAATACGTAAATACGCGCCGAGATCGCGAGTTCAAAAACGCGAAAAGCAATATGTCTTCATAGCACGGCCGCGCAGGAAATCTTTTCCGAGTCTAACAAACGAGTGAGACTTGTTATCGTAAAGGGAGATCTCGTGTTTTTGATGTGCTTTCACAATTGTCTTCGTACATTAATATACTTCTGAGACACTCACAAATGTTGTTTTAACGTTGAATTAGTAAAAAATAAATTATTTTTATTGAACGATACACAGTTGTTTATCGTTCAATCGAACGACGAATTTAATTAATCGATTTTAGCTTCGGATTGTAATCAATACATTCATTAGGTATGTTTTATGATTAGCACAGAATTTTCTAAGCCTTCTTCGTGAGACTCGTAAAATTCGTGATTTTCAGTTGCTAGTATGCAACGAGGAAACGTTAAAAATAGCAAACAAGCAAGTAATAACTGTGACTGAAAGAGTGCGGTAAAAGGGTAAAGGTATGACTGTGTTGGAAACTGTTAATGACAGTTAGTTCTGTTAGTCGATGTTACTAGGACTAACCATTCCAGCGCCAATTTGAGTCTTGTTCAAAGTCTGTCACAGTTGTCATAGGCTGCAGCGGATGGATGGTGCTGCATGCATGTTTTCTATCATATATCCATAAAGATCTAATAAATACAACAAGAAAGTGGGTTCAGTAGCAGATACCATTAAGGCTGGGTTGAATACCTTGGCTATAATGTCCAATAGTCTCACGTGTCAGGTGGGTCGTAAAGGTTTAATGTGTATGGGAGAGGCTTGCGGATTAATTAATTAAGTCATGGCTTATCGCTCCACTTCGATACGAACATTCTGATAAAGATGCAGGGATAGGCAGACAAAGGTTTTGGTGCAATCGTCACAACCCTTTCTTTGTCCCACTGTTGGGCACGGGTCTCCTCTCAGAATATGAAGGATTAGGCCTTAGTCCACCACGCAGGCCAAGTGCGGATTGGCAGACTTCACATGCCTTCGAGAACATTATGAAGAACTCTCAGGCATGCAGGTTTCCTCACGGTGTGTCCTGCACAAGCAAGCAAGTGACATTTAATTTCTTAAATCGCACATAGGTAACATAGAAAAGTCATAGGTGCGTGCTACTGGGGTTTAAACCCGGACCGCTCGAATGAGAGGCGAGTTCGATAGCCACTGACCTGTCACTGACTGACTCTTTTTTAGTGCAACAACCTTGTTAGGTACAACCTTGTCAGCTTGTAGGTACCTATATACCGTCCTGCAAGATACCTACATGTAATGTTCTCGGACAGTGGATCGCCACTTGACTCGGGATCCGTACTTAGCCAATGTGTTTTTTTTTGTACAAGTTAGCAACGAGCTTGCAGCACCACCCTTCCGCTGCCGCCCATGACAACTGTTGGCTATGATGGCTGAGAGGGGTTATTCTCAGTCTGAATACTCCACAGCAGGCCAAAAGAAAGACAAGGTATTTACAAATTAAAAATCAAAATCTACCCTGAAGTCTGGAACCCTTCACCGACGAGAGATCTGCTTAAAAATGAACATGTATACATGTTACAATTATTTCTAACTCTAGTTTGAATTGGTGTGTGCTGATCTACTCAAGTGTCAATTGTTTTGAACCTAAAGGTCCTTTAAACGCCAAACATTTTCAACCGGTTGAAAATTGCGTGTGAGTGTAAGCGCTTTAAAATGTATGTAATACCTATTTCCTTAAAATAAGGGAAATAAGTACTACAATTGAATTAAGTAATGTTTATTACTATATATAAATTAAATAATATGAAATGTAATGTTTGATTTTAATTATTTTGTGTTTACTACCGCTATTCCCCACTAGATGGCGGTAGAGTATGTACCAAAGCTGATGTTTCTAGCGTGTAGGTTGTACGTAGTATTATTATTTTCTCTGTGGCGTATGTGTAATCCTTATAATACTAATGTAAAAAATACATTCTTTTTGCAATTTTTTCTAGTCAAATTAATTTTTCGAAGTAAGTCAATAATTTGATAAAATATAACAACGTTAGATTAAAATACTACACGTAAAATAATTCTCATTTCCCATTAAATATCTACCTTGAAAACAAAAGGATACTAGCTGTACCTCGTATTCTCAAGATCCCTAACGACTTCAGCTAGTCGGCTAGAGGAAGTGGCGAAAAGACATTAATTTAATTTTATGGTTTTTGTGTTTGTCACATCGCAAGTTTGGTTGATTTGTTGCCTCTCTAACGAGGAGGTTAATAATGACGGTATATTTGGACCCCATCCATTAGAAATAAAGTAGGAAAATAAGTATGTTTGTTCTAGCAACTACGTGTGAATGTTGTAGGATGTTTGAATAATATTCAAAATAACATTGGTATGAATGTGGGAAAAGCAAAAATATTAATAGGTAGGTACATAAGTTACTATGTTCAATGTTGTAATAAGTAGGTAAAATTCTTATATAAATACGTTTATTTGCATAAGTTTACTTGTATTGATTATATGAACAAACAATAAACAAAGTTGTTTTGTTACGTTAAAATTCAAATTTTAAATTTAAAAAAAAAAAAGAGTTTTTGGCCGTACAAAAATGGTTTCATATCATTATTTCTAAGACGAGTAATAGGTACCTGTTGGTCCCTGGTGTGGTATTGCAAATCCATAGTTGACGGTGACCACGTGTAAACCTGTTTATCAGTCAATAGTGTTAAAAAGAATTAGAAGATTTATTGTTTCTTTCGACCCCTAACTGGTTAAAGTAAGGGGTAAGCTTATAATATTATTTACAGGTTTCGCTATGTAATAATGTAAGAAAATAAATTATTGTGGAATTCAATAAAAAGATTATAGTAACGTTGCATTCGTAATTTTCATTTCGTCATTGTTATTATAGTTTACACCTATTGAATGCTAATTCACATTAGTTCTTAATAGATGGCGCTGCATGCTGTACTATCTTGGGACTACATATTTTTTGTTACTGATGAAAAAGCTTTTTAGCAATCGAGTGATGATATTTATGATAATTATATTCAAAGCAATAAAATGAGCAATCAAGAGATCCCTTGATTATGACTATCTAATTTTTTTAAATAAACAATTTGCTTTCATCCATAAATGTTTCTTTTATTAAATTGTTATATGAGTACTTATTTATCAGTATTTTTACAAAATTAAGATGAAACTTTGTATGAATTATGTATTTTGATTCCGATATAGAAAAACCAAAGACGTAAAGTCAACTCTCGCTACGCTCCTAAATGATTTCTCATTAGGTGCCTGTCTCGATAGTTACCTACCTTGACAATTCTTTTCACAAAATAATTCTTTGTTGTAAACACAACAAATAATGATTAGAAAAATCTTACAATCGATCGTTAGAATTCCTATACAATGGCGCAATGTCTCATTAAGTCCTTTAATGTTCTTGTAGGCCAGACTAGGGGTGTAGCTGACCCCTTAGTCTGGCTTAGTTGATTTTGTCATTGAAACTGAACTATGTGTTATTGTCATATTTGTGCAAGATTTTATAAATACATAACATAAATATTGCACAAAAAATAAATACACAACTACAGGAAAATACTACAATGAAAAAAATCTAAAAGAGAATTCTGTCAGTCAACCAATCAAGTTTAAAGAAAGTTACGATATCTTTGGTCATGTGTATTTTCATTTCAAAATTGAACAAATAAATAAAATTAAATAACATCACGGATTTATTTCTTCGAAGGCAGGTAGAGGTGTGTAGAACACCCACTTTTCACCAATTATGTTTAGGTCCCATGTAATAGGTGGTGAGCCTATTGCCATATACCGGGTACCCCTAGCTGCTACTGTAGAAAAACTCAATATCTAGTTGTTGCTCGACCCTGGGATCAAACCCGGGACCCCTAGCTTAGCAGTCGCTCTTGCGACCACTAGACCAACACTTAAGTATTGTAATAAAGATACAATTTATACTTTTAGCACTAAAAAAGGCATTAGAAAATTATACTGTAAAAAAATTTTTTTTTAAAAAGCTTTTATAACTTTTTATTTTATTTTTATGCATTGTCATCGGAACCTAATATGTGTGCCAAATTTCAGCTCGATAGCTTCAGTGGAAGTGGGTGAAATATTGATTGCAAGATTGCAGGACATACATACGAGTGAAGTTAAATAAAAGCTTTTAATAAAAAAAAAAACAACTTTAACCTATCAGAGCTACAAAAACAATCTCCTGATACCACAAAGCTAGGAGCGCTTTCGACTCAAATTAAATTTCCCTCAGATTAATTTCCAGATTATCCCTTAATCTCGCCTGTCACGCGACATAAACAAATATACTGACCAAGTTTGGTAAGTTCAATAAATATAATTTACGCTTAGATGAAGCTCACAACTAGGCAGTATCGTGAATATCGGCACTGAATCATCCACTCGGACATTCCAACAAGATATCAAACAGGTCTCAATAAAAGAGCTAGCAACAACACATCTCCTTCGCACCTCTTGTTTCTTCCTCCAGCCATTTATCACCATTTGAATAAATTCAATATGTACATTGAATTGCGTGTAATTAATGGTTTTATTCGTTTAGCACTTAAAACGTTTTAAGGGCGAGGTGTCCAAACATTCGTCGTCCCCTTCTTATGTTGGCGGTGGACAAGGACGGTGCACCTCGCCAGAACACCCGCTGGCTTAGATCATTAATATTGATTTGTGGTCAATCAAAGCTCTGGAGGATTTCACTTTTAATTTTTTTTCGTCCTCGCTTCGGGTACGGAATGGTTTTAAGCAGACGTCGTCTTTATTAGTCTTCGATGCTTTTAGGTGAAATGACAGTTGTGGAAATAATTTACGGGATGAATTTTAGGAAACTGAGAAAGCAAATTTGTTATGACACATCTCTCAGTAATTACAATATACGATTCCTTCGACCCGAGCCCTGGTTTTACGTTGGTTGAATTTCTTGACCGCTACTTAGTGGACAATGTAAAACAGATATTATGAACGTCAAGGTAGAGTTTTTAATGTTAATTTATATTATGTTATTCTTTGGCGTGAATTATAAGAAAAGTTTATGTATGTTTACACTTGCTGTAAATTTTTCTTGAGTAGATTGTAGACTGTTTTTATTTGTATCTGTTGGTTGGTTAATCAATCATTTTTAATTTTTGTTTTTCAGATATGACTCAACGTGCTATGAAGAGAGCTATGCTCGGTATTTCGCTACGAGACCGAATCAGGAATGATGAAATCCCTAGGCGAACAAAGCTTGAAAAACGAAACTGAAAACTCACCGACGTAGTAGTAGTAGTAGGAGTTGAAGTGGCAATGGGCAGCTCACGTCGTCCGAAGGACTGATAACTCAACTCACTGACTCAAAAGGCTGATGGATGGAATATGACTTACCATGAAGAGCTGGTTGAGAGTAGGAAGCAGCCGAGCCTAAAACATAGCTTAGTGGCTGTCCTTCCTTCATAAGTTTGAGCATAACCACGATTTAAATGAAATTATTTTTTTTAAAATGAATAATTTGAATTTGACCTAACTAAGAACATTAATAACTGTCATGAGCGGCAGTAGATGGGTGGTGCTGCAAGCTCATTTGCTATCTTATATCCATTAAAAAAAAAGATGTTAAAACTGTGATACGAGTAAAAACATCTTCTGAAAATCTGCATGCCTGAAAGTTACTGTTCTCCATAATGTCCTCGAAGGCATGTGAGGTCTGCTAATCTACAATTGGCCAGCGTGGTGGACTAAGGTCCCTTCCATTCTGGGAGGAGACCTGCGCCCAGCAGTGGGATATAGAAATGGTTGTGGTGGTCGTAGATCAAGGTAAAGGCAAGCTTTTACTGTCTGATTACGGACGATATATTCAACGGAATGATGTTTTAGAATCCGGAGCTATTTTATATATCTACGATTATCTTAAAGAAGTGGAACGCGTCAAGGCTGACAATGCACGCGAAAAAAAATTTTTTTGGGCCGCTTAAATAGTACCCAGTATGTCAGTTTGTGTTACAAATAAACAAAGGAACCCTTTATATTGCAAACGCCTGTACAGAATTAACTCGGATATTATTAATTAAGGTCCTTAAACACTTATCGAGCCCTGCATCCAAATGATCCACTCAGAATAAAACCAACCGGCCAGCCGACACGTCGATGAGCAATGACTCGAGCGCTCGGGTCATTAACAATGCAGTGTCTTATCTAAGTTGGAATAATTAATGAAAGTGTGGATGGAATTGCGTCTTGCTGTGAAGTTATAGTCGGGTTGGGGCTATTGGCGTGTAAGGGTATGCTTGGGAATTGTATGTGGAATGCGTTTTGTTTAGATACAACATACATTTTAATGCTAGAGTGAACTACGAGTATTTGAAAAAAAAAAAGAAATAATTCAGATTCCATTTCATAATTTTATTTATTCTTATTACTGAAATGCTCCTTTTGGTAAAATATTGTAAGACATGGTTAATTGATGTCTGCAAATCATTATAAGCTGAATTAATCAATTGAAATTTTATCCCACTTGTTACTAGTTTGATATACATACAGATCAACGCACTTTTAAAATTCTTGAACCAAATGTGGGTACTTTTGATTTTTTGTTGATTGAATATGATATGAAGGATGAGGGATTTCTTTGATATCTTATTATATCAGTATTCGGATTGTCACAACACGCAATTGGTAATTGTAGAATTCAGTACGTACCTACTTACGATCGGTAAAACAGTTTTTTAATTAAAGCATTCTGCTACGATCCACAGGAGCGTTAACTTTGAAAATCCAACACTGATAAGGAAGTGCAGCAAGAAATGTGTTTATGTCGAAAATATTTTTAAAAAGTCCATCATGTACTTATATGAAATAAACTTCGAGGAAAAACAAAACATTCGAGCGAACTAGTCTAGAAGTAAGTAGAAAGCATACGTTTTGAAATCGTAATAATAAATGTAAAGTGATTATTCACTATTGGATACGTAAATTTAATCTAACCTCACTATATCTCCCTTTACAATGATCGCAGAAGTTAAAACCACCTTAAGCTATGGGGTGCAAACTATTCTTTGAAGATGAATAATGACGTGAAATCAATGGAATTATGAGCAAGCACATTCCTACGGCCTCACATTACATCGCCACGATGCCGATTATATTTACTTTACACTGCAATTGATGGACTGTTTATTTTGATGCGAATACCTTGTGCATCTTTAACACTGCTGGCGAAAAGACAAAAGCTATTTGTTTATTACGTGACCTGACAAGAATTAACTTATATAAATTAATAGGACATAGTTCGATTCCCCAACACCAATTATTAATTGTTTATTGTACACAAAAAAAAACTTATTTCAGAGAAAACAAATTACAAAGGCAAGCTTATCTCTACATGAGATCTCTTACCACTCTACCAATCCGTATTGGAGCAGGCTGTAGTAGCAAATAGATACTCCGCAGGTGAGTTTGGCCCAACAGTGGACATACAGGGTGTGGCGTAATGAATGGATAATACGGTACCTGCGGGTAGAGGACGTTGGGGCGGTTCAGAAAAATATGATTTATGTTTAGTAAAAGTCCCTCGGTTTTCGAGATATTCGACATTTTCAAAAATTCAAAAAAGTTACTCCCTTTGCCACTCTTTTTGCCACATGTCTGTTTAAGTTAGATGCATCATCTCTTACCTTGTTAGTCAATCATTCTGCCAGACATAATTATAAAAATACAAACCAACCAAGTAGTACCACACTGGTAGTCCTTAACTAGTGATCGCTTACAATCAACGCTTGGCTAGCTTCAAATTTATTAAGCAGTTAATAGCGACGCGTTCCCGGCGTACTGAGCGGCGCTAACGAACGCATATTAATGAGTCTGTCGATGAGTTATCCTCGTGCCTTTACGTTCTGAAATTCCACGAATTTGCTTCATTAAAACTATGAGTAGAGCTACCACTTGACAGCAGTGACCAGTGGCTATCGAACTCGCTTAGCACTCGAGTGTGTCAGGTTCAAACCCAAGTGGCACGCGCCGATGACTCTGTAATTTATGCGCAATTTATTAAACTAAATGTCTCCTGCTGTAATCGTGAAGGATACATCGTGAGGAAACCTGCAGCCTGAGAGTTATACCTGATGTTCTTAAAGACATTTGAAGTCTGTCAATCCGCACTTGGCCAGCGTGGTAGATAAGGTCTAACCCGAGAGAAGACCCGTGACAATTAAATGGTTATGGAGGTGGTAAAGCCACCGTCTAACTTTATTAAAGAAGTTCATAAAATAATTATATTAACTAGAAATTTAAGTTGTTAAATTAAAGTTAGTACAAAATTTAAGAGATTAACGACAATTTCTTATTTTCAGATTTGCCACTGTTCGTTTGGAATAAAAATAGTAAAACTAAACTAAAATCTACTATAGCCATACAATATGGTCCAATATGAATTAGATTACCCGTATGATGAATAAGAACTCATTTGTTTCATCAAGTTATAAAAAAAACTAAAAAGAAAAACTTATTGACGAAAAGTAGTATACGTTACAATGTAGCATAGAAGCGATGAAAAAATAAAAGTGATAAAAAATATTAGATATTCTCATAATAAATAAATATATCTAATAATTTTAGCATAAAGTTTAATTTGACACGGAAAATATCAGCAAGTAAATAAATAACAATACTTGAACATTAACAACAATAACAAATGTTATGGAAAAATGCAACATTTTTAAAAACAATACGCAGCAGAGTTAGTAATGAAAATACCTTCAACATTTCACGTTACGATTTCTTTTCAACGAAATACTCTTGTGTATCTGGCGCGATTCGTGCGTATCGACCTTGACATTGATACGCTCACAGGACCTCTCAAAGCGGATAGGCGTGAGGTCATAGACATGAAAGCTTGCACAACGCGTACTGACCTATTGTGTACAGATTCAGATTCATTTATTTCATAAAATGGTATTTCTATACATATGCTTAATGAACGTCATTTCATTTTATCTGCCATTGGTTCACAAAGTTGACGATACTGAGGTGAACACGGCAAGAAACTCGTAGTTACTCAATTAAAAATTCCCAGTTATAGCTCAGAGACAGCTAAGCGGTGACAGTCCAGTGGCTATCGAACTCGCCTCTCACTCGAGCGGCCCGGGTTCAAACCCCAGTGGCACGCATCAATGACTTTTCTAAGTTATGTGCGATTTAAGTAATTAAATGTCACTTGCTATAACGGTGAAGGACACATCGTGAGGAAACCTGCTTGCCTGAGAGTTCATCATAACGTTCTAGAAGGTATGCGAAGTCTGCCAATCCGCACTTGGCCAGCGTGGTGTACTAAGGCCTAATCCCTCCCATTCTGAGAGGAGACCTGAGCCCAACAGTGGGACAAAGAAAGGGTTGTAATGTGATGTGATAGCTCAGAGGGAATTGTGTCCGGTATATTATTATGAGAAAAGGCTGACCTTTTACAAAGGACTCAAACATTACTGGTGAATAGTGGTTATGCCTGCCTATTCTGGGATAATGTACAGGCGTGATGTTATGCTAAATGTTATGTCAAACACCGGGACTTTAATTTAGACCATCATGTTTTTGTCTTTGTGTTTAAGAACTGGAGAACTAATAATTTCTAATTAGTTACGATTGTGGTTTCGGGTGTACTTCCGAAAAGCGCATACCACCGATCGATCTGAAATTTGGTATAATAACGTATTTTGACCTCCTTATCACGAATATCATAACGAAAATTGGCGCAAACGCCATTTTGTATTTGTAGCTATTTCCGCTATAGAAACTCAATTCAGGAAAAGGTGACGATTCAAAATGGCGTTTGCGCCAATTTTCGTTATGATATTCGTGATTAGGAGGTCAAAATACGTTATTATACCAAATTTCAGATCGATCGGCGGTATGCGCTTTTCGGAAGTTTATCCGTGGTTTCAATTAATTAAATAAGTAATGATTGAAAATGTAAGTTAGATGTCTTGATCCGAATTCAAATCCCAGGAACACACTTATTGCTTTCATAAGTAAAGTTTGTGCGTTTTAAGCAATTGAACATAAGTCTCAATTTCAAAGTCGAATGGTGTATAGGTTAAGCGAAACATTATGGGAAACTTGTATTCATAGGTATATATGCAAGAGTTTTTAATCTTGGCGTGTGGCAGTCTGCTATTCAATTGGCCAGCGTGCAGAACTAAGTTCATTATGAGAGTAGTATCTTGCTCAGTGCTGTACCAATATTGCATACAATAAAAACTAACTATTGCATTTTTTCAAGTCTATCGAAGTTTATTTTTTATGTGATTAAATTACGAGTAAGTATGTGATACATGATGCGCTATGGAGAGAACTATGCTTGGTATTTCGCTACGAGACCCAATCAGGAATGATGAAATTCGTAGGCGTTCAAAGCTCACCGATAGTTCACAGAGTTAGTAAGTTGAAGTGGCAATGGGCAGGCCACGTCGTTCGAAGGACGACTCGGAAAAAAGGAGTATAAGTCACCCTTCGACAAGGTGGACCGACGACTGCTGGTTTCAGAAGGCACAGGACCGGTCGGAGTGGTGTCGTTAAGGAGAGGCCTAGGTCCAGCTGTGGACCTCAAAAGGGTGATGGATGGATGATAATAAATAAGATATTAATACTGTAAGTCACGCAGAGTCCCATTTTTAACGAACCCAGGTCATTTGACCTTAAAGTACTTCTGACAAATGAACTGTTAAGGACAGAAGAACGTACGGTTTTAAAAACCCCAATTAATCATTAGCTACGTTTTGTTTGACCACGGTTGACAGCGAAAATTAATTAAAATTCCGTGTTAAAAATAAAACAAGACAATCAGGTGTCTGAAGTACGCCTACATTCATTCATTTTATTTTGTGCGTCGTCAAAGATTAACGCTTAGAGCACCGAGAGGTTTGAAGTGTCATGAAAAAAACAAACGAAGACACATTTAATTGCTTTAATAAATTATTGTTTCATTTCAATTTTGACTAAATTTAAAAAATAAAAAAATGAAAATTAACATAATATACTTACCTACCTACTTAATATAAACATTGTGAATGTTTTTTGTATCGTTTTAGTAAATTAATGAAAAATATTAATTTCTAGTGCAGGCAACTTTTCGAATGTGAATTATACCTACTATTTTTAAAGCTTTTTATAATATCCATAACTTACAACCGAATGTTGTAAGTTTTTCGGGTAGCAAGTAGGTAGGTTTAATAATTATGTCCACACATTTGTTTAGACATTCTAATTTATCTACTTAAAGCTGGAATAAACTCTGATGGGACGAGTTGCTTATATTTCCGAGCGATAAACCGTCTCGATCTATTAAAGTCGACTATCCATATCATAATCTATGTCCGTTGAGCGTTATCTACGACACGTTCGGTAGCCGATCGCTCGCTCGCCCGTTAGTAATTTGACAGTTCGGATGACAGATTACAACGGCCACAGACCACCAAGGAAATTGTCGTTGGTTCACTCCGGACCGATACATTTTTGTTTATGAGACAACGTTATCACTTAATTGGAGAGCTTCTGTATGTTAAGATGATTTAGCCCCCTCCTACGCACATTAACGCTACTCGTCCATCAGATGAGTGACAGGTTGCTCGTTGTTTATTTTGTTCGTCAATAGCGATTGAACTGATACCAACCAAGATTACAGACGCATCCAGGATATGTCGCCTAATTTTAAGTGTCATTCATTAAAATAAGATATATTTAATTAGGTTAGCTTTTTTTACTTTAACGCCATATTTAAATCCGTTTTGTTATTGATTGATTAATTAAAAAAGGAATAGCCAATGATCGATTTTTTGCATTGTATTGATGCTAAAACTGAATGATATTGAATAGTAAGTGAGTACCTCTAAAATTTTTGCACGTAACTGAAACTGTTTAGACTGTATTTTAAAACAATCTTAATAGTGTATTATATTAGATCGAATTTCGTATAAGTAATTCGAGTTTGATGGCGTGGAGTGCAAAGCGGGCGGTCCATTTCGACAAATACAATAAAATAGTTATCTAATTTCACAATACATTTCTCGTAAACGTCTGGTATTTAAATATAAATCGAAAGAGCGGAACACAATGGTGTAATCGATAATTGAATTCAGCATTGATGAACTTTACACCGACCGACCTCCTAGACGTGACAGATTAGAATGGCATCCACGTTTTCATTTCTATAGAGCTGCGACAATAAACAATGACTGTCCGAAAGTTGTTTGAATACTTACATGAAATCGAGAATAGGTTCATTTAATACGACAGTTTACAATCAGCAAGTAATGAGTATTTATATAAATCCAATAGTTTTATCGAATGTAGTTTAGTTTTGAACAATATTATCCTTATGGTTCTTAGGACTCCAAATGTTATGATTACCATACTTATTATAGCTAAGCTGCAACCCATAGACATCCCACAGCTGGGCTCAGGTCTCCTCTAAAGACAAATCTGCGGGAGGTCTAGAGCATAGTCCACTACGCTGCTCCAGTGTGGATTGGTGGAGGGGTTAGTTGAGCCCGGAGTTCTTCGACAAGGCTTAGCGATTGTTTTTATCATTGAAAACAACCAGGACCGATGGCTTAAAATGTCCTCCGAAGCATATTGAATCGACTCTAGACATTGGACCAATGCACTAATTAGCGTTAATTAGCACCGGCCAAAATTATGTTGTAGCAACTCTATATGTATATCATTATAAAAACGGATTAGGCAAGTCACTGTCTGTCGTCATACTTAATGCCAATTAAAAGATTTAAAATTGTGAATCTTTGTTTGTGTCTGACTAATACGAACCTCTACACGACAAGCCTTAATCATGTTCCTATCTGGGTATGGTTTTTTCATTAACACACTTCTGTCAATTGTTTTTAAGCTTTTTATTCTACTATTGTTTGGAGATGAGATCGGGGGAGGTGTTTATTCCCTTGTTGGATATTCGGTTACTAAGTTTATTGAACTTTTGGACATTCTTTTTGTATAAAGTTATTACTCGTCATCAATTATGAGTGAGAGGGAATTTTCCATATTATTATGCCACTCATGCACATTAAAAGAAACTAAAGATTAAATATGTAAGAAGGTATTAAATTACATAAAAGTACGCATATACGTTCCGACACAATCTATCAACATATTGCTGCATGGGAAGCAAAATTTGCATCCCTCCAAACGACCACTACCTTCCATTCTTTATCCCACTGTTTTCGGAATAAGAGGGTTAAGTAAGGTCACATAGTTCACCACGCTGGCCAAGTGCGGATTGGTATACTAGAAGATACCTACTTAGAACTAAATAGCTGAATATATCCTGTGCGTTCATAACTAATTACCTGATACGTTTTTTCCGTATACGAGTATTTATAGAAAGGATTACGTGAAAGTAAATTACAGTGTACACCATCGTGACTTCCAAAGAATGGTATTGTACGGTGAGTTGAGGTGAGCAATACCTTCTGGGAGTGTAGAATCGCTTCTGATCTGATCGCATCTTATTAATTGGCGTCACATTCGATGCCGGAGACCGTTCCTCCAACTTGATACGTGTACCTAAATCGTTAAAGACTTACAAATGGTTAGATTTTCTGAGTTTTAAAAATCTAAAAATTAAGTTTATTTATATAAGTAAATTTTAAAAATTAAGGGCTAAAGAAGCATTGTTACAAGCCCCATAATAATGATGTAAACGAAACACCTAGCTACAGGAAATTCAAGGTGAATAGATCAAATTTATCAATTTTTTTTTCATAAATATTAAAAAAAAGCTAAAAATAAACATAGTCGTATAGACTGATTTTTTCTGCAATATTTCGTCGCACACAAGTTTCTGATCAACATTCTTCGACATTACGACCCTTGCCTACCGAAATTGTTTGATCCAGCACCAAATTAAGACAAAGAGAGAGTGCGACCCAAAGACTCTTTAAGAGTTTTGTTCAGGGTCTGTCTGTCATCGGTTGGATGCGTTGGTACTCTTGGTATCGTTGAGGACTAAGATGGAATGTCTGAATATTTCTAACTCTTCTCCCGTATTGTGACGTTCGGTATTTCCCGCTAATTCCCGTAATGTCGTGTCGACGATATTGTGTTTCGTTTGCATTGTGTGGGCACGTTGATATTAATTAGCCCTTCTTAGGCAAACGTTGATGAACATTCCCGCCATACTTGAATAATAACTCGTCGTGACCGTTTAAAGGTTAAACCAAAACGTGCTGTTATTAATTTTAACTCTGCGATAATTGCTAACTGATACACAGCTATCAGGGCTTACTATAGGCAAAGGTTAGGTTTACTATAAATATTCCTTAGGTTAATTATTGTTTGGATTTTAATGTAATAATTTAGTTATCTACCTTTAACTTGCTTGCCCGTGCCCAAAATTTGAATGCAGGACTTCTCGAGTAACACCAAGTCAATGGATTCAACGGTAATGCTATTATTCTCTCGTACCCTATAAACAATTATTACCACATGCTAAATGTTTATATCGAAAGCACTGTCATTTTAAATCGTTTTCAGTCATCAGTACAAAAACATGGTTCATCTGTTACTCATAATAACTCCAACAGTTAACAAACTAAGTAATGACGTGAGACAAGTTTCCCAGACTAATTGGACAAACTTGAAATTACCTGATTCTTTAATTTGAAAGCACGAAGCATTTTTTCTCACGGTCGTCACAAACATTAGCGAAATGTTAAACTGAGAACGTTAGAGCTGTTATAGAATAGAGCCATCTATTCAAAAATATGAAGTAAATTAGGAATGAATTAGTAGAAAATACTTTTAACGATTACAATTTTGAAAGCCAGACCATAAAAATGCAACTTTTAAACATTTATATTATTTTACCTTTAAGTAGATTATTTTTGTGGTTTTATTTCAAGTTTTGGCAACATTATCGTTTGAATAAGATACTGTTATGATAATGAAAATGATAATTTCTTATGTTTCTGAATTAAAAATAGGTAACGGTCTTTATGATTTCTGTACAAGATATACTAGCAAATAAAATATACGGGTAAAGCCATGGGCTAATTCATATCTTAGATGACAAGATAAAGCACTTACAATTAATAAATGCGAGATTTAATACTAATAAGAACTGTCACTATAAGACACTAATCTGGCTAATTCCTATCAAGTAGTATGCAAAGATCGACGTGATAGCGGGCTGTGTGTGGTAAAATTTTGATCGATGCACTTCATTGTTAGGTATCCTGTAAAACGAACGAAACTGTAAACGTTTTACAGGATACTTAACAATTGGTGGAGATCGATCGAGGCAGTCTGCCTTATTGATCTAGTGGCCTCATACGCGACTGCTAAGCTAGAGGTTCTGGGTTTGATCCCCGGCTTGGACATAGTATTATCGCCCTTCCTTTACGATATTATTAAGTTTTTCAACCTTGAATTTCTCACAGCCGAGCTACTGGATTTGTGCCCGGTTTATGGCAATAGCCTACCCACCTTTTACATGGAAATTAAGCTTAACTGATGTAAAAGATGTGCTACCCACCTCTGCTTATCCGTTCGGGGATTCAGGCGTGATTTCTGTTATGTTTTGACCGAAATTCCGACTGTTCATGAGACTTAGGTATACCGACTAAAATTAAATAATGAAATTAACTCGGTAGTGGTAACTCTATTCCATATTTAGTTCCATACCTCTAAGTTTTCAAATGTTTGGCGTTAAGATGCTACCGTTCTGTGAGTTAATAAATCACAACGTCAATGGACGGTGAGTGGCTGGTAATTATAGAAATTAAGGTTAAGTAACGATTAACCGCATCCTTTGTTCTTGGCGGAAGAACGTGGGACTGCGGCGCGTCAACGTTTAGTAACGTAATTATTCATCTCCTAATGAAGCTTATTGTCCTTGTAGCAACCGACCTTGTGATGTACAGCAACATGCATTGGTGCCTCAAATACTTACTATTCAACTTCGAATGTCACGGTAGTCAGATACATAATTAAGAGATCTTGCTGACGGGTTCACTCCTTAATGTTTCTCATATTGTGGAAATATTTGTGCATAAAATAAATTGATTAAAAATCACCTATCTGCAATACAAACTGAAATAAATTTATAAAAATAACATAACCGACCCATTTGACACTCAATAAAAAAGTAATTTATTTCCTTATACATTATTAAAAATTCCCAAGTCATATTTCAAATTGTTAATAATGAGCTTGGTGCCTGACGGTTCGAGATCGCGCTAAGACTTCGATCTAAAGAGGCTGCATTTGCATAAAATCATTAGTAAGCACAATGCTGTACGGGCAGGGACACGGGGCGAGGGACACCTTACAACATACCTTGTAAATATACCACCTGGCTCGAACACAAATCTAAAACACCGTACATTGCGATTCCAAAGGGCAGTGGGCTAAGCTTGTTTCGGGTGTCGTCAAGCGATGTATAGAGCGTAATGCAGAGGAAGACGTTGCATATCATTGAGCCAGAAAAACACGGACGGGTCCGCGAGCCGCCTCTCGAATATGATTTATCATCGTTCATTAGGCGAGTTTGTCCGCAGCGACAACAGATGGAGCTGATAGCACTTGGCAGGGTGGCCCTCTTGTTATTATTTTTATTACCAGTTTTCGAAGAATAATACTTGAGGAATGTATTCTTTAATGAACTACCCCTTTTGGTAGTATGATGAATAGAATTAATGTCCGTTACTATTGTCGACTGGTGACATCTTCGAGCCCGTGTATTTTGACTTGTATTGATGCGATAGTGAACACTAAAAGAGACGATTCTCAGAAAGGATTCAAGATGAACGCACCGTTGCGCGGTGTCATTATAAATGGTTATAAATACCTCGCTTGTGTGTCATTTAAAAGGTGATTTTTCATTAACAGTTAACAATAGAAATTTACAAAACTTGAGGAGTAGGTACGTATTTGGCGATAATTAATCAAATAGAACTCAAATCGATTTTCGTAATTTATCTCAAAGCGATAAAAAACTTACTATTAGATGTTACTTACGTTTTACTTTTAATTACTATTAATTACTTACGTTACTATGTAGATACTTAGTACAGAACTTACTACTATAGGACTGGCTAACAGTCCCTGCCGCAGTCCATAACTACTTACCTACTAACTGACCAACTAATGTTCTTATTAACACTCTCTGGTAACTGGACTAATCATCCCCATCGTTTTAAAGTCTTCTTCAAATTCCTTCACAGTTGTCATGGGCAGCATCAGATGGGTGATGATGTTTGCTAGTTTGCTATCTTATTACCCAGAAAAAAAATACATCGTACGATATCACAACATACATACATACAAAGAGTTAAAATATGAAGCCCTACCTACTAAGAATAACACGAAAGCCTCGCCGGAGGCATCCCTGATTACAAAGCTAGTAATAAACATTTTCATAGTCATTGTGAATGCGCCCGGTAAATCCGCTTACCATTTAAATCTCGCTCCGCGCTGGACAAACAGACAATTCTTAAAACTGCATCTTTAACACCGTCGTTGGTCGTGTTTGGAACGTAATTAAAGGCCCGTCGTGAATTTGCATTCGTTTCTGAGAGTTCGTAGCGCAAATCCAAAAAAGAGCTTTGTTAATTAGCATATTGTATTTTGAAATGTGACGGTTGGCGTGTGGAGAACCATCTCGCTCAGCGGTGGGCCAATGTCAAGACTTCATGTGCACCACTGTATGGATGTGTCGGATCCGTTTTAATATCAGGTATTGTCAACAAGTTATCGATTGTATAATTTGTTGAGCATGCTTACTTGATTATTTTCGTAACGGTTCACTTCATAAGATTGCAGATTCAGAGCTCAATATTAATTTATCGGTTGAATAAAAATGTTTCTAATACTTTGTTTGGGTCGATAAATTCCATTAACTAAATTAACTTGAGTTTGAGGAAAAAGTTTATTAATAAACGAAGACTCCCAAGAACTAACATTTCGTCGCTGACGTTACCAAAAGGCGTATCTCATAAAAAGTGAAAATTGAGTTATATACACCAAAGTGATCGTCTTGTTATGCTTTATGTCGTCACAAAGAGGCGTTTCTCTAACTCTTTTGGTTTAAAAAATATCCACCTGGCTTATCTCAAAAATCAGTGGAAAGAGCCGTAACATATAGACGTACATTGAGTAACGCCTATTGACAAATGTGATGCTTATAAAATTTGACGGCACAAAAAGCCCTATATCAAACATTGCATTTGAATCCCACTATTGCAGGGCTAAAACTACACGTGAATATTATCACCATGACTTGTCAGCTATATTTAAAAGAAGCTATTTAGCTAAAAGACGCACCATCTTTTACTTGCAGAGTTAAATATTAGGTCTGACAATCATCCTGTGCCTGGATTAACCCTTAACAAGACAGTCTTGAAATATGTGAACCTGTCTTTCCACAGGCCTAAAAAAGATCAGTGCAGCCTTTGCACTGCATTTAAGTAAGGTAAAACACAAACAAAAGAGTTGCGAGAGAAATATACCTACTAGCCATATTTTAGAAAAATAAAAGGTGAGAGAATTGAAAGAAACAAGAAAACACACACACAGTGCCATTGGGTATGCGTTGAAGAAGGCTGGAGATATTTTTCTCCCCTGACAGAAAATGGCTCGACCTGCACAACCTTATGACGTTCGATATATACAATACAAAGACTAAACATTTTAAAGACTTTTCTCGCAAAATAAAAATACTCTCTCTACGTAAAGATAACACTAATTATTATGTTAATTGGACAGAAATGGCGGAAATACATGTTCGCAGAGAAAACCCCACACACAATATTGTTTAAAACTAGCCATAAAGAGACATCATTAGGTCTATAGTTATAAAAAGAACCGAAACTAAATATTTAAAAGATGATGTACTTGATTGAACTTCGAACGTTAAAAAATATCCAAGGCAATGTATGCTGATCTTTTAAGTCTTTGCTCAGGTAGTACTGGTATTATCAGACTTCAAGAGTACAAAGGCTACTACCATAGACTGCCCTATGAATAAATTATTTAAATTTATCAAGCAGCAATATTGTTATTTTATTTTATTGATTTAAAAAACTTATCTCTAATTATGCTTTTGTTCTGTAGACTTGATTAATAGACTAAATAATAAAAAAACTTATTTCTTATTATATTTTTGTATTATAACTTATTATAATATAATATAAATTTTTTTTATAAGCAATGAGTTGGGCGTAACTATAATCTTGACTCTATATATTTTAAAATTGGGACTCGACAAACAGGCGTATATGACTTGGAAGCCTTTTATATATATATATACTTGTGTTATGTCATTGCTGTAAAATTATAATAAGACCCCAACTATTAAGACGTAATCACCACACAGTTTTATTTGCCTCAGTGCCTTAATAATCAAAGCAAAAGAGAAAATGTTCACGAATCGGGAAAATATAAACGTTTTTTGGCTCTACTGAAAAGTTACAAAAAATGAGATACGCCTATACGTAACGTTAGCGACGATTTGTATAATTTTATAAGCAAAGATTGCAAATATTTGCATGAAAAACTATGTTAATTAAAATCTAAATAAACTTACAAAGTCACCCAGTTACATAAATTCGCCATATCCACACTATCCCAAAGCTTAAATTCAATCGTGATAGCTTCAGTTTTGTGTCTCTGTTTTAATTAATTTGGATCACGAAGTCGCCACTTCGGGCGTCACGACACGACGCGACGCTACGCGAGCCCTGAGTGACACACTTCAAAATGTCACCAAATAGGCTTCGGGGTTATCAGCGATCGCTACTGGTTGCCTTGTCACTACTTGGACTGTCACTGTTTGTTAAATAAATGCATGTAAACCTAAACTTCTACATAAAAAGTAAATAATAAGTAAAAAGAAAATAAATCAGTTCTTTGTAAAATTGCGCTTAAGTGCTGGTACAGTCATGTCAAAATCGGGAATGTCGTCCAATTTGTTCACAAAATTGTCTATACATAATTGTACCTAAATAAATTTTTCCTATAGTTAGTAGAACAATGGGCAGCATGAAAATAACTAAAAGGATGTCTCGTGTACGATCTTCTAGGCACTTTCATGTTGATTGTATGTAGTAGGTCTAGTAGTAATTCATTAGTGAGGAAATTAAAGTAATTTTAGTGCTATATTGCGTCTTACATGTAGTGGTAAGATGTGGTGTCTCTTACATATTTTAAGGTAGTGGTGATCATTAATATTGTACTTGGAATTGTAATTGGATGTGCTATGCAGCCGTGATGTTATGATGTGATATTATAGAAGTGTTTTCGTTTTGTACGCTTTTTCAGCTAGTAACTTGATGTTATTTGCTGAATAACCAATGATCTCTAACATAAAGTGAATTGAGGGATTCCGTTTTCACAATTTTACAGGTAGGTATTGATGAAATCCTTGTTTATTATATTACAATTCAATGCCATAACATCATCAAACAATTTCAAAATCTGATCCTATGCATAACGAATGGAGTTGATAAATAGTTTGAATTAACCGATTTAATGCGGGTCACCCACAGCACAGTGACTTGCCCGAATCGTCTCGTAATGATAATTGAACTGGCAAACACCCAGCCAGGACTATCGCCTCGATCTATTGAGAGCCGACGCTGGAAACTATGACTTGCGCTATTGTATTTATGATTGTTTCTTTTTTTTTTATTCCTTGTCTTCCGACACAATCTTTAGCGGTCTGATTAGCTTACAGTTTTACCGCTGTGAATATTGTTTCAATGGAACGCCTATAAAGGTTAAATTAAGTTTCACCATCTATTTACCACAGTTCTATTGATATTGTTTATATTAAAAAGTTAATAAAACTAAAAATCAAACTTATTTAATTTTATATAGTGATCCAATCGATTCATTTCAATTTTAACCTTAAGCATATAGAACTTAAAGGGTAGGTAAAAACAAATATTAAATAAAATCAAGTCACTGAAATTTTGAGTAATAAGCAATTGAATTAAGTTGCCGCTGCCTGCCTGAATAAACCTATAATGAATAAACCCTTGACACGGATGGAGGTAAGAAGAGGTGAGTAGTAGGTACCTACACCCACTTTCCAACAGTTTCCTTTCAGACATGTAATAGGTGGTAAGCCTATTGCCACCTATGACCACACACCGGGCGCAAATCCTACTACTGAGAATTTCAAATCAGAATAACCCAATTAAACTTTGCTCGACTCGCACTTGCGACCATTTGACTAACGAGACAGTGGTTTAAAACATAACACATTATTATGTGTTCTAAACAAACCCACCGGTCATTCGTAGGCATACAAGTCAAACAAGACAGCTTTTTGCCGTTCATTGTTCAAAAGTAAGCCTGTGATTAAGTTTTCATAATAAAGTGAAACAATGAGGTATATTTTAATATAGATTAACTAGCGATGACTTGACACCCTCAGCTTACGGTTGAGCAAGGTAAGCATTTAAGTGGTTATAAGTCCCAGTCGTTTCTTAAACATGACTCGATATTAAATCAATTTTTAATCTTAAGGTTTTTGTACAAGGACTTAACGATATGCTTTATTGAAATGAAAGAATTTTCTTCTGAGTGCCTGCATGGATTTAAATATTTGAAATGATTGTACCGTACAGCGACGGGACGGGCTTGTGGATGGGTGATCATTAGTGGCGAAAATTTCATGGGCGCTACCGTGTTTCGGAGGGCACATTAAGCTGTCGGTCCCGGTTGTTTTCTATGGTAAAAACAATCGTTCAGCCTTGTCGAAGACCTTCGGTTGGCTTGAGAACATACGACACTGGGCTGCCCACCAAACCACATTGGAGCAGCGTGGTGGAGTATGTTCTAGTCCTCCCGCAGCTGTTTCTGTAGGGGAGACCCGTACCCAACAATGGCGAGTGTATGAGTAGTAACTAATTGAAATAAAACTTTAATTTAATAAAGGTAAATAGATACTCGTAGCTAGAACTTGAAAATAACAATGGAATTTCCCAAGATGCAGGTTGCTAGTATCCTTCCTCTATGCTAAGCTAGTATATTCTGATTAGTTTAGTAGTAGTGAGTTCTTTTAAACTCAAGTTTTTAACAACAAGTACAAGGTCACAAAGTGCACAAAAACTTGGTATATGCCTCTCATGAGCATCATGAGTATATAAATAAGCTATGATAAAATAGGCATGTATCAAGCTATGATCCATTTTTCCTGTTTATCAAATAATTTCATAACAATTTATTTTTCTTTTAAATAATAATTATTATATGAATTTGTTTTTGAAATCTTGTGTTAGTAATTAATATTATTAATTACAATTTGAAATTCAAAGTTATCATTAATAATAATATTAAATAATAATAAATTTAAAATAGCATTTTTTTATAAAATAATTAAATTAACGTGTTTTATAAAAAAATACCTACATTAATAATTAAGTTAATTATCAATTAAAAAATCGAACGATTTTTTCAGTGTTTTGTCCATTTCACGAGAACCGTGCAATTTACCGGGATAAAAACCTATGTTACTCTACAGGCCCTATACTACACCTATACAAAAATCACTGCGATCCATCATTCCGTTGAGGCGGAGAAGAAGGGCAAACTAACAACTACACTCTGCCATTTATATTATTAAAGATTTGTCATTAAGTTTGCTTCAAGTTCGCACTAGTCGGGTTGACTGCGTTTCTGGCGAGTTATATTTTTCTCACATTCTCCTGTGTCGCGCAATAACTTCAAGCTACTAAGTACGACGCGTAGGTACAGTGTATCTACTTGGCTACATACGCACGTCGGCCATCATTCATTGTGATATATGTGCACGTTTAATTTCTTCAAGCGACCAATAAAATCGTCCAATAAATATCCACAAGCTTCCCATTGTTGATGCGTTGTGTTTCCGACCTTTTACGACTCCTCAGATTGTTTCGGTTTTCGAACGACGACTGTTTTGTCTGCCAGATCTCGGTTTTTCTCGATATTAAAAAGCTACGGTCTGCCTTCACCTGCACGAGTTGTGTAGCCGGATGTCACTTATGGTTGGTTTTAATAGATGTCCTGTGGGTTATATGTATTAAAAGTGCGCTGACGGCACAGTGGCTATCGAACTCGCTTTTCACTCGAGCGGTCCGTGTTCAAATCCTAGCGGCACGCATCAATGATTTTTCAATCAAGTTATATGCGATCTAAGAAATTAAATGTTACCTGCTCTAATGGTGAAGAGAAAATTTTGATTAGCTTTGAAGAAGCGTAGGTACGCAAGCAGTGAAGAGTGGGGTTTGTTCCCCCGAAAAAAGCCAATAAGCAAGGGAGACACCGGTGTGTTCCATAGGAGATAGAACCTGTAGTGAGGCTCTAGAATCCGGGATCATGTAGATGCGCAGGAAGGCTGCTGAGGCGGTTTTAGTATGTAGGAATTTCCCATAACCCGAATTACCCCCAGCCCCCATATATATTCCCCCAATATTTCAAAGATTTCCCCCTAGTTAAAAAAAGCTTTCTTAGTAGTAACTAGAGGCCCTTGTCAATGAGCTGCAGTCAGTATTTAAAACATCTAAGCACTCCAACTGCTGAATGATCCTACCACTACCACCACCACAACCCTTTCACTGTCTCACTTTTGGCCACGGGTTTTCTCTCGGAAATATTAGTCCACGACGATGGCTAATTGGATAATGACTTCACATGCCTTCAAGAACATTATGGTGAACTCTCAGGCATGCAGGTTTCCTCAGAGTTTGTTAATAGGGAAACGAGTAAACGCTCGACCAACTCGATGTTTATTTTAACCAAGCTTCTATTAAGCATCCATAGAAACGAGGAACATCTGATGTATCTTAATACCTTAACTAACTAGGAACTAAGGGTCACAGGTTACGTATTAACACGGCCACTTTCTCCGCACGACCGCCGCCGTTGTTGATACTCACTAACAAACTGTATAGAACTCGATAAGGAGAGCGTAGGTAATCGAGCGTTGCAATCACAAAACATAATTGTTTCTCATAATAATCTAATTTATATTTATTTTAACACAATGTTGTTTAATCCTTATCGTTCCCCATAACTAAAGGTGAGGGTAACGCCATATTCTCACATGCATAGGTCCCCACGATATATCTCTTACCGTTACATGAGGTGACATTCATTAACTTATATTGGAATAGTCATAAGTGGGTAGCACATGGACAGCTAAGCTATACCGATGCTAAGCTAGAACAGCTTAACTATGTCAGCTATAAATATACTACCTCGATAACTGGGCCTTACTTGTTTTGTTTACACAAAAAAGGCTGGTTAGGTATAAGAGAGTATTAAAATCCACTGCAGTGCGGTTATATTACGAACATAATTTGCTTTTATTATGCATCTTTGTAGGTGGTCATGCAAATAAGGAAATAAAAGTAAGATGTATGAATGATTTTGACAATCGATGAACGTTTTACCCTTCTAAAAACTCTTCATCCTTTTTTTTTAATTATTAGAAAAATGTATGTACTAGTAAATATCTTTGTACATTAATTACTCAGAAGAAAAACTTTGTGAGGAATATAAAATGACTTTCGTATCTACGCCCCATATTTTATTAAAAAATATGTAAATTGCACGCGCCAACTTGGCAGTGGATTAATATTGCTTTAATTATTCATATTCTAAAATTGCAACATGCAATTGCGATTGGGAAGATTTCTTAAACTGATATAGTTGTCCTTAAGAAAATGATTCGTACTTTTGAAAGGTTTAATAACTCGAATGAAGGCAATGCATTAAGTTAGTAGGGGATATAATCTTTTCAATGGCTTAGGATGCATCGGAATAATCTCAGAAGATACATCCTCTGATAACATCATTATAATATAAAATTATTATAATTTTACTCGTGGTGCTTTATTGGTTAATTTGAGAGGTGTAATGCTACATACTATCTTGATTTGATCAGATATGTCAGAGTTATTACAAATGGAAAAGAAAAATAAGACTGAATTGGATAATTTACATATGGGAGCTGTGAATAATAAGCGATTGAATCCATTGGATATGAGTCTGACTTGACTTTTGAATGAATTGCTAATTCAAGAATTGCGTACCTACTTTAGAGCGCTGCAATTCAACTGCTTGCTAGACATAGTACAAGTGGCAACTCCTAAGAAAAGAAAAGAAAAAGAAAAGAAAATGCCTAAGAACTATGAAAACTAAGTTTAAAGTCATTTAAGTCATATCATTATCAAACATATTATTAAAGGTATATTTATTAAAACTCAAATGAATAAATTAAATATGATAGTTATCAGTCAAAACTTAAACTATTTCAATTTATTTCTTTTTTTACCTTGCAAATATTAAAAACTGACTTGACTTTTTGTCCCAGTAGGTACTTTGACGAACAAATAAAAATTTGAATCACTTCTATTCTTCGGAAAGAATTATTATCATAGAAATTATCGAATATATTGTGATGTATCAGCAGATCAACTTGAAAACTGGACATTGACATTTACGAACAAAGCTTACTTACTATTAAAATTGCAATGTCATACATATACATGGAGCTCAAGGTGAAAACGATCTCACCTATAAAAAGTTTAACAAGCTTTATAAAAGTTATGTATAAACATTCACTGAAGCGTCTCAGGTGGGGACATAAAATTGGACAAGATCAGGGCCAACTACACGAAAGCAGGCACAATAAAGGCTCTAAGCCATTTAAATCTCTCTAAACGACTGGGTTATCGTTTAATTTTACTGCAGAAAGCATTTCCATCACAATTGGAAGTTGACTCCTTGTCATTTATTTTAAAGTGTTTGTGGGTTTCGACCGTTCGTGCGTTATCATAAATCTTTTTAAGATCAAACCATAAAGAGAGATAAGGTCGCACCCAATCGGCTAAAGATTGCCCTTTACCGAATTCCCGGATGATGCTGACGAATTGTCAGACGATATGCAAAGATTAATTCACACAGAAACGCCACATACTCGTAGGTAGGTATCAATCTTTAGTCGCGCATATTTTATCATTACTCATAACCGGTCGGAGTGGTGTCGTTTAGGAGAGGCCTATGTTCAGCAGTGGACCTCAAAAGGCTGATGGATGGATGGATGGATGGATTTTATCATTTGAAATTGTCATATTAAGAACTAGTAGTAAAATTATGGGTTCTGTTGAGTTAACCGCCAAATTTCAATGAAAGACCAAAACTAAGATCCTTGAGAGAAATGCACTGTAAGCACAGTGCATCTCTCTTTAAAATAAGGAAAACTAAAAAAAATACTTTATGAGGCTTACATTTTTCATATGTACCACTACGTACTGATTGTCGCGGTCGCAAAAGGTATTATTAGTATTTATTACCATAGAAATAATATTGCAATTTTGATATCCGATCATAGAAAATCAAAGGTAATGAAGCCTCTTAGAATTTCTTTAATCTGTGTCTATAAAAGTAATGATTGAGTGCTCTGCTTGTGATCATTGTAAATTGATTATGTATCTGCTTTTCAAATATTTAATTTCGCTACAATATATTGCCATTCAATATGTACGAAATACATCGGCGTTTGAATCCGATCAAAAGTTATAATTAAATCTCATAGTTCAATGATACATAGGAGGTGAACACTTGAATAGTTCGCATAACTTGATATTGATTTTTTGTGTCTTTTGTGTTGTTAATAATGGCTCGTAATTCATAAATTACGAGCTGTTAAGTTACAAGGTAATGTGCAAGCTCTTCTCAATCATATTGTTTTCAACGTCATGAAACAAAATTGAAACAATAACTCAACTGCATATTTATCGTTCATTAACCTCTTTAGTTATTGATTAAATTCTGCCACGAAAAAAACATTACAAATAATTATAAAAACATCGAACAAACAAAACGACTCGATCGTGTAAGCATTAACTCACTGATTTCTAGCAATTTGCCATTTGACCCTATCTCATAATCATAATAGACACTGGCTTATCTAATGTCAATCGGAAACATCTCTAATCCGTTCGATAATTTTATTAGGTACCTACTCGCCAAATTAATAAAAAAGTCAATATTGAAATGTAACATAAAGGGTTCTGCAGATATACATATTATTTATGTGTATCTGCTGTGTACGTATTTACGGACCTACACAAATGTGATTGTAACTACGGCCTGTAACGCTACGGTCTCGTTATAGGCCAATCTAGACTAGCTCGGCAACTGGCTTACCTCAGAGGAGCTGACCCCATAACATAATGTTATTGAAACTAAAAGCGACAGTGCTACATCAGTTTTATACATTAAAATTATATTATTACCTAGTTACCTAGTTAAGAAGCGATGGGTGAGGTCGGCTTATGGCTGACGGTTAGTGGCAAAATTCATTGGCGTTTCCGTCCTTCGGAGGAGGACACGTTAAGGGTACCAGTTGTTTTCAGCTGTAAAATCAATCACAAAGCCTTGTCGAAGACCTTCGGCTTGACAACATTCGACACTGAATCATACAGAACTCCAAAAACGGAACCCTAATATGGAAACAAAGATTCAGTTAACAATGCCCGAAGAATTGTGTCAGCAACAATGCACACCAGCCTGAAAACGTTAAACGACGCGTTTAATTTTATTTCGGCCTATGTCCGTTTTTGTAGAGGAACTACAAAAGATCTAATTGAAGCGGAAAAAGATACGCTCAAATGATACGTGTTTGTTTGTTTGATTGATGTATCGACGGCTCGAAGCGGCTATTTAACCGGCGTTAGACAAAATGGCCGCTCGAGAGACGCCGGGGTGCCTTACTAGTGCTCGGACATTGGCACTTATTGTTGTTTTGTGTGATTCTCAAAGTTTAGTTCGAATTGCTACTTCGATTGACCAAGTGAACATTGTAAACGAAAATCTATTGTTGAGTTAAATAATAATTATCAGAAATCCTCGTACCATATATAAAGGCGAGGGAGGAAATAAAATATCGCTGATTCATCGCTGTTGTGACAATTGTGAAAACAATAACATAATTAATGGTGTAACATAAATGTCGTGGTATATACAGTGCCGTTCTTATATATATTATCTAGATACTGTTGTGATAAAAATCGAACAGGGGCTTAATTTTTAAATTGCTCGCGTGACTAAATCGCTCAGCAGTATAAAATATTAGTTAGATCTTATATGAGAATCTTATCAACCAAGAAATAAAACCAAATCTGAAGTAACAATTGATTAATAAAAGTTAAGAGCCACTGTCCCAACAAACAACAAAGCGTGTGTGTGTGCGCGTACCGTGATCACAATCAGGTTATTTCACTGTTAATTATGATACGGCGAGAACGACCCGGGGTCAGCCCGAGTCGGCCGAATGTGGCGCACGTCACTAAACGTACATAGATTATACACAGATTCCCAGCTTGTTTATTATCTTACTAGTGGACGCCCGCAGCTTCGCTCGCGTGAAATTAGACATAGTAGATTCATAATATATTCTTCTTAACGCGTTAACTTTAGCTCCACAAATTTCTAATGAATCCGTAAATGTTTTAATCCCTATGTTTATTTTATACCCTTATGGGTAACATTTTTACAAGCTTTGAATGCCATATTTATTTATATCTAATCAACAGCCTAAAATATAAATTTTATGCTAGTTCTGAAAATGACAAAACTTTCATACAACCTTTCATCCCCCTTTTCAACCTTTTACAACACTTTTTATAATACCAATTAAAAAGTAGCCTATGTACCTACTTTCTCAGGCTTTAGACTATCTGTGTACCAAATTTCATTTAAATCGGTTCAGTAGTTTTAGCGTGAAAGCGAGACATACAGACCGAGTTACTTTTCACATAATATTAATATTATTTAATATAATATTAATATGGATTATACTTATCTGGGTTTCAAATGTTTTTTAGCTTACTTATGAGCCATTATCAATTACTTGATTTTGCCTACGGCTCCGCTCGTGTGTAATTTATAAATCAACTAGTGGACGCCCGCAGCTTCGCTCGCGTAGAATCAGACCAGACCCATTAACGACGTCTGCCCGCGTTCGGGTTGCCCACTTGTCGACTATGTACGTCCCGCCCCCCTACCTCATGCAGCACCGTGGCACACCCGTGCGCGCGCGGCCCGCTAGACAGTTTCGAATCCGATACTTTAAACTATGAGTAGGATATAATTATTAGGAACTAATAACCTAAATACAAAATTTCATTTGAATAATGTAGGTAAATACGAAAAACTTTTATACCTACTAACTTTGTACCCCCCTTTTACCCCCTTAAGGAATGATTTTCGAATTTTTCAATGAAAATCCTTCATAGGTACTGAATTTCATTCGAATAACTTCAAAAACGGCAAAGTTTCATACTAACTTTGCACCCCCTTTTTACCCCCTTAGGGGGTGAATTTTCAAAAATCCTTTCTTAGTGGACGCCCGCAGCTTCGCTCGCGTAGAATTAGACCCATTAACGACGTCTGCCCGCGTTCAGGTTTGCCAAGGGCAGTTTCATACTAACTTTGCACCCCTGTTTTACCCCCTTAGGGGATGAATTTTCAAAAATCCTTTCTTAGTGCTCCCCTACGTTATAAAAGGAACCCCTGCGCAAAATTTCAAGTTTCTAGCCCTTATAGTTTAGGCCCTGCGTTGATATGTCAGTCAGTCAGTCAGTCAGTCAGTCAGTCAGTCAGTCAGTCAGTCAGTCAGTCAGTCAGTCAGTCAGTCACCTTCTCCTTTTATATATATAGATATGTGGAATAGATTAATTACATCCGAGATTATAAAAGTACCTACTATCCTATGTGTGTGACTCTTAAACACATTTACTATCCCTTCTATGTACCTATACATATTATATAAAAGCTGTAAAAGTTGTGGTGGTGATGATGGTAGCAAAGGTGCAAAAAGTTTCTGTAGGAGTTACTGTAGAGTGAGAGAATGATTTACTATGATAATGAGTGAGTTACTATGATGGTAGAAAGAATGATAAACATTTGTATTAATTCCCAGAAGTACATTACTCTTTCGTCTACTCGCTGAAGTAGCCCTGTGCGTGCCCCTGCAGGACCAAGTCGGATAATGGGAGTATTTTTTACATAGATGAAGACCTAATGAATAAGTAAGTGGATGTTACTTGTTACTTTACCTCCATCTAAGGACTCCAGTAGCGTCCATAGCCCAATGGCTCGCGTCGATTCAGTGATCGACGACGGATGCGGTCGGTTTGTGAATGGGTGACCGCTAGTGGCAAAATTTCATGAGGGCTACCGTGCTTCGGAGGGCCTGCTAAGCCGTCAGACAACAATTGTTTAGCCTTGTTGAAGACCTTCGGGTGGCTTGAGAACATTCGATACTGGATTGGCCACTAACTCCTCCACCAATCTGCATTAAAGCAGCGTGGTGGAGTATGCTCTACCTCCCGTAGTAACTTCAGTGTATTCGCTAGTGTGCCACGGGCCCTGACACCTTTTTTACATACTAAGTAGGTACCTCCTTACCACCCTTCGATTAGGTGGGCTGATGATTAGAAGAAGACTTTGGGAAGCCGTGGGATTCAAAGAGTATAGTCTGGGTGTAGTTGCTAATGGAAGTATATACTGTCTGATACCAGCGACTGACTGATGGATGGATTGCTACCAAAAAGAGTGAACAGATTAGCTGCAAGCTACATAGTACGAATGGCAAAATCTATTTTTAACGCGGGCAAAGTCGCTAGTCAGCTATGTACGTATTATTTATAATTATACCGTTAAAAAATATTTTTTTTAAAAAAGCTTTTTAAAACTCGTGATCAAAGTTCATTACAAGACTTTACCACAAGTGCAAACACGACTATGATAGGATATTCCATCATGAAGTTCCAGTTGATATCTTCCGGCTCCATCATCAGATCAGTTTGACAGTACCATATTATTGCATTGTCATCGGAACCTAATATGTGTGCCAAATGTCAGCTCGATAGCTTCAGTGGAAGTGAGTGAAATATTGATTGCAAGATTCCAGGACATACATACATGAATGAATGAATACATACGAGTGAAGTTAAGTAAAAGCTTTTAATAAATATGGAATAGTGTGTTTATTGATTTGTTGCTTACGTTACGTTACACGTTATGACACTTATGCCAGGTTAAGGCAGACTTTTGCTGCTGATCTTTAGAATAAGAAGTACCTACGAGGTCTACCAACTTAAAGCTTCTGGTACCCTAGTTGTATGTCGGCGGTTAATAGACTTAAGGATAATGTAGCCATTCGACCACGATTTTGCTATAACTCTTAAGTGCTTTATTCTAGCTTAGGAACTAATCGGAAACAATTTCTATTAAACCTTAACTGTGTATCACATAAATAAAGTTATTGAGTAGAGAAACCTCCCGTTAAAACATCGACACTTGGATAATTTTCCCCTACAATCGTATCAAGTGATTACCTCCACATAATCACTACGTGGGTGGGAGACCCCAGGTCAAACGCATGCATAGATAAAAAACCTGATTGAGTAACGTCACGAGTGAATGACATTCCTGTTAAGGTGGAACAAGTAGACAAGCCACGAAGCAGGGCTTAATCGTGGCTTGTCTATTGATAGATGGTAGACACTTCTCTGACAGCATTAAAATCAGCGAACAACTGCAGTCAGGCAAGGCAAGCTAAGGCAAGGCATACTTTTTAGTGAGCTTAGGGGCGTTATAAACTACGCTTACCTACTCCTAAGTTCCTAACTAGTTAGTGTCAATAGCACTTACTATTAGTAAACGTGTTTTCATGTTTGACTAGTCGTTTAATATTGGCGATTATTAATTAAGTTATTATACAATCACATAGTTTTATAGAATTATTTCTTGCTATCTTATTTATTATACAAACCAATAATAATAATTTTGGAAGGAGTTATAAATTGATCGAGTAACAAGAGAGAATTGACTTAAAATAATGAACATAATTTAAAGTATTTTAAAATTCATGGCGTACGAACTACTGTAATATTGATAACTCGTCACATTTTAACTTACATTTTCTTAACCAAACATATCATTTCGAGACATATTTTGCACTCTCAAAATGATTGTCTTTTTATTTGTGCATATATTTGATGCTAAGTGCAAACTCGTTTTATTATTGCGGCCGAATGCAGGGACCGTGACATAGTTATTAAGAGAACAATAATATAAACAATCAGGTATCAATATCATGGTATGTTTTTAAAACGCGATCGCAACATTTACATAACAATAAAAATTTTATTCTTCGGCACACACGCTCCAAATCCAAAGTTGAGAAAAAAGATTATTATTTAATCCTAAGTGAAGTCCCGTCTTCATTTTATCAAGTTTCAAGTACCGATATATTGTTATAACGGCCGTGTCAGGCACTAAAGAGTGCAGTCTCGATACCCATGAGGATGTACTCGCTTGTTAACGATGCTACAACCAAATAAATTTGTAACCAAATTAGTCCCAAGCGATAAAATTTATTCGAAATCCACTGAGAAAAGTAAAAATAACACATTCTCTGTCGGATTAAAGGCGAGATACGAGCGAGATACCAGCGCCCAACGCCTCTTCCGCCCGTTTTTAACACTTCCAATTAATAAAATTGATTTTGTTTTTTAATTAAGCCCGTAACGAAGAGCCAAGGCTTGTTTAGGACTGAGATCAGGTATACCTCTTAACAGAAGATTTATTTTATTGCTCGAAGCACAGCATTCGGACCTTCGGGTCGCGTGCATGGCGACAAAAACACCGCGCCACGGTTTAATAGCGCCATCGTTGTACCAACTCGCGCTTGTAAAAATAAATAACGCAAATTGTTAACGAATTAAAGTCTTGTATGTCAGGTCATCTTGTATGCTTAGTGGTATACCCTGTAAGCGACTTTTTATCAATGAATTTAGTCACACTAACACATACATAAAACTTTTTAAAATAGCAAACGAGCATGCGACACCATCAGTTCGCTGTCGCCCGTGGTAAGTGAGTCGGCGAAAGCAGTCAAGGATTAATTGCTCCCAGCATCCATTCATCCACCAGATGATACCACCAGCATTAAACTAGGCATGTAATTATCTAATGCTAAAATCCTCGTACCTGCCTAATTTATTTTAAAACACTGTTATGTGAGCCGAATAGACTTCCACGCTCCCAATTTACATTTCATAAAAAAATAAAAAACGTACCTACCAACGGGAACATCCTTTTCAATTTCAATAAAAACGTTTCGTTTATTTCTCTCACATACGAGCACAAAAAATAGTAAACCGAAAAGCCCACTTTGCATTTAACTCCGGCAATTCCTGACAAAAACCTTCCATTCATATCAGTGCTAATTATTGTGCCGACATGTACCGAGGCACGCATGAATGCATATTTACTGGTTAAATATACGAACGAATCTTTGCGGCATTCACCTACACATTTGCATATGAATGTGTAATTAAACTACGTTGGAAATGCAAGAACAAACCAACCCCAATATTGGACCTTATCACCGAAGCTCTACGTATTGCATTTTTTCATATTCAATCACCAGTATGCAGTGTTGTAAGTAGCTAAACATGTTAAATGAACGAACATGTGTCATAGAATGTTAAGCGTCAGTAGCCGAATTAAACATTATTTATCTATACTATAATAAATCTGAAGAGCAACTTTTTCTGTACATTGATTTTTTTTTCAAAATTTCAATTCAGGGGCATTATAATAACGCTTTAGAACTCAGAAATGTAATTTTTGAAAATATTGTCTGTCTGTCTGTCTGTCCGGGCATCACAAGAAAACCCGTGGATGGATTAGGATGTAACTTTGTAAAGTTATTACTCATAGTCCTGGTTAACATATAGGCTATTTTTATCCTCAGAAAATAAAGAGGTTCTCATGGGATATAGATTGAAAGTTTGTATGGATTTTTTTTTAAATCTCAACCATTTCATTTCAAATTTGCAACGAACATTCCTTACAAAAATTAAAAGAATAAATGTTTACCAGATTTTTTGTATAATGTAAATAAAAGAAAAAAAACACGAAATTATGTAAATATTTTCAATTTTACAAAACGCGCGTTTGGAATAATCGTTTGTATTTTCCTATCGTATTTGATTATAATTAGAAGAAGATATTATTTTCTCCAAAACAAATTCAGCATTTACTCATTTTCGCCCTAGAAATGGTAAAAAAAAAGGAGTTATGACTTCAATAAGGTTTGCACGGATTCTATATAGTCCTCACGTGAAAATAAAAACCTATCAACTGATTGATAAAAAAATTAGTAAGTTTAATTAATTAGTTATTTAGTCTAATAAAATAAATTTGCCAATCTCATATCTATATAAATGGAGAAGCTAACTGACTGACTGACTGACATATCAACGTAGGGCCTAAACTATAAGGGTTAGAAACTTGAAATTTTGCACAGGGCTTCCTTTTATAAGGTCGGGGAGCACTAAGAAAGGATTTTTGAAAATTCACACCCTAAGAGGGTAAAACGTGGGTGCAATGTTAGTATAAAACTTCGCCGTTTTTGAAGTTAGTGAATGTCTAATTCCACGCGAGCGAAGCTGCGGGCGTCCACTAGTTACTAATATGTGTACGTTTAAATAGGAAGATTTATTTTATAGCTATTATGACGTAGCAGTTGAAATTTACATAGCAAACAGCCTGCCACCTAAAGCTGTCTGTTTGATGATTCAAATTAGTGAGGAGAATCTAAGATTGCTACGATTCGAGTCAAGGATTAATTTTTAAGGTAAAGTTTTCTGTATGTGTCATATTGATCATCGATTAACTTGGTATGAGACATCAAATAGTATTCAGATAGACGGATAATTTCGAACTTTGTTTGTGAAGTCCAGTTGGATTTTGTGCATACCTACTAGTAGGATAAAGCAGTATTGTCTGACTCCTCAGTAAAATAATGCTTTGGGGTGTAAAAGGCGGATACTTACAGAAAAGAACTCAATATTTTCTTCATAGATCCGCTACAAACAATTATCAGCCATAGGTAGGTAGGTAGTGCTATAGAAACATAGGCCTCAGCAACTTCGTTAGTTGGGATATAGAATTTGCGTTTAATCATTTCTTAAATTGTCATTATTTAATCATTAACATGCTAAATAACAATAATACAAAGAAAATGATATATTGAGAAGAGGAGAAAACGAATGATGTAACTTTCATAACTTTACTGGTAAGTTTTAAAACCCGTCCAATGCAATAAATCTTATGATAATCGTTTGCTGTTACAAAATTAATTAATATCATGGATATTATTTTATTATTGTTAAAATATGATAAACTCTTAAAAAAGGTGAGGCAATGGTGGATTTATTCAAAGCACTCCCATCTACAGTAATGTAACGGAGTGCCCTTCAATTTCAATATGGCATGCGAAAATACGGTCAAAGCGAGTCTGCACTTAAACAACAAAGCTATAGAGGTCCTCAGCGGAACAATTAGTCGAATCAGAGTAATTACAGTGTACATTGAAAACGATACCATCATTGAGTTTGTTTTTTAACTCTTTTCATCAAAGCAGAGAAACAAAAGCGCCCTTTTGGCACGTGGCCCGCCATATGCTACGCTACTAACGCTACGATAGGGTTGCCTCGATGCGTCGAATAGTTTTATGATCAAAAGTGGTTCGTTTGTTACGTGGAATAGGTTTATGATCACATTTTGAGCTGTTTATTTTTAATACCACATTCGTTTTATTTTGGAACGATGATGATAATTCTGTAGCATACTCAGTGAAGTTCTCCTTTCGTTTTGATTGATAGATTAACGAATATATTCATTCTTTGTAATCAAAAATATTGAATACTTAGTTTAGATTAAGTGAAATAGTACAAAACTTAATTATCAACACGTAAACTCTAAATATTTTAAAATGGCGTATATTTGACCACTGAGCGATCAATAGTTTAAGTTACTTATGGTTGTTATTCAGCAATTAAAATTCTAGTTTTCTTGAAATTAAATTTATTTCGATCTAGTAGTCTCTCTATAAATTACAAGTATTTAGCCCTGAGTACTGAGGTACATTAATTTGTAGGAAAATTGATGAAAACAAAATCCAAACATTTACTACTTTTGCTACCGAGTAGAAAGGGGGATAATATTTTGGACAAAATCAACATGTGACGAACGACAATGGGCTATAGGTTTAAATCCAGTAATTATCACTGGAGAATAATTATATCGGCGTAATCTGCGAGGGTCGGGACAGATGCGACGGCGCGCACCGGGCCACTCCGCGGCCACTGTAACGTTAATAATTATTGGACTTTTAGGGTTCCGTAGTAGTAAAACATAAGCCCGTGACTAGTTGTAAATCCATACGGAACGTTTGCAATTATTAATAATCACATTTTCCTCCGTTTGGGGTCGAAACACGTTTTGGTTGTGGTAGGACTAAGTATAAGTTGGGTATATTTTTATGTTGCATGTGTACATTTTCCTGTGTGGGAGGATATACATATATGCACACGAGTATACACCATTATACGCCTTGTTCGCTGGTTGTTGCAAGTAAATTAAACTAACGAACAATGTAATGCCTGATACAATTAACTAGACTAGACGACAATAGCCTATCAACAATAACATGTCCCTGACTTTACTTATCCATGATGGCCACGGATAGCAATATGTCCAGTCCAGGAAATAGAAGGATTTAAATCTTATAATTAAATCACGCCAATAAACACAATAGGGCATGAATTCAAAATATTATCTTCCTGCGGAACTTATAGTGCGGGGCGAAAGTAACACTTAACCATATTTTTTCTCTTTTCACTATCAAAGCCCCTATTCAGTGCTTTGTAATTAGCCACAGGCGCTGACGTCGATTCTCTCTGAATAATTATTGCACGGGTTGGACCCGCGTAGGCTTGGAGAGCCCTTCAATGTTTCCACCTTTGAGCTTTATTCGGATTAAGGGTTTACTATTATTATTTTACTTGTTGCATTACTTACGTAATATAGTAACAAAGACAGATACAACGGGTATTTCTATTTTTGAATCTGTATATTTTTCTCGTACCAACACTACCATACAAGAAGTGTTGAAGAAGTTTAGTTTATTGTTTTAAAATCGTGAAGCGTTCATTGCAGTTTAATTTTGTTACTGTTTAATCTTAGATCTATAATTTTGTTACAATTTTGCTCAAAACTGACGAGCAAATACTGCTATCATACAATTTTAAGACGAAGACACTGCTTTTTACAACAAAGCGAACCCAAAGTATGAAGCAGATAGGATTCAATTAAAAATAAACAATCACAAGTACAGTACAATACAATACAGACAGATATCTGTAATAATATTGTATTTATAGTTGAAGATACCGGCTCTCTCACGCGTTAAAAAAAGGCGTTTAAAAAAAGGCGGGCACGCACTGAAATTTTATTTTTTATCGATGAATATACCTATAATCCAAATTCAGACAAAAAGTATTTAAAAACTAAATAATAACTTTCTTGAAAAAAAAAATTTTGTAAAGTGAATTAGGCTTAGGTTAGGCTTATAAATAATGTTAGTAAGTACCTACCTACAATAATCTTAAAACTGAACGCTTCGATTTGTAATGGACCTCTTAAACAATTTCTTTATTTTAAATTGTTTTAAATTAAAGTAATTTAAAATAAAATAAAATAAGTTAATTTAAAAAAATGAAAACTTCATAATAATTGTCTATGCACATAATATATGTTATTGTACAATATGTTATCATTACACCCTAATGGTTCAAGATCCCAGTGCCGCCAGACGTTACTTATTTTCTCACAAACAATTTATATGCGATAAGCTAGTGTTAGTACATACTTTGAGCGTGTGCATACTCGCTAGCTTGGGTAGACGGCCAATTCATTGGTATCAGATGCTGAAAATCGAAAATTTCAGTACCAACTTTTCTTATTTTCTCATGGCTGATTTTCACATATGTTTTAGTTAGTTATGTTACAAATTAATAATAACTATTGCCAGACACCTTCCGTCGGCCCTTTCCCTTGCCAGACGCCTTAAAGATCCAGAAAAAATGATGTAAGTTTACTTATTTTCTCAAGCTTGATTTTTATGCACGACACTTGGGGAACTATTTCAACACTGTTAGTCAGCAGCCAGACCAATCGGATGGGCCAAACGTCCAGCCAGACACATATAAAGTGCCGCTAGGTATAGAGCGTGAGGTCATTATTTGTACGATTGAGAGTGACAAATTAAACTCTCAGTACTGATTTTAACATATGTTTTAGTTAGTTATGTTACAAATTAAAAATAACTATTGCCAGACACCTTCCGTCGGCCCTTACCCTTGCCAGACGCCTTAAAGATCCAGAAAAAATGATGTAAGTTTACTTATTTTCTCAAGCTTGATTTTTATGCACGACACTTGGGGAACTATTTCAACACTGTTAGTCAGCAGCCAGACCAATCGGATGGGCCAAACGTCCAGCCAGACACATATAAAGTGCCGCTAGGTATAGAGCGTGAGGTCAGTATTTGTACGATTGAGAGTGACAAATTAAAGTCTCAGTACTGATTTTAACATATGTTTTAGTTGGTTATGTTACAAATTAATAATAACTATTGCCAGACACCTTCCGTCGGCCCTTACCCTTGCCAGACGCCTTAAAGATCCAGAAAAAATGATGTAAGTTTACTTATTTTCTCAAGCTTGATTTTTATGCACGACACTTAGAGGACTATTTCAACACTGTTAGTCAGCAGCCAGACCAATTTGATGGGCCAAACGTTAAAACCAGTACTGAGACTTTAATTTGTCACTCTCAATCATACAAATAATGACCTCACGCTCTATACCTAGCGGCACTTTATATGTGTCTGGCTGGACGTTTGGCCCATCCGATTGGTCTGGCTGCTGACTAACAGTGTTGAAATAGTTCCCCAAGTGTCGTGCATAAAAATCAAGCTTGAGAAAATAAGTAAACTTACATCATTTTTTCTGGATCTTTAAGGCGTCTGGCAAGGGTAAGGGCCGACGGAAGGTATCTGGCAATAGTTATTATTGATTTGTAACATAACTAACTAAAACATATGTTAAAATCAGTACTGAGACTTTAATTTGTCACTCTCAATCGTACAAATAATGACCTCACGCTCTATACCTAGCGGCACTTTATATGTGTCTGGCTGGACGTTTGGCCCATCCGATTGGTCTGGCTGCTGACTAACAGTGTTGAAATAGTTCCCCAAGTGTCGTGCATAAAAATCAAGCTTGAGAAAATAAGTAAACTTACATCATTTTTTCTGGATCTTTAAGGCGTCTGGCAAGGGAAAGGGCCGACGGAAGGTGTCTGGCAATAGTTATTATTAATTTGTAACATAACTAACTAAAACATATGTGAAAATCAGCCATGAGAAAATAAGAAAAGTTGGTACTGAAATTTTCGATTTTCAGCATCTGATACCAATGAATTGGCCGTCTACCCAAGCTAGCGAGTATGCACACGCTCAAAGTATGTACTAACACTAGCTTTTCGCATATAAATTGTTTGTGAGAAAATAAGTAACGTCTGGCGGCACTGGGATCTTGCTCTATAAACAATGCACAGGAATCATCTTTATCTTTAACAGGTTAAATTAATGCGCATGACATCCTTTAACGTTAATCGTTAGTCGTATTCGCCAACTGCTTACAACTTCATACAGCATCCCGAATGCCAATTAACCCTTTGCAAATTGTTCAGACGCGTATTTAAATATTTTCACCCCCGGCAAAGGAGCATAATCCACGTTGTTCAACATTCATATTTATTACATCGGGCGTGTAACCGGCCGTAATAGAATTTTAGAGGGTTCGTCTCACTTGGTTCTGTTTGTTCATTTCTATCTACAAGGCATTAGTTCAAAGTTCTAGTTAAATGCGAGAAAAAAACTGTTTTTTTCCTTAGTTATCACGTCGTTAAATATGATCTTTTATGGAATATAATGGGTAAGAATAGGTATCTACTTATTCCGTTGGATTTTGCTCCAGACTTACTAACCAATTTAACATAGTACCAACTGGCGACTTAAACGATATAATTTTCTCCGAAATTTAAAAATTAAAAAAAAACATCGGCTAAACAATATCGGGTGACAACGAACGGTAAACTTCCTATGGCTCAGTTCTGTTTTGATTACTGTGAGTAGTAGGGATTCGCCGGTTCTGACTCAGGGCGGTCCGGCTCTAGCTCAGAGGGTATAAATTGCTAACTTCGGGACCGACCCCGGCTAAAAAAAAAAAAAAAAAAGTTTGGTGTCGAATTGTATGTTTTCGGCCATGCCCGATCGAATGCGCTCATCCATTCTTTGCTAACTTGCGTATTAACAAAGATAGCTTTTCCATTACTTAAGCTCTACTTCGTTATCTAATCACCCATTGTTCATGTCATTAGGGGTTGCTCACTCGTAGCTCGCGCAAAAAATAATCTCTAACCTCTAACAATAGCTTATCGATTTGCTAATGAGGCGATGATAAGTAACTGGTGTGGGTATACTTTTATGAAATCAAAGAATTGTTGTTGATAATATATTTTTATTTCGTATTAAAACTTGTATTAAATAATTGAATTAATCTCATATCATTACAAATAGTGTTGTCATCAAACAATTTCAGAAAATGATTCATTGATTTCCCATGAAATTTAAAATATAGGTACATGATGCAATACTCTCCGCAAACAGGAGTGAAATCATTTTGGATTCGATATACGTTATAATTCCACATCCTAGAATTTCGTTGTAAGTAACACTTATGATATTTTTGAGGTGGCCGGCCATATGAATCAAAGTACTGACCAAAACCATTCTCATCTATGTGCATGGCAACCCAGTGTGATCCGGGTTTGTTGTCTGTATCTAAGTTACTTATGACATACATTGGAGTAGGAACAAATATTGGTAGTCGATTAGCTGCATAGACATTACATTCAATGCTTGGATCAATTTTACTTAAGTAATGTTGTATTTGTACGGTATCCATAGTTTACGTTGATAAGATATCTCTTCAGTTCCACGGACTCATTAAGAATGTGGACATTGTTATTGATACAGCATTTTTAAATGTGTGTCTGCAACCTATTACTGAGTCACTGCAGGCTCTGGTCTCCTCTCAGAATGAAAAGAATTCAAGCCATAATCCACCACCCTGGTCAATAACGGGTTGGTGGACTTCACATATCTTTGAGAACATTAAAGAACTCTCAGGCATGCAGGTTTCCTCACGATGTATTCCTTACTGTTAGAGCGTGATATTGAAATGTTTCAAACGCACATAACTTATAAAAGTCACTGGCTGCGTGCTGGGATTTGGACCCGGGCCTTCCAAGTAAGAGGCCGAATTCTTAGCCACTAGGCTATCACCGCTCCTTTTTAATGTACGAGGGTTGAATATGGTATATGGAGGAAAGAAAATAAAGAAATACTTTGAATATTTGTATTTATAACATTTAAACATTAATCTTAGCTACTAAAATCTACTGAAATATTACGATGCTTATCGATTTCTATGACATTATCAAATTCTGCATAAACAATACAGTTAATAGTTTGAGTGAGAGCAGATTCAAAACGAACTTCTAGTCTTACACTACCATGTTTAATAAGATTCCAATGACTCAATGAGTTCGCCGATAAGTCAGGAGTTAAATCAAATGCAAGCAAACAATAACCATTAGCATACTGCTCTCTAGAGATTGCGTTACCTTCATTAAGAAAATGTATGCCTGTTCCTGAGAACAATGTATGGTATACAGAAGTGAAGACATTACTATCAAACGATGGCTGTAATGCTTTCGAAGGTATTTGATTTCCATCGATATATAAACAAAATGTATTAATATCATAATTTTCAAAGTTGAATGGATTCTTATTGAGAGTTCCGTTGAATGCTGCATTGTTCACAAATCCAACTATACACCTTTTAGGTACTTGCCCCAGGAATATATTATCTAGAGTTTTTCCTTGTACACCTGATGGTATTGTCAAAACTTTAACCTCGGCTCGAGTAATGGGATATTTAGCTGTGGTAGATGCTAAAACTTTTTGGTGTGCAAGTAACACACTGGGGTTGATGCGTGCTCTACGAACAATCAACGTCGCATCTGTAATACATACTTTAAACTTTGAATCTACTGACCCACTCATTAAATTGAAATTTTCTCTTGACCGAACTAACTTAACACACATGTCAACACCATTAATTAAAAATTTATCTTGATTAAATAAATCACCATGTAGATGTCCAATCATTTCTATTTCTTTACTCTCTTTTGCCAGTGACTCCCTTTTAACAAAGCCATTATTTTTCTCATCAGTTTCGTTCATTTTTCCTGCAGTATCTTCATACCAAAGACCACAAGTTAGATGTGATTGTTTGGCTGCTGGTCCATAGTTCAATAGGTTTTCAATGTAGGCACGATATGCGTATGTGTTATTTGGCGGAGAAACAAGTTTTTGGTTTAAATAAACATCAAGTTGACTGAATATTGAATGTAGCCAATTGTTTACAGGAGCCACGGTGGTAGCAGCTGTTAATTTTGAGTGATCTTGATTCATTATTTTTGCTTTTATATGTATCAAAGTATGAGATAAATCAACATAGTCTTCTCCGGCTCCAGGAATTTGAAATTCTAAAGGCCCATCATCGGCTAAAGATGAAATAGGTTTGTAATGAATCCATACTCCACTTTCAATGCTTGTCTGAGTTGAAGGTAATGCAAATAAGTCTAACTCTGACTTAATGGATAATCTGATGTATCGAATCGTTCCGATAAATCAGTTTTGATGTCGTTATAAAAGTTATCTGTAAAGATTTCATAAACTAAACTATCTGTATCTGTATAAAGTAATGTAATCTTTCTAGGAAACTTTCTCAACATGTAGTTATAATGAAAATCATACATAAGAGTTTTGGAAATATCTAAAATACAAAAACCTAAGTAGATGGGCTTATTATGGAGTGCTTTTGTTCTTTTAAGCTGAATTGCAACTAGATTTTCGGAAAATATTGATAAATTATGGAATTCTGGTTTCGCAATCCAGTCTTGTGCACCGAGTCTTTTACCTCGATTTTCCCAGTGGGTCAGTAATTTAACATTAACACGTTTTTCAACATTCTCCATTGTTTTTCCAAACACCGAATTATTCATTAACTTATAAAAGTCTTTTTCAAAATCCGATTTAGCCTGCATTCGTAAATTTGTATTTAAATCTATATATTGTCTCAACCACGGACTCTGTTTAAACTTTAATATTCTATGAATCTTTTTTAGTTTCAAACCCAGTTTAATACATTGCTGTAAATTTTGATAATGAATAATATACTTAGTTTTATTGAACAAATTTGGAACGAGTTTCTCCTCTTTAGAAGTTCCTAGACATATTTTTTCAGGACATAATGGAAAATCAGAATGCAGGTCATGCAGTTCTGTTGGATACTCTAAGTCCACTTCTAAAATAAAACCATATTCCATATTATTTGACACATTGTAATCTGTTTCTATGCTAACCCATTCAAAACCTCCTGAAGGTAAATATTGAGACATTGCCCATCCATATAAATTGTTAGCGTCGAAGTATGTTAGATATGAACTAGGTGTATTTTTATCATAATCATCCATGAATTGATTATTGGCCCTTGCATATCGTTTACTACATTGAGATACCCCTCCCCGGATACCCTTAGTAATAAATGCTATTTGTTCCATATTTGTTAGCAATTCTAGTTCAATTTTAGTTATTTTTAACATTGCATCCCAGCTTAACCCAGGAGCTGTATAGTAATGAGCTGGGTCTAAATCATATGTTTGTAAACACAATATTCTAAAGTTCTCAAATATATCTGCTAGTAGTAGAACATCAGTTTTAAGGTACAAGTCGGAATAATCAGACATATTTTTACAGCGAAAGTGTTGCCAAACATTTTTAGCATGACTGTAATCGTTATCTGAAATATGCGAATCAGACAATGAACTATAAAATTTATCTTTCTCAGGAAGTGATGTTAGTTTCAAGCTATCAAAGGATGTCATAAACTCGTAAGGATAAATACCCTTCTTTCTCAAAATATTGAAATCTTCTCTAATAGGGAAGTTTAGTTTCAAAGAAAGAAATTGCTCATCAACTAAATTGTTAGCCAATTGACTGAGACTGCATGGTAAAAATCTAAAGGAATCTATAAACCTTAGTTTAACAAGTTGTTTATTATTTATGTTTAATGTTTTTGTGAACGAAATATATTTTTCTTTTGTTTGAGGGATGATATCTACGTCTCCATCCACAAAATTAAGTGCGTGAACAATAAAATGGGAATCGTAATGACTGAGGTTATGTAAAATGACTGGAATGTGATTTGGTATACGAAACTTGTTGTTACATACTCCATGTACAACACCTCGAAAATTACCAGTTTGCGAATGATAATTTAATTCAGTGCTACCATTCAGATCACTTTCACATATAAAACAAGTCTTTGATTTTAAAATGCGAACTTTATCATCCAATGTTAATGGTTTATGAGGTATCTCAATACTATTTTTGGACCAAATAAATTTCAAATCTTCATACAAACGAGTCATAAATACTTGTGCACTACTTGGACCACTATATGTTTCGTATTTTGAAAGTTTATCGTTATATGAACATTTAATGTAATAACCAAAACTATATACTTCATGTTTTTGTATATTACTTGTGTAAGATTTTGATGGATCATTGAAACATGATTTTATCGGCTTTAGAAAAGCTTCAAAATCTGCATACACAACGAAAGGTATTTTTAGTTTTTTATTGAATTTATCAAATTTTAATCTATCATTAGAAACTGTTTGACCGAACCAGTCTGTTGATAATGTTTGAGAATTTGGAAGTTCTGTTTTAATATGAAAGCAGTCATGTTGTTGGTGTTCTGTTAACTTTATTTGACTAGTAAAATGTAATAAGCATCCATCACAAATATAAATAGCATGTTCATGATTTGAAATTTGTTTGCTAACTAAACGCGACATATTCTTTATGAAACAGTAATGATTATTTGTTCCGCTTGAAACTAATAGCAAATTTACATGAATACTTCTACGACATTTTGTAAAATATAAAGGACCTATCAAATTATGATTTTTTTTTAAATTATCAAATTCTAGACCATAAACATTAATACTAATATCATTTAACTTTTCTACTTTAGACATGTCCGATAATTTAACTGGGAAAGAAACTCCATTAAATTTCAATTTATTGGAATGCGTACTATAAGATGAAACGCGATCAATATTTTTATTTACTGGATATAAAGCAGAAAGCAAGGCCCATTTTAAACATAAATTATCTGAATTTTTAACATTAATGACCGCCCTTTTCATAACTATGTCTCTAGGTAACTCAATATATGAAGAACCTCGTAAAGGATTAAATTTGTTAACATTCATGTCTAACGACTTAATAAAATTTAAACTCCAACCACTATCTTTTTTCTCAAATGTGCTAATTTTATTTATAAAAGTATCACGTAAAGATGAAAAAAATATATTTAAATCATCGCCTTGAAATATAATATAGTTACATGTTTGGAAATCAAAAGAGTTTGAAATATTTTTTGCTTGTTGTATAAAATCTGCATGTAATACGAAATTCACTTTAAAAACTGTATATTTCTCTATTGAATCATTAATTAAAATAAATAGTTCGTCTTGGATTGAATTTAAAAATAACTCAGGAGTTTCAAAAGTTGTCTCAATACTTTTGCTTTTAATTTTATACGATATTATTCGCTGCCCAAAAGCGGATTCGATAACACAAACGTTTTTCAAAGATTCATGTAATTTGGAAACAATATCTTTATGATCGTTACTTTTTAAGTGATTTGTGAAATACTCCTTTTTTACTAAGACTTGACAAAAATTACATTTAACTTTACCAAGTTCGGTACTGCTGGACGTTGACGTTGATGGCTCTGTTCTTATTATCTTGATATTTTTCGGGTTATTATCAATATCAACGGTTCTCTTAAGTGATCCTCCTGTTTGCTGACTGTAATTAAAAAAATTTGTTACAATAAGGAACATAATATAAGATAATTGATGAAATGATTCCTACACAAAAAAAAAAAAAGATTTAACTTACGTAATATTTGTCTCAGTGCTGTCGAATATTCTTGAAAGTTCCTCATTATAGCCATCATCAAGCAACATCTTAATTTCTACTTCATCACAAATCTTACATAACTCTTCGTCAATGTTGATATCATATAAATATTCTTCCATCTTTGTTCGTAATATTTTTTTATTGATCTTTACTTGACCAAGTTTGGTACGTTTCTGTTAGACTGATAAATGCTGTTGAACCTTTTTATATATACACAACTCATTAGTCATAGGCTAAGTGTCATTAGAAACAATCATATTTAATCATAGTGACTAGGAATAGAAATAATGGGTGAAAACAAAATAAAAGATAATCAATCGTAAGTACCGTAATTAGTTAATGCAGGGTCAATTTTTAGTATCAAAATGAAATTGTTTTGTAGTTTCCATATCTACGATCTCTTTAGTTACGGCACATATTAATTTCTTCGTATTAATATAATTTATATGACAGTCGTTTACATAATATTTTAAACGATACTGAGCATGTTTCCACTGTTCCTGAGGAGATATTTTTGATATCGTATTCATGTCATAAATATCTATTTTAATTAGATGAGTCTTTTTTGCTCCGTCATCTGCATTGGTTGAAATACATGAATTCCCTTTTTTTTGACAATTTCGAGATACTGTCGAGCATAATTTTTTTCTCTTTATTTTAGATGGCTCGAAAAAATTATCTAAACAATCAGTCGCTCTGCTCCTTTTAAGATTTTGCGGAGTTACGAATGGTATAATTAAATCTTGACTCTCCTCTTCATTTGATAGATCGTGATAGTAGTTTTTGAAAGTGTTTTGTTCGTGAATGTCAATAGAGTTCTGTAAGAACAAAAAAAAAATGAACTTTTTAAAAGAATTTATAACAAAATATAATAGTCAAGTCCACAAAATAAGATGGAACAGTAATAAGTAACAGCATAATTAAAAAAAAACTTACCTCCATAGTAACGTAGGACACTTCACAAACTTAAACACAAGTAACTGCGAGTATTTCTAAGCATGACCGAGCTTATATAGTCGTAAGCCTTGAGAACTTATCGAGCTCGTAAGCATTCCTGACCAGATAAAGGTAAAATACCGGAAACATGATAACATTATTCATCTAGTAACGCAATCTCTAGAGAGCAGTATGCTAATGGTTATTGTTTGCTTCCATTTGATTTAACTCCTGACTTATCGGCGAACTCATTGAGTCATTGGAATCTTATTAAACATGGTAGTGTAAGACTAGAAGTTCGTTTTGAATCTGCTCTCACTCAAACTATTAACTGTATTGTTTATGCAGAATTTGATAATGTCATAGAAATCGATAAGCATCGTAATATTTCAGTAGATTTTAGTAGCTAAGATTAATGTTTAAATGTTATAATAAATACAAATATTCAAAGTATTTCTTTATTTTCTTTCCTCCATATACCATATTCAACCCTCGTACATTAAAAAGGAGCGGTGATAGCCTAGTGGCTAAGAATTCGGCCTCTTACTTGGAAGGCCCGGGTCCAAATCCCAGCACGCAGCCAGTGACTTTTATAAGTTATGTGCGTTTGAAACATTTCAATATCACGCTCTAACGGTAAGGAATACATCGTGAGGAAACCTGCATGCCTGAGAGTTCTTTAATGTTCTCAAAGATATGTGAAGTCCACCAACCCGTTATTGACCAGGGTGGTGGATTATGGCTTGAATTCTTTTCATTCTGAGAGGAGACCAGAGCCTGCAGTGACTCAGTAATAGGTTGCAGACACACATTTAAAAATGCTGTATCAATAACAATGTCCACATTCTTAATGAGTCCGTGGAACTGAAGAGATATCTTATCAACGTAAACTATGGATACCGTACAAATACAACATTACTTAAGTAAAATTGATCCAAGCATTGAATGTAATGTCTATGCAGCTAATCGACTACCAATATTTGTTCCTACTCCAATGTATGTCATAAGTAACTTAGATACAGACAACAAACCCGGATCACACTGGGTTGCCATGCACATAGATGAGAATGGTTTTGGTCAGTACTTTGATTCATATGGCCGGCCACCTCAAAAATATCATAAGTGTTACTTACAACGAAATTCTAGGATGTGGAATTATAACGTATATCGAATCCAAAATGATTTCACTCCTGTTTGCGGAGAGTATTGCATCATGTACCTATATTTTAAATTTCATGGGAAATCAATGAATCATTTTCTGAAATTGTTTGATGACAACACTATTTGTAATGATATGAGATTAATTCAATTATTTAATACAAGTTTTAATACGAAATAAAAATATATTATCAACAACAATTCTTTGATTTCATAAAAGTATACCCACACCAGTTACTTATCATCGCCTCATTAGCAAATCGATAAGCTATTGTTAGAGGTTAGAGATTATTTTTTGCGCGAGCTACGAGTGAGCAACCCCTAATGACATGAACAATGGGTGATTAGATAACGAAGTAGAGCTTAAGTAATGGAAAAGCTATCTTTGTTAATACGCAAGTTAGCAAAGAATGGATGAGCGCATTCGATCGGGCATGGCCGAAAACATACAATTCGACACCAAACTTTTTTTTTTTTTTTTTTAGCCGGGGTCGGTCCCGAAGTTAGCAATTTATACCCTCTGAGCTAGAGCCGGACCGCCCTGAGTCAGAACCGGCGAATCCCTACTACTACTGTGGCTTGTAACTCTGTATTGTATAATTGAACAAATTACAAGTGTGACTAGTCTTACCATGTTTAAAATCAAATAATTCGAGTGACAAGTATTTTATTTACAAGTGAAAACAACGATGTTGAGTCGAATAGAAAGGGCATAGTGGAACAATCAGTATAAAGCCATTGTGCCTGGAGGGCAGATTTAACCCTTTCTCGCTAAGAGAAAAGACTGCTAATGGTCTTATTTCGCTAACGATGCCCTTGCAACAGAGGGTTACTGTATAAGAGATGGAATGATAAGTCACTCTATGAATTCCATTCATTCGTAAGGGTTAACTATCAATGTACACAGTGCTCCATTCGAAACAGTTATTGTGTACTCAATTTTTGTATGAAGCGATTCATTAACCGAGTGAGATGTTAGTAGATATTATTGAAATATGGTTGTAAAGTACATTTTACGGAATAAAATCATTATTATTAGTTGACCATGTTACTATTCAGTTGGTTTTGAGCAACATAATAAAAGCTAATTTTCATGGCATTAGTAATAACGACCAATTAATATTTTATAAATTAAGGTTAATATGTTATTTTTTTAGTAAAAATATTTTTAAAGAAATATAGTAAATTGTCAAGTAGGAAATTGTTGTAAAAAGCGACGAATAACATTGAAAAAAAAATTACAGGTCATAGATATGGGTCGTTGAGTATTTCAGCGTGCCTTGGCAACTAAATATACAAACTCTCACCTCCACCACAACTCTTTCTTTGACCCACTGGCACGGGTCTGCCTCTCAAAATGGGAGGTGTTAGGCCGTAGACCACCACATTTGCCAAGTGTACTCCACATGCCTTCGAGAGATGGAGAACTCTTTGGTATAAAGGTTTCCATATTATGTTTTCCTGCCCCGTAACAGCAAGGGACATATTATCAATTTCTTGAAACGCACAACATAAAAGTCACTGTGCATGCCGCTTGGATTTGAACCCACCTCCCTCGAGTGAGATGCGAGATCGGTAGTCACTTGGCTATCATTGCACTCTACACTTAACTCTAAAATGCATAGCCAAAAATTTGTTTCATACATTTAAACCTGTATTTTATAGCAAATTTTATGATACTAAAGTTAAGCTAACTGGTGATTTAATTTAATCTTTAAAATAATAAGTCCTAATCACAGTTCCTCGCTTGCTCAGCTGGCGGATTTGAATAATGATTTTCGGGTTTTTGTTTAAAAAAAATTAATTGCATTACATTATCGCCCCTAACCTAATAACAAACAAGCACCCTTTGTTTGGCGTCTGAAAAAATAGCTTAAGGGCTGAAGTATGATAATGATCATTTTTTTTCCTTTCGCCTGATTGCACCTAAATGGTGATCAAGACAAAAAATATTGTAGGGATTAATCTTACGGCCCAATCAGAGGCATGCAAATATGGCGGCAGATGCGCGTGCGCTACTCGTAATGATTTCCATTATATTAAAGGATCTGTTGTTTTAATCAGTTCATCGATTAGATTGTAAATTAAATGCACTGACATTTGCAGGTTTCATACATGTAACTATGAGTATATTAGGTTATTCTCTGCGAACCATAGACGTCTCACTGCTGGGCACGGGTCTCCCCCACAGTCACTGCTGCGGAGGTCTAGAGCATACTCCACCACGCTGCTCCAATGCGGATTGGTGGAGGGGTTAGTAGCCAACCTAGTGTCGAATGTTCTCAAGCCGCCCGAAGGTCTTCGACAAGGCTTAACGACTGTTTCCAGCATTGAAGACAACCGGGACTGACGGCTTTACGTGCCCTCCGAAGCACGGTAGCAATAGCAATTAGGTTATTAGGGCAGGTAATATTAATACGTATTGTTTGATTTTAGGACCCTAAAGTGTATTACAAGTATTACAATGCTGAACGATCCTTTATGTGGCATCCGGATAACGGAAATATAAATAAGCAAATATCGTGGTCATTTTCACACACGGCCAGTTGACCCCAAACTAGGCAAAGCCTTGTACTACGGATGTCAGAGACTGATATACATACATATTTAAATACATACTTATTTAGTTATTAACACACACGCCGTCACACGAATGTTTGTCTGAGTAGAATTCTAACCCACGAACCCTGGCGAAACAGACAGGGTTACTACCGACTGCGCCAACGCGCCAGTCAATATGTACTCGTATCTAACAATCTATATATATAAAAGGAGAAGGTGACTGACTGACTGACTGACTGACTGACTGACTGACTGACTGACTGACTGACTGACTGACATATCAACGTAGGGCCTAAACTATAAGGGCTAGAAACATGAAATTTATGCTAAGGGGTTCCTTTTATAACGTATGGGAGCACTAAGAAAGGATTTTTGAAAATTCACACCCTAAGCGTAAAACGGGGGTGCAAAGTTAGTATGAAACTTTGCCGTTTTTGATGTTATTCGAATGAAATTCAGCTCGTACCTATGAAGGATTTTTATTGAGTTTCGAAAATCATCTCTTAAGGACGCAAAAGGGGGGTGCAAAGTTAGTAGGTATAAAAGTTTTTCGTATATACCTACATTATTTCAATGAAATTTTGTATTTAGATTATGTTACGTCTAATTCCACGCGAGCGAAGCTGCGGGCGTCCACTATTTAGTATATATGCTAGCTATCCAACTGACGATCGTTGGACGATCAATAACTTCAATTAATCAATAACAAGTTCTCATTTAAACTTCAGTTTTGATAAACCCCGATCTGTCGAGAGTGGTCAAAATTGTTAACCAGTCGACTATCACCGCTCACTCGTATGGTAACTCAATTACTCCATTACAAGGTGTTAAAATTTTACGTGTTCAAAGCAATAAAAGCAATGGAACGTCAAGATGTTGGATAAACATATAAAAAACGTGCTGTAAGCCGTATATCAAGTACTAATTGTAAAAATTCCGTCGATACATAAATTAATGACTGGTTCGTTAGGGTCTCATCTAACTTCTCGGCGCCGCTTCGGCTAGGTTCGGACGATTTGGCCCGGTTACGACCGAGACGACTCGACTAGGAAAACCAAGTTATTTATATTAGCTCTGGTCGCTATTAAGGTGCTTGACCTGTGGGTGATATCAGCTTCTTAGTCGAAAGGATTCCTGTTCCAGTAATCCTAGTAGAATGTACCAATGAATTTTCTAAGATAAAGACATTTTAAGAAAAAATATCACCGATGTATACAACGATTAATGAAAACATCTTGACGTAAATCTTGCCATAGTACCATATAAGGTAGCAGCATATCTGTGGCTTACTGGAAACAAGTAACTCACTGATAATTACTAACTGGACTATTGTTACTGGTGGTGTACCTTATAACCTATTGACGAACCAACCTACTAATATTCTTATTGCCCCCTGTTAACTAGACTAACCATATCAGTACCTATTTGACTCTTGTCTTGTTCAAGGTCGGTCACAGTCAGTCTGAATGACTTGTAAAGAGAATGAAGTCTAAAAATAAAAAAAAGGTTTTTTAAAAATAAAAGTGAGTTACGAAGATGTAGAGAGTCCCTTAAAGACTTATTTATATCTCTGTCATCAAATTGCTTAAAATATTTCGTGACCATCAAGCTAATTATCACTAGTAAATCATGAATTCCAATGATTGGATTTGTAATTAATTTTAATAATTACTTATGTACGAGTATAACTAAGCAACACCCACGCAAAATTAATGGCGTTTCTTGGTTTGATTATTAGGTCATAAATTTACAGTTCTTATTAAGTCAATTGATTACGTTTTGTCTCTGTGAAATAATAATCGAATTTTTATTCCCTAACTCGTCTTTTGAAAATTTTACCATTCACCTTTGCCTATTTTAAAAGCTTTTATTTAACTTCACTCGTATGTATGTACGAGTATGTATGTATGTATGTCCTGGAATCTTGCAATCAATATTTCACCCACTTCCACTGAAGCTATCGAGCTGAAATTTGGCACACATATTGGGTTCCGATGACAATGCAATAATATGGTACTGTCGAACTGATCTCATGATGGAGCCGGAAGATATTAACTGGAACTTCATGATGGAATATCGTATCATAGTCGTGTTTGCACTTGTGGTAAAGTCTTGTAATGAACTTTGACCACGATTAGGTTTCAAGGTCAAGTTATAAAAGCTTTTTAAAAAAAATTTTTTTTTACAGTATAATTATTATCTTTGCATATTTGCCTATTCTATTTATAAAGTACATATCTACTATATTTTTGCCTATTCTTTTTATAAGTACATATCTACTATATATTTGCCTATTCTATTTATAAAGTACATTTAATTTATCCAGTTAAGACTTTATTAGGATTTCTAATGAAGAATTTGGTTTTGCATTAGATTTTTGCAAAAGTTTTGCATGAAATTAAAAGGTTTACAAGGTAATAAAAAAGTTACTGGATTTGCCTCTACTTTCAACCTTATGAAGGTACAGTTAGTATCTAGTCATAAGTACGGCAGTAAATACCTGAAAAGTTGTAAATGTACGAAGCATGTTAGATACATTGAATCGATTGATAATTTCCCTTAATGCATTTATCCATGGAATGGGGTAATTGAGTGATTAAGTACTTTATTGGACAACGTTATTTATCAGATAGTAACCTACGACTTATTGTAAACTGGTGTTATATTAGCTTTCATTATGAGACCCTAAATATGATTTTTTATAGGTTCTAAAACCTAAGTAAGGTTCTATACCTAAGTATATGAAACTTAATTGGCTAAAAATCGCCACCACAAGTTCCAAATTACCCATGTCCTGTTCAAAAAGCCTATTTTTAAAAAGTGCTGGTTGAAAAGTAGTGTTAATCTAATAATCTTTATCAAATTTATTTGTTATAATGTGTATGTAACTTAGGCCATATTTATATTTAAGAAATAGCTTTGCCGTTTCTTCGTCTTTTGGGCGATTAGAGCATTTTATGAGAGGTTTACACGTTACTATCCAACTCGCCCGTGCGAGAAGCTCGTAATATACGTCCGTGTACGCATGGTTCGAGATACTCACGCGTTGGCTTGAAACGTGTAACCCAACCACTGTACGAATCGCAGTATGTAAAAGATTCAGGTAGGGACTGTAATGAAATAATAGAATCTGCGAGATGTTATATGAATGCACATATTGTAAAAATGTTTGATCGCTCAACTCTTATATCAGGAAATAAGGCAAGTGTCTGGAAGCTGACAACAATCGAAGGCGACAGTAAAATAACATTGATTACTTTTATATCTCATCATGAGCGGGTTTTGTATTTAGCAATAAATTAAACCAGTTTATTGGACACTAAATCACTTTCTGTTGTCTAGTGTTGGATTACAGCGGCCGGTTAGTCACAATCACAATTTATGGACTTCGTTTTGGACACCGGAACTGTTGTAACCGTTAATGTTTTGACAATGACTACAAATCGTCTTATTTAGGTTATTTAAATTGTTCCTGCTTCTTTGTGAATTATAATTACATAACGTCATAATTCTAAGAGCAATATCTCCAAAAAGAACATTGGCCTTTACGTTTATTTTCATAAAGAGACCTCTAATCTATTAACCTCTTATATAAATTACTTTTTTTCCAATTTGCACTAAAACTGAAGAGTTGTATAATTTATACAATTCTTCTATATAAATAAAATAAGATTTATGCAATATCTTGAAACTATCATTGAACCTATTTAGTCCAAATTAAGTATGCATATTTTGTGCATTTAATTTAATATTCAATGCAAACAAATTATATGAATATTAAACTTTTATGGTCCATTACTTCCTGTGCAAGAGCTCACCAGATGAACAATCCAGCATGTATACGCGACAAAGTTACAACCGATCTCTGTATCAGATTCGAGCCGCCCTCATGAACTTTATGAGGCACTTTTCAACTTATGAGCACCTCACGAGACGTAGATCTACAAATTTAATTTACATAAGGGTTTTATTTAATTTTTTATCTCATTTTGTTGAACGTATGCGCAAGCGCACAGCGGGGCGCTTCTGACGCGGTTGCCACCATTGTGTTCGCGTACGATCACTTTACTCTGGCCGTCCGCTCTTAAAAATTATAACTCCAAGTGTGATTATTTAAGCACAAATTTTAATCCTACATCCCTCTTGCGCGAACGACGGTAAATTATGAGGTGATTCCGAACACAATATTTTGATTTTACTTGAAATAGTGTGGCCACAAGTTTCACATTTCATCGCGTAATTTAATATACATAGGTACTGCGTTTGAGTGTTGCAGTGTCATAAGTACTGAATGTATTGGTTTTGCAATGTTTTAAATTTAAGTATTTGCCTACCTATATTCGGTTTAACAAGTTTTGCCATAATAACATTATAGGATAAAATTTTTCTATCGTACAGGAGTTCTTAAATTATGTTTTAAAGTTTCTTAAACTTTAAAACATTATGTCTCATATTATATCACTATACTTACTTGAATTACGTGTTTTACTGGAGGAATTGGTATTAAAAATAATATTACATGTATCAAAATAAAAAGGCAGAGACTCAGGAACAAACTCTCATAAAACGCTTCGTTCGAAAGACAGTTTCTGTACGACGTCTTGACTTGATGCATCTATGTAGACAGAACATCTATTGTTTCGACATTAAACTTGATGAATCTTTTGTTTATAATTAAAGGTAACTCCTCAAATCTCCAACCTAAACACCGGGACGTACGAAAATTTTTGCAATGAACCTGCGCGTAAATGAACCTAGGGACATTTTAAAACTTGGCACGATAAATCAAATTTATTACTAAGAGGGGCTATAGTTAATCTGTTTCAGGAAATTAAACGGGGAATTACCATAATTGATACGGTTCGAGTGTATCGGCGTGGAAAACTGATCGCCTTTATAACGACTAAGGGAGTTTGAAACTGCCTCCGACTTTGATAATGAACGTCTCCAATGAGATTGGAGGAAGCTTTATACTTCGGAAGCCAGATTGGAAGGAAACGATTTATTTTTATTTTTGCCTGCAAATATTAAATAAAGAATGCTTAGTAACAAGAGAACATAAAATATACATAACAAAATAAATAGGTAGGGGTAGGTACCTATAATAATAATGCGAATCTGACTGCTGAGCCGCTGATCCCAGTTTCGGGTCCCTGGCCGTCAACATCACGGTTTAAACACAGTGGTTAGGAATTATCCTTCTTAATCGAGGGGTACGGCATTTAAATCTCATCGTCCAATGCCATCAGCGATAAATGCGTATGAACTCTTCTAAGTTATGTGTGCTTTGAATACCTAATTATCAACTACAATAATAATGAATTAATCTATACCTATATAATAAAAAGGGAAGCTGAGTGACTGAGTGACTGACTGACATATCAACGCAGGGCCTAAACTATAAGGGTTAGAAACTTGAAATTTTGCACAGGGGTTCCTTTTATAACGTAGAAGAACACTAAGAAAAGATTTTTGAAAATTCACCCCCTAAGGGGGTAAAACGGGGGTGCAAAGTTTGTATGAAACTTTGCCGTTTTTGAAGTCAAGTGGGCAACCCGAACGCGGGCAGATGTCGTTAATGGGTCTAATTCTACGCGAGCGAAGCTGCGGGCGTCCACTATCGTCTATAAGGCTTAAGAGGAATAACCTCTTGGACACCTTATCAAGCGTTATGAAGTTACTCCTACATCACCGATTCCGAGAGAAGATCCATGCTGAATAGACTAGTTATGATGCTAAACTATTTTTGAAAAAGAAAATTGTAAACACTTGTATCTTGCGAACACTGTACTCGTACGAGTACATCACATTTTAACCCTTTATTTTATTAACTCCAGAATCACGTCCAATCTGGTAACACACCACAGGCCACAAGCATCAGGCGTAACTACAAATGCAACTTGTCATGATTTTATTAAAATAATATTATTATGTATAGATAACAGCAGCTTTCTCGAGCCACACAAGCGGGACCGGTTGTAAGAACAAGGACTCACTTCACCGCTGTCATAATCGAAGATGACAATCAAAGCGACCATCAGTTAAAAAATACACAGAGCCACAACAATGGCATTCCTTCATTCGATTAATGATTTCAAGTGTACCGTCGAATGACACTCCTACACCTACTTAGATGACATTATGTAAATACGGCCCCACTTTACATTGTTGTACTCATTATGCGATGGAAGATTCGTTAGGTGAAGAAACACATGTTGTTTTATCATATCGACGGGCTCGACCGGGGCACAGACAGGGATCCGTACATAATGCACAGTTAGGTACATACAGCATGTCTGTGAGTACATAAAGTATGTCTAGTGTAATAGTGATTGAAAAGATCAAAAATAAAGCTTCTTATTTCTTGCTGACATTAAATGGTGCCGCAAAGTGATCATTCTGTTTTTTATTTGTTTAATAGTTTTAGTAAACACAGATACATAAGAAGCGACATCTTCATTCGTTCATTGTTCTATTCATCGTTCTGACGGGTCGGTTGGCGCAATCGGTAGTAACCCTGCCTGTTGCGCTAGGGGTCGTAGGTTCGAATCCCACTCAGGACAAATATTCGTGGGACGAACACTTGTATTTGTTCTGTGTCTGGATGCTAATATTATCTATTTAAGTATATATTTAAAAATATCTATGTATGTGTAAGTCTCTGACACCCATATTACAGGCTCGCGCCTATTTTGGGGTCAGATGGCCGCGTGTGAGAATGTCCAAGATATTCATATGGTTGGTATATTCAATTAGTTTAATATGTCATGATTTAGAAATAAAATTGTATTATTGTATATGTACTGATACATGAAGTACATATACAATCTATATAATAAAAATGAATCGCAAAATGTGTTGGTAAGCGCATAACTCAACAACGCCTGGACCGATTTGGACAATTATTTTTTTAAAATGTTCGTTGAAGTTCAAGGATGGTTTTTACGGCGAGAAAAATTTGAAAATTCATCCCCTAAGGGTGTAAAACGGGGGTGCAAAGTTAGTATGAAGCTTTGCCGTTTTTGAAGTTAGTGAATGTGTAACGCGAGCGAAGCTGCGGGCAGTCCACTAGTAACATCATAAAATTAAACTCATCAAACTTAGGGAAGTCCCTAATTGGTCAGGGTGTCGATATTGCTTGATCACATAGTAACATTTAAGAAGATTACAAAAAAAAACATAATGGTCAGGATGTCGATTTTGCTGGATGCTCATAATGAACTGATTACAATCCGTTATACAAATCTATCTTACAAACAAAAAATAAGAGGCATTCGTCTGTAAGCGAGAGAAAACAATGTGTTCCTGCTCTAATATTAAAGATACACTACCACAGATAAACATCTTTCTATACCTAAGAATGATTTGATTAATTCGAACAGGGCTTTAATACAAAGAATTGTTAGGGTTAAGTATTTTATTGCTGACGCGTGTCGATATTAATCTGAGTTCCTTGCGTCAAGTTATTAATCATTCGTTGTTAATGAATTAATAATGATTGATTTTTGGAAGCGCTGGGTTATCTTGTTTGCATCTGTTCAATCGTGTGGGTTTGGTAGCTTTTCAGACTTACCTACTTATCGTATGAATGTCTCCTTATCATTACTATCATTATCAGCTCGTCACGGGTACTTACTAATGAGTAGGCACATGTCTCCGAAATCATGAAAATTAATAATACTGGATAGCACATATACCTAGTCTCTCAAAAAATCTACCAATTGTTTATTGCATATCTATATATATAAAAGGAGAAGGTGACTGACTGACTGACTGACTGACTGACTGACTGACTGACTGACTGACTGACTGACTGACATATCAACGCAGGGCCTAAACTATAAGGGTTAGAAACTTGAAATTTTGCACAGGGCTTCCTTTTATAACGTAGGGGAGCACTAAGAAAGGATTTGTGAAAATTCACCCCCTAAGGGGGTAAAACGGGGGTGCAAATTTAGTATGAAACTTTGCCGTTTTTGAAGTCAAGTGGGCAACCTGAACGCGGGCAGACGTCGTTGATGGGTCTAATTCTACGCGAGCGAAGCTGCGGGCGTCCACTAGCCTAACATAATTTCGTATCAGACAAGTCGGACTCTGTCACAAATGTCGACGGAACCCCGCAAGCGGGGTTCCTTTTTTTGCGTAAATAATCATAGACAAAACCTGAACGTAACCTAACAAAATTTGGAGTTACTTGTGTCGTTTTTTCTTGGCAGGGGGCTTCGCTCCCCGAGCCCCCCTTTTTTACCGGGGGGCCTGCGGCCCCCCGTTCCCCCCGCTTACTGTCTAACAAGATTAGAAATTATTTATTTAGATTAAATTGAGGATAAATGGATGGATTATAAAACACTTATGTTACATATAAAAAATGAAACTAGCATAATTAAGCCCGACATTTTTTAAACCAGATTTAAAACTAAAACTAAATTTTTTATCATAAATTTTTGGCATAAAAAAATATTTGGTTTTGGTTAAAAAAAAAAGTGAAATGAAACGCATCCCAGTGACAACCACAGAGTAATCGATCTTATCGATCTATATACTATAATATTGTGATGGCGCGTAGTAATCGTGTTTGTGTACGAACGAATTTGTATAGAAAATTTAATAATTTTTTTCTCCTAAACGGCGCGTCTCCGCACTGAGATATTTTGTGAATGGACGTCTTTTAACGAGTTCTAGCTGTGAAAGAAGTACATATCCGATCTGTGGTGTTGCATATTCTAAAGCTGAGCCAAGCATTCTCTCCCAGTCAACCTTAGGGTAGTGGGAAAAGCATCGAAGGCGGTATAAATAATAAAAATAACTAAATAAAAAATAAATATATATATATATATACATACGTATATATAATAATATTTCAATAAATAAATTGAGCGGTGACAGCCCAGTGGCTATCGAACTCGCCTCTCACTCGAGCGGTCCGGGTTCAAATCCCAGTGGCACGCACCAATGACTTTTCTAAGTTATGTGCGTTTTAAGAAATTAAATGTCACTTGCTATAACGGTGAAGGACACATCGTGAGGAAACCTGCATGCCTGAGAGTTCATCATAACGTTCTCGAAGGTATGTGAAGTCTGCCAATCCGCACTTGGCCAGCGTGGTGGACTAAGGCCTAATCCCTCCCATTCTGAGAGGAGACCCGTGCCCAACAGTGGGACGTCTATGGGTCGCAGCGAAATAAATTGATACATATCAGTACATTACATACAAATATATAGATATATAAATTTATATAAATAAATATAAGTGGATAATGTAACTATAGATAAATATTACAGCATAATTGTGACGAAATGAACGGTGACAATCTTTTAGGTATTCCGGAAATGAGCGTGAATTTTCTTTTTAAAGGTGATTTTAAAAGTAAATAAGAGGTTATATATATTTACTCACTCGGTGGTTATAAGATTTGTGGTGGAAGATATAAATTTAGCAATAACAGTCACATAAAGAAGGGCACAAACACAGACGTTCAAAGGCTCCGATGCACGGCCGCGCAAGCAGGGCACTGCAACGCGCTCTCCCTGGCTGAGCAGCGAAGGCAGGGCGGTGAGGTGCGGGCGTGCAAACGGCGCACAAACCACGCACGAAGTATATCAGCACGAGACCGTTCAGCAGGTCTCGGAAGCTCACGCACGAAGTATTCAGCACGAGACCGTTCAGCAGGTCCCGGAAGCTCTGAAAAACACTCCGTATCAGATATCTTCCTTTAAATAAGATTTAACAAGCCAAAAGAAGCCGTCCTTCCATAAGTCAATCCACTTTTTCCTCTCTCAAGAATGATCTCTCTAGAATAGCCCTCTGTAGAATGATGTCGATCATGTTCCACACATGATTCTTCCTTTTTTTTTATATCTCCAAATTTGAATTTGAATTCCTATATGGCCTAATACAAAACAGCTAAATTTTATATACTATCTCTATATAATCTATGCAAATTTAGAATCTATATCAAGACATTACTTTACTACTCTGTGACATAAGTCATGTATGAAATACTAATCACAATATTAAATGTTGCAAGAAAATAAATAGAAAACATTTAAACTAAAGAGAAAGTTATACAAGGATGTTACAAAATAATATTTAAAGTTACAAACATCCTACAAGTGAGAATTACATAAAAATTTAATAGTAAGTACATAAGATTTAGAATACATAACCAAAACTAATTAACAAGTAAAAGGACATCTATAAATACTAACTAATTTACAATTCAATTGCAGCCAAATAAATTACCATAAAATGGTAAAGAAACATATAAAGTATGTATATCAATATAAGAAATAAACAAAGATATAAATGATGAAAAGAATGAAGTAAGATGAAGAAACTGATGTGTTGAAAAAATGTATAATAAGTTTAAATATTAAATACTACAGCCGTGATCACCGCCCAGCAGTGTAGCATCGAAAGCGTCACCTGGCAGCATTATTTCACAAGTTAAGTGCCCTGATTATCCATCCTTACTTCCTTAACATCACTAAATCCATCCATCCATCCATTTTCTACAAAATAATCCATCAAATTCATAAATTCAATTGTGCAAATCAAGTTATAATTTTTTTTTGTGAGATATCTACCTACATTTTGTTATTTCTAAAACAGTTAATTTATTTTTGCAATTTCCGACTAGATTTGTAAAGTAAATTATTAAAACACGTAAATAACAATAAAATCAACTAGAAACAGTTGTTCCGCGCCAGGTTTTACGCGATATTTAGCAGTTTTCGGCCGACTAATTCCAGGTTGGCGGGAACGCCGATTGACCTTCGACCTTCTGCCGACCGGGGCGACTTTGCTGGTCTGCAGCCGGCTGCCAGCGACTCATCGTGTGCCGGGTATCACCGTGGATTGGCGTGAGTCGGAATATTTATTTATTTTATCACCTTCCAAACGTTTAGAATTGTTCTGTGATTTATTTTACTATATTTACACTTAAAATCAAATATTTACAAAAACGAATACTATATTTACAAATTTAAAATGTCTTTGAACGATAACATAACAGATTCTAAATTAACAATGAGTTCTACAATGAAAGATTTACTGACAAAACGTAGTTCTTTAAAAGGACAAATCACAAAGTTTAAAAATTATATAAGCAAAATCACAGAGCAATCTACACTATCACCTGTTGAGTTTACCGAGTTAACTTTAAAACTTACCCGGTTCGAGTATTTATCTACAAAATTTGATGACTTGCAAACTCAGATAGAACTCTTAAATTATGTGTATATAGTATATAGTATAGTGTGTATCCTATTAATATTATAAACGGGAAAGTTTGTAAGTATGGATGGATGGATGTGTGTTACTCTTTCACGTAAAAAGTACTGAATGGATTTTAATGAAACTTTACATTAATATAGCTTATACATCAGAATAACACATAGGCTACAATTTATAAAGATATTGTGTGAATTGTCCAAAATATGACGATAATTAGTGTCAAGTAAGTAGGAAAAAATGCGAGCTATTCTGGCGTGCGCTGCCAAAATCGCTAGAGTACCTAATCATAATGCGCATGTGAATATTGTGTGAATCTGAATGATGACAATGAGCGATTCCGTCTATCAATCAATACTTTGATACAATATGGATGCCCGATGCTAACCTGTCAAATTAGCTGTCTCTGCTTTTAGTGCACCGCTCAGCGCTTTAATTTGCTTTGGCAAGTTTTTACTACCTATGGATCAAGCGCTGAAGCGATATCTTTGAATATTTTTCGGAGAACAGGGAAATCGGCGTGAAGCGAATGAAGTTTCCATTTATAAATTACTAGCTGACCCCGCAAACGTTGTTCTGCCATATGAAATGTCAAAGTGACGCGATACTTCATGTAAAATACTGTTTATACCATAGATTTATTATGTTTATACAATCAACAACACATTTATTTGGATAAAGATTAATATTATTACGTTGATACAACCCTTAACAAATGCATTAATTTCGACCAAATTTGATTACCATAAAAACGGTTCTAGTGAGTTTATCTTAAAAGATAGACATATACTGTCGTGGACATTTTTTTAGATCATTTCAAGAGGAATAATTCTTTCATACATATATTTTTGATATCTTGAACCGTTTTCGCAGCGCACGCAACGGAAGCCCTCAAGGATGAATAATTTTCCCCGTTTTTTTCACATTTTCCATTATTTCTTCGCTCCTAATAGTTGCAGCGTGATGTTATATAGCCTAAAGCCTTCCTCGATAAATGGTCTATTCAACACAAAAATAATTTTTCAATTCGAACCAGTAGTTCCTGAGATTAGCGCGTTCAAACAAACAAACAAACAAACAAACAAACTCTTCAGCTTTATAATATTAGTATAGATTTAATAATCTGAAGTGTCCGTTAAATTCTAGCATATGGAATAACGGGCAATAAATAAGCTAAGAATTACTGTATATATTTAGACGTCTGCAAATTCTTAGGCGAAAAACGACAATATCCTTTGTGGAGCTAAAGTTAACGCATGAAGAAGAATCTATTAAGATGTCTAATTTCACGCGAGCGAAGCTGCGGGCATCCACTAGTATTATATAAGTAAGCTTTGCCAAGAATGAATTCCCAGCAGTCCTTCAAATGGAAAACTGAAACCTCTTAAATAACTTTCGTTAGCTAAAACCTATGCTAAAACTTATCAAATTTTTTCTCGATTTCTCACAAATTTTTATATGACAGGATTGCCCGACAAGAAAGATCTTTTGCAAATTGGTGAATTGATACCACCTCTATAGCGCCTTGGCTTAGTGACTTCTCTAGGTACAGAAAACTTAACACTATAAGGTTTCCCAATAGATAGTAAAGGACCCCAAAACAAAATGGCGATCTAGAAAGCAAACGGCACGGCGAGAAGCGTTCAAACTAAACGGACTTAAACAATTGAATTACCTGAATTTTCTCGTCGACTCTTCGAGAACAAAGCGTTATTAAATACGTAATTATTCACATTTACTTGGCGTGCAAGGTTTTAATTCAAGTTTCGAGGGAACGTCCAATTTAATTCTAGCCGAACTAAATTGATGGCGTGGGTCGGAATAATTTTGTTTACTGCTTTTTAAATGATCCCACCCACTTGCATCTCATTACTTTTTATTGTAATTACAGGTGTGGTCGCTTAGAAACGATAAACTCATTGTGTCAACGCGTTTCCAAGATGGATGGTCTATGCTTTCATATAAAGAGGCTGGACCTACCGGGTCGGGTGGTACCGGATGTATTTATAAGTACGAAGTTTTTTTTTAATTTATTAATTATCAGCCAACATTTTACTTATAACAGCTAAACCAAACGTAAATGTGAAATAAATTAAGTATATAGTTAAGTCCAGCCACCGTTTGGAATTCTATAGCGGAACAAATAAACTATAATAATAATAATAATAAGCCCGCAGGGCAGCTTGTGGCGAGCTGTTGGGGAGTAGCGACCCCACGGACCCGAGTTCCCCGGAGACTCGATCAGGCTCCCCATCTCCGGCTTGCCTTTACTGGCTGGTCGGAGTGGACCCCAGGAGGGGCCGCAGGAGTCTCGCATCTGGCTTGCCTTGACCGGCCGTCCAGAGTGGGGCGTTAGAGCTATATGCTCGCAGGGTGGAAGTGAAACTTGCGTAAGTCGCGAGTTGGTAGAGTGGGTAAAACCACCTCATTTAAAGCGCAGTACACCTCGGCACCCTGAGCCACTCGCGAACATGTTGCCGCCTTTGCCGTCCAGCGTGTCGGCATGTTTGGGTAGCCCATACAGTGAGTGGCGAGTCACCACCTGCCGCTTTTTAGATTTGTCTGACGATCTGAATGGCAGGTGTCATAGTTCTCCATAGCCCGTGTATCAGTCCCTCTAAATCCACCAAAATAGACCCAATATAGTTTCAATTCCTTTGCAATAGTTCCTGTACATCTGGCGGGGCCCACCGTCGGGTGTACCAATTGATGGTGCAGTCGATCGAGGGTGGTATCCGCCACGTGTGCCACATCACAACTCATTAAAATGTCTCGAAGGGGCCTCTACGTGTTGGACCTGTGTCCCCACGCAAGCCTTCCAAATTACCGGGTCCACATCTGGACCCGTGAAATTTAAAGAGATAATAATAATAAATATCTTGGACATTCTCACACACGGCCATCTGACCCCAAAGTAGGCGCGAGCCTGTGTTATGGGTGTCAGAGACTGATATACATACATAGATATTTTTAAATACATACTTAAATAGATAATATTGACATCCTAATATATCCTATATTAATATTGACTATGTCTAAAAACATGGTAAATAATATTTGCATAATTGTTTTAAACGAATGACAACTCCATAAATGTTAAATTTACAATAAGCACTGTTTAATTAATACATATAGCAATTATTAGCGGCTTATTTTAGAGGACGTTTGGATGAACTTGGAATTCGAAAACCGACCGAGTTCGGCGGTCTGTCTTAACGCACGTTAATACGTCCGCTAAAAAGGGATAATTGTGTATAATTATACCAGCATTGGTAGTCATCATAGTTTTTTACTACTAATAAGTGTTACGTTTTAAATAAAAGAAAAGGATATCCTCTAATCCTTGTTCAAATGTTGTTGTATCAAAGCACTGACATGGAAACATGGACAGCGCTAGGTATAAAGTCCTTTGAGTCATCATAGTACTAGATTACAAGATTTTTGGAACCCATGATAGATTACAGTTAGACGATTGTAATTCTGGAATGGTCGCTGCAATAATGAACATAAATCTTTTAGTTTTTGACGAGCATTACAGATTTGATGTTTAAACTACACTTATTATTCTTGGAGTAGGTTCAGCGACTGTTCTAACAGTTTTTATAGCCTGCTTAAAGGCTGCGTAAGTGACTCACCATTATTATCGCGAAGAAAAAAATTCTAGAATCAGCTGAGCAGCATACGTAATGTTTGAGGAAAAGTAATTTCGTTATTTTCGATTAGTTTCACTGCGATAGAGTTAGTTGTAAGAGATGACAAATATATTCCGTAGAAATAGTTATGAGTGTTGATGGAAATTTAGTCACACAGAGCACCAAAGTGTTAAAGAAACTATTTAATACTACCTATGGGTACTTGGGAGGCCTATGTCCAGCAGTGGACCTTAAAAGGCTGAAGGATGGATAATAATGGATATACTTGATATTGGTAGCCAATAGTGTAGATTTATATTTTACTGCATTTTTTTGAGATTTAGATGAAATATTTTACTCGTCTACATTGAGACTCAAACCTTAGTAATTCTCTTAAATACCTGCTAAGGTGCATCTTAATTGTGCGCTCATTTTAAAAATGTTGGACGATGTCTGAATACATTAAGTTGAATAAATACCTTAGCTGCAACCCATAGACGTCCCACTGCTGGGCACGGGTCTCCCCCACAGATAAATCTACGGGAGGTCTGTGTGTGATGTAGCTAGCCTGACACTCGATGGTGGCTGCGGCTTGGATAGTGTTAATTCGCCCCTGTCTCGGCCTTAAGGTGGATGAGTTTTATTCTGTAGTTATGAGAACAAAGGGTTGTCGTGAAATTGAAATATCATATAACTTAAGTGTAGGTACCCACCTAATTATAGCATTCAGCGTTTTTTTTTTTAAGGATTGTTAAGTAGATATTGTATTTCATTTTATGTTCAACTAATTACGCGAATTTCTACCGATAAAACTGAATTACTCCAACTTATAAATACAGGCATAAATTAAATTGTTTTAATTACACGTTGCCCGTGAAGCACGAAAGGGCGGTTAAAAGTTTACGATTCAAGCGGTGGGCAACTAATAATTAAAAACTGTAAAAAATCTTATAGTTAGGTGACCGTTTATACAGCGGCAATCACGTAAGAGAACACAAAAAATTTACTTTACCCATTTTAAAGAAACTACGAATTTATACCCATTAAAAACCTAATTTCTGTAAAAACATATGTAGTACATTTGATTACATATTGTCAATATTACTAAAATGTTCAATGATTGAGCGATGAATGATTGATTCAACTCCGTGGCACGTTGGATCGGCAGGTCCCAGGTTCGTGTTGCGGCCGGGACAGATATTTATTTCGGTCATTAATTTAAAATTGTGTTTGTGTTCTCTACGCAACGCAGGTCTAGGCCGAGCGCGAGGGTGTGATGTGAGTGTGTGAGCGTTATTTATTTATATTTATTACATAATAACAGCGGCGATAGATAGTGGCCATCAAACAAGGGGGTCTTATTTCCAATGTAAGGCCCGAATCAATGAGTTTTATAAATTAAGTACGTTTTAAGAAATGTGGACCAGTTGGTTAAAAACACCCTGACGAAACCTGCGCACATTAGAGTCTACCTACATCTTGAGTGGCCAGAGCGTAGTGGTCTATGGCACAATCCCTCCCATTTCGAGCTGGACTCGTGGCCAGCAGTGACATTGAAGGACATTGAAAAGGTAGTGATGTAGGTGGGGGTTAAATCTTAACATCAACTATGAACATTAGCAATACCAGAAGAATAGCAGCTACAATAGTATATTTCGCTACAAGTGCGGAAAGCCTGTCATTGCAAAGAGTTCCGACAAATGTCTACCCGAGCCGAAGGCGAGGGTTGACAGTCGGAACAAGTTGCAATGACGATTCCGCACGTGTAATGAACAACTATTTTTAATACAGTTGCGAAAAAATGAAGCAATTTAATAAAATAATAAAAACACAAACTAAACTCGCAAAGAACATTTTTGGAAAATGGCGCCAACCGTAAAAGAATACAGAGTATTGCAGAGATATTTTTTTGTTTTCTTCTGCCATTCTGGGTAGGCAAAGGGAACTTTGCCCATACAGCCAAGTCTTCAGTAGAATTTTTTTATTGACATGAAATTTAATGCGATGAAATGAAGTGAAACCTAACCTATCTCATTGAATCAAATCATTAAATCTGATATTGAAACAAATTAGTAGCTTCTTTATAGAAATATTTGCATGAATCATAAAAACTTCTATGAATTTTTTTTTAGTAAAAACTTCGTGGTTGGTTTTTTCTTTTTAATAGACATTATTTTGACAGTTGGGAAAGAGAACGCACGAGTTCGGAAAAGGTAAAGAAAAAGCACGAGTGTGTAATAGCTCACTTCCCGAACGCTAAACGTCCCTGTAATACGCCACTTTTTGAGCAACTGTATTAAAAAAATCTTTCCAGTTCGCAGTGGGCTATGGGCGGCACTCATACCCCTTCCTCAGAATAAAAGATGTCCCGCTGACTAAGAATGGTAGCTCACTTGGTCATTTTGAAGTAGAGAGTAGTTTGAGTATTCAGGAACTCTTCCATAATATGCTTACAACATTAAAAAAAGTAGCAAAGCCAATAATGCTATAAGTCATCCAACTGGTCATTATTTAATAAAAAATATTAAAATAAATTATTATTTCCCTATAAGGGAATAAAATGCACCACGAGTGTTAAAAAAAAGCTAAACTATCATCTAATTTATTCGCCAGCTAACTATTATGATACAAATATGTACTGCAATTTTCTACATAGATCGGCCAAAATGGGTGAAAGATATGGAATAACACTTGAGGAGAACAAGCCACGAAGTTGGCCAGAGTAGTATTTATCGCTTGAACTTGTAATTAGCACGGACATGCAGATATTAGGTAAGCTGCAGCGCTGAGGCACGCTTTGTTCTTATTGTAGCAATTACACATAATCGTTCCATGCGATGGATCTTACAGCGGAAAGCGCTTTCGTTGTAGCTCAAAATTTTTGGATGAAATTTTAGACATATGACCGGGGCAGTATCAAAGCCGATTAGTTTTTAAAGTGTTTCGATACACTTCTCTCGATGCGCCCATCTTACTAAGTAGCTATCATGGGCGGCAGTAGATGGGTTGACTGCATTTTCGTTAGCTATCATGTATCGATGAAATCATGGTTTCTCAAAGTGGGGTAGGTACGCGAACCCCCGTGGGTTCGCCATACGACGGCAGGGAGTTCGTTCAAAATTACTCCTAAAATTTACTCCATTTGCAACAAGAAACAAGCATCACATTAACATTAAAAAGATATTTCTTTTAGCAGTTTATTTGTTATCTTTTATTGAAATAAAAAACTTATTTTCTTCAACAATCAGTTTTATTATTTTCTTTGGGATGGGAGGGGGATTTAATTAGTCAGTTAAGGGGTTCGCTGTCACCTGGAAACTTTAACAGGAGTTCGTGGAGCCGAAAGTTTGAGAAACCCTGCATGAAATAACATACAATACGTAGATAATGTTTTTTTGAAACATATCGTTATTTAGGTGTAGACACACGTTATACACAATTGAAACATCTCCTTTGTTAATTTATTTACAAGCCTTAATTTCTATTCATGCGACGATAAATGCCACTTATTTGTGCATTGAAATCAAAATGTCCACTTATCTTTCAATTAACTAGGTCCAATTGAATTATTACAAGTGCTTCGTGTTGTTCAAGCTGCGACGCGAATAACTCATTTTGTAAAAGCTGTGTAGTAGCGAAAGCATTATAAATCACAGTTGCTCAAACCTCATTATAATATGAATTATATGTGGAGAAATTATATAGGTCGACTTTGACTTGTAAACAGTTAGTAGTTGGTAGACACTATACACATTCAACCTGTACCAGGACGTGATAATCGCCAAACCTGCCCCCTTATTACGTAACTTGTAATCAGTAAGCGATGCGATTTTTTTCTGCGTTGACTGTTTTCCCAAGCGAAGTGGTTATAGGATTTTTAAGTACGGAATGTGTCTTTTCCTGCCTGGAAAAGATACCAAATGGATATTGTTACAAAATTAAGATAATAAGAGTCTAGGATACATACAGAATATTCTCATCAAAGCAGTTGGTATCTTTGTTCATGATGCTATAGTATAAATTTAATGGAAAGTACCTAACTTGCTACCCATGTACTTACCTAACTAAAAGTACCTATCTAATTTAGCATTGCAGTTGGAAACCATCTCAGTCGCTGAGTTAAAAAGCATTAAGCTTATCGCTTGACCAATGAAGATTATTCTTTACGGTTCCAGGGGAGTAGTCGTATTTATATGTAAGATAAAATGTAGGTATAAATTATAGGCCCGAGTACCTACGAATTTGGAAGTCAATCTGTGTCCGTATAATTACACAAGTTGACGTATTTAAGTGTTTACTGTTAATTTATCATCAAAACATAATCCATGATTAATGCCGAATGCTTATTATTTTAAAATTTTCTTTAGCACCTCAGAAGCGACAGGAAAATAACACATGTAAATGAACTATATGAATAAATAACTAGCGATTTGTATTCAAAGTGGACATTTAATTCGTCAGTAACACGGCAGCCCAAATGTTTGCTTACCATCAACTTAATCATGATTCAGTATCTGCTTAAAGTAATAACCTACCGGCTTTATAGACATGGTGTTAATGGGACTTCGATATCCGGAACAGTATTGGTTTTTTATGAAACTAATCTCAAGACATGACAGTGCCAGTCATTAAAATTTTTTACGAAAAATTAATCCTGTTTTTATTATTAAGGCTTGCACTGTAGCAGATTGGGTTGTCTATTTAAATCAGAGTGACTGCAGGCAGTTAAATTTAATAAATGATTCCAACTGCAGAGCCTAACAGAATGCACTGAAAATCAGCGTTACACATCGTTGGACTGTCCGTGGACAATCTACATAACTATAAAACTTTTCAACTTTTTCGTTTGTTTTCAGTCCTTTGTTCAACATAATCTTTAACTTTCCTATAAATATTACAGTTATAATCGATGAATATGACGAGCAAAGATTGAATGACTTATAACAAAAATAGACCTAGCCTTAACTCACCTTACTCACCTACCTCGTCATTCAAGGTAGGGCAGATTGAAGTGTATTTAAAAAAAATCATAATTTGGCCAATGTATTAGCAAAAAACATTTGTATGTCAAACTGAATAAGTACCTACTAAGTACCTACTGTATATTCGATAATAATTGTTACCATCTACATTACTAAGTAGGTACACTAAATACAAATACACAAAAGACTGAAAAACTCTCGATTGATACGAGTTAATGTCAATGGGTATGTGAGGTGAATGAATAGCTATAATAGAACCTAAAAGATTTAGGTTGATGTTGCTTATTGCTTGGATGCCATAAGTTCCTCAAAATACCAGGTGAATTCCATGTCCACATATACTCGTAACTCAGTTAGATCCAGTATAAACGTATAAACCGCCTATTAAATATCGCCCAGAGAAAATAATCTAACGCAACCGTTAATTCGATCTAATCAATTCGCCTCATAATTATTATATTCGTTTGTTCCTCGACCGAATACGTTTTGTTTGCGACCCGAATACGTAATGTGCAAGGCTTTCCAAGTATCGGGCTCAAAGCTATCGGGCGTGCCATCTGACTATTATATTACCAAAATACCACTTTAAATGCAACCCGCCGTAATCCTGTAATTAACTTAAATGTAGACGGCAACCGACATGAACAATAATGTGAGGAAAATGCATTTTCGCGGCGAAATTTCGCTGTCGAACGGACGAACTCCCATCGAATTATGGTGCTGTGATTTATTAAACGCTATTTTCAACAGCTGTTTGTGTACATGTTGTTTACATCTTTAAAATTATAGAGTCAAGCGTTTGCGCGTTAAATTTTAATTTTCTCATACAACCTTTCGATGAGATTTTAACTCAATAAGATACTTGGATATGATTGGATAATAGGTTAGGATCGAGAATAGTGGTTCTATTTTATGACAAATATAATGTTTAGTCTCGGGTTTTGTTAGTTTTTTATCGCGTAAGGTACTAATCCAGGTATGAACGGTAGGAATAGAATTTAATTTCTGTGACCGTAAATTGTGAAAATATTATTTTTGCAGATAGTATGAACCCGTGCTCAATGATTGACATTGTCGTTTACGTGGTCTTAAATTGCACGTGATATTATGACACCAAAGTATATACAGAGTTAACAGTCGTAGAAAGTCAAACTTGGAACCAAAGGATCTCACTTTAAAACTGCTGGATATACGTTACCTAAAAATAAAACCGTTGAAAGAACACAATCTACAATCAAATTTTATCTGCCATAATAATAGACCATGCGAACAAAAACGAGTAAAAAATAACAGTTTTCAGAAAAATACACAACACTGTTAAACAGTAAAACTAGACTATGTAGATACAATCAGGGTAAAGTTATAAGAACGATGGGATCAAGAAAAAAATTGCAGAGCAGGTGTAACAGTTAGAACGACGACGTTCTGCTGATAAGGTTAATCTTTGCTAAGATAAAATGTTGCAGCACTAGAAGAACCTCGTTTTAGCCTGAATTTCTCCGTAAGCAAGTTTTTTTTATAGATAAAACATATCAAACGAGCATACAGCATCACGCATTCGCTGCTACCATAGAACTGTCTCGGATTTTTAGTAAGACTTCGCTAGATAAGGGAAGGAAAATTTGGTAACTGAAACCTGCATGCCACAGCTTTTATATTGACATCATAATGAAATGAAATTAAAATATCACCGTTTAAGGTTACCAATTTCCAAGACACTTCTAGGACTTAAGTGTTGAATTGCAATGGCAATGTTGCCAATAACCCATTAAAAAAAGGACACGTCACCTTTAAGCCCATAATCACGTATCCGAACTGAATGTAGGTAGGTAGGTACTTATCACACGTACGAAATTTCTATAATGCTAATTCGACTTATCGAGGGCAGAGAAGTGTATGTATGCTCATATCCTTATTAACCTTAAAAGAATTACTTATTTTGAAACCATAATGTGAAATAAGTCATTATTAATGGATAACGAAAGCACCGAACGCAACTGATATTAGCATACCTATATCGAACACCCACATCGCAATATCACTGGCAGCCGGATCAAAATGTAATTAAATCGTCAATACACGAACCTTATATGAACTGCGTACAAATGGTGCCTAAGGCTTAGAGCTTGTACTAGATATGACTATTGAATTAAAATAACATAGCGTACTATTAACATATCTACCACAACATTTCTTTGTCCCGTTATTGGGTTCGGGTCTCCTCTTTAAATTGGAAGGGTTAAGCCATAGTCTTCCAGCCAAGCTCAGATTGGCAAATTTCTCATGTCTTTGAGAAAATTACGAACAACTCTCAGGTCATCCAGGTTTCCTCTCGATGTTTTCCTTCACCATTACAGCAGGTGATTTTTAATTACTTAAATCGCACATTTTATAGAAATGCGTTCTTGAATTTGAACTCACACCCCCACGAGTGTCTCTCAATAGGTATTTTATTTAATTATTAAAAAATACACAGATGTAAATCTACATAAAAATTAAATTTTTACAGCAGCCGCATTTTTTATCATAGATATAGGGTTTGATTACAAACTTCACCATCGTTTATGATAAATCACTGCCTTAACACACATTCCTTTATTTTTCAGTTCTCAAGCCATTTCCAGTCAATATCTCTATATCTTATCGAGTGCTATATAGCGGAGCGGTTTTGCCAAAGCACATCGCGGCAGAACTACTAATGAACGCTGTAAGGTTCCAAGTAACGGTCGACGGTGCGCATAACAGCCGCCTATGAATTATTGATACGCTAACGAATGTGATAAAACATTTGTCTTATGCCCCATAAGGATATGGTTAATCTATCACTGTTTAAGTAAATAGTTTTTTGGTGATTTCTATCTTTTTAAGGCATATAACATAACAATCACACCTGTATTTCCCCGAAGGAGTAGGTAGAGGTGTGTAGTAGGTACCCACTTTTCACTAGTTATGTTAAAAAGGTCCCATGTGAGTGGTGAGACTATTGTCATATACCAGGCACAAATATATGTAGCGTCTATAGCCCAATGGCTCGCATCGATTCAATGTAATCGAAAGAGTTAAGCATCGACGGGCGCGGTCGGTTTGTGACCGCTACAGCCCAATGGCTCGCGTCGATTCAATGTAATCGAAAGAGTTAAGCATCGACGGGCGCGGTCGGTTTGTGACCGCTAGTGGCAAAATTTCGTGGACGCTACCGTGCTTCGGAGGGCACGTAAAGCCGTCGTTTCCGGTTGTTTTCACTGGTGGAAACAGTCGTTAAGCCTTGTCGAAGACCTTCGGGTGGCTTAAGAACATTCAACATTGGGTTGGCCACTAACCCCTCCACTAATCCGCATTGGAGCAGCGTGGTGGAGTATGCTCTGGAACTCCCACAGCTGTGTCTGTGGGGGAAACCCGTACCCAGCAGTGGGACGTTTATGGGTTGCAGCCAGGCACAAATCCAGACTCCGAGCTGCTACCGGGCATTTCAAGACAGAAAAATCCAATACCTAGTTGTTACCCGACCCGAGGTCGAACCCAAGACTTGTAGATTAGCAGTCGCGCATAAGACCATTAGACCAACGAGGCAGCTATGTAAGTCATCCTCAATACTTAAGCGAACCAGTTAAGATATATGTATGTGCCTATTTGTTATTTGATTAACACTTTCCTTCCTTATACCTAAATAGTCCCAGCTTAATTTTCATATCGGAAAAACACAGCAAATCGAGGTAAAAATCCGAATTAACAAATTCACTGTCCGTGTTCCGAATACTTAACATGCTAATAAAATAAATGATTATAATATCTCAGACAAACTAACTTTAAAACGCTGTATAACCTAGTATGAAACAATGTACTTTGTCTAACAATTATCCTGTGGATTTTCTTGAGTGCACTGAGTCACAATTTTTGAGACAGGGGATTTACTCGTACTATCCTCAAAATATATTTAAACATAACGTCGTCGTGACATAATAATATATCTTCTGATTCTGGTGACTAAAAGCATTGTTTTTTACCTCACTAAAGTTTAGTTATTATTTTAACTAGTATATTTTATTACTGAATGATTCGTGAGTTCGTATATTCATAGTATATTCATACTCACGTGAGTAAGCCGGTAACAACTATGAAATATGTAGTATATTTAAAAGTCTAAGTAAATATTTGAATTATTATCTGCTACGATCTAGAATCAATCCTGGGTTGAACAGGCCTACCGCCTTAAATGTGAGAACAAAGGTATCAGTGTAACAACTAATATGGTTGTTAGGCACAGCTTAAAGTAAAACATCCATCCAAAATTATCTTTTGATAAAATGGTTTTGGCAATCTTCCATGTTATCGACTTCCAAATCACCTTAAATTCCGCTTAGAATATCAAAATCAGAATAATCGTTTTATTCACTCGATACAATCTTGGATTTCTTGGGAAGCCTTTTTTTACATGAAATGAATTACTGATACATTGCATAAAGCTGTCTTTTCGCTGCTAATAATACACGGATGGAATGATTAAGCTATGCATTTTGTTTGTAAGGATTAACTTACATTAGCTTTGAACATTTTTTACGCACACTTATACAGGAGAATAGTTGAAATAATAGTAGACTGTTTATCTATATAATATGTTTTATGGTTGGTAGTTTAAGAAATTGCAATTTTTGGGAACCAGAGTTCGAACTGTTTACGACAAGTTTCAAAGCAACTGTGTATTTTTTTCCGACAGCCTAAATCAACCGTACCACAAAACTGCACCGAAACTTATCCATTCATTTCCACCTAAAGATATTTAAATTTTTCATTTAGAAATAAAGAATCAGTTAATCCACAGGTGTAGGACTGGGGCCTTAGGAAGGGCCTAACACTTCGTATTATTAGATCCGTACTCAGTGATATCCAGTGATTAGTTAGTGGATTAGGTTTTAAAGAATACCACTTTGATATGAAAAAGCTGTTATCTCTCATAAACATGTAATGACGTGCTGTCGACTGGGACACGTGAACCGGAGCCATGTCAGCGATTAGACAAAAGCTTTGACGGCACAAACACTCGTTTTGGAGACAATCATTATGAGAAAATCTCACAAATGACTAAAACAAAGTAATAAAGACGTTCATAGATGTATCCTGTGCACTTAGGAACGACACTCACGTCTGTGATGAGTATCTAAGGCGGAATAAAAGTACCGCTCGGTTGTGTGATGCCGCGGGCCCGTTTTAACTAACGAACTTCCTAAAATGGCGTCCTCGAAGTATGCCAAAACACGCCACTGATAAAGTTAGGTCTTCTCCAAGCGGCCAAGGAGTAGATTAAAGAGTAAACGTCATATTTTATTCCAATGGAAACACCAAACTACAGTACCTTTGTTTCGTGGGCTGCAGATTTTTTTCTCATATTTGAAAACTAGAATTCAAATTCAAAATTTTACCGATTTACATTGTCTACCGCGGGGTGTGAATATGTTAGTGTTTATTATTATCTAAGGTGCGACAACGTACGACGCTTTAAATGAGGTAATTTTAACAACTCTACTTACCCCCGACATTCGCAACCAAGTTTAACTTCCACCCTTATTAATATTATCAATTTAATTTGCAAATTGGCGAACCTCTTATCAAACGATGACTTCAACTTCCGCTTGTTTATTTTAATATCGTCTAAATTATAAAATTAAGATAGCTGTATAAAGCTAACAGATAAAGCATAACTGTTATGTACGCGTGGTCTTTCGGAGTCTTTATGGTCCGAATAGATAGAGAGGCATATTTGGCACCGAGACCCTCTTGAAATGTACCGCTAAGCACATGTATTAGAATCGTGTGCCATGACTAGAATACGAGTTGGTTAATGCAAATGCCTTGTTGCGAAGATTTTCTTCTATTATTTTGAATGTTGTTTGTTGGTTTTTATCTCTTTTTGATGTTTGGTTTATTCTATTATAGCAGCAGCCCATTATTGGTACCAACGTCACAAATAATTCACTGTTGGGCACGTGTCCTCATATCGGTAGTTGCGGGTGTAAGGTTCAAAGCCTCTCTTTCGGCTCACTTTATTGTTATTAGTGCACTTTCCTGTTACTCTTTGAATTTTCTTAAATGTTTGTACAAATCAATGTATTGATCTCGATTTGTCTTTTACCACTAGTGGGATGTCACCTATACATTTGCCGGTCACTACACTATCGATCAAATCGCGTACCTAATTCAATGTAATATCAACTAATATACCATTCAATAACATTAAATAATATGCATTTTTACTGTATGCAACAATTCAGCCAATAATAACGCGGAGTGTCAAAGCACTTGTTTCTAGATCGGGGACGAGAAATCTTGATCGTGACGATATTGACTCCTCAACTCCTGCGCATTCATAATGCGAGGCACATAGCGCACAGGACATTCGCGCGATTGAACCAACACAATTGATATTCCATAAGGCATGTCTGTATAATTATGAAAAAATCATTAAACTGTATATGAGGGAATGTTTGTCTGTAGCTTCTTTACTGACTGATTATTAGTTGGCTGGAGCATAGCGTACAACAGAGCTAGAATTTCTAAGAACTCGAAAGATGGTTGCGATGTGCGGGTACTGAACGTACTGAACTTTTTAGCCCCTACAACATGGAGGTTAGAGAGAACGATCTCTGTAGAAAATATTGTCCCAGAAATATGTGAGGCGCTGCGATCGCTAAGTTATCTCAATAAAAGCGGGTAGTTGTGGGCTAATTTGAAACTTCATCTACTTGAACTCATAAACAGGTAACTTCACAGATACTACTTACCGACGGCAGCGCGGATAAATTCTACAAATTTATAGGGACAGGCGGGCTAATGCTTTAGCACGTAGCGATCGTTCTCCTTCACTCTAACCTCCATGCCCTTCAAAGAGGGATGTTGTGTCTGTGATGTCATAGCTGCCAAACGGATGAACCAATTTGATGAACCATCCAACTGCACCAGAAGAAGGTAATGTAGTTTGCCTTTGTAAAAAATCATATAGGTAGGTAAATGTATTTTTAATACAGTTGCTCAAAAAGTGGCATATTACAGGGACGTATAGCGTTCGGGAAGTGAGCTATTACACACTCGTGCTTTTTCTTTACCTTTTCCGAACTCGTGCGTTCTCTTTCCCAACTGTCAAAATAATGTCTATTAAAAAGAAAAAACCAACCACGAAGTTTTTACTAAAAAAAAATTCATAGAAGTTTTTATGATTCATGCAAATATTTCTAAAAAGAAGCTACTAATTTGTTTCAATATCAGATTTAATGATTTGATTCAATGAGTTAGGTTAGGTTTCACTTCATTTCATCTCATTAAATTTCATGTCAATAAAAAAATTCTACTGAAGACTTGGCTGTATGGGCATAGTTCCCTTTGCCTACCCAGAATGGGTGAAGAAAACAAAAAAAAATCTCTGCAATACTCTGTATTCTTTTACGGTTGGCGCCATTTTCCAAAAATGTTCTTTGCGAGTTTAGTTTGTGTTTTTATTATTTTATTAAATTGCTTCATTTTTTCGCAACTGTATTAAAAATAGTTGTTCAGTACACGTGCGGAACCGTCATTGCAACTTGTTCCGACTGTCAACCCTCGCCTTCGGCTCGGGTAGACATTTGTCGGAACTCTTTGCAATGACAGGCTTTCCGCACTTGTAGCGAAATATACTATTTTAACACAGTTGCTCAAAAAGTGGCGTATTACAGGGACGTATAGCGTTCGGGAAGTGAGCTATTACACACTCGTGTTTTTTCTTTACCTTTTCCGAACTCGTGCGTTCTCTTTCCCAACTGTCAAAATAATGTCTATTAAAAAGAAAAAAAAACCAACCACGAAGTTTTCACTAAAAAAAATATTCATAGAAGTTTTTATGATTCATGCAAATATTTCTAAAAAGAAGCTACTAATTTGTTTCAATATCAGATTTAATGATTTGATTCAATGAGTTAGGTTAGGTTTCATTTCATTTCATCTCATTAAATTTCATGTCAATAAAAAAAATCTACTGAAGACTTGGCTGTATGGGCATAGTTCCCTTTGCCTACGCAGAATGGGTGAAGAAAACAAAAAAAAATCTCTGCAATACTCTGTATTCTTTTAAGGTTGGCGCCATTTTCCAAAAATGTTCTTTGCGAGTTTAGTTTGTGTTTTTATTATTTTATTAAATTGCTTAATTTTTTCGCAACTGTATTAAAAATAGTTGTTCAGTACACGTGCGGAACCGTCATTGCAACTTGTTCCGACAGTCAACCCTCGCCTTCGGCTCGGGTAGACATTTGTCGGAACTCTTTGCAATGACAGGCTTTCCACACTTGTAGTGAAATATACTATTATGAGGTTTAAGCAAACATTAATCTATACCTATAAAGAAAAAGTTGAAAAATGTAGCCCAAACCGAAGCATCAAGCTAGTTATTATAACACACGCGTCACAAGTGACAGATGGCAACAAGCGCTCATTATATTGTACAAGACAATTTATACGACACCTAACGTATTGTTTTTCTCCACATTTACAAAATTCTACTCGCTCTGCTAAAGACTAATTTTGAATTCCGAACGCGATTTTTATTATTTTGCTTGCAATGTCACGCAGGATACTCGGAAAGGATATTTCGCGTATTACTCATGATTCATTTGTTGTTAAAAGTTGGTTATAATCTGTGAAAATTTTAGTTTTCTTCGAAGGTTCAACGGCTTTTGCAAAATTTACTATATTTATGCTGCTCGCGCACAAATAACTTTATCTTTTAGTCTTAAGGTACTGATATATGATGAATTTTAAATTGATCTCTTTTTATAGGGGAAATAAAATAAATAGGTACACAGCAGGAATGTTAAGTATGAGCATGCTTTGTTCACACGTACATATTTTTTATGGTTATTTATTAATATTCTCAGGGTCAATTTTATCAACGAAAAAATCGGATGAAAACCTGCATGCCTGAAAGTTTTCCATAACGTTCTCGAAGGTGTGTACGTACTACGTGTACGTACGAAGTCTGTCATCCACACTATTCTACATTTTTATTGTTTTTAAATAAAGTAAATTTAGAATAAATAAAATTCGTAACAAAACCAAAACACACGCTTATATTAAATCATATTTTTCTCATATTGTGTCAAACAGTGAGGATGTGTTTATAAGACATTGCTCTAGATCAATTTTACCGTAACATCTAACAGTAGGTACCTAAACATGAATACTTAAACGATGTGCTCTACATAGACATTAACGCTGGCACTTAACCAAAACTTTCTAGAACGAACCGTGCAAATAATGAAGCGAAAAGTATGCAAATGCATTACTTTGTTTGGCTAGCTCGGGCCTCGGACGAACTGAGTTGGCTCATTGACTCATTATTACCATACTTCGATGATTTCGTTAGGACTTATAACGTATTGAGTATGTGAATCGTATGACATGGTTATATAATTATTCCTAATTAGAAATTATTTTTCAATAAACTCATTTTAATTACTCAACGAAAATTGTAGTTCCGATTTTTATTGTTGGTCACCAGAAAACTGTTAAAAAGCTACTAAAGTACAAACGAATCTGTCTTATTACCTAAAAATCTAATACAAGGGTAACCTTAAACTCGTAATTGTATTAATTACTGAAGTAACCCATTAGACCATTTACAGACCCCATTATCTGACTTGGACCGCAGATCTGGGGGATTTTATAATACCAGAAGAAACATAAGGTATTAATTTCTTTGTTTTTTTAATGTGATAATTCATTTAATATTAAAATAAATTAAGTTACATTAACACGTATTTCACTATTTATTTACATATTATAATAATTTATTGGTTTATACAGTGATCGGCAATCCGTAACATCCCCAATCCGCAGTTACATTCACCATTTCGCGCATCCGGCTGTGCGCTTGCGCATTCAGAGCACAAGCGCCCTCTGTGACAAGAAAGCGCATAACCTCATTAGAAACCTTACACAAATTGAGTGCTCACTTTATCTAATAATTTTATTATACATATTCAAAAGGGCACCACTGGTAATGGTCGAAATGACCCGCATTCGGCTTTTAATCGTCCAATTAACATTTGGAGTCACGTTTTGGAGAGACAATAGCCATCTTCGTGGGGGCAGCGTTGGCTGGCACATTGGCGGGAGCGAGCTGCCCATATTAATGTTTGTTTGTTAGCGGTAAAATACGTAGGTATGGATGACGTAACGCTGCAAGCATTCGCGGGTTGGCCGTACTTTTGGAGAAATTCATTAGGCTGTCTTTGAACGAAAAAATCGCTTTGAGGTTCTGACTCAACCATTTTCGATCCAAAAACGATGCGACTATCAATATTCTTATTCTATGTGTCCAACCCGAACTCAATTCGAAAAAATGAATTAGTTGAACGCAGGACTGACAGCTAGCTAAGAAAAGTTCTCGAGTAAAATTAACAAGACCTAAAAAGACAGCGGATAATCGCTGGAATCAGTGGTTTCACGGCTGGCAATGGCTGGTGGTGCTGAATGGGATTTATTAAACAGATACTTCTGTCTGCCTCAGATTTTCATATCAACATGAATAGGCGCTGGTCGAGAATACCAGCCGATTTAATTTTAAATTAAGTTAAACTTGCTGTTTTATTTCAAAATTGCGAAAAACGTTAGGTGTAGTAGTTATAATATGTATGGACACTCGCGCAATTGTTTAAGGTTACCGCAAATGTGACCGGAAAGGGCTTTTCATTTGACGTATAAATAACGGGAGCGACATGTCGAATGAATGAAAATAACGCTTCGGTCCACAGATATGCTTTTATAAGTCCATCTTTCCTAATAACGTCCACCACCACACCACGACAACCCTTTCTTTGTCCCACTCTTGGGCACGGGTCTCCTCTCAGAATGGGGGGGATTAGGCCTTAGTCGACGCTGGCTAAGTGCAGATTGGCAGACTTCACATGCCTTCGAGAACATTTATGTACAACTCTGCATGCCTGATGCAGGTTTCCTCACGATCCGTGTTCGTCACCGTTACAGCAAGTGATATTTATTATCATAAATCGCGTGCGTGCCACTTGGGTTTGAACCCGGCCCGCTCGAGTGGAAGGCTAGTTCGATAGCCACTGGCCTGTCACCGTTTAATACCAATAACGTGTCAGGTCTGTTTACTTAAATTAAAGAAACAAACTACAAAATAACGGAGAAATCACGTGACATTGAAATGAAATTGCTACTTACATTGTGATCCATTTGTTAAAGCGAAACATTTACTTTTTCTTCGAACGAAAGCAGCAATGGAAATTATATCTCAAGATATTTGCATTCGAGATACTCGTATATTGATGTGCAAATCATGTAGATCAACTTATTGATCGAAATGTAGGTCAGAATCAACTGTTTTCATATAAGTAACAATAATTAAGCAGTTCTACGAAACAGTGCTGGTATTTAGAGCAACTAGCTCTAAATACCAGCACTGTTTAATCTTCAAAATAGCAGTTTAAATTCCGTTTGAGAGTCAAAAAGGTACATGAGGTGTGAAGTAGTCACTGCGTGTGCAAAAGCAAACCATTAAATCTTAATGATCTATTGTGTTCGATAAAGACATTTCCGTAGCTAAGGCTGCTAAAAATACGATTCCAAGATCGATGCCAGGTTAAAAATATATTTAATAAAAAAATTCGAAATATAGGTAACTTAAAATTCCACCACCGCCAGCACCACAACAATATCCTTCAATCTCTTCCTGAAATAGGAGGGGTTACACCACTATGCTGGCCAAGTGTGGTTTGGCAGACTTCACATATCTTCGAGAACCATACGGAGAACTCTCAGGTCGCTAATTTAATACGAGCTCGAAGTTGGAGGTTTTTCAAGCATCATATTTAACGGTTTTTCTTTCACATATGTCTTAACCATATGTACTGATTTGAATTTCATAAGTTGTGTCACTTTAAACTTTAAACTGCAGGGCCAGGAGTATTTCGTTTGCAGTAAGCACGAAAATGCATCTAGATCAGCGACACGTAAATTGCGCCACATCCTTACTCATTAGTAGTTCCCAATTGTATTGTTCTCGGAATATCAGCACCGTTGTTTATAGCAATGGGCTATTCAAATCGGTTGGTTAACGACACATTGGAATAATTAATGAACCGTCAATTCGCCGTGTTACGAACTAGGCGTTATGAGCAATGCGTTCTAATCAACTTGGTGTCCATTATATAGATGATAATGCGCCGATTCAATTCTTTACTCAATCCCTGTCTGAAACTTGAGCTTGGCATATTATAATATTTAAGGGTTTAAGATATTGTACAAAGATAACTGAATGTATACCTATATATGTATAGACCATACCACCCAACGTCTTGTTTGTTGGACCATAGTCCACCTCGCTGGCCAAGTGCTGCATTTGATGGACTCCACATACCCTTGGGAACATTGTGTAGATCTATCAGGCATGCAGGTTTCTTCACGATATTTTTCTTCAACGGTATATACACGATATACTGCTACTTAATTCTTGCAGTCTTATTATTTCCATGTACCTACTAAGTGATCTATTATTATTGACTTAAAGAAGAAGCCACTGTATAGTCACAATATTACCCACCCCCTCGATCTCTTCATATTGTGGTATATTAATATATTCAGAACACATTTACATTGTAAATACTCGTACAAACACATGAATTAGCTCTGGTCGTCAACCATCAACCACTTATCGAGGTACTTCTTTTGGCGGACGAGTCACCTATGGATTGGGCTTCCAGCTGAGGTATATGTATTTCCTTTTGGCTACGACATGGAGCGCTTCTAGAGGAGTGAAAATCACATCCTTCAAGGTCGGCAAAGCACATGTGATGCCCCTAGTGTCGCACGTGTTCATAGGCGACGGTGACCACTTACCATCAGGTGGCCCGTATGTCTGCCCGTCATTATTATAAAAAGATACAAGCATTCTATAATGCTTTTTATGTAGGCCTTGTGTCATTAAGGAAACAAATAAGTTTGAATTTGACATCTAAACTGATAAAACGACCAAAAAGAATAGCAATAATTGAAATTCATTAAAAAAAATGTCGTCGAGTCAATTTTCGCCGGTGGAGGCGACAGCGCGACTTAGCACAAAGTAATGAATGCGGGATTAAACATCGATGCCAGATCCGATCATTGTTATAATTCATCTTGATTTATAGTTGCGTGTGACCGCCATCTGTCGTAAATTAACGGGGTAGGTTCATTCTAGTAGATCGACTACTACATGCTCTTTTTGCTTGCGAGTTTCATTCGAGTTTGTCAAACTTTGAATTTTGTGTACAATTACGCTTTTTCTGTTATAATGCACTTTTTTCCAGTCTTGTCTGCAAGTTTCAGCTGCCGCCGCCATGCCCAAAATGGTGCAGTAGAAGTGCTTGAGGTTATCAGTCAGTAGGATGTTATGAGAGCTGTGACAGCCCAGACTCGAGCGGTCTGGGTTCAAATTCAAGAGGCACACATCAATAACTTAAAGTTTTTTTCTATTTAAGAAACTCAATGTCACCTGCTGGTTGAAGGAAACATGGTGAGGAAACCTCCATGCCTGAGAGTTCGCCATTATGGTCTCCAAGGCATTTGAATTCTGAGAGTTCGTATTGGGCCAGCGTGGTGGACTAAGGCCTAACCCAATGGGACAAACAAAGTTACAAATCACATTCTTAACCGACTTCGAAAAAAGGAAAAGGTTCTATGTTCGACTGCTTGTATGTTTTTCAGCGATTACTTCATCGTTACATAGTTAATAGGTTAATCCCTATTTTGATGATTCTATTTGTGTTTAGTAAAAATTCTACCCCAAGTAGTAAACAAGCATCATATGAGTTGCAATGTTAGTAATAGTTATTTTAATTGTCCTATAGCGTAGGTGTTTGTGTATGGAGTTTGATGATTCTACTTTTATTTGAAAGGTCTGATTACACTCTTTTACTGACTTACTGACACTACGCCGTACGCCGTGCCCGCCGCGAGCCTTTACTCCTGAAGATGATTATCGCAATAGATCGAAACTAGTCGGCCTATTTCCGACTTAAATCACACGTGAGTAAGCCGGTAACTTCAACTATGAATATAGACACTCAAGAATCGTTCAGTAATAAAATAAATATCGCTTTTAGCAAATTTATATTTAACTGAGGTAGATAAAAACCAATATAATATTATGTAATAATTATAATTTTAAATCATAACAAAGCCCAATAGTAGGGGATTACGATAATTTAATGCCAAATTTTTTTCCAACATGTACCTACCTTAATGAGGAAGGGAACTATATTTCAGTGCACCACCAAACAAGGTATCGTTACCTATCTTTCATCGTTTATCTTTTTTACAAATCTGAATTTCTAAACGGTGAAAATGCAGATAAGGAACACGAAAGCACACTTCATCAAACAAAGTAGGTAAGCGCGTCTTCAATCTAATGAATATTTTTGGCCATGTGCTTGAAATTTGCTTGGAGTTGGGCTTGGCGTAGGTTGCAGATTTGACCCCTTATTGAATATGTTTGTTAATTGATTTTTAATTTAATAATTACTGTTTTTAACAGAATACATTTTTTTAGTTGTTTTATTTATTTATCTTGTAAAAAGCTTATGCCCCCGACTTCATCTGCGTGAGTTTTAGTTTAAGAAAATAGTTTTCTGAGCGAGGGAAGGGGTCCGTCGTCCTAAGATTACCAGAAGATTAGTGACAAAAAAAGGTTGAAATTTAAAGGCCTGACTCACTAACTCCTCAAGAAGCGTAGCCCACTATCAAATTGGCTGGATATCGGTTGGACTTTATCCTATGAACGTTTAAATATTGAGTTTCATATACGTAGGGAACACTTTCGGGATTAAAATTACGTGCGAAAAAAAAGGGCGTAGCTAACACAACATTAAACATGCAATACATACCTAGGGAGCATGTTTTCAGGATAAAAAGTATTTTATATGTTTTTTGAGCTTATATCTGCTTGAGTAGTTTCATTCAAGCCCATGTAGTGGGTTTTGCGTAATTAAGTAACATAACTGGGCGCCGCCGCGCGCCGCCGCCGCGCCGACCTGGCCGCGGCGCTGCGCCAGCTGATCCAGCCGCACGCCAGGCCGCACACCGTCGCGCACGCCAAGCTGCTGCAGGACCTCAACGCCGCCTCGCAGATTACGGTGACGCGCGAGCAGCTGGACGAGGCGCTGCGAGACCTGCAGGACGAGGGCAAGGTGGTGGTGGTCAGCCACACGCACGTCCGCCTCTGTTGACACTTATATTCATTGTTTTAAGTTAATGTATGCAACGGTGACAGCCCAGTGGCCATCGAACTCTCCTCTCACTCGAGCGGTCCGGGTTCAAACCCCAGCGGCACGCACCAATGACATTCTAAGTTATGTGCGATTTAAGAATTTAAATGTCACTTGCTATAACGGTGAAGGACACATCGTGAGGAAACCTGCATGCCTGAGAGTACTTCATAATGTTCTCGAAGGCATGTGAAGTCTGCCAATCCGCACTTGGCCAGCGTGGTAGACTAAGGCCTAATCCCTCCCATTCTGAGAGGAGACCCGTGCCCAACAGTGGGACGTCTATGGGTCGCAGCGAAGTAACATAAAGTTTACCTCTTTATTTTAACCTTTTAGGAGTGGAATTCAAAAAACCCCTTTACATATATGTTTTTGCGTGCAATATAAATCTAGTATCAACTTTTTATATTTGCCTGTACTACGGGCTAAACATTGATCCCCCAATTTGAACCAGTTTGGGGTGGAATTTAAAATAAAAGTGAAATATGTATTTCTTAATTTTTATTCAATAGCTTATTGTTTTAAATTTTATTGATTTAGTTTGAGAGATGATGAAGTTTCATACAAACTTTCAACCCCCTTTTCACACCTTTAAAAGGTTGAATTTCGAAAAATCATTTCTTATTCCTGGCGTCTAATTCCTACGTAAAAAAACAGTTTTCTAGGTCTAAGGGTTGAGACAGGCCGTTGATGAGTCAGTCAGACCTTTGAATTTTATATATGTATTAGCTAACCCCGCATACGTTGTTCTGCCATATGAAATGTCAATGTCCACTGGAAAATTCCAGTGGACCAAATTGTGAATCTAAACCATTCTCAAATCCTCCCTTGAACACACACAAAAAGTTTCATCAACATCCGTCCAGCCGTTTAGTCATACACACGTACACAAGAAATATATATTACATATTAAGATTTATTAATTCGGAATCGGATCTTAACGCATGCATTACTAGGCGTGTGCACGGGAGATGCTGTAGGTAACACGAAACAATGTATCTGATTGAAATACGTCGTGTCACTGGAACCACACCTTTTATTAGATCGTTGCACTTGAATATATCGTTTTATGATCGACGTAGATTCTCCGTTCACGTCCTAGCGCTCTAATTAAGTGACATGTAAACAATAAAACGCTTCTTTTTAGTACACCACAGCGATTACAACGTAAACAGTTTTTATTTATTTCTACTTCTGACTGGCATCTGAATTACTATAGGAATGACTATAACACACGATTTTTATTGGTACCTACTTACAAAACTGTCAGGTGAGCGGACAGGACAGTTACGTATCACGCATATTGAACAGATTTTAATTGTCCTTCTACTTGTTAGACTATTGAACAGAAAATGTTATCTGTGTTTAAAAATTATGTAGGTGGTATATAATGTAAATTCCGTATACAAGTTCAGTGCGAAGGAATGTTAAAAACCAGAGATTTAATCTTAATTTAATAGAATTGATCCAAAACAATTAAATTAAGATTACAATTCGTTGTTTATCTTTATCTTGTCAGTTGGAATTTCTGATAACACAGTTTTATCTTAATATTTATCTAAAATATCAAGATAGGTACTTAACGTTGGTACCTGTCTCTTAACAATAGTTAAAAATTCAAACATATAATGTATAAAGAATATTCGCAATTTTTTGATTGAAGTACATAATTGATGTTAAGGTTATATTGGATTTTTTCAGAAATCGGTCTGTTATTTTTGCTTGTAGTTTCGTACTAATTATTTGTATATATCGGAAGGAGCGGCGTCAATTCGGAATATCTACTCGTTTGTCCAACAGTGGATTCTAAAAGGTTGTGGGTCATACGAGTATCTACTCGTATAATGTGGGTCATACATAATCTATGTGAGCAATTGAATAATTATTTACAAACGATTTTGAATTCAAAATTGAATTAGGTAAAATTGCGGTGACAGCCCAGTGGCTATCGAACTCGGCTCTCACTCGAGGGTCTCTGGTTGAAATCCATTCAGCACGCACCGATGACATGTCTCGGCTATGTGTGATTTAATTTAAAAAAAAAAAATATTTACTGCTGTAACGGTGAAGCATATATAACGAACGCATGCCTCAGAGTTCTCCACAAAGTGATCGAAGGCATGTGACGGGCCTTTCAGCATATAGCCAGTGTGTAGGCCTCAGCCCTAGCCAAACCGCTCCCTTTCTAAGAGGAGAGCCAACCTAAGCCCAACAGCGGGACAAAGAAAGGGGTGGTGGTGTTGGTAAGACTATCAGTGACAATTTTAATTAGAAAATACAGGTTTTTATCAAAATTCTATAAGGAAAAAAAAGAGAGGCAGTACCTAAGTGCTTATTTACTAGGAACTACATTTCCAGTCTGCTTTTACCATAAACTAGCGGCTGAAGTCATTACTTCTTAGGATTTTGCTTTCAAACTGACTTATAGTACTTGTATCCTATGGCATTTAATTGATCCGGATTTACTTATTCTCGTTACAAGCTACGTTCTAAATGTATTGAATCACATTCATTGCGTGTTTCTCATCGCCTATAGAAACTTTTGGTTTCTAAAACGAGTAATGTACGTAATACTCGGTAGAGTTATTTCCAAACTAAGGTTGTCAATTTGATATAAGATTGTTGGTGGAGATACTCGTTTACTTTAATTTATTTTCCTTGGGGAGGTGTCTAATGACCTGCTGCGTGTGGCCTGACATTCTTATCGACCACTGAGGTGTTTTGATAATATTTTTCGAATATTAATGTCAATATCACACCGATAATCAGTAGATACTTTTAATAACGACGAAACCGGAGTCCCTAGTGTAATCATGCAGGTAAGTAAAATTACTTACATTCTTATCTAAATAGATAAGAATGTAAATTTTATCTCGGATGTAACTTCTCGTCCTATTATACTGGCCTTCTTAACGAATATACTTGATTAATTATTTTTTATGGATTTAAGATTAGAACGAGCTTGCAGCACCACCCATTCGCTGCCGCCCTTGACAACGACTGACTTGATTAGCACCACCCGCCACGGAACCTAGTACCATTCTACCGTGTAATAATATTTTTTAAAGCAATTGTGGTCCGGTTGTAAAGGTGTGGTTTCCGGTTACTTTAGAGGCGACCATCTCTATCCTCTAGCGTCACAACACATCTCCGAGACTGACTTGGAACGGTACCTACTCATAATATCAATTACTAACTGGATTATTACTAACTAACAGGTCTAGCTATCACTAACAATCCCCAGTTCTCTTACCAGCTTTTTGTGCATTTGTCCATGACCCTTGCTAGCCTTCTTCTGATATTGGTTTCAGTCCCGGCCCAGAGAATTGACCGTACTAAGAAGAAGTCCATTACTCTACTATACAATGAATAGCTAAGTTCATCTGTGGGTCAGAGTAAAATAATTAATGTGATGTAAATATAACATTGTTTACTTTCCGGCCCATGTACGTGGCCTCAAAAGCACGTCTATCATATGATTCCGAGAAAAAGTTCTAGACGCCTTTTTCAAAGGCGCTAAAAGCGTGGTACCTACAATGCGGACGGTAAAAAAATTAAAATAAACCTTGCGTGTCCCAGCCGAGGTGTAAAATAAACAGGCCGAACCGCCATTAAGGTCCAGTCCTTCGCTTGTATTAATTTGTATTTAAGTGTATTGAACAAGATAAAGTAAATATATGAGTGCGACGCTGCAGGGTCACGGACGTGGTTCGTGTTAAGATTCTATTGGAATTCCGTTACCATATTGACTTTTAATTTATTTTATCTTAACATAATTTAATTTTTGTTTTTGTGTTCGATAAAATGTGGTTAATCATATCAACAGTTTCGATACAGTATTTCAGTGCAAGAATTTATACAGAATACTAACCTCTGCTACGCTAGGATAGGTTAGGGTTAGGCCTTTTTTGAATAACACAGTAAATGGTAAGACATCTTGGACGGGTCTAACTTTGTGTTACTAGTCAAAAGGAAAGCGCTGATAGCCCTATGGCTCGCTACGGTCTTACATGTATCAACGAATTAAGCAACATTGGCAACGTTGATTTAAACAATCTTAAAATATATTCAAATATGTACAATGTTTGTGTGCATGCAAATGAATGCTAACATGCCTGCATGTCTTTATTGGACAAATCTGAAAAAGGTTGCACAACCAGGATCGCATAAAGATAAAGCTTTAATGCTTCTAAACCCATACCATATTTTTTCCGAAGTGACCAATTTGTCAGTAATTAGGGACCATTTTAGCTGTTATCTTTATTAGAGTATTTATTTTTTGTGTAGACTGCAATGTTTTGATGTTGTGATTCACACTGGGACTGTGATCAAAATTTTTGTATAGTTGCTTGCTGTAATAAATTCAAAATATTTACTGTGCTTATTCTACAAAAAATGTAGTTGATTTTGATACATAAATAAAAACATTGAACTCATATTCTGTGTTTATATGTTAAACTAATAAAGCAGTAAGTATTTAATGTATTAAAATTAAATATTAACTCGAATTTGCTGTCTATCCAATAAAATGATGAACAATGGTAGTAAATAATTATGAAATGATTAGGTAGATGAATCGGTGGACTTCTTACCACCCACAATCATTGATTGATCTAGTAAAAAAGTAGATAATATGTTACCTCAATAGTATTCAGTGTTAAACCAAGTACCTATATATGGTGGTGCTATATATGGTGGATTTGGTGTGCCATTTTCGGAAAGCATATTCTATGCCTATCTCTTTTATGCGTTACTAGCTTTTACCCGCGGCTCCGCCCGCGTGGTCAAAGGGAATTAACAATGAGTTGTTTATCATACATAGATAAGAACTTGAAAATGAATTTTACTAACGCCATCTATTAACAACATCCGGCACTAAATATCTAGCAAATAACAAAACATCGATATCTTCCCATGGGGATGTTTTACCGCAGTAAAAAGTAGCCTACGTCACTCTCCACCCTCCTCACTGTCTCCATACACAAAAACCATACCATATAATAGCTTCGTTGCGACGTGAAAGCCGGACAAACAAACAAACAAACACACTTTCACATTTATAATATTAGTATGGATATGGATATGGATATTTCGATGCCTATAATATATCTAACTTCTTCTTTTATATACAGGGTGTCCCAGAATGAATGGATAATCCTTGAGCCCCGCACAGAACAGCTCTCCAGCGCTTAGAAAAAAATATCAAAAAAAAAAAATTCCAAGTGATACCCAAAATATGATTTTTTTTAGAAAAACATACGTTATTTTAGCTTCACTTCACATTCATTTACACAACTGCCACAAATTAATGATATTTTTGGCGTTTTTGGTGTCATTTTATTCCTGATAGACTATACTACTAGAAATACATCAAATAATATAAGTATCAGTGATACTTTTTTTATAAAAAAAATAAGAACTTGAATTTTTAACATGAAATTTGATACCAAAATAATTTTGACATAGTTTGAGAGTGTTTCATGTAAAAAAAAAGTATGAAAACGTAAGTGTCCAGCTATATTAAAAACATGCGCAGTTAATACAGATTAAATAATGGTATAATACATCATTTTATCTAATACTACTACGAAGTTATTGCTATTGAGATGCAAAACGAGTAAATACGACTAAAATTAAAAAGTTAATGTCTTAATACATTTTAATAATAATAAAACATTTCAGGTGTCGCTGCGACCCATAGACGTCCCACTGCTGGGCACGGGTCTCCCCCACAGACACTGCTGCTGCGGGAGGTCCAGAGCATACTCTACCACGCTGCTCCAATGCGGATTGGTGGAGGGGTTAGTGGCCAATCCAGTGTCGAATGTTCTCAAGCCACCCGAAGGTCTTCGACAAGGCTTAACGACTGTTTCGTAGGAGGTAATGGAATCCCATTGGTTACAGAATGATGGCTGCCCTGCATATTATGGTACAAACGTCCGGGCTTATTTAAATGCCACGTATCCAAACAAATGATTGGTCGTTTGGGTCCTATTCTGTGGCCTCCTCGATCTCCAGATTTAAACTGTCGGGATGTTTTTTACTGGGGCTGTCTAAAGGAAGAAGTGTACTCGAAAACAATTTCAAATGAGGAATTACGCAGCCGTGTTCAAGAGGCCGCTTCAAAAATAAATGAATGACTCTACGCACGGTTTCTTAGTAGAGCCTATAAAAGAAGATGTCGAGCGTGTATTAGAATCGGTGGCAGACAATTTGAACACCTGTTGTGAATAAAGATTGATGTAATGTACACCAGTGAAATGTAGCGTCCATAGCCCAATGGCTCGCGTCGATTCAATGTGACCGAAAGAGTTAAGCAACGACGGGCGCGGTCGGTTTGTGGATAGGTGAGCGCTAGTGGCAAAATTTCACGGACGCTACCGTGCTTCGGAGGGCACGTAAAGCCGTCGGTCCCGGTTGTTTTCAATGCTGGAAACAGTCGTTAAGCCTTGTCGAAGACCTTCGGGTGGCTTGAGAACATTCGACACTGGGTTGGCCACTAACCCCTCCACCAATCCGCATTGGAGCAGCGTGGTAGAGTATGCTCTGGACCTCCCGCAGCAGCAGTGTCTGTGGGGGAGACCCGTGCCCAGCAGTGGGACGTCTATGTGTCGCAGCGACACCTGAAATGTTTTATTATTATTAAAATGTATTAAGACATTAACTTTTTAATTTTAGTCGTATTTACTCGTTTTGCATCTCAATAGCAATAACTTCGTAGTAGTATTAGATAAAATGATGTATTATACCATTATTTAATCTGTATTAACTGCGCATGTTTTTAAAATAGCTGGACACTTACGTTTTCATACTTTTTTTTTACATGAAACACTCTCAAACTATGTCAAAATTATTTTGGTATCAAATTTCATGTTAAAAATTCAAGTTCTTATTTTTGTTATAAAAAAAGTATCACAGATACTTATATTATTTGATGTATTTCTAGTAGTATAGTCTATCAGGAATAAAATGACACCAAAAACGCCAAGAATATCATTAATTTGTGGCAGTTGTGTAAATTAATGTGAAGTGAAGCTAAAATAACGTATGTTTTTCTAAAAAAAATCATATTTTGGGTATCACTTGGAATTTTTTTTTTTTTGATATTTTTTTCTAAGCGCTGGAGAGCTGTTCTATGCGGGGCTCAAGGATTATCCATTCATTCTGGGACACCCTGTATATCAAAATTGCTGTGTCTGCGACTCCGTTCGCGTAAAAGTTGGAATTTGTTTATATCTATTTATAACATCTCTCTAAAGGTGTTGCGAGAATCACCATCATGACCAGGTATTACTCGTTCCAGTATTAATCTACTGACCTCAGCTCTTTTCTAGAAGTTATAGATGTCTACTTCACCCAAAGTAAAGTTTCTTAGATGGTAGAGCCTATAGAAAACCAACTTAAACTTTGATATATTTCATTACCTACTTACTATTATAAATATTGTCTGCCACGAAAGCCATCTATTAAAAGTAAGTATGTAATAGGAAGTGCCGAAGGCTGAAATGAAGTGTTGTAAAGTAGGTATGTCAGTAGACGATTTTCCATATAAAATTACCGATTTAATATTATAGAATTTTTTACAATTCTTTTACTTTTGTTTTTAAACCTTCACTGAAATAAACCGAACAAAACGAACAAAAAAAAACACAAATTATTCAAATTGGTTCCGTAGTTTTCGAGTTTTACCGAGACTAACGAACAACGATCCATTTTTATTTATAGTATAGATAAATGAACACAAAAAATCCACAGTATAAAGTAGTCCTTAATATATAAAATACGCATTAAATTTAAACCAACAATCTTAACTGGCCGATATTTATGAGAGTACCTGAGTGAGCTATGCAGCTAAACATAAAAATTATAATAACAAATAATTGGTTTGGCCGACTATAAGAATATTACTTACAAAAAAATGCCATGTTGGTCTGTTCTTTGTAAACTGATACATATATTTATCAGAAAGATGCTTAAATTATAAAGGTGTTTAAATTATATAAAAGTAAATAAATAAATAGTAGGTATAAAAATAGTTAACAAGTAATAACATATTTTAAAATATTAACAATTTTTTAAATTTGAAAAAGATGATATGTACCTATTTAAAAAGGAGTCCAATACTTAATGGGCAGCGTTAACTTACGAGTACAATATTAAAAAACTCTAAATTATAGATTAAATCAAACATACTTCAAACCCGGTCTGTATGCCATACGCAACCAAGTTTAGGATAATTATAACATTAGTTTGTGAAACTTACTCGTAACTAAAGGTAAAGCCATGGCAATAGCTTGTATAATACATCTGATACGAGTTAAAATTAACACCAACTCATTTGAAGCGAGAGAAATTAAAAGGCTTTATCCTTTTTTATGTGGCATTTATTAGTGGTCGTAAAACTGGTGCCTCTACCCTCTTCAATTTTATACGTCAACATTTAAATTTCGAATATAGGTATTTGATGGGGAACCAATACTATTATTGAATTTGCGTTAAAAAATTAAATGCATTCCCTTTCCTACAGGGTGGAAAAGCTTCAAGTTTCTAAGGGGTTCCATTATCAATGGTTTTAAAACGGGATGAAAGTTTCGACTAGACTAAACATAAGTTATGACATTGATTATCCAGGCATCACATGAAAATCTATTGACGTTTTTTATGATATTTTGATCGGGTTATTATTAACCTCGACACCTCGAGGTTCCCTTGAGTATTGAGATATGCTCAAATCCATGAGCAGAATAGTAACTATAAAATAAACTTCCACAATTTCCAATTCCAAGCAAGCGAAGCTACGGGCATAAATCGTAAATAAAAAAGTTAATAAAGTTAAGGAAAATTATATTAAAAAAAATAACGTCACTGAGTTTGCGCTCAACTCAAGCCTATAAACGTTAAGTCAATCAGACGTTAACGTGAAAGAATCCCAAACAATCGAACACTGTTCTGAAATTTGGAACACAATGAGCGTCTCTTTTAATAATTAGGCACAAGCATGCCGAGTGATCTTTGGATCGATTACGTTTGAACAAACAGTTCCTTTTTTCTTTCTTTCTATTCAAATAATGTGATAAATCAAATACTCGCTTCGTTGCCGGATCATTTATCAGAGAGACGCGGCGCGGGCGCAGGGACAGCCATTGTACCGGTGGTATCGGTGCCTTAATTGTTATTTTATCGAGTTTCCATAGCTTACAGATAATTCTTATTAGATGTAGAAGGAACAAGAGACTATCATTAAGCTATCAGAACTGATAGGTTATGTTGTTTAGTTGCAATTTCATTGTCTTCTGATGTACTATTTCGAAATATTGAACCTATAAACATAATTAAAATAATATTTTATGCTAACCAGTAGCTTATTGATCTTATATTTTATTAATAGAGCTGTTGTTGTTTACTTACTTAAACAAGGATTTCTATAAGAGTGTTTTTGGTGAAGACAGAAATATTCAGTTCAATTTGGTCAACACAGCTTGACTTACTTAATTGAAATTTTTCAAATAAATTCATATTGCTATCAGCAAGCGTATAAATTTGTCAGACTATAATTTAGATGTTTATTACCATAAAAAAGCCTTCATAAATATTAAAACAATAGCGGTTGTCTTAAAAACAACAGAACGGAATTAAATAAGATAATTTATAATATTGAACTAATCGACAACGACATTAAAAATCGCCATTTAGAGGAATGGGTTATTTTATTGATTTAAAAACTCTACAAACTTACTAATTAATGGTCTACTAATGCCGGTCGATCAAATCTCGTTTTGAATTTTTATTGTCTCAGATTCCTGCGTCACCTACGCAGTGGATTTCATAATGACTTCTCGAGCACAGATAGAATACAATCAAATAGTAGCATCGACAAAATATTGAGCACCTGATACTAAAATACAATTTGTATTGTTTAAGTTTAATTTGATTAATTAATTTGACTACCCACTGCACAAAAAACAACGTACATTTGAGAACGTACTCAATAACGTTGCTCCAGTGCAGGTAGGTGGAAGAATTAGTCGCCAACCTGTCTATCCGATGATTTTAAATCAAGAAATCTACAATGCTTACCAATAAAAAAAAACAATTGGTAAGTTTTTGTGTTTGTTAACATTGATTATTTTATGCATAACATGACTTCAGTCTGACTGTAGTTCATCTGACTGTAGTCCATCTGGACTACATAAACTTTGGTCGTAAGTGCGACGACTAAACAACATCCTGGTTTCGATCTCCGGGATGGACAAGGTATTATTGGTTTTAGAACGTGAAATTATCATGGCAATTGGATATGGGCCTAATGTGTGGCAATAGTTTCCTCACAAATAACCTTTAAAAACAATATAGGTACATAATTATGTAACAAAAATTAACAATAACATTACTGGCGCCGATCACTGGTGGGAGTATCTACCAATACCTACCTCTTCGACGAAATACAGATGTAAATTAATATTTTTGAATATACCTACTCGTACAACAACTAAAATTTCTGTATACAATTAATATTTAAAAAAAAATTTAAATCGTATATGCCTTCTTCAGTAATTTGCAATGATGCACCTTTTAGCAAATCTTGCGGTGGTCTTACGCACAAGACTGCAATAAAGAGCTTAAATTTTGTAATATCGAATTACTAATCCAGTCAGGATGTCACGGATTGTGTTGCTGGTAGAACTTTTGTCGTGTGTGGCAGCCATAAAAGTAACCGATTTGCATAAACAAGATATCTAATTCAGCTTCGTAAATAACATATTAATCAATGAGTTCTTTTTCACGGCTTTATACATTTTATCAATGTATAAAAATATATATTGCATTAGGAAAAACGACACCTTTTATGTACCTGCTAATTTGTACATCTTGGTGGTTAATTTAGATTTAAATTTCTTCGTTCAATTTGACTAATAGGTACCTACTTACATTAAGTTATCAGATCTTGTGATTCTTTTTTAACCATCATCATAACCCTTTCTTTGTCCCACTGTTGGGCAAGGGTCTCCTCTCAAAATGGGAGGGATTAGGCCTTAGTCTACCACGCTGGCCAAGTGCGGATTGGTAAACTTCACATGCCTTCGAGAATATTATGAGGAACTCTCAGGCATGCAGGTTTCCTCAGATGTGTCCTTGACCGATATAGCAAGTGACATTTAATTTCTTAAATCGCATATAACTTAGAAAAGTCATTGGTGCCGCTGGGGTTTGAACCCGGATCGCTCAAGTGAGCGGCGAGTTCAATACCCAGTGAGCTGTCCCCGCTTCTGGAGGAATACAATGGCATTGTGCGCATCTCCTTCCCTCAGCATGGGCGAGAACTCGACAGGAGCCGCAAGGTGCGCGTCGAGGCGTCAACCCGACCCTGAAGGTACCGCTGTATTTTAGTATTCCACATATTTGTGTGTTTCTGTGTGATATTAGCAGGATGCGTAAATGCATTTTCCAGCAAAAAAATAGTTCTAACGCAATAATCATATCGATCCATTATTCCGTTGAGGAGAAGAAGGACAAGCCAACATACACTTTCCCATTTATACGTTTATATTTCTATTTAGGGTGATTAGTTACCTTAATATTATACGGAAAAAGTTATGAACCAAATGTTTCGGTTTTAAATATTCGAACTAAACAATCCATAATATTTTACCATTTAGGTATACCGCGGGTTCAAAATTTACGACATATAAAACTGTTCTATGTGGAGCGGTATTTATTTAAGTATTATCATGCAAATTTTATTGACTCGTGTTTCGTTGGAATTTCTTATAACGGTGATCAGGGAGTGACATTAATATCAATGTAATTAGCTTCTATTAATTCTGGTCACTCGTAGAACGCACTGTTCGGTGCAAGAGTGTTAATATGACGATATGGCTGGAATTAGATTTGAATATTAATGAAACATAGCAGCGATGAAACGGTCAATTAATGACGTGGCATGGACGGTTAAGTGGCTTTCGCACAATCCCTAATTTTAACTTCTTGGAATTCTTTATGAGGAATAAAGAGTATTTAGTTTTATTGGCAACAACTTCAGTCCTCTAGGCTAGGTACAATGCTTTTGTTACAGCATTAAAACATAAACATATAGCATGAAATTCAAAATTTAAATTCGATCACCTCGTAACGAAATATCACTATGATATTCAGTAATAAAATATCACTATGAGGTAATCGAGCATGATCAACATAATCATATAAATTATTTAAATATATATTTCATGTTATGTACTTAATAATAATATTGTGTATTTAATTATTTAGACGATATGTTTGATTGGGTATCAAAGAAGAGTGAGTACAGACCCAATCAAAACAGAGTAGTTGTGCAAGCTACGAGTACCTAAGTCATCTCTGTGACTTTACTTGTGATTTTTTCCAAAGGACGATCCATGGGTTTCAAATTTGCTAGCTGGAACAATATTTATAAGGCTGTTAATTATTTGCACTCAAGGATCTATAGTAATAATCTGTAGTTTTGGACAAAATAAATATATAAAACAGTAAACGGTGACACAGTTTGCCCCATTTGCCAAAGTCTGTAGTGGTTGGATGCTCGTTTGCTTACCCATAAACTAGACACTATCTCATCCACACAAGACGACAACAACAGTTGTCACAAAGAATGATTCTCATCAGTGTTCGGATGAAGTGATTTTTTTTAAAGTAAGTGTAGTGACATTAGAGCAGCGTGGTGGAGCCTGTTCGAGCGAGACCTTGCTCATCTGTAGCTGTGGTTGAGACCTGTGTCCCAAAGTAGACATAGGCTGTAGTTTAGCTAATATAATATCTACCAAGATTCTACACTAGCTATGCATGCGCCCTTTATAACAGTGCGCAGCGCGGCGACAGCTCTGGCTTAATCAACGCGTGCTGTTTCATTAGTTACGGTTGATTTCTTTCTATTTGTCGGCCAGGCCGGTGAGACATCGAGACATCGTGACGTGGTCCGGCGCGACGCTAATAGTTTCAGTCAAGAGCTGATTGCGACTTGTGCATATCGGTTAAACGGTAGATAGTAAGAATGGGAGTACTCACCGTTGTATAGAAGTTGCTGCCGAAGTAGAAACTTAAAAAATCGTAGATATATTGCAATGATGAGTCTTGGATCATGAAAAAACCGCCATGTCATTTTCATTGCAAAATCTGTTGTAGCAAAAATTTTACAATGTGTAGGTTTTAACTGTATTCATTCGTACTACTTTTATGACGGATCTTATGTTTTAATGAGTGACAAAATTTAAAAAAACGGCGGCAAATCCAGAGATCATCAGAGACGCAAAACATTTTAATCTGGAGTCGTGTTAAGACATCAGCAACCGTGTTACCGGTGATCCGTTAATACCACCGAAAAGAAACATAAAAATGCGAACAGCACATACGAACGATATAATTCGAAAAATTCGAATCCATCGCACAAAAATCAAATCCAAAGCGATCGAACATTCCACGGGTGCGCTGCGTCGTAAGCTCACGAATCAAAACAATCAAATAAATACCAAACGTTAATTATTCAGATACGTAGGGAACAGTCGCCGTGCGTAAATCAGTGGCTGTTCGTCCGTGCGTCTATTTCAGTGAGTCGGCTCAATCTCGGACGCGAGTTAATTAGAAAGAATTGCTTTTATTTCGCGTTTCCACACTTCACGAGGTGATTTCGAGACGTGACGCAGGCGGCGCGCGCGTGTGAAATCGGAAATCTGTCTTGATGTATTGCCACTATATATCACACGCTTAAATATAGTCTTCACGATTATTTATTGCCAAAAAATAATCTAGGTACGTACAAACAATTATTCTATCTCTAACAACGACGTAACATTTCACTAAACAGTCCATAATACATTACTTACACATAATAATACCTTCGGTACCTTTGTACACTCGACTCTTAAAATTTTACGCAGTCTACGTCATGGAACGTTGATAGAGAAAGCTGCATGTTCATTTACTATTCTTTTAACATAAATAATAAACAAACATAAAATTTGATATATTTCATTTATGAAGAATCTTATTTTATTGATTTTCATTACGAAAAATAGTAATTTTCCACAATACTGGAGCTACCTCCGAGGTTGTCGTTAACATTTCAATGATAAATGAGCCTTAAAAATGTAACGATTGCTAAATGCGACACGAAATGAGGACGTACAGTCTCTCTAATCTAATATATGAGATTTTCGCCTTAATACACGTTAATAGTTAGAAAAAAAGCTATGCGCGTTTGATGTTGATTACGCACATTCATTCGTATTCAACAGCTCCCGTGTAGAATGCTGCTAATTTCGTTATTTTAACTGGCCGTCTGTGCAACTCGACAGTTGGCGTTTATTAAGACGTCTTTATAAGAATGTTCTGGATATGCAGCATAGATATTATGTGGACCATATAGCATACGTATGATACGCCATATGCTTGGTGAGTCAATTAACTAAAATAAGCAATCAGCGAGCGATTAGTTATTCTCGCGCTCGAGTACCCATTTCCATGATATTATTGAATATATTATAGTATTAGTATTTAATTGGTACTGGAAGATGCATATTACTAAAAATCTTTGCTTAATTCAATATCATGATCTTTTTTTAAAATTACGGACTTTCTTAATATCACAAATTATTAGATAACAATCATATTATTTCTATCAATTACAAAAAAATATTATACATTTTTCTATTAATAACTGACCTTAATGATTCAATTTATTGCTTGTAAAGTAAAGAGAGCTCAGCCCATACAAGTTCAGCAACCAATTAAGCGCATTGGCTTGCTCAATGAGAGAAATTACAGCTCCAATCTGTTCGGCAACGAAGGCGACAATTGTGTACACAATGGATGGTGGTTTTAAAATGGATGTAACAATTAATTCACAACAATTAGTTGGCCGACGCCCGCATTACCGAAGCTGAGTAGGTAGAGTATATTTTATTCAGAGATGAATTATGAGAATAGCGAACGAGCATGCGAAATTCTCGACATACTCGTAAATATACTTATGAGTATATACAAACTACTATCAGTTTAGGTACTTAATTGTGACAGTACTGATTATGTACGTCCAATTAGCAAGATTTTTTGTAAGTTAAATGTTGTCTTTGTTACCTATTAACAGAGCTAGTTTATATTATAGCGTTAGTAAAGTAGGTGCAATAGTGGAATTGGGACGGTCAGTCTAGTTAATTCTTGTTATTTACTTCGAAGGAAGGCACAAACAAATATGTTGCTACCTTAGTGAATCAAATAATAGGTAAGGTTTTGGTTTTTTTTTATTTGGATTGAAATTTCTGGATAATCAACTTCCTCTTTTAAACGAACAGAACGAATTATGGACTTTAAAAAAAAATGTAGCATCAATTAAACAGTCAATTGTCCCTACATAACGCGGTAGTACTATTGTAGGTAGAACTTAAGTATCAGAAAGTCTAAATAAATAAATTCTATTTAGAAAAATCTATTCTGTACTCTTCCAAGCTCTTCAATAAATGGGTACGCGAGTCTCAGTGCTCAATGCATTATATCGAGCCATTGTCATGATTAAAACTCTAATTGACCCACACTAAATCACAATTTAGGTACCTACTCTTTGTTAATGTCTGGCATTTGTTTGTAGAAAGAAAATTAGAAAGATACCTAACATGCTCAATTCAACTCTGTTCATTACTTATTTGAAAATGCAAACTTTGAGCCGATCGATATTCTTCTGAAAACCTTTAGAAACTTAAAGCCTTCAAAATCCTTGCGCCCACCAGGTTTTCTACTAGATGAGTAGGTCCACCCTTTGTAAAAGCATTTTGTGTTTTACAATCTATACTAATATTATAAAGAGGAAACATTTGTTTGTAATGTTTTCACACAAAAACTACTGGACCGACTTCAAAAATTCTTTCTACTTTTGATAGCTGTATCTACACTGAATGAGTACTGGCTATATATTATTACTAGGTGTAAACGAAACTATTGCTGTCTAATTCCACGCGAGCGAAGCTGCGGGCGTCTACTAGTAAAGAATAAATAAATAAACAAATACTCTTCTAGAGTAATACTAGGTACGAAAATAGGCAGTTTTTCTCTGTAAAAAAATCCGTAGATGTAATGTAAGTGTTAATTTCACCAACAATTTCCCTATGAGTCTTCGCTTTTATATATTACTAAAGTATTCCTGTATGGTTTAATTATACATTATTTTCAGTCTATGGGTGTGTGTGTTCTCCGTAACAAAAAAGGCATAAGCAACGCAACGTGAATGTGAACGCATGTAACCATCACTTACTTAATTATCTTCGAGCAGGGCATTGCAGTTTCTGATTTACAAATCTCTCAGTTGACCCATAAACTAACTGTATTTAGCGTCCCTTTACCTACATCTAGCTCCAGCTTTCACCCAAGCAAACAACCGCTAGACCGGGGTCCTCACCTTCGACTATAATTGGCCGACTTAATTAAAGCATTCGCTAATAAAACTCTTAATCGCTGTAATTAACCTAATTAAGAGACCGACGCCGGGTCGTAACCATTCATTACGCCAATTCAACTTCGCCAAATCTGACTAGGCCGTTAATTTATCCATGACCAAAAATCGTGTCAAATAGGTAGGAAGGTATATATTTATACACCAACGTTAATATTACAATTGGTTGCGTAATTCAAGGTTATTTATTAGTTCCTACCTCTATCATATATTATCATCATCAAGACTATGAAGACCCATCCATCACCGGCTCAGTAGGTATCTATATTTCGCTGTTATACACATTGGTTAACTGGGGTAACCTAGTAGATAGGGTCGTAAACTCGTAAACCTGGTAAGCGAGGAACGATTCCCAGATTGGGAGGTCTTAAAATTTTATTATATAGCTATTAGTGGACGTCCCGCAACTTCTCTCGTTTTGAAATATCGAACTGCTCCATACGCTGGGTCGCCCTGAAAACCAGAGGTCGTGGTTCGCTGCGACCATAGCTTAGTGTGGCCCTATTTGGGCAGATCATATACTGTTATTTATTTATTTATTTTATAGATATATTGTTGTACGATACTTGTGTAACAGTTTTAATTTGACGAAATTTTATATTCTAATTCTAATTCTATTCTAAATAGGGATTGCAGCAGTATCATTTATGGTAACTATACTCCTCATGGACATAAAATATAAACTCTACCAAGTTTCTCCCAGCGGAACTCACTCATAGGAATGCTTGTGGAAAGTGCTTTTTACCTACCATCAGTATTCTCACCATCATCGCCCAGGGTGAACTGTTAGAAAATGTACGGAATGATGTAAGCCCTTTGTAATACACAAATACACAAGGTATAAGGAGGTTGTAAGGATACAAAAGGTAATAAATAAACTTTAATAAATAAATGCACAGAGCTCACTACCGAACACAGGTACCTGTTCAACTTTATGATTTCACATTTCACACGAGCAGAGTCACGGTTGTCAGCTAGTTCATTACAATGACAAATATAATACGCCTACGCGAAAAATAATTATATAAAAACACGTGAGTGAAATTAAAGATTAATCCCAACGAGCTGGGAGTATAATTCTTTTTTATTGATTCGTTATTTTAGGAGCCGCCGCAATAAATATGAAAGAAAAACATGCCGTCGCGAACATAAGAAAATTAACATCTTTTAGTTTAATGTTAGTGTCACGTATAGTTTTTTATATGTTACCTAAGGACGTGATTTTATAAATTACTGTTCTAGTGGTCGCAAGCGCTATGCTAAGCTAGAGGTCCTGGTTTCGATCCCCGGGTCAGGCAATAACTATTGGGCTTGAAAATCCTTGAAGCAGCTCGAAGTCTGTATTTATTCCCGGTGTATATCAATAAGCTCACCGCCTATTTATATGGGTCCTTAACATAACTGGTGAAAAGTGGGTGAACTACACCCCTGTCTACCCTTTCGGAGAAAAAAAGCGTGATGTTATGTAGTCTTGATGTCGCATCATTACATTGATCTGCCTTTCGAGATTTGGTAGATATAGGTCTTGCTGAACAACGCTGCTCTGACCGGTCTTGTTAAAAATCTGCCTTGTATCTTCTTCCGTTTATCAGTCCACCTTCAGGCACGTGTTGTTCTAGTTCTAGTACCAGTACCTACAGCTTTTCCGCGAGTCCGCGAGTCCATGTATATCAGTCATCAGTCTTACGAACGAGTTGGACTCGACTTGGACTTCATTCAATCAGCCGCACGCCACCTGCAATAGTAAACATTTAGGTCTCAACGATCCCTTAATAAAATTACTAAATTTATTTTCTTGATCCACCTATTCTTGGTTTTTGTAAATATTTCTGACGAAGTGCCTGCCATCACTTTTTAACAATGTTACGACTTTTCTTTTATATCGAATACTGAAACGTTATAAATCAAAGCTATGTCAACACTTTCAATTAAAGCTGCAAGGTCGAACTGAAATAAAACAGGCAGTCCGTACGGAGTATTCTTATCCTGAGTGTTATCCAAAATAGACGCCACCTCATTATTACTTTCCACGTCCCAATAAAACGAACGAACTCACCAGTTTTGTAAAGCGAGAATTTAATAAATTTAACAAGTACTTCCTGCAAGGTAGTAGAATCCATCGCCGTTACCACAACCACAACCTTTGCCTCACTGTTGGGCTCGGTCTTCTTGAAATGAAAGACGTTAGCCCACAGCAGCCAAGTGTGGATTGACGGACCTCACATGCCTTGGAGACCATTATGGAGAACTTTCAGGCATGTAGGTTTCCTCGCAATGTTTTCCTTCACCGTTAGAGCAGGTGACATTTTATGAATCGCACGTGACTTAAAATAGTCCATGGTGCATGCCACTTGTGTCCCATCCAATACAATCCATACCATACGAGTGAGAGACGAGTTCAACAGCCACTTGGCTGTCATCGCTGTGGTTGAATCAATAACATTACCGTTTATCTACCATGGCGTGACTGCCAAGCCGAATGTTCCAGCAGTTTTTTTAATCAAAGAGTTATTGTGTCCCTTGACAGAAAGGCAGGATCAAAATATCTCGTTAAGACTTGACAATCATAAAATGAGGTGGCATTAGAATGCGACAGAGTAAACTTAAGTGCATGCTGCGACCCATTGACGTCCCACTGCTGGGCACGGGTCTCCCCCACAGACACTTCTGCGGGAGGTCTAGAGCATACTCCACCACGCTGCTCCAATGCGGATTGGTGGAGGGGTTAGTGGCCAACCCAGTGTCGAACGTTCTCAAGCCACCCGAAGGTCTTCGACAAGGCTTAACGATTGTTTGCAGCATTGAAAACAACCGGGACCGACGGCTTTACGTGCCCTCCGAAGCACGGTAGCGTCCATGAAATTTTGCCACTAGCGGTCACCCATCCACAAACCGACCGCGACCGTCGTTGCTTAACATCTCGATCACATTGATTCGATGCGAGCCATTGGGCTATGGACGCTACAAACGTGCGAGCCATTGGGCTATGGAGCCATTGGGCTATGGACGCTACAAACGTGCGAGCCATTGGGCTATGGACGCTACAAACGTGGGGAGTCCGTTTCTACACAGGAAGGCAGACCAGGGGCGATCTGCTCTGACTCGCCCCCCCCCCCCACATCCATGATGATGATGGGCGCGAGTGAAACTTAAGTACTAAATAGTATTAGATAATTATTACAGACACTGTTAATTATTTCCGCATTATTAACATTTAAAAAACCCTTGCAGAATCCGTACCGTGATAAAATATCAGACAAACTATGCAACGACGTTGCATATACGCATTAACTTTGCTGCAGTCAAAAGTCTAAAAAACAATCTTAGTCAAAGTCTGAGTATTTTTTTATTTATTTGTACTATATACACATTGTACTTTTATAGTACAGTATAATGTAGAATAAACTATTCGCATTTTACGTCTCACTTAAGTACTTAAATATTCTAGCGAACTATAACGAGCATGGAATTCTAAGTTCAAAATTAAGCCGTAATGTTCCGTGCAACAGTGACACAATGACAAATATACGCCCTTTCAGAGAATGCGTAGACTTGCCGTGTATTGGGATTTCAGGCGCATCGGATGCTAATATCGACCAAGTACCGGCGCCCGCGCACGTCTCCACTCCGCCCGCCCAAAACGAGAACGCAACGCGAGTGCTATGGTATTCATTAACTTGTGAATGGTATACGTTAATTTGCGTATTCGAATATCTGTGGTTCAGTTCTGTGTAAACAATGTCGGACGAGTGGCGAGCAAACGCACCGGTCGGTTACCTGTGAGCAAATGTTTGAGCTGTCAATAAGTGTACCACGTTTTTTTACCGAATTTGAAAAGTGGTGTCGCTTGGGCAAAGGCTGAGGTAAGAATGCGGTGTTTTATTAAAAATTTTGTTTGAAAGTAATAAGTAAGACTTCAATTTTGTGTATTTATCGAACGCTTTTCCGAAAAAAGTGTCTCGCTCGCTCGCTGCGACCCATAGACGTCCCACTGTTGGGCACGGGTCTCCTCTCAGAATGGGAGGGATTAGGCCTTAGTCCACCACGCTGGCCAAGAAGTCAAAAAGTGTCTATCAAATTTAATGTCAAATTTCAAATTAAAATCAATCATGTTAAATGACACAATTTTAATCTAAGATGTAGTCTGATTTACCTTACCGTAGTGTAGATTTACCTTTCATAGTAGTAAAAACTGATTTTATTAATCGAAATTATTACTTAGTGAGTATAGTATGGATAGGTGACGAAATCGAATGTTTCCGAACTCTACTAAGAATTAAGAATGTTTACCTACATTCTTATGTAGTAAGTACAAGATAACGTAAAGTAAGATTTTCAAATCTAAGTAAAACAACTGAATTCTATCTTATTCCTCTCAGCTTCTGTCAAGCGACGCACAAACCACAAACAAAAGTAGACTTAAAATTCCATTCCGTGAACGTCAAACGTTGACCGATGGCTCAAGCAATAACATGTGAACAGAAATAGCGAAACATCTACATACTGGCATTATCTTTTTAAGTTCGTTTCTCACCTCCAATTTTCTCAGAACGACGGTAATGAGGTTCCCCAAGCCTCGCCGGTCCGAGTCTCGTTGGGTAAATACATTTGTGTACCAAGCGCAGTCCGGTAGCTGCCTCTGTTTGCTGTCGACCTGTTAATTAATAACTCGGCGAGCAGTGTATACACAGCCTTATTACCGGTAAAATCTCACAAGTCACGAGTCTAAACCGACTTAAACCAGTTTTCAGTTTCGGCTCCCGATTTCTAATCACACGGTAATGGATTTATAAGGGGAGCGCTAACGAACTATGCTATTCGTCCAAACATCATTTCTTCACGTTCATATAAAAAAATACCATAACTATTACAATATAACTATTACTATAGCAACAATAAACAGTTCTTGATGATATCAATGATTTTCTACTCATAAGGTACAAATAAAGTCTGAACTACTTATACCAAAATAAATATGTGAAATCCAATTTAGTTTCCAAAATATTGTTATTTACTAATAACTCAGTTACAGACATAATAACGATGAGATAATCCAGAGAATATCTCTGTCTATCTATAGAACTATCCCTTATATTTTTTCCACCCACTAGGCGTTGTCCATAGAATAAAATCTAATAAATAGCCATTTTCATGTCATTCGGAAATCATGAAATCTAAAGATTAGCACGTTAATTTAATAATCCGTGAGTCAATCTCACCCAGACCTTATTAGTTCTACTATTAGTCTTACTAATTTGAATACAAAATTCATGGCTACCTCCAGTACAATGTTATTTGTCATTACTGTGCCCATTTAGCCTCGCACCCGCGCACTATAATTACAAGTCGGAAAAAATGAAACTTGAAGAAACGCGATGGTAACTAATGGCCTGAAACTAAATTTTAATTAATGTCGCGTTTTACCGAATGGAAGTGATTACAGAAATAACACGGGGTGGTGTGAGGCTAACTTTGACATAACGACCTCCCCCACTACTCATGATCGACAATTTACGACATGGTAATTACGTATACGTGTTAAGGCGCCTTCTGACCACTTTACTGACGTCTCACCTCGGACGTTGGAGCGACTGTTATGAACTACGAGTATTCCTTCGCCCGTGAACACATAAAATGACAAATGGATCTAGAATTGTTTATGTTGAGCTTTTTACGTCGTGTGGACATCCTAGGCTGCGGCTATTGTAAACCGCAGAGTGCTGGCGTCAATCGTTTCACACTCCGTGACTATCAAGGATGGTTTATTAATACTCGTAGGTCCCACGACAATGTTTTATCGCTCAACTCCTGCGGTACACGCTCGAGCAGTTCGATCGAGTTCAGAAGCGTAATTTTGGAAATTAAAAACGGTAAGCTTCAATCGGGACGTAATATCTAAATGATGGATTAACCTCGCGTTCTGATGTGGATCGATTCATTTGGCCTGGAGCCAGTAATTATTCTTTTATCGTCGTAGATACGTGTGGTGAACACAATTAGTTATTGATCAGCAATTAAGCCCGGTCAATTTGGTTGTTGAAGTTGGAGAAAATTGTTTTAGTTCGACATTTAATCGCCGTTTTGTGTTTGTGGATAATGGATTTTCGACCGTTTGAATTGACCTATACCTACTGTTGTTGTTTATACGGAAAATATATTTCGTGTTACAAAATCAAAATTCCGTGTTCATTGTTTCTAGTCATTAACAAATCGGTTTATTTTCGGATCTAGATTATGGAATCTGGGTTTAATTGTCTTTGTTATTTATGTAGTAAGTAACTTATAAGCTCCATTGATACCATTGGTAAATCACATTTATTATACGTACCTACGGTACGTACATGTACTTTACAAGTGTATAAAAGTAATTTAAACATTTTTCATGTACTTATTAACTTTAATTTTATCATGTAAAATTTAACTGCCAAATTTATTTTTAAGGAAATATAATTTAAGGATTTTTTACGATTCGAAGCCCATACTTTCTTGTGCTATATCATCCTAACTTTTAAACCCTAAATATACATAATATGACTATACTATCTGAAAATAAAGTTTTATTTACTTACTAAGGTACAATGAAAATAAACATGTCTAGGTATCTATATTCTTTATTACTGATTATAACTTTGCATTGTTTATAGGGATTAAAAATTCAAATGTACCATACCAAATACATAAATAGGCCAGACCAGTTCTTTAATTTAAAAATATATACTTAAGCTCGTATGGGGACGAGTGTTTTATGGGGCCAACTGAACCGTGCTGCGTATAATGTACCACAATCGAACTCATATCCACTGCGGTTCAAGATCGCACTGCCCGAACGCTGGATAAACAGCAGTTACGGCGTATTTTAATGAGATTGCACAATCCGAGCTTTCACAGTGGTGTCCGAATCGCGCCTAGCCGTGGGGCCATTCGCCTATCAATCTCGCAGATGATAGGCTGGTATCGCAAGGAACACGAGATGCATAATGCCTCGCGAGATAGCTGTCTCGGGCACGAAGCCTCCAAGCCTCGCAATTTATTGTTTCACGATCTCAAGCGGTTCATTATTAAAACGGTTCGATACAGAGGTGTTGGTGGAGCCCGCGGCTAGCTGCGCCAATTACTCCACTCCGCCATACTTGTTTGACTTTAACAATGCTTTCTCGATTTTTAGTGCCGCTTTGTCTTCATATCTGTTTCCTTCTAGCCATTTAGGTATTTGACCTTAATGCGATGAGATATTTCGTTGCAATTATACAAACTGCAGCGTTCGGATGTTACCAATATCGATATATTTTAAGTCATAAAACTGATAATTCAATCAGATGATCATCATTAATGTGATCATTTAGCTAATCTTAAGTTGACATGTTTCATTATGATATTCAGAACCACACCTTTGTTAAATTTGGCTGTAACTTTTAATAAAGTTGTATGACTACGAGACCTGCAACTAAATTTGTGGTTAAAGAAAATTTATTCACAAAAGAAATAACCTCACAATAATCATCACTCAATCATGTTCATGTTGAAATTTACAGCTTGAAATACTTGTTTTCTTTATTTGGCTGCATAAGCACATATCAATGAGCTTGGAATACTGTAAAGTCTTTAGTGTCACGTCAGGGTAAAACTTTACATGATTCGTGATGAAATATATTTTCGACAGCACTATGCTGATACGTATACCTAGTATACATTAATTTATTCTTTCTAAGAAAAATCCAAATAGAGCATTTCTAATCTTGCGTGTCGCTTTCAAACTTTTGGGACATAATTACTTCCATCGGCTACATTCAGTTCTACTGCCAATATTCCGATTACGAACTCATTAACACGGGTGAACAAACTACATTTTCTTATCGCCCGATCGTCCAAAATTAGCTCGCCGTTCCAACTTTTTCCTTAATTAAGAAAGTATGATTAACAAAGAGCAATCACGAAAACAAAAGTCTTATCATTGGCAGAAGGGGAGTACATTGATCATTGGGGAACTAACGCGGAGCGGGAGAAATTAATAAATTATCAGATATGGAACAGAGCGTTTCTGCTACTTTCGAAAATATAGTAAGATATATAAAACAGATTTATAAAACTAGAATTATATCGAATGCACGATAGCAGGTTATTTTTATGATCTATAGGTACTGTTAGCTCTATTATAATTATCTGTGGACTTAAGATTTTTTAGTTGACGGGAAACGTCTAGATTGTTGCTTACCCGGACGTTGGGCAGAATATAAAAGAAAATACATATAGACACTGTGAAACGTTAAACCATTTTATTCAAGTTCGTATAACAATTCCTGAAATCTGCATATTATTTCGGAATCACCCGCTACCTAGTTATTAGCGGTTGCGCCGCTCGTCTTGCTAATGAATTGCGCAGAGCCGATCTTGACGAAAATATGAATGATAAACCAGTGCTATCAATTTAATATCAACTCCTGACTTCACAAGGCTTTCATGTTAAGAGTAACACGGTTCGATAGATGGTAGAAATAACTTTGCCAGTACAATACAAATTAAAACGGGAAAGATAAATTACAATTAACATTGGAGCAGCGTAGTGGAGTATGCTCTAGACCTCCCGCAGCTGTGTCTGTGGGGGAGACCCGTGCCCAGCCGTGGGACGTATATGGGTCGCATTAATGTACCTAGGTACTTATGACTTATATATAGCTTAATCGACGTCCACAATTAAATCATTCCTTCAAGGTATTTATGAACTTTTGTCTACATACAAATGATCGATTATCACCAATAACATGTAAGTACTCAATATTATGTCTGTTTTAGGTTAGTATTACAAGTATAGATATTAGACATTAAATTTTCAGTCACATTTATAGTCACTACGCTACAGAAACTCAATGCAGAGGAAAAGTGACTTGTATACAAAAGACATACATAATTGCACGACCGCTTATTCCTTGAACACGTAATTCTAGCTATTAATTTACCGACTCCACACGACGCAATATCAAAAGGCATATTAAAAACTATTTACAACCTTTTTGTCACAAAAACGAATCAACTTTCTATCGTAATAACTTTTAGACGCCAAGGGCCTAATGATACTCACTCGCACTCATAATTGTAAGTGGCGTCATTGCGTTACTGTGACTCATTAGTAGCCACGAAAATTGCCCGAAGTGTGACGAAATCTGATAATTTTATGGGTCTCCAAGACCCCGATTAAAAAGCATGCCTAATGACCGACTTACATATTTCAAACAAAGTTAAAATAGCTTTTTTGGTGCTTTGTTAGTCGTATTTGTATGAAACACCGATTCAAAATTTAAATGTTATTTATATTAAGTAGATTGATAAGACACCACCCCTCCACCAATCCGCATTGGGGCAGCGTAGTGGAGTATGCTCTAGACTAGACCTCCCGCAAATATGTCTGTGGTTTTACATTACAAGTCAGAGTTTTTTAATTAGAATATGGATTTCATTTTAAAAGCTTTTATTTAACTTCACTCGTATGTATGTAGAATGTAGTATATTATAGTCTGTTTGTTATCTTTGTTGCAATAATGCTGCACAAATAAGGTTTTTCTTTCTTTCTTCCTGCTTTCTTTCTTTATATTCTGGATTCTTGCAATCAATATTTCACCCACTTCCACTGAAGCTATCGAGCTGAAATTTGGCACACATATTATTTGGTTCCGATAACATTGCACGAAAATAAAAATGGATGCGATGTTATTATATATTATAGATTATTATGTAGGTATCTAAGAAAAGAGTATTGTTATAATTTTTTGAAAATTGTAATTGGCTTGTAAAATTAAAATTTAGAAAAAAAATTATTTTCATAACTAGATACGAATAACAACTGGTATGTACCTTTTTAAATGTCTTTATGTATGTAAACTCGTTTTGTTAAATATTCAAATGTTAAATATTTAATTCCTCTATTAAATAGATGAGTGAGAGTGCTTAAATTGGCTGCTGGAATGTCCCCGTCGTAAATGTACCTACGTAAATAAATTTACAAATACACCAATAAACGTATCTAATATTATTCTATTGAGTGTTAATAGTAATCGGTAACTGCTGGTGTATTTAAAGCATGCAGTGAGTGGTTATTTTATTCATTTATATTGATTTTTATTAACATAGTATCAGAAGCTCGTCCATTATTCATACAGCATCACCATTTCCGATTTTATCAATGTCCGACTCGATGGGGCCTAACAATTAGAATACTTAATCGATACTTGTATCGCTATTGTTTCTAAGTAGCAAACGGGCATATTATTGCCTCCTCTCGTTGGTCTAGTGATCGCAAGCGCAACTGCTAGGCTAGAGGTCCTGAGTTCGATCCCGGGGTTATTACTAAGGATTGCTAGAGCAGAGGTCTATGGCCTGAAGCGTATTCTACCAAGGTGCTATTGCAGATTGGCGGAAGGGCTAGTAGTGGCCAACCGTTTGTCGAAAGTTTTTAGGCCGCTTGAAAATGTCTGAGTAAATAGTTTCTGAAAATGCAGATATCGAGGAAGGGATTATGTACATATTTTTAGGCAGAAAAGAGGACACATTAACAGACTTAACTCACACCAACGCACTCGACCGACGCGTTCACGGAACCGCGAGATATTTAATCTAATAATGGACGGCCCTGATTGCTTTTCTTTGGGTTTCTTTTATATTTATAATTCATATTTAATGATCGACATTAATGGCTCTGCTTTAGGCCGAATCATGACCAGTTTGTATTGACCTCGGATAAGCTCTAGCTTTAGTGTAGACACGCCATGATAATTATTATTATAACTGCTTTGATTGCACTTATATAATTCTTAAATTGAGGGCATGGATTTCATTCTAATATGAAAATATTTTGAAATTAATGTTTTGAATCTAAAATAACAATATCACGAGATAAGTTAAACCTAATTGAAATAAGGTAATTCGATATAACAGTTTAAAAAAGTCCAAGTATTATGTAACAATACAGGTAAAAGTATTTTAATGTGTGTTATTGTGTGTTCAAGTCATGCTCTATCTATCTTAGCAAAGATCTCAGGATTAACTTTGAATTTCTCTTCAGCTTTGTTTTAAATATATTAAGGAATTTTATCATTTTTCCGCAAGAAAGGAAACCCGACAGTTTATTGACGTAATTTATTAGTAAATGCCCGAAGAGAATTATAACATCGTTTAACATCGAATAACAACATCTTTAAAAAAAATTAATAAACACGCTGTTGTAAATATTCGAACTAAAATGTTGTTTTTTTTTTTTAAATATTTTCTAAATTATTGCTATGTCATCGGTCCATAATAAATGTGCAAAGTTTAAAATTAATCTCACGTTTTGAAGTGGGCGAAACTCACGTTCAAAGGTTACGTTACATACATAAATAGATATCTACGTACCTATATACTTACATACATTTAGTTAAAAATTCTTCTACCTATATATATATATATACCTAGGTAGGTACTGTTTTCCGAGCTGTCTGCCTTCGAATCCTTGCAGGTATTTATTTCGCACACAACTATTTCAAAATGTTTGTAAAGTTTTTTTTCTGTATGTTCCCCATCCGCCCGAGCTTTTAAAAAAAACATTTTAGTTTTTTTACCTCTTAAATAAACAGTCAGCCAGTCTGGTTTTGTGGACTCTATAGCTGATTGCGTTTCGAAATTGGTAGGTCAGTTTAGGGTGGTTTGACGTTAATTTCAGATTTGGGCGTTTCGTGAAGGTGTTACGAAACGATAATTCTATTGTATGCTAAACATTATGAAGTGCAGCGATTGTGTAAACGAGCGGCGCTGACTTGTGATTTTTGGTCCTGAGTGGAAACTGACTTATTAACTTACCTACTTACTTGTAAAGTGCAAAATAGTCAAAACAACATAAAATATAAAAACTCCATCCATCAAAGACGAGACTTTGCAAGTGAATCCAACCAAGGGAAATTGTTAGTTGCCACTCGAGACAAACTATTAGTTATTCAAGCACTCCAAATGTATAGAAGGGTGCTTACACATCTCTGTCACAACTATATGCCCATATAGATACATAAATGAATCTGAATTTGAATTTACCTTACCCATACAATAAGTTACTTTGAAGCAATACCTACTTCATGAATAGATTAACGCAAAAGTCTGCATTTAAAATATTAGTATTTCGATATAGCCCAATAGTATACCGTTGCGTCCGTAGCCCAATGGCTCGCGTCGATTTAATGTGATTGACAGAGTTAAGCATCGACGGGCGCGGTCGGTGTGTGGGTGGGTGACCGCTAGTGGAAAAATTTCATGGGCGCTACGGTGCTTCGGAGGGCACGTTAAGCCATCGGTCCCGGTTGTTTTCAACGATAAAAACAATGGTTAAACTTTGTCGAAGACCTTCAGTGGCTTGAGAACTTTCGACACCTAACTAACCCCTCCACTAATCCACATTGGAACAGCGTGGTGGCTCGTTCGCTCTAGGCCTCCCGCAGCTGTCTCGGCGACCCGGGCCCAGCAGTGGGACGTCTATGGGTTGTAGCTAGCTAGCTATGGGGTTATAAGTAATGCTTAAGTATTATTAGTTAGTACCTACCATGAATATGACGAATAAACACAAAAAACTACATAAATGTTAACTTCTATTTCATAGCTCTATATTGCTAGGCAAATACACAAAAAAATTGTCACCCGGAAATCATCATCATGAAATAATAAACTAAATTAGTTCTTAAGAAACGCTTAAATTCATAAGTTATTAAAATTACAATCATTAGTTATGGAGAATTGAAATCGAATGAGATTTTAATTTTAAACACTAAAATTCGAACGGTGGAACGGCAAGCGAGGTTGGATGTAGGTAATAAGCGTCGTAATATTAACAAATAACGGTCACAATGAATAGCATCATAACAGAAATCAAAATTTATCGTACGGATTTTATAATTCGGTCGAGAATATATCATAAACAATCTTAATTCTGTCATCAGCATAGTCGTTATAAAACAGCTGTAAAATTTTAGTCCACGGCGGAAAATAATCCGCTGATCGCAATTAAAACATTCTCAAAACACTCTTAAAATAACCAGGAGCGAGATATCATAGCAAGAGTAATAACATTAAAAGTTATACTGTTAGGCAGATGCGCCAATATATATTATTATTACTGGCTTTTCATCGCAAACGGCGCAAGCATTCCTGACTATTTCTATATTCCTAAGATGAATCATTAAATAATAAAATCCAAAGCATACTTAATGCGCAACAACACATACGGGTCTATTCATAACTACTTAGACTAACACATGCGCACGCGATAATCAGCACCAGATACAGAGCTCGTAGCTTCTCATGTCTCAATCGGACGGTTCACTCACTTCACTCGCGCCAATATCTAGTGCCTGTGTATGCAGCGTACGTCCTTTACGATATTCTGTGGTTTAAATAGATTTTACCCTTAAGAGACTTAAAAATGTTAAAAATAAAAAAAAATTATCATGATTGAATTTTATTTATATCCATCTCCGACCGCTAGTTTACTTAATAATATGTATAGGTACATAACAAGTCGCGCCTGTATTTTCCCGGGATTGCCATATGCGCGTACTACTCCTGCTTCCTGCTCCTACCACCGCTCTCTATGGCAATAACAATTAATTACTACTACTTACGTCAACTAACAGGACTAACTATCACTAACAGTCTCCGGTCCTCGTTTGCTATCCATTAAAAAATGGTTCCATATACGAGTATGGTGATGAATTTACATATATATTATAAGTAGGCATTTATACGTACGGCTACTTTAATCTGCATTACAATTTTAACTAAATAAAGCATGTCATAATCTTTTGGTGTGCATCAAAAGTAATCAACAAAATAATCAAAGCGATCTCAGGCATTCAGGAGTTTCGTGATCGCTACTAGCTAATACAAATCCTTCCATGCTCGTGCTAGCGAATAGTCGGTTGTTATCGGAAATAGCGTTATGCTTTATAAGGCTTAAAGCACTGCTGCTCTCAAGTAGTTCGTAATCGGTGTAGTGATATAGGTACAGTGTACACCTTGTTAAACGAACGTACGCAGTCAGCAATATTAAATATCTTTAGAGGCCTTCATTGGGTTGGCCACTATCCCAAGCACCCAAGCAACCCACAGTAGCAAAACGACGGACGGCAACAGTATGGATTTAAGAAGTCTTATAACGCAACAGATCTAATCCACCAACATCAATACATCAATGGATGATCTAATTGCGAACGCGTAAACATACGTCAATGTGTTTGTTACTGCAACAATGTGCCTGATCTACGCCAGCTTATTAGAAGCACTTTAAGCAAAAATACAATCCAATTAGAACACATCACTGTTTCAATTCGAAACTGGAGCGGTTACAATCTGACAGATGGCATACTATAAATAAGGGGCCACTAGTTAGCGCATCGGTTTTCACGTTCGGTTTTGTTACGGAAAAGCGTCCGCCATATTTTAATGTCTCGAACTTATTAGCCACAAGTGTCATATCGTTTGATGCATCAACTAATACTTTGTTGGAAGCTGAAGGAAATTATTTACAGGCGTAAATTGGGCTCACGTCCGTTTTAATGCATCCTGCAAGTGTTAGTGCAAGCGCTCCAGTTCGATAATCTTCGTCTGCAGGGATCAGTTCGAGATGAATCACGCCTAATGTTCGCTTCTATTGTTAGATTGCATGTTACACTGGAATTATGCAATGTCCGGCGCCTTGTCCATAGCGCTAGGGGACAATAATTAGATCTGCGGTGTCCATTGTTCACTCGGTTTTTCGAATCGGTTAGTTCTAATATATTAGGAAATCTATTTCAAATAAATTGGTAGCTATTTTTGGTTCATCTTCTTGTGTAATTATTTTAATAGATGATTTACCTAATTTCGAATAGGTTACCAAATTTCGTTTACACTTCTAGCAAGTGCTGCGCTCTTAAAATCCCTTGTGTTACATCGCCTCGATCCACTTATAGATGCTATTTCAGCATAACACATTAAATTTGATCGATCAGAGCTATATTTTTCCTGTTTACCAAATATTTAAGTAACGGCCATAAGTCAGACAGTAAAATAATTCAAATGTGAAATTTCATGAACGCTCATAATGAACTTGGCAGACGACCAAAAAACGTCTTATTTTCGATGTGGAATCTGGACCAATTTTTATTACAACGCTTCGGAAACAGTGATATGGCACACTTGACTTATCTTTCTATGAGGATATAAACAATGCGAGCGAAGCAGTGTAGGAGCACAACTTACGTTTGGAATCTTGCGATATTTGAATAAGGGATGACAGTGTGTACATCAGCTATTCCTTCTTCGTAATTAAGGGGCATTTGCGTCTCATATTGTAAATAATTAATTCTTCTGCTTAAAAATTAATACATTAAATGTTTTACCAGAGATCATTTGTATTTGGGGTATTTGGAGATACTCCACGTACTCAGTCAACTTATTCATTAACAACTTATTATTTCAATTTACGTATTAAATAGGTTTAAGGTCTAAACAAAAAAAATACGAAGTTTTAGTGTATACACCCTCATGAAAATAATGAGAATCCAAGGTTTTCTAGTTACATTTTCGAGTAGTCATAAAAATAATTCCACATTTATAACAAGGAAACTTATTGGGAACATAAAACATATCAGTTCTATTGCTTATTTTTATGCAAAGACAGAAACGAATTTAATCATTCGAGATATATTTAAAATCAGCTTATAGATTTACGTGGCATTTGCAGCCAATTCCTCATTTTAATGGCATTCTTTTGTATCACGTCAGCGAGATTTTTCTGATATGTATCACTATATCATAAACGTTTAGATTGGATGGAACTCACCTTTACGTTATGGTAAGAACTATTTTCGATACTGGGATTCAAAAAGAATTCTATGGTGTTAACTATAATAAGAAAATAATTAAATTCTATTTTAATTAACACTGTAAGTTACGTAAGCATTACGTGAAATGAGAGGTTTAATTAAAGGATATAGGTACTATACTACTATATTTTTCACATTCATTGTTTTAATGGTAGTAATTATTACAAGAAGCACCTGTCAACAGTTAATCGATACTGTATTCCAGAATAGCCAAAAATACTTCACCATAGGACATTTGTCACCAGGAAACATGCACGCAATCATGAGCATACAAATTCTTCGGAATGCTCATGATTGCGTGCACAATACAATTTTTAATATAATTTTGCTTTACATTTTTACTTGTAAGAAATTCAACATGTAATATAGGCATTGTAATTTGACCGCAATGTATACGCACCCTATGATTTCTTTCAAATCCTCATGAGATTTATTTCTGTGACTTGAATCAGTTTTACTGCTCCTACGCTCATCTGTACTCATTTATGGCCGTCTTAGATATTCTTTTACGATTCCAAACGCTCTGTTTATTTTCGTTTTTAATTACTTCTTGCGTAGGCCGCTTTCGAAATGACAAAAAGCATTTGACCTAGAATATGCACGAATATTGTTTATTGGATGCTATTTCTAGTTTTGGCGCCCATCATGTGACTAGGGAATTTTTGGCGCAATTACTAAAGAATATTCATCATAATAATTTTATTGTAATTATACTTCCGTTTCGTATAAAGTAGCCACAATCTGAAATAATAGTCTTTTATGCTGCTGTCAAACTTTTGGTTGGTAGATTCAAAAATACTTCACTAAAGTATATTTATTTACCTACTAAAGTAGGTACTTAGTGTAGGTACTAAGTGTAGTAGGTTACCTACTAAAGTACTAAAGTATATTATTACCAGACGAAATGCTGGCTTGTTCTTAATGCGTGGGAAAAAAAATTTATGGAAATAAACATTTTTTTGATTTAGATGACGTGGAGCACGTTTAACATGTTCTATTGGAGTGTGTTCGAAACGAGTTTTGTAGAGATTTTTGGAACTGCATTGGTATAATATTACCTATGTTGGTTTTTGTAACAGTGCTGGCACAACCCACGAAAAACCTGGCCAGAATTCTTTATAATCTAGTTAATAGGCCTAGCTATTAGATTAATTCACAATGCAACTCCCTACAGAGCGACATTGTCCGGGTCGGCCCATCACAACTGTGTCTAACTCTGAACAAAACTCAAATAGGAACTGGTATGGTTAGTCCAGTTAGCTAAGACTTAATTAGAACATTCGTTGGCCGATATGACGGGACTATTAGTGTTAGTTTGTACTGTTATTTGGTGTTAGTAATAGTTCAGTTAGTAGTTATTAGTAAGAGTCTCATTCCAAGTCTGTCGGTCTGTCTCTAAAGAAGTGTAACCGGAAACCACACCTTTCCAACCGGACCACAATTGCTTTAAAAATAATTACAATACGGTAGTAATGGTACTAGGTACCGTGGCGGGTACTGCGTGGTACTGCCCCGGGCGAACTCTGGTTCCCTATAGGCTTTATCACCTAAAAGACGAACAATTTTTAAACCAATTTAGACAATGTCATAAGAAAATAACAATACACGAATTGGTCCATCCAAGAACGTCTTGGATATTGAGATTAGCTAGACAAGCCCGAATATTTATCGCCTACAATGAACATTAACGTCGCAATGATGAAATACTGTTCTACAGAAATTATCATATCGAATTCGCGGGCCGCATTAAAGTTGCAGAATAGAGATACTAAATGCAGGCAACCATCAGCATTAATGAATGCATCTTCATCCAAGTCGATCCAATCAAATCTCACGACTGAGTCAGACTGAATCGATGCGTTAGCGAGTAACGACCGTCGGATGCGCCGAAGTGTTCCAGAGAGATTGTAAATATTTCTCTGTTTCAGAACACGACCAAAATAGAATAGAACGCGTGTTTCTAAATCCCCTTTGAAGATTACACACACACGCCGGTATTAGCTCTGGCAAATTACCCTCTAACAAAGATTGATGCAAGTTTTACATAACAATAAAACTTGTATTATTTGCGGAGACGATGCATAGCATCTTGAGAGAGCGTCGCTTGACTTACCCTTAACTTACAACCAATCACAGCTCTCCGTTCCGCGTCAACCAATCAGCGTTCAGCAATTTAACGGGTGATCACCAGGTGACCATTCCCGGTGGTATATATAATGGTTATCTTACCGTTCGATTTCATAGAAGTCTCTCACCAGGAGGCCTTAATTGGATGCTATGCATCGTCTCCGCAAATAATACAAGTTTTATTGTTATGTAAAACTTGCATCATTATTTGGCGTGTGACGATGCATAGCATCTTGAGAGACGTGTTTATATCTCCTGGTGATCACGAGAACGACGCTATGTGATAAGGGTCAAGGATTACATAATTACTGCAAGAAACAGCAACATTGTATTAATTAACGAGTTTCAGCAACAATATATGTTTTCAATACTTTTGGGTTTACAATAAAACTGGGAAATGTATTCCCCTACACCAATTACCAAGTGTCAGCATAGCAAAACTATTGCCGAGTGCATATTGTCAAGGGAAGCGGATATTCCCACGTCTTAAAGCATTCATTTTACCCAATTTCTGACATCCTAATTGCTTTATTAGGGATAAGTATTGAAATAAACAGGGCTCAATGACATTGATAACATTTGCAGTGCTATTCGGATTAAATCATGGAAGCGTATATTGATTAAACTAATACTTTTCCAGGGCACAGGATTGTATTATATTATATTTTTGTTCTGTTGTAATAATTTCCCAAATTGTCCGTATGTTGTCGTTTATAATCAAATAGCTGTACCCTGCCACGCTTCGCTGCGGCACATTGTGATTGAATGGTTGCGAAATTAGAAACAAAACAAAGAATACATGTCATTTAAGTTTAATTTTGCAACACTTTGACTGATGCAAAAATTAGATAAAAACAATCCCCGATGCAGACTATATATCATGCCAAAACCTCAGCTCGATCGGTGCAGAACCCTTCGAGTCCCCGAAGCGCACACAAACCAACACAACATTTTTATATAAATAAGATGTCGGGTCCAAAATACAAAAATCGCCGTCTACCCGACGATAGTATGGTAGGTACAGTGGAAGTACTGACGTTAACCTACTGGATGTCTCAAATAAGGATTCAATATGATTATTTTGTAACCCTGTAACATGCAAGGCCGCTGGAGTCTGGCGAAATGGGAGTTTTACGGCTTAAGGTCTTTGATTCATATTTTCACTATCAACTGCTTTTTCGAACGTAACGATTACCGATTTATGGATTTATGTAACTAGATAGGTAGTATAATATGCTGGTTCTTCTTCAATCAATAAGAAAGCTTCGAACTTAGATAAGCTTAAAGCTCAAGGTTAAAGTTATTTGCATTAAACTATTTAACCCAATGGAACCACGCCGGCTGGTATGTTATTAGTGTGGATCCTCTCCAATTGCATATGAGTAGAGATCTTCGGGCGTCAGACCAATCGATAGTGATATCTTTTTAAGCCCCAATTCCTGACATAGAGCTTGATTTTCTACACTCGAGGCGGTGGAAGGCCGGGCAACCAGAGGGCTCTCTTCCACATCGGTGCTATCACCAAGAATATTCCTTGTGCATTGAGATGATGAGGGACCCACGGCAGGAGGCTCGAAGATGGGCCCCGCCAAATTATATTGACTTAATTTATAGCTGGTAAGTAATGAATATGTCAAGCCAGTAATGGAGAAAGATTAAGGTTAAAGTTAAATAACTAAATCCCTTTACTTCAGTCCAATAAAATTGAATTAAGAATAAATGTTTCAAGCCAGTAACACCTAAAGACGAATTTCCATTCATTTTCTTTTACTAGGTAGGTATATTGTTATTTTCAATACTACCCAGGTGTAGTTGAAATTGCCGGCTTACTCACGTGAGACTCAAGTCGGAAACAGGCCGACCAAATTCAATCGATCACGATATCCATCTGGAATGAACGCGCTTGCGGCGGGCACGGTGTATACTTCATTCAGTAATAAAATACTACTGAGGTACTCAAGACATTGTCGGTACTGTAATACTATGTAAAGTAGTCGTTACATTTGATAAGTATTTAATTTTGTCATATTAAGCTATATGATACCTGAAGCCAAAGTTTGTCACCAATGTGTGGAAATGTTATATATATTAACATGTCAATGATTCACACGGAAATAATGCAACTGAAAGGTTAGGTTAAGTTACAGTGAAAAACTTTAATGTTAAATGAATTGTTAGAAAACGAATTTAAATTGTATGAAAAATACACACAATGATGCACCACTTCAGGTCGCACGTTGTGGTGGGGTATTTGACTTGCGTATTACAAATTATTCCTGAATAATCCAACTCCTGTGTGGGTTCCGTTGCCGATTTCTCGTAGATTTAATCGGAGAAATCGTGGTGGGATTTAATAATAATTAATGGCTAATTGTAAAAATCCTCCATCAATCCGCACTGGGACAGCGTGGCGGAGCACGCTCCAGACCCCGCAGCAGCGCCTGTGGGAGTGACCCGCGCCCAGCAGTGGGACGTCTATGGGTCGCAGCGACAATTGTGAAAAACAATTAAACGTTTCATATCAAATGTAAACCCGCGCCCAGCAGTGGGACGTCTATGGGTCGCAGCGACAATTGTGAAAAACAATTAAACGTTTCATATCAAATGTAAACCCGCGCCCAGCAGCGGGACGTCTATGGGTCGCAGCGACAATTGTGAAAAACAATTAAACGTTTCATATAAAATGTAAACACAAGTAAATGTCATTCGTTTATTTCATTAATGGCAAGCCCAAAGTATATCATTCGGACCAAGTTATGTAAAATTGTGTAAAATGATCAGGTAAAAGTACGCCCAGGAAGGTTTTATTTTGACCATCCAGTCCATGTTCCTGAGAAAATGGGCAATTAGAAATTGCGAAATTAATTTTAATAGTTTTGCAACTATGTATGTGCTGATCCAATCCTTTCAGGTTGAAAATGGGCCTGCTGGTTCCGTCGCCATTCTTTGTCAGCACCATGGTGGAAAAGAACAAGAAAACACTGGGGCGCAGAAACATGTCCGGTATTGCCACTATTGCCAGCGATCCCTGTTTTAATAGGAGCTTGCTTTGTTCATTCAATTCGGCCAATCGTGTAGTTTCGAATTTGCTACGAATATGAGACGAGCGGTAAATAAGTGAGTAGTGCTTAGGAGGTAAATGGCAGACGCATTCCCCTTATCATTAGGAGAAGGGCCTTCGGAGCCCAAAGCGCCTGCCACTGTTTCCGATACGCTCGGAGACAGCCTCCGTAGAACGTGCGCCAGCAAGGCGCAAGGCAAGGTGAGTCATTCTCCAGGAGCTCTGTTTGATCGAATGGATGCAAGTCCCGTATTGCCACTATTGCCAGCGACCCCTGTATTAATAAGAGATTTGTTCTGTCGTCTCGGCCGATTGAGCGGTTTGGAATCGGTGACGAATATGGGACGAGGGGATAAGCAAGTAGTGGTTTGGAGGTAAATGGCAGACGCATTCCCCTTATCATTTGGAGAAGGTCAACTTCTTATGTCTATGGAGAAGGGCCTCCGAAGCCCAAAGCATCTGCCACTGTTCCGATACGCTCGGAGACAGCCTCCGTTTTTCAATCTACCCTTTTGTACGAGTTTGCGTCACGTGACAGAAAGGGACGGTCTTAGTCGACAGGTTTGTTTATTCCGCTTGCTTTCCGCAAACAAGCTGTATATGTATTGTACGACGGGCCCGATGGCGCAATCCGTAATGACCCTGCCTGCTCATCAGGGGTCGCGGGTCCGAATCCCACTCAGGATAAACATTAGCGCGACGAACACCCGCGTCTGTTCAGTGTCTGGATGTCAATATTATCCATTTATGCATTTAAAAATATATATGTATGTATTCGGTGTCTCTGACACCCATAGAACAGGCCCGCGCCCAATCCGGGGTCAGACGGCATAATATTTATTATTTATATACTGTTTTTACTAAGTTTTGTGAAAACTAGATATTAGTTTGAAATAATTCAGTCATTTCATAGACAATGCTTGAAAGAAAGTGGTGCTTGGGGAAGCAGCCCAGTAGGTCAATCGTCGTAAATTCTGATTGATAAGTAGATCGCGTGTTCAGTAAGGCATTACTTAGAGCTGTTACTATAGGCAAGATAATAAATTGCCGAATGGTTATCTCTAGTTCCAATAGGTATTGTGTTGAGTATCAACATACCGGACGTCCTTCCATTAGAGCTGTCAAAACGCTGGAGGACATCAAGGTTATGTCCAACACAGACAGCAATTGCGTTGGGCACTCTCACTGGGTGGCGATTTCACCTTACCTTACAGTTAAATTAAAAGTTAAAAGGCTGTGATCTCTGATTACGCACCGTTTCCCGGCCAGGTACGAAATCTGCCAAAGCGGCAAAGTCTAGGCGGGTAGATGCAGTAATACGGATAGTTCAGATGGAGAAAAATATTTTTGTCATAGTAAATTTTTGACTTACCGAGTCTGCTCCGCTTTACCTGCGGTTCCTCACTACCAGAGTAGGAGGAGCACCTTGGCTAGACTAAAGCGACAGGCGAGTGCGCCTGTGTGAGCTCGACACATTTAATGGTGTATTTCTTTATCACTCATTATGATAAACACTTTCACCAAGATTTTAAATGAATTAAGAATTAAATTAAAATACTGATTTCACACACGACACCAGATGACGTATGTATTTTTTCAGATGAATTAAAAATGAAATTAACACTTTCACTTTCATCTCAATTACAACGAATTAAAAAATCAAATTAAGATAGGTATGTACTGATTTTACTTTATGTACATTCTGTACTTAATCCAGCAGAGTTTCTGCTTGGTTGTATAAGGGAAATAACGACGCTATGAAATCGAACGGTAAGATAACCATTATATATACCACCGGGAATGGTCACCTGGTGATCACCCGTTAAATTGCTGAACGCTGATTGGTTGACGCGGAACGGAGAGCTGTGATTGGTTGTAAGTTAAGGGTAAGTCAAGCGACGCTCTCTCAAGATGCTATGCATCGTCACACGCCAAATAATGTATTAATTACGCGCTCCCGATAGCCAAATGTAAATAGTATTTAAAATTAGAATTCGGCAAGTGGCTGTGCGTGTGCGCAGCTTTTCGCCGCCTTATATCTGTCATTTTTATTTTGGATCAATCAAGCTCGAGATGTTTGTTTAATCTGCCACTAAACAATACTGACTACGGGCGAGCGTTCGATTTTACTACCTACGAATTAGCTTCATGACGGCAACGTTATCGACAGTAACAATAAAAGTTCACTGTTTTCACGCCGCGTCCATCGTTGTATAGTTATAAAATATATACATTGGCATATCATAGTCGATTTCAGTAACATGAAAGGTCTAAAAACACTCAGGTCAAAATTTTTAACAGTAATGATTCATATAAATACCTACATATATTTAAAAGACTTCGCTTGTTCTTGACACCATTATTAATGCTATTGACGAAATCTTTTTTTTAATAATTTATACCTGTGGCTAATGCGTCGTTTTTGGAACCTTTCTTAAGTATTTACCAAAAGTAATAAATGTAAATATGTATCAATATTATAAACATTGTTGATAGTAACTTTGCAAGTTTGATTTAACCCATATAACTCATTTTTAGTTGAAGCTCCCATTCTTGTCATAATCCCTTAAACCTCATTAAAGCATTATAATTATGCTTTGTTATTATTATCATTTATTCTTTAACGCCAAGCACCTCGTTAGTCTGGTGGTCGAAAGCGTGTCTGCAAAGCGAGTGCCTAAGTTCGATCCCCAGATTTGGCAATGTATACTTGAGATTTTCTAATTTGAAATTCCCAGTAGCAGCTCTGGCACCTGTGACTCTAGCATCTCTGTCTGTGGCCCAGCAGGAGTCAGAATTTGTGCCCGGTGTATGGCAACTGGATATACGTTTGTTATGCTACACACCTCTGCCTACCTCTTCGGGGAAATACTGGCTTGATGTTATATTATGTTTATGATAGCTAACGCCAGGCTTCATAAGAATGAAAGGAATCAGTAAACTTAATGAAATGATTACCAAAATAAGAAATTTATTCAAGATCGTAGTCTTACTAACATGTAAAGATAAGAACGTATAAAAATTCAAATAGCCGAAAATAAGCATGAAATTGGACGATGTCGAACACAATTCGAAATTGGGAAACTCAAATTACATGTTATTATGAAACATCAACACCCGAACGTTGTTAAAACACAAAAGATAAACAGTCGGAATTAAAGACTCGTACATTACAATACCTACTTGCAAGTACACTCGGTCACAATCGACTTATTGGGCAGCTTTCGGGTAGATAAAATGAACTTAATGTCAACTATTACCTACTTCACTACTCTCTTCAACTATCCGTTTGGATCTTTGTTACTCAATCACGCAAACATTAAAAGACGGAATTAGATGGAATATGGCAAATAGATAGAAGATAACCTTGGATAGCACATAGGATACTTTTCATCCCGAAAATATGTTCTCTTGGGATGCTTTGAATGTTTATTGTAAAGCTTACTGGCATACCAATAACAACAACGCATAGGTACTCGAAGCTGCGGGAAAAAGCTAGTTTCTCATATTTAACAGACTAATGTTAAATACTTTTGTTCACTTGTGGAAAAAAAATACTTTTTGACTGCGATGATACGTGTTTCTTCAGAGGATAATCTTGCCCGAAAATCAGCAGATCGTATCTCAGATAGTTCCGGTACCTGGACGATTTTATACGTTACTAATTGAATAGTCCTGTACCTTATAATTTGATTTCTTTGAAATCATACGAACCTAAGTAATACGAGAAGGTAATTATCAGCTCTCAGATTCCGGTAAGAAAATATTCAGTGTCATACAGTTTATTTGATATTGATATATCAAAAGTAATTTATTTTTTAAATTTTAATTTTGAAAAACGGCTTCAAATATAAAACATTACATCAGACAATTTTTTTTTTAACATACTCATTAGTATCATTTCATTAAATAGCAATTGGAGGTATACCTTTTAATAAATAATACTGAAATGAAGTAAAAATAAAATGTAGTATTGTATCTAAGTAACCTGCATAAAAAAAAAACTGGAAATTAAATCTATTTAAAAAGCGTATTTTTATTATGTATTGGAATGAAGTAACACAGGTAATACAACAAAGAGTAGGTATTTGTGATAATTTGTCATAATTTGCATTTCATTGTTATAAGACTAAATCCAAAATGATATTTAAAAGTGATGCTAGGTAGGTACTCAAACATTGTATTGAAATAAAGCAACAAAATTGTGTAATGTAGGTATGTATTTAATTTAATTAACGAAAAATGTAAATATGGTGGTTGTTTCATGGAAATAAAAGGCTATTTTATTTTATTTATTTTTATTTAAATAGCAATTGAAAATTTAAATTTTTCATAAAATTTACGTTTTCACTTAATTTTTCATGTTTAAAAATTATCACATCTAAATGTCTTAACGCCAAATGGAATTATGTTTTTCGCTCGCATTTATGAAGCAATAAAAAATAGAATCGTCGTATTAATCCGGAAATTTTTACACCTAATACGTACATCAATGATTAAGGATAATTTAAAAAAAAAAACATCAATGCCAACTGCCCGAAACAAAGATGCACTCAATCGAACCCAGTGATAACCCTAAATTACAGCTCTGAGCCTCATATTAGCCCCACAAAAAGCAATAAAGAGCGTGAAATGATAAAAGAGTATTAATTCGATTATCAGATCGAGGTGCGAAGCGAGTTTCGATGTTTATCTAGGTAAAAAGAGGTGCTACGAGAAATTATTTTACAACTGTAAAATAATAAAAACACTCATTAGCGATCATTAATGCACGCCTCTGCGATTTAGGGTTAGATATCTACAGCGTGGGCGATGTTTATTTTACTTGATGACGGGGTGGTAGTGTTGTCTATTTATCGCCTAATAGTGGCAACTTAATTCTACTTTTAAGTACCGGCGGAAGCGGAAAGAACTGGTTTAATCTAAATCTTTGTTACGAAATAGAGTGGATATTAACTATGGACCATACAGGTCTGCTATTCATAGGCCATTTCATTTGAAACTGAGTCGAAATACATAATATATATTCAGGTACCTAACTGTAAATGACTGCCTTGGGGCTTCAACTCGACACCATACCAGAAAGAACACCTTAGCATATAATTTTTTTTTGCATTTAAGCCCAGATAATATGAGATACTTTTTACATGACTAAATTATCCTCTAAGAAATGTAATCAAGATTAAAGTAAATGTAAGTAACATTTAAATACAAATGTTACGAGTATGTGTACAGAGCAGCAGATATTGAGTATTAAATAAGTATACGTTTAAAATTAGTACTAAATGGATAGGAGGTAATGAGAATATACGTTATTTCTTATACTTAACTCCCATTTATATTTATCAAACACGCTATTGTGCGCAACAAAGGACGTCGCCACTCTTGTCGGTTTCCGAAACCGCACTCGAAATGACTCTAATTATAAAATATAATACAATTAAAACCACAACAAAAATGAGTGTTCTTTCCCGTCTATGAATGAGAGTTACAAGTGGGTATTAATTTGTTACTTCACAAAGGTTTTTTGCTAATTTCAAGTGAACCCCTTATTAGCCGCGTCAAAAATTTTGTAATTTACGCAGCACTATGCAAAATCTCAAACATACAAGTTCGTGCTTGGTGCAGATAATACAAATTAGTCAATAAAAAAATACTGAATACTTTTTTCATATATGAATAAAAAAAACAGGCGTTTAATATTATAAGGACAAGTTAAGGATTATAATTATACCGTTAAAAATATTTTTTTTAAAAAAGCTTTTTAAAACTCGTGATCAAAGTTCATTACAAGACTTTACCACAAGTGCAAACACGACTATGATACGATATTCCATCATGAAGTTCCAGTTAATATCTTCCGGCTCCATCATCAGATCAGTTTGACAGTACCATATTATTGCATTGTCATCGGAACCTAATATGTGTGCCAAATGTCAGCTCGATAGCTTCAGTGGAAGTGGGTGAAATATTGATTGCAAGATTCCAGGACATACATACATGAATGAATGAATACATACGAGTGAAGTTAAATAAAAGCTTTTAAAAAACACATGCAAAAAGTCGTGTAGGGCAGGTAAGTCCGTGTCCCAACTGTTTAACTCGCCTTTACATGTCACAGATTATTAGCAAAGTAAATGCAATAAAAAGTAGCACTTAAACAAGACATTAACTACAAAACAGTGGTATTAACCATCATAGTAAGAAAAGAGTAAGAAAAATTATCGTTTATTAATACTCACTCGCACAGCCCAACCTCCGAGACGGCTTAATTGAGGCTTTACTTCCAAGTACAAAACGGCTAATTGTGTTCTGTGTGTATTGTGGAAGTACATTCGACGTAGATGTAGAGAAACAAAAAGTGACATGAATCTCATTGAAGGAAGATCTCATCGGCTTCAATTATTACATACTTGCATTGCTCTGCACTCTTTTCAGATCCTCCGTAATAATTTTAATAAGCATGAAGCAAATATCAAATGTTTTAATAGATCTTAAGTATGAAGTCTGCAGAGGTCTCGTTCAGTCAGACTTCATACTTAAGATCTATTAAAACATTTGATATTTGTTACCCAGGGATAATTCATGAGACTTTCGGTTTTATCGATTAGTTAAAATTGAAACATTTTTAAATGCATTTAAAAAAATCTAATTGATTTTTCGAACTTCCAGGTGAAAGTAAATTTTTGGCAGTCACTTCCAATTGGATTCTATGTCATTTTTGCACGGTCCCACTTGATTTCTGCAAGTTCTTCCCTCGGGGATATTATAAGTAAGACCGCAACAAGGTGTTGTGGCTACATACAACTGACTTACGTTAATTTTAACTATAGTTACAAAATAATATCAGGATTTGTAGTATACTTAAATAGTGTATTTTATTCATCAACCCTTTTGTAAAAAAGAATAAAAAATACGTGCTTGTAAATACCCATTTTCACTGCCGTCCGTGAGTCACTAAATGGGGTGACAGAAAATCAGCGCCGCAGCACGATGTCGCGGTATTATGCTGAATGAGACCAAATTTCGGGCACTCTGTCACATACTCGTAACATAACTTACTGTTATTTTTACTTTACCACTATCTTATTTTATATATGCGTCAGAGAACATCGAATTATGTTTGTTTTGGTAGTATCTAATTAGAATGGAAAGTTCTGAAAAAATTCGAAGTTATTAATTATCATTAAAAATTAAAGTAGTCACTTATGTATCTATCACTTACATACTTAAAATATAACAAAATTGACTACAATGCCTTTATTCATGATAAAATCTATAAACGATTTTTGTACACACGATACAAATCTAAAACACTAAAAAAGCAACATTTGCCCTTAATAATTCAAGAGTTTTATTGTAATTATACAATTACACGAGGGTCATTTATTGTAATACACCTATTAAAATAAAGAGCATATAACAGAATTAAATAGGCAGGTAAGTAATTTTCAACGGGTTCCTTACAAAAAAAATTAAATAAAGTAAACAAGGCAAAAAATTATAAGAAAAAAAAAACACAGAATAAAAATACAATTATATTAACTATACATTTATTTAAGTATTCTAGTGTCTCTAGGTACATCTGATATTCTTGAACCTTAATCGGACTTTATCAGGTCATCAGTGCATCTAGTTGGAGGGCGGCCTGTACACCGTTTCCCGAGCTACGAGTATGGTCTCCACTCGAGGACCTTTCTAACACATCGGTTCTCCATCCTACAAGCGACGTGGCCTGCCCATTGCCATATCAGCTTGCTTACTCGACGAGCTACGAGTATGTCGGTAACCCTCGTTCGTCTACGGATTTCATCAACACGAATCCGGTCTCATAGCGAAATACCGAGTATCTTTCCATAGTACCTACGCTGAGCGACATTGAACTTGTGAATGAGGCCGACGGTAAGGGACCATGTCTCGGATCTATAAGTCAAAATCAAGTAAAGATATGTCGTAGCTTCCTGAACGCTGCCCAGCCGAGTTGGATTCTTCGCGGATTCTTCGACTAGATACGTACTGTGGTATACAAAGATACATAAATATCAAATATAGTGTGTAGGTAGATAAAAAAATGTAGTGTGTACATGAAGGTAGATTTATTTCTATAAGTGAAATGTACCGTGTAACGCCACTGGAATATACGTCAAGCAACGTTACGACAACGTTGTTTTTTATTGTGTTCCCCCAAATAAAAGACTTACAAACTGTGCTGATTAAGTATAGGTATATGTATAACAACTGGCGTCGAGAAAATGTTCGTACCCTGTGTGTGCAGATTAAGCACCTAGGACAATATTTCATTGTGATCCAAGTGAAAGACTAAGTCAAGGTCGCGACTTTAATAACTCTGAATGGAAACAACGCCTACGAGTTATTAGTGAGTTTGTGTACCTGGAAAGCCTGATACAAAAATGAGAAACCAATTACAACCTCGGACCAGTATAGTGGAAGAGTGTTGTTGAGACAAATGGAGGTGAGTGCCTATTGGACTACGTGAGAGATCTAAAGAATGTTTTTTGAATATCAGTTAATTTCGGTACCTATGTCACTATAGTAACTCTTTGGATAGCATACATCTCTATAAAATCAGACTGAACCCTAAAATTCACTCAACCATAAATGCCTCAATTAAATACAATAAAATGCAAAGTAGACAATAAAATAAACAAATTATAAAAGCATTACCTAATCGTTGAGAACATTAAAATTCTATTGTAATTTATCAAGAAACTTGCCTTCCCCTTTCTCTAGCATACTTAACAACTCCTTATTACCGTTCACTTAATATCTGAAAAATAAAATCGTCTTTATTACGTGGATATAAAGTTAAAAATTGCGACAGAATTACTTAATAATGTGTATGAAAGTGTTGGCAAAACATAATTGGTGCTAAGTGTCTGGTAAGTTAAAACGAAACTTAAGTAGATAGCATCCGTACATTTTGCTATTAGCACATATTGTATGTAACGCGTACTTAATTCCACAGCGTTGGTTTCATACAAATACACACAAATTAAAGTGATGACGAAATTTTTGTGATTAGGTATTTCCAATACTCGTTGCGACTGCCTCGTTGGTCTAGTGGTTGAAAGCGCGACTGCTAGAGTCCTGGGTTCCATCCCTGGGTCGGGTAAAGTATTATTTTATAACTTGAAATACGGTGTATGGCATATATGAAATATGGGTATAGTGTAAAGTGCGTCAGGCCTTAAATAAATCACATTACATACCACCGTATTACACATCTTTGCCTACCCCTTCGGGGATATATAAGCGTGATTTTGCTATTATACTTCCAACACTTCGCTGGAGTAATGAAGTAATATTGAGAGGTTCCTTGGTTGTGCGGCTCGAGATATTAGGTATAAATATGATTTATATTTAGATAGTGGTGAGTTGTCTCGGTCTCAGCAGGTATTTAGATTGAGGGATTGCAGTCAGCAAAATTGCAAAATCCGTGCTTCGCAGAGCACGTAAAGCTATCTGCCCGGATGATATCGTTAGATAGCATATCACTATTCGACATACCAGTATTTCCTCCGCCAATGGAGAAATGAAGCATAGTGGTGGAGTAACAAGACAAGCTCGCCTGGATCGTGATTTTCTATTTTTAAATTTCTATTTTTGTCGATCAAGTTCAAAATGTTTTTAATAAAAAGAATAAACAGTAAACAAATAAAAAGAGGGTTAACATGTAAAAACACTACGTATTCGTAAAATTTTTGTTACATTGTAATAAATATGTCGCTCCTTTAACGAGCCCTCAAAAATACTTATAACTGGATTGGTTTAACAGATCTACTCATGACTAGAAATGGCAAACGCAAATAAAACAATAGAATAAAGAACCTATCCATTTTAAACTATAGCAAACGAGCGTGCAGCTATATCTATCCCCTGCCTCTCATGAGATCGTTTACAGACTAAACAAACCTGAAAGGGTCTCGTTCTTGTTCTTATTCAATAACAGATGCGTTGGTTGCCCTGAGAACGAAGTTTGTATCAAATATAACCGGAAAGTATGCATTTCCAACCAAAACAATAACTTTAAAAACAATTATTAACTAGGCAGCAGCAGAGTAATCAATCACACTCGTACAAGTAATCACGATATCTGCCCTTTCTAGTCGTAACCCAATCTATGGCTGCTCTGCTGAATGTATGAAACACGTGTGGACACACGTTGAGCTAGACAAAGGTAATTAAGGGCTTTATGCATTAATAGGGCAAGGTCGGATCGCACGTGCGCGGAAGAGTTCTCATCTGGCGTAATATCATAGAAGAATAAGTTATGTTTCAACGTTAGATACCTTCTTTAAAGACGTTAAATTGTGTCCTAAGTTACCTCAGTTACCTCAGTACAGTACATTTCGTGAAATTGTGTATCAAAAAAATAAAACTATTTTTATTAGGTAAATGATAATGCACATCTTTGACCTTTTGACGCGGTAGTAAAGGCACTACTGCTTTTTTGTGACGGAGGTCATTTTTACTACCTAGTTCAAGACAGTTTCGTCATTAAGATTTCAAGAAGTAATTCGCAGAAGTCTGTCTTACTCATAGTAAGTTTTTCGAACTAACAAAATAACTCATTTGTTATAAAATTATTAAAATCATAACTCATTTTGCATAGACACAATCGCTAATAACTCTAAATTCGTGTGTTCCCGTTACTCTAATGCAATTTTGTACGTTCACACAGAATCGTCCATTCAGTGAATTTGTGTTAATATTCATTCGTGGACCTTATTCGGTGCGCAATTATCATTTCAGCTTTGACCGACGCACTCACAATAGATAATGAATCTAATTTAATACGAGTAAATTTAAAACGACAACCAGTTGTATGCTACAGTATTACGTAGAACAATATATGGCTAGCTGGATGTATAAAATTTATATGCATAGATATTAGGGAAGAGCGGGGCTACAATTAACAGAGGTAAGTATTAACAAAGAAATTTCTCTAGAACTCTCTAGAACAGAATACTAAATGCAGCACCAATTCGGAAGCCACTTAAGGGGATATGAGTCGACACTTTTTCCATACAAACGTAGTCCCCTGTTTCCTCCTAGGATAAAGAAGTTACAGAATTAAAAAAAATACCATACGATTTATACGTACCTCTGCCATGCCTGTACCTTTTGTATTTTTTTCATAATTTGCTTAGTAGAAGAGAAAAAAAATCTTTTAAAATCAAAAAAATCGACTTTTTTTACATACATTTTCAAACATCAAGCAAACTGGTAATTACTAACATATCCCAAAAAAGCAAAACGTACGGGCATAGCTTAGTTAGACCCTGTTCTACATTTTAACTTAAAGAAATATTGAAATCGGTCTAGATTTCGAGGAGGAAACTTTCTTAATTTTACGTAGGTAAAATCAGTTCGAGACTGCACTTCTCTCTATCGCACGCTAAGGGGTAAGGTTGGGGGTCAGCGCGACGGCAATATTTTTGGTAAAAACCTATTCTTCAAAAGTGACGGTCGACTAGTGTGCTCTTAACTCTATTCATCGTTAGAAATAGTTACTTACAATATTGTAACAGTCTGTCTTTAAATTGAAATATTTACCTACTTCTCGATAGCTCGGGATTCAAATCCCCGGAAATTTATTTTTATATTTGTACTTGTACTTGTACTTGTACTTGTACTTGTACTTGTACTTGTACTTGTACTTGTACTTGTACTTGTACTTGTTCTTGTACTTGTACTTGTACTTGTTCTTGTACTTGTACTTGTACTTGTACTTGTACTTGTACTTGTACTTGTACTTGTACTTGTACTTGTACTTGTACTTGTACTTGTACTTGTACTTGTACTTGTACTTGTACTTGTACTTGTACTTGTGCTTATACTTTATTATTAAAGGAAAGGAATATTAATAAATACGAGAAAGTAGAAAAAGTGAAGAAAAGGATATTAAATGATAATGAAAGCAAGCATAGCATCCATAGCCTAATAGCCTATATAGCCCAAAGCTTGCGTCGATTCAATTTAATCGAAAGAGTTAAGCAACGACGGGCGCGGTCGGTTTGGATGGGTGACCGCTAGTGGTAAAATTTCACGCTACCGTGCTTCGGAGGGCACGTAAAGCCGTCGGTCCCGGTTGTTTTCAATTCTGGAAACAGTCGAGAAAAACATTCGACACTGGGTTGGCCACTAACCCCTCTGCCAATCCGCATTGGGCAGCGTGGTGGAGTATGCTCTAGACCTCCCGCAGCAATGTCTGTGGGGGTGACCCGTGCCCAGCAGTGGGACGTCTATGGGTCGCAGCGAAGAATGTTAATTTTTACCCCTTCTGTTAATACCTGCCCCACACCTGTTAATTCTAGCCCCAAATGTGAGGTAACAATTAACAACTGCCATCTTTAAGAAAAAGCTTTCTATCTACGGCATCGCTTCTATTATGTTTGTTTTGAAATAATTACATAATACCTGTATTATTGAAGCATCATGTATCCTAAAATCAAGTCTAAATCTTCTATATATATAAAAGGAGAAGGTGACTGACTGACTGACTGACTGACTGACTGACTGACTGACTGACTGACATATCAAGGCAGGGCCTAAACTATAAGGGCTAGAAACTTGAAATTTTGCGCAGGGGTTCCTTTTATAACGTAGGGGAGCACTAAGAAAGGATTTTTGAAAATTCACCCCATAAGGGGGTAAAACGGGGGTGCAAAGTTAGTTTGAAACTTTGCCGTTTTTGATGTTATTCGAATGAAATTCAGTACCTATGAAGGTTAAGATTAAATTTTGTATTTAGGTTATGTTACGTCTAATTCCACGCGAGCGAAGCTGCGGGCGTCCACTAGTGTTGAATAATTCCTATGCTACAACTAAAAATATATTTTTTGTTAATTGTGGCCCCGGTCTCCCCTACCTATATTATTCATTTGTATGAATGCAGTACCTATTTAGCAGCTTATCAACCATACCGCGGGTTCCGGGTTCGAATCCCGGTCGAAGCAGATATTTAATTCGCAGAAAAATATTTGTATTCGGTTCATGGATGTTAAATTGTGTTAGTTTTCTGTGTGTCAGCCCGCAACGCAGGCCTAGGCTTAGTGCGGGGGTGTGAGTGTGTAGCATTTATTTCGCTGCGACCTATAGACGTCCCACTGCTGGGCACGGGTCTCCCCCACAGACACTGCTGTGGGAGGTCTAGAGCATACTCCACCACGCTGTTCCAATGCGGATTGGTGGAGGGGTTAGTGGCCAACCCAGTGTCGAATGTTCTTAAGCCACCCGAAGGCTTTACGTGCTCTCTGAAGCACGGTAGCGTCCATGAAATTTTGCCACAAAACGACCCATCCACAAACCGACCGCGCCCGTCGTTGCTTAACTCTTTCGATCACATTCAATCGACGCGAGCCATTGGGCTATGGACGCTACTGTTAGTTTACTAACAGAAAAATAATTTGATTCAATATTTGACTTTAAATGTGTAGGTACGTATTAGTTATTGCTCTCGTCTAGATAGTGGTGCCCGTCTTTTTACCAGCTGCAATTCAAAGGACTGTTTCATATTCTATAACATAATCAGCACTTCGCATTGTTTGTGTAAGTGCGTAGTCAATAGCCCGGGAGCCGGTCGTCCAACAGATACGCCGTGCGCTCCTGAGCTCTTTGTTATTTTGACACAGGAAGTTATTATATCAATTAAGTGGGGCACGGCTTCTACCATTATCATCTCACGAGTGACGTGTTAATGCGGTGCTAGTGATGTCCCTGCCAGGTTCCGTAATTTATTTGTTTACTGCCAGAAGCACCTAATTGTAGGTTCAAATCGAGCTGCATATTAATTATTAATATCGTATCGCTCGGACTACTTTAGTAGGTACATATTTTTGAAATAAAATCACCTGGGAGATAATTTTTCAATGATAAATAGAAAGAACACTACCTGTTCAATATGTCGCCTGACCCAAGACAAGGTAATGAGGAAAGCTATGCCTATGTAGGCTTTTTGGATTTTAGCTTTAAGGTGTTGGTTGTTATATTCGTCTCAATTGTGAGAGTATATCAAGTTTGAAAGGTATATATATATAAAAGGAGAAGGTGACTGACTGACTGACTGACTGACTGACTGACTGACTGACTGACATATCAACGCAGGGCCTAAACTATAAGGGCTAGAAACTTGAAATTTTGCGCAGGGGTTCCTTTTATAACGTAGGGGAGCACTAAGAAAGGATTTTTGAAAATTCACCCCATAAGGGGGTAAAACGGGGGTGCAAAGTTAGTTTGAAACTTTGCCGTTTTTGATGTTATTCGAATGAAATTCAGTACCTATGAAGGTTAAGATTAAATTTTGTATTTAGGTTATGTTACGTCTAATTCCACGCGAGCGAAGCTGCGGGCGTCCACTAGTGTTGAATAATTCCTATGCTACAACTAAAAATATATTTTTTGTTAATTGTGGCCCCGGTCTCCCCTACCTATATTATTCATTTGTATGAATGCAGTACCTATTTAGCAGCTTATCAACCATACCGCGGGTTCCGGGTTCGAATCCCGGTCGAAGCAGATATTTAATTCGCAGAAAAATATTTGTATTCGGTTCATGGATGTTAAATTGTGTTAGTTTTCTGTGTGTCAGCCCGCAACGCAGGCCTAGGCTTAGTGCGGGGGTGTGAGTGTGTAGCATTTATTTCGCTGCGACCTATAGACGTCCCACTGCTGGGCACGGGTCTCCCCCACAGACACTGCTGTGGGAGGTCTAGAGCATACTCCACCACGCTGTTCCAATGCGGATTGGTGGAGGGGTTAGTGGCCAACCCAGTGTCGAATGTTCTTAAGCCACCCGAAGGCTTTACGTGCTCTCTGAAGCACGGTAGCGTCCATGAAATTTTGCCACAAAACGACCCATCCACAAACCGACCGCGCCCGTCGTTGCTTAACTCTTTCGATCACATTCAATCGACGCGAGCCATTGGGCTATGGACGCTACTGTTAGTTTACTAACAGAAAAATAATTTGATTCAATATTTGACTTTAAATGTGTAGGTACGTATTAGTTATTGCTCTCGTCTAGATAGTGGTGCCCGTCTTTTTACCAGCTGCAATTCAAAGGACTGTTTCATATTCTATAACATAATCAGCACTTCGCATTGTTTGTGTAAGTGCGTAGTCAATAGCCCGGGAGCCGGTCGTCCAACAGATACGCCGTGCGCTCCTGAGCTCTTTGTTATTTTGACACAGGAAGTTATTATATCAATTAAGTGGGGCACGGCTTCTACCATTATCATCTCACGAGTGACGTGTTAATGCGGTGCTAGTGATGTCCCTGCCAGGTTCCGTAATTTATTTGTTTACTGCCAGAAGCACCTAATTGTAGGTTCAAATCGAGCTGCATATTAATTATTAATATCGTATCGCTCGGACTACTTTAGTAGGTACATATTTTTGAAATAAAATCACCTGGGAGATAATTTTTCAATGATAAATAGAAAGAACACTACCTGTTCAATATGTCGCCTGACCCAAGACAAGGTAATGAGGAAAGCTATGCCTATGTAGGCTTTTTGGATTTTAGCTTTAAGGTGTTGGTTGTTATATTCGTCTCAATTGTGAGAGTATATCAAGTTTGAAAGGTATATATATATATAAAAGGAGAAGGTGACTGACTGACTGACTGACTGACTGACTGACTGACTGACTGACATATCAACGCAGGGCCTAAACTATAAGGGCTAGAAACTTGAAATTTTGCGCAGGGGTTCCTTTTATAACGTAGGGGAGCACTAAGAAAGGATTTTTGAAAATTCACCCCATAAGGGGGTAAAACGGGGGTGCAAAGTTAGTTTGAAACTTTGCCGTTTTTGATGTTATTCGAATGAAATTCAGTACCTATGAAGGTTAAGATTAAATTTTGTATTTAGGTTATGTTACGTCTAATTCCACGCGAGCGAAGCTGCGGGCGTCCACTAGTGTTGAATAATTCCTATGCTACAACTAAAAATATATTTTTTGTTAATTGTGGCCCCGGTCTCCCCTACCTATATTATTCATTTGTATGAATGCAGTACCTATTTAGCTGCTTATCAACCATACCGCGGGTTCCGGGTTCGAATCCCGGTCGAAGCAGATATTTAATTCGCAGAAAAATATTTGTATTCGGTTCATGGATGTTAAATTGTGTTAGTTTTCTGTGTGTCAGCCCGCAACGCAGGCCTAGGCTTAGTGCGGGGGTGTGAGTGTGTAGCATTTATTTCGCTGCGACCTATAGACGTCCCACTGCTGGGCACGGGTCTCCCCCACAGACACTGCTGTGGGAGGTCTAGAGCATACTCCACCACGCTGTTCCAATGCGGATTGGTGGAGGGGTTAGTGGCCAACCCAGTGTCGAATGTTCTTAAGCCACCCGAAGGCTTTACGTGCTCTCTGAAGCACGGTAGCGTCCATGAAATTTTGCCACAAAACGACCCATCCACAAACCGACCGCGCCCGTCGTTGCTTAACTCTTTCGATCACATTCAATCGACGCGAGCCATTGGGCTATGGACGCTACTGTTAGTTTACTAACAGAAAAATAATTTGATTCAATATTTGACTTTAAATGTGTAGGTACGTATTAGTTATTGCTCTCGTCTAGATAGTGGTGCCCGTCTTTTTACCAGCTGCAATTCAAAGGACTGTTTCATATTCTATAACATAATCAGCACTTCGCATTGTTTGTGTAAGTGCGTAGTCAATAGCCCGGGAGCCGGTCGTCCAACAGATACGCCGTGCGCTCCTGAGCTCTTTGTTATTTTGACACAGGAAGTTATTATATCAATTAAGTGGGGCACGGCTTCTACCATTATCATCTCACGAGTGACGTGTTAATGCGGTGCTAGTGATGTCCCTGCCAGGTTCCGTAATTTATTTGTTTACTGCCAGAAGCACCTAATTGTAGGTTCAAATCGAGCTGCATATTAATTATTAATATCGTATCGCTCGGACTACTTTAGTAGGTACATATTTTTGAAATAAAATCACCTGGGAGATAATTTTTCAATGATAAATAGAAAGAACACTACCTGTTCAATATGTCGCCTTCCCAAGACAAGGTAATGAGGAAAGCTATGCCTATGTAGGCTTTTTGGATTTTAGCTTTAAGGTGTTGGTTGTTATATTCGTCTCAATTGTGAGAGTATATCAAGTTTGAAAGTTACATGGCCGATTTTTGGCGCCATATTAAGTCTTTAAATATTTTTTTATACAAACCTATCGAGCAGGGTTTCAAAATAAAGGCTTTAATTAAGAGCTTGCGAAAATTATACATTTATTTACTACGAAAACTAAAACTGAAAAAATATTTCCAAACATACTAAATAAATGAACTGATAGAAATATAAGAAGAATACAGAATAAATAGACTGATAAAACAAGTTATACTTTTTTTTTATTTGAATGATCATGGTTGACAGTGTTCACAATCAATATCAGCTGTAGTGTACATACATTGTGTAAGAGTAATTTTCAAAATAATCCGTGTTCAGACATCACTAGTCGTGTCTCAATTATATCGGTTCTTTAATTTTCAATCGTCGAAGTGACCGACTGAATGCTACTGTTCCATCACAAAGCACTCTCTCATACACTATGGACATAATTGATAGTCATACAGACTTAACAATAGTGAAATCATCAACATGCAAAATAATATAATAGACCTTAGCACTGAATATTTAGAGTCCAATTTTATTGTGATAGCTAAACGTATTCAAAAAGTTACGTTGCATGGCTCCCGTACTTACTCAGTCTAATTTCTTAGCGGTCGTTATTATTGTTTCTCATGATTAAATTTCTTTTTGCTCACAATGAAGTCACTGGGTCTACCGTTTATTTTTGTGTGTTGCGTGGGATATCGAATTTAGTAGGATTAGTTCTGATGTTTTGAGTACCTAATTCTTTTTGTTTTAAATGGGCTAGGAATAGGAATAGGTCTTGAAAATTTGCTACATAGATTTTTTACAGTACGTAGGTACATATTTTTAATTACCTACTATCGTATTTTTTGAGATTGATAGTTCAGCAGCGGTAAATAATAAAAACACAATAATAATTACATGAAAAGCTTACCATATCAATATTTTTAAATGCTTCATTTGAATGTATTTAAATAAGATTATGAAGATAATAGCAATACCTACGTCTTCCTATTAAAGGCAGATCAACGCATACACTGTCATTTAACACAAGTATTCTTTTACAAGTAAGGTACTTGTAATATCCTTTAGTAGGAATGTGCGCACTTGCGGCGGCGTGTGAACAGCAATCGCGCTAGGCGTGAACAAAGAGAGTAACATGTCAATTAAATCTTCTTGCTTTTTTCCTCCGTAACGAACCGTAATGCAATTATTCGTAATAACAGGATGAGACTACGCGACAGAGGCACACCGTCCACGCCCAGTAATCACTCAGACAATTAAAATGTCATTACCTAACCAGTTTTTACACCTAACCAACGCTCCTTTAATTATGTTCGGATAAAAACCAACTAAAAAGTCTCAGTGAAATTAATGTGGCCACGGAAAGTGCGTTGAAAAAACTACAGTCTCCGAAATAAGTATCGCTTCGTGACCGGCATTTATTGAAGCTTCTGTACTGCTGCGTATTCAATTATGATGCAAGTTTTTGTAAAAATAACACAGTTTTTATCAAGTGTCGGATGAAAAAGTGACACTGGCACTCGCTTTAGAACTGTTACTAATAAGAGCCACAAAGAACTTACCGATGCTCATCTGCTTATTTTAGTTAAAAGAATTAGGTAGATATGTAATTATTTTTTTATATCTACGTAATCGGCACAGTTGCATGTTTTCGCGGTCAAGGTCTTTAAAAAAAATTAAAAGACTGCTTCAAACCGTTTAGAAATAAACTCGTAACCAGGGTGCAAATTGGAATAATGCAGTTAATTGTGTATGAGGCGTTACTTTGTGGAAGTCCATTGTTATAAAGATAGTTAAATCTACTTGTCAACAACCCTAAACAAGGCATATGATGGTGTATACTTTGATACATATAGCAACCCCCTGTTCCCTCATTGTAGAACTTGTACATGCAACAATGAAAATGCATGAATGTATAATTCATTTTATTGCATTTATTTTCTTTATTGCTGATGCAGTACTAAAACAACTGTCATCAAGCTTTTTAACTAACCGTAATGGTGTTTCTGGAATCATCCGTCAGTGACATGATATATTCGAAATTATAGGTTTCATTATAATCATATGTAATTGTGGCCAAGTGTTACCCTTTAACGACATCTGTGGGAGGCTAACGACTCATACGGTGTGAACCGAAATAATACAACGTTAAGGCCTGATGAGCTTTCTTTGCCATAATGGAATATGGGTTCAAATACATAACTGTATTACAAATAACACCACAAGAGATGATCATACAAAGAGACCGATTTATTTGTGACGTTCCAGTTCAATTCTTTAATAACTGGACTATGAAGAACTGTGTTTGTACATAATAAATAGGCACTAACAAGAATGAATTTGAATAGATAAATTGTCTTCACATCATGAAAACATTGCAATAATGGTAGACAAGTACTTCTCTATTCGCTCAATGCAATCGAAACGGTTACAGTCTCCTTCACAATATCAACCCCAACTCTTTTACTGGTCACTATAGTAAGCAGTCATAAGGAGGCCCGAGAATTCATAGCTTAGAAGGTTCATTGCAAACAAAAATGTTGCTCCTACACTTGCTCGAGGTAACAAGTCACTTATTATAATTGAACGTTTTCTTAGAGGTTTGTGAAATTCATGTTAAATTGCAATCAAAGATTTTGTATGAAAAGACCGCCCTATGTAACTACATAAAATCTCCTTTCCTTACAAACAAATTTAACTGTAAGGTTTTTAATTTCGTTTATTTCATCGAATCTATTATGAAAGTAGTACTAATTACGTCTAGTTAGGTACATCAGACAGTATTTTAGAATTCAATTATAGCCAGTCTCTCGCCACAACACTAATGGTAGGAGAGCTGGCACCAATTTTTCGGTAGGTATTTGAGGCAAGCTGAAAACTTGTCCTTTACCTCTCCTATTATACCCCAACACGAAACTGCAGACCTGGCTGGTGAGTAGCGGGGCTAAATCAACCCCTAAATAAAAATAAATAAAAAAAAAATATTTCCAAAAATATATGTATTTGAGGCAATATGTAATTTTTATAAGTTGTAGTCCAATGTTTACAGAATATTAAAAAAAATAAGCCAGACGATTTAGTTGGGGTTTTAATAATGCCAGATGCGTACAAACATATTTTGAAAAAAAATATAAAAAATGTATTTGAGGCAACTTGAAATTTTAACAGGGTATTATTTATAATTAAAAAATAAGATTCTCAAAAAGACAGATCATTTAATTTTTGGAAATATTTTTTTTTTATTTTTTTTTATTTAGGGATTCATTTAGCCCCGCTACTCACCAGCCAGGTCTGCATTTCCGTGTTGGGGCATAATAGGAGAGGTAAAGGACAAGTTTTCAGCTTGCCTCAAATACCTACCGAAAAATTGGTGCCAGCTCTTGGACCATAACAGCTGGTGCGAACCTAACGGTATCATAGAGCGCTAAGTTTACTAATTAACTTCAGCACTAGACTAATCTGAGGACGGTAAGTTGTGTTGAGGCAAAAGTTAGGGAACCTTCTATAGAGTTATTAACTTTTCTAATTCAGCGACCCAAAGTATACCTACTATCTACAGGACAGACAATTACACACACGAGTACGTATAGAAAATTTAAAAAAAATTATAGTGCATCTGTCTCGTTGCAAGTGGTCGCAAACGCAATTGTGCGCTAGAGGCCCTGGGTTCGATCCCCGCGACTGTAGTTGAAATATGTAGTGTTCTACATATTTCTGTCTACCCCTTCGGGAAACTAGGCGTGTTTTTATAAATAGATAGTTTGTTCAAATCCTAAGACACAAAAAAATATGTTATTTTAATAGCATTAATAAGTAAAATGCTAATTTGCTTCTTTAATTCATCACAATTAATGATGAACAAATTAGTTTTGCAAGAAAAACGCATATTTGAAGATTTTCCAGGCTTTTGTGATTAAAATGCAACCTTTTGATGATTGTTTGTTAAATTATTATGTTTCCGTATGATTCGTAAGTGCGTTATAGAGGCGTATTAATGTAACTAACAATACCTGACCGGAACACAATAATTACACGGCTGAATAGTGGTACTGCGTACTCTATACTGATTCCCCTTGAAGACACCGTTGGTCTAACTTTGCTAATTAACCTTTTAAAGAATATGGCCCAAGTTGAGCAACATTAGGAGAGAGCTAAGTATCCTTTTTTTTTTTTTTTTTCGTGGGGAAATCCTCATGGATATCTCTCCGCATCGGGGGATGCGGGAGATTATGTCGGACTCCTACCGACTAAAACCCCACGGTATCCCTCTCTGTACCATTCTGCCGGGATCACGGGTACGCTTTCGCATTCTTCCGCGATCCCGACGGCGTTGGTCCTGTTCCGGACCCCTCCTCGTGTTAGTGACACCATATAAGTAGCACGCGGGGACACCGCACGCGCCACCTCGAGGCCTTTTGCTGACGGGGATATCCCCCGATATCCGCCGCCTAGGTCTCGTTTATGGAGGTCGCAGGAGGGCTTGATAGGCCCTCCTTCGACCCCCTGGTCTCCTGCTGCTGGTTTGGGGGTTATTTCGCTCCCTCTCCCTCCCGGCAGCTTCCTTCTGCGCGATAACCGCTTCGCAGAAGGCGAGAACGGCTACCCACGATCTTTCGCTTTCAACCATGGCCTTTACCACAGATGGAAGCGAAAGATCGGCCCCCACTTCTTGTACTAGATCAAGGCGCTGGGCGCTCCACGCAGAACACACCTCTAGAGTGTGTTGCGCCGTGTCCTCCTCGCAGTCACAGTGGTGACACTCGGTAGTGGGTTCTTTGCCCACGATTTTGCACAGGTACTTCCCAAAGCAACCATGCCCGGAAGAGCTAAGTATCCTAACTTAACTCGTATCTTGTGGTAGACTGAAAGTTACGGTGTTATCTAAATGAGACCATCTTTCGTTACATAAGCTAACTTAATTAAGAACTAGCAGATGAGAGTGGGTGCCGACGGGCGGCAGTGGTAGCGCTGTGGTATGTAAATGGCTTGGAATATGCAACCTAATTGTAGTGTAGAAGTCTTGGCAAGTTAGATTCAGCAGGCATATATTTTTAACCTTATCACATCTAGAACATTAAGCCTATGCATTATTACACCCATGACCCGAGAAAAAATATATGTCTACGTTAAATAAATATCGAAACGGGGACTTTTTCTTCTTTTTCTTTTCGGGGGATCAAATCGCAATTGGGATGCGATATTATTATAAATAATCATATTTCATAAACATAAATGAATAAGCGGTCTGTATTCATTAGACAATGCATTACCATTTCAAGCTGACCAAATTTTAATATTAATAAAAAGAACAGTCCTTCCTTGGCGCCATTTCTTCCGGTCTTGTGCCCTTTGGTTCAGCGGATGGAATTCCTTAAAATGTGTTTCAACCCAATAAGAGCAACTTTGAGCTTATGTCCATCAACACAGCTTCTCTTAGATCCCTGCTACGATGGCTGAAAATCAGCCATTGCGGTTCATTCCATTCCAAATTGTAATCGGGGTACCTGAAGATTTTCCCATGCAGCAAAAAATAATGTAATCAAAACTTTTAAGTTAAACCGTTGCCTACCACAAAGCCACCCGGCTGGATCCTAAACTAAGTGCCGTCACTTATGTGTGAGTTCCGAGATCTTGGTATGCGGGGAAAATAAGGATACGCGTGTGTGCAATGGATTAGTCTTATAATAAAAGTTTTTGTAACAGATGTCAGATATTAAACACTGCTCCATATTAATAGCCGCGAGACGCAACCGAGGGTAATACTTATATATAAAAAAGTTGGCAAATTAACTTAGTACGTAATTTGTTGTCTGTCGCAGAATAGATGTTTGTTCACCCGATGTGCCCTGATAACGAATGTATGGACGTAGATTTGGTTGAGATAACATCTATTTATTACCGAGAGTCTTTCGTCTATGAAAATGGTTGTTTACAGATGTGTTTGTTCTGCATTCGGAGATAATTGGGTGTTATACCTATTGAGACTGAGTGTGCAGTTACGATCATTATTCAATGCTTAAATAAAATCTATAGGTAGGTAGGTACATTAGTTAGTTTAGCTTACCCAAGATTATACGCTGATTAAAGTAAGATATTTACATAAAGGATAATACGGATGTTTAGTCTAGACGAAGTCGCGGACAAAAGCTGCTCCTTATTCAATACTAGTGGACGCCCACAGCTTCGCTTGCGTGGAATTAGACATTCACTTACTTCAAAAACGGCAATGTTTCATACTAACTTTGCATCCCCGTTTTACCCCCTTAGGGGGTGAATTTTCAAAAATCCTTTCTCAGTGTGTTTTTAAAGGAACCCCTGTGCAACATTTCAAGTTTCTAACCCTTATAGTTCAGGCCCTGCGTTGATATGTCAGTCAGTCAGTCAGTCACCTTCTCCTTTTATATTAAATCTATATATATAAAAGGAGAAGGTGACTGACTGACTGACTGACTGACTGACTGACTGACTGACTGACTGACTGACTGACATATCAACGCAGGGCCTAAACTATAAGGGCTAGAAACTTGAAATTTTGCACAGGGGTTCCTTTTATAACGTAGAGGAGCACTAAGAAAGGATTTTTGAAAATTCACCCCCTAAGGGGGTAAAATGGGGGTGCAAAGTTAGTATGAAACTTAGCCGTTTTTGAAGTCAAGTGAGCAACCCGATCGCGGGCAGATGTCGTTATTGGGTCTAATTCTACGCGAGCGAAGCTGCGGGCGTCCACTAGTAGATTTATATTTATCGATTTGTTTATTATATGAAAGTACGAACGATAAATAACAGAATACGTGGTTAATTTGTACGCATCCATCCCCAATATATCAGTTAATTACTTATGTAAACGGCCCGCCCTTTGTCAGTCGTGTGGACAACCAATAACTGATTTGATCACAAACATTCGACTGGCGATGATATACGATGTCTCGTAGATTTTCATCTATCAAAATGAAACTTATGAAATATAACTGGGGTAAGTACAGTAACTGCGATGAAATATTAATTTTTAATGTTGAAAATTTGCATTTTTTTTAGAAGTTGTGTACTGGTCGCAAAGGGTGGATTCCGGTTACACTTTTCTAGAGGTAAATTTAATCTAAAAGGGTAGCACGCATCGGTGACCGACTTTGAACATGACTCTTGAAAATCTTGTTCAGGTTCACTCAAGTTCTCATTGCAGCGGGTGGGTTGCCCAGCGTGCTCGTTTGCTATCTTATATATATAAAAAATGTACGAGAACCTCTCATACTAGAGATAATCCTGCAACATCTTATAGTCTTTAAAACACAATGGATTGTTTGATTGTTGAAAATTTTAAAATTGTAATTTCATCTAGTTAATTCTATACCTTCTTCATCTCAAGGTTACCAGCAAGAATGACAAATCCCGATTTCTTAAACATAGCCAGGTCATAAAATTATTATTGTATGTCCTCGTTCTATCGGTCCCCTAATTAATATTTTCCGACCAACGCGTCGCCCCGCGACGACGAGCTGTCGCGATAATAGAGGTCAAGGATAGACACGTTGCTTTTCGAAGCTTTTATTCTCTACGGTTACTAATGTTTACTTTTTAGTTTGGACATTATATGCTAGAAAAAGTCTATCTTTAATAGATAATATATTTTTTATTCTGGTTTGAAAATAGATTTGTGATTGAATCTTAAAAAAATAATGGCAAGTAAGTAATTCGAGTCTATTATGGGTAAAAAAAACCTTTTTATTGAAATATTAGTTAGATAATGATTGTCTGTAAAGTCGGTTTACGGACGATAATTTCACGTGATAGCGTCATAAGAAATATTACCAGTATCAATTGTAGCATTGATTCACACACATACAGACTAAAATTGAATGAATACGTACGTACGTGTAGCGTACGTAACACTTCGCGGTACGTTTGGCGGTACGGGTGGCGTAACACTTGGCAGTACGTTTGGCGGTACGGGAGGATGACGTCACACTTTTTTTAGTGTAGGCGTTCATCTATTTATAAGACGTTATCACGTCAAAACCTTGTATGAGCCGGTGACTCATTGTTAATGGGTGAAGTTTCTAGTCAATGATATTTCGTTTACAAACGTTGGTTTACAAAACCAATAGGTAGAAAAACTAATAATGATCTTCATCAGACATGTTTTTGATAACCTAAGTAGATTATTTTATTAGCCTTAAGTGAAAAACGAGAAATCGGTCGGCCAATAAGTTAAGCGTTGAGTGTTTTTCATGGACATTTTTATGGTAACCGTTTCGCGTGAAACAACCTAACCAAAATCTGTTTGTATTCTGTAGTCAAAATGCAACTCTAAACATATGTATATACTGTATGTAATATATGTATATACATAATATCAATTTTATAGTGGTACGCCCTACGTTAAACGCACTGTACAACCGTGCGAACCCGGGGCGGATCATTAGTAGAAAAGTTATATTACTAACTTTTCTACTAATATATTAAGTTATATTAGTAGAAAAGTTTTAAGGAGACGAACGAGTATGTTACTGCTACAGTGTATTAAGATATTGACCCAGATGTTTACAACCTGGGACGGATCGAGTATGTACATTATTGTTTTTGTAAACGGTAAAGTCTTATGGTTTTAAACACATTTAAATGTAAAAATGTCATTCATACACATTGGTTGTCAATCAATCAAACGAATCCTCTTTATTTTACTTTTAACCCTTACACGTTTCAGGTGTATCATGCAATGCAACTTATCCAACCCCGTAACTTCTTGCTAGATCCGCGCCACGAAAGAATGGATGGCCCAATCAACCGTCTTTCCTCCTACGGGTTATTACAAGATTAATACGAATTCTAATCGAGTTTTCTCTCATTAAGTACCACGGTTACCAAGCCCTCTTTATTATAGTGGAATAATACGACGGGGTAATATCGTGGTAGGTACAGTTACTTAATCAATTCTTTTGTTGGTTGAATCGACCCCCGCCGCTGTGGGTGGGGTTGATTAAGCAGAATATTGCTTGATTACGCAATAGAAGTATGACATCCGAAGATGCTAAGATGACACTTGTGAATACAAGATGTGCCTTATATCTTGTAATGAATTCCTCTGTGTTTGGCTTCCTGTACAGTTGACTGTACAGGAAGTCAAATAGATAGGAACCAAGAAAAAGGTCAGTGATCTCGATCCAAAACAACGCCGAACCTAGCGTGAGTACCTAGATTGTGAATAAAATCTGTTTCTTGCACTTGCACCTTACGTACGAGTACTTGGCTTTAACAAAGATGATGCTTCTGTTACTTTTAATATTTAAGCTAATAATATTATTTACTTCGATAGGATTCTCTCTAATAAACAGCATTCTTTAAAACTGCTAACTGCCATCAAACTGGCTTACATTTTGGCAGACTTTATTTTTTATGTATATTAATTAATTATTGTTTCATAGTTTTTAAATAAAAAGATAAATACTAGCTGACCCGCTTTCCAGTGGACCAAATTGTGAATCTAACTCTATGCTCGAATCCCCTTGAACACACACAAAAAATTTCATCAAAATCTATCCAGCTGTTTACGAGGAGTTCACTGTCATACACACGTACACAAGAAATATATATATTAAGATAATGTTGAATAAAATTATCTTCATAGAACGTCTGGATGATGAGAACAGACGACTTTTTCAGGGATGTCAAAAATTTGAGACACGTAGATACCTACTAGGTACATGTATTTGTTTTTATTACCAACCGAATTTTTTTAAGCTTTTTAAGCATTTTCATCTTTTCGCCTCCCATATAAAAGCGACATGCAAAAGCTTGTCACTTCTGGTTGTTCTCTATAGTTATTGCACACGCACAAGCGTAAACGACTACACGAGTCTAATGAATATGTTGTCGTATAGCTTCGATGAATGTTGGCGATGAAACTCGTCGGGAACTAATATCGTCGATTTAGACGCAATTTATGTATCGGATTACACGGCTCATGTATTGCTATCCGATTAAAGTTACCTCGTAGTGCCAGTCGATTTTGGAGTTACGATCGAATTTAATGTAAAAGTAAGTCTATAGTTATGGAACAGTGTGATCCATCAACGTAGAGTACAGATTCAGTTTGAATATTGTAGCCAAATTGTAAAGCCAATTCAGATTTTAAAAGTACAATTTTCGTAATTTGTTTTGTTTATTCATTTTCTTTTTCATATAACAGTAGATCGAGACTTAACAATTAAAAATAACAAAATTGAAGGAGATAAACAGATGACATCCATTGCCAATACCTATGCGTGCTGAAGTTGATGCACTTATCTCCGAAACCTCGCCTTAACAATAGTGCAAGAATTTTCAGTCGTTCCAGTTTCTGCGACTGTTAGTTTCTTACAAATGTTAGTATAAATAAGATACTATAAACAAAAGAGAAGTTTGAGATACATTTGTCTTTATAGTCATCGATATTTCCCACTAGAATTGTTAACGTCTCTCTTTAAAAAAAATATTAAAGAAAAAGGGTGGGCTCGAACCACCAACCTTTCGGTTAGCAACCGAACGCGCTAGTCAATTGCGCCACCGAGGCACGTGATGCGATGGCTGAAATTTTGCACGACACTTTTGAAGTAAGGTGTTAATGTTTTTATTTTCGTTACATCGTTACGAAATTTCTATAGACCCGTCCACACCAGACCCGCGATAGAAGCTATGCAATAGCTTAAAAAATAACCTGGATCCATGAAAAAGACTAGTAACTAGTGTTGCTTAATTCCATGAATGAACTACGCTATTTTTCTCCAACTCAGAAGAGAAATTCAAAACTATAGCGTGCCTACCAATAATTCTACCAACAAATACAAACAAAAGCTTGTAAAAAGAATATTCATTTAACAAGATGAGCTCTCAAACGATTGAAGAGAGCAAACTATCCAAGACATAACGAGTAAAAAAATGACATCCTACGGTCACAAAGCGACTGAATGTGCGCACATCGAGATTACACCAATCTCTTTTGTACTAAGCCTTATCTTACTGGCTAGGAATCTCACTAACGACATCCACTCATCTCCGGCCGACACAATGGACGTACGAATTGAAACTCTGGTTAGACAAAGCCAATCGTGTGGGGAATGGAGCGGTCAAAAGGCTCGTGTAAATCGGCCCTAACGATAGGGTGGTGTTGCTCTGCCGATTATTCGGCGAAAGGCGACGGAATACCGAACGCGTTGAGAAGTGTGTTAATAGGTTTTATTTCACGGCCATGAGTTTGAGTTTTAGGTCCAAATTAAAATAGGATAAAGTAGAAAAAACTTGAATCAGGGCTTACAATTTCTAATTTACCATTTTCCTTATACAAATAAAACATATTTACAGACTAATATTTTGGTAGGTATATAGGACCGGTCGGAGTGGTGTCGTTTAGGAGAGGCCTATGTCCAGCAGTGGACCTCAAAAAGCTGATGGATGGATGGAATAGGTTAATTTTAATGAACCATCAAAATAATAGTTTATATTAATACTAGTGGACGCCCGCAGCTTCGCTCGCGTAGAATTAGAACCGTCTGCCCACGTTCGGGTTTCCCACTTGACTTCAAAAACGGCAAAGTTTCATAGGTACTAACTTTGCACCCCCGTTTTACCCCCTTAGGGGATGAATTTTCAAAAATCCTTTCTTAGTGCTCCCCTACGTTATAAAAGAAATCCCTGTGCAAAATTTCAAGTTTCTAACCCTTATAGTTTAGGCCCTGCGTTGATATGTTAGTCAGTCAGTCAGTCGGCTTCTCCTTTTATATATCTAGATAAAGTAAAATTGATTTCACTTAGGTTTGATTAACGAAGTTCTACAAAGTTTTAACTGTAACGTTAACAAAGTTTTAATAACTTCTGAGAATACATTGGCTATTAACAATTATTCTTTTCTAAATTGCCGTCAATCTGCCAATGCATCCACTATTGATAATAACATACATCGCAAAACATAAACTTTTTTCACTGGCTTTAAAGTTTGCTTTTAATTATACGGATGCCGGTCGACCTCGGCGTTCGTAATTAAAGTGTTATTAGCAAAATTAAAATAATCGTCAGCACCCGAGGTGGGTGACCGAAATCCGTGGAAGGCCAGCTTAATGGGAAATAAATTGTCGTCAAGCAGCGCAGTAATTAGTGCAACGTTTGTTCATTGGAACCAACCGTGACAAGCTTCAAGTTCATTTGGATTTTAGTTAAGGGACACTTCCAATGATGTGATAACCTTAAGGTTATCCATAAATCTAACCTGTGTATTCTGTTGATATTTCTCTCCATAAAATGTCAGAAGATCAACGTATAAAATAAAGGTAACATACAAATTATGTCCCTAATCTCTAATTATTAAAGTCCGAAAACTTCTACTAGTAGGGCTTTCTACCACTATGTTCATAAATGGATTCATATTTGTTTTCATATGTGTGTAATCATTAACATTTTTATTTACTTATTAAAATACTAATACTTCAGTACCTATACGAATAAGACAGTTACGTATTAAAATGCCAGCTGAACTATAACGATGGAAAGACATGAGAATCATGTAGTATATTTTATTACAAGATTTTTTTTTTGAAGCAGGAGCGACGGCACTCCTGTTTTAATTTAACAATTTTTGGCTAATAAGTAATAATGTAAGCCCTATGTATACTAAAAGGTGATACATAAACTTAAATAAATAAATAAATAAATATTTACTAACTTTAAGTGCTATTATTAAATAAAATTATATGTAAAATGCATGCAAGATTTAAAAAAAAAGTAATTAATGCCAAATTGACACAACCGCATATTAAATCAACTATAAACTTTTGTAACAGGTAAATGGGATTTATCCTTGAGTTTTTTTTATTCCAATTACAACGATGGATAGGTGAGTCACTGGTTTTATATATTTTACATTTGAATAGATATGATTAAATAATTAGCCTAAACAAGAAATACTTAATCAAGGTTTATTTAAGTGTTCATTAAGCTCAACTTCCGAAACCCTAACCTTGAATAAATTATATTTCTATGTTTTTAGTGATTAAAATTACTATCTGTATATTTTTATGTATAACTAGTGGACGCCCGCAGCTTCGCTCGCGTAGTATTACGGCTCGCGTACACCGAATCCGTCATCGGCCGAAGTATGCTCGGACGTCAACGGCCGAACTCGGCCGATCAAATCAAACGTAAGTAAATGAAAGAGAGTGCATATACTGCTACTACCGACGTCGTCCGATGACGTCCGTTATCGGACGATCAACTGACGAGTCCGAACGTGTTTGGATTTTTTGTCAGTTTTCATAATTCTTCTATCAGATTCGCTCAGTTCAGACTACATAGTTCCACCGACAACGGCCGTTATCGTGTGCAGTGTATGCAGTTGAACGTCCGAGACAGTCGTCCGAACAGCTCAGATCCGAAATCGGCCGATGAATCTGTTTTGGTGTACGCGTGGGGTTAGACCCATTAACGACGTCTGCATTCGGGGTGCGAAGCTTCGGGCGTCCACTAGTCCTTCCTAAGATTCCTTCATGTTCATAAGCTATATAATTTATTTTTAATATTAAAATACTGGTTCTATAAATTAATAGATACAGAGATACGTTCCTTAATGGTAGTAGGTGCTCGCAAATAACAAATTTCTTTGACATTAGAACGTATTAATTTGATCAGATTTCGTGTGTCACTTTTATTACGCATATGACCCATCTACTTTTTTTGCATTTCATATACGATAATATTAGCAGTGTAATCACAGTGAAAATATATCATTTTACTTTAATTTAACAAAGAAAGTATCATGGCTCATCTTATGCACACAATGGTGGCCAGGTTAATGAATCCTCTCAATTTTTTTTGTTACAAAACTCATTCTGTCGAGAGCACTGCAAGGTGAGTGTTGACAAACTATTCTAAAGGTGCTAAGTAATAAACTCGAACATGTTAAATCTCACAGATATTTGAAAATAGGACAAGATGTATAATATAAAATTATTTCTTAAATATAGGTATTGTTCAAAAATTTAAAAGTTTTTAATGAATTTTGTTAAAATATTGTGTTTTTTTAAATATTTTAAATCGGAGTCTTTTAAAATTATCACAAATTTGGTCATAGAATGGAAGCGAAGCTTAAGTTGTATAGTTATTAAAATGTTTAATTATAGGAACGGTAAGCGGACGTAATCATTGCCTTGGTGTGCGGTACAGTTTTATCTAAAACATTGTAATTATAGAATGAAAATTATACGTTAGTATACAACCGTCATTACATCTGTAATTAAGAATAAAATGAAGTAATATTTGACCTTCATGGCTACTTTAATGACGTATGATGATTGTATTTGATCAAATTCGAGTATCAGCAAGAACCGATAAAAACAATTAAAATATTCAATACACCTCCGTCCACGTAAAAAGTGTCGAATGATTTTGCTTCATATAGATATTAATACCTAATATGTACCTACCTAGAGACGCAAACCTAAGCTGCACTTCTGGTGCACATGACGTCTGCCTTTCTACTCTTCATTTAAATCGTTGCGACCAACGATGAACGGACAGCAGTCTCTTCCAGCTATAGGAGAATAGAAAAATATAAATATTGGTAAGTATATGTAGGAAAAAACGCTCGCGTTCAATCGAACAATGATCGCGTAATGACCCCAATTACTCGTACGTGTGTCGAATGAATTAATTGTGCACAATAATAACTCAGGTGCTATCGTCGCATCGAAAATATGATCCGGTCGCTCGCTCGTTCGCTCATACGCTTTGATTTTAACAATACATTGAATCAGTCCTAGTAATTACAGTGCACTTACTGTTTCATACAATGTGCATAATTATTGCAGTTGGTCCCGTGACTGAAATCGTTTATGAGTTAATAGCTTGACGGCGGATGTACGAAAAATTGTCGGTCGGATCGTGACGGCTCGCTGATTGAATAGATCTGAAATTATAACTGTGACATATGTGAACTCTTAGGTGGTAGTGCCTATAAATAGAACCTTTATTCTACTAACATCATAAATGTAAAATTTGTCTGTTTGGTTGTTTGAATGTTTGTTACTCAATCACGAAAGAACTACATAACAGATTTGGGTGAAATTTGGCACACAGGTAGAAGATAACGAGATCAGCACAGAGGATTGCTTGCACGTTTATTGGAATGCTGTCTGGCATGCCCCATGCATTACAGTTATTTCGAATAAGCCTAAGCCATTTCTGGACATAGACCTCCATTAATAAGTGAGACTACTGTGGGTCTTGTGCCCTTTGAAGCCTTCTTCATGTTGTGGTTCAGAGTCGTGGAGATTCCAGATTATATGCGGAGTAATGAATCGTGAGTCTATATTCACAGGTGAAGTTATCGGCTCACTCACGTGTAAATAAATTCGGAAATAGGCTGACTAGTTTCAGTCAATTCTACGTCATCGGTAACTTCGACTATGTACCTACATAGATTCTATGGTTCACATATTCACCTGGGGCGGTTGCACTGCCACCCAAGGTACCGAGTACGATTTCCGACGTGTTTTAAATTGTGTTCCGACTTGAAAGGATAATAATATGGTTTCCAGTTAAACTTATTTTAAGGTGACAAGCAACACATCTGTGACTCGTTCGGGGGTTGTTGCGGGTGCGTGCAGTAGGCAACCCTGGATGGGTGACGCTGCATGCTCGTTTGCTATTTTGTATAAATAAACAAATGAAACTTACGGGCTGCTACAAAGTGTAGTATATGTATATACCTACTGAAAAAGTATTGACATTGGTTTTTTTATCCCAAGGGAACACAGTATTGGAATAAAAATTGGGTATCCTATATTATGTTAATCCAGGGTGTCAGGTACCTTCAAATTTTATTAAAATCGGTCCAGCCGTTTGAGCGTGAAAAAGTAACAAACATACACACTCAGAAACATTCGCCTTTATAATATTATATTAAGGAGTAATTAATGAAGTTTATGGTGTAAGTTTATGGTAGGTAGGTACATTATACCGTAGCAACAATGGTTTTATTTCATTTCAAGAGATTGCCTTTTAATTATCTGCGCCATACCTAAAATTTCCTTTTATTTCTAGAATCCGTGTAAAATATATCACGATAAGAATATAAAAAACAAATTCTCGATATTATCTACAAGTGTAAGTCTAGTGAGCCGGACAGAAAAGTTCACATTTCTCGCAGATAACCTAAGCTGCGTCTATATTTCAGTAGGGATGTCGTGTCGATGACACGGCATTGTGAGATATCGACCACTGTGCGAGGTGCAAACAACTCACTAGGCACGCCTACAGACTATCTCGGGAAAAAAGAAAAACACGGAACACTCGCGACGCGATATAGTACAATTTTTATCTTGCAGATTTATACCGTGCACACACGTTCTGAGTGCAAGTTGCAGGAGAAATGTTTGGGTGTGTGCGTGCGGAGGCTGTGTGTGTGGACGCGAGCGCGAAAGTTTTGCATATGTGTAATGTTTTGAGATATACAGGTGACAGCGGCGATACGGTGGGCGGGGCCAAGGGAGGGGTGAGAGCTATTGGAAAGAGATGGCGGACTCGCTATGATAATGATGTTATTGCTTTCTTGATGTGCGCTCTCCTTTAGTTTTATTATTTCTCGATCTACTTATAAGGCGATATAAACATTAAGTGTGAGCGCTTATAAAATACGTTTATTGTGTCGTTATGGCGCTCCGAGGCTGAATGCAAAAAGTGGAGATTACAGATTTAAGATTCCAAAGCACGAAACGCGTCGTTACTGCTGAGCCGGGATCGATAAAGTTCATCTCGGATGACAACTGACAGCGTTGATACATGACAGTTCCGAGTAAACATTGCCACCTAGACTGTTTTATTGGTTTTATTACTGAACATTAAACTAGTAACGACATCGGATACGTTCGAACATATCCCTCGTGGAAGCATCTGATTCGTCATTAAATATTAATGACCCTTAGTTTAGTGTACGAATCCTACTTAATTGTTTTTTTTTTCAATTTAAAATCATAAAATGTAAATATATGAGTATGATGCTTATTTTTCGTAAATGAGTCATTCTTACACAAGATAAACTCATTCAAAAGGAGTCATTCAAAGTTCACATAACATTATAAAAACCTACAACTTCACATATGAATAAGATTTCAATGTATTGTAATGTATCTTGAAATATTGTATAAATATTGAAATATACGAATTTTCGATCAAGTCGTCAGAATTCGTTTACAACAATTGTATTGTATTGGTGGTTGCTCAGCCAAATGCATCTACGACGGAATGATACTACGTATTTATATATATATACACATACCTAACACATACCACAGTCCAATAAACCTTTGCATAACAAAACAAAACTAATCAATACAGAGCTGTAAACTTGTACGATTTAATCAACAATCAAGGAACCGACTCAATCAACTGCGGACATATCGCAAACCACGTTATGTGCTAAAGCGATATTAATTGTGAAAAGCGTTAAGCCCCATCCACACGCTTGGCAAACAATGGCAAACAGCCAACAGCAAACAGCAAACACGGACGTGTGGATGGGTGTTTGTCGTTGTTTGCCTGTTTGTGTTTGTGTTGGGCAGTGTTCGGCATCGGTGTCGGTTTTTCTTGCCAGATCAAAGGATGTTCGGCAAACAGTTTGCGACGTATCCACACGTTTGGCAGCGATCAGTAATGCGCGCGAGCTTGCGGGAGGCGGACGTATTTACTTGCCATATTCATGGGCATATAAAGAGAACATTCCACCCTATTATTGATCGAAGATTCCACCCCATTTAAAAACTGTACCTCAAGTATTCGAATTCGATGGTAGCAAAATTATTTATAACAAGTGATTTTAAAAACTTTTAATTAAATTCACTCGTATGTATGTCCTGGAATCTTGCAATCAATATTTCACCCACTTCCACTGAAGATATCGAGCTGAAATTTGGCACACATATTAGGTTCCGATGACAATGCATGAAAATAAAAATAAAAGATATAAGTAAAAGATCTTTAAAAAAAAAATTTTTTTACAGTATAATTTATGAATAAAATCTAACTATATGGATACATTTTATTATTGCAAAATTTTCATCGGAATCACCATCGTCTTCGCTTTCTTCTTTTTTTCTTTTTTCTTTCTCTTGCTTTAATTTATAATAAAAATATGTCAACCCGAAAGTAATAGCTGCCACAAGCTTGTCGTCCGCCATGTTTGCCGATTCGGAATGTTATGAACGTTCGCCAAGCATGTGGATGGCTGTTTGTGTTGGGTGATTGTGGTTGGTGTTTGGGACTTTGCTTGCTGTTTGCGGTGTTTGTGACAAACAGCCAGCGTGTGGATGGGGCATTACATATCACCGCTCTGCGATGTCTGCCTAAAGGCCGGTTTACACAAACGTAGAAGTTGACCTGAACTCGATACTTTACGGTGGACGTCCGTAGCTGCGTTCGCACAGAATTACACATTGAGTTAAAAAGTTTAACCCAGGAAAACCTCCTTATTTTTTATCATCCGGTTATATTTTAGTTATTATTATAAATACGACAATTAGTTTGAGAACAGTTTTGGGTTCAACGTGCCCACGGAAGCACTATGGCACCCATGAAATTTTACCAATAGCGGTCACTCATCCTCAAAATGACCGCGCCCGTAGTTGCTTAACTCAATCGATCACATTGAATCGACGCGAGCCAGTGGGCTATGGACGCATGTATCCTTACTGGAAAATCGCAAATCAGCAGTGGAATGAAATCTAATCTGACCGCAGCCTTACCTAACCGCAGGCTAAATGAATCGCGCGAATATTACCTTTTGTGTTCCGAGCCTCATTAATGCAAGTGTCGGCCTGACGCGACTCGTACCACTCGGATTGTTATTAACAGTTTCAAATTGGCACCTCAGCTCACTCCCCGCACAATGTGCTGTAAAGTCGGGTTTTATAATTTGTTTAAAGTCAAGTTGTAGAAGGGCATTTCAAAGGATTTAATTGTCATCTATGTAATAAAAAATAAAGTATAATTATGATCATCGTCAACAAAACTTATCGTGGGAAGGGTGGCAAAGATGTGTCCACTTATCGCATGTTTTGTTTACGCCAAAGCTAAGATTAGCTAGTGCCGAGTCTAATGTTACACCGGGTATAAATCCAAACTCAGAGTTACTGTAAATTTTAAGTAAAAAATTTCAAAAATCAATTATTTACACAAAATACCTAGGTAACGTTTAATTTAATACGCTGGTAAAAGCTTATAGTTTTCATAACTAAAAATTCATATTCATGTACGGTATGGTACCTATATAACTATATCGCTACGACAAGAATACAAGTCAAGAAAATTTCTAGGAACTTAATATATAGTCCTCCTGAAACTCTATGCTTCATATTTTGTTACTAACTCCAAGTAAAAGTTTACAGTGACAATTAATGGACACTTAACTTATGAGAGATTTACAGACATTACAATGTATTGTACCCAGGTTTAAGTGTACTGAGAAGCCATACTAATTTCAAACCACAAGATGTTAATAAATTAATAATGTCGCTAATTTTAGTTTTGTGTTTTTGACTGTACTCACACATTAAACTTTCAATGTTGCATTCAATAAATGTATTAATAACTTTTACTTAACTTGTTGTCGCATAGTACCTAAACTTTGGGCAAGAAAGACTCATTAAAGCTTCATCTGTATAGTTCTTTACGTTCTAATACTTCATACATCCTTGTAAAAATGAAAAAAAAAAGATTTAATATCAAATAATTGAAAGCTTTTGTACTGGCATGTTTCAAATATGATAAATCAAAGACCATTATTATATTCATCATGCTTAAAGTTATGCTGGGGATTTAGAATTTCAGCATATAGCGAACTATTTTATTTATAGAATCTTATATGCACGAATGTTGTCCTCGAAGGTAAGTTTTGGAGAGTTTAAAGGTAACGGGAACATAGTGGGCGATGCCGGGTTATGATGGATTCTTACCTTAAATCTCCTCTGTGGCCTACATCGGCGCTTAACAAGGAATCTGAGATTTCTATAAAAAAAAAATAGCGGGATCGCAGCATTGACGGTTCGAGCTGCCCTCTTACGATAGGCAGGGACTACTGTAGCACGATTCATTTTTCAAGCTAGAGTTGTTCCAACGAATTACCCCAATTTAACCCGAAAACGTAGTATACCCACGCTGAGAATTTAGACCTGAGTATTCCACAACCTCAAACCACACAGGACGAGAGTATATGCGATCCTATTGGACACCCACCACGTAAAATCTAGCTTGCAGTAAAACAGCCACAATACAAATCATCACACTTCAATGACATTGTCAATCTGCTACTTAAACCAGAAAATACAATAAAATCGCAGCTTCTGCAAGAACGGACAATGTCGATGCAGACAGCACGGTATTTTTTAACCAAGCAGTAATCGTCAATCTCTGAACAATAGAAGAATGTTTCCAGCAACAGCACAATGTCATATTGTTTCTTTAACTTATTTTTAAACGACTGAAAAAAAGTTAAAGACTGGCCCCCCCAGTGGCCAGCGCATCTCAACATTTCGACACTAAAACTTTGATTTACGACTTTCGTTCGCCGATTGCGCACTAAAACACCACTTACGTCACTTTCAATTTAAAAGGCAGTGTGCCATCAGACCCACGCGTAATAAAAGTGTAGGTACTCACGTATTCGCATGACTCGGTAAATATGTATCTAATAAAATAAGCAAGTATTTTTCGACTATTAACACCATATTTATATATCGCAACAAGTGGAGAGAGATAACAAGGAAAGTGCTTAGTGGTGGTCACGACCCTCAGCAATGAGGAAACCGACTTGTAGAGAGAGAGATTCATTATTCATGGGTCATGTGTTATGCATCCTATAAGAATGCTAGTCTTTTAAATTTTTTTTTCTTTCTTATAACATCAACTAACCTTAAAGTGTGAAGATAATGCTGGTAGTAAAGCAAAATAAACCAAATTTTTCAAGTTCTTATCAAGAAATCAGAAATCAAGAGCTATTACTTACTACAAACTATTTATGGTAACCCTTGTCAATATTCAACGTATACAAAATTACTTGGATTTAATTTCTAAATTTTAGTGACTACTGTGTCCTAAGCAGAAAAAATAAGTCAATTTTATGATTAGCAATACGCAATTTTGGTAACTTAATTGCAGATATATAAAAAAAGCCTTTAAGTCCAATTTGTTTCTTGCAACTGATTTTCAAACAAACTATTCACGCTCGACAGCGTTACCGAACGGTGTGAAAGACAGCCGCCTTAACGCGAAGCTTTTTAACCGCCCTCGTTGTAAAGCTCGTCGCGATTGTCCGTGTTACGCAGTAAAACGTTCCGTTCTTAAACAGACCGTTAATAGGTATACTGGACATTATCTAAGTATTGCGTGTAGTTACAGCTTTTACAAGAAATCCTCGTAAATTGAGATTTTTTTAATAACGATAAGCCGGTTCGCATGCGAGTCATAAGCTGAAACACGACAGATGGCTTGAGATCAGCTGCATATAAAACTGTCGTGGTTTGAATGAACGGCCTACTGCGCAATAAGAAAAGGTGAAATCTAAACTAAATTTCTTAATACGTATGTGATCAAACAGATTGAAATCCTTTAAGAACTTTATATTATTATGATAGCTGAAAGCTTAGCTTTCGGATGTTGACGATAATAAAATATAAAATCGCCATACTCCAATTTTACGTTTCTAACAGTGTTATTATACATTTATTCAAAAAGCAAATACTACCTAATTTTTAATGTTTCGGTAATCAAAAAACAGTTTTTTCCATACAAAACGTAAAGGGTACGTACTCATACTCGTAACTGGGTAGGTACGTAAGGTTACATCGATCATGTTTATCGATCGATATTGTTAATTATGTAAATGATTATGTAAATGATTATTTACATATTCATATTTCCTTCGATTTCAAATATTTTATTTGGGAGTTATATTTAGAATTATTAGATTAGACAAATTATAACTTCATTATATTGTAGTGTGGTCAGGGGGAGCCCAATGTGAAACACATTTATGGTCCAATCATTTACTTTATTACTTATAAAGGTTACAACGATAACTACACAAGTTGCCGTCCGGTCGCAGACTGCCTGCAAGGCACCACTGCGCCGATGGGAACGTTATATGATACGTCCGTGCGAACGTATCCTTACTCAGCACATTACACCTTCCATTTATTGGAAGAAAAAAAAAATGAAAACATACATTTTTTTTTTGTTACCTAAAACTAACACATAAATGAAAGTTACATTTCAAAGAAATACAAACAAGAATGTCTTAGACACAGAAATACAATATGTTTAAAAGATCAGATTAAGGTTCTCATACAAAATGCTTACTTATCTAAACATTGAAACGCTTAGTTCTGTTCTTATGAACAGTGATATGTTTACCTTTAACGTTTATAATTACGTTCGGTGAATCGTCTCGTACTACAATATAAGGGCCGTTGTACACTGGTGACAATTTATTTCCTACTTCATTTTTTAATAAAATTAATTCGTTCTCTCTGTAAAAAATTTCATTTACCCTTTTGTCATATCTTTCCTTTCTTTTCTCCTTACTAAGTACTAAATTTTTCCTAGCGTCTAAATTAGCTTTTTGTAACCTATACTTTAATTCCTTAGAGTAATTATCAAAATTATAAATTGGATCAACCATCCTTTATTACGCAATTTTTTCCCAGAATGCATTAAAAAAACTTAAATTTTGGCAATTACAAATCAGTAGTAGGTAACTTAGTAGTTAGTAAGTTATTTCACACATGTTTACATAGTAATAACTAATTTAGTAACATGTAATACATAATTAAACGAAACATTCGTACTTTGCATCGAATACGGGAACAACAATCTCCCGGATGAGCCCACGTCAGGCTACGTATCCCATTGTCTTCTTTGTGAGTGGTCACTTGAAAGAAATGAGAACATTCATTATAATATTAAGGGGCTGACAGACGATACGTACTTCCGACGGACGCCATGGTTATGGTTATGGTTATGGTGGTGGGCTCCGGTTTCCGCAACTAGCGCTTTATAAAGCGCCATTTTGCGTTCAATGCCGGCTAGTTGTCTAGCCAGCCTAGCTCCGCCCAGAAGCGCAGGATCCTCCTGGTGTCTCCACAGGCCTCGCGGAGCGACCTCGGTGTTCCGAGGATTTCAGCCCGTTGTTTAGCCACGCCTTCGCATTCCAGGATTACGTGGGCAGCTGTTTCTTCTACCGACAGGCATGCTCTGCACAGAGGGCTGTCGGTTGTACCTAGAACATATAAATGTTTGTTAAGTGGGCAGTGTCCAGTGATGTTGCCTACGATTATTCGTAGGGCTCTCCTGTCGAGAGACAACAATCGCCTAGTCAGACGTGCGTCGGGGCAGGGCACCGCTTCCCGTGATTGTCGGCACGTATTGACTTTCGCCCATTGATCTGAGTGTTGCTTTGAGGTTCGTTGACGTAGCCAGTTCCTGAGCTGGTTGAACGCTAAGGGTATCGTTGGGGTTGGGCCGATCGCGAAGGAGTCGGATCCCCTCCTGGCCAGCTGGTCTGCCTCGTCGTTACCTAGGGAGCCACTGTGCCCTCTGATCCATTGCAAGGTTACTCTGTTGTCCGAGCCAATCCCTTCCAAGGCCAAGTGGCACTCTAGTATAAGTCCAGACTGAAAGGTCTTACTGTCCAGAGCTTGTAGTACTGCAGCGCTGTCCGAAACAATTCGAATGTTTTGACCTTTAATGCCTCGCTTGGCGACTGCGTTGGCTGCCATTATTATGGCGACACACTCACATTGGAATATGGAGCTGTGTTCACCTAAGGCTCTTGATATTTTTATGTTTATTTCGGGTGAGTACACTCCTGCACCCGTTCCCGTTTTGGTTTTTGATCCATCGGTATAGATTCGAAGCTCATGGATACCGGATTGGTCCTTTGGTTCTTCAATCAGCCGAACTCTGTAGTTCTTCTTGAAGATGTGTTTTTTCGGAATCCTGTCATTGGGAGCTGCCATCAGTGGTTGATAGTTGATGGCTTCCTCTAAAATCTTGGCATGAATTCCGTTTGTTACGCCCCAGAGGTTGAGCGCCTTTAGTCTAGTGGCTGCTGACGCCGCTTCTTGTTGTATGAAGAGGTCAAGGGGCGTGAGACCCAGCAGCACCTCAAGCGCAGCTGTAGGCGTAGTTTTCATGCAACCCGTTATGGCTACACATGATAGCCTCTGGAATTGTTGCAGTTTTGTTTTGGCTGTGGTTAGTCTGGTTCTGGGCCACCATACCACCGCACCATAGCTGATAATTGGCCTTATGACTGCAGTGTATAGCCACTTGACAATTCTAGGGTGGATTCCCCAGGTTTTGCCAAGTAGCCTTTTGCATTGCCAGAATATGGCACAGGCCTTTTCTATTTTGTTTTCTATGTGTTTGTTCCATAGTAGTTTATCATCTAGGATAACTCCCAGATATTTGACCTCTTTGGTCAGGGTTAAAGTTGTTCCTAGAAGTTTTGGTAAGCGAAGATTGGGTAAGGTTCGCTTCTTTGTGAACAATACCAGTTCTGTTTTTGATGGATTTATAGACAGTCCATGGTCCGTACACCATCGTTCGACGATACTTAGAGCCCTTTGCATTAGTTCGCATAGGACTGACTCAATCCTTCCTCTTACGAGGATTGTTATATCGTCTGCATAGCCTACGGTGTAGAAGCCTGCCGTGTTCAGTGAACGAATTAAGTCGTCCACCACAAGGTTCCACAGGAGTGGCGATATAACCCCACCCTGTGGGCAGCCTCTCGACACAATTGCTCTTGTAGTGCCGTTCACCGTTACCTGTACAGCCCTTTGTCTTAGCATAGAGTCGATCCATCCTGTAACGGTTGGATCGGCTCCATGCTCAGTAAGGGCTTGGCTTATGCTGTTGAATTGCGTCTTGTCGAAGGCTCCTTCTATATCTAGGAAGACCGCAAGAGCAGATGATTGAGTTGATAGTGCTTCTTCGATAGGTAAGATGACACTGTGTAAAGCTGATTCTGTTGATTTGCCTGAGCAGTAGGCATGCTGTTGGTGGTGTAGAGGATTATATGCAACCGCCTCCTCTCTTAAATAACTATCGCAGAGGCGTTCTAAGGTCTTTAGTAAGAACGAGGTGAGGCTTATCGGCCTGTATGACTTGGGTTGCGTATAGTCTCTCTTACCTGGTTTGGGTATAAATACCACTTTAACCTCTCTCCATTGCTTAGGAACGTAGCGGTGCCATAGGCATCCCCTGAATATTTGTACCAGATGTGGTGCCACGGTGTGTTTGCACCATTGTAGTAGTCCTGGGAAGATGCCGTCTAGGCCTGCCGCCTTAAATGGTGAGAAGCTGTTGATTGCCCATTGTACCTTTTCTAAGGTCACGATTCTCTGGGCAGTGTTGACTGATTCAAGGGTTGGTGGTTCAAACTCAGTGTGATCCGGTTCTCCCCAGTTAGTACTTTCCGTGATGTTGCATCCAGGAAAGTGTGTGTCGAGCAACAACTCACACGTCTCCTTATCCGTGGTTGTGTAGGTGTTGTCCTGTTTCCTTAGTGAGCCCAGGTCCCTCCTCGGTTCGCTTGCGAGGATGGTCTTGACCCTGGCCGCATGGTTGGTTGATTGAATGTTAGTGCAGAAGTTTCGCCAGCGTTCACGTTTCCTTTCGCGGATACGTTTCTTGTACTGGACCTGGGACTGTTTATAGGCATCCCAGTCTGTATCCCTCCGCGTGTTGCTCGCTCTGTTAAACAGCTTGCGTAGTTTGCGTCGCATATTCTCGAGTTCCGGCCCCCACCATCCTTTGTGGTTATTGGGTCCAGTCGAAGGCGATGTTAGTGGACAGCTTTTCATATATGAGTTTATTAACGTCTCCGTTAGTTTATTTACGTGGTTCTCTATATCCGTTGAATCACTGTACCTCGTTGGGATTGTTCTGAGGTCCGGGTTCGCGGACATTAGCTCGCTGAACTTTGCGCGGTCTGTTCGTCTTGGGTTTCGCCAAAGTTCCGGCTTTTTAGAGTCTACGTTTAGTTTGTATCTTATCCATCTATGGTCAGAGCACGAAAGATCCCGGGACACATGCCAGTCAACGATCTCTCCCGACACTCTTTCCGTAGACAGTGTGATGTCGATTATTGTTTGATATCTGGAGGTGACGAACGTCGGTTCTGACCCCCTGTTGATAAGCCTGAGATTAGTGGAGAATAAAAATTCAACTAATTCCTCACCTCGTTTGTTTGGAGATTCGCTGCCCCACAGTGTGTGGTGCGCGTTTGCATCCGCCGAGATGATCAGCTCAAGCTTCTTTGACTCGCAGTGTCTGATGAGGTTTGCCAGCTCAACCGTTGGGATGTCCGCATCGCCCGGCAGGTAGGCCGACGCTACAATAACCTCCGGTATGCTAGGGCAGTTAGTTTGGAGTCTGACCGTAGTCAGGTCTCTGGAACAGAACTCATTCATTAAAACTGCGTTTATAGATTTTGGTGCATATATACATGTGCGTGGATTGGTTACGGTGGTATCGAGAAGTAACTTACCTCCGATGTTGCTTAGACCGCATATCCTGTCCTTCCTAATCCACGGCTCCTGGATTAGGGCGACGGTCTTGTTGTTTACCTCCAGCATTCTTCGCAGGGTAGCCGCTGCGGCTTGTTTGTGCTGGAGGTTGGTTTGCACGATGTTAGTGAGGTGAGGAGGAGCCATCGGGACTGCTCAACTCCTCATCCGTCTCCAACAGTACGTCCTGGTCCATCAGCCGCTCGACATCCTCCTCCAGGTCACCGTACTCGGTTTCCATGTCGGAGGTAGCCAGCGGGCGATCCGATGTGACCACTGGTTCCTCGACCTTACCCAGCATTGCTGCAGAGTCAGGTCTCACCACGGACGTAGACGCGACCGTCCCCTGGGCCGTGCGCTCACCCTGCTTTTCAGCAGAGGAGTCTGCGTTGGCCTCGGGGACTATCGCAGTCTCAGCAGGGTCGGGAGGAGTTTCCTCCAACCTTCCCGTGCTGCTGAAGAAGCGGATATAGGCGTTCCCTAGCTTGTAGCATAGCCTACGCCCCCTCGCTATGATCCCGGGAATGTCCTCGGCCGGAATACCAAGCACCAGGAAGGTACCAGGGGTGTCTCCTTCGTGGCGCTCAATATTGTAAAGCGACCACTGGCTAACCTGGTACCACCTGTTCTGGCCCATCAGGATCTGTCTGATCCTGTTGGGTTCGTCAGAGCAGTGTGGTAGCAGGACAGCGGACTTCACCCGTCTGGGGATGTCCGTTTGTCGCCTTACCACCAGCCGGGTGTCGGGAATTGGTGACGCGAAAGTGGCTATGGTGTCCCTTAGCCATTCCACGTCCTTCTTATCCTCGCACTGTAGCTTTAGCACTCCTTCGCTGTAGAAAGGTTTTCCACGGAAGGAGGGCCAGTACGTGGGTTGGTTGCTGGATACTGGGATCTCAGCTAGGTTTTCGATGCTGGATTCCAGCAATCCTTGTATGCGCTCCACCTGGTCAGCACTGAGGTCGGTGAATGGCTCCGCCATCACCGCGACAAATAGGTCGTTTAGGACCACAGATTCCGCGTATGTGATCGCGGCGCTGACCTTGCCAGTGGATGCCTTTATGCGCTTTGCAGCGCTGTTTATTGGCGACTGTGTGTCGTCAGGGCGGTGTCGTTTGGGTCCCTTAGCCTGGCCATCACTCCCACCACCTTGGGCTTTGGCTGCAGATTTACCCTTTTTTTTCTTGATCTTACCGCCGCGACGCGTTGGTTTCGCTTTGCGTGGCGCGTCAGGTTGCCCTTTCGCAGCCTGGCTTAGCTGGGCTGCCTTTTCGGCGCGTTGCCCGGATCCGCTTTGGCTTTCGCCGGGGCAGTTCGCAGGTTTCGCACCTACTAAGGTGGCGGGGTCCGATTCAGACGCTTTAGCTGCCTTCCGCCTTGCGGCAGAGGGCTGCTTCCTTCCCCGAGTGTCCTGGTCAGGCTGGGCTACCTTTTCGGCGCGCTGCCCGGATCCGCTCCAGCTTTCGCCGGGGCAGTTCACAGGCTGCGCACTTACTGAGGCGACGGGGTCCGGTGTGGACCTTTCAGCTGCCTTCTGCCTTGCGGTAGAGGGCGGCTTCCTACCCAGACCGGCCTGGTCAGACTGGGCTACCTTTTCGGTGCGTTGCCCGGGTCCGCTCCGGCTTTCGTCGGGGCAGTCCGCGGGCTTCGCACTTACTGAGGCTGCGGGGCCTGTTTCGGACCTTTCAGCAGCCATCCGTCTTGCGGCGGAGGGCTGCTTCCTTCCCAGATCAGCCTGAGCGCGTTGTGTTGCGCGGTCTTCCGCGCGTTTTTTAAACCTCCGCAATAGCTTCGGTTTGTTTCTTTTTTGCACCTGCCATTGGTACCCTTCGGTCCCAGAGGGGCCGGGAGTATCAGCAGGTGCATAGTTTTGGCAGGGCGCATCCGAAGGAGCTTCAACCTGTTGTTGGTTTGTTGGGTTTTTGTTATTACTCGTAGTATCCATGTTGATTTAGAGTAAATGCTTCATTCTCCACGGCGTCCCACCCTCCGGGGAGCCCGCACGTGGGGATGCTCGTTTGAGCACCAGGACCTACCGCGGAGAGTATAGGGTCCAGGATCCGCGATGCAGCGAGCCTGCACGATGCGAGGAGGTCTACAGCTGTCGGACCGAGTTTTTGGCCCGTACTCACCATAGGCTCCGCGCTTCGCCGGCTGCGCACCTCATGATCCTGTAGCCCTCGCCAGGTGCCCTTATGGGGCACCCTTGCCGATTACCTTAGGTTGGCTATTCCCCAAGGCTGTTGTTTAGGGTGAAATCAGGACCAAAGAGGGCGTGTTGCCGCCCCAGGTACAACCGCCGACCTGAGGTAGGCTCAGCCCCCCAGGACTCCTTCATCCCCCCCTACAACGCTCGACTACGCACGGCACAAGAACGTAGGAGGGCTCATGCACACTCCATTGCGGAATGGCCGGTTCGACGCGCCCACTGGTCTGAACCTACCAGTCTTTTTGCAGCTGCGTAGCTACAAGGTCCCTGGTGAAGCCTCTTCCCTTAACTGGGGCGGTATATTGTGAAGTGTTTACTGTTGCGTGTGTATGTGTGTGTAAGCGTGTGTGTGTATGTATGTATGTGTGTGTATATGTGTGTGTGTGTGTATGTGTGTGTGTATGTGTATGTGTGTTTGTGTGTGTGTGTGTGTGTGTTTGTGTAGTGTAGTTAAGGATACATAATCAGACCCCGCCTGAGCCGAGCTTGGTTATGTATCCTTGCCCTCCCCATTTATCCTGACTTGGGACAGGCTGCTCCTCAGGGGTCGTAACCCCTTCGAAAGCAGGTTGGGTTAGGTTAGTGATTATTATGTAAATGATTATTTACATATTCATATTTCCTTCGATTTCAAATATTTTATTTGGGAGTTATATTTAGAATTATTAGATTAGACAAATTATAACTTCATTATATACCATCCTTTATTACGCAATTTTTTCCCAGAATGCATTAAAAAAACTTAAATTTTGGCAATTACAAATCAGTAGTAGGTAACTTAGTAGTTAGTAAGTTATTTCACACATGTTTACATAGTAATAACTAATTTAGTAACATGTAATACATAATTAAACGAAACATTCGTACTTTGCATCGAATACGGGAACAACAATCTCCCGGATGAGCCCACGTCAGGCTACGTATCCCATTGTCTTCTTTGTGAGTGGTCACTTGAAAGAAATGAGAACATTCATTATAATATTAAGGGGCTGACAGACGATACGTACTTCCGACGGACGCCATATGGCAGATTCTATTAAAATTTCGTACTTACGTAACTGGTTCGCTGGACATAAGTGAGTTAAAAATTAATACTTGCTACAACCCGTGAAGGATTATATCGTAACCTTTATTTGCATTTACATAACGTTCAAATTGATTTGAAGCTATAGTCTCGTGAATCGTAAATTCCACTCTTTAGGAACAAAGTTATCCTTTATGTGTTGCGTGCTCTGCAATTATCTTTTCAAGTTTTAACAAATAAAATATGGACTATACAAACATTTGTTAATAGGCATTCAAATTAGTAGCAAATGAATTGTGATTTGGTTTCATTTTTTTATGTATGCCGATCATTTTAAGCACTATAATAGTTTTAATAATAACACAACCATTTTTATATTTCGAAAATTTTATGAGTAGGTACCCCCGACATAAATTTATATTTGAAGGTTGTTCAGTTTTTTCCTTGAATATTTTGATATCGAGGATGTGTAAATATATTGCAAGGAACCATAGAACACTTAGCCAGCCGAATCTCTGAATTCCTATCCATCAAAAATTCAATAACGTTAAATTAAGTCTTCATCCGCTCTTTCAATCAGAACTCATTCATTATACCATTCACTAAAACATTCTCAGTGTTCAAACAAAAGATCTGTATTTAAAAAGGCCGAAGAAGTACTTAATGAGCGGCAGTAACGTTTAATTCCCAGTCCTGGGCGGGTCCACGGGTGCTAATACAAAGCGTAGGGGATCAGTAAATGAAATAACTTATAATTTAGAGCTTAACAAAAAACAAAGACAGGGATTGTATTACATAGTTAGATAAATGGTTTTATTTTATTATCTACTAGTGGACGCCCGCAGCTTCGCTCGCGTAGAATTAGACCCATTAACGACGTCTACCCGTCTAACGACTTCAAAAACGGCAAAGTTTCATACTAACTTTGCACCCCCGTTTTACCCCCTCAGGGGGTGAATTTTCAAAAATCCTTTCTTAGTGCTCCCCTACGTTATAAAAGGAACCCCTGTGCAAAATTTCAAGTGTCTAGCCCTTATAGTTCAGGCCCTGCGTTGATATGTCAGTCAGTCAGTTAGTCAGTCAGTCAGTCAGTCAGTCAGTCAGTCAGTCAGTCACCTTCTCCTTTTATATATATAGATTTATTTCATTTTAATAACCAATTATTGGGTCACTTCTGTACCTACTGGTATCTTAAAGAAGTCATTGGACCCTGAAATTTCGGTCCTCTGTGGTAAAAAGCCGAAGACTCCATTAAGCACTTACTTAATCAAAAATACCTATTATGGAATCACCACCAAAACAATTTAATTGTCCCACTGGGGCATGGGTCTTCTCTTGGAATAGAAGGGCCAAGACCAAATTCCAGCTCATTGGTCAAGTGTAGATCTGCAGTCTTTAAATCAGGAACACTATGGATAAACTCACAGGCATGTTTCCTTACAATGTTTTGTGTTCCTTACAATATTTAGACAGATATGGTAAAAAATTAATGTCTCAAAGAATAGTTAAATTTATGCTAGTTAGATAACAGAACAGATTAGAATCGAACTATACATTTTCACAGTTTTCTCTCCTATGTGACCCCACAAGGGCGAGTGTTTGCTCATATCTGTATCGAAGTGAGATGAAGCGAAGAGAGATTTATGATACAGAAAAATCTCTTAATGGACCTGCGCTTGGTCCTTCTCATGACAAATGTGCAATTTTAACTTGGAGAATGCAAGCACCAAGTTTTGACTGCGCAAGATGTATGTATTTAAGTGAGGTTTTGCACTACGGTAATTGTTTTGTTGAAAGTTTATATTATTTACTTAGCATCTAGATATCTAATCTTTTTAGTTTTCTCTTTAAAGAGATACATGTACGATTTTCAAAGAAAAGGAAATAGTTGCTGAAAAAAGTGAATAGTCGTGTATATTAACACTGTTTTAATCATGCGCATGATTGCAAAATACAATTGACAGGTTGCGAATTAATATCGTTAATGTCAAAGCATATGTGACACATGTTTTGTTACTTGGTAGCAAGTGTTTAATATTTGTGGTCAGCTTAACGCTACACTAACACGATGACTAAACCTTACTGCCATGCCAATTATTAGCAGTCTCATTAAAGATGAGTAAAATATTGATGTTATAATTTTTTCGGGGAATAACAAAACCAAGAGCATCTAGAACTAGAATTAAAACAATATTTATGTTATGGCCCTTTTTCAGGAAGTTTTTATATCATACTAGCTGTACCCTGCCACGCTTTATGGTTGCGAAATGAGAAACAAAACAAAGAATACATGTCATATAAGTTTAATTTTGCAATACTTGTGGATATACAATATTTTTCGCGGATATGTAACTGATGCAAAAATTAGATAAAAACAATCCTTGATGCGGATTATATATCATGCTAAAATTTCAGCTCGATCGGTGCAGAACTTTTTGAGTTTTTGAAGCGTACACAAACCAACATAACATTTTTATATATAGGTAGGTATAGATATGTTTTGTACTTTTACATTGTGGAATAAATACTTGTAGTAATTTCTTTATTATAAAAAGAGGACTATAAAAAGTAGTGGGAACAAAATGCAAAAAAAGTTTTGGGCATCGTACACTCGATGCGCGAGTCAGACACTTGGACCTTTTTTCTTTTGCAATGGGTATCGCATTAAGTTAACATACAGACGACAATTAAATTTAATGAACATCGACCAAACACTCCCCGATTTTAATTACGGCACTTTATAAGAAATAATGTTTGCCGAGACAATGCCGTAGACATTAACGATTGCGGCAAATTGGGAGCCTTAAGTGCTCGCCACCACCGGCCATAAACAATGACCGTGCCATCGCATCGCTCTTTCAGGCAAAACATTGCTGTGCGCTATAATTTTTCCACATTCATACAATAAGGGCCGCAGTCAATGAGTCTAGCCTTCTACTTCCACAAGTAAAGTTTGCGCGCACACCGACGCACTCCCCACTCGCTTCAGTGGAGATATGGCGTGCAGAAAGCTTCCACACACGCACACATCGACGCGTGTGGCCGGCGCCCTAACTTGTGGTCAGTACTAACGCAAGCTGTGCGACGGACACACGAAAAATAAGCTGAAAACGGAACGAAAACTGATCAAATCAACAGGAATTATTCTCGATCGCTTTCCGACCGATATCCTGACCGCGAATGACGGCTAAGCGCCGCCCGCGTATGTAAATGTGCTCCCTGCGTCTGTGTTCTTTATGATCATCTATCAAAACTCGGTTACATGTGACGTTTCGCATCTGAAATGTAAACAAAAGTTTGAGTTTCAGTTTTGTATTGGTTATGACGTTTATTTACGACGTGCGATGCGAGAGTTCCGTGAGTTATGAACTTGAATATGTTATATTAATTGCTCAGCTGAGTGTCACTCCGAAAAGCAGTTGTTTGGATTGTTTTCGAATGAGTAAGTAATGACGCCGCTTTGAATGCAAGTTCCCAATATTTATGGAAAGTTTACTTAACTTCTGAAACTGAAGCAGGATAAGTATATTGGTGGATTGAGCTTTTGAATATTTCAGTTAATTTACATTTTGTCGTCACATTTCGCGCAAAATGCTATGGAGCAATTTTAATGTTGCTACAATTTCAGGAATGATAATGGTAATAAATACTTAGGTAAGTACCTATGTATTGTACGCTTACCTTACCTTCTTGGGTATTCTATTTTGACATTAGTTTCCATATCCATCTGGCTTAACAGCAAGTTATACGATGACATGATGACAGAGCTTACATGTTAAAAACTGGTCTACATGAATGAATAAAAATTCTATTCTAAAACAATAAAACATACTATAGGTTTTAATAACATAAATAATAAATTAGTTTATGTAATAAAGTAAGATAATCAGTGATTCTTCATTTGCGGCGAACGTGGTAATCCCATAGCCACGCCACTAATCCGTAAGGGTGACGTCCGGTTATACCAAGTTCACTATTAGGGTTGGCACAAGAACATATTTCACTTTTTTCAGAAAAAAAAGTTCTGTCATATATTTTGCACAAATAGTACTTAATCGTTTTATTTAAGTTTCTTACATAACAAACACCAAACATTACGCCTGTATTTCCCCGAAGAGGTAGACAGAGGTATGTATACACTCACTTTATACCAGTTATGTTTAGGTCCCATGTAAGATGTGGTGAGCCTATTGCTTTATACCAGGCACAAATACATACTCCAAGTTGCTACTGGGCATTTCAAGTTAGAAAAATCCCACATTGCCCGTCCCACAGTTCGAACCCAGGGCCACTAGATTAGCATTCATGTTTCCACCACTACACCAACAAACCAGTCTCACTTAATAAATTTATAAAAAAATATTTATCTGTTTGTTATTTGTACTTACTCGAATTTGTTCAAAACTTAAAATTAGATTCTAGGTTTAAAGTATATTTTTACATATTTATAAAGGCTCTTAAAAGTTCAGAGAATTTTGCTACTTTTTACTTCAGGCAAATATAAACAAGAGGGTTCTTTATTAAAGTAGATATTCATTTAACTTTTCATTGATATTGTTTTATACTTACTTTAGTTGAGATTAATATATGACTATGTTAATTATATGTCAATATTATCTATTTAAGTATGTATTTAAAATATCTATGTATGTATATCAGTCTCTGACACCCATAACACAGGCTCGCGCCTACTTTGGGGTCAGATGGCCGTGTGTGAGATTGTCCAAGATATTTATTATTATTATTATTATATAGGACTATCCATGCCACTGATATTTAATTATTCATTCACGTTGCCTCACAGTATCAGCGTTAACAGATTAAAATTGATAATTGAAGTTTAATGTTTATAACATCGTTTTTCTAAAAGTGACAGCCCTGCTGAGTAGTTCACACACACCGACAAGAATATTTGAATGGACACGTGGGGTGAGTGTGTGCTCCCCTATCACACCGACACCCCGGCCAGTTATAATTGCATTCCACTAAAATATGGCTATCGAGTTTACTTAGCCTCAGACTAGCTATTGTTTGTGACTTTGTCTGGAATTACTCGGTTTCCAAGCCGTATTTCTTAACCAGATTGTCAAAATTTTTACATAGGTTGGTAATGTACACACACTACACTGTTTATGTATGTAAAAATAACTTTAAAATAACTCTTACATAACAATAACTATCTGTATCACTGTGCTATTATTAAATAGATTAATATCATCATTGAAAAAATAACTATGTACTAAAGACTGTAGTTGTGTAAGATGCGCAGGCGCATTTCAACCATCTCTTCGGAAACGTGCTGAAAAGTGGGGCTTTAAAAGGATGGAGAATGGTGGTGGTAGTCAGTGGGGCGCCTTGCCTCTCAATCGAGGGCGTCAGGGTTTAAATCCATGTGGCACCTACCAATTAATTTTCTAATTTATGTGCGTTTCAAGAAATTAAGTATATTACTAGAAGCAATAAATAATGAATCATTAGTTGTTACAGCTATTTTTTTTAATAGTTCTTATCCGTAAAAAAGGTAACGGTAAATCAATTCCAAATCAGTTTTAAACTTTTAGATGCAACGGAATAATAATAACATTACGTCACGCCTGTTTTTCACTGAATGGTTAGGCAGCGGTGTGTACCTATTAACTTTTTTAATAGTTGTTATCCGTAAAAAAAGGAGACGGTAAATAAATATCAAATCAGTTTTAAACTTTTAGATGCAATGGAACAATAACAAAATAAAATCACGCCTGTTATTCACTTAATGGTTAGGTGTGTACTATACACCCACTTTTGACGAGTTTTGTTTTGGGTACCATTTAAAAGATGGTGAGCCTATTGCCATAATTATACCTAGCACAAGTCAAGTCTTAAGTAATTGGAATTTCAAGTTCGGGAATCGAACCCAGCCATCCACTGACCAAGAAGACAGTCAAAATAACTTGTAATCCCGGGATTGAATCACCGGATCCCCAAATAAGAGAGATATAGTAACCACTTGGCCGGTTAATAATAATATGTTGTTAAATTAGCACAACAGTGGCTACGATTATTACGCTCAATGACTATCACACTCATTATCGTGGTCTAACAAGACAATGCTTCGGTCAAATGGCGTCCCTACGCTACTTAGTTAGCCTTTCCCAATTAGTTGGACTAATCTTCTTGGTGTTAATTTGCTCTTAGTGTAATTTTAGCAAGGTTTTGTTCTGGAAAATTCATACTTTTAAAGTAGCAAACGAACATTCTCTCTCTCTCTCTCTCTCTCAGTCTCTTTGTTAGCCATGGACATTTGCATTCTCAAAGATGCGTTGGAATTTGGAATGTGTTAGTTCAGTCACCTACTCTTATGTAAGGATGTTTAATTCCATGCATACTCCATTCTACATGTAGCACAGGGTAGTTGCTTACTTAGTGGAATGACATAATCATTGATCATATTTGACAGACAAATGATCGTTCTAGTATTTTGGGCATTTTATTTATACCGCATTCAAGATGGATACTGCGTGAGTGTGAAATCAATCCTAAGCTAGATATAATAAATTGCGTATTGTAAAATTCAGCTCTGATCCCACCCATGTGTCTCTGTCAAAATTAGTTACAAACAACGGCGGTGCGATTCATTAGGAAACTAGCCTGAGATGGAGCTGTAGAACTTAAGAGCTCGCACGCCGCAATGGCTCGGCTCAAATGCTGTTTCACCAAGCGCAAGTGTGAGAAAGGAAGATGCACAAAATGTTCAATTGAAATGTTTTTGAGGAGGTTGTTTGTTTTTAAACGTCTAATGCAAAAATAATTAACTAGATTTTTTAAATAACAATTAAAATACCAGTTATATTGTTAATTTTATTGAGGTTTTCATTTTCATAATGTCATTATATAACTCTATAGCTATAATAAAATAGCATTTTTTTTTTCAAAAACTGTTTTAATTAAGTTCGATTCCAAACCAATATATTCTTTATGTCTAGAAATCTAGGATGCATATCCAAGAACAACATGCTCGTGATACGTGAGAACGGCGTGCCTACCCTTAAGCGGCGGCCTCACCGAGTTAATTTCTAAACCGGCGCACACACGCAGCGGGGGAAAATTAAGAAAACATTCCCCGCATTAAGATCTGTATTTATCGTTATATTTGTGTTGTGTTATTGCGTTTGTCTAGCCTTGTCTATGTTGGTTATGGCTGATGTTGTTAGTTCAATAAGCCTTTATCTTTCAGTGCGTCAAGCCTTCTAATACGTGGGTTAGTGTCGGACTGTATCTATATGGACGAAGGGATCTACCTATCCTACCCTGGTAGTATCTCTTCATCCAAAGAACTCTTATTGTTATTATGATTAGAAAAAAACAATATAGAGAATACGTAGTTATGTTACTCAAAAATAACTATGAAATAACTTAGTTTAGATTGGATTAGATATGTCGGTATCGGTATATATTCTAGTTTATGGTATATAAGGTGTTACCGTGAATCCAAGTTAGTTTGTAGGTAATATGAATACGGAAGTAAACACTAGTACCTACTTGAGAAGTTATTTAGTTTTGTAAAAGTTTTGCGGATATCCCATCCAAAGTTGTCACAGATACGTTGCTACCCGTTAAAACTATTTTTTCTCTTGAACGTATTAGAACCGACAACCAATCCCAGCCACCCATGGCAAATGTGATAGACCCTGAACAAGACTTCCTTGAGAACAAGATTGACAAGACTCTGGTGGTATCATCTCCCATATTAGGTTCTAACATTTGTTATCATTGTAACACTTGTAAATACTTACTTTTCTATCTATATCTAAGTTTTTATTTGTTTAGCTAATAATATAACAACGTTATTTACCGTGCACAAGAACAACTTCGCATATTGATCATACAAAGTACTTAGCAAATTAATCGCGATAAAACTTATGGCGTAACATATGATATCGTCTCGAGAAAAACAAATATCATCCCCCATAGCTGTTTTCCTAAAGAAAACTCCTTAACCGACGTCTTAGCGTCCAGCCACGAAAGCAATAAAGAGCGCAAGCTTCACGTTCATTAATTAACCCCTAATGTTGCTCTCCCACTCTCACCCCAGCTAAGTATTTGTAAATGAGCCAACCTCTCTTTCGCACCAGCTTTGCGCAAAAATTAACTACTACATACCGCTTTCGTGGTACTCTCACACCGACCGAATGCATATGCACGGGCCCATCGACTGCCTAAACGTCCCAAGTAAAATTTCCATCTTGGAAAATCGGCATTAATTACAGCCAAAATAAGACATACTTTCCCGTACTGAAATGCCTTTTTACAGTTAGTTGGAATGCGACCTTCGGTCACGTGTGGTTAGTTTCCTATCCTCGTGTAATAAATCTTGTACTCCTCGTAATTACAATGTTCTTGTCTGTTGTGTGTTTTCATTAGGACCGCACACACTACTTTTTCATTTGAAACATTCCAGCCGAGTGCCCCGTTAAGAAATGCAGTTTTTAGGATATACTTATCAACTGAAATTTAGTATTTTAAAAGATAATTATTTGCAACAAACTATAATAATCCAATCTATTGTGGTCTTGTTAGAATGTTGTCTCCTAAGCCTTAAGGTGAACTTAATTTATCTCCTGAAAGAGAAGAAAACCTTTCAGGTATTATCTAATAATTCTTAGCTACTTTAGCACTTCAATGTGTTGTGACATGTGCTGCAGGTCTCTTCATAATTTCGATTATATTTTTTGTGTAGGTGTGGTTATTTGCATTTAAAGTTTTATTTAACGATACACGACTTAGTCTGAATACTTGGTCACAATCATGATTGTTCTCTGATGAAATAATCTATGAAATAGAACCTTAAACTCCACCAATCCGCATTGGAGTGGTGGAGTTTTCACTAGCTTGACCTTCCGCATCTGTATCTTTAGTGGAGACCTGTAACGAACAGTGGGCCTTATAAACATGAAATAAACATCTTAAACATCCTGAGTAACCTACCACATTTTGGACATATTTGTCGTTTATTCCACTTAACATTCATCTTTCACTTGAAAACTGGGAACGATATAAGAAACGCGTTTATAACAGGGTATAGGACACGACAGTCAATCACGCGGCTCAGTCATTACAGCCACATCTAGCCCATTCATGCTCTCGCAACGAATTGTCTCGCAACTATCAACCGCTTTTACGACAACGTCGATAAATTTACCATCCTTTTCCCCAATGCGTTAGCTAATTTGCACGCATTTAAATGAGAATTATAAGCCTTTGTTTAAAAATTTGATAGATGTTTTACGTATCTTGGTTCGGTGTGCATCCAAGCCGATTAAAAAACGATTGTGATACAATCGAATGTAGTGTCAAAGACAGTTGTGCGTCTCTGTCGCTCACGCTGGGCGTCGGCGCGCGCCTGGGCGGGCGGTATGCAAATCCTTCGCAGCCGCGGCAAGGGCTGAGTCTGTGTGAGTGCCTTGTACCATTGGCCGCGCTAGAACGGCTAACTTCGCCACCAGTTACGGTTGTTTTTCGTTCCGCTTCTAATTAACTTCCGTATATTCTTGAAGTAACTTTTCTCATCTCGTTCCCCCCGTTTTTGTTCCGTCTGTTACGTTACGGTTAGCGCCCGGTTATTATGTGAAATACGGTCGCGTGTGATATGCAAAAATGCGCCCTAGAAATAATTTCGCGTGATTCCCCAAGTGTTTATTTTGAACTGCAACGCGAGCGTTCCGGGCCCATAATACATGTTAATACGCTTTTAGCGATATCAACGTTATAAGGGTTAAGCTGACGTCAGTTACTTTTCTTAGTGTCACAATGTTTACAAGTGATTTCTAAAACGCAAAGCCGTAAGCTAACGAACGCCATAATCGAGACCCGTGTAACTTTGGTAAAATGTTACATTTATTGCTTAAAGAGTGAGATTTTATGAGCTTTAAAAATAAATTACTCGACTCGGACGGGTTAAATCGCAATTTCCAAGAGTTCGCGGGTGAATATTTATTTCCGATTAGTGTACAGCGAAGGTAAATAAATCGCTTAAATTGCTTTATTGTGTAATCTTATCGAGTATGATCGCCACGTGACTCGTTCATCTTTATCAGGATGCGTGAACAATGCCCCAATATATAGGTAGTTGTTCTCAGGATTAACATAAATATTAAATTCTAAATTCGATTTGTAGGTATTCAGCGGAGCATTTGTTATCGAAAGTCGTAAGCGTAAATAAAGTGCTAATGATGGCAGCTATAAACTTTGATAAAAACTAAATACTGAGAATGTTGATCATAGATAAGCAAATAGTGAAAAAAGGTAGAGGTAGGGATAAAGCGCTCGGATGATAGGAATTTAGTACAGAAATCGCAAAGCAAGGGTTATCCGCCTGGATTGTGAATGCAAATTTTGAGCCTCAGGAATTAATCCTTCACTTTATGGCCACATCAAACACCTTTAATTGCTACTTTGACAGACAGTGGAGGTCGGACGCCGATGTTTCGGGTGTGGTCAGAGCAAATTGAACATTGACAGTTGGCAATATACTTTTATAGTTCTCTTGAGGTGTTGTTTTTATTTTCGGACCAATTTATATTTCCACCGGCGGCTCAGGTCTCCAAATTAGAAAGTTTATGTGCGAATGACCGACAAGATATCGTAAATTATGTTCGCGGGTTAGCAGCTCGGGTGATGCGCTTTTCGTTTTTAAAGGGGCAATTTTAATTAGTCCTAAATGATTTATAAGCCATCAAAATCGCAAGAATGAAATCTGCGTTGGGTTGTTGAACTATACTGGTTAAGAGCGATTAAAATCGACGATCGGGTGTATTATCCCGCATAACATTTCAGTGTCATTAACATTCCGAAAAAGATGTTCTCTCTCCTTTTTATTGTTGATCTACATGGCGTGGAGACAGTGATTTGTTTCTTTTGGTGGGAGTTTGTATTTAGGGCAATGACAAATTCTTTTGTTAATTACGTGGGTGTTACATTGTCACGAGAAAGGAAAGGCATACTTTTATTTGCCTGTTCTGATAGAGATGTAAGACACTGAGATAATATTCCACGGTTTAATTTATTGTTTTACATTTTAATAGAGGGTTTTATCACGGACCTACCAAATAAAGATGTTTGTATACTTGAATAGTGAAAGCCGTTCCGTTGGGTGGGAATCATGTGTTTTTTAAAAGTTATCTTTGAACTTATTGAATTAACGAAAAAAACAGAAACAAATCAAAATCCCAGAAAATTTTTTTTGCCTGACAAGGAATTAATTTTACTACGTATACTTTTGTGGTGGAATATAATTATATGTAGCTACTTATACTCTAAAGTACGTATGTAAGCGGTATTCTCTCTTAGTTAAAAAGGCAATCGTGAGCTTCCAACACGACGGTTTCATAAAAGTTATCGATAAATCGCAGGCTTCGTATAATGTTCGTTCGATAATAAAATAATAAAAAGTAAATGGGAGTCAGGCGACGAAAAATATTCGCGGAGGAATGCATTTTTGCATACACAATGCCCTTTTGTTTAGAGAAAGTATTTCACATTTTAACCTCATGAGTGATTTATTTTTATATGATTTATTAACCGAGCCAATATCGTGCCTACATCGAGAACTCGGAAACCGGAATGTATCACATGATTCATTACATTTTTTAAACAAATATTTAAGCTTTATCGATTCATCGAAGATTTGGAAGATTGTGTTTAAAAAGTGTGTCGTGAACGAAACGAGATTTAAATTTTAATTATGTTTATCAATTCATCGTTTGCAAATTGAAAACGATACAACTGTTCTGTCACTTTTTTGGTGACTTGAATATTTTTGTGGAAAAAAAAAACAACAGGGCACGGTATAATTTTTAATTTAATATTTATTTTAAATTAGTACAGGGCTGACGATAAAATTAATTATTAGTGAGTTTTAAGTTTAATAGACATTTATGTATGACTGCCAAGTGTAACCAACGGATGGCTGAATTAATATGTGTCAATCCTGCAATTTCAAAGGTACGTAATATTTAATATAACATAACATCAAGCCTATAAGGGGTAGGCAGAGGTGTGTACACTATTGCCATACACCGGCCATTAATCCAGACTCAGAGCTGTACTGCCGGGCATTTAAGTCCGAAAATCCCAATAATTGTTGCCCGAACCGGGGATCGAATCCAAGACCTCTAGCTTAAGCAGACCACTACACCAAGTCGGATATTGTAACAAGCGAGATAAGATAGATTAAGAAGTGTAACCCTTGGCAACTGAACCATTATTTATAGAACAATTATTTCTATTCAAGGATACAAGGTACTAAATAACAATGTATGTATACCTCAGATCTCCATCTCCACACTTGACATAAATTTTAAAATAGAACAACTTTGTTTAAAGTCTGAAGAAATTAAAAAGTTGGTTAGTTTAACTTACTGCTGGCGCACGCGACGTCTGACTGTATTTGTAGAATGAGCGGCTCTGACTGTAGCAGTTGGTACATTTTGTATAAGATAGCAAACGAGCTTGCAGCACCACCCATCTGCTTCTGCCCATGACAACATTTAAATTAGACACATCATTTAAATTAGGTCACGGATGCGTTGCAACCCTTTAGCACGAAGAAAGTCGCCTCAAGAAAAGCGTGGTCTACAGTTGTGCTCAGTCGCAGGATTCAGCCTGTTCGGGAGGTTGGGGTTCATATCCAACCGGCACTAGCCAATCCTTATCCTGTATAATGTTATTTAAGGCATGTCAAGTCAGCCTCACGCCACTCATTCTGAGAGCACGTACAACAGTGGGCCATTGAAAGGTCGTTAAGGTAATGCTATGATGGCCTGTCGCTGACAGCTTCGTTGCAAAACACTAAAAGGCTTAGTGTTTTTTTATCACATCTGAAGAATCCTGGCTTGTTCTCCACCATTTTGCTCCAATATGGTTTTGCGTAGGGCTTAGTTACTAGTGAGTCTACCAAAGGGCCTCCAATAAGACTTTATGACAGTCAAGTAACGATGTACAGATCAGAAATGACTGTTACGAGTATTCGTAACGTAAAGAGACAGTGAGAGAGATCCATCTAAACGCTATGCTGTGCTATGCTATGAATGATTTCATTGTAGCAATTGAACGAGTTATAGGGCTCGCGACCGATCGAGTTAAGCAAGTTCGGGTGCGGTCGGTGTGTTTGTGACTGCTAATAGCAAATTTCATACTTAAGTATTTCGGAAAGCACGTTAATCCATTTTTAACACAATCACTAAGCTTTTAATGACTTTTGAGGGGCTCGAGAACATTTCGCACTAGGTTGATGTATATTTTCAGGTTTTATTTCGCTAAATATTAAGATAAAATTAGATTTGCTTAAAAATTTGCTAAAAATTAGTATGCAATAGAGTTTTTAAATTAGGTCTGTCACTCACTTAGTTGTATAAATGCAAAGCAAGAATTATGAAAAATATTATTCTATATATCGACGGGCCCGTTGGCCCAATCGGTAGTGACCCTGCCTGTTACGCCAGGGGTCGTGGGTTCGAATCCCACTAAGGACAAACATTCGTGTGACAAAAACTTTGTGTTTTTTCTGTGTCTGGATGTTTTTATTATCTATTTAAGTATGTATTAAAAAAATACAATATATGTTTATCAGTCTCTGACACCCATAGTACAGACTCGCGCCTAATTTGGGGCAGAAGATCTGTTTGTACAATATTTATCAAATAGTATAACTTTTATTACTCTGGAATCCAGACTCTGTTAGGTATACCTATTGTCATCAACATCACATAGTGGAATCAAATCAAGTCAGATTCGTTCCTAATCATTCTAATTGTAGCGAGCTAGATACACTCAACATATTGGATATTGGATACACGCGATGCCCACTCTATTAGTCGTCTCGTTTGGAGAAAGCTATAGAATAGCTAATTTAATTGAATTGTAATTAGATAAAGGGTATGGCTTTTCCACTAAGTACTCGGGTAGTAACTCTATTGTGGACGCCATTTTATATTTCACTGACTCAATCAATCAATCAATAGACGAATATGTTATAGTCATGGAATTATTAAAAACTACTTATAAGAGAGATTCTCATTGCTGAGGTGCGTTCGTAGACCACTTTTTTAATTTAGATTTTTTTTTGCCAGCAAACGACGAACGGCTTTTGAAGCCTCGAGATTTTTATAAATGTATGCTCCTGGACACAAATGCAAAAATTGCGCTCTTCACATTCACGCTGCTGTTCTTTATCGTCTGTGCAATTCAGTTATTCATCACAATTTCAAATGGGTTCAAAATTTGGTCATCAATTTATTAGCAACATAAATAGGAAGTAGTTCCCGATCATCCTTCATCATCATAGTCACCAATAGTCGTCAATATTTCAGCAAATAATGATTATGATTACAGGCTAAACAAATAATTAGAGGCGACAGTAATTATTATTCATAAATCGAACAGACACAATAATCGGCGCGCCATCTTGCTAGCGGCGGTGGCCAAATGTTTCCGCTTTAATTTCTCCAGTAATTTGGTGTTTCCGGTGGCAGCCAATCCGTCCGTCAGTCTGTAATTATATTATTTCGGCAATAAATTATCGAATTTTGAATACTGGTTAAAGTTTAACACGCACTCCTAATTTTTAGGTAAGATACTGGATCTACACAAAGGATGAAGTTCGATGGATGAAAAGTCGATTTCGACGTCGCAAACAAAGAATAACTGCACATAAATAAATATATGAACATGATAACTGTTTGTAGGCTTGTACATATACGCATCACGTATTTTTTCAATATTATAATAAAATTTGTTAGAGTAATCGAATAAGTAGCTTAGCTACAAGTTATAGACGTCGCACTATTGGGTCTCTCTCTGTAGGAGAGACTACAGCCGTCACGGTAGTAATGCACAAGCGATCCTGAGACGTTTCACATCAACGCTGAGGGTGCCGCTGGGTTTTAGTGAGTTTTCCGTATTCGACGAGTCCCACATACGCGCCAGACCTTATGACCGTTTTGCATTCCCCAGCGACAAAAAAAAAGAGAGACTACAGCCACAGCTAAGAGGCGTCTAGTAAATACATCACCACGAATTTAAAATTGAAAACAACCGGGATCGACGGTTTAACTTGCCCTCCGAAGCACCGAGGAGCTCAGGAAATTTTTCCACTAGCAGCCATCTACATACCGACCGCACCCGACGTTGTTTAACGTGGTTGATCACATGAATTATTGCGAGCTTGCGACTGATGCGAGCCATTGCGCAATGAGCGAATCCGTAGAAACTTAAAAATGTATAATAAATCTTGTATACAAAACTGCTAGCTCGCGTGGTCTAAACACATGAAACTAAACATTATTCAATCTCGCCAATCGATAGCGGCTGATTCGATTAATTTCGTTGGAAATTAACGCGGCGGGCATCGGGGTAGCGGACGCGGTTGCCATGGCAACGCGCCCCATACGACTCACTAATTACGCCACACTGATTGCTTTTCACTTTTTTTACCCTATGAGAAGATGCCACCCCTCCGTAGTGTTTCGGGTGTATCGATCCGGTGTAATTATGAATGGTTAGTGAATTTAAGTAGGTAAGCGCGCTTTGTATATTTTTTTAGATATTTTGCTAAAAGTAGTGGCAGCCCTATTCCGAGACGGTAACGTTTTGGGTTGCGTATCGAGTCCAATATTTCGAGATAAAAATTCTGTGGTATTTTCTTGGCTGCCATTACAATAAACATTTTGTACGGAACATGGCACATGGCATACTTAGGACATCACATACCTACCTACTCACGTACTGACTTGATCACTGGCTAGACTGATCAAATTTGTGCCTTTGGTATCAATCAATGGACAATCTTCAGGATATGAAAAAAATTTCAGTATTGAAATGTCGCAAGTGATGGGTATTGTGAGATATTTGAGCTCAAAACAATGAGTTCAATACTTTAGAACAATACTAATGATATTAACGGTAGGTAATTAACATGCTTATTTATATTATAGGATTATTTATTTCTCTACGATTCAAATAACATAGACTTTTTGACTAAAACTTCAACATAATATTAATATCATACTAATATTATAATATGAATTTTTCTTATAAGAATAATACCGCACAACATTTCCTAAATACTAACATTGCACTGTAGTGTTGCAGTGAATAAGTAATTATTTTGCAAAAATAATTCGAATAAATATCGAATGCTCATTGAAATTGGAATCTTCGCCCTCGGTGACTGTGCATTCCAAGTTGATGACGTCACGGCGATCGATTGAAGGAAACGGGTCATTACACTGTTTTTATTCGTCACACTGATTAATCAAGTGATTAATTATACACTTTGTATCGGCCAGCTTTTTTGTACCCTCGACTGATTCAAGGCACCCGTTGTTACAACAAAACAACAGCCTTTGTACGTAAAAAGTAAATTAAGGTAAGGTAAGGAATGAAAAAGGCACACAGTTTGTATTTAGTGGTTTATTTTTGAGTGTAGTATGGATTAAATTAAACTTTGCGGTGTTTGTACCTGATAATTTTTCTTAATTGATTAAGCTAAGCCAAATATATCTCAAGGAACAAAATATCCAGGTTATCGAATAGTGATCGAATACGTGCCATTTTCCAACACTGAAAACTTCTTTCTTTCTTATAACATACTAGCTGACCCGGCAAACGTTGTTTTGCCATATAAATAATTTTAATTTAATTTTTTTTGCTATAAACCTCACGGAGCCCGTGACCTTTCCAACGAATGCAAAACCGTGGAAATCGGTTCGTGCGTTCTGGAGTTATAGCGTCAGGAAGGAAAACCCGACTTATTTTTATATAGTAGATTATCTAGAAAGATAACAAGCCAAGTAAGAATGGTGTAAACATAAATATGAATTTAACAAAAAATCGTTAAAAAAGTTATTTGTTTCGTAAATTCTTTTAAACGTGATGTAGGTGCGTAAACCATGATGACTTATCCTTTACACCTTACTTCTAGTTCCGCCATATTCCATAGCCTACCTTTTTAAATCATTTATATTTTTCCTTCGAAATTATAAATCAACAGTATCGTATGTATGTATCTTGAGAAACATTCTTCATACGATGAATTAAAGCAGTTTTCAACTGAATCTTAAAAGAAATGATGTAAAAACTCACTCAATAATACAGCTGACATGCTGTAAGAAACTCTCAAATAAAAGGTAACTATGATAGAAAAAATTATGCCTAATACTTAACTTCTGTACACGTAAGGTAAGGTAAATCGATTCATTTCGCCAGTCCAGCTGACCATTGATCTGAGAGCGCCCTGACCTTGCCCAACGCCACACGCACGGCTCGTGTTACCGCGCGAAATATGCAGTACTCTTTATAGCGAAGGTCGGTTAACTGGACAATGCTGCAATGTGGGGAAATACAGCTTTTCGCATTCTTCTTTCTTTAGCTGTTTTCATATTCAGTTTACGAAGTACGAGTAGAAAGTACGATCTGTTAATTTGACGACATTTTGACGGTAACTTTAAGCTTTGAACGTCATGATATGTTTACCGCACATTTTTTTATCTGCACCAGTACAAAAGTCAACAGTTTGATGACAAATCAAACGGCAAATGGAAGGATAGTTTATTCTCCTATAGGATATTGTACAATTTAGTTAAGCGAAATATAAAAACTTGGTCGAAGTGGAGATAATTCGTACCAAGCTTAAACGTTAACCTACGTTTAAATATATATATATGTATTTATCCATCTCATGAAGCTCATGACATAGTAGGTATTACGACACAGTTAAATTTATTATTGATTCAAAATATTTACTACATTTGATACCCTTCTGTGTCAAGCGATACACTTACATTTTAAAAAGAAACCGTCATACCCAAGTGGAAAATGTAATTAAGTTGTCATTGCAAACTCCAATAAGTCTTACGTTCTAGCTAATTCTAGGTAATCTGAAGTCGCCCTTAATATAATCTCCGAACGATTAACATTTCAGCAATCGCAATAGCTCAATAGCACGCGATGGCCGCACACGTAACTAAGAAATAGCCGTGTCCTTTGCTTACGTCTATACAAACTATTGAATTAATCTTGGGATGCTCATGCGAAAGCTTGGTAACAATACATGCGTCAGAATCCAGCCTGCTTAATTTTTTTATGTCAAAATAATATGACTATATGAGCATGCAGCTTCACTGATCTGTCTGGCTTCTCTCGGACTTCTTGAGTATGACTCTATGGGTAAGACTCTTTTCTGAGTTGCAGAGCGGCGATCTTACGGTCTACTAGTCCTGTTAATCCTTCCCGAATCCTGATTCGGCAGTTAGGCTCATGGTCAGGTCTCAATCCTCACAAACTTACACAATCATATTAAATTGTTACGTATAAAATAGTAGTATAGGTGTAGTAGGTACGCAGCCGCTCCGTACTACCTCGACGTATGCATTCGCAACACATAATTAGTGAAAGGGCGTTCGATATTGTTAATGAGGGTGGCGTGGGGGTGCTATCCTCAAGCTTTTGTGTTCTTTTCTATAGATCAGGCGTATTGATTGTTTTGTCGATACTTGGTCGCCGGTCTTTAATTATAGGGGCTAACTGGCTAACGGCACTAACGGCGAACACCTCGCTTGACACAATAATGGCGTCTATAAAGCGACGGTTATAATTTTCTATAATTATTCATTTGAACACGACAAAGTTTCGACAGTTACGAGACCCATTAAAATTTAATTTGTGGCGTGTTGTATTTTGTGATTAGTTTTTAAAATAGGCAGTAACCTAGGTAAATGCGTCGTTTCTACTTTCAGCTTGATAGTTATTTTCTGGTGTGTGTTTGAGTCTGAAATGCACGAGTTCTTTTGCATAATATACGAGTAATTATAGTGATGATTTAAATGTTACAAATTCAAGACTAGCAAAAGCCATCAAAAATACTACAAACATTTTCCCTGAATTCTTGGTATTTTTTACTTATCAGAACTTAAATTTTACTGCAACCTATATTTATATTCTTGATGCTAAATCCTGTAAAGAGTTCAACAACCTAGGTATCCGTTTCGGCACTTAATTATGGATGGTAATTTTATTTATTCAGTAACAATCATTGTCTATTTAATAATGATGTAAACGTGTATTAATACTCAAACAAACGCAACGTGTAAAATAATAATAAATAACCAATAAAAATAATTTAAAAAGATATAACTTTAGCTAAAATAAATTCGCAACAAACCTACGCGGCATAAATATCTATCATTCTTTTGTTTTGGACCAAATTAACTTCACAGTTTTAAATTTCAACTTCACTAGAAATGTACAAGGAACACCAATCCTGCCTCAAACGTCAGCTACAGCCGTTATTGTCATTAAAGGTTATTGATGTCAAGCAACACGTTATAATTAACGCCTCCGGTCGAGCCGCGCGTTACTTTCCAACAAGACACCAGTTTTGCATGGAACAGACATGTGAAGAGACGGCCGGTACTTCACTGATTAATAAGATGGGGTTGGAAGCAAGGGGTACTGCCACCCCACGCGATCACCCCGCGCCTTACCCACAAAACAAAAAAAATGTGACTCATCAACACACACCAAGAAATAACAAGTCGCACCGACGCCATCGGCAATGTATTATAAACCAATCACGCATTCAAATTGTAGACCATAACATAACGGAAAAAGGTTCCAATCAGAATCTCGTATCCAACGATACAGCCATTCTCGAACTAACTGGGTCTCCTATAATCGTTCATTATCACACACAAGCGAAGATCATTCACGTATTGTCCAGCACTCATACATGTACGTGCTAATTATATCGGAAAGTAGTGGGTTGGGGTTACTTGATTTTATTAATTCTAGTTGAAGTAGCAGGCCTCGTTTGGATATGCTATAAACATCGTAGTCTTTCCAAACAATCATTCTAGCATTTTTCAAAGTAGATTAATCTCATTAATTGACACAAGGAAATATGAGAACAAATTCTTTCAACACAGTGTCATCGGCCACCTACACAAAATGTTGTCATAGTCAAGCCCAAAATTAAGCTATTTATAGATCCATGCAAATAATGAGTTCAATACTGATTCATATGAATACTGATCAATAACATATTAAAAATTAAGAATCATACGTCATCTCGGTAAAGATGAGAAAATAAGTTGTGGTGTTCTTGTTAATTTCATACACAACATAACTCATCATTAGTGCTTTGCGAGTAATTTCGTTCCAAGATAAATTTCATATTTAAACACATTTAATTAAAGCAGCAAGAGGGTTTGGATGTATTAGTTTATTTGATTCAGAAATGTTGTATAATTTTTTTATCTATACCTAGATAATGTTAATGAACTTTAAACATTGCGTTTAAGTTTGGGCGCCGGTTACATTAATAATGTTTTTGAAGTTATACTTCTTTTGGCGCGTTAGGGAAAAATGATAAGAGTAAATTTTTACGATGCGCGCGCACACCGTCACAACAAACCCGACACCATGAAGTTAGCTATAGTCAACATTGTCAAAAAATGGTTTAACAGTGTGTACACTTTCAAATGTCAAAGTCTGCTAGTCAGGTGCTGTCAATGTAGAAATATTTTTTTTGTGATATTTAAATAAACTTTATTTAACTAGATAATGCGTTATAATAAAACTTTCAATGTATTAAATACCTTTTTTCTATTGTTAGTGTCGTTTTTTCTACAAACGTAGAATAAGGCGAAAGATAAAATGTTTGAAAAGATTTTTATCTTGTTACGCCAAAGAAGTATAACTTCTAACACACTTTTTTTATGTAAGATGTCAGCTACGACACCTGTTTAAAGCATAAACTCATCATGCTGTCCTACTGTTAGTAAAAGCCATTTTTTTATCGCCGCATAGTCAGATTTCCGTAGATTCAAACCACAGACATCTCGAGTATAAGGACAACTCCACTATACCGTGCAATCGTGTGATATGTAGGTACCTATATGTGTTTATAAAAAGAAGATTTATGTATTATATTCATGTAAGTCCGAAGCCATCGGAAGTAGTTCACGAGACTTGGCAAGCATAAACTCATCATGCTGTCCTACTGTTAGTAAAAGCCATTTTTTTATCGCCGCATAGTCAGATTTCCGTAGATTCAAACCCCAGACATCTCGAGTATAAGGACAACTCCACTATACCGTGCAATCGTGTGATATGTAGGTACCTATATGTGTTTATAAAAAGAAGATTTATGTATTATATTCATGTAAGTCCGAAGCCATCGGAAGTAGTTCACGAGACTTGGCAAATAGCTCCGAATGGCGTAAACGGTCAAGAGTATTCTCATAACTATCTCCGCTTTTCTTTCCATTCTTCTTAAATTAACACAAGTCGGTTGCCCTTTTGCGTCCCGTTTTGGGGTTCCGCACTCTTACGCTGTACACTGATTGGAAAACCAAATAAAACTGCGGTATGGACGGTGCACGGAGTATTACGACTTGTTCAGTACTAATATTATAAATGCGTATGTTAGGATGTTTCGATGTTTGTTACTCAATCACGCAAAAACTACAAAACGGATTTAGATGAAAGTTAGATAAAAGAAGGAAAAAAAGGCATAGGTTGACTATAAACTAGATTAGCACATAGGATACTTTTATCCCGAAAATATGTTCCCTTGGGATGCTTGGGAAGCTATCTGGCACACCGTTAATAGATGGCACTGACACTAATTCTTAACTTGTTGACACTTTTTCCGCGGGTGAAGCTGCGGGCAAAAACTAATACTTGTACTGTATATAAATATTTATGTATACTAATACTTTATGTATATAAAACTAATACTTTATATATTTTTTTTTATGGATAAAACAGCAAACGAGCTTGCAGCACCACCCATCCGCTGCCGCCCATGACATCTGTGCCTGACTTTGAACAAGACTCAATTAGGGACTGGGATGGTTAGTCCAATTAATTGAGTGTTAATTAGAACATAGTTGGTCAGTTCGTTAGTAGGTATGAGGACTGTTAGTGATAGTTAGTCCTGTTAGTTGGTGTTAGTAATAGTCCAGTTAGTACTTGTTAGTAGGAGTCTCGTTCTAAGTCAGTCACAGATGTGTTGCTAACCTTGAGGACTAAGATGGACGCCTCTAAAGAAGTGTAACCGGAATATAATACTTTTTGTATAAAAAGTATTAGCTTTTTAAAGTATATGTATTTATTATTGAAATAATGGCAAAAGCATTATATAGGTAGGTAGGAACCTACACATAATTGTATTCATAATTTTATGGTATAAAATATGTCTCTTGAAATTCTTTATGAGCTTATCTTGTTTTCATGTTTATTATTATTTTGAAAGGCAAAGAACTAACCATTTTACCTTTCGTTTCGAAGTGCAGAGAATAAAAATGAGTAACTTCGCAAATGAAGTCGCAACAGGAATTATGGGCAATTAATATAGTTTTTTGCAGCGTTCTTTCGCCCTGTCGTAAGTAAATAATGAAATATGCCGTCTCTAGGCTTCCACAAAGGTAGTCCACGAAGCTTTGCGTGTTTAATATTACCCGAAAACGAGAAAAAAGTGCTGAAAAATTCTTATTATTGACTGAGCCCCGCCCGATATGGAACACTGACAAATTGCTACGGTTTTTAAACAAAATTTTCTTGTTCTCTTTACCTCTTTGGTGTACCTATTTGGAACGAATTTTGTTGCAGCGGAATCGCAATAAAAATGTTTTTTTTTAATGCTTGCGGATATTGCTTAAGTAGTGTTGACGTATCAGGCGATTTGATGCTCGAAGTTGCCTTTTAGTTTTACCTTATTGTGAGTATAGATTGCCAAAATTTGTGAAAAGTTGGGCATACGGTTAGCTTTTTAAAAATAAATATGAAGATAGGTAGGTAGCTTATAATATCTTCTTACTGAGCCTGTGGTCCTAGGTCTAGACTAGAGCGTAATCCACCAAGCTACTCCAATGCGGATTGGTGGAGGGATTAGTGGCCAACCCAGTGTTGAATGTTCTCAAGCGATCTGAAGGTCTTCAACAAGGCTTAACGATTGTTTTCACCACTGAAAACAACCAGGACCATCATTCTGTAAGCTACTCGAAAGTTTTAACATAGCCAACATTGCCAGTCAAAAACTGCGGGCTAATAAAAACTTAATGACATTAGTTTTTCTTAAACCGAACAAAGTTAAACAAAAATACATACTCAATTCAATTCAGTAAGAGGTAAGTTGATTTTGATAGGGTAACGTTTGCACACCTTCGGGGAAGTGTTATCTTCATATGCAAAAATATCAGGCTCGTGCCGTACCTATGCAAATTTGGGGTATCATGACACGTACCATGGATGTCTCGTGCCAGAAGAGAATCAAATTTATTCAAAAAAAAGCATAGATAAATACATCTCAAATTGGGAAGGTATGCTAATCTACGCGTGGCCTTTCATATGCAAAGGTGATGACGACTTACAAGCTTGTCCTTTCACTGAATGACTTAGTAGATGAATCTTACATTGTAATGGAAAGTGCCACGAGTCATATTGTCCACTTATAAAAATCGCATTTCAAACATTTATATATAAAGTGTGAGGGTATGGAAATATGCTTATGTGTGTATCATTCAATCACAACAATAGTTAAGAAGGTAGCAAATTGATTATCACTAACTTTTACTCATTGAAGTAACATACACAGAGATAATATAGAAAAATCTATTTCGTTGCGGACAATTTTGCGAGTAAAGTCTAACTGAAACGCACTACGATAAAAACGCAGATGTTTAGTTAACGAAATAACAATTCAAATGTAGAATTATCGAAGCACCTATCCGATGCTACTAAGTAATGTACCATTATTCGCTTGCACAGCAATATTTTACCGTTAGGTTAGGATGCATTATTCCGACCCACCTGTCCCGCCGTCTGACACATCTCGCGTCGATAACATTTCGATATTCTCGAATTTCATATGTGTATCTCTAATTTCAATAACACCCTTCGCTACCTGTGCCATCACATCTACATATCAATGTTCGCTTCTATCTGAAATTTCTTTTCTCTCGCTAAAGTATGCAACGCTGTGCTCTAGTCATTACTTCAGGGAGTTCTGCTAAATTGGATCACCCTCGCTGTCATACCCTTTGGTAATCGTAACGGTTTCTTTTCATAACGAACTTTTTGTAATGCGATATTCGCCTTGTTTCCTTGTAGGGCGAGATTTGTAACATTCGTTTGGTTGACACTCTTTGACTATCAAGTTTCTCACAATTTACGCAAAAACGTAGGTTCTTCATTAGTCAAAGTTAGAATTACTCAAGTTGTTGCAACGGTAGCGTTATCTGCAGATGCAATTCGTAACAATTAACTGATAAGTATCATCAAGGTAACCCTTCTTCCCATACGAATATAACTAATTCAATAGTTATCTCGAACGTTTCTTCTATCATAGAGAGACTCTTAACCCTTCGACGTATCCAAGTACAATGAATGCCTTAAATTTATGCATGTACGTTACAATGGTGGCATCGGCTGCATAATTTGATTACCAAACTTTTGTCGGCAAAGGGCAGGTATCGGATCGTGAAATTAAATTTGGACCTATCGTTGGTTAATTTTCGTATTCTCCCAACCTCTCGATATCCGAAGGGGTCCAACCGTGTATCATTGGCAACAATGCGTCGCGATCAATTATTATTTGGCGTACCTTTGATGAAAATTTTAGTTGTTGCGATAACGGTCGTGCCATTGTCGCGCGGAGAACGAATAATGTCTTTTGTCGAATATTTGCATATATCGGTTATTGATTGAAAAAATATTCAAATTCTCAACTATTAGAGTGAGAGTCATTCGACCGATCTGTTACGGTTATTATAATTTGGGCGGTAAAGTACATAATTTGCGCGGTATCAAACGAATTTAGTGCATCTCATTTATATTTCATTTACTTATATTATACGTGAACGAACGTATCCGAATAGTTGCTTCCAGTTGCAAATTCAATAGTAAAGTTTTCGCATAGCAGACAATACGGGCTTATTGTAGTGGAGCGCGTCGTGAAACTATACCCATCTCCTGGTGGACTGAAAACCTAATTGTGGCGACATGTAGTACGTTGAAAACATAGCTTGAAAACCAGTCACAGTTTCTCGACGACGATGCATATTTCTGAATGCCTTTTGTTCTTGCCTGTACAACGGCGTCGAGGTACGCGTACGAAGCGCGATATAATAGTTACAAACACAACGTGGAAAATGAATACGATTCGACTTATTTTATGAAACGAAAATGTGCACGTACAATTTTTAAGAATTGCTTTAACTATAATCTTCTACATTCGATATTTTACATTCATTCATACTTATCAAATCATCTACATTTAACACCTTCCTCGTTGCCACTTAAAGAAAGAGCAAACTTCAAAAGCATGCAAATCTAACACGTGGCAAGCAGAGTCGTGCGTTGGCTCGTGCTTCCATCATACATTACCATACGAATAAGACAATTAATAGTTTCTTTAGCACCATCTTCCAGGTACCTGCTAAGTGCTTTGCATTTAAATAGTTCGATAGACGTGTGCTCAGTATGCTCTGATTTGCATACCGATACCAGACCCGTTGGAACCCTAAGATACGAGTATGTTTCGCGGCGACCTTAATGTATTGGAAACGACAGTGTGCCTTGCTGTATGGAGAATTGTTTAAAAAACATTTATGGAACTATTTTCCCGCCCTTGAACCGAACTACCGAATCGAACCTTTATGACTGTTCTAATAACATAACATCTAAAGAATACAGAAATTTAACATTATACATAACAATAAATCAATTTATCGTAGACGTTTTTGTGCCCCGCAATACACGCTAGAAAATTTAATATCAACTTCTTCTTAACTAATCATGCATGTGTCTATATCTAAAATTGATGCTAAACCCACTATAAAAACTTTAAGTTGGTACTTACATATTTTTACTCTATGGTTCTTAAAAAAATTACAACGACACAATACTGAGACTCCATAGACCCAGAAGAGATACAAGTATGAATAAAAAATATAGAACCTTTAATCAAAATCATGTAGGTAGTTAAAGCTCTGTAAAGATAAAAAAAAGACTTCAAAATAAACATTTCTTGACCAAACACTTCATCAATATCTAAAATTTGTTGATGCATCTTGAAACTACTTTAAGCGAAGGGCATAACACTTGATTCAACCCCACATGCACTCGACTAACCACATCGAAAGGCACCATACTTAACCATTCGTGAAGGAGACAGTGGATACTAACCAACCCACTAATTTGCTTTCATATAACGATTTGCCGCATTAACAGAAATCGCTTTGCATATGACTGGTCTCCCTTGGTGCGTGCGACATATTCTTAGACAATCATTTGCATACCCAAAAAAGGATTGTCTACTGTTATGTAAATGCTCTCTAATGTTGGATCTGAAGCGATGCGGCGTGCATCTGCGACTTGCGTGTGCGATAAGCGTCCATTGATCAGCCCATCGCTGATAATAAATACTAGAGTTGAGTATAGGACCAAAGTAGTTAAAATGGATCACATTTGTTCTTATCAGTTGTTCCTTTATTTATAATACGAAATTTACATGAAGGTAAATTGATTTTTTTTTAAATTTCCCTGGCGTGACAACAATGCAGCATTCTCAGTACCTAACCCAGAACATTTCTGTAGATACATACCTACTCGTAGGTCAAATTTCTAAGTTTTTATTAATCGAATAATAATAATAATAATAATAATAAATATCTTGGACATTCTCACACACGGCCATCTGACCGTAATCCTCAAGATGTACACCAGATCAGTTAAGATTTGTAAAAATTAATCGTATAGTCACGACAACCTTCAAAGCAACCATCGAAGCCGCAACCATATGCCGCATTCGCCGCATTTACGAGCCGCACGGCCGCGGGAGTCACTCAAATAGGAAATTGTACGTGTAAGCTTGTCACGCAACAAATGTGATATTGGCCCGTGCTGAATATGCAAAACACAGCAGCGGTGCTCTAGACACGGTGTGTTATGATGGCACGATTTATATCTGCACCCCACTAGTTATTTCTGTACCTTGATGTTAGTTAGAGGGAAGCTCTATGGTAATGCAAATCGCATTAACTTCAAATTGCGGCTGACGATTGCAGTTAATATGTTTATAGCGTACGGCGTAAGACAAACATAATGAAGATTATAAACTGAAGTAAATGCTAGAACTAACATCCCCGCATCTAGGATTCCTTACGAGTGGTTGACACACAATGTGACCTGACATGTACAAGATCCGGTAGGTAAACCTATAATAGGACGATCAATGTGTATAAAACCATCCAAAACCTTATTAATCAATGATCAGCGGACAGGCATTTCGTCAGTCGAGGTCCGTAGTATTTCATTCCTAATTAGATTAGCCTACAAAATTGAAATTATAAAGTTTAAAATATAAAGTAGGTAGTTTCAGCGATCTATCCATTGATATAATGAAGCGTAAAAAGGCAGATATGTAATCTAATTCAACCTAGTTTGCTCAGTTTTGCATCGTGACGTGTATATCTATAAATGTATCCAATCTATTTTTTTATTCGATAAGTAGGTACATCATAGAGTTCGTAGAAGCCATCTTTAGGCTCCAAAATTATTTAATTTTAAAATATTTATATTCAATCTTATATATCAGCTGAAAACAGATGAGTAGGTACGAGTAGGTGAGTGAAATATTCATATCCTACACGTTTTCAAATGAATTTAATTGAACCGTAATTTATGTAAATGTTTTCCGTGCAAAAAACTTCTAATTATAGTCAATGAAAAAACTTTTATTCTATCAAAGTGGGTACGTACTTTTTCACAGATTGTAATTAAAAATCTAGCTAGCATAATATTCCGTGCCAAATGCAAGGAACTAATTAACTGCCTATCGAATTAGGCGGTAGAGTTTTATTTTAAACTTTATTAATATTCCAGTAAAATTGTAAAGTTTTACCTTGAAACATGCTGGATTTATTTGTATTTTCTTCGGTTTCATTTTTGTGTAATTTGGCCATAATCATGTCATAAATTAATATTTAATGTAACATTAAGGAGATACTAATGTATCTCCTTAATGTTACAATTTCAAAGCAAATATTATCTACTGCTAAAAATGCTCTCATCGTTTCATTTTATTCCCCTAGATACATTTTATGGTTTACGCAGTATTTGAAAAGCGAATGCAACCATACGAATATGTCACACAAGCGTATAACATTATTTTAATCTCGTAAAGATGTTTAAGGGATTCTTTATAACTGCAAAGAATCAAGTGAAGAATAAAAATAACAGTTAATCACATTTACATACGTGCTATACTGTCTAAGAAGACTAAAGTTACTCTTTCCATAACATAATGTACTTAATTTATTTAATCCCAGCCCAGCCCAGCTCACAGCCATGAGTGCTCTGAGTGCAAACCTAGTCTCGGAAATAAGCGAGATCTTTAAAAATAAACAAAAAATTGAGGTCAACGTCATCGCAACTCACTATCACCGAGCATGGGTCTTCTCTCAGAACAAGGTTTATTATTTATCATTAACCGCAAGGCAGACCTATCAGTTTGCAATTAAGCATCTAACTCAATCTTCTCATAAAGGAAACTGGAACAGGCACGTAGGAAACGCTAGAGTAAGTTTTTAGTTAAGTATATAATATATTTATTATTATAAGCACCAACTAATAAAATTAGTAAATTTTCAGTAGCATGGAATTAAAATTCATGCCTGGTGTATAGCAAGAGGCGATTTCATAAATCATGAATTTAACTTATTTGCCTTAAAGTGGTACATTTTGATATAACAATAAAGTAGTCATTCAATTTTAGGTACCACTCACTGGGTGGTAGGCAAATCCTTACTGATAATACACTGTTGTTCCTGTCATGAGACCTCAACGAAACTTGTGAAAAGTAGTATAGGTGTTCACACCTCCCCTCAGGGAAATACATGTTATATTATGTCGCTGCGACCCATAGACGTCCCACTGTTGGGCACGGGTCTCCTCTCAGAATGGGAGGGATTAGGCCTTAGTCCACCACGCTGGCCAAGTGCGGATTGGCAGACTTCACATACCTTCGAGAACGATATGATGAACTCTCAGGCATGCAGGTTTCCTCACGATGTGTCCTTCACCGTTATAGCAAGCGACATTTAATTTCTTAAATCGCACATAACTTAGAAAAGTCATTGGTGCGTGCCACTGGGGTTTGAACCCGGACCGCTCGAGTGAGAGGCGAGTTCGATAGCCGCTGGGCTGTCACCGCTTATATTATGTAATGGAAGAAAATTTTGTACAAATTTTATTTTCTGTGTAAAAAAAAACAACAAATTCTATGGAACTAGAGTAAAATAGCTACGTACTCGTAGCTGTAAACAGTGCATTCGGCGTTAAAATAAACCTCTTAACACATAGAGTGTCAGCGACTTCTACGTAACACGTAAGCCTTGTAATTATACTAGTGCAGGCAAGTTGCAAGTGTAAATGAGCATGGAAGCCTCACTGCGGCGCCGCTGTATGGCTTCGGAAATTAACTGGCACAGTAATTAAATACATTGCCATTTTTAATGCAATTCAACCTATGTTGTTTTGTTGATACTGTTTCTAAGCTGTGATAGCCTGGTACTTGAAGGCTTAGGTATCTTATGTTGAAACCACCGCTTATAGCTCCACTTAACCTTAAGTGTAATATGAAATATCAAAATTAAATGTGAGGCGAAATATTAGTGGTTTATTTCGCAGAGAATAATCTTCGTAATAAACCTGAATAAATAAACAGGCATGAAGGCTTTCCATAAATATGCACAGTTATCAGAACTCGTCAATATTTTATATAAGAACCGGTTATTTAAGAATTGGCCTAAACCAATTATTATCTATCTATAAAATTAAATAGTCTTTCAATATCTACTGACCATCAATTATAAACCTAGATAAAAGAATATGTTTGTTGAAGAAGAAGTTGGTTGTGAGTTTGAAAACGCACCGAATAAATTATTTTCAATAAAGGAGCGTGTACACACACCCACGCCGGTGTCAAAACGTGGGCAGATACTATATTACTAGCCCAGTCGCAATGCAGTTCCGCCTCAAAATGCTGGCGAAAATGAAAACTCTATTGAGATAAGTGAATAATCTCTCCTTGCTGACATTATTTGATGTTGGATGAGATATGAACTTTAATTATGGGGATAATTTAATAAACGTTAGTATCTTGATCAATTTTATTGTTCCGATGATCCTTCGGTGCAATATTTAGATTTTAATGGGAAACATTCCCCACCAAAGCAAATTATGTATCATAAATCCAAACCTGTAAAAATACTAAATGTTAGTTAAAGTTGACCTGTTGTATAAGTATAACGGACAATCAAACATCTTTCCCAACTAAGCTGAAAAATAAATTATATTTCAAGATACGTGAGTCCTGGGGCGACTAATAAACCAGTACTATTTTTAGTTCGGTCCTTAAAACACATTCACACACGAAAAGTTTTTCTTATTTCTCTTTCATACCCTCCGATAGAAAAATGTTTGTCTACCGAACTCACAACATGCTGTTTTCGGCTATCGCAGTTTAAAATTATGCATCCTTATTAATAGGTTTTAATGCAATGGATTTTTAAAATATTCCCACAAATAGCACTCATTCAGAATATGCGACACATTTCGACCTCTGTGATGTTGTCCGTATTTAAAAGCGCCTAACCATGTTTGTTCGTTAGTTATATTAAAATGAAAACAAATAAAAATATAGGTGTATTTTCATTAATCAATAGTTATGAGAACGGTTGTAATCATGGAAATTCCGACGGTTGACAGACATGGGTCGCCCTCAGACGGACACATCCGATGGTGGCGGATCATTAGGACATAAATAAAATGCGCAGAGTTTACAAAGAACTATGTGTTGTTAATTGGAAGTTATTTATTTTTTGTCCTAAGTTTTAGTCGATTTTTAAGACAATTCTAATTGCCAGTAATTCGGATCACAATTTCGGTGAAGAGTTTCATAGTACCTATTCATATAATAAATACCATTAAATGCCTGTAATTAGAATAAAAATTATCTCGCATTAAAAGTGTGGGTTCCGAGTTGCTGACATTTAAAAACCGTTTGGGCACAATATTATCATCCAAACTTATTGGAAACGAACCTTAGGACTGACTGCATTTCAAAAACCCTGAAATATTTCCGAAGAATATAAAATATATAAAAAAACCTTATGGCTTTATAGTCGTGTCTTATCACATTACTGGCGCAAGATGACGCATCGAGACTCAATGTTATGACAGCGGAATCTAAACGCACCCTAACTGAACACACCATAAAATAACCATTCCTTGCATGTTATATGGCACCGTAAAAAGGTACATCCGACATAGTTGATGTACGGGTTAAATGGCTATCTGAAAGTGTATTATAATCTCACCAATACAAACTACTCGAGTGGAAACCGTAAAAAAAGTACCCGTTGCCATAGAGTCAAAAACAATTCTACAGAGACATTAAAATTGAATTGAATTAATATTTTTTTATGATATTCACTTTATGTAAATTTATTTCAGTTCCTTTCTAGAAATTAAACAAAAAGTGAAAAATAAATTTAGTATAAGTAAAAATTTTTATTTGTTTGATAAAAATAGTACCTACTACAGGTTTTATATATTTTTAAACCCTCAAATATGAAAAAATTACAACCATTTTACATGTGAATTTTCCAGCCCATTTTTGTATCTACTGTTATCTCACTTGCGGACTGTTCGCATTGTTAATGTTATATTAAAGAGTGGCAGGTCGATACATTTCTAACTCAGCGGGATCTATAAAGTACCGCAAATCAGTAGCAGACCAGGTAGTTCTGGGATAAGCATGTGAAAATTGTGTGTTCGACATACGAAAACCCATAAATAAGACATTAGCAGCTCGTATAGGGCACTTCGCAATTGCCATTACAATAGTTTAGGACATATTTACGACTTTGTAACGCTTTCTTAAATGTTTTACATCATTGTGTAACGTACGATACTGATTTATATTTTTTTTTTATCCTAAAGGCCTATAGTTTTGACTTTATTTATGACTTCAGTAAGTAAATGTTAGTAATAAAGTTTGAGTAAATGAGCCGAGTAGTCATATAGCCAAGTATTTAATCTTTGATATGAACTAATACCGTAGGTAACCTACCGTTATTATTACCTAATACGTGCCTGCCTTTTTTTTGGAAGAGAAGATCCACTTAGGACCTAGGAAGCCAATGGATGTACAGTATAAATCATTACTTACTGCTAAAATTTAAAATTCAACACAGGGCGTTTTCGAAAGTTTAGTTTAGTTCCTACCTTCTACAAAATAATTCCAGTAATTGTGAATTAACATACAATCATTATTATAGTAAGATAAAAAACGAATTAAGTAACCCGCGGTCTTCACGGTGATCTATCAAAATTAACAAACACGCCACAATCTCGTAGATAGTGTTCATTATAATAAAAACATGTGTATTTTTATCTGTGCGTATCGGTGTGAGGCATGCCTATTCTGGAGGGGTGATGTCGGTCAAGTGTCAAAAAGGTGCGTGGAGTGGTCAAGATCGTATCGTTCGATAGTGCACCCCACCTGACGGTTTAGAATAGGTCTGTATTGGAGTAGCGATAGTAAACAAGCTTAATTGTCCCTCAAAAATATTTTTTTAAGTACCACCACCAATTTGGTAATACTTAAAATATGAATGTGAATTAATAATAGAAAAAAGAAAAGGCAAAAAAGAGAAAAGAGATAAGCAGATTTTCGCTGGCCCAGTGCGGACAGTTATAATTCATTTTATGCAAGCAATAAGGCCATTAATATAAGGCAAGAAATTCCTCACGATGATTTAATTTTTTTAAATGCACGTCATTTTTCTTTGGTGCGCGCCGTTTGGATATGAACCCGGTGCCTTATCAAGTCTTGCGCGTTTTTCAGTTATCAGTAGCAAATCAGTGGTATTGAACTGGTAACTAGTCATCAACCATTCTTTGTTTCTATTGCTAATATAGAAACGTTTGGCTACCTACCGGCCGGTTTCCGCTAAGCGGCGCCGGCCTTAACCTGACCCTTGTCAATACGTTTTGTTGCGGACCCATTTGAAGTAGCCCCTTTCCTCGATGACAGGGTCTACTATGCGCATATACGCTTTATAGAAATTCTAGATGATGATATTGACCAGTAGATACATTAGTTACATCCCGTGATGTATGAAATATAGCATAAACCCCGCAGAATCCGAGTTAGATTTATAATTAATCTTCTCGAATAAATATATTTAACTGTGGATCAACTTGTGGTTCATCATTTTATTTAACTATCGAACCTTTTTCTTTAAAGTGTACAGAACAAACACGATTAATAATTCCATTGAACTGTTACTAGAATTATTTCACAGTAGTTAACCAATTTGTAATTTTTCAAACTTAGCCACTCTATTTTCTTTCCGTATATACTCACTCGTACATCCAACCCTTGAGATCGGGCATGGGTTTTATAGGGATTAGAGAGTTGAAGCAATTCAGCGGGGGGCTAGAAAATAATATAAATATATCACTTTACAATTCACGAGCAAAGTTTGTTACTCTTTGTGGTAACAATAATGGTTTCTTGCAGTACCTACCTTGGTGATATAAACAGTGGTTCTCAAATATGCGAATATATACAAATATTCCTCACTAGGCGTCTTAACAATGACTATGTTACATATCAATATAATATTCTATTGCATTTAAGCTTAGATATTATAATGAAGTGTATGAATTATTTAAGTAAAGTAAATAATGATGCAAGTCTCCTGGACTTCCTTACTGTTAATGAAATTTCCCACTATTAACAACGCAATTAGTATAAATACGGGCACTGCACATGAACTGTAATTGAATTTGTATTGAGTGTTTATTTTTTTGGTTTATCTATATATATAAAAGGATAAGGTGACTGACTGACTGACTGACTGACTGCACACTGACATATCAACGCAGGGCCTAAACTATAAGGGTTAGAAACTTGAAATTTTGCAAAGGGGTTCCTTTTATAACGTAGGGGAACACTAAGAAAGGATTTTAGAAAATTCACCCCCTAAGGGGGTAAAACGGGGCTGCAAAGATAGTATGAAACTTTGCTGTTTTTGAAGTCATGTGGGTAACCCGAACGCGCGCAGACGTCGTTAATGGGTCTAATTCTACGCGAGCGAAGCTGTGGGCGTCCACTAGTTTTCCTATATTTTCTAATAGCCTATATAAGTCTTTGTTGATATACAGGCGTAATCTTTTGGTATAATTTATTTTCTCTCATCTTTTAATTTTTATATCTACATACATTCAAGTACGAGTACATACTTGGATTTACTTCAAAGAGCATGTGATAGTAAAAAAATATATTTGAGCGATAGAAGAGTTTATGAAGTTTGAGAAGCACGCAAGATGTTTTAACGATCACCCGATACTAATCCTCACTAAACCTTCACGCTTACCGAACACAGTTCAAAACAATTTCATACTTATTAAAACCGTCGCCTGTCTGTCATGTTATCTCCACATCCCAAGGGTTACCTATGGTGCTTTATGGTAACCCTCAATCAATATAGCTTGACTCAATCAAAACCAATGTTACGCTCCAATGGAACTTTTGTCCCAGAAAAATGTATGATCCAGGTATGAATTTTAAATAGCGTTTATTAAAAAAAGATGCTTCATTTCCTATCTGCAATGACAAAAACTGTGCATTCTACTTAGCCTCCCACGAGTCCCACCACCAGACCAGGGTAACTTAACATCGGATATTTATTTAGAGGCGACCATCTTAGTCCTCAAGGGTAGCAACACATCTGTGACTGACTTAGCACGAGACTCCTACTAACAAGTACTAACTGGACTATTACTAACACCAACTAACAGGACTAACTATCACTAACAGTCCCCAGTCCTCATACCTACTAACGAACTGACCAACTAATGTTCTAATTAACTCTCTCAACTAATTGGACTAACCATCCCAGTCCCTAATTGAGTCTTGTTCAAAGTCAGTCACAGTTGTCATGGGCGGCAGCGGATGGGTGGTGCTGCAAGCTCGTTTGCTATCCTGTATCCATAAAAAAAAAAATTTAAGCTTCTAAAATGATATTACTTTTTATAAGTTCTTATTTAAATATTTATTTAGTTGTTATTTAATTTACATTCCTCGGAGAATAATACTAAAATGACAATTAAAAGTGCCTTAAAATTAAATTTAGTCTAATACAAACAAGACAAGAAAATCCGAGTTGTGGCTAATATGTTTCTTATATGCTTTTGAATATAATTACTTATAAATTATATACGTAGAAATTTCTATTAATTCTACTTATAAGCGATGAAATGAAAATATTTGTCAATTGTATTTTGTTACTGTTTTTGTGTAATTTATTTTGCCAAATGGTGTTGCATTCTCCATTTACCACAACATATCGATCTGTGGGTTATTGTTCATCCTAACCCAGTTTATAATCATACCCCTTACGTAAAAATCGGTTAAAAATTAACTAGCGTGAAAGTTCTTGAGGAGCCGCGTGAAAGTAAAGAAAATATAAGGGCGCGACACATTGAAGCCGATAATTAAGGCGTATTCAGTCTTCGATCGGAAACTATAAATAATAGAAATCCGGATCGAACCGGATCTCCTTTGTACGCATTTATAATAAGTTTCTTGGTGAATACCACCCTTCCGATCGATCGGATTGGTTTAATAACTAGTTTGGAAGTTTACCGTGTCGCACAGGTGCGTTTAAAATAATTAAATTTTGTGTCGGCGAAATATGTAACTCTATAATCTAAATATGTAACTCCAAAACAAAATATTTTAAATTGAGTCTCAGGTAACGAAGTAGTTACTTCGTTAAAAATGTATCAAACATACCTAATATTCAATGCATTGCCTAACTAAAACGTTAATTTAAAGGGGATTCTCTATTGTTTTAGAGGCTTTTACTTTTAACTTTTGGTTTTTACAAATATTTTAAAAGACTCCAAACCATCAGCTGATCATATTCGTACCACTAACTGCGTTCACTGTTAATAATGTTGCTTTAGTTTTGATTGGTGATGCTGTTATTTTTTAAATTCAGAAACACAATGCGGTCTTGCGAAAGTTTTAATCATAAGATGTCAATCATTTCAATGTTACCTACAATTCAAAGCTTACAGCTTTTAAACGTACGACAAAGGCAAAAAATAATCGAGCTTAAAATTTGATGCAAAAAACTGTTACAATTAGACAGTTTTGTTCCTTACTTTAGATTAAAAAAAAACTTAAGTGACAAAAGTACAATGACATATCAGGTTGGGGTGCCTTTCCTCCCCTAAGAAAGTGTTAGGTGACAGTACAGATCGTGATTTGACGGAGGCCTTTGTAGTTTTTTGCTATAAATAAAACCCGCGGTATCGTCTTGCATAAATTAACACAAGTATAGGAACATGAATATTCTCATGTGTAATCTTTTTGGGAACTTAAATAAACGGCTTTTGCAATCGATGGGAATGTAATGTTTTCTTTCGATGCCATTTTAATTCTTTATGAAACGTAGGTAGGAGACTGTCCATTCTCTTTATACTTGAATTTAATTATTGGGCTTATTTACTTTCAAATCAATTCGCATTGGAGCAGCGCGGTGGAGTATGCTCTAAACCTCCCGCAGATTTGTTTGTGAGGGAGACGCGTGCCCAGCAGTGGCACGTCTATGGGTTGCAGTTATATATCAATCACTGTACGGACAAAGTTCAAGTACCTAAACATATAATTTTAAGTTTTAGATCTCTACCTGCAGTACCCACTGTTGACGGGAGCGCATAAGCATCTACGTTCATTATAATAAAGGATGTCTTAATTTATTATAGGTTCAGAAAATAAATTAATCCCACCGTGTAGTAGACTGGCCCGTTGGCGCATCGGTAGTGACTCTGCCTGTTACGCCAGGGTCTTGGGTTCGAATACCATTCAGGACAAACATTCGTGTGACGAAGACTTGTGTTTGTTCTATGTCTAGATGATAATAATTATCTATTTATGTATGTATTTAAGAATATCTGTGTATGTATATCAGTCTTTTACAACCATAGTACAGGCTCGCGCCTAGTTTGGTGTCAGATAACCGTGTGTGAGAATGTCCGTGATATTTATTATTATTATTACTAATCTGCTGCCTTGTAAACAGGTATGTAGTGGAGGTATTATGTGAACCTACAATAGGAACTTACATTCCAGAAAACTAACGACCAATTCCACGAAACAATAACACTAGATGCCCAGTAGTTGCACAAATTACCTTAACTATTTTAGTGACTAAGGTAATAACTATAGCATACGAAATACGGACATTGTTCCTGATATTTATAGCCCCTATAGTCTAAGTCCAAGTGGACAAATTTACGACACTCCGTACATAATAAATCATTACGCACCGCGACGTTTTAAATACATTTTTATATTCAAACCTAATGTAGACTTCGGGCAAAATTTATAAGTAATCTGCGAATAAATCTTTTTAAGTAAGGGGGACTTTTTTGCTACCTCCAATGTCTTACACAATGTAGGGAGACTATTAACCGCGTGTATCGATAATTGTCACACATATTTTAAAATTTCTCCCTCAAAAGACATCGAGCCATTGTATATCGGATACATTTCATGCGAAACAGTTATTGTTATTATTTTTCCCGAAAACAACGAAATTTATTACAAGAATTCCTAAATTTAAGTATTTAGAATTACGTTTGCTTTACAAATTTTTTTCTAACTGTGGACTTCTCTTTTGTTGCAGAAGGTGAGTGCAAAACACGATACGTCGTATTATATGATCGAAGACGGATGCCAATCTAGTGGGGCCAGAGCGTAAGTTAGTTAATCAATAAAAATAGACATTTTCTATTATTTTTTATACCTTGCTTTACAAATATATTAGGTACTACCAATACTTTTAAAAATATTACCATCACTATTTCAATTATTTTTAAATTTGGGAAAATTAAACAGCTCTGCTGAGAAAATATGCTAAACAGGAGAAATATTCAAAAACTTTTATTACGTAGGTACCTAAGCTACGATAGACTAATAATGAAAAGGCAATTTATACACAACAATAAGTAATAATAATTTACACATAGACATAGAACTACATAAACAATTTTATTTTACTAAACAAAATCTTTGGACCTGGCACCTACACAGGAAACGAATTGTTTGCTGTCAATAGTTTCTTGACAAATTAACAAACATTAACTTATTATAAATTACTGGCTTCGCCCGCGGAAAAAGTGTAATCAAGTTAAATTAGTGTCAGCGCCATCTGTTGACAGTGTGCCAGATAGGTTTCCAATAAACGTGCAAAGCATCCCAAGGAACATATTTTCGGAATGAAATATCCTATATTCTAATCCAGGTTATCGTATTATAAGTGCAAAGTTTCATCAAAATCCGTTTTGTAGTTTTTGCGTGATTAATTAACAAACATCCAGACATCCAACTTTCACATTTATAATATTAAAAGGAAATTCAAACAACAAAACTACGAGTTACTTCACCAGAGAAACAGTTTACCTACTAATTAAACCGTGCACATTTTTGTGTATCCTCTGTTAAGGGCTCACCTGGCAAGAAACCATTAACTGCCCATTACAGTTAAGTATGTAATATATGTCACTGTGAAGCATATTCCACCACGCTGCGCCATTAAGTACCGATTTGAGTCGACTAGAATACGCATAATAAAGATTATCTTTCATATCAACTGTTTTATGCACTATTGCAGTAGATATTATGAATTCACGAGAAAACACATGAGATCTTACAATAACATGCGAAAGACGCAAAAGAAAACATAGTTGGTAAGTAAGCGTATTCTTAAATCTTACTGAATTTCCCGACATGTGTCTACCCAGCAAAGCACGTTTAAGACCGGATTACGTTTTGCAAATCAGGTCGGACGATTCCGGTTGAATGGAAGTAACGTACATAACCATACACACCCACATCATTTATTGAATTTGTTGCAGTAGTATTATTACATCAAATAACGTTCGCTCGTAACAACAAGTTTCTGGACAACCTGCCGCATTAAACAAATTATCTATCGTAGAACATTGCCTATTTATTGCGAGTAGCAAGACAAAGCTGTGATTACATTAACAAGCGGCAACGACGCGCGACGAGCGAAGCGGAAAACTGTGCCTCCCGCCTCACTTCCCTTCGACCGTCTCTATTTGCGTAATCGCAACGCGTAATGACGATCGTTAGTAACTGCGACTGCTTGCAAGGTAATTGACATTATTTTTCAATTTCTCCGCGATGTTTGTTAGTGGATAATGGAATCGCGCTGAATTTCGCGCAACCGGGTGCGAGCAGCGATTCGCACTCGCTTACGTAAACATCATCAATAGTTAGCAGGGATAGTTGGCTGGTAAGAATTTGGCTTGCCTAGGCTATCAAACAACAAAGGGTTAAATGTATCCTCATTTTTAAGTGGTAGATCCTATATGGAACCTACTCGTATAATGGTTCTATCTATATATATAAAAGGAGAAGGTGACTGACTGACTGACTGACTGACTGACTGACTGACTGACTGACTGACTGACTGACTGACTGACATATCAACGCAGGGCCTAAACTATAAGGGCTAGAAACTTGAAATTTTGCACAGGGGTTCCTTTTATAACATAGGGGAGCACTAAGAAAGGATTTTTGAAAATTCACCCCCTAAGTGGGTGAAACGGGGGTGCAAAGTTAGTATGAAACTTTGCCGTTTTTAATGTTATTCGAATCAAATTCAGTACCTATGAAGGTTTTTTATTGAGTTTCGAAAATCATCTCTTAAGGGGGGGTAAAAGGGGGGTGCAAAGTTAGTATGTATAAAAGTTTTTCGTATATACTCGTACCTACATTATTTCCATGAAATTTTGTATTTAGGTTATGTTACGTCTAATACGTATTATCCTAAACTATAAGGGTTAAAAGCTTGAAATTTTGCACAGAGGTTCTTTTTATAACGTAGCGGAGCACTAAGAAAGGATTTTTGAAAATTCACCCCCTTCCGGGGTAAAACGGGGGTGCAAAGTTAGTATGAAACTAACTTCAAAAATGTCAAGTGGGCAACCCGATCGTGGGCAGACGTCGTTAATGGGTCGAATTCTACGCGAGCGAAGCTGCGGGGGCGTCCACTAGTTTAGGTATATAAGTAGTACTATTTCTGCCATATGACTTTTGTACCACTTTACTTGCAAATAAATGAATAAATAAAAATAATTATAAATTATTGAATTAATTAAATAAATTTTACTTCAAGTGCGGTCCCAACCCAATCCACTTATACTCTGAACTAGCTAAGCCCACAGCTTAGCTTACGTGGATTCGATATAATGAAAGATTCGTTTATAGTTACTGTCCTTCTCGAGGAAAGGAAATATCCGGAAAAACTCTCTTCAAGTTCAAATAGAACAGTACATCCATCCGCGTATCTAATCAAATCTTAGTATACATAATACATACATGTACATTACATCCTCTTATAACAACATCGTTAAAAATAATCGAGCTAGAATGTATTTTTTTTTATTATTGCATTGTCCTCGGTCTTTAATGTGTGCTAAGTTTTAAATTAATTCGATGTTTTGAAGTGATCAATATTTAGAGCAAGTTCAGAAATGAAACCTAGTTCTAGATAGCCTATAACTATTCCTCATAAATGTTAGCTACATTTACACTCTAGTACAAAAATAATTTCTTAAATCTGACTGGTACTTCCAGAAATTAGCGCAATTCAAAAAACAAAAAACAAATATCTCTCCCACTTTTTAATAATAGTACACATAAATCATAAGCATGCTTCTATTACCAATTATCTGATCTAAAATACTAATCATTTCAGCACAACATCAACGAAACCTGGTCCTAGATGATTTGTTTAGAAAACATACTTTGTAGTGGAACTTTTACGCATGCTCTCAAAAAATATATGAAATATTATTATTAGATATGATTCATAAAATATAATATGAATTGAAGATAATGGTTTATTCATACCGTGATATTAAGCATCAATTAATTCAGTATTATTTACCCTGATCACACCATTACATTCCCGTTCGAAGGTCTAGAATGCTCCTCACACTCGTTTTCGGAGCAATATCCGCAACGATCTATCACCTACCAGAGAGCAGTTAGCTCTCTCTACATATAATTTAAAGCCATTAAAGACATCTGCAGACCCCAGCAATGAGCTCCGCTTACTTGGCATGCGTATCGTCCCTTGGTGCCCTTTTTTCTGTTCATACGTGCGGGGTGACTTTTTCGAGCAAGGGGTGAAAACGTGGGGTGGTGCTCATGTTTATGACTCCAATGTTCTTGACTCATATACCTCGTTTTATGAAAAACTCTTTCTTGAAATGCCGCTTTGAGTCATTATCGTGTGTCGGTAGGCATGGAAGACGAGCAAACCGTTCGTGTCCTTAACGATACGTGAACGTTGTAAATATGCGAGTTAAATTACTTAGCGTTTTATGTGTAATAGGCTTTTATTCTCGGTAAAATTATGAGCGCTCCAACGTTGCGTAAGAAGAGACATATCGTTTATGCATTATATCGGTTATAGATATGGACGAGTTGTGGCTGCCAATATAACAGTTAGTTGCAATTTAGATAACAAAGTTATAACTAACTAACTGGAATGACGTGAGGAACCAAAATGAGTCTTGGCCTCCGGCAATAAGTCTCCACTTCGGTCCATCCTGCGCCACCTCCCGCCTGTCATCGGCCCGACAGACGTGGCTGGCTCGGTCACGTTAGAATGAGAGAGAATCGTGCTGGGAAGCGAGCATATTTGGGACTGCCCTGTGGCCACAAAGTTATAGTTACTTTATATTAAAATTGCACAAAACCGCTAGATGGAGATAATATGTATGAACATTGCTCACTTGTGTGCGTCGTAACGAGAGCACTTTTAAGGTACGCTTCCACAAATGCGATAGGAGCGGGCTTTACATTCGACATATAAGCAGTGGAAGTGGAATGTCGAATGAAAACAACTCTTCGCTGCACATAAGTCGTAAAATAAAACATCTATACAAATCAAATGTCTGATAATAAAGTCTAAGCACATTTGAAATTTGTAGACAATATCGTGAACAACTGTATTTAAAGCGCTGACGGTCAGATATATTTAACTCGACAGATTAGCGTGAGAATTTGCGTGTTTTATTACTCAGTGAATGAAAAGTGTAAGCTATGAATTTATTGATTCTTAAAACACAGACTATTTAAAAATACTTTCATCACTCCTATGTTCAAGAAGGATAAATTATGCATAGGTATAAAAATGATTTTTTTTTACTATTCACTTTTACTCTTTTTTTATATCCTGAAGGTCTCAATTTTAACAATTGAGACTGGCGAGTAACACTATATCATCAGAATGTTAAACTTTATAAACAATTCAAGGCGTCAGATTTGCAATATTCAGCTTACTTAGAACATTCTTCTGTATGCAGCATTATGTCACGCCTGCATTTCCCTGAAGAGTAAGTCAGACGAAGGAAATATAATGCACATTTCACCAGTTATTTTTAGGTCCCATTTAAATGGTGTGCCTATTGTCATGCACTGGCCACAAATCCGGACTCCAAGCTACTAATTAGAAATTTCAAGTAATTAAAACCAAATAACAATTTTCCCCACCCGTGGGTCGAACCCAGGAACTTTGGCTTAACTGTCGCGCTTACGACCGCTAGATATACGGGGATATGGAATAAACTTGAAATCCCTGGTAGCAGCTCGGAGTCTGGGCTTCTGTGCGATGTATGGTAATAAGCTCACCACCTATTTATGGGACCTGTTAACCCCTTCGGGAAAATGTAAGCGTGATGTTTTATAATGTTATATTAAAGATACATACAACCATAGATGGAACCTTCTTCATTACGCGACGTTCTATAAAAAAATTGTATCGCAGTCGTAGGCTAAAAACACTGTGCTCAGTAACCAAACATGCGAAAACAAACGCATTTAATCAAAACGCACCCTGATTAAGGTGACGACCCTCGCGGCCATAAAAACATTATCGCTTCATCCCTCCAAATAAAAAACATAAAGAACAAATACAATGGGACAGTCCGATCAGATGCATTAGATATTGGCAGTTAGCCGCATCCCATGGCCCGGCCACGGATCCGAGCCGATTACATCCCATAGACAATGGTACTAGTATCTACAGATACGTTGTTTCAATTGTAAATACGCTTTACGAGATATATAAGCCACTTGTCTTGTTGCTTGTACCGATATCGGTAAGTGATGGTGGTGAAATACTTTGTATAATTATATATTTTCAATGCTTTGTCTAATTATAATAAGCTTGTAATTTATTAAACGGGTCTCATTTATCATCGATTATCATGCTGAAAATTAAGTTTCCATCCAAACCGCAATGACTCCTGGTGATCAGACCAATTGTTTGTAAAAATGTATTTTCAGCTACGGACAAGTGGACGAAAATCCTATTTGAATTTGCGCTATATTATGAAGTGCTATAAACACTTTATAATCGTCGAAGCTATGTAAAATATTTTTTACCTGATATGCCAGTTTGTCACTTTGTATTAAAAGTGTATAAAAAAATTATATTAATTAGTTCCTTTCCTCGATTTAATATCCCCAGATATTTACTACTTACTACTTTAGTCAGTTTCTATTTTGTTCTATATGGAGGTTCTCAAATTCCAATTTCTTTAATTCCAGTTAATAGTTATAATACGAGTAGTTACATTAATATAACATCACGCCTGTTCCCCAAAGAGATAGTCAGAATTGTGTATACACCCACTATTCACCAGTTCCCAGGGCAATCCCCAGAAGAATGTTAATTATACAATTTCCACTTGGTGCTTGGTGGGCCATCACGTATTCAAAACAAAATTGTCACTTCATCGTTTGGTCGATCTGAATGGCGTATACCTATTGTCTATACGAAAGACCAGCTTAAATGACCTTTCGTAAATTGCACTTCCAATGAAACAGAAACAAATGAGATCAGAACTAAAACGTAACAATGATAATCAAGGCTTACATCGAATAGGCAATGCATGACTTTCACGGACAGAACTGCGCTTAACTGCACTTAAGACTAGTGGAGATATCTGCGACATGTATGTACGACTAGATACATACCCTCGATTTTTCATTTAAGAACGTAATCAAAGTATACTTTGTTTAACACGCTTGTCAGAATTACCGAAAGATTAGTAGATACGTTTTAGGTAACGCAACGCAACGTAACATCCATTAGAGACCAATTCATAACCATGTTATATACTCTAGTAGATATAGCACTCGTGTATCGGATCAGGAAGCAAGAGATTTTCTCCACTCAGCTTTCAAGATGGCCAGCAAAACAAAAAATAGCCTTGAGGGTGAAATCTCAAAGCATTGAGAAAAACAGCCGGGCACATTTCTACCGATATGCTTAATGCACCCCCACACAAATTATCGATTAGAAGCTTTTTTATGCAAGAGGGAGTCCTTTAGGGGAGCGTCCGTGGGGCGCTCGGCTGAAACAAAAAACCAGAGTGAAGAGTGAAATAAAAAGTTTAAACAAGTAGGATTGCATCGGTGGCCCCTAAGACGTAAGAAAATCAATAGCCGATGCCGCCCGATGCAAATCTTCTTGCATCTCCATTTGAATTTCAATTCCCAGTGAATTTGAGACGCCATCTTATTTATCGTTATTTCTCAGTTTGATGTTTTCTTGTAAACACTAGCCTCAGGTTGGATTGGGAAAATTGAATAGTGTCCAATTATGGCGCACACATTTCTTTTGAGAAGATTTTATTCAGTTGCTAAGAGGACATAAACATTATGTACTATGATTGGAATTAGAATTTAATGGCTTCTGTAGTGTTGTATGCGAAAACCATCTGGGTTTAGCCGACTAATTCTATCTGAGAATTAGACATTTAAATCTGGTATCCAGTTGCATTGACCGATAATAAAAGATACTTCATGATACTTTTAATACAAAAATACGTTTTTAGATACATTTATTAATTACATAATCGACTTCCGGGTATTAGAAATAATCCCAATTACAAAGCGATACTTACTCATGCTTTGACACAATATAAATTAATTATTATCCAACTTAGACTGACAAACAAACGTAAATACATAAACGCAAACACCAAAGTGAAAAATCAATTCTTGTTGGAAATCGAACCTGAGACACCTCGCCATGTATCTGTTACGTCATGGAATCTCGTTCAGTAGGTAAGCTAAATCCGAATCGTTCAAAAACTTACTTCAAGCACTCCAATTATAATTCAAAAGTTGATACCTCTGGTATCAATCAACGCCAGCTCGTATAAGCCTGGCGTCTCCTCAGCCACTCCACCCAATTAAGGCTCCGGGGCTCAGATGTGCACTCTTCTTGATCGTTCGAGCGTCATCTTTAAATTTCCGTCGTTAAGATTTAATTTTTATCAGCCCCCCTCGCCAACCTGTCGCGCCAAATATTTTTCTCCGTAGTTTTTTCCCTCCGATGGCACTTACTCCCCTCTCACTTGTACGCATTTTTTTATCATTAAAACTCGTAGTGGGGTCGCCGAACCCGGTGTTGCCAACTCGCTGTCATAACAAGACACAATCATACGGAACCGCGTGTTTATGGAGGCAACATCGCATTTTTTGTCCATAATCGAATTTCTTTACCTCCGCGAGTTCACCTCATTGAACGGACTTTCTAATAACGTTCTAAAATATTGTAGGTAGAGTTGGCAACGTGTATATTATTAATATTTACTTTTAATTAGAATGTTTTGTTAATACATGTCATACATATTAATAACAGTGTAGTAATCTTCCCTCAGGTGAAAATGTGAGGCAAGGTTACATTTAGACTGAATATTACGACTACAATACATGAGCAATCTAAATAGTTTAGGGCACTCTCCTACCTTAGGTTGAGCATTGAGTTTTATCCATGCTTCAGAGTAAAAGTGAAAAATTGTATTATTACTAAGATGGGTGACCCAAAAGTCAGTGATATAGTAGGAAAGAATACTACCAATTTTTTACTGGCAGCAACATGATAGGAGAGCAACCCAAATTAAAAAGAGTCTCTTTTTAAAAATAGAATTCTGGCCAACACTTTAAATCACGAAAGCGTTCAAGAAGTTTATACAAGCGGCCTCCCCCCAACTGCGGGCGACACCCTGGCAGCGTACCATTATCTATCAGTCAAATGGAACAGACATGCGCCACAAGCCTATAAGAGTTTTGCATATATTTCGCTACACCTTTATATATGTATTTGGCTATACGTTCACTATTATACTGCAATTAAGTTAGTATATGGAATTAAGTTCGTTAGTTAAAAACGACCTTTCAGCCTTTAAACGTTGCTTAACTATACCAAAATAACTTTCAAATTAATGATAAACAACAACATGTAACACGTTGTACGTTCTAAGCGGCATCCAATAAGGCGGACCACGGATGACACATTTCACTTACCCTCAATACGGCTGTAATTAAGCCGGCTCCGCGTTAATTACAGGCCGCTGACACACGCTCCGATTAATTTCCTTTGACGTGGACACCGATTTTGTTTTCCTTTACTGTTTACCCGCTGGGGGGTATCCTCTTAACTTCTCCTAACACCTGAGAGGGTAAATACGCGTGATTGACACGTACGGACACCGGACCTATCCGGTTGCGTTTATTACGGTGACAATACACTAGACTACACTGGATATCTTGTACTGACCAAAATATCCTCTGAAAAGCTTTCTGTACATTAAAATATGAAATGTTTGGAATATTGAACTATCCAATAATTCGCTTTATATGTTATTCTGAGTAAGTTGGTATCATACGAACCAGAGTAAATCCTTATCCTTCATCATCATCACAACCCTTTCTTTGTCCCACTGTTGGGCACGGGTCTCCTCTCAGAACGGGGAGGGATTAGGCCTTAGTCCACCACGCTGGCCAATTATTTATCCTTACTAATATATAAATGGCAAAGTGTGTTTGTTTGTTTGTTCTTGTCTCCACCTCAACGAAATAGATGTACCTAGTGTAGAGCCTGGTGAGTGTCATAGGCTACTTTTTATCACGGAAAGTTGAACGGTTCCCGTGAAATGGTCAAAAAACTGTAATGATCATTCGATTTTTAACCACTTCTTAAATCAATTATGACGCATATGAATATCCATAACATAGGGAATTAAACCCCGAGTAAGAGCACAAAATATTTACGATTTAGCTATCATCGCCACCAAGTAGCAATAAACGTTACACACACTGATGAAATTAAGGTAAGTAAACCTGAAAAGTTGCAGAAACAAAACTCCCATAATCTCATTAGCGGTAGACGCAGCGTCTAATCCTCATCCCATCAGCTAATTAATCCCACCAAGTTTATTTTCTGAAGTTTCAACTTGGCCGGAAGTAATTTCACGCCATCTTGCCTCACTTGTCCCATCGTCGACGACTGGACAGCGATTTCACGATGGCTATCTCAGTCTGTGTGGTCACGAACAACATCTGATAGGATTTACACTGTAAAGATTACTAACAGCTCTATTAGATAGGTACCAACTATTCAGTTTTCTTTTGCTATGGATATAAAATATAGATAGCAAACAAGCATGCAGTGCCACCCATCTGCAGGCCTTTGCAACTGTGACTGATTTTGAACCAGACCACGGACCAGACTCAAATAGTGACTGGGATAGTTATTAGCAGAATTAAAAAACATGCTTTTGTAGATAACCGAAAATCGTTAGGATAATGGGATAACAAACAAGGGTATTAAAAATCAATATGATCAGTACCTAGTTATCAGTTCGATATAATTTTTAAATCCTTTTTAGTTATGAGTTCAGTTACTATCCCTGTCCCCATGCAGAAAATTGTACGAATATCGTGGAATACTTTTCTCCGTGGAATAATTTTACCTCTGGAAATACTTTTGTTGTCATTGTAATATCACATTGTATGACATCACGTTATCTTCGTTAGTGAGACTCCAGTCATTTGTTAGATCGCCGCTGGTACGACACTTACGTAGCGGCGCCGAACTTCACACTTAGCTCTCTCGGTAAACACTCACGACGTTCCCTAATTAACGGACGCAATTAGTGGTCGGTACGGGGGAGGGAGGGGTGATAAGTGGTCGAAGCGGAAAAAGTTGGGAAAATTCGAGGGCTTACGGAAAAACGTGCGGCGCACACAGGCGTAAGTCTTGACGTCTGATGGGCGCCGATGTTAATGTGACTTTGGGACCTAGTTGCTGCTGTGCGAAATAAACTGAACTTTAGTATTGATAGTACCTACCTTAAGGCCCTATATTCCGGCGTTCGAGCCGATTTGAGGGGGTGAGGTGCGGGGCAATCCGCGGGGAGCTGTCAATGTGTTACACGCCAAAAGTTTGGCAGGCGGCCGTAGCACAGATGTCACAGTACAGTGATATCAATATGACTACAGTATTCTAACAGAAGGAAAGATAATACAAATGCAAAAATATTTATTTATAAAACAGTGTTTTTACTTCAAATGGTACAATTTTATAATATCTAATATTCTTAATCTTAATATTCTATATCTTTATTTTATTATATTGTATGTATTTATATGTTTGACGGCCGACACGCAAGGAAGGGTTCCCGGGTTCGAATCCCGCCTTGGACAAGACATTTGTTTCTGTAATATAAAATTTCTTACATTTATTTCCGTTATCTGATACCCGTATTACAAGTTCTTACGAGCTTACCATGGGACTAGGTTAACGTGGTGGGATTGTTCATAAATATTTATTTATTTATGTACGTGGAACACAAAGAAAGTTTAGAGAAACTAAAAAACTAACTTCTATGGATAAAATATTTTAATTAAATCTTTTCAAAGAACCCTCCACCATACTCTATACAAAGTTTCATGGGTCTGAACCAATTTTCGAAACATTTTTTCCAGTCGCCGCAGACACCCCTTCCACTGCCTTCTCGAACGCTGCTAGCGCGTCTTCCAGCTATAAAAACTATATCCCTTGCAGCAGATTTTTATTTTAGAGAAATATAATATAGGATAGGATTAAATAGGAAATTTATTATACGAAACAAAATAAGTCGTACGGTGCCAGATCAGGGCTCTTACTCTTGAAAACAACATCAATTATTGTCCAACATCAATGTGATTCCAATCACATCTTGAGTGTTATTTGGTTTCATACTCTTGAATACAATTGCGTTTGAAATTAGAATTGACGTTACATTGTCCAATAAATGCGTCGTAACAAGGTATCTTGCTAAGCAAAATGCCATTTCTCACCTTCTTTTAATAGAGTTTACTTCTTGGGCACATTGTGGAAACTTAATCCACTGTGATTGAGAACTTGTTGAGCCATACTACTACAAGCGCTCTTCACGAACAATTTGTTGTTCTTCTTCAGTCCTTTGATTCGCAATGTTTCGAATCCTATTTGCATTGCGTCTTTGTCAGTAAGGATTTGACCGTCTTGGTCGCAGCATGGTATTGTTAATGATAATATCGGCTAAATTATTAGCCTATAGAAACTCGAAACAAACACACCTGTCGACTTCAAAAGTTCAAATTGTCAAATTTTCAACTGACATAAAAAACATCAAACGGAACGTGATAAAAAGTATCCTGGTTCTAAGCTACCTCCCCACAAATTTTCAGCCAAATCGGTTCAGCCGTTTTCAGTTATAAATAGTGTAACTAACACGACTTTCTTTTATATATGTATAGATTTAATTAGATGTTTAGTTTGATTTTGATTTTTAGTATAATACAATTAATTTATTTATTCTAGAATTCCTGGAGATGTTGTTAGGTTTCATAAACATTCTCTAGAGTAACCAGCCATATTTAACCACAGAGTAAAGTTTTCTGAAAGCTGTGATTGAAAAATATGAATACGTGAGAATGCACTATATTGGAAAGAAGAAAGATAAAAATAAGAAATCAAAACGTCAACTACATAATATATTAAGAATTGAAGTATTATAGTGTAAAAAATTTAGCTATAGTCAACATTGTCAAAAAATGGTTTGACAGTGTACACTTTCAATTGTCAAAGTCTGCGGGCTCATTCCGGTGATTTTTTGTGATATTTAAATAAACTTTATTTAACTAGATAATGCGTTAGGTATAATATAACTTTCAATGTATTAAATACCTTTTAGGTATCGCCTAGTTTCCACCTCGAAAATGATTTATTTTCAGTTGTTCTTCTTGTGACAACGTCAATGTCATGGTGATTGAAATAAGACATCGACAGTGCAGGTTGTTCTTGCAAAGGTTATACAAAGAAGTATAACTTCTAACGCGTGTACATAAGTACACACAATTTTTTTTAATGGATACAGGATAGCAAACGAGCTTGCAGCACCACCCTTCCGCTACCGCCCATGACAACTGTGACTGACTTCGAACAGGACTCAATTAGGGACTGGGATGGTTAGTCCAATTAGCTGAGAAAGTTAATTAGAACATTAGTTGATCAGTTCGTTAGTAGGTATGAGGACTGGGGACTGTTAGTGATAGTTAGTCCTGTTAGTTGTTGTTAGTAATAGTCCAGTTGGTACTTGTTAGTAGGAGTCTCGTTCTAAGTCAGTCACAGGTGTGTTGCTACCCTTGAGGACTAAGATGGTCGCCTCTAAAGAAGTATAACCGGAAACCACACCTTTCCAACCGGACCATAATTGCTTTAAAAACAATTATTACACGGCAGAAATGGTACTAGGTACCGTGGCGGGCGGTGGTACTGCCCCGGGCGAACTCTATATGGAACCAATTAGCTTTCATATAAAACCTATTTGGTTCCCTATAGGCTCTACCACCTACCAACTACTGTTTTACTTTTACTGTGGCATTTTATATGAGCTGCACGTGGTGAATTATATATATGTGTGTGTAATACTTTCGCGTTCAGTCACGTGATTTCGCGGAAAAAACTGACACAGGTCCACCGTCTAAGAGCGCCGACGCGCGACTGAAGTATGAATCGCGAATGGGCTGTTTGGATTTCTCGCGCATTTGATAGATATTTCAACATAGTAATTATTTTAATCATTTTATCTAGATAAAATCCACAAAAACATCTAGATAATCTTACTATCTTTTCATTCATATAAAAATAAAAATTAAACGTTTGTTTTGTAGCTGATAAGATAGATTATACATTAGAAAAAGGGGTAACTTTGGGATTTTTTTATAGCGAGTAAAGTTAATCTAATTGTGTTACTGAACCCGACTACATGTTCGACAGATTCTTAAATAAGACATATATTATTTTTAGAATTTTAAATCACTGTTTTTTATGTTTCCCATGGATTCTAAAAACTAGTAAGCGCGGTCTCGGCGGGTCTACAGCGCCTTAACAGTGGTCATTTTACATGGCGGCATTGTAAGATGTTCGGGGCTCTAGGCTTCCCGCCATCGAGGTATCAAATCAGGTCTTAACCGGTATACAACGCAATTGCAGTATTTTGACCGTCAAAGTATAGCGAATTACCATACTAAGAACCTTTTTTATCATCCTGTTTATTGAAATCTCTACTTTCTCATTGTTCTAAGCCTAAAATAGATAACCAAGTGTGTAAATTACGTATCTGTCTACCCCTTTGAAGAAATACAGGCCTGAATTTTTTTTTAGCCTAAGCGTTTAAACTTAGACCACCCACACCCATAATCATTCCTGTAATCAGCGCATTTAAATATCTTGGTACTATGCGTACCTAATACTCGGTTAAGAATTCATGAATATAAAATCGGACCAAAAATATTGCTTAGTATAAAAATAAGTTATTGACAGGCAAAGTACAGCATAAACAGTGATTCAACGTCGCGAAACTTTATGAACATAAAGCTCTCGTTGTTTGAAACAAACTTTCACAGGCCTACTCGACTGACAGTTGCACCAAACAATATAAAAATGTTAAGTTTGAACACGATCGTCAGATCACATAGAACTCTACTCCAAAGTTATGGATTTATATGGATTTTATAAGGAGAACCTTCGATACATTTGGAATGATCGGAATTAGGTTTTTACTTTGACTACGAGTGGTCGCCCAGTGGACGAAATTCGACCATAATTCATTATTTTACATTTTCAAACTTGAAATTTTACATTATTAAGGTTTTGTTGCTAAATACAATATAAATCAATGTTCAAAGCGACATGGGACAATAAAATGTCATCGTATCCAGGTAACCAAATATTAAATATGTTGTGTGTAAAACCAATGGTAGTGCGTGTAATGTTTTATGTTATTAAAATATATTTTTAATAAATCTGCAAAATTTCATACACATCCGTCCACGTAACTTTCGTAAAAAGGTGTTAAAAGTTTTGCTTCAGCTTATTATTATTAGGATAATTTGTAAGTATTTTAATTGTCTCGCAATTTTTTTGTTCGCGCTTTAAGAAAAGCCTTTGGTAGGTATTTGAAATAAATAATAAAAATGTCAGATGCTTTTTACGACGCGCTGTTACATTACACTCTTAGTGAACGCAGCATTAAGATAAGAGGTTCTAGTCCAGACACAAGAACATTACTAAATAAAAATTATTAGTTACTTAGCCAGCATGGTTTTCCATTGGTAACCATGTCCCTTATTGCCAATATTGGATAAACTCTTCATAACCTTGAAACCCGTTCTGTAGTTGTGACGATAAAAATATATTGTTATTATTATCAACGGTTGATAACATAATAATAATTTACAGATTGTGGAGGGACTCGATCAGGCTTTCCATCTCTGGATTGCTTTTACTGGCTGGTCGAAGTGGAGCCCAGGGGATCGCAGGAGTCCGGAGTGTTAGAGCTATATGCTCGCAGGGTGGAAGTGAACCTTGCTTAAACGCGAGTTGGTAGAGTGGGTAAAACCAATTCATTTAAAGCGCGGTACACCTCTCGGCACACTGAGCCACTCACGAACATGTTGCCGTCTTTGCCTGGTATCCGCCACGTGTGCCATATAAAATCTTGTTAAAATTTCTCTAAAGAGCTTCTACCTGTTGGACCTCTGTCCCCACACAAACCGTCCAATTTACCAAGTCCACACCTGGACCCGTGAATTTTAAAGAGAAGAGAGTAAAAGAGAAATAAATCTCTAATGCCATATGTGAGCTGCCTTAAAAATCTTATCATATCTATTAAAATTTAAAAGTTAATAATAATGTCAAACGAAATACTTGACAGCAAAACATTCGTGGTATTTCTAATTTCTCTGCTGTAATTTATGATCACAATGTGAGCAAAAAATTTCGATCCCAATTACGTATTCATTGATGGCTGTAGAAACCAAATGAAAAATATCATAGTCTTGTCTTATTAGCATTCCGCCCCCGTGCGTTTGTCGATGAGTAATTGCTTCCTTAATTCGCATCATCCATCCTGAAAATAGGGCAATTTTTCTTTTTGCTACTTAGACATCGTGTGCAATGAATAGCTTTAAAACGTAATACTAAGTTTTAAATAATAATTTAAACTGTTACAAAACTCATGGCTACCCTAAGTAGGTATATATATATAGGTATGCGTATGCGTAAGTATAAATGTATCGACAGAAAATTATATGGACACTATTAGACTTTAATATCGCAAGGAAGAAAGACATCGGAAGCCAATTGAAGACCAATACTTGCCGAAGCTTTCTGGAAATAATCGTCTGTAACTATTGGCTTGGCCCAGTAGCTATCGAACTCGCCTCTCACTCGAGCGGTCCGGGTTCAAACCCCAGCGGCACGCACCAATGACTTTTCTAAGGTATGTGCGATTTAAGAAATTAAATGTCACTTGCTTTAACGGTGAAGAACACATCGTGAGGAAACCTACATGTCTGAGAGTTCTTCATAATGTTCTCGAAGGCATGTGAAGCCTGCCAATCCGCACTTGCCAAATGAATCAGAATGGGAGGGCTGAGGGATGAGACCCGTGCCCAACAGTGGGACTAAGAAAGGGTTGTGATGAACTATTGGTTTTAATGTTAAAGATGCCGTTCCAATTCGTTTTGAATTTGCTTATATGGGCGTACTTAGTAGGTACTTAGCTTTAGAGAATATTATCTTAATATTTTATTATTATTCCGGTCAAAAAGTTGTTCTTTCATTATTTTATTATTGTTAATCCAGGTCTGACAATTTCCTGTAAATATTTTTTCCTCGTACTGGAATTTAATTACAGCAGTCTTTGATGCTGTATTCTTAAGTTTTTAACAATAGCATTTTGGGTCGTTTCGCTGAAAATTGAAAGAATTTTTTTACAACTCATAATAATAGCCATGAGGTTACTAAAAGCGGGCTTAGCAACGTGAATCGTTAGCGTTGTTTGCGGGCCGGTGGCTTTCTTTTTCCCTTCCTAGGCATTAATTTAATCCCCGAAAATATAAAAGGATTCTGGGGAGACGACGACGTCGTTAGCGATATTGTAATTTCATTATTTGTATTTTTCTGAATACTTTTAATCACCAGGAGATTCAATTGGAGGAGTTGTTTCACTATGCGCGAGAAACTACTAACCATAAGGTAGAATTACATAATACGAACTGCAAGAAAATTGCATGCAATCTTTTTATTATTATTTAAAATTCTAATCTTTACTATGTCGGTTAAACAACCAACAATTGTGTTTGTTACCTAAATATACCTAAATATATGCAAAGGCAAAAGGCATTTTCTACGAGTCAACTCTTGGTGACAAAATAAACAATAGGTATACCCTTTATGAGATGTTTCAAACCGTTGAGTCCGGCCGACGAGTCTTGTCCCATGTGTTAGTCTTACCGTGGTCTTACCCCACCTCACTATATAACATTTTGAGTGCTGAATTTTGAGGGCTAAATAAAAAATAATTAAATTATGTAACACACTAAAACGTTATAAACATTATTATTTTATTGTAACTAGATGGCTTAAAGAATTTAATTTCAATAATTTTCAATTAAGAATTTAGACTACCAACAAAAAGCGAGAAAATCAGTCATAATTTAAAGTTTAACTTCCGCAGTAAGACAAACTGGAAAGGGGGAAGAAATCAGATTTCAATTTCAATTAGCGAAGGATCTTCGAGGAATGATCCAAATCAAGTGAATGAGTATTGATGAGTTTGTTCGTTAATATAAATGAGTCATTTGAACGGAGCTGCTCAATCAGCCTGTACCTATTATTGGTATGTTTTAGACAAATCATCCTAATATCCTGTAGCAATTTGTAAATTAGTGTAGTATTATTTCGCTTCAATCATTCAAGATTTATTTACTTAAGAGTCTTCGCCTTCAGTCAGACTCACTGCTATAATCGGGTCACTCATCCTAGTAAATTTTCTTCATTGAGTTTAATTAGCTTGAGTTTAAGTTTAAGTGTTCGTGATAATCATACATATTTTAGTAATGGCTTTATCAAGTGAAATCCCTACGAGTCCATGACGGCAGCGTATGATTACCGCCAACTACCGCAAGAAACCACTTAAAAAGAATCAATAAGCCATATTTTTAAATGATACATTTTAAATAAGCAATGTAAGTAAATAATAACAATAATAATTAACATCATGGACATTCTCACTCTCGGTCATCTGAGCCCAAACTAGGGGCGAGCCTGTATTAGAGACTGATAGATTTAAATAGATAATATTAACATCAAGAATTTTTTTGTATTGTTTTTAATAATGCGTTTGTCCAATTAAAAAACCAGCTATTACAGTTATTGTGTGCCCTTATGGCAGGACATAGAGATATTTTTTTTATACTGTAACAGCATATCAACCCTTTAGTACACAATAAATAAAATTGAATTGAATCGATTTTATTTAATTGCAGCGCTCGATGGCAATTTCTTTCTTAAGGTGCCACGTTGTACTGCGTTCAATAATTAGAGACTATAGTGCACGCGAGCCACAAATAATTCATTAACTAACCCCACTTATCGCGCACAATCACTTACGCTATCAGTATGACGTTCGAAATTAGTAAACGAAACTACAGCCTGAAATTGCTGAAGTTCGGAAATAATTGGATGGAAATGTGTGTTTTCATAACGTACCTACTTTATACTACTATTACTACCTACTATTACTAACAAAAACATGCATTGAAATTTGAAAACGAAATAAAACCTTATACAGTTTGTCTTATTTTCAGAAATACATACAATGAAAAGAATATGGTAAGTGTTATTAGTATCTTCTACAAAACCGTATCATTATTACTCTGTGTGTAGATAAAATAATGCATGAAGCAAATATATCTATTAGGTAAAGTGGTCCAACCAATGGAACAAGAACCACTAATTGTAATAGACAGTTGAATTAAATAATTCATTATTAGGCCCATGTTGCTACCATCTACTTTTCCATGAATTCAGTGCAATTACCAATACGCCGAAGCTTCGAGAAGGTTAAAATTAATTGGATAATAGGTCAGTATGCACTAACGTGGCGCGTGATGTGTCGCAGTATGAAATTCTTTTCTTACATGTTTAATTTAATAATCTAGTAAATAGATGTTTGTGTATTTTAAATACGAAAATGACGCAGTCACGCTCTACACGACGTTTAGCTTCAGAGTCCAGTCAGCAAGATTGTCTGTCGAGTCTATTACGCTGGTTATGACTGCTTGAATTATTCTATTTTGAATCTAAATTTTTTTAGATTTCGAAAGAAAGAATGATGAATTCAAAATTCGTATCAAATTATAAAGTTTTATTTACCCTATTGATAAGTAACTATATTAATAACATACGTATTTTAAAATGCCAATCAATTCTTTTTCTTTTTCCAAATACCATTCGCCATTAGAAAGCTGCCTCTTCACTGAGTGACATAGGCTATATAATATTACTAGGTGTAAACGAAACTATTGTTATGTCTAATTCCACGCGAACGAAGCTGCTGGGCGTCCACTTTTATAGGATAAGATTGGCATGGCGCTAGGATTAAAGAAGTTTTGTGCATTTTAAAAATTAAATGTCACTACTGTAACGGTGAAGAACAACATCGTGAAGAAAATTGCATACTTGAGAGTTGTCCATAAAGTTCTTGAAGGTATGTGAAGTCTGCCAACTTATACTTAGTAGCCTGGTGAACTATGGTTTAACCCCTTCAATGACGAGAAGAGACCTGAGCCCAACAGTGGAACAAAAAAGGGTTCTTGTTCTGATGTCAAAATAAATTAAATCACGAACAAGTAGCCATATTACAAAAATGTAATTCAGAGACCGTCTAAAATGTTTCACGACAGTTATTATTTTATTTGCCGTCACGAACCAATTAGAAAACTGGACGCCAAGGAAGCCGCAATTAAAAAGAAATCTCGAATATCTTCCGACTTAATGACTTCTTTGCTTGTTAATTCCTTGTCGCGAAGGAAAAAAACCCAAGTCAGATTAATTCCAAGTGCAAGTCGATTGTTTGCATAAGCCTCGGCACTGGGGAAACATCACCTCTTCGCGACCGGCTTAAAAAAATAATTAAAATTCGTAATAACTCGCGAGTCGTCCCCCTAGGGGGACTGCAGTTCCGTCTTGAGACGACGCTTTGCGGAATAACGTCGCAGACCGAATCCGACGTTCTTTCATCGTTTCACTGAAATTGTGTTACTTTTATATCGCAAGAATTATAATTCGACAACTTTTTCCACGACAGGCTCATCGAAATGTTTATAGGCACCTAAAAATTCTACATGCAACCAGAAAGTTACCGACCGCTTTGTAACTGTGTGCTCGCAAATATCAATGCTCAACTTTGCATGCTTGACGGTAGTTTTGGGCCCTCTTAACAACATATTTGGTCATATTTCGATTACCATAAAACGTTCAATGTGATGTATGTACGTGCAATCATTGTGTCGATATGACACACACGTTCATCCGGCACATCGTTAAATGTATTGCCATTTAGTTTCGAATATTGCAAGCAATAGAAGCATGCATGAAAACTGATTCAACGTTGTATTGTATGAGTACAATTATAATAAAAGCGTCTCCTCCGACTGCGCTTCGAAGAATCAAAACTGCCTTCAGCAACGTTTTATTCCCTCGTACTGGTACTTTAATGATAGACAATGCTTTCATTAGAACGGGTCCAGTAGGCTTAAGATTTTCAGAGTAACTGTGTACATCGTCCGACTCAATAGCATGTAAAATAGCTCACAATGGGCAGACATTTCCTTCTTTCATTCAAAAGAATTCAAGCTTATCACGGTCTTAAATTAATAAGCATTCAAGTTGAGCCAAGTAAAAATGAATAAAGCTCGTAACACCGAACAATAGCGTAATAAGGATGGTGCATTTTGTCTCTGAGAGCTCGCTTGCAAAACAACAATAATTCTTGTTCCCGTGAAAAGATTTTCAGCGTTATTCCACTTGAAATTATTATTATTTTTTTCTTGTCGTCGTCTTGCTATTGTCTCGAACTGGAGGTAAGTAATGAAGGAAATTGGGGGTTCTTGGGTTGGTCGGAGGGACGCGAGATTTGCGTAGCCGACCGTGGGCTAATGCCGAATAATGAAACAGCTTTGAGACGCTCCCGCAGAATGACTCGCTCTGGATTTATTAGATTTGCCCAAACGGAATTAGCCAATTCCGACATAACTAGTCCACGTAAAATTTGCTTTCTAAAAAGCTATTTTTCTTAGTAACATTGATAAAGTAAGATGTGATATTGTGTATCATTTGGTATTCCATCTTTAAATTGCCAAGGCCACAAATATTTACAGTAACTAAAGATAAATTTGATAACGTCTGTGAAATTTGTATTTACTCGCCGATTCCCTCAATAATAATTGTTTAACTGTGCATACAGGAGGGGGTGAAGCAATAATCCCGCGACCACTCACACGACGTCCCAAGTCAAACATTACTTTTGTACTTTTCCCATTTCCATATCCCCAAAGCGGTTTTCTTCGTAAACTCCTATATTTCTTGGCTTCATACTCGACCCGACTCACGGCGGACTACAATCCAGCATTTTTAATCTCGTTCCCTAGATCTTCGGAAACACGTGGGCCCGCAGCCCCTCTATGTTTACCTTCCGAAATAGTTTAACGGTAACAATTTGCATCTACTTATGCGCGGTCCGTCCTCGGTTGTTAACTATGCCCTTTTCCGTCTTTTCGTTTTTTGCCCAGCCATCGGTATCTCCACTGCCAGCCGTACAGTCATATTTATTTATTGAGCCATTCCGTAAATTGTATACATATTCTAATCCGGTCTTAGCCTTCCAAATTTTTGTTATTTTCTAAGTATCTGTATCGCCACGAAACCACTTTCAGCATTTTGATTTATTATTTATCTAAACTACGAAACGAATACAATGTTTCTCGTACGTAGGTACTTACGTACATTAATACGTTACTAGGTCATTGCTCAGGTTTGAAGGTAAATTCTTTTAAGTCTTCTGAAATTATTTCTGTTCGGTTTTTAATTATTCCTTAAGCTACGTTAATAGTTTATGATTATAATTATAGGTCAATTGACTTAATACCCATGTTACATTATATGTCTTGCCTATAATATCAAGTCGGTTTGATTTACAGCTTACGTTGTAGTATGTAACAGTTATTATGTATTTTTTAAATTAATTTATTATTGTAAAAAAAGGTAAAATTTTTTAAGAGTTTGTTAAGGAATCCTATGTACACACGAATATTCCACAAAGATATGGGCAGGTTAGACGTGGGCCTAATCGATATCCTTATAATGATTGCCAAAGGAGCTCGCATACGAAATAAGGAGGGCGCTTGACGTCGGAGGTGTCCGGGGGTGAGTGCTGGGGGGAGATATGAGACGATTTAGATTTTTTCCCTCTTCTATTCTTTCGTTTTTTTGGGGGAGCCCCCTCGAAAAGGGTGAGGAATTTAAGACGGTGTACGATCGATTTTTCGCGTATGCATTGGTATTCTCGTAATGTCTTACTTGAGATTAGAATTATGTTTTCATGCGAGGTGAGCGAGTCGGGAAATCGGGACGAATTCGGACACTACCCGCCGAACGGTTCGATGAAGATCATACAGTTGAACCTGTTCATTCATAGATGATGCCTTTGCAAATAAAGTGACATAATGTCACTTTATTTTCGATGTGAGTTGTACCGAAATTATTTACAAGTATATATGCTATACGTTTATGTATAGGAGAGTAACTAACCTGTATTGCGGTAGGACATACGTCAAAATTCCATATTTGGGGTACTATTCAATATTTGGTTACTTTCCTGTATATATAGCAGTAAGTATAGTTACTATAAGTTTGCTCAGGGTTAAGGAAAGATCTTTCAAAGCCTCTAGGACTTGAATTTGGTAGTTAGACTCTCATCATGGATCGTTTTACGAATATAAATTGAAGAAAAAACCGAAAACCTTTCTTCGGATAGACTATAGTAAAATTAATTTGAAAAATGCAACTTGAAAGCAACTTAATCACGGAGCCTTTTAAGTTAATATGCCCGACGAACGAGTCACATAAGGCTGGACCGTGACCGCGCGCATTCAATTCACACAAGCAAAACTCAATTCACAAACGAATTATGAGAGTCTAGCAATCATTTTTAATAAATTTGTTCGAATTTACATCATGAATCGCATAATTTAAAAATATTAGGAATTTGTAAACGAAAACATCGACAATTAAAACCAGGCCTATTAACAAGCGGATGTTTGTAGGCGTCTCAATGGTGTCAGCCTCATAATTTGGAAGAAAAAATGAAACAATATTTTCGTTCATTAATAGATCACCGGCCCGCGATCACAAAAGGCGAGGCGAGCCCGTCAAAGGGGCTAAAAGCCTCCAAGTCCACAAAAAAGTCTCAATTAAAAGCCCCACGGAAGCTTTTAGAAGGTAATCCTTCAAATTGTTTCCAACGCCCCGTCATTAACACGGAAAGTGTTAAAAAATAAACTTTTTAATCTTTATTACTCGACGACTGCGCTAAACGGGTTAAATTATTACAGTACAAGCGCTATCTCATTTTTTATTATTTAACCCTTTGCTGATGTAATTTATTGATGTCTGGGGAGTTTCACTTTGAAATTTAGAATATAATTTGTATTCAGTTTCTTTCAAAGGCAGTAAAAGACATTTCTAAGCATTAATATTTTGTTGGGATTTTTATTTGACTCCGGATGAATGAATCTAATTTATTTTCCTAATTATCAATTAGAATTTCTGCTATATTTCTAAGTAACTAAGATACTTAATTAATTTCGTTTTAAATTGATGAATAATGGCTACATAAAAATACAGCATTCCAAGCAGTCCAACAAACGGCAACAACAATAAATTGTTCTTAATTCCGTATCCCCAATTTGTATCACAAAACCATAACCGGATAAGTAATCTGAAGCGAACCAACTTCACTAATTACACGAATAAATCCTAACAATTCTACGTCAACTCTGGCCCGTTACAGAGAGAAATTAAAAAGAAAAAAACGCCAACAGACTGAGAAAAAAAAACATTTCCGTCACAAGTTTTATTTACCATAAACATTGTTACCGCTGCCCGGACGCAACAATGAAGAAGTTTCATGTCATTAAATCCATTAATTAATTCAAATGAAACCGCGAGAAAACATTTGCATTCGTCCCCGCTTCCTTTGTCGAAGGAAATCCAAGTCACTCAAGATTTTTCCTCGCAAAAAATCTTCTAAATGGAAATTAAGCGCTTAATAAACCGTCCGGTGTTGGGCCGAATTAATTAATACTTTGCCCTGTTTTGCAAGTTTTTTGCCCCTACATTAGATATCATTGCCATCACTTACCGAGGGGAGTGGCTGCATTTTATAATGGAGTAATAATTAAGACAAGTCTCTTGTTTCGACGATAACTCGCCTAATTATTCGTGTTCGGATCGACTCACTTGTTTTACACCCACATTTTATGGAATGACAATTTGTTATCACCGCTTTTACATTTTAATGCAAATATATCGTTTGTCAGTTCCCTTTTTTCGAAGGGAAGAAATTACACCATTTTTGTATACCTATTATTAAATAAATATAGTCAGCTTAGCTTAGCTTAGCTTAAATTGTAAAATGCGTGTTACGACGTATAAAACTTTATTCCACAAATTAGTATGTTCAACGCACAACATGCCCTGTACCACGAAATCTGATTATCAAACAAGTGCAAGCAATTTTATAGTTATTGAAGGTTGTTTAGGTACTTAATTAGGGCCGCGACGCGTGGTCGTCTTAAACACGAATGTTGTGCTAAGGATTAGGGTCTTACAGGCCGTTAAAGCATAGTTTACTACGCTCCACTGTTTTACGGCAGACCATTTCTCTTCATTGAAACATACTAAGTTGACTTCGTGGATGTTCATCGCGATAAAAAATTAGCCAATTAGTAAAAGCGGATTGATTCAGATTAAAGTGCAGTCTTGACAAACATTATATTAGCGCCTACGCTGCCCGCGTGAGCTTACATCATGAGAGAACAAGCGTGAAAGAATTAAAAAATTCCGCACACAAAATTATCTTCGCATAAACGCCATGTACGAGGCTCGATCTGATAATGTGGCCCATTAATTTGAACAAAGTTCGCGTCGACACACCGCCGTTCGCCTTATAAAGGTGAGGCGACAAAATTTATAAGTTCGATTACTTTAATCTCGGTTAACTTATGCGAGTACAATTTCAAAGCTGACAAAAGAAATGCACGCAATAAATCCCGTCGCTCTTATCTGGTGAATATACCTGTATTGTTGTAAGGGGGTGTCATTGTATAATCTAAAACTAACATGGGGTAATTAATTTAATGAAGCGTCATTGCGAAACACGCAAAGTTTTTTGATCGCGTGTGACCGGCGCGGCGCTTCCATCGTCCGACTCGACTTTCGGACGTATAAATTTGTGGAAGTCGCTCACATGATGTTAGCTTACTACTAACTTTACTAAAACAGCACGTAATACCCTCCCTGGAGCTACTAAATATTGTCAAGCTTTAATTCACCGAGTATTTTTAGCAACTTAATAAAAGTTCCGTTTTAGATTCGTAATCACATCTCCACTTGAATCACAACGAAAAATAAAAAGAAATGCACACCTACGTTTTAAAATACAAAAGAACGAGAATGACCCAAGGTCAGTCACCTTCAGGCCGTCATATCTTCAGGGATGCCATAATTCGCTCCGTCCACAATAGATCGGCTTAAATATCAATTCTTAATCAGTTTAGCACTAATGAGGCTGATATGAATTGCGCTCTTAATCCCCGGCTGCGAGACTGTAATAAATAAAGGTATAAAAGCATGCGCCATATTTCTCGATTAAGTGCGAAACTGAGTGCGTCCGATCGGAGTCAAGCGCGCGGTGGTAGACGCGTGATTACCGCGCGGATTGGTCACGCAAATCAGATGAGAGCTGTCCGCGCAATTATAATCAAGCTGGTACGGTACGCAGTCATAATTCTAAAGTAATCAAAAGTACGTAAAGTCATCTGCTCGGTAGTAACACACGTTGTACGAGATGTAACTGCCTGAGGTGCCTACTGCACGTACTAAAATCTGAAATTCCGTGTTAAAATTTCTCACTGTCTATTTATGGTAGATACGCCGCATTTGCCGAAGACGCCATCAATGTCGCATAAGCCGGATTTACATTACCCAAGCTGAACTTATTATTGGCGAAGCGTAAACTAATGTTGAATCATATAATCATGAGCTTATATCGTACTAGGTCAAGAACGTGCCTCAGCGATTCGTCGAACCCCATTTCTTCTACGATTCATTTATTAAATAAAACACAACTTTATAGCAAGGTACTTAGTAAATGCCGATTAAAAAGTGGTTCACGACTATCTATTGTTGACACTGTATCTCCATAATCCATAGAAAGCTTCTTACCATAAATAATGCGTGTAGTCTGCTAACTATAATAGCGGGTGTGCGTAGGCGCATGGATCGACAGGCCTATCCCGATTGTAAATCAGGGCTGGAAAACTATTACTAGTATTGCCGTCTGACTGATGTTTGGACACGGCCAGACTATGTTCGAATAAACACCTCTGATTCATGCATTGTATTCGTTTCGTAATGTTTTCTCTAATGGCATTTAGTCCGCGCTATCACTTTACAGATATCGACGTGGACATTCGACAAAATTGTCACAAATAGACTGAAGTGCGTCTTATTTATTGCAACTACACAGTTGCAATTTTTAAGAAAATACTGTTTGTGTTAAAATTTAGTTTGTTTGACACTCTCTTTATCCAACACGATTCTAATAATAATAATTTATGTTCATGTCATTGCTAGAAAATAAATAATACACTTTACAATTTCTAGTACTGTCTGAGCTAAATAACTTAGATAGAGATTTGTAGTAGGTAGGTACCATCTTATTTTATATGAAAAATAGCTGACCCCGCAAACGTTGTTCTGCCATATGAAATGTCAAAGTGACGCGACACTTCACGTCCATGAACGACGGTAAAAAAATAAAAATACTAAAATAGTGTATAAAAAACATTTTCCAGTGGACCAAATTGTGAATCTAAACCATCCTCGAATTCCCTTGAACACACACAAAAAATTTCATCAACATCTATCACAAGAAATATATATATTTAGATAAGTATTTAGAAATCTGTGCCGGAGTGCTGTGTAGTTGTATCAGCTCGACATCGCAAGTTCTTTTTTTTTAAATAATAGACTCTCGTCCCTTTTACGGGAGATAAATGAATAAACAAGAGGGGAGTAGGCGTCCTAATAGAGAAATTACTTGGGCATAAAATAAACATACGCTGTATATACAGGTATCTGCAGTTGTTGTAAATTGATAGTGGCGACGCCACGTGCGAACACGCCGGTCGTGTTGATTGTAATTTGTAGTGCGCGAGCGCATGTACGGACGAGGCGGGATATTCTACGCTGCTATATTATTATTTTCTGCCCAGTAGGCTGTATGGTCGTAAACCATGTCCTTATATCTAAGTACGATCTAAGATCCGCTGAAAACTTTACTACGCCTACTGTTTTCTAAGCCTGTCTCTGCTTGATTTCAGTTATTTGAATATCTTCATAATACATAATATTATTCTTTGCAACTTACGAGTAATTACTTAGAAACTAATCAATGTTTCTCAGAAATATTATGTACTTACCTGTTTTATTGGTTCCCATGATTACAAGTTGTGTAAGTGAAAATACGAGTCATGCTCATAAATAAATTATACAACAAATATTTTTGTCATACTTACTTTATCATTATTTTTTCAGTGTTTTAATGGAAAATACTTCTAAATAGAAATACTCTCTTAACGTTGAGTAATTTTTCAACGTATCAGCACTATTAAAACATTGATGTTTCTACTCGGAGTTAATTTATAGGTTCGACTTCGGCTCTCAGTTAATGTCGCAGAATAGTGCAAGCCTGTCTCCTTGGGAGAGGATCAAGTAATTTACAAGGATCTCGTGGCTGCTCGCACTGGGATTAGTGTGTCACTGTTGAATAAATGCGAACAAAAAGTCGCCGGGTGCGAACAACAAAGAGTCACAAAATTGCTATTTTGCCATTTTTAAGTAACTTTTTCGCTGTTGTTTTTGTCGCATGAGATAGAAAATAAGTAATCATTACTTATGGATATTGGACTTGTTTTAAATGTGCGCTTTTTTATAGTTTCAACGTTAAAATATTGGATTTAAAGTGCCAAATTATAATAATAAACTATAATTTTTAAACCAGACACTATTTTGAACCAGATTTTTTTTCTTGCGATGTTAAATCCAGTTTTAAATTTAAAGCATTAAATAAACATATGTTTAGTATTTTGTTTATTAAAATGTGTGAATAAAAAACAGTTTGAAATTGAGTATAGTGAATATGAGTATATAGGTAGTAAGATATTAATTTAAAAATTGTTATGTATTTGAAATTTATACACTGTTTTATGTAGAATATTGACTTCGCATACAATTGCGGATCGGACCTTCTCGCTGTAGGTGAGCTAAGAGGAATGCTGTAGATTATTGCACTACTTAATTTAAACACGCGAATGAAATTAATATGCCACAAGTTACAGCATTTTGAATTTATTTCATTAGTTAAAGAGAGTTAAAGTTAAAAGGCAAAATCTTAAGTATAAACATCTTATTTCAATACATATTTATACGTCGTTACAACTAGGTAAAAAAAAAGGTTGTCGGTAAAGTCGGTTTAAGGACGACAATTTTACGTGATATCGTCATAAGAACAATTTATTAGAAATTATAGCATTGATTCACAAAACATAAATTAGATAGTGCTGTGCCTTTTTCTGAATCATGCTATCAACTGTATTGTGTAAAATACATTAATATCTCAGTACGCCTATATGGGTTACAGACTAAAATTGAATGAATACGATTGGCGGTACATTTGGCAGTACGATTGGCGGTACGGGTGGCGTAACACTTGGCGGTACGGGAGATGACGTCACACTTTTTTTCATATGTGTAGGCGTTCATCGATTTATAAAACGTTATCACGGCAAAAGCTTTTGACAAAAGACTTTAAGTGGAAAGTTTATTACGATTCTTTTGTTACATCAAAAATTTAAATGATTGAATCAATCTCTTTTTACCCCCGCAATAAAATGCTCTGCCAATAACTACTAAGTCCATAGAATCGTTTGTCCTCCTCCTCTACCTCCTCAACCTTATCTGAAGACTAAAGCTAAAGGCACAGTACTTTTTTTTTCTTTCAACTTCACCGCGCACGACAACTCAATCTGAATGCATCTGCTATGAAATTACACTTGAACAGAGTAAACAAAGGCATTTATTTGTATTGTATGCATGTTCACGATATAAATAAGTTTCAAAACTAAAAATTGTAATGTACCTATTTACTGTAATTGTTGAAATAGGTATGATTGAATATGTCACACGTTGGTGATTGGTTAACAATAACAATTACTAAATCTGGTGTATTTAAATTGTGCTTTGTAACAATTAACACCAGATTATGTTCTTTTTCACATTTAAAATTTTGCTTCGATATCATAGAATTCAACTAATTTTTTAAATCTTAACATCTCCAGCGTTCTGGGCTCTATGCTACGTGTCACATTATTAGATGTTATTTTCTTCATACACTTTTTTATATTTATTTGAGTTGTAAGTAGTACATAGGTAGTTACCTACTAAGTTTTATTTTTGTAAATAGCTTGTATTTTAATTTTTTCAGTAGTGCAAAAAGAGTTAAATAATATTAACAGTATTGTAACATTGCTAGTGTCGTCTCAAAAACTTAACAAATTAACATAGATACACAAATAAATGAAATTTTCTTAGATAAATCTAGGCTATACCTCACCTATAGGTATCCGGTAGGATCATATTTATTGCCAGCTTACTTTGGCAATTGCATTACACGATAATCATAGATTGAGGTCGACTGTTAGTGCATTTGCCAAGTATGTGCTAATACACAAATAATTTAACAGTACATTATCTATTTGTTGTTAAGTAGTAGAGTTTTTAAACAACAAACTATTTTGTAGACCTTTTGCAACCATACTTATATTTAGTTATTATTTTATCGATGTAGCAACCGAGCAATCCACAAATCCGCTGCCGCTCATGACAACTGTTATAAGACTCATTAAAGTCTCGACCAAAGTAGGTCGAAGTGGTTATGGAGAGCTTATAATGACCTCTTGAAAATGTGTAACCGGAAACCACTAATAACAATAAACGGAACACAACTATTAAAAATAATATGAAAAAATAAAAAGAATACCAAAACTACATGCAATGTTTACTTATCCCAGCTGGCAAAATCAATTAAGGTGTCTTTCGAAATATCACCAACCATCCCATTCAAGCACGAGCCATTATAGTGTCAGTTTAAAACCAAGGAATTTTAAAATATCAGATAGGAGTAGGTATAGTACACAGCTACAGAACATCTTTATCATAACTTTGACAAGACGAATAGATGCAATAAAGTCGGTAACTACCAAATTTGATAAAGTCTCTCACTCACTTTACGCGTAAAGTTAGAAGCTACTAAAAATTTACAAGTGTTTTGTTCAATTACTAGGATTATCTATTTAATTTAATACATACATTATAAACTTATCCTATTTGTTTTCAATAGTTCCACGTTATGTATTTCTCCATTGTATACCTAGTACTACTCGTATTTCCAGTCCATGCTTAATACGCGTGCATAAGGATGTGTCTCGCTTGACTATCTTGATTTATCCGTTGGCACAATAGCGTGTAATAACTACCAAGTAGATTTAATCGATATAAGATAATAAGACCATTTTGATATTAATAACTATCATTTAATATATGTGGTACATACACATATTATATTACTTGTGATATTATTTTTAACTAATTTTTTATCGCTAATCGAGGGCTGTTCACAGTGAGGTGTGAGCCTTATTATATCGATAATAGTGGCATAACGCCTACATATGAATTAATTAACACATGTGTGACGATTCACCAAAACGGGTTTCCGATATCATCGGTCCGGTGAAACAGAACGGAACTAGTCTATAGACGACAAAAACGACATTTTTATTGTACTGAATTAGTTGACATGACTCATCCGAACCTTATCCGTGTAGAATCTTATGCTACGCTTTTAATTAATTTTATATTAAACACGTACGTATTCAAAAACAAACCATTATTTATTACTAACAAATAGGCTTTCTTTAAAAGGAATCATAATAAACTGAAATGTATTTAAAAAGGTTTAATTTTGAGATCGAAAACTACTTTATCCTCGACTCAAACGAAAATACGACCACCCTGGTCAGATAACATACATTTTACAGTAAATAACATTGAAATTACAATAATTTTTAAGTAAAGAGATGAATGAAACAAGTTTACAGTTACATCAATGTGTGTAAACTTATTCGGCGCACATAACGTTTTATAGCGGAATTTTATGATGGGCTTAAAATGACATCATTTGACATCAAATAATTTCGCACACAGTCCATATTGTTCGCCACAGCATACCCTCAGATCGTGTGCAGCAGAATAATCTTTATATAAAAGGATGAGTGTTTAAATTCGTTTAAATTGGTACACCTTTCGTGATGTAACCGTCTTCCCATGTCGTACAGTCATAAACCGAAAACAAGATTATCTGGATTGAAAATCGAACTTGATCCCCTTTTTAACGGGTAACTGTGCCAGGCTTTCTTTAACTTTACGAGCCATTGTTAATGCAGATCTACAGTATTGCATGTATTCAAATACATTTTTTTAATATGTTACCTGCGATTCTATATTTAACTGTAAAAACAACGCAGAATATATCAACGCGTTTTTAGTTATACGTACATAGTTAAAAGTCTTATCACTTTTTAAGATATTAAACGAAGTCGACGACATTATTATTACGCGCTACTAATGCCTAAAAGGATTTTGTAAAGGTAGTGCTCAAAAAATCTTTATACATATACAAAATGCTGACTATCTTACAAGTGTTATTGACACCGCTCTATAGTAACGTTATTTAGAAGTGACAGGACAATCGTTAAATAGGAATCTCAGTCGGAGCTCAGAACTATTTTGTGTCTGTTGTAAAAGGCACTATTCCTCATGAATGAACCGAGGTGACCGGCTTTGCGTGTGTGCAATACTACTCGTGTACAGCAAGTGTGAGTGTGTGCGTCGAATTTTTGTGAATGGTCAGCGATATCCGGTCCTATACAATATACAGTATCGGCCGGACTACAGGTTTTCTTATCATCTCTCGGGCTCTGTCTAAACACGAGATATAAAAATGGTGTTTTATTACTTTTTACAACTCTCTCGGTCCATGAATATCGATGAGACGTATCGGATAATAGGGCTTTGGAGACGAAAACTCGAGACGAGACCTCGTGTAGGTGTCAATGAGTGCCGTCTATTCCTGCACAACTAATTTAAGGATGGGGTTTCTAAATTTTACATTATAAAAATACTTATATAGGTCGGAGAATTTACGATGTACAATGGTGATATACCTATAGCTATGTATATCGGTCCTTTTTATATCGACAGCAGTTGAGGATAACTATTAGATGATGCGATGCATCAATGCATGGAACAATTCTTGGTTGGTTGGTGCTAAGTGACAGAGGTTAAAGAGATAGCTCAAATCTAGCCATGGACTTGAGAATATAACAACCGATCCCACTTCTCAATGTACTCAACTTCGTATAATGTACCTAAACACACAGCCCAATATAATATAAGTGTGATCACATCGCAAAAACCGAACGGACGAATGTTGGAATCGTGTTGAGACGTTGTTACTGGTGTAAGGTGAAGTAATACGAAGACTGCGGCCAATATAGGTATCACCGGGTTTTGTGCCCACTTAAGTTAAGTATGTTATTGAGAAAATGCTTCTGATCATTTATGTCTTATTTTAGTCATTATGAATTAGATATTATGTATTAGATAAGAAGTAGAAAAAATAAGCAAATCTGCCATAGGCGCTATAAAATTTAAGCTTCTCTTGAACGTACCTATTCAATGGATTATTGAATTAAAATTGAACCTGCTTGGTCCAAGATCCGTGATGCCACCTTTTTACTTGACATAAAACCTATTCCTATCGACATAATAAGACATTCAACTTTGTCTCTTTCATATCGATGCTATCGACATAAGTAAAACGACATTGGCCCAGTTATAAAATAATTTTATGTAGACAAGTCTCAAAATTTGTTAAAATATTAGCCAATACCAAAGACTAAAGTTACAGTAATATCAAAAATGTATCGTTCTTTATTTTAATAAGAAATTACTGTCACAACTAAAAATTTGCGTAAAGGTGAAAATCAATAATGAATGCCACATTTATAAATCGTATTTCACGGAACAATAAGATCGAATACGAATGGTTACTTAGATACATAATGCCCTCTTAAATATAGAATAATGGAAGATCATAAAAGCTAAGCGCGAAAAAATTCTCAACGCGCAAAAGATATAAAAGCATAAAAGCTCAATATAAAACTTATATCCACGAATAAATTTTAGTTTTTATTACTACATTTCCAAACTGTCAGGCGACCTTCGGAAATATTATCACTGGGTTATACTATAATCTTTGTAATAGGCTCTTGAATGTATTTTTTGCCCGCTAAATTAATATGTAGTTGCGTTTGAGTAGTTAGGTACCTACTCATCATCTCGTCTTATTAGTTTTTTAGATCAAAGTACATATATGTACCTGTTCCTAGCTGTTCAATAGTCTAAATAATTTAGTACAAACGAACCAGTTTTTTTACTTAACTTTAAAACATGATCATTAGACTGATACCGGTGTAAAGGCAATAAAAAGGAAAGCGCCCCTTGCACAGAAAATGCCCTCCTGCTTAAATAATAAATTTAATGTTAGCACCAAGAACAGACAGAAAATCGAAACAAAAAGCAGCCACCCTTGCCAAACGAAGACGGAGTTAGAGCACAAAACAGGGTCTTGCCTTATCAAAATTTAAATTTGGAAAAAAGCGGGGGCCTCATCTCATTTCAATAACCGTTATTCGGTACCGTCCCCCGCTCCCGCGCCGTCCCGTGTCGTGGAACTATGGGTGATTGATGGCGGTACTGAAACAATGGCCACTCGCTTCCAAACCGAACCAAAACGCGAATCCTAATAAATGCTTTATTTTATTTGTACCGGACTCGATAATAAATATCGACATCGCCTTAGATTCGGGATTATCGCGACCGGTCCCATCTCTCGTTTCAGAATCGTTCCCTTGCTCGACAATTCGTTCTGTGGTTCTTGTCGATGGCGGGTTTTTATGCTGCAAAAGTGGTGGCTGTCTACCGGACACTTCGATTCACGATAGCCGAAAGGTATAATAATTCTGACTTCCAGTCCAATCGCTTTAATCTCAAATTAAATATAATCTAATGAACTATGCATTTTAACTAATTACATAACATTATTCATACATCATACACAATACATTCAATACAATTGCATATCATTCATGGATGGATATGTAAATAAAAGAACATGACAGAATATTGTCAGTTAAATTCCCATGCAAGCCTTCCTACAAGCCTCTAAAAGTTAAGGATGAGTAACCAAATTACACAGTACTTAGTGCAACATCACATATCACGTCCGATAATTTCTGCGTTGAAACAACTTATCAATTATTCAACTTACTCTACTATAAACTTTACGTATACATTTATCAGTGATTGGTACCCACGCCATGTTCTTACATTAAACCTTAGCAACCGCTTACACATTCTTAGACTGTGTCATCAACTTTCAAAAGGTATGTAAGCATAACTTACAACTTACAATTACATGCGTATTCCCGCTCAATTACCATTAAGTCTGGTGTAAAAAACACTGTCGTTCCATACATGTAATTTGATGTACTTGCGGCGGTTATCCGAGCGCGTCGTGTCGTGTTGTCGATGAAAAAGTCGCATCGCAATACGATAAAGAAATACACTTTTTCTGGAAAACTTCACTCACTTTTAATTTTAAGATTCGAAGAAGATAAAAAATAATCCGACACTAGACTACAATATTGGTAACTAAATCAGCCCATTGGCTATCGGACTCGCCTCTCATCCGAGCGGTCCGGGTTCAAACCCCAGTGGCGCGCACCAATGACTTTTCTAAGTTATGTTAGATTTAAGAAATTAAATGTCACTTGCTATAACGGTGAAGGACACATCGTGAGGAAACCTGCATGCCTTCATCATAACGTTCTCGAAGGTATGCGAAGTCTGCCAATCCGCACTTGGCCAGCGTGGTGGACTAAGGCCTAATCCCTCCCATTCTGAGAGGAGACCCGAGCCCAACAGTGGGACAAAGAAAGGGTTGTGATGATGATGATGATGAAATCAGCCCATTCTTCAATAAATATATTTTCTTTACTACGGATATGGGTGTTTGTGAGAAACAACAGCGCGAAATAATATGTTTGCTTTGATTTTAATATGGCCCTGGTTGTTGTCTATTGTCTGTCTACTCCGTCCTGCTCATTGCCTACTATAACAACTCGCTACAACTTGCAGTGTTCTAAGCCTTCACTAGCCTTCTAAATCATAAAAAGTATGCTTCCACTATTAGGACGTTATTTTTTCTAATTAACCAACTTCGAACAAAAGGAGGTGGTACAACCACTGTTAAACTGTTTTTTTTTTGAGACGCGCGTTGGTGGAAGACTTCGTGGTCAATCCAATTTTTTTACGGCGCCCGAAGGCCTTAAAAGCCTGGGAACTAGGCCTTGATGTGCCCTCCAACTGTATGGTCTCGTGCCACACGTGTAAGAACACACACATACCTTTTCACATTTCCTCATCTATGATAATCTATTGTATTAATGTAAATTCAACTGGCAATTAAAATAGTTATGTTAATACGTAGACAAAATGAGCTAACGCAACCTCCTAAACCGGTAGATTCGTGATATTTATAATCCTACCAATAACTAATTAATCAAGACATACCTAAGTGGTTCTTGAAGGCTATAATATCTTGAGGATTGTCTGTGAGACAATATTCATAAAATAATTAACGAAGAATGTATTCTTGGCATATCAACTATTTTAATCACATACCTACTTCGTTTCGCTCTCAGTTGGAATGTTGATGAATATGCTAATTTTCTTGATTATTGGAATCAATTATATCATCAAGTTAGATTAATATTCATAATGTCTAGTGACTTTTATCTTAAGTCAATGGGTGAATGGGTGACTCCGTAGAGTCCAGCCGAAAAACAAATATGCATTCGGAAAAAAGTTTATTTTCTTAAGAACTCGCAAAAAAGTAATATTTAAGAGTTCTCTATAGTAAAATGTGTAGAGTCAGCTAATCCACTGTTACGAGCATGGTTGACAACAGCCGAACCCTGTTTTAACATATTCATCGTTCATCACACACACACACGTACACAGATATACACACACATTACACACAAATACACACACATACACATAGGTACACAGATACACAATAGACCGAAACAATAAAGCAAAACCTAGAAGCAATAACACCGCGTCCAGAAATGTGATTGAAAATGGCTTACAGACAGTTTGATATAACTTATGCAGAACGAAAAGAAATATCTAGGTACATTTAAAACAAGGCATGCAGCAATATACCTATTAGGCTTGAGGTAAAACGTCTACCTATTGCCATAGACAATACCGACGGCAACTAGAAAATGATACGTTAGTTATAACAGCAACAAAGTGTCGTAATATAATTTAACAAGTGCCTTGCGAGCCTAAATTACTGCTAATCAACTTTAATCATTTCTAGCTGTATCTCAAATTGAGCCTTCCTTGGGGTTATTAAAGTAATGACTTGGGTGGGACGTACAAACAAACAAAAATTATGTGTGGTAATTAAAGAAAGGGGTTCCATTTGATAATGACGCGATAATAACGCCGAGGCTACGTTTAAGGCAATTTTGTGGAATTATAACCGAATAAGCGGTGTTTGATTACGTTTAGATGAGCTGAGATGGTTCGTGATAGATTGTTACAGTTTTAAGTGGTATACGAATGTTGGTCGGTCAGTTATGGACTTATAATTCTTTGATTATTTCTAAATTTTATTTATCGCAGAATAATATCTATTTAGAATAAGCTATTGACTGCTTGTAAACATAACCTAGCGTTTGTAATTTATAAGATTATTTTAGTGACAGATGTATGTATGTATATGTAGATCTGTCACTAAAATAATCTTATCTATACTAATATTATAAAGCTGAAGAGTTTGTTTGTTTGTTTGTTTGTTTGTTTGTTTGAACGCGCTAATCTCAGGAACTACTGGTTCGAATTGAAAAATTCTTTTTGTGTTGAATAGACCATTTATCGAGGAAGGCTTTAGGCTATATAACATCACGCTGCAACTATTAAGAGCGAAGAAATAATGGAAAATGTGAAAAAAACGGGGAAAATTATTCATCTTTGAGGGCTTCCGTTGCGTGCGCTGCGAAAACGGTTCAAAATACCAAAAATATATGTATGAAAGAATTATTCCTCTTGAAATGATCTAAAAAAAATGTCCACGACAGTGTATGTCTATCTTTAAGATTAACTCACTAGAACCGTTTTTATGGTAATCAAATTTGGTCGAAATTAATGCATTTGTTAATTAATTTTTAATGATTTCCTACTTTTATTGAACGCTTTCGATTATAAGTAACGAGTTTGATGCTCCAACTTTGGCTGTATAACTCATGCTGGCATGCAGATTTTACGTGGTACATAAAATATACTACATCCACCAAATTGTGCATTTTAATTGCCACCTTGTACACTATCTGGTCACCGGAAATGGTACTACAGATGGTATTATTGCGGAAGGCAGCAACAAGTCCGATCTAATAAGTACCTATGGACTGGTTACTCAATAATTCTACCATGAGAAGAATAGCCAAATACTGCAAATTTTGTACAATCTCATCGGTAGGTAGTTGATGGGGATGAAAATTAACTAAAGTTAAGATAAAATTGTTTGTTCTTCATTACAAATTTGTAATTCATCACTTAATGCGTTAAGAATAAGTCTAATTCCATGCGAGCGAAGCTGCGGCGTCCATTAGTAATCATATATTTCCTAGGAAGGATTTGCACATTGCTCAGTCATTTGACGAATAAATTGATTCATTACAATGAAATTAAAAATAAAAATAAATTAGTTAAACTTTACCCCTAAACTGACCTATTACTATTATGTATAAGTAACGTACGGCAGTAGCAGTAGCGCTTGTAATTAGTTATAAAATCTTTATAATAGGATCAGTAGTTTCAGAGCTATGCGATAATATCTATAATCTATACTAATATTATAAAGCTGAAGAGTTTGTTTGTTTGTTTGTTTGTTTGAACGCGCTAATCTCAGGAACTACTGGTTCGAATTGAAAAATTCTTTTTGTGTTGAATAGACCATTTATCGAGGAAGGCTTTAGGCTATATAACATCACGCTGCAACTATTAAGAGCGAAGAAATAATGGAAAATGTGAAAAAAACGGGGAAAATTATTCATCTTTGAGGGCTTCCGTTGCGTGCGCTGCGAAAACGGTTCAAAATACCAAAAATATATGTATGAAAGAATTATTCCTCTTGAAATGATCTAAAAAAATGTCCACGACAGTGTATGTCTATCTTTTAAGATTAACTCACTAGAACCGTTTTTATGGTAATCAAATTTGGTCGAAATTAATGCATTTGTTAATTAATTTTTAATGATTTCCTACTTTTATTGAACGCTTTCGATTATAAGTAACTAGCTGACCCAGCAAACGTTGTTTTGCCATATAGATAATTTTTAGTGAATATTTTGGGAGAACTTAATGTAAGTGTGTGGATTACTACTACCACTACCACTACCACTACCACTACCACTACAACTACCACTACCACTACCACTACAACTACCACTACCACTACCACTACTGCTACCACAACCATTACCATTACTTATAATCGAAAGCGTTCAATAAAAGTAGGAAATCATTAAAAATTAATTAACAAATGCATTAATTTCGACCAAATTTGATTACCATAAAAACGGTTCTAGTGAGTTAATCTTAAAAGATAGACATACACTGTCGTGGACATTTTTTTAGATCATTTCAAGAGGAATAATTCTTTCATACATATATTTTTGGTATTTTGAACCGTTTTCGCAGCGCACGCAACGGAAGCCCTCAAAGATGAATAATTTTCCCCGTTTTTTTCACATTTTCCATTATTTCTTCGCTCTTAATAGTTGCAGCGTGATGTTATATAGCCTAAAGCCTTCCTCGATAAATGGTCTATTCAACACAAAAAGAATTTTTCAATTCGAACCAGTAGTTCCTGAGATTAGCGCGTTCAAACAAACAAACAAACAAACAAACTCTTCAGCTTTATAATATTAGTATAGATGGTAATGGTTGTGGTAGTAGTAGTGGTAGTGGTAGTGGTAGTTGTAGTGGTAGTGGTAGTGGTAGTAGTAATCCACACACTTACATTAAGTTCTCCCAAAATATTCACTAAAAATTATCTATATGGCAAAACAACGTTTGCTGGGTCAGCTAGTATTATCTATAAGTATGAGTAATCATACTCAATCACTCACACACTCACATTCAGTCATACATTTTTTAAATACATATTTACAGTTCTGGTTTTGTAAGATTGAAGCCATTCTGCAACATTTTCTTTCATTGCATTTCTTTTATACCTACCTATAACACGTTGTTGAGTTGGTACTTTTTATCTCAATTTTTGCCTACTGTTAGATACTGAATCAGAATTTGTATCACGTAAACATCAACAAAATAACGACAAAAAATATAAAGCCTGTTAAACTAATTAAATTTCGATCGGCCGAAAAATAAAGCACTTGAAAAAGTAAAAACAAATACAATTAACTCATTATTTCGCCAAGCAATTAACCACGGGTCGGAGGCTGCGAACAAAGGAGCCGGGGCGATACTGGAAATTTCATTTGGCCCCAATTAGGTTGTTCTAAAATTGAATTTTGTGACAATTATACCCGGGTGCCTACCGTATCCGGATACGGGCCGGTCCACAGCCTCCGAGCGAGACGGCGGTATGAGGGACAGAGATAGGTAGTTGCAACAGGTGGTCCTTTCGAGCAATTAAAAGCGGCTTTTAATTAGTAGGGGAACTCGATTTGTATTAGCGAATCTCGCGTTTAAGGCTTTCCAGAGGAATGTAAACCGCTTCGGTGCCGAGGGTTGTGTTAGAGCTCTCGTTTATTGCCTATTAATGACTTTACAATTTGAGACCTGCAGCTAATCAGACGCGTTTAATAGCGACAGACCCGCTTTGCTCATAAATGTTATCCTTCTAACATAAGATTTTTATAATATAATTGCTATTTATTCTACTACTACTATTATCAACATGAATAATTAAATATCTTATCGAAAAATTTAAGAAATTAAATGTCACTTTGAAGGAGACTCGTGAGGAAACCTGCATGCCTGAGAGTTCTTCATAAAGTTCTCGAAGGCATGTGAAGTGTGCCAATCCGCTGTTGGCCTAAGGCCAACTCCTAACATCATTTTCAAAGAGCGAATAGTATATTAATTGTAAAACCTACTGCTGTACAATACTGTACATAGGCCTCTCTTAAACGACCCCACTCCGCCCGGGCCTGTGCCTTCTGAATCCAGCGGTTTCCCGCCGTCTTCTTCAGGTCGTCTGTCCACCTAAAAGTCAAGTCAACTTTAAAGCAATCATAGATAAGATAATCAATTATTATTTAAAGATACCTTTGACCATTATCTGAACTGTAATACATGTGCAAACTTACATACCTATTCGTTCATGTTACGAAACACTAAAGATAAATAAGCATACGATAAAATTGTAAAGAAATTACCATCGCCATTCAATCATCGGCTTTATAGTATACAATTGTGTTAAAATCTCACTTTATTCAAATAAAACGTGCAGATAAATCGTTCAATTGAATGGACCTAGCGCCTACGCATAGATTATGACGTTCCTTCGTAAATAACGGCACTCTGCGTCTGAATGCTTATTCGATACTTAGCTTTTCTTGAAATATCTACATTTCCTTATCAAAAGAAGTAGGGGGCGCTTTTTAAAGGCCCGAGGGTGGCAATGGCCGTGTGTGGGTGTCCGCCTCGAGTGTGACTACTCATCTATATGTGTTAATGCGTTTTCTTTTTACCAATTTTTCTTGGGTCCTTGCGTTGTAGAGATTATTTCGGGACTTCTTATTAAATACGTATTATTTATTAGAAATAAAATTACAACTAGTATTACTAGTTGTGTTTGAATAGGTTAACACGCATTGTAAAGCATTCAAATATCTACTTGATCAAGGTCTTAATTCTGCAAAAGTTCCACTTTTATAACCCTGAGCAAACTTTATTTGGTGGTGGTAGACACTACAGATGTGGGAGACTAGTGACTACTACAAACATTTAATTAAAAGACAGAAAATCTAAAAAACTAATTTAAAAGCTAGTTTTACTTTAAATTTTATAATGAATTAAATTATTTACTTATTAAATATTTTTATTAATTTATATCAACAATAGATATTCAGCCAATCACATCTAAAAATATTCCAATAAGACATAATGATCTATGAACAGATATAATAAGATCTAATGAACTGTGTTTATTCTAGCAAGTAGGTATGGTGTTTCATCATCAAAGATTTATTTTTCATTACAAAATTACTATTCTAAACCTTAAAACCAATATCAAGATAATAATGTTATAAATATGGTATATTTCATGCAACAAGAACCTCAAATCCGCTCCTAAGCACACCGTTTTAATTTAAAACAAACAAGTCCCACAACACCAGCAGCATGGCCACCCTACTTCCACTCCACACGAGCGGGGTATGCATATTATTTGAACGCACACCACTACCTCTTCGCATGTTTGCGTACTCGCTATTCACGATTCGCATCGATGGTGTTGTATTGATTTCATATTGTCGTTTGTCGCGACATGTAAAAGAAAGGGTGTTAGGCCGGACGCGGGTGTAACCGAAGGAATTATTGTTCCAAAATCGAACAGTAGAATACCTAATAACAAAGCGTTGTTTACCTTTTTGAAGAAATAAAGAATATAGGAATAGGGAATAGTAACGTTAATAGGAACCGACCTACTAATAGTCTTATAACACTCCCAGTCGCAATCTCAGTTGTACTGTTCGAAGTTTGTCACAAAAGTCACAGGCGGCAGCAGATAGGTGGTGCCGCATGCTTGCTTGCTATCTTAATTTAATGGCTGGGCTATACGGAGTATAGTTGCGTCATTTCTAACATAAGAATTTAAGAAAATTCTGTGTATGCTAAACAAGAAATCCTGTGTGTAAGTATTTATTTATTTAAAATAAAACCTTCATTAGGTGTTGAAACTTGAACAATAATGTTTAAATCAACAGTAAATCCGGTGTATGTTATGGAATTAGATGAAAACATGCACTGCTTAAGTGTTAGAATGGTATTAACTTTGTAAGCTATATAAGGAAAACTAGTGATAGGTATAATTTCACTTGCCATTTATTTTTTCTTATATGACTCCTAACCAAGTAGTCTATATGTCAAATGTTGCAGGAACGCTCTTGGACCTAATCTTTGACAATATAGTGCCTGTTAGTTGAGTAGAAACACTCATGGCACAGATTACTAAATATTTACTCTCAGGATAACACGTCTCCAGTCGTCCAATACATGAATAATCGAATTTCACCTAAGCTTATCGATTCCTTGATCCACCACTAATCGTATTTTTGCAGTGACAATTGGCAAAGATGGCGACAAAGTAAATGGTCAAAAGCAAGACAACTACTTTCAATTTGGTCAGATAATATCCGGAGAATTTGTTATTTTGTAATAGTTACAACAATTGTTTAAATTAATAATAGGAATTACTGATTTCATGAAGTAGTGACACAACTTAGATTTTAGCGATACTGTCCGTGGGCATTCTCCTTTCATTCAAAATTTTAAGCCGAGCCGAACCAAATTCATCGCTAATGACATACATTTCTTAAGTGAGTCCTTTTTTTGCAGTCTTGTTCCTGTATCTATGTACATATATATTTTGTGAACCACACGAGTGAAAATAAGAAAGCTCTCAAAATAATCGATGAATTCGTAAATACGTTTAACTATGTACAAGCAAACGCAGCGAGGACAAAACACAGACCAAAGAATAGAAAAATAACAAAAAAGCATCGCATAAACTTCTTTCTTATACTCGTATGCCAGTCTGTCGCCGGTGCACTTCATCAATATTATTTTAAATCAAGCTCTTGTATTTTGTTGGAAGCCTGGTCCAATACCTCTCGACACTCAGCTTGGTCACTGACCTTTCAATTTATGTTTATAACAAATGCCGTATGAAGACTGGTGTGATACTGATTCTTGTATTAAAAACTGTTCAACACCAAGATAATAAAAGTGTGTTTCAAAAGGGTTCCAAAAATGGTTCCAAACAAGCGCGTCATTAGAAAACTTCTCGATAAGGATGTTCAATCATTTCGGTGCCAATAAGGGGTGTTATCGATTTTCTAAAATGTCACGACCGTTATCGGATATCACCCGCAAATGGGCTCTCCCTCGTCTGTTTAAAACTTGCGTGACGCAAGCATGCATGTAAGGAACATCACATTAGATACATTTGATCTGTGTTAATCACCTACTTTCTAGGAAATAATATAATATAATTATCAAATCATTAAATTTATGTAACCTTACTGTGAATAGAAAATAAAGTAGTCATTTACATACATGGTATGGAGTAGGTACTGTTGTGAGATAAAACCCGTCTGCGATGAGACGCAATCAATCAATTAATCAAAATAATTTAATTTGTTTCAGGTACCTACATTTCTTTCAATCGTTGTCACATCAAAATCTTCAGGTAAAAGTCTCAAAACTGCATTCAAACAAATCTACTCGAAAATCTCTACAGTATCAAATAAACTACACATAGCATTTTACTGGCTCCATAAAATAGCTGTAAACGTAACTTGTCTATCCGTCAACAGATGGCAGTGTACGTATCAAACATGTTGGCGTGCCGACGAGCCCACATACGATTCTAGCGCTCTACACACGTTGAGGGAAGGAATTTTCTCAAGTTTTCCCCGTTAGAAATGGTGGTGTTCCTTGTAAGATTATAGTTTCGCAATTATCACATAGGGGGCGGTGTTAGTTCGTCGTTTGAAGTGGATGAGGAAACAGGTGGATTTTGTCGAGGAAAATGAAATAGTCAAACATTTATTTTGGGAAGCTACAGTATTATGGCTGGATACTATTATCTTTAATAGAAACATGATGCTTCCAAATAACAACCAACGGCTTTCTATATTATTATTTCGTCTTCGGCGACAAATATCTATCCTACCTACTCGTATCTCGTATTATGATCATAATCGGACCCTTGTACTGTCCCAGTGTAGGGCTGGGGTTTGTCTCGGAATGGGAGGAGGCCACGCTCTTTCACGCTGACCAAGTGTGGATTGGCTATCACACATTCCTTCGAGAACGTTATGGCGTATTCTTATGGATGCAGGTTACATATTTGACCTATATTCTCAAAATACACATAAGTAATTAATTGTTCAAAGCAATAAGACAGCGTTTTGCAAAACTTCTTTTTCTTTATTGTTTTTTTCTGTTCTTTTTCTGGTGCAATACTATTACATATTACTTATATTGTATTGAAATTCAGAAATGTCATTGATGCCTACCTGACGCTTGAATTTGAACCTGAGTACCTACTACTCGTTGCTTCGTTAGGTAATTGCACTTGCAAGTGCGACTGCTAAGCTATTCTATTCATCATTTCATAATTATTCGTATTCGTACCTAAGTAGCATTGAATTGATAAGGCATATGTGGATATTATATATCTATGTATATGCATGTAACATATTATATAGATAGATAGGTACTATCTACTATACTAGATATACATCCAGTGAATCGATCATTAAACTTTTAAAAGTGATGCCAAATTCTATATTAGTACATTTCTAATAGCTATTCCTGAACAGTGTTTATGTGTGTTATTGAACATTACACTTACGTTACCCACACATCCGCGCGCGAAGCGACAAATCATTGAAGCCTCTTTTTATGTTTACACGTCCGAAATCATAAAAGATTCATAAGGCAAAATAGACCAAAAATTGACGATAAATAGAACCACTTGTCTCAAAAAGTGTGGTCAGATTGTTTTGTAGTGACTAAGTAGGTAGAAATTTACTAATCAATGGATACACTTTCTATTGGATCCGGCTTATAATCTTCGACGATATAAAAACATTTTTCAAGCAATATTTTCCTCGAGTCAGTTTTACCAGAACAGTTTTGTCTGAACAGACATTTTGTATGATAAGTAGATAAGTTCTCGTAATTATAATGTACTGTGTGTTTGAAAGAACTGGAGTTTAACTCCGAGGCACATAACATAAGTATGTAGTAGGTATATTTTTTCACATGTCACCTTTTCAGGGGCGGGCATTGGTTCTTCTTTTCGGTAGGCAAATTCGCAGTTACTACTAATATTACATCATACTTATTAATGGAGGCCTATGTCCAGCAGTGGACTTTGAAAGGCTGATGGATGGATGACATCATATTACTTGTAATTAATTTTAACTATAACGGTAATAGTAGCCAAATATTTATGGTAAAATAATTACCAAAACTATTTAATGCCCGCAGCTTCGCTCGCGTTCATTTATACCAAGATACCATAGTCTCTTAAATTAATCCATACGCTTTGAACTTCATTCTAAAGGAAACCAGAGAGATTTTTATTTCGAATGATTTTTTAAATATTTAGAATATTCTAAATTTCTCCAAAAAGCAAACAGAATTTCCATCACAATGTGTAATTATCTAATATCTTATTTATGTTGTTGCTTTAGGTATATTGAATACACAATAGGTACATAAAAATAGCTTTTATTTCACAAATCAAAAGACAAAACCGAAAATAACAAATAAATAATTAAAGATGCGAAGCGCGAAATGTTGTATGATTTTTGGTAGTGTGAGTGAACTTGACCTTGAATTTGCGTGAAGTCACGTGACGTACCACGTGACGCGTCGCTTAGCGTAGACTGGCAGGTAACGGAACCTACCCCGAACTATACAGAAACACCATAGATTTATTATACTAGAAATAAAATTATGCAAAATCAGACTTCAAGACTAAAAAGTCAGAAATAATAGTACCTACTTCATTCGTTTGTGAGCACAGGTCCCTTCCAGAGTCACAGTTGATGTAGGTCGAGAGCATACTCCACCACACTGCTCCAATGCGGATTGATTCGTTCATTCATGTAATATTTTGATGTTAGGTCAACTTTTATGTACTAGATATGAAATCAACTGCCGGCCTGACTACCTACTGCTACTCTTATAATGCTTGTTCACTACTCTCAGGGGTAGAAATTTTCATTAAATTTATATGTTGGTAAAATCGGTTAATAAACGACGATGTTATCGCTGTATAAACATTAAAAAAAATACAAACACTCGAAAATAGAACCTCCTCCATTTTTCGAAGTCGCTTAAAAACCCGATTTAATTGCGGAGATCACATTTCGGAACGCTATACGAACAAATAGGGCATTTCTTTCCCTGGTCGTATAACTTTTTCAGTTTTATGTAATATTAAGTTTTATGGAGCGGCAAGCTTCGAATGTGCGTTTTAGAGACTGCTTTTGCTTACGGAGTGTTAAAAAAATGTTTGTTTTTAGTTTAACGAACATTACTTAATACTAAATTAATAATTGTAAGTTTATTACGAGTGGTACATGGGACTGCTATTCTAGTTTGACAATTACATATATGAATACGGGCCCGCTGGCGCAATCGGTAGTGACCCTACCTGTTGCGCCAGGGGTCGTGGGTTCGAATCCCACTCAGAACAAATTCGTGTGACGAACACTTGTGTTTGTTCTGTGTCTGGATATCAATATTATCTATTTAAATATGTATTTAAAAATATCTATGTATGTATATCAGTCTCTGTCACCCATAGCACAGTTTTGCGCCTAATTTGGGGCCAGTCTCAATAATTCAAAAATATTTATCCAAATTATCCTTTTTTAACCTAGGTATTCACTGTCGTTGGAAAACTGCGTTTTTTTATTCACTAACTTCACGTTCCATTAAAAAAGCAGTTAAGTACCCAATGAATAATCTAGTTAATAATAAGTATCGTTACGTTTCACGAGTCCCGACTTTCTAATACAGAAAATGGGTAAGCGTGCACGGTAGCTGGCGACATACGGACGGAGCAGTCACGGTTACATCATTCGGAACAGTTTACGATACTCAAGGTCAGGGGTTAGCCACGCGGGTCAACGCCCGCCTGAATAGGCTTACAGGTCAACCCGGCCCCGCAAAAACTTTAAATGCGACTGCCTACGTAGTAGGTAGGTACCTACTGTAGCTTATTTTTGGCTCTTGTCGGATTTCACTTGGTATTGTGTTCGAGTGTTCTCAGTCATCGATGGTCTGGTGATCGCAGGAAGTTATCAGCGTGCATAACTGACCGAGTACGTAGTGCCGCGTCGGGGTCAGTATGTGTATCGCTGACCGTGGGTCACGTTAAACATCTGTCCCGTTGTTTTCAAAAGTTCAATAATCCAAACCTATTTCTATCATTTTTATCAGGACTTACCCTTTTCAATCTTAACAAAAAATAAAAACTTAAAAAAAAAATGTTTTTAATTGTTATTAATTATACCTCTTCAAAATAAAATATTGCCTCTGAAATGAAGCACTTTAGGTTCCTGCTCTACAGGCAAAACTTTTTAGCAAAAACATTTATTTTTTAGGGTTCCCTACCCAAAAGGTAAAAACGGGACCCTATTACTAAGACTTTGCTGTCCGTCTGGCCGTCCGTCTGTCCGTCTGTCACCAGGCTGTATCTCATGAACCGTGATAGCTAGACTGTTGAAATTTTCACAGATGATGTATTTCTGTTGCCGCTATAATAACAAATACCAAAAAATAGAAAAAATAAAAATTTAAGGGGGACAACAGACATGATTTTTTTGCTGTTTTATGTACGACACACTGGGCCGGTTTATTAACAATCAGGTAGGTTACATTATCACAGGTATAGGCATAGGTATTAGGTATAGTTACCTATTGTACCTATAAACTGTCTCTAGAATGTTTGGACACTTAAGAAAACAGATTTTAACAAAAAAAAGTTGAATATCTACCTTCTACTTTTTAAGTTTTTCATTTCCAGCAATATTTATTGCTTTTGTAGAATGTAGTTTTGTAGATCTTATTAATCTAGATATTTTAATATCATAAATAACATGGTTGGGAAATTCGCGTTTCCATTTCGCGGAACTCTGACAATTTTTTGCCAAGCTACCTGCGAAGGCTTTTGTACTGTTTAAATAACTAATTTAATGTTATTGTGGTATACAATGAAGTGTAGGCACCTACTTATTGTTAAGAATGTCAGCGTTCACTAAGTAAAATATAACTAAAAATAAGGTACCTATAGGAAAACTTTCTTACATCGATAAAAAATTGTCAAAAAACTCGATTATTATATTCTAGTTATTTGATAACTGTTCCAGATAATGAGTACCTAACTGGGTAGGTTTAAAAAGTATGAAATATTCGACAGATGGACTTTTAGAAATCTCCAATATAAAGAGCTATTGAAGCTAGGTTTATTTTCTTATATAGGTATAATTGGGTATTGCCACAGAATACATAATAGTACAAGTATGCTCGCGCAGCACTTTTTCCATACAAACGTAGTGCCCTGATTCCTCATATGATAGTGAAGTTACAACAAAAATATTTATCGTATATTACGTACGATAAATTTATAACCCTGTCATGGCTCTACGTTTTCAATTTTTCATTTATTATTTTCATACAAGAGAAAAAAAGGAACGTTCTGGCATAGGTACTTAGTTGTAGTACTTACGTATACTACAACTAAATTAGGGTCTTCCGTACGCGCAAGAAGAGTTTATTGTGTTACTACAATATCTTTAAGTTTATTAAACAGAGTTTAACATTTCATAGTTGTCACTCATCGATATCAAAAAGACAGGGTCACGTCATATCTCAAAGAAATTGGAGCTGCCTAAATTTCTTCTGTCAGACAAAATGTTGCTCCATTTAATGACAATAAATAATGCCATGCCAAGAACGCCGTAGATATGTTATATACATATTTATATTATATAATATAAGTAAAAAAATCCATACTTAATATTATAAATGCGAAAGTAACTCTGTCTGTCTTTCTGTCTGTCTGTGTCGCTTTCACGCCAAAACTACTGAACCGATTTAAATGAAATTTGGTACACATATAGTCTAGAGCCTGAGAAAGGACATAGGCTACTGTTTATTTGGAAAAAAGTGTTGTAAGGGGTTGAAAAGGGGGTTGAAAGGTTATATGAAAGTTTTGTCATTTTCAGAACTAGAAGCATAAAATTTATATTATAGGCTGTTGATTAGATATAAATAAATATAGCATTCAAAGTTTGTAATAATTTTGTATGGGTGTAAAATAAACATATATATTATGTTTAATTCCACGCGAGCGAAGCTGCGGGCGTCCACTAGTTATCAATATATCTATGCCGTATAGTATAGAAACTTAAGTCTTTGGTGTCACCATACATTCGGACAAGACATGCGAGTATGACGAGTTACGATCAGGAGACCTGTCTGATTGTTAATTAGGCTGTAATGTATAAAAAGAAAGCAAACGAGCGTGCAGCACCACGCGCATGCGCTCTCTTACCTCTAACTTAACACCTCAACCATTATATAACTATTTACTTCAGCGGAGCTACCACCACAGTTAATTTTTCGCATTTACTCGTAAATCCTATTATTAGAATTGAAATGAATTTAAAAATAATAATTACAAGGCTATACGTACCTAATGTAGGTACGCAATACTTAGTAAGTACCTACCTACTTAATATTGACGTTGATCTATCGATCGCATTGATATTTTTGACTACATCCAAGTTTCGTCTATTCTATAGATTCAATAGTTATTACCACATAAAGCTTAACTTAAAACTTTACTTTCAACAGTCATATTAGATATTTAAAGACTTTAAACGCGCTCTACATAATTATCATCCGTTAACCTACAACAGATTATTTATGTCTACATTAGCTACAGGTAGTGCCTAGGTACATTAAAATAATAATAATAATCAATAAAATAATGTATGTACCTGTTTTATCTTTGGAATAATGCGACTAATAGTAATAAATAATATAGTAGTAGTAACATATTTATCCAGAATATAGATTAAATATGAATTCTCTACAATATATTCATAACATTCACTCATCCGTACAGAATATGTTGTGGTAAATACATTATTTATAACGGTTAAGGGGCCGTGGTCCAACCGATTATCCCTAGGTAGGACATCGGGTACATATTGGTATACTGTGTTAGTATACCAATATGTACCCGATGTCTTACTGGGACAGGGGCGAATGATAGTAGGTATGTAGACAAGTAGTAAAACATGTAGAGTTAAACCTATTAATTCAAATCCGTACACTGCCTAATTTGTTAGGTATAAGAATGCTATTAAATGTCATATTATTACCGGTGAACGAAAATTTTGGAGAATGATAGAATCGTATGAGGAAGCGTGGATCGGCAGAATTCACATGCCTTCTAAAATATTATGGAGAACGTCGAAATAGAATTTCTTAATTAAGCAGCTTCACTAGAACAAGGATTATGAAGAATGTGAATTTGTGTTGTTTTCTATGTGTGACTATTAGCACATGGCTAATGCCTACCGGGAGTTGTGTGTGTTAGCATTACATAAAAAGCAAAAAAGTGAGTTGCGATGATTACAATTGGCAACCACGACTTGGAGAATCTTTGCGTGAGGGATGGGTGGGTGATAAGCGTTTATAAGTGAGTTCGCTATTTCGGCTGACATCGTAAACATCTTAGTCACTCGACTTAAGTAGTGGACCGATAATTATATCCGAATCGTTTCCCTCACCTGAACAAATAATCGCCGCTCTACTTAATTACGTACCTACCTAGGTAAGTAGCTAGGTACCTATTAATATAATTCAAAGGTAGGTATGTAGTGTAGGTTCTATTCCAAGCTTTTGATATGTTTTGATGGTGTTGAAGTAACATGCAAGAATAAGCTTGTTATCGTAATGTCAAACTAAGGAATAGATAATAGAGATTATAGAGATTAAGTCAGCTCGGATTTATAAATCTGGGAGCTGGGAAAGGGTCACAGGAAAATCTGCGGGAGGTCTAGAGCATATTCCACCATGCTGCTCCAATGGATTAGTGGCCAACCCAGTGACGAATGCTCAAGTTACCCGAAGGTCTTCGACTTAGCGATCCGCAGCAGCGCATTGCAGCGCCCATTAAATTTTGCCACTAGCGGTCACCCATCCACAAACCGACCGCGCCCGTCGTTGTTTATCTCTGTCGATCACATTGAATCGAAGCGAACCATTGGTCTATGGACGCTACACGTGCTACTATTTTGACAATTTGTTCAACGCGGTATCTACATACGGAATTATTATATACCTACTTACCTACCTACGTATGCAAAATCCGTGGGTGTACAGTACAGTACAACACACACTAACAAGCGCCCGTCTGCATACGCAAATATACGTCACAATGACAGACATACAGTTACAATGTAGCCCGTCCGAATAACTCGTCATTTACGTACAGGTGTCGCTAGTAGGCAAGCATTACCTATACTGTGGCATTGGGCTAGTTTTTGCGCGTGCGCTGTGGGTGGCCCGCGGCGCGCAGTGGCGGGAAAACGACCGTTTATTTATTTATTACCTACTACCGTCACTTCGCACTGTGCCAATACGACCTGAGCGTTTTTTTGTCTGACTGCGACATGCTAATGATAAGTGTCTGAGCCTCTAGTCGGTATGCGTTATGAATACAAAAAATTGGTATCAACGATTTTCCCGCGGCGTCATGACAGATCGCTGGATAACTTCGAGGATTAATGGACGTCAATCTTTGTCAGTTTATGGTCACCTGTTGTGGCTGCTGGGATGTCGTATCTATTTATATTTCAGATGTCCCTACATGTCCCTATATTTCATAATTCATTAATCAACTTCCAAAGGCAGTCTACTGTTCTGACAAGCAAGTACCTATTAGAATTTAGCTAGCTCTCATGGCCTAATTCCACCGATTCTGAGAGGAGACCCGTACCCAACAGTGGCACAAAGAAAGGGTTGTGAGAAACCTCCTTATTCAATTATAGGGTTTTGTACCTAAATAGGTATTGCATTAGTGACCGTTGTTGATAGAGAACTATCGAACTCGCCTCTCACGCGAGCGGTTTGGGTTTAAACCTAAGCGGCACCCAATGACTTTTCTTTGTTATGTGCGACTTAAGAAATTAGATCACCAGCCGTAACAGTGAAGGAAACATCGTGCATGTGAAGTCTGCCAATCAATTTAAGTTCATAAAGAAAGTGTTTTAGTGGTTGTGTACCGTTGGTGGTGTACGAGTGGTCATCTCCTGAGTTTTCCTACTATCTTTTTCCCAAGATGCGGATTTGCGCTATGAATGCTTATGAAAATATGTACCGGCACTTCATGGGTAAAACAATATCAATTTCTTGAGCGAGACCTAATGCCCGTACTATACATAATTCAAACTCAAGTTTCAGAAATATGGTTTGAGTAAAAAATTGAACAGTCTCACTTAGATATGATCTTGGGGACCTTGGGGGATCGGCTAAACGTGATCTTGTTCCTGGTTTTAGTTTAACTTGGATAATAACTACTATGACGGGCCCGTTGGCGCAATCGGTAGTAACCCTGCCTGTTGCGCCAGGGGTCGTGGGTTCGAATCCCACTCAGGACAAATATTCGTGTGATGAACACTTGTGTTTTTTCTGTGTCTGATGTCAATATTATCTATTTATGTATGTATTTAAATTTTTTATGTAAGTGTATCAGTCTCTAACACCCATATTACAGGCTCGCGCCTACTTTGGGGTCATATGGCCGTGTGTGAGAATGTCCAAGATATTTATATTTATAATTAAATAGATACATAATATAATAAGTAGATAATATTAGAGGTAACTGTTTATCGCAGTGGTCTTACTTATTATATAAGTTTCACGGGAGCGATTCCTGGTTAGTAAGTAGTTCTGGAAATTCCAGCCGATTAAACCTAAAACTCTCATCTCAGTACCCTTTCTCAGTGCTTGTGGTGGACTCTATCTGTCCGGTCTGGTACAGTAGAACTTAACGGGGCCTCCAGCTCGTGGATCCACTGGAGTGGAGTATCTGGCTGGTCTATAACTACCTACTAGTCTACTAGAAGACATGCGAATACGAGTTCCATAGGTAGGAACTTATTATTGTGCTAGTAGGTAGTGTAGGTACCTAACATAACATTGGTAGAGTGTTGCTAAGTAGTTATGTAGGTAGACTGCCGTCTCAAAGGCTATAGCCTACCATTTACCACGCTAGTTAGCTATCAGATTGGCGGATTTAGGAATACAGTAGGTACCTACCTAAGGTAGAAACTCTGGAGGCTAGTGATTCGAATCCCGGGTTGAAAAAACATTGATTTGATGTTTTTTATTACCTAACCTTATGTTACCTTCCTAATTTTTATTTCCAATAATGTTTTTACCTAAATGGGTACCTACTCTGAGTCTAAATGGGTAATAGACTCTCTATTACCTTTCTGCTGTGACAGGGCCAGTCTGTCTAAATTTGTTTTGATATTAATCACCTAGCTATTTTATTAGCTCTACCTTTGTAGAGCTCTAACTTACCTACTTGCTCTGCTACTAACTCTAACTTACACCAAAGTACCTAGGTACTTAGGTATTAGGTAGGTAGGTAAGCTACCGACCAACCTAATAATACGCCCTAGGACACCTGATTCACTAAATGGTCCTCTGAAATCCATCTGAGGTAAAGGTAGGAAATATTACTTTTCATATAAAACATTCATTTAAAATTAGGTTAGGTAGTAGGGAACTCTATCTAGGTAGGTACCTACTTGACTAAAATAGGCAAATTAAATTACCTACAATTACGTAGAGTCGGCTCGTGTCTGTAAAGGCAGCCAAGTCTATCATTAATAACGTAGAGTCGTAGACGAATCCTAATTGATAAGACAATATTTATTTGAGCCTGTGCTAGCGTAGGTGTACCTACTTAATGATCATAATACATCTAATGGTCGCCAGGTCGCCACATACGTCAAGCGTCACGATCTGAGCCAATTAAAACGCGGAGACGACAGCGACCGAACCGAAATAAAACGCCAATCGCAGAATGCGGTGAAAAAACGCAATTGCGCGCCGGTCGCAATTAAACCGGCGCAATTAACGCTAGGCGGGGCCCGTTAATGAGGGAATAGAGGCGTCGGCGGGCGCAATCAACATTAAAGATTGGCGGGAGATGCGTCCCCCGCGCGCCCCTCATTACTTATACAAAATACTTAAGACGCGTCGTCCCGCTCTCCGTGCTAATAGCTAGCGCCCACTCGCTATACCCGTCCCGTTCGCTTCGAGCGTAATTAAGCTCGCCTCGCCTCGGTCGGCCCCGCCTCTAGAGGGGCGCCGCACGGGGCGCCCCGGCCCGACCGCGCAGTGTGCCGGCGACCGTCGACAGCACAGCGTCGTGTATTCCGCGTTTCACGACACCACAGTTCCTCAAGTTTAGTGTTACCGGTGACCCGAAGTGTGTTCTGACTGAAGTGTTGTTGTTCAAAACGGATACTGAGAGTGCTTGTGACTGAGTGTGATGCCGTTGACGCCGGTATAGGCCGCTCCACGGGCGATGCTCACAGGTTAATGTTTGTTTTTAAATTTTCCAATGGGATTCTCGCTGATTGTGCGCCTAATCTTCGCTTAGGCACGTGCCTAATGTGTGTGTACTGCCGAAATTCCCGACTCCCTGGGAATGTATGAGCCTCGCCATAATACGCGTTACATATTTTTTCAAATTACACGGACTTTTGGTAAAGTACTTAGTTACTTACCTAGTAGGTAAATCAATCACTAAAGTCGCATACGGTAGAGACGATTCTCTAATTCTAATTAAGTTTCAATTTGGAACTGTCTTGTAAGAAAATAAGCACTTATTCGATTTATTATAACAATGGATTCAATGCACTTACGGATGTAAAATGAAAATCCGTGAACATTTTAGCCAAAGAATTCGAGCTTTTAAGTGGGGTTTTACATTTGACACAACCAGGTTTTTCCATAATGCAAAGTTAGTAACTAATTACCATCTTATCTGCTAAAATTGTTCTTATTAAGCCAGTTAATTCAGATTTTTTCGATGTTTTTAACCTTTGCCTTGATAAAGCCGTGCGTTGTTTCGAAAGCGATTAAAGTAAATTAGTGTGCGTTAACTAAGTTACACTTAGAATGTTTTACGGAACGGAAAATGTAGGTTTTTTAAGACATCGTTGCCATTGTCATCTATAGATATTTATTGTAGATTCCTACGCTAATCGCAAGTGTAGTTTTGTTTTATCCAATCTAGATTAATAATTCTTTATAGGACCTAGATAGGTAAAAAATAAACAAATTATATTTAAACCTTTATTGAAATATAGTAAGTACCTACCTACATATATAGGAAATTTATAGAAAACTACTATAAAAGCATATTAAAGTATAATAATGCAAAATTTTAATTGTAGGTATAATATAAACTTAACATTGGTACCTACCTAACTCTAGATTAATCTATTCAGTAAAACCGATTAATAAGGTTTACATTTAAAAGTACACTCAAAGTGAAATACCTGTCTAGCTAATTACAATTTAAAGTTGGATAGGTAATCAGAAACTGTTAAGTTGACTGTATTTTTTGTTTATTTTGTATCTGATTACGAATTTTCCTACTGTTTAGATTTGAATTACTATTAATTGTGTAAACCTTAACCTTGGTTAATCTGATGTCAAGGAAACCAACAAATCACAATTATTCTTAAAATTAGTTCCTACCTACCTGCGTAGGCTGCCAAGTCGATTTAAAAACTGTTTTTCATCACGATGATAATAAAATAATATCACCAAAGTTATTTTAACCCTATTATTTTAACCTGATAAGGCGTGTTTAAAACACTGATATGTATACCTACATTACCTAAGAAACAAGAAGAATAAAGAAAATATTAGTCAGAGAAACAAATAAGATATAGGTACCTATATAGGATATAGGATATAGGTAAATGAAACATGTTTTTATCTTTGGGCGCGTTTACTAGTTAGACAAGATACCTAGGCCTACCTATAAAGGAGTGGACCTTCTCTTTATTATTATATACAATGACAACAACCAAAGATGAACATGAAGTTTAATAGGTAGGTACTGTGATTGTGTTAGAAAAAATATCTACTCAGTTTCCATAATATGAGAGTAGGCGTAAAGAATATGGTAGATACCTACTACCATAATAATAATAACAGTTTCTGCACTTGTATTAAAATCTACTTAGGTTAAAACAAAGGTAAAAAACATTTAACCTTTTTTACAGTTAAATATTAAAAGCTAACAAATAAACCTATAAATGGAATTCATAATAACGAACGTACTATCTAGAAAAATAACGGCGTGAGATAAAAGATGCTAACTACTAAAAACGTGCTAAATTGTATTCCGAATAACATTTTTGTCATTAACTATCATAAATAGTAACTAACAATTTTATTCCCTATTTATGTAGGTTATGTGTAAATGCCACCTGACTTTCAAACTGTCTTTATCCTTTTTAGAGTTAAATAGATATGTAAGGATAGAAGTGAATAGCAAAATGTATTGAAATTATTTGAAATTAATCATAATAAGTAAGCATGAACTATGCGTCGCAATTGGAAGTAGGTAGATATGTAGTTAGTTTCTTAGTTCGATAAAATTGATCGCTGACAGTGCTACATAAAAAATGTGCTCGAAATAAACATTAAACATAAAGTAGGCTAACTGGAAAATCCCAGACTGATAAGAAATAAATACCTATCACATCTCTATTTGCATTGAATTCATTTTAAAGGGGTAACAATTGCTTAAAGAATAACAAAGAAATTGATTTACAAAAAATATATTCTGTCTACTTATAAATGGATTGTGTTTTGGATATTGCTCGTATTTTGACCTGACTTTTATTCCAACTGGGTGTTAATCTAATCAAATCCAAGAGGGAAATATTACATTTAAGTGAACGAAAGTGTGGGATCAAGCGAGCAAAAAGTGAATAATGTGTAGGTAATCCACATTTTTGAAATAGAAGAAATTTAATAGATAGAGACGAATTTAGATAGGAATTCTAATTTAAAATCAAGCAATTATTTTTACCAATTAGCAAAGACAATGTTAAAAAGTAGATAATCTACATACAGACGTATGTAGAAACTCACTTAGGACTACATGCTCGTATCGATGTTAAAAAGTAATAGCTAAACAGGTGGGTGAAGTGTAAATAAATGCTTGTAAGGGTAATGTAAACAGGTTGTAAGCTCAGGATGGTTACCAATTTAAAAATTAAAATGTAAGAGAATGTAGAATGTAGCTTGTCCAGCAGAAGGCAGGCATACCTACAAGTATTTTAATCCAAGACTTTCGTTCGAGCAAAAGGACGTCTCAATTTCTGAGTGGAATCTCAGTTTAATAATTAATATTGCCAAATCCAGAAATCAATAATAGCATATTTACATAATTATTTATACGTATTAGTATACTTATTAGTTTTAGACGTTGTAATACCTACATAAGTAGGTAAGTACTTTTACGAATAAGTAATAGTGGTTATTTTAAATCTATTTCACAATCTGCATAAAAAATGAATTGTTATTAACTTGAAACACATGAACCATAGCTTGAAGAACATTAAATTTTTTATTACATTTCTCTCAATTCGAAAATCGAACACAAGTAAAACAATAGGCGCGCGCGCATTCCTTCACAACGGGCGGCCATCTTGCCTGAGATCGTTTTCCCTATCTCACTTGATTCGGGACAGATGGAGTCATTAATCAAAACGACCTTAGATCCATATCGATCGCAAACAGTGTTTAATTTATTACTGCTTCAGACAACAGTAACTGATAATTGATATTTGTGCGTAGGTGCAAGCAGACGTGCGAAAATACGAGAATGGCGCCACTGGCGTATGGAAATCAATTCACTTTGCATACTGACTGTACCTAGCTGCTAACGAATATAGAGCGGAACTGTAGATAACATGTTACTAACTATTGTTTAGAACTAAAATAAGGTAGGTAAAATGTACATGATTAGTTAATGCTAAGTTACCGGTTGGTTTAGATAGCTACATTTAAATGTCTTTGCACGGCAAAATGTCTTAAATAGATTAAGTTTCGCTACGGGTGGGTAAACGAATCTCTCTAACTTCAGAAACAGCTTTTGCTCTACGATTAACGTAATCGGCTGTTTGTATTAAACGTAATATACACCTACTTAATATGTATTTATATTTTAATTGAGAATATAAAAGAAAAATGATTTTTTTTAAATAAAATAAAGTGTAGGTACTAGCATTGCATACTAAATAAAGTGTTTTAGCAATAATGTAAATAATATTATACTTAGTAAGTTTATTGTGATTTTATTTCCTCAATAAAAGTTTTAACCAAACCATATAATACATGATGCGTATTTATTATTCTAAAACAAGATATTTTTTACTTTTGTTTTATTTTTTAGATTAACTTAAAATAAGCCATTCTAATACACCCTAAATTCGTGGCAACTAACGCCATCTGCCGGGCGGTAGAAGTACCGCGTTATCTGTATGGGAATGGAGCGCGCGACTCAACCACTCGAGAGATAAGGACAATCGTGACGGCTCGTTGAGATGGACTTGTGATAGAAAGATAACGCACTCGTTCGAGTTTGTATTCGATCTTGAGAGATTGGTCAAGGGGTAAAATAAGACACAAGCTTTTAAGTTGATTGATTAATGATTAACTACTAAATTTATTTATTGTATGATCTTATTAGTACATTTATCTAAGAGTATCTCCTAAATACATTGGAATGTTTTAATTGGTTTTTAAAAAGACAATAGATACCTATCTAAAATTTTATTATTAATATGGATTAAAATTATTCATGAAAAACAAATGCAGTTAACATCACGAAAATATACCTATTATTTATTATGTATTTTTTAATTTGTTTTAAATCAAATACTTACCTACTAGTTACCTCCAATAAATTTTATACGAGTGTTGTAAAATATATAATATGTATAGTATAACGGATTAGACCCCACTAAGCAGTTCAACTTTATTTTTTTATAACTAAATATTAGTACTAGTACCTACTTAAGTATATTATGAAATAATGTTTGATTAAAATCTCATTTGGACATAGTAATGAAGTCATAATCTGAAGAAAAATTTAAGTTAATATTGTAGGAATCATTTAATAAATTAATTTTCATGATAATTAAATTAATGAATAAGTAGTCATTTGGCCGTATTCGCCTAAATAGATTCGTTTTTAACTAATTATGAAAATAAAAAAAATGAATTTATTTTTTTATTTGAAAATCCTTATTTCACAAAAGAAAATGTTTTGTAAGTGCGTAAGGAATTATTGAACTCTACTCTAGTAAAATCTGTGTTGTAGAGATCAACTGGTACGTTTTGTTTTTGTACACTTGACATCATCAATTGTTTCATAGACTATAGATAAAACAAACAAACTCTTCATTTATTTGATCGCTTCTAGTTCAGAATACAGTGCAAGTCTGAAAGGTAACTCGACTATAACGTTGTCATGTCAGCGACCGCAGGACGTCGACATCGCCTAGATACATTGAATTACTCCATTACAATAGCTTAGGGGATTTACATTCAGCCGATTTCAGATAGACGAACCTCTGAAACCTAGCAAGGATTTAACATAACAGGATGAGGTCGAACGAGAAATATAACTGTTTTGTAATACGATGCGAATACTGATTTGAATTTGCGATCGGTGATAATGAACGGTAGATTTGAAGTATTTTTCGTCATGGGTATCACTGTTGAATTCGTGCTATTCCTTAAACTGAGCTCCTTCCTTCCTTTAGAATTGATCTCTATTGCTCACATGACCGTTTACTGACCTTGGACTAGTTAGTTCAGTTATAAGAACATGTATTAACACGGTTATTAGGTGGGAATATGTGACAGTTAATTGAGCTTGCTTCGAGAATGCAACTGGCAATGAAATTACATTTTTTAGGGAATCACCAAACTAAAAGAATACGTGCTATATTTTTTGCGCTATTTTAAGTTTTTCATGGAATTATGTCAAATATTGACATCATTTTGAAAATTAGTGAAAAATATTAACGTTCCGTTTTTAATTACAATAAAATCATTCATTTATGTAATTTGAATATCCGTTACAACTTTCAGTTGAACCTTAACTACAAAGCTACGCGATTTTCAAACCAACCAACGTCGCCCCGGCGCCCCGGCAAATGTCAACAAACATGTCGAGCAAATCGATTACCGAAATTTAACGGCGCTTTAACCGAATTCGGCTGTTAGTTTTGCTTAATTTTATCGAATTTTAACGGCTATATTTTCGTTTGCGGAATATTTACATGTCAACAACACAAATGGATTCACAACACTACTTTTCTATGTGATATGACGAACAAAATTCAGTAAAGTAAGACGAATATTTATGCTTATCACCATATTTTACCTTTATTCAATTGACAGCTTCAATGAGGCATCATTTGACACAAACGACTCTCTTTTATAAATCCTGACACCATGAATTCAAATAGAGAGAATATAAAGATTACAGTGTCATCTTTTTATCCGTTTTCTAGTTTGTCGCAATTTATAAAAACCGTTGACAACGAAGAGTTTTTCATTTTCGTACGCTCCTATATGGCTATGATAATTTGTTTCCGGTGTACCCACTCGTATGCGGCGCGTGCGCATGCCACGATGAACTATTACATTCATGGCGTTAGCACGATTTGCATTTGAAATATTTCGTTCGAGTCTTGCCTCTAGGTTTTGTTGGTATTGTGCTCGGTTGAAAGACGGCGAGATTTTAATGTCTGGGTATCGAATTTCGTGGTATATTTTTCAGCGGCTCGTGCCTTCGAAGGTCTCTTTGTTGCACGCGATAATAGGCCATATTTCGTGACGCACGTGCGTGGAGAATGGTGATATGTAGACGCCAGTTAGTATCTGTTGACGACAACCAATCGATTTTATCCAATTTAGTTTCAGATGTAACTTGTCTATGAACACTGAGGTACATCTTTCTACTGAAGTTTTTGTTTGCTGAGTAAATGACCTTTAGGCTTATAGCTTAGGAAATATAATATTATTAATTTAAATTGTTTAATTTGTGTTGATTGTAGGTAGGTGTAGGTAGGTGAGTGTGTGTACTTAGCTGTTTACATTAATTAGTTATGGCTTTCTATGGTTTTAGTAATAAGGAATTACTGTATTATGGTTCTCTTACTAAGTGAAATCTTTTCTTTCTTTAATCAAAATAAAAAAAATAGTTATACGTATATATTTGGGTAAAAATTCCTCTAAAGTGCTGTAAGTAAATTGCGTCAAAATCATTAAAAACCTGCCTTTCGGTGTGACGGATGGATGAGATGTCAAGTGAAGCGGCGGCGAGCCGACACACCTCCGCTCGACACCTCCGGCGTATTTCAATAACCCCGCATCAACTCAACATTTAACCCACCAAACGATTTTGATTCAAAAATTTATGTCCTCCACGTAAACCGAGACAGGCGATAAATCGAAAACTGATATGTACGGTCAACTTTAAATTTATTATCTCCATGCGCTCTAGTCTAGACAGGTTTATTCTAACGCTAATAAATAACATTTAACTGTATCATACAACAGTTTGACTACCTATCGATGTTTTTGTCTTCAGGCGTCCGAAGAAAAGTTCTTCGTTATTTTTTTGCGTGTTGGCATGTGATGGTCCGGGCAATCTCGGCGTCTCGTCAGCAGTCGATAGCTGCAGGGCCGCGTCAGTTCGACGGCTGGCCTTGGCGAAACCAGTCCGTCTCGGCCGAAACACCTCTCGACAATTATTCTATAAAACAAAAGCATCTCGAGTTTACGTCACAGTGCGAATTGCGGCTGAAATTAATTTGGCTTAATTAGTTAGTAAATTTCACCTGCGAGTTAATGGGTGCTTCGCCATTTCTTTAACGACGCGAACATCGGTTACGATCTTGTGCATGGGAACTGCGGATATGTATTGGATGCGAATTTGAGGATCGGGCAATCATTAAAAAAGTTATTTTCTTAATCGCTGTACACGCTTATCTACTGATTTTAATACGATAAAATAATGTAGTTCCACGTAATAATTAACTCGCTTTTATAAGCTTGGTATGTAGATATCTATGTATGTATATAACGGAATAATTGTACGTGATTTTCGCCCACTATAAAACGTCGGATTAATTTGAAAGTTTGCACAAATGCACACTTATCAAGCACCAATGACAATGCAATAATTAAAAAATAAAACCGTTCAAAAATACCACTATTTCAGTTCGGTTATCTAAAGAATACCAATTGTTTTAATACAAACGGCTTAAATCTTAATTTGACATTTGTATGTCTAAACAACAAGTAGGTACCTACATACTTACGGGCAAAAAATTCGTATCTCCAAATATACCTTTAATATGGGTGTTATGTTAGTTGATAAGAATCATAATCCCTTGTATATTGCCCAGCTATCTCTACTGATATGCACTTAATTACAATGACTCGCAGTATGTGTACCAATTAACATTTTAATAGGATTATTTTGACAATTAAATAAAAAAAAAATCAAATTAGTTACATAATATACCCAAATATTAATAATATACATATACCCAAATTTAAATATTAAATTGTTGGATATACCAACTAATACATATGCATGATTAATTCTAGCCGTTTTAAGGTACGGATTATGGTTGACACATTGATGAGACAATAATAATAATTGATAAAGCTGTTTTTATGTATGTTAAAATTCAAACTAATTTTATTAGTACTAATGTAACTAAACAGTAGCTAACACTGGAAAGGAGTACGAACTTTGTAGCGTTCGTGAATATCCGCTACTATAATTTACTGAGTAATTAAAAGATAGTTAAAACTTAATTCTCGCCTGATTTCCCGCGGCACAGAACCTCAATCTACGTCGGCGCTTTTATTCAAAGACAGGCTAATCTGTAGTTAGATTATCTAAGTGCCCATATTGTCAAGGCACTCTAGCCCTGTAATAACTGGTGTTATCTCCCAATAATTAGTGATAGTCGATAACTTCCCAAAACGTTATCTGCTGTGTTTGCTATTAAATAATCGATACCATTGATAGTAGTCCCATTGATAAGCGGTCATTGCTATGATAATTACTAGAAAGGATGCATTGACTGAGGTAGAGTTGGTAGCTTTTTCCACTCTTGTAACTGACATTATTTTGGGTCGGTCAAACGCAGGGATAACCTGTTTTGAATGTAAAAAATATTTTCTTACGTTAGAAAAAGAGTTTCAAATTATGTATCCTAATTAAATCACATCTCCGTCTACTGTCTATAAAAAATAAAATTTAATTACCTTCCATATGTGAAATTATTGCAATTTTAATTTAACAATAATTTCCTATTCATTTTTCTCTTATAAAATGCATCCTAGGGATTATCATAATTATATAAATGAATAAATAAATATCATGGTCATTCTCACACACGGCCATCTGGCCCCTAACTATTCAGAGCCTACTATGGGTGTCAGAGAATGATATAAATACATACATAGATATTTTTAAATACATATTTATATACATATTTAAACTTCAGACACAAAACAAACAAGTGTTTGTCAAACGAATGTTTGTCCTGACTGGAATTCGAACCCCCAACCCCTAGCGCTACAGGTAGGGTCACTACCGATTGCGCCTACGGGCCAGTCGGTCAATACTATCTGTCTATCTATCCTATTTTTATCCATATATCCAATGTAACCTAGTTCTCATCATTGCTTCTGAGAAGCAATATCAAATCTGAACTGCTTTTTATCGCCTATTTTTAATGTTTTTTTAATCGTTATCACCCATATGCTTACCCGTACTTCCTGTATCCCTATCACAAGCAGAAACATGCCTTCTTGTTTGTTTACATTGGTCTTGATTAATCATTCATTCATTTCCTTATGTACCTACCGTTAAAAGCCTATTTTCACATTATTGAATGATACCTATTTGATAATAACACAATATGAGTAGCAATTAACAATAAGCTGTATTAATAATTTTTTACTCAGAATATTTATCTTCAACACATATAGTTCTGTTATATTTTCAGTACACTTCCCTTAAAATAATTAAAACGAAGGATGCTATGAAATTGGATAAAACTAAATTATCAGCGGTCGCTTTATAGTAATTAATTAATAACTCTGATAATAAATGCTGATATCATATCATTAATAAAACTGTCCTCGCCGTCAGTTCGTGTCAATTTACATAAAGAAAATTGACATGTAAAAATAATTTATAAAGAAAGGTTTAATACAATAAATATCCATCGATATCCCGTTAAGCGTAACGTTTCCGTAGAAATATTCTACTGCAGAGAAAAAAGAAAAACTGTTTGAAGGTATTTATGAAGTGTTTATCTTCATAGCAGTCTGTTTATAGCAAAAGATAGGAGTGAACTTAATACGTGGTATAGCCTATAACTAAGCACAACCTAATAAGTATTCATTGTTTAAGTAGGTAATGGAGATTTTACGTGTTTTTTTAAAGTGTACATAATTATTTTTAAAGAATAGGTACATTTATAACAAAGTAACATTAAAATGAGCATCTGCAACTTATTTGACGGAAACAAAGTTAAATAAATAAATAAAGCAATAAAGAGCTAAAAATAGGCTGACCCTTTTTATGAACGCATTTAATTTAATTTAAGTCAGTTTCGGTTACGATTATTACCACCGTACATGGCTGTACCTACATTATCTGTTTATCTAAAGGCAGTATATCGACTATTTATGTACTCGGAGTACCTACAATGCAAATTTTATCATACAAATGCATGTGTGTTTTTCGTTACTTTTTTCACACTAAAGCGGTCGAGACCACCTCAAAACCTGCCAGTGTGTATGCACATTAATATCTCGCGCGCCTGCATTGTGAATGTTGGTAGGTACGAATGTTATCTGTGGATTATGCGTGAATAATTTTATTATGCATGCGAAGTGTCACTTTAATTAAGTTTCGTTCGGAGCAGATGCGATCGAGTTTCCGAAGCCTCATTACAGCGCACCTACATGGTGTAGCTTGTATTGTAGTGTTGCCTAGATAAGGCGTAGCGCAGACAACCACTTTTGATCGGTAATCCTATTATTGACAAAATATTGATTTTCATGATGAGTAATGCAGTGCCCGAATTCGTCATATTTCGTTTCATATTAAGATTAATAACCGGTTATGTTTCAAACTCACTGTAGCAATAAGTATTTTAGGAACGCTATTTTTATATCTGGTTAACTGTGCTTACATTTTTAGTTTCGTTTTATATAAATTTAGGTATGACGTCCGATGCTTCCGACGTGCGACTCTTACGGGTAGTGGTTTAAAAATCTTTTGTCTGCACTGTTCCTTAAATAGCAGTGATGTCGCTTTATTTGTTTACGCAACCAACTGGGACCTCTTGAAGTGTAAAACTTACTTTGGAGGAAAAGTTACGCTGACTTATTTATCAGGTTTGTTTACTGTGCAATTAATAGCGTCCTCTAAAAACACGGATATCATTCTGTAATTGTAGATTCGGCGCAATAAACACGACCAGGCTGTAATGTAAAGTTATTATAACGTAGGAACCTATTGATTTTTATGTTTATTTGGGCCAAAACGTAATCATTAATAATTGGTGACATGATGCTAATAAATCGATTCGCCTCGAAATTCTCGCTTTTTATTGATAATTAATATGGCCGGCAATTAACGAGCTAAGGCCTATAATTACACCTAATTGTAAATCACATTGGATTACAGTTGGCTGCGGCGTTTTTACTAGTGGTTATCTTTATCTTAGTTTATGATTTAATTACACGTTAATATTGGGGCTCGTTATTTGGTATCGGATAGGTGTAAAATTCAATATGCCTTATATCTCAGAGCAATAAATGCGCTGGCCGTGAAAATAACCATTTTGGCGTTCCGCAAGGCAGTGGATTGGCACCGTCTTTATATTTTTGCAACGTTTAATTTAGTAATCTGAATTTAACAACACATTATTCTGTTATTAATTTAGATAATTTATTTAAAACAGGTGAGATTTTTGCAAACACTATAAAGAAATTCTAATTTTTCAGGCTCCAAACTGTCTTCATTGAAAAATGTATATGAATCCTATAGTAGTTTTCTTGTAATCTCATGAATTGGTTTCTCAACGTAAACTAATACAGGTTGTTTCTGCACAACACAACTAAAAACGAACAAGCGATAGATTAACTATTAAGTATTCATGTTGTTGACTTTAAATAGTACGGTATTGCTCGGATCATAGCAGACCCAATAAGATAAGGTAAAACGAGAGGTACGGCTTATTAGTGTAAACAGCGCCCGGGGTGAGGTGAAGGAAAGGCGAAGGCAATTTTCTATGTTCTTGTGTTCTCTTGTCTGGCATAATATCTTACGATTTATTCTTACTAACCCCATTCACTATTAAAGCTACTACCTACACATAATCAAATGGTTTTAGAAATTTGTCTGCCAAAAATTTCCAGGCTCGAACGTGTATAGATAGATACGAGTATATTAAGATAAAGTCGACATCAATTCTAACGTTTAAAGGATGTTTTAAAATAAAATCAGTAGCAGTAAACCTGTTCCATGTAACGAAAGGAACTACGGCATAAAGTCGCCACACTTATTTTTCAGAATTTTCATTTATAATACCTACTACTATTGTTGTATCATCGTCATCCTGTTGATCGCCAATGACAGACTGAGAGGGCACTAAGCACACATTACCCAATGTGTTTTTGCAAACTTCACAAACCTCTCACAGGCGGCCTCTAGAAGCGTAAAGCTGTCGGTGGTTTTTAAAAAGCTCTCTATCTACTTCTACAAATTACGATGATATTTATATTTCTAACCGCGAGCCTTTCTTTTTATTGTTTTTTATCTTGTCATTTATGTGACTATTACTACAGCTACATAGATGTAGTAGTAGTCGTATAAGTATTAGGAAGTATGTAGGTATGGAAGTTGGTTAGTCGGGTATTCTTCCAAAGTATCCAATCACAATCTATACCTAGTAGTAATTTGCGATTTGAATCGTTAAACCGTCGTCATATAATAATCATCTGCTTTTGTATTTGACTCCGACAAACCCTTGGAGTCCTATACTCATCTAATTTCAAAATGGCCACCTCGCGTGTTAATGCTGAGAGGAATGTCCTCGGCTTAGAGCCTCCAGCCTCCGGCATCCATTGTTGTGCGCGACGAGCAATAAAAATCATCTTAAAACAATAGCACCCTGAAGCTGAGATATTTGCATGATAATTATTTGGAAAGCATCCGCCCGCATCGGACAGGTGTGGTTTTAATGGCCGTAAAACCTTTTTTTTTGGGTTTTAAGGCGCCCGGGATGTTGTGATCGCTACCTCACGGTCATGTAGAAAAACCATAAAAATTTTCAATATTCAAAGAGCTTTACAATGTAATTATAACAGTGCAGTGGAATAAACGATAGGTACTTTGCTTTTAATACTATCTAACATGTAGAATTGCATATAAACAGTTTTTAAAATAAATCATTAAGTAAAATCCTTTGGCGAGTTCTAGTTAAAACATTTTAGCATAGGATCATTTCTTCCACTGTGTATGGCGTATACTTCGTGTACACAACATAAGTGATTTCCATTACCGTTCACGTGATATCGAACTTCCATTCCAGGTACGTGACGACTAGCCTCAAAACAAGAACGTATACGAAAAGCGAGCTAGCTTTACAGCAAGCTATTTTCCCATCATCACCTCAACGAGTGAGCATCGTTTTAATAGCTTGAAAAATCGTCCAATTTAACCTGTCCTAAGCCGGTCCCCACCGGAGCGTGTCGCTAAGCGTATTTTAATAACATTTTTGATCGCACCGTACCTACGTAATTACTGTTTATATCATCAACACTCGCCCGGCACAATTAAGTCAGTTTTTTGGGAATGCGACAATCACGTTTTGATTGAGGCTGTAAAAACGTGGACCTGTCTGCGCTGTGATATAACGATTAACCGATGCGATGTCACCTTTTAAATTTATTTCTTCATTTGGCTACTTTTAATCACTGAGATGCAGACGGTACGTATGGTACCTAGGTACGTTACAAAAACCTTGCGCGGCGAAAACTTTGATGTAATTTGATTTGAGTTACTTTGAATGGTCTTTAAGTCTAGTCAAGAGTGATATTGTTTGCAATCTTTCCCACGATTTAACCACATGATACCTAATCGTACAATCTATCTTATTGCGAATTAGCTTAAGAGTTATTAAATAAGTATACAAAATATATAATAGGCATAGTGAAACGGTCAGCGACACTTTATGAACTCACTCACATTATTTTTGAATTTGGTACTACGTTTTAATGCTTGAAATGCTCGTAATTTTATAACCTTGTCCATATAAAACCAACGACAAAACGTAACGTACTAATGTCCGTCCGTACGGCGATTTTGTTTTCCGTCACATTTAGTTGTTTAGTAATTGGTGTCGAAAAAATATAATTCCAAGCCTAACGACAGGGCCAGCTCACCTCGAGATCATATCATGTAAACTGTTCTTTACATTAATTGTGAACGAAACCATTGTTGTAGAATGACATTTAATTTTCGGAACTTTCTCAAGTGTTTAAAACGGTCGATTTAAATTGTATCGCATGTAATTTTGTTACAAATGCTTTTCCAAGGTATTAGTTATTGTGGTAATTCTGAAAGTATACTTATATTATCTTTCAGAGATAGTGGTTTGCATCCTTGATGAAGCTATAATATTCCTTACGAGATTAATAAGTATAATGTTCTTCTTAGGACGAATTAAAAAGACCACACAACGCTGCCACGAAATCTTTAATATAGGTACTCGTACGTACTTACGAAACACGATTTAATAACTCTGCTTCAAACGAAAATCCCTAAACCTCGCCTGTATATTTTTTTTTTAAATCAAAACCTTTTAGGATTACAATACGAGGATTAATAATTATTAAGAATCGAAAAAACGAAAAGATTAATTAGTAGCATACCTGCGACACTTTACCCGCCATTAATCTAATAACAAATAACACCATACAAATTGAATTTAAAAACCAGTTCGGAATCCGAAAGTGTGGGATAGATGTTGGGTTAAAAAGTCATGCAATCTAGATTTATATAATTTAATTTAAATTGCTTGAGTAAATGACTGATTGATCATAATATTATGAGTGCTATGATTTATTGTGAATTAAAATTGGAAGTGAAAAGGATTTAATTTAATGAAAATGAATGACTATCTATATTCTATACCTATCATATATCCAAGTTCGCAACAGCGAGTAACAGTATTGAAAGCTATACTGTAATAAAGAACCGATTTTTATGGGTAGGATGGATGAGCATATTTATACTTTCTATAAATAATCCTTTAATAAAATTTATGTATTTTATGTACTTACCTATTTATACATGTAGTGGATTCGCTACATGGAATTGGCCATATAATTTTAAAAAAAGTGGTCGCAAGAGTCATTTGTAATTTTACCGAACCTTCACAAAATCTTAAAAGTCTTTTAATATCGATTTTGTTTCTGGAAGGTTACTGTAACCCTTACCTAGCAGAACGAGTTAATGAGGATAAGTATCGAAAATATTTATATACATGCTCATATTTTATCGACAATTATTAAAGACCGGCTACCACTCGCGTCGAGGTGAGAACGATGGCGACCCCTGCTGCGAGGACCGAGACGGCTCACACCAGAATTCAAGACGAAATTATGGCCTTTACGTTGCCTTTTTACTCTTTCAGGGTTTTTGAAACTTATTTTGTACCCTAATCCTAACACGTGTGTATAAGCAGGATAAAGCTGTTTTGTAGATTATATTGTGGCTGTGAAATCAAGAAATAGCAAGTGAAATTTTGATAAAGAATTTAGTAACACCTATTTTATCTTAATAAAATACGTACTTTCTTTTAGTAGGTTATTTTTCTTCTGTAAGTTATTAATGAAATATGACTTTGAAAGGAACTTAACTGACGACGTTGTATTCACAAATCAGAGACATTAAAAATGTCAGTTCTAAGAAAATATTCACTTGGAACAAACATAATTTGTAAACAGAATTTCACTTCGTTAATTACAGTAGCGTTCATGTGAATCTGTCGTTGTTAAACATACTGTCGAACACCTCACGCCATTAGCTCGCGAGCGAGGTAGACAAATATCGAGTGTTTGCAGTCACAGCGCAAACATCGACAACAGAGTTTGCGTTACGCATCACTAGCGCGAGTTGTCGCGGGCGCACGGGCGCCCGGGGCGAGTGACGTTCGGAAAGGGTTGGCCACTCGAGCGCCACGATAGTTTACCGTGTTTATCTTGTTACGTTGACAAATATTGCCGAGGTCATTTGCATCCCGCCTTCAGGTTTTCTGCGGTAGCTGTTTAATTATTCCTTCCACTTAAGAGTGCTTGTGAGGCCAAGAATAAGTTTGAGAACAAAACGATAGCACCGTCGAGATTGAACAAAGCACACGCAAATTTATTATGAATATCTACTGTTTATCGATATTACTCGAAGCTATAGTGTATCAATTAAAGGAGATGGCCAACATTGTAGGGTCATTTGCTCCACTTGTGAAAACATCATGTACCTACACATTATTTTCTCCTCTACATAAGAATTAGCAATATCTAGTTTTATAATTTTACCAATAAAAATCTAGTCATTACGTTACTTGAATCCAGCCAGTATAGGTATATGATCTCTGTATCTTTGAACTGAACTATATGTGCTCAAACTGCCGGCTTGTGCCATCGGTTTGTCCATATAATAATATGAAAGTATTCCATTCCATAGTATCTGAAATAATAACATCCCACTCAAGAACACCAATTCCAAGTCCTTAAAAAATAAGTGCTCCGTAAAATATAGTCACAAAGGGACCAACTTCATCAGTTACGGAATTACCCACATCTATGAAAACCAGCGGAAAAATCCACTGGTTATTAAGAATGTTAAGTTAAAAAGAATATCATGAAATCATAGACTTCTAATAACTTATCGATTTCATTATAAATGCCTGTATAGTAATGGAGTAGTAGTTAGTGTAGACTAACAATAGAGCCATATCATGGTTTAAGACATTAAGATAATCTATGTGCGCTCCTTGCAACTGCTATCGTTTTTCCATTGCAATTATGTCGTTAATAGATACTATTTGTTTCAACAAATTTTCCAATCTTTTCCATTTGTTCCAAGGTTATATTTTATGCATGAGCCTATCATTGTTTCCAAAATCGTGTACAGTTTAATGCATTGGGCCGGATAAAAATTGTACAAAGTATTATGTCACTTGCCTAATAGATTTAATATTCAAATTGGAATCGTGTTTGCCTTTAATGTGTTTAATCAATCATAAAGCCACGATTAATTACTTAGATACGCGCCTCTGTCCGTCCGAATGTTGCTCGACTATTTGAGTTCGAGTTATAAATAACGAACTCCATTGTCCACTTCTAAGTAATCAAAAGTTCAAGGCCCCAAAATAAGATGTTTATTAATTAGCTATGTTGGAATAACCGGCCGCTTAATTCGTACAGAATTACCATTGTGGAGATAACAAAGACGTGACATGAATTCTTTCGTTTTATTATTTAAATAATATAGTCACGGATTTTTAATTTAGCTACTATAACGCAATTTATTAGCTCTACTTATGTATACATTTTGTTATCTTTATTTTAGCGAAATGACGAACCAATTATGTCCATTGAATATAATTAACGGTTCAAGAATTTTTCTGCAAATTATTTTAACACACAAAAGGATAAATTAATTTGATTTGGCATAATAAATCAAATTATATACAACAGGGCTTAGTGCTCAAAAATTGAATTATGTTAATAAGGTACATTATTACTACTACAATTAACACGAACAAATTGACAGAAAGCATAATTTATTGTGTCGGGAAGACTTTCTCATTAAAATCGAATTATAAAACCAAAATACTAATGTAAAACTCACCTACCCACATGTCAAGAAAGCCGTTTTCTAATTAAAACCGCCATAGATGAGAATAATCAAATATAATAAGTGATATACAACCATAGTCTAGTAGAAAATTAATTAAATATCGTTCCGATTGAAATCAGTATGACCGCGTCGATTATAAGGACACGATCACACAATGCTGCCTGCTATGTGTCTTCGCGACTGCGCACTATGTTATCCATGCAAAATTACTAACATTTTGTTTTGCAGGTACTACTATTGCAAGCATAAAGTTTTTTTTTTTCATATCTTTATGCGTCGTAATTGACAATTGTTCTATCAAGCTACCGATAGTTTCACATATGACATTTGTTCGTTATTTTGCTGAGAATTAATTTCCCTCCGCATGTAAAAAATAAGTAAGTAAAATATACGATAAGTTAAAGGTTAGAATAAAGGATTTTCTTGAACAACATAAAAATCGCACCAAAAGCTCTTGTGTCTCGATCGCGGCTTTAGCTAGAATGTGCCGAGTAACGGTCTGAGATGGGCTTCCTACCGGTTTTACACGATGTAGTCTCATTACTAACTTACCGACCGTCTCATTTGTCCAAACTAGTCGATCTATTCTATAAACTCTCATCTCTATGGTCATTCGTTCGCTGTGTAACATACAATGTTTACGGATCTTTACAATTTTAAATCTGTTCGTTGTACGTTATTGTGTAAGTAAACTGAGCAATTGTTGACATTGTGCAGGTTTATGGTCACATTTATTGGAAAAAAATTGATTTGAGAAAAAATTTTAAAATTTTAAATTAAATAGTTGGAGCACATTTTATTTTAAAATTAAATAGAGATAGAACTGTATTGGACCTATAAATTATCTTAACTTCGGATGTCTGAAAATACTTAAGTTATAAATATTTAACCGTATTATCGTATCGGAAGGATTCAATTTAAATCTTACAACAAGAACCTCAACTTCTACCTACATAGTTCGTGACAATCCACTCAGATATTATTGATTAAATAAAGACAAAGTTTCCCTAAAAAGCTGCGTGATATAAAATAGTTGCACAAGAATTACACCAAACGAACAATACGGTCAATGGCTACACGGATGTTTCTTCATACAAAATTATGTACATTTGCAATTTCATAACCAGCGTAGGTACCTACTGAGGCTTACTGGTCAACGAAGCGTACGTTAATCCATGCCTTCTGCAGTGTTTCTCTTAGTAGATCGTCATCATAATATTATACTTATTACAAAAATAGATTTCTTTTTCTTTGTTTGTTCTGAAAGAACTAAACAAATATTTGCTTCATAATGCATATGTTAGTACCTAGTAAGTGTATGTTACCTACTGTCTATATTTTATATTATATGTTGAATTTGTTTTTGAATCCTAACTATTCTATACACACTATAGATAACTCTACTATTAAAAACTGGCATTACATTTACGTATAAATTCCTTGGCTTATATCCGCTTCGTTCGTTAGAGTACCTGAAATATCGTCCCACCTTTAAACGTTCGTGACGAGTTGTTTAATTAATTTATCAAATCAGATCGCAGCCCAGTGATCAACAAATGCCACCGCGGCATTTAGACTAATTGTTCGATCCGTAATCCGACGCTATGCGGATCCTGCTATTCTGGGTCAGAGTGAGTGTGTCAACCCTAGTTAGTATGTGGAACGTTGCTACCTGTTCCTACCTACTTGTTAGTATTAAATACGATATAATTACACAACCCTTACCATACTATTCCTCTGAACAACTTCAGTGTCCATAAATATACCTACATCCTTTCCGTCCATCCGTAAAATGGAACACAGCGTGGTTAGGTGATCCGAAATGGTTATACCTAAAATGTTTGAACCCAGGCGCAGTCATTCTACGCTCGTCGTCGTCAATATTGGTAAGTACGTTGCCTAAAACTCTGTGTTTACACTTGTTTACTCACACGGGTCACCGTCGAATATAGCATCTGTGTCGTAACACTGGCAATACACGCTGATACAACTACGAGTAGGTACATGTCACTACAACGGACTCTACGCATGTACGTCTTTGTATATTTGTACACCGTTGCAAAAACGACTCAATTCCGTGAGTTCTAAAGCCGAATTCGGCCTAGATCTATTACAAAGGGCATAGCCGGAGCTTTATTTAGGAATTCTACCGTGAGCATCGTACGTTGTCCATTCATTTCGCGTCATGTACGATTTCATTGATAAAGTACGTATCGTTTCAAGGCTAGAGGATACGTGTAACACAATACATAGTAGTAGGTAGGTATACTGTAACATAAGTAGATTGAAAAAAGATTAAGTGTGAGCTTGGCGACTAGGTGTGTATTAAGTTAGTTTGTCTTGCCGTGCGGTAGCGAACTGACTCACACAGCCTTTTTGTATTGAGGCTGTCATCGGCTATACCTACTACCATTTATATTGATTTGTTGCTGACACCTCTCTGGACTAATTGCGATGTCTCGAGTTCGATTTCCGTACGACGTCGACATTTATGTGCTGGATGTGATTTCATCTAGTGAAAATTATGCCCAATTACTACTTCTGATTAAAAATACGACATTTTAAACACATACTCTAGCTTTCATTTGCCACAGATAAAAACAAAGTAACAGATTTTCATCTACCTACATATTTTGATTCATAGGACTCCAAAGCATTCCAGTTTTCATAAGTCGAGTCGAAACCAACAATTATCTGGGTTCATATTTGCGACTGTAAAAAATAGGCAGAGTTACGTCGATAAAAAATTCAATTAGTTATATCCTGGTTCAAAATTAAGTCGTAACTTTTATTTTTTGGTTGCTCGAACTCCAGGTAGAGTGATATAGATAATCTTCCGTCGTTGGTGGCTTCGCTACCGGTTTACGCTGCCCGCACCACTATCTAAAGGAGTGCCTGGGTGTCAAAACACTTTTAGAAACGACACAAAAAGTGTTCTATTACGCACACAATTCGCGATACAAAACCTTTTTATTTGTCACTGTCCGGTCAACAATCTTTTTAATTTCAAACGAGAATTCCTTTAATTGTTAATTCCACTACGATGTTCGTATGCACATAACGTTTTGATAAGCTACAAGCCCCACTGCTGGGCACGGGACTCCACCCCGTGCTGTGGAAGGTCTAGAGCATATTCCACAAAGCTTCTCCAATGCGGATCGGTTGAGGGTTAAGCCAACCTAGTGTAGAATGATCTCAATTCACCTGATGATTTACGACAAGGCTTAACGATTGTTTTCACCAATGAAAACAACCGAAGGCTTAACGTGCCCTCCGAAGCACGATAGCGCCCATGTTTTTTTTGCCACTAGCGGTCACCCATACATAAACATACATTCTTACTGCTTATATGGGAAATTTTGTTTGTTGGTTTTTTCTTCTTCTTCGCCTCAAGGGAATGATGGATTGTGATGACGTGATTTTTTGCGTGGATGTAGTGTAGGTCCTGAAGAGTGACATAGACTTTTTATCCCGGAGAATTGCACGTTTCCGTCAAATGGACAAAACAATGAAATTATTTCAGTTCTTATTTTCATACATAAGTAAAAAAAATGTCCATTTGAGTAGCAAGTTTGTGTAAACCCTACCTATTGCAATTCTACTGTTCAGATTTTCGACCGTTATCACTCGATCAGTTAGTTCAGTTATTAGCTGCCGAGGTTTTTAAAATTGAGTAGGTACCTACTACTGATTTTATCCCAATATCATAACTCAAAAATACCTATGCATAATATACGAAAATTCTTAACGTAAGTACCTAAAAGGAACTTTTGTTTGTTACGAAAGTTACCTATTAGTTCAAATGATCTGGTTTCCGACCGTGATCTGTTGGAGTGCTACTGAGGTGTGTTAGTAGTACATAGTAGTTAGTATGGCGCGCCGTGCGAAGTGCACGTGTGATGAATAATTACCGAGCGAAGTGAGCTGGACGGCTCTACAGCCACTCACAGGCTTAACTCCCATTTTTTTTGTACCTACTAGGTATTTGTGTATTTGATACATAGTAGGTATCACATGTATCGCTGTAATGTTCAGTGATACTTTAACTTTACCAGTGACTCTGGAAGAAACTTGATGAACATATATATGTAGGTATGTATGCAATGTCTTATCTGAAAGAAGAACGTAGAAAAAAGTATCAGAGGTCGTAAAGATCTATCTCAAAAAAAAATATTGACTACAGAAAACCTCGAGAAAACAAAGACGTAAAAGAGGTAGATACTGCATCAGAAGAATTTTCAGGTGAGCGCGATGGCGACGTATAAGATAATTATAAATCCGTCAAAATGAAACGTAGACAGCCTTCGTAGGCTTACTTGGCTACGAAGGCTATTTCGTGGTAGGAAAGGCACCCTTTAGGTAAGTGGCCTGCGGGTCTGAATCACCAAGTTGTCGCAACGAGCCGCTAGTCAGTGCAAAACGCGTGAATTCGGCAAAAACTAGTGGTTCTTGCCCCAAATGGAATGTTATATGCGCTGGCTTTTAATGAATATTCATATACTTAGGTGTCTAACGACTTCTAGTTGGTTTAGGTTATTGTTTTTTCTTAGTCGTAGATGCGAAATTAATGGATTCGAATCGTAATTGAACGGTAAGCTATCTACTAAGGCTACGCTTTATACGTAGGCTTTTTTCACATAATATTTTGAATTATTCTGTGCTTTTGTTGTAAGATTGATTGTCTATTAAATTCGGAAGATTTTTTCGAAATAGATTTAATCTCTTGCAAGAGTATGTAGGTAAAATCAAGGATAATTAATTATGAAAAGGTATAAATGAAAACATTTTCTAATTTAACTTATTCGACATCCTATGAAATACAAATTAGCATTACAAAACAATTAATGATTATTCAAAAATAAATCAGGCTTAGACAGCTGATACAACTTTTTTAAACTAAACACGGTGATAAAATATTCGGTTTTTACGTTAATAACTTTATTTAACACAACATGTTTTGATAATATACTTATAGGTAATATACTTATCAGGACTTTTAATATTTTTTACTATGGCACCTACCTATACAGTAAAAAAGTTAAAGTACCTAAGTATTGAATTACGAATGATTTAAATTTTACTAATGACGCAATTAATAGATAATTCACATCGAATAATTTCCATGAATAGATACATGTGTGTTACCTAATTATTAAAATAACTGCTATTTATTAAGTAGATGCGGATTTAAAATCCGGTAGCCATCGATGCCGCGGCATGCCGTCCATTCAAACATTTAAATTCGTCCGACGGAAATATCACGCGGCGATAAATTATTTACGACCTTAAAAACACTTAAAAATACCAAAATTCATTTCCATTCATAAGTTTAAACGGCATGCGGACTCCTACCTCCAGAGCGCTCATAAAACCTGTTTAGATTTTGATAATTTTATTAACGATCGCTCGCCTGGCACTCCGAACTCGAGGGATCCCTCAAGTCTCATATATTACGGCATTAACACAAATTATACAAGTTTAGAGCCACAACATAGTGCGCGTGGGCGTCTTAATGTCCGAATGTGTCGTCTGTAATTATTACGATCCACGGAACTTTAATGTCTCTCAAATGTCGCCTTCTTTATTACAATAGAATCTCTAAACTGGATCCGTCCGATCTATTATTTGTATCACAACAAATTTTGTTTCAAACGACAATAAATATGTTACGGCCGACACCGGAGGAATGCGGTGATCTAAAATGGACATAAACGGGTCCATGTCACGACAATAGTGATTCATTTATTTAATTGTTGGCATCCCGACCACATTTTTCATTTGATATTACAATTTCATTTGATTTTATGTGATGCTATAAAGAAACTTACTTGCATTGAACATTTAATTTACTAGTCTTAACTAACTTAAGGATCTTGAATTAATACTGTTAGAGAAGTTTTTGAAAACCATAAGAAAACCATAATTAGGAAATCAACTTACTGCGTTTACAAAATGCTTATTTTATTTCACTATATTGTACTTCAATGTTATTAAGTCTATCTAAGGTAAAATTACGTAACATTGTTTTTCCGGTTATGAATAACGTGTATAAAATTACTTTTAAATTTTAGAATTACATCAGAAAATTGATCAGTAGCTTGAAGTAATGTGCAATAAAACTAGTCGTTCATTATTATATAAATACAGTCAAATTATTTCTAATTCTGTTTTTAAAAATAAAACATTAAAATGAGCCCAAAATTACATGACATGACATTGAAGATGGAGAAAATCCTAGACCACATCATAGTTTTCTTTCATCATAATTATTCAGCTGCGTATTTGTGAGTTTGATTGAGTTGATATTTATGATTTTAGCTTAGTGTTTCAGGGATTACAGGATACAATTTAAAGGCACACACAACACTTATACACTGTAGTAGGTAGTATAACGCGTATATTGCATGTACCAGTTAACACAAACTGCATCATTTAATGTGACGGTCATCATGCCGTCAAATAATATAAATTACACACCGTTCCTGTATGTTCGAGAATTAGTGTAGTGACGATACGCACCAAGTGCTCCAGTGCTCGCTATAATTATTGTTGTCCATTCACTTTACGTCATTACAAGAATTTCTACGTCTTTATGTGTAGCCAGAGATACGTCAGCGGGGCAGTATGTGGCGTAAATAATTCCTTTCCCCTCAGGTTCATTAGGAGCACATTGTCTTATCCGACCAGATTTTTATGGCGGTACCGTCATTCGATATGACAACTCTATACCTCAAGTGCTACGAGTATCTACTCATAATATTCTCAAATAGGGGCTCGCGTGGAGTTAGTAGACATTGAAACAGCGCGGTTTATTGCTGCTACTTCTCTCCTGATAAACATAACCACAGAATAATAGTACAACTAACACTACTGGAAAAACCCTGTGAAACCCTAGGGACCTTTCTTACATGTTAACCCGAATAAATTGTTTTCACACTATGCCTAAACAAACAATACTTCTCTTCACTTTAGTTAAAAAAAACCTGAACTTACGAGTACATTGGAGACCACATATCAAAGTACAAATTCCCAATTTGAGATCAATAGCATACATATTTCGTCCAGTATCGCGTCTTGAAATTTTTTTGATTTCCCTATTTATATAATTTTTTTTTCTTTTAATTATAAATTTGGTATTCAATTAAATTATGTAAGGAATATTTGTTGCAAATTTGAAATAAATCGGTTGAGATTTAAAAAAAATACATTCATACTTTCGAACCAAAGGAAGAAGTTTATTTTCCGGGAATTAAAGTAGCATATATGTTAACCAGGAATAATAACATTACCAACTCACATCCAAATCCATCCACAGGATTTCATGTGATGCCCGGACAGACAGACAGACACATTTTTGAATTCTAACTCGTTATTATACTGCCCCTGAATCGAAATTTTGAAAAATATTCAATGTACAGAAAAAGTTACTCTTTAGATATATGATACTCAACATATTCTCGAATATCGCGGAAGATTTCATGATGACTGTCGACATGTTTGTTTCCAACCTCGCTCTGTCGGAAAGAAGTGCTAAACAGTACATCACAATTACAATATTGCATTAGAGTTCTTACATAACAATATCCACAAGTGAACCTCTAATCGTCGCTTTGATCTTTAGAAACGTTAACGCCTCAAATTCTTAGCACAAACACGAGGGAGACTAAGGCCGTTTATTGCTATACGTCGAATCAATTGAACAAACTGCTTTCGGATTCGAATAGAAGGAAAACGAACCATTCATTGCGTCTGCGCGCAGATTAATTAAACTTTTTACGAGAAGTACTCTCTTCCATTTGACTCCGTAGTAAAGCGCTTTAATTAGTATTTTTCCATTTGTCGGACACCTGGTAAAAGCTATTTCTATTTCTATTTCTAATCACGAGTACGTTTTCAAATAGTTGTTGCCGTAATTTGATAGTCTTACTTCGCCCCGGACTTGTAAATTAACTAATATTGTTTGTCTTGGAGCGCGTTGCTAATTTATTTTTTAGGTTTTAACGGTTTCATCATATGCTTTAATATCGCGTGCTGGTGCGAGGTGGGTGTTTTAAATATATATTAGCACCAATACTTGTAATGTTGGAAATCGACCGAAGCAAATTATCTATTTTATATAAATATGCTTCCTAACTACTTTTAGAGATGGCACCATAGATATAAGAAGACATCAAAAAGAAGGAAGACAGCGAGACTATTGACTGGTAGATAAAGCATCAGGGTGTGAATGTTTTTTTTACTTCATCAATGTTGATTTAGTCAATATATCAACATTGATAAAGTAAAAAAAAATCTGGGAACTTCGTTTGATTTAATACCTACAGATTTCTAAGCATAGCATTAGATGATCTTCTCAATTTATAATGATTAAACTACCTACAAAGTTTCAAAAACCTTATTTTGCTCTAAAACGGCGTTGTTGTAATCAATTGAAAGCATTTAGGATGGCTCATCCTTCATATTTGACATCTAAATGCATGGCTGTAATGTCATCTATTCATACTCGTGCAGTGTTGCCTATTATGATGCGTGGAGCGTTATCAATTATGAATTATAGTATACAGGGTTATTGGTAATTCGACGTATTCCCGTTAGGAGGTGATAGGGGTGACTATTTGTGATAATTTTAACCCCCATAAGCATTATGCAAAAGTGAACCGTTTTCGAGTTATCAAGCTTTTCAGCTTTTTTCAAAATAGGTCAGAAATGCAACATCAAAAATTTATTTAAAAAAAAGTATCAATTAAAATCTATTTTTTTCTTCTGATTTATAAAAACGATTAAACAATGGTTATTTATCAATATTAAAACTACAATTATTGGTCCAACTTTAAAAATGCGAGAGGATTAACGATATTACTTCAATATTTTTTGAGATTTTTGTCCATTAAAATACCTTAAAAACAAAAAAAACTTATATGAAACTTGCCTTGCAGATTATTTTAAAAACATAACCGTTTTCTTAGCTTTCCAACAAGGCATAACAACTATGAACTTATTTAAAAAAAAAACTGAGAAAAACCGATCACAAAGGAAGCAGGCGGAAATTTGTATTCGAACTAAACTTAAGGTCGTTCTTTAAAATTTCAAAAAAAGTAATTAAAAACAATGCCCAATGTAAATAAAACAAAAAATATTAATATAAAGTTAAATTTAGAACCAGTAAAAGTTTAGTAATAATAACAATTAATAATAAGTAACAATTAAGACATTTTGTAATTTAGCCTAATTAAAGTTCTTGCTCGAAGGGACTTCCCCTATTGCGTACGCAGTCTCACTCTTTTTCTGAGGTGTAACTTAACTACCGAAGAGTTCAAATTATTCCGAATCACATTTGCAGGACATCCGTCTTGCTAGTATATCATGTTTTGCCTTATAGCCATAGGCACGTCTTCGAGCATTTCATTTGTTAAAAAAATTCGTAAGCGAGCAAAATTGGTTCATCGATAAATTCTTGCACATATTGCACATAATGCAGAATAATTTGACTACTTCGGTAGTTAAGTTACACCTCAGAAAAATAATGAGACTGCGTACGCAATAGGGGAAGTCCCTTCGAGCAAGAACTTTAATTAGGCTAAATTACAAAATGTCTTAATTGTTACTTATTATTAATTGTTATTATTACAAAGCTTTTACTGGTTCTAAATTTAATTTTATATTTATATTTTTTGTTTTATTTAAATTGGGCATTGTTTTTAATTACTTTTTTTGAAATTTTAAAGAACGACCTTAAGTTTAGTTCGAATACAAATTTCCGCCTGCTTCCTTTGTGATCGGTTTTTCTCAGTTTTTTTTAAATAAGTTTATAGTTGTTATGCCTTGTTGGAAAGCTAAGAAAACGGCTATGTTTTTAAAATAATCTGCAAGCCAAGTTTGATATAAGTTTTTTTTGTTTTTAAGGCATTTTAGTGGTCAAAAATCTCAAAAAATATAGAAGTAATATCGTTAATCGTCTCGCATTTCTAAAGTTGGACAGATAATTGTAGTTTTAATGTTGATAAATAACCATTGTTTAATCGTTTTTATAAATCAGAAGAAAAAAATAGATTTTAATTGATACTTTTTTTTAAATAAATTTTTGATGTTGCATTTCTGACCCATTTTGAAAAAAGCTGAAAAGCTTGATAACTCGAAAATGGTTCACTTTTGCATAATGCATATGGGGGTTAAAATTATCACAAATAGTCACCCCTATCACCTCCTAACGGGAATACGTCGAATTACCAATAACCCTGTATAATACATTTTATATCGAACTAACCTCCGCCTGTAGCTTTGCTTGTGTAGCTTACAATTTGTATACATACTTTGGATTTTAAACTGTAGTACTTTTGATTTAACAACGTCCAAATGTAATTAATTTGAGTTTGTTAAATAGGATACTATTGGTTTTATGATGGTTAATTGCTTTTATTTATACCTATAACATCTAATGTTTTTTTATACACTTTTAGTTTTACATATACATAAACTAAGGATAGTTTATGTTATGCCATACAAACATCAGCCTTTTTGGGTCCACTGCTGAACATAGGTCTCCCTCAATCGTACAAACATGTACACTACATCAAAAATCAGACATTTAAATTGACATATAATTTGTTGTTGTTGTATCATTCCAAATCATAAGGCAAGTAGTAGTAGATACTTATTACGAACTTTCTATAAGTAATTTGAAATGCAATTTTAGCTGTTCGCTAAACACTTTCGCAAACAATAGCACATACCGCGGTTCACGTAGCTGCCTAATTTGTCTCGACAGCGTTTCTATGTCAACCTAATGTCGATAATTAAATTTTCAAAAATATAAATGGCCGTTTTCTCTAAATAAGTGTGACACGCCAACTTGGACGCGACATCGAACAATTAGCATTGGGACGTGTTAACGATACAGATGTGTGCTCTTGTGACGTTTCTAACGAAATTTTAAGCAACATTGCCATTAGATAAGGTGTCAGAGTTGTGATCAGAATTGTACTTGATCGAAATTAAAATGTTTAATGTCTGTAATATAAATGCTTGAAAATTATTTGTTTTTTGGTACGCAAGTGGATGTGAGTATGACTTGTTACTATTTAAGAGGTTCAGGAGGAGCAAGGGTTTGTAAATAAACTAATTAATAAATATAATTTATAAAAAAGGTAGCCATCATCGTAAATTGAAACATTACAATATTGTCATTCGAATGTTTTATTTGAAGTGAAAGAGGGTCGAAATATAGAAATATTTTTCCTCAATAATAGGGAGGACTTTATACTTATTGTTAGGGTAAATGTAACTAATGTTATCTAATAGTTATAGTTAGTTATCAACACTAGTTTGCCTTGGGATTGAAAATGTAAAGTGCAGTAACGGTAAAACTAATTACTGAGATGGTAACGAATCGAACCTATCACGACATCGTCGCCAGAAACACGAAAAAAAAATTTTCGTGAGTTGAACACATTCAAAATCTCAGGAGATAAATGGGACAAAAAAATTAATGTGACAAATTGTAGTGCCAGCTTTCGCCTAACTTTTATTAGTCGAAAAGTCGTGGACATGAAAAAAACAGCGGTTGGTTAGTCAATTGCACCTTGCATCGATTTTTTTTATAACAGCTATGGTGCTCAGGGGTGGTAGCAATGGTATCGCTATAGCATAACGCAAATCATCAAATTTATAAGAAAAATAATTAGTAGAGTAAATTTTGTAACATTTACGTGTTTCATTTTTAGTTTGAAGTAATTTAACTACTTTTAAAGATTGTGTAGCGGTTATTAAAATAGTGCTCCAGTCACAGGTTCAACACTGGTAGTCCTTGTTAAATAAAGAAGGTTATCGGTAGGTACTTAAGTTAGGTGCCATTCTTGCAGTACCTACCCACCTATTCATAATATTTCAATACTTATTTTTGGTGAATGCATTGTCAACCTATCTATTGCACGAGTGGATATAGGTAACTGTCGAATCAAAATGAAAAGCTTACTTATCTTTTGTTGTCTACGAATAGGATCGTTTCTTTGGTTGCCAAAATAAATTACAGCATCCATAAATATTTTTTCTCGGGTCGATACGGAACAACAATTTGGGACGATTTCATTTTGGTGTCGACGTGACATCGTAGGGCCAACCTTACAGTAGGTAATTCGTCGACGACAAAAAGCGATCTCATTTAGTTTCACCGGTATCAACAAAACGTGAAAGGTAATTTCATACTGCATTTTCTGTTTGACACGCCTTCAAACACTTTGCCCTTTCCACTAGGTACTATTGTTTTTTGTTGCATCATCTATCTACAGACTCGTGAAGAATCCGGCATAACTCAGTTTTTAATAGGCCTTCTTGTAATTCGTGATACACTACTTACTTGGTTATTACGCCGGCTTCGGTGACGACGGTGACGTAAACTGTTCAAAATTTCAATAAAGCAGAACGATACTTTGTCGCATAATGGCGGAGATGATTGGTGACCAAACATCACAGGTTAGATATTAAAACTAATGACTGGTTTTAACCAATCAATCTTACTTGATCATTCACATGGATCGCCGATTTCCGTGCGGCGAGCAGATGTTGCCTTAACAATAACCGCAGATTTATGAAATATCCCAATTAGTTCCAAATGCGGTAAAATGTACACACATGTGACGTTATCACTATTTTGTCTTATTGTTCCGCGCAAATATGAACCCACACAATTTGGGGAATTTGTTATAATCCGTGCCGACTCCATTGTCGTGCTTTGTAATACAGCGATGGGGACGAGGGGAGAAGAATCGGGCGCATCAATACGAATATAATAATTACCGGATTTTCGAAAACACTGATCGATCTTAAATATTCGCAAACATCGGGGATTTTGTATCGATCGACGCTTCGGTCCGGTGGGACGGAGCGGTCGTGAAATGCGCGAGCATTGATGCAGTTATTAAAAGGGACCGTGAATAAATTAAGGCGCGGATACAGTACAGGTGGAGTGGAAGCTCCGGGCAGTGGGTTGGGTTGGGAGTAGGTACTGCGAGTCGCTCAGGGGCCGTATTTTTGAAACACTCGCATATGAGAATCGCCAAAGCGTCTACGAATTTCATGTTCTCAATTTTTTAAATTTTGCCCGGCGATAGAATGTGTAGATATAGAATAGATTTCATTCGCAGTGTTTAAGTTTAATTTTTTTCTTTTACGATACGAAACTCGCATACGAAAATGTTTCGCATACGAGTATCTAAAGTCGTATCAGTGAAATCCAAAAATCAGGGCCCTTGTCGGCGTTCGACGCCGCATCGGTTCGGTCGCCTCAAACGGCGGGCGAGTTATTAATAATCCGCATTCACGGGTCGCACGAGCCCGCGACCGCGACCGGCTCGCGACGACATTCCACCGCATTGTGCCGACACTGCGACTCGCTCCGCCCGCGACACTTTCGTCTATTCACACCGATAAATCACCTCCTCCGGACCGATGCGAGCATTATTTACCTCTAACAATCTACGCACAACATCGATTAATTAGTGTAACACTACAGATAAGATAGCGGGGAAAGCGATCGCTTTCAATTTCCTCTCAAGGGGCACTCCGCGTAAAGTGTGCGTTAAGTGCGGACAATCGGAGATAAAACGTGCGAGACGCGACTAGCTTAATCCGGTGATCGAAGATTGCGAGAAAACGTTTTGTCGTGGGGTGGGTCCGGTCGGCAGCTTTGTTTGGCAGCCGGCACCTAATTCGATTGCCGCAGTCGCCACTTGACGTGGGCGAGCGCGACCGGCGACCGGCGATCGGCGACCGGCCGATACGTTCATATCTAATTAAACCTATAAGATGCTAATGGGGGTCACTCGTCGCGGAGGGGTCATATCACATTCATTTTTTATCACCTTAATGACTCTGGTTTTGTTCGGAGCTATTTCTTCATCGCGATCGTCTTCCACAATCTTAATGATTCCAGCGATCCCTTAATATGCAATATGCGATTCATGATTAAATAAACGTGTTGCGTTAAACATTGATAATTCTAACTAGCTGCATTTCGATTTACCATAATTTCTGTGTTCTAATATCCCAAAGCTGTTACTTTAAATGCCTCCGAGGAATCTAAACTGATACGGCTGCAATATGATACGACGTGGGAATTATCAAACGGACGGGTTGTTTCGAGGGCATACACTTGCAAATTAATACAAAGTACTATCGCCTTTTATTGAATAGCCGATGAGCAGTCGCCACACGCGATGAGACTTGCCCAGACGCAATATCGTATAGAGCGAACGATGCGAGCGTTTTAAATTGATTGTAATGTGAATGTGTTTTGAACAACTGTGATTCGAGTCAGGCACCTCTTCTGGCTTTCATTAGTTCACATGGTCATTCCTCTTTGACCCCGCAATGAGAATGTGTCCGCTCACACAATTTCCTTGCACTGCTATATTAACGACGTCGTAAGGTTGTATCAAAGGAGTGAGAGGACAACCTACATTCGCACTTACGTCTGTACGAATTCTCGAGTGATTAGAATTAATACTGCTCATACAAAGGGGCATAGTAAGCAAGAACTGCCTAAGGCCCAGCGCTTATCTATAACATCGACCCGGTTTATGCTTATTAAATTATCGATGGCAAAAAGCGTACGTTTAGCTCAAGGGAGTAATTAACGGAATGAGGCTTAGCTGAGATTAAATCGGCGAGTTTAATTATTGTGTCGGGTCCGGACCACACGAATGCCCTTTTTGGTTGAATAACGACGTTGCGGTTTAGCAAAAGACGAATATGCATTGAGCGACATCTAACTTGATAACTAATTTGTTGCTAATCTCAGCAGTACATACATAGTAACAAAATACAAACTACAGGCTGCACTGAAAATCAGTTTTGCAATTTGAGCAACTGATGATATTATTATGCTTAGTGTAGAGTGCGGACCTGTTTGTTGAGTGTTCACCTGGTCACTGCAACAATAAAGAACTATATAAAATTGTATAAGTCCTGTAAAACCTAACATGTAGTGCATTTTAAAAGCTTTTATTTAACTTCACTCGTATGTATTCATTCATTCATGTAAGTATGTATGTCCTAGAATCTTGCAATCAATATTTCTCCCACTTCCACTAAAGCTATCGAGCTGAAAATTGGCACACATATTAGGTTCCGATGACAATGCATGAAAATAAAATAAAAGTTATAAAACCTTTTTAAAAAAAAATTATTTTAGAGTATAATTTTATATTGCATTGAAACAAAACGTAATAATTGCATAGCCCAAACTACTAAATAAATAATTACCTAAATAATTTTACATAGACCATAGTAATTGGAATTGGGGTCGAGTTAACAAAAATTAGTGACCATGGGAGCGGGTCCGGACTTGTGAAATAATCGACTTTGCATATCAATACGGGTTTTAATTTCGACACGCATCATTTCATTTAATTGTACTTCCTGATTAAACTACCATCCCATTCCGACCGACGTACCTACTCGAATGATACCATTATTCGAGGGGGTCCGGGTTCAAATACAAGCAATAACTTAGAGAAGTTATCTGTGTTTTAAGAAATGTCTCCTCCTGTTAATGAAGCAAAACAGCTTGCGGTAATCGGCATGTCTGCGAGTTCGCCATAATTCGGTCGAAGGCATGTGGAATCGGCCAATCCGCAATTGGCCAACGTGTTGGGACTATGTTACCTGACTCCGAGAAAAAGTTGGAAGTGGTAATGGTGGTGCCTACACCACTATTCGAATAGTTCAATCCGACGTCCCCAACTGTGGTATTCTGAGCTACCACGAGGCCGTTAGTTACATAAACGGACAATTACACTACAATATAATTGACGTAAAAACGTTTCCAATAATGTAATAAAATAATGGCGGAGGTTGCCTTATACGCGGAGTCAAAGCAGCGACTACGCGAGTTCTGCGCCAATTGGTAACAAATATTGAAATGTCATACAAAAAAATCAACTAAGGAGACAGAGCGTACGAGATGACTTGATTATATTATGATGGTAAAATTGTCTTGCCCCAGATTCAACGGCTACTGGCGCATTTAATAACCCTCCACATGACCAAACTGGGACCGTATAGGCCGGCTTTGAATGTGTTTCCTAACATGGACGCGAAATCAAGATTTAATTAAGCCAATAACGCAGTAGACAAAGTCATTTATCATCGATTACAGATACTGCAAATCTACTGGGAATACCGTAGGATATTAACTCCGGAGCCAATTACGAAAGTGCGTTATAAAAACTTTATAGATATTACTAGTGTATCTATGGACCCTCGAGACATTATGATGCCCACACCTAACTCGGATAACATACATTTGTCCCCGAAATGAGTACCACCAACCGTCACAGGAATCTGTTCAAAAGTGTTAAATCGGTTAATATAATGATGATGGATGCCGTCCCAACCAAACAGTCCACAGCGGGGGTGTTTTACCCCACTATACAAATCAAATATTTTTATTATTAACTACAACACTTCGTCCTGCTCGCGCGCATATAATCATTCCATCGTCGCATTCGCCATCCCCCTTGCACTATTTAATCGAAATCATATTTCTGTTTTGTCATTATGGTATCACGTTTAGAGAGTTCCACTTCTTTGTCCCGTATTTCGAATCGCTGGTTTCTTGTTTCCAACGCAGCTTTAGTTTTTGTTTTCTTTTTTCGTAAGTTACAGTATTAAGAAATACGAGACCTTTAGTGGATAAGCGGCCGAGTATTATTTCAAATTCGATTAAAGTTTCGCGAGCCTCATGTAGTTTCTAATCGGTCTGTGGGCGCCATCTGTCGAGCAGTAGTAGAAGGTGCGACTTTTTACGTGTTTACCTTAGAACGGTTTCTTATGAATGGAGCCGCCGTTTCCTATAAAAAGGTGCAACCGTGTCAAAATCAGACAATATTGTTAAAAATCTTAAGACAGACGCATATGATTTCCTTTCATCATCACGGCTTACCTGTGGGAGTTCACAAAAAACACCGCAGGTAGCCCATTTGTTTGTTATTAATTCTCGCGTCGAATCTCGTTTTTTTTTCCACCGACCACTCTAATACAGTATGAGTATTAATTATAATTATAAACTGGGCTCGTCGCGTCCGTTGTTGGCGTTGGATCCTTTGGTTTTTGGTTCCAAATTTAAATCTGATCATTTATCATGCGACATTGTCGTTTTTATCTCGTATTATTTTTTTGTGTAATTTATAGTTAGTTTAGAATCCTAAATCTGGAATGGAGTGGGTGCCTGTTGAATTACACCAGCAGTTGATTAGGTAACCGTTCTTTTTAAATATTTCCTATGTATATTTTGTTGTATCTGTACATTTATAGATCACAATTTCCATGCGTTGACGATTATTGAAACGGATTATATGCTAAGCATACTTATGTAAATTGTATGCATGCTGGCGCCTAACCGCAGTGATTGAATATGCAGTGAGTAAACCCAATCTTTCTTTATTTATCAATTCGCAGGCATTCCTTGGCTTCGATTAGACATGCCTGTACCTACGTGTGGATCATAAGTGTTTTGATAGTGCGCCATGAATTGCTCTTTCCTTTAGTTCGTAGTGTGCCTAATGCTCTATCCATACGCAGCGTTTTGCCTGCGCAAATAAAACTGCACGAATGTATTAAGTAAGCTCATGCAAAGTGATTTGTCCAATTTGGGGGCAATAGAGTTCAATATTCAACAACCGTAACCGCGGCCGGTGTTGTTTTTTACTACCCGGCGCACGTGCTACCTTACACAAATGTGATTGCACTGCAGGACTGCGCAGGCAAGCTGAAGAGTCCGGAAGGTGTAATGTACCGGAGTGGCTGTCCTGCTAGTGGCAGGCCGACTTGCCGCTAAGTTATTATTCTTAGTCAGTTAGTGCGTTCAGAAAGCGTGCGCGGGCGTTTCCTGATAATTCGCGACGACGCGGTCGGCGCCGGCGCACTTACCGTAACACCTCGTTCGTTGCGTTGCTTGTTTTGTACGTTTGTTGTTTAGTAAGGATTTATTGCGTGGAATCTGTAACTGGAAATAGACTTTATTTGTTTGTTACTTTAGTTCTGTGCTTATAAATAGGTACTTTTTTTTTGTATCTGCGTAAAATTTATTTTGTACTATGACTTTCGTATTGTCCTAGATCTGGGTGTAAGAAAATAATTAATACTGTTCTGCGGGTTAGTACCTATTGTATATATTTACACGTACCTATATAAGTAATAGGTACGAAAAAATTATACAATTTTACTATTTTATATTGGAACTGATAAAACCCTACCTTGATTTACTTATAAAGTTTTAACCTAATCTGTTAAATGGTTTTTTTTAATGTGCTTACAATTTCTTTTATGACGTACTAATAATCAAATCAAGGTATTGAAATTATCTATACATTTTGGAAGTACCATCTAATTGTATTACTCAGGGCCGCTAGTTGCGTGAGTTTTTTGGCTGAAATTCAGGGCGTGTTACCTAATAACCAGCATTAGGTCGACTATCATACTCTGTAGCATCGCTATTGCAGGCCGGTGCATGGTGGTGCATCGATAGAGCCCCCATGCCCTCGATTCGTTCGACTTTTTATCACCCAACAATATTAAACCAACCCAATATCTTGATTCTAGACTTTCGACTAACCTTGACAAAATTCCCTAACCCAAAACACAGCATTATTTTCGCTATCACTATATGTACCAGATCGTGATCGTGACAAATTGAAATTGAAGATTTATCGACATCCTTGACTTATGCATATTTTTAAACAGTGCCTATTAAGTTCGACATTTATTAAAAATGCGCTGCTATAAATATCACTTTAAATGGCTTGTTAGGAGTCGTGGAAGCCACGCTTTATAAGTTATTGGTACTAAAGGGTCAACATTGGCTCACTGGATAATATATCACGATCTAAACACAGACGTAAGTACTAGAGCGCAAAGTTAAGCGTCGATTGTCTGTCTACAGACAATCTGCGTTCTAACGCAGAAAGTGCTTTTGTGTCAGATGAAATTTATATTTCGCACTGACAGGATGAAGCAGTCTCCCTCATTTGTTAATGTTTACTCACATATCACTTCTACAGGTTTAAATATATGTGCGAAGTTGAACATAGATAACAAAAAAAAAAACACAATGAATTCGGGAGACAGTTTCGAATCTTTGAAGCGACCAATAAAGCATGTCTTGACTCCGCATGTGAGAATCCAAGAAAAACGTTTAGGCGGGTAAATAAATAAAAGATGGCGGGCGAAGCTCGCGATACTTCTCAAATTGAATATTAGATTGAAATTACGCGCACGGGCGGCTCTCTCTGCCTTTTGTTACGAATGATACATACGCGCGCGCATACAAACACAGTAATAAGAATTTTAAATTAGCATTCTTTTTGTGCTCGCCACCCCAACCCTCTCCGCACCCCATTGTCTTAATAACATGGAGAAATTGAGTTGTTATACACCCTTTTCGGAGGAGGCGCGGGTGCAGCGGCACACCTCGCGAGAAGCCTTTTTGTAATTGAATTTAGATATTCTTTCCCCGGATATAACGATGGGGAGGTTGGGCCCGCTAGTTGTGCGAATAGAATACATGTAAATAGCGTTATGAAATTCTCGAGTCGTCGCCGTGGCGATGTCGTGACGGGTGTAGTACCTAGGTACATTTGTGACATTTTGGTTCTTATACATAGCTTCCCTACCCTCCTCTACTCTCACACCCTTAATGTTGTAACGTGTTTTATTAAGCAGTATATTTCATAGTTCTTAGTTGACATTGTATTCAAATAATTTATTACCTCTTCAGAACTCCTACACTTAATTACACTTCTTCTCGTACATATACTATTCTGAACTAGTAAATATACCTACTACCTTCTAAGCTTACACAATACGCACCTACTCGTATTACATTAGATTTTGTCAATACAAAGGTACCTAGGTTAATCATGAAAAACATACGACACTTTAAGTAGGTACCTACCTACTGCATGCTGTTAGTACATATAAGTAGGTATCATGTTTATTGATAATTATCTTATTTTTAAGTTACAACTCACTCAAAGTCCAGTTTATTGAGTTCAACAACATAGACATCCCTATATTTGTTGATAGGTACTTGGCGGCAAATATTTCTGAAGAACTCCAGTGCTCACTAGAAGGCGAGGCTAGCCAACTTTGAGTATCTAATGCTATAAGCACATAAGTGGGTACAATGGGTTACCCGAAATAAGTTCTATTAATTCGATCAGCCTTCCGAGAAGCAACGATAGCATGATACTGATATGTAATTACAGGAGGCTATTAACATCGCCCGTGTACAAACATGGCGGATGATTGCTGGTTTCGTTTTAATTGTACACGCGCATCCCGATGCTCGGACGAGCAACATTGTGGAATCGTGAGAATCTCGATCGGTATTGATTTTGGAGACCACTTATTGAATTAGATAATGATGATTTAATTACAGTTCCTGATTTTCCTATGAGAATGGTATGTTGTAGCTGAGACACGTTACTGGTGTATCCACCGCGATTCATGATCAAAACATGTGACGCTCCTAGTCGTGACAAATCCTTTTTATTGATTAGCAATGAAGGCGGCGGTGGACACCGTGAAAGAAATGCTTGCTGTGTTCTGTAGAGGGTCACTGTCGCTAATGGGTTGCAACCGTTATAAGTAAACTATGTGTTTCTAAGTATATATCTATGCTTTATGTGAATGGCAACTTTTTAATTTTTTTCCTACTCATAATTTGATATAAAATGACCCATTCTTGAATATCCGTCTATGAAATGTTATGTCCGCTATTCCATCATCTCACACTCCACTTCAGACAAAGGATTCAATCGAATTCGTGTTTAAAGGTCGTTTTGTTTGTATAATCTGTGGAACGGAACATAGGTAATTACAGCCACGAAAAATGTAATAATCATTCAAATTATCATTAATGACACATTAGGTCGGTAAGGCGACCGAGTCGCCGGCGCGGCGTCACGCTCATCTGAGGATTAAAACTAATTCGAGGTCTTCCAAATTATAGGCACAGTGCGGCGGATGTCGCTAGGACGGCGCCGAACACCAAAACCGCACGTCATTGTTTTTTTTGGTGCAGCCTGAGGCGCCAGCATCCGATCCGACCGCTAATTAATTATTTCACATGTATCGATCATTAATTACCGGCGACCGACCGACCGATACCGTCCACCCGTTATCTTTTAATGACGCCCGGCAATTTGTCGATCGTAATTATCCCACAAATCACACAACAAAAACTGCGTGTAATGATTTAAAAATGTTAACACGACCGAGGCATTATCCCGCCGCATTAATAGCAGAAAGCATCGAGATCGAATCAATCTTAATCTCGTACGAAACGTAATCCAGATTTATTTATGACGGAGGAGCGCGTGTGCTATTATACTCGTCTGCGGCAATTTGCCTCGGAAATTGTCTTAATCGGCCGCTCAAGGGACTATTTATGTATAATTATTTCCAAATTCGACGCTCCGTTTGATGCCTTTCCGCTCTCTTTGAGGTGGTTCGACAAAAAAGTCATCTATTGCAACAATTAAGCGGAGAAAAAATAGAAATAAGTATCGAAGGGTCCGCAATAATTACAGGCGCAAATTGGCGGTTCCTAAGCACCAGAGTGGCGCCTGCAGGGTACCTGATCAACCGAAGGATTACGCCAAAAATTAGTGTGATCATCAAAAGGTACCTCTATTGATAAGCCACTCATGATCATTTTGCATCCTATAAAATTAGCCCAGTTATACCAGTTTGGATCAATATATCACTGCTTTCAAAATCGAGATTTCTATCCGATATAGTGTCAAAAGCGAAGGTCAGTAGCTAATTGTTTGCTTCCTATTCATTTACATAAGAAGTTAGATACACGTCTACGTACACTAAGTCCTAAACCCACTCAATGTATTAGAAGATATGAATGATGAAACTTCAGTAATTTGTTATATTTTAAGTAGGTAAAGCAAATTTCATCGGCCATGCGAGTACGAACTTAGTTTTTACAATTTTTTAAATTCACACCCACTTATCGAACACGAATCCACTCGAATACTACCTTATTTCACCTGGCGATAAATTCTGTGTAATAAATGTCAACTATAGTGTTTAATTTTCATTTTTTTTACTGTATGACTACAATTAACTCGTTATAAAAGTCGCATACGAAGACGTTTCGTATACGTGATACCTACCTTAAATCATATCAGTGAAATTAAAAATTGGGGCCCAGGAACATACCTACTCCATTCTATCTATCCTAAATCATACAATGTTTCTGTGGTTTACATCCAAACTTCATCGTAGAATTCGTGATTTAATGTTTATATGGATCTATCAGGAAATACATGGGAGTATTTTAAAATGGGAGCAATCAAGACACTTTCCGTGATGGCGACAGCCGTTCGGCGCCCAACACAATTATCTAAGAAAGCAAATAAATCATAAAATCATCTGCTATAGCCACTCTCGTTTTGGAAATTACTCTGACCGCTTTTACCATCCAAACCTTGTTTATTTCTTATAACATTTCTGCCTAATACAATTTAATAGCGTCTTGAGGGGCTAATTAAACGAATTAATGAGAATTAAACAGACTGATTAGTGCGTGATTAAAGCTCGAAAGCTCTTTGTGTTTATTTATAATTATGTTAATTGCGAAATGTGATTTCGGTCTAAATGTAGAATCGTACATTTGAGCACAGTGTAGGTAGGTACTAGAAACAAATTATGTGGTTAACGTGACTCAGTTACCTCCATTTGGTTGATTACAACTTACAATTCTTGTTTCTGTAAGAATAAAACTTTCTTATAGGATTTCTTAAAGATCCTCTTCATTAAAATATATACCGTCCAAAAATATATGAATGTAGGTAACATATGTTTTACAAAGCCTTACCTCATTACTCATTAAAAATAAATGAAGATGTAACGCTCTTATTATCTACGTATCTTCAAATTCAAGATTCATTACTCAGCTGATCCAGCCAACTGCAACTTTAACTCTTTTTTAGACATACCTTCATACGAACTTACATTCATCTAGGACCGGCGTAAGACTTCGCTTTCACAGCACAACTCAACTTTATTAATGCGAAAAGCAACTTGGCTCCTTGACTAACACGTCCATTACTGAACTCAGTGCGCGAGCGCAGCAAAAAGAGATATTCCCATCGCGAGTTCAGATCCATTACCATTAATGAAGGTTACTTAAACCCTAACGGTGGACATTGTCGAGCGCGATCCTTACCATGTAGCCCCGTTCTCCCCATCCTTTCCCACGTCTAACAAGACTACCTCCATTACGTACAACATTTTACATACATTCCCTACGCTTATTAACAATGTTTTAAGTAAATCGTCCGATCCTTCGACTCGGCTCAATTTTACTCTCCACTAATCGCTTTTCGACATTTTCGGCTCAGCCTGACAACGCCGACTTTAATACCTTATTTATAATACATCGCACCGACTTAGTGTAGCGGTGGTTTAATGCGATTTTACGATGTTTTCGTGTAGAAAGCATCTGGAGAGTAATTATTTAGCAGTGCTCTGCGGTTTCGTGCGGCGAGCGGCGAACTAATAAGGGCTCGCGTATAATAACCAGCGATTATTAATATGGACGTGCTTTTCAACGTTTTGTTCCCAACCTACCCAGAGACTGGGATAACTAGAGCTCATTACGCCCCTGTATCACTATCCAATTCAATGCAGTCATAAAAACGTCTTAAATACCATATTTTATGTATCTTGTTCGAAATTAATTCAAGTTGTCAATGATAGATGGCATCATCAATGAACAGACACATAGATTTTTTAAGCGTTAGTACAAAAATTCGTTGTTTGCTTTAATCGTTCGCGCTTACGAAATTTTCACGTCACATCACACGACTTGTTATCTCATTCCGTTTGCTCTTACCCAACGTCAAGGACGTAAAGTACCCGCCAATTCAAACTTACCTAATAATTTCTCGCCCGGTCGTGCTGGAATTAAACGTTGTTTATTTAATTCTCATTCCACCCATTGGCAGGAAAGCCGGGCCTGTGAATGTCACAGTTTCAAATAGTAAATTCTTATTTGAAAGTGATCCACGGTGCACGATTTGCTCTTCAGGTAAACTGTAATGAGCAAGACTCTGATTGAAAAGCCTCTGCTAATCAGACAATTTATCAGCTATGAGTTCGTATATCAGGCCTTGTTCATGCCTGACTTTCTCTTATAAAAATTAAGTGGGATTAAGCAACGATATACAGATTGCTAGTAAATTGGATATTGACAAAGGCATTCATTGGTTCCCAGCCTATCAATAACGTTGTGGGAGCCTCGATAATGAATTGAAAAGCGCACATCTTCATTATAACGAACTTGATAACTATTGTACTAGACTAATCCGATGCGGGCAGTCTGATAGTGTGTGTACGCGGCCCGCTAGTGTGTAAATAGGGTTTCCACTTTCCAGCTACAAGTTTAAAATATTCTAAATGAATAAAAAAAAAATTATTATTCTCAACCATTAATATTTCACTTTATTCTGTTAAAAATATCCCATGATTAACTTATCAAATACCTACTTACCAAAACGACCAATATAACGAGAACCTACCAACACAACTTTGTTCAATAAGACAAATATGCTTATCATAGTAACGAGATGTCACCAACCAACAGTATTATCGCCAAATTGTGCCCAAATTGCGCTTAACGATATGACCAAAATTCTGTAAAACCAACCATTCCATCATAACCTTGCCCACCTCTCCTAACATAGGCACACGCAGTTCTACTGATACTTCAAGAAGATATACAAGTGTAATATTTTTGGACCATCGACAATCCTGACGACAAACACGCGTACGAACTCGCATGTGTGCCTCGAACACACGTCACTTACTTCCGCTGTAGTTTTCTCACGCTCACACACTCACTTTTGTGTGTACGTAATTTGCACTGTAACCGATGCGTTTGTTAGTGTGCATTTATCGGAAATTAGTTCTGCTTCAAGCATCAGGGTATCGGTGGAAATTGACAACACCATTGATTGTAACGGTGGGAATCACTACACATGTGTCCACAATCCACATTATACATTCATGCATAAGCGTGTTTTTTAAACAAAAATAAAGGTATCCGTTTGGCTCTTTTCAATTCGCAATATTTTAATGACATGCCTTCAGCACAATGCCGTGTTAAAATAATCACAGTGTTTAGAATCATTTGTAAGTAAACAGAATTGTTCCAATTGCCTAGTAGGTAATTCCGACTGGAATCGGTCTATAAATTTAACAGTGGACAGAAATATATCTTTACGGAATCATGTAGGGAAAGAAACATGAAGTTATGAGAAAATTATAAGCATTATAGACCATTCACCTCCACTCTAATTACCGGCTCTTTGCATAATTTCCATACACATTAGCACTGCAAAATGATCTACAAATTGCTGTTGCAGAGAAAAACCACAATAAATACGGTTGTAATTAATGCCTTTTTACTACGTCATCTAATGACTTTAAAGTTGGGCCCTCTTATATTTTTTCTTGTTTTCTGTTTTCGCAATTAATAATAATATTGCTACATACCTACTACCTCTATTAGTAGAACTAGATACATACAATACTAAATTACAGTTTTTTTGTTTAAAAAACATCACAAATAGGTCACTTAAGTTATATATGTAGTGTTAGTTAGTAGATCCTATATTTATATTATAATCAGGATAATTGGGCCTATAAAGTGACCTTAAAAGTAGTCTAAAATAAATAATTGAATAAAATAACGTATTTAAATTTAGTTAAACCAAATTCCCTGAAAACGGTCTTTGCGTTTAACAAGGCGATTCTTTCATACAAAGTAACTGTCGCTTATATAAATATTTAGATTATTATAATGATTATCGGGTCCTCGTGTAATAAATTTATCGTAATATAATATCAAGAGCCGTAAGTACTCGTCCGTTAGTTAAGCAAACAGATGGGTGCGGGTTTCGTGATAGATGTGAGTATTTCAAGGATTTAGTTAAAAAAACGTATTTGTACTTAAATCTTCGACATTTTTCCTATCAGTACATAAAGACACGGAACAGATAGACCAGTGCACGTCCGCTTATTAGGCTATACCTAATAATTTGTCCTAGTCATAAAGTTCCATTATATAACATCAATTTCTCTTCCATGGATATTATGCTTAGTAATTAGGAATTTGCTGTGTCGAATTTCAAGTCTTGACATATTTTGTGGTGGCTTCGTTTAAATGAAAATAACAATTCGTTTTAAACACAACACACATAATGACTTTGGTAGGCTAATAAAGTAATGTTAATTATTGTTTTTGAATACTTTTATCTATAAATCAGCATCCGGTATAAGGTTGGGAATAACATTTTGCGTTAATATTAGACATTATCTTTTGCACATCCTGCGTACTAGTCATTAGTGATTAGTAAATATTTCTAAATTGCGCAACGGCAATTAGTCAACACATACAATATGAGCTGTATGTGGAGCAAGTAAGAGTAACGTAGGTTATGTCTGGCTGAGGCTCCATACGAACTTTAAACAAATAACTTCCTGAATTAATTAGAAATATGGAATTATTTGGCAAATTATATAAATTGATGCAAATATTTTTCGAAAAGTAGATGTGCAGATATAAAAATAACGTATCCTCTGTAATGGAATATTATACCAAAATGGAAACCCTGGCAGCTTTCCAGATTTTACGAGAGCGGGCATGTGAAAATGTACTTTTCCTGTATTGATATTAGAGCAGTTAAGTAGTTATATGTTTTTATTCAAATAGATGTAAAAGTCTGAAACAGGAATTATTCCATTGAGTGTCTGAACTAATCAATTATCCTGCATGTCATACGGCAATTTTCAGCGATTAGCTATCTTTATGCTGTCAGCTAAATAAATAACAGCGTACACTTTATTTAGTCGCTCCTCGTTAGGTATTTCTGAGCCACATACGTATCTTTGATAACGCTCTAGATAACAGAGATGATGGCATAATCTTGGTGTTTAACGAATTTTTATTCTGAATTGTCTCCTTATTTTATCGAATCTAATAGACGTACATACACCTAATACCCTCATGGTTAAGGATGACTTTTGAACGATAAGTTACATTGCAATCGGCGACTCTACATTCGGTGGGATCCAACCTTGCTGGTTGCTTAATTGTAAAACTGTCAATATTGACAGCGTTGACAACTTGTCGAATAAATTGATGGCGGTTGATTGCGCAAACGCTAGTAGATAAGCGAAGATGAGGTAGTAGTTAAATTTGTTAAAGCTGATATATATTTATTTCTAATCTCTTCTCTTCGTCTTCTCATCCTAGTGAATTACTGAATTGAAATCGCGTTCGAAACTATAAATGCAATGGTATACATACGCGAAATATCGGTATTAACTTTAGAAAACAAAAGCGTCAGCATACAAACGCGCGTCCCGTCCCACTTCCGGTGGCGAGCCGAACAAATACATTCAACAGTCACCTTCGGCCGGTTGGGTTAAACTGGTTCGTGAGAAAAGCAAGATTTACTACGACACAGAATTCGATTTTCAGTTACATTCAGCGGTTCTGACACATGATTTTAATGAATTAGCTAACCGTTTCCGCGGGAAGAACACTAAGAAAGGGTTGTGTTCATATGAGACTAACCTTTCATACATTCTTCGTACATTGTAGTTGCCCAGAGATTTAATTGCTTTAAATTCATTTAACTTTTAAAACGATCTCATCCTGCGTGTGTGACTTTTTCAAATACCAGTAGGTATCAGTTGCTTGACCTCCTAATAACGTCTCCCGTGTTTTGTTACAGGAGAGCATGTGATGCCGGCCTTTGACGCCCGGCGCCATGCCCACGCCGCTGCAGCCCGGCGGCCCCGCTAGCGGCCCGCCCCCGGAGCGCAAGCGGCGCCGCAAGCGCGACGACCCTCAGAGCTCAGCCGCTCTCGAGCCCGACGAAGACGACGGCGACATGAGCCCCGAGGAGGAGCCGCGCAACGTGCCTGCGGCCCCCGCCGCCCCAGCGCCTGTGCCTTCATCCGCGCCCGCGCCTACCTCGCCCCCCGCCGCACCCGACGCTGTTGATCTCACTTCCAGAAGAGATTCCCCACCTCTCTCCTCTGACGTCGAACGCTTCGACGGCAAGATCGTCTACAACCCCGACGGATCCGCCTACATCATCGAGGATCCGGAGCTTTCCGAAGGCGAGACTAGTCTATCCGATCTGCCTAAAATAGAGCCCGGATGCATCGTCGACAGTCGAGATAGCAATGTCATCGAAAGGCAGCTGGACTACCCTCAGATAGCGAGTGCGTTCTACGTTTCGAGAAACCCCTCGTTATATGGTGCCCTGTACGGAAGACTGGCTGCCGAACGAGCGCGTGCGAGACCGGATGCACCCGTGATGCACAGCTACAGAGTGTTCAGTTTTCGTGGTGGAAAGGACGCTCAAAGGCCAACATCGCCATCAGCGGAATGCCCCATCAGCGTCCCTGTTAAACCTATTCTTATGTGTTTTATATGTAAATTGAGTTTCGGTTACGCAAAATCATTTATTGCGCATGCACAATCGGACCATAGTCTATCATTGCTTGACACTGAAAGAGACGCGTTGTCAAGAGAAAACGCCTCGGCCATTATTCAGTGCGTCGGAAAAGATAAGGAACCCCTAGTCTCATTTTTAGAACCCGTGGGTGCCGCAGCACCGCCCCGTGCGTCTGTATCAGGTAGTCCGAATATGTCAGAACTATCGAGTTCCTCACTTGACAAACGACCCGATATGACTTTGACTCCAGATAGAGAAAACGAGTCGATGTTACCTAACGGTACATGTGACGACAGGAGGCCGAGTCCGCCGGCGTGGAGACCGCCTCGATCAATGGCTGAATCATTAGTTCCTCAACATTCCTTGATCTCTGTAGCACATCCTCACACAATAAATGCTTCGGTACAACCGAGGGCTAGTCCGAATTCATCCCCGCCTTTTCAATCAGCACCTCCAGCATTTCTTTCTGGAACTACGATAGGTGTTTGTCCAGATCACCTTGGAGGTCGGCCATCCGGAGCGGACTGCCCAAAATGTGAATTGATACTGAACTCAGGAAGACTAGGTGGTCCTCTCGCTGGAATGCACAGTCGAAATTCCTGTAAAACCTTGAAGTGTCCTAAATGCAATTGGCACTACAAATACCAAGAGACTTTAGAAATCCATATGAAAGAAAAGCATCCTGAAGCTGAAACTAGTTGCATTTACTGCATAGCTGGGCAACCCCATCCTCGGCTAGCGCGTGGTGAAACTTACACTTGTGGATACAAACCATATCGATGTGAAGTCTGTAACTATTCAACTACTACAAAGGGAAATCTAAGCATACACATGCAATCTGATAAGCATCTAAACAATATGCAAGAATTGCAAAATGGTGGAAACCCTGGTGAAAGCAATTTACCACCACCACCTCAACATACTCCACCTGGACCTCACAAGCCACCTTTACCTCACCACTCGCCACTTGGTCAAAAGCCAAAACCTACGTTTAGATGCGATGTTTGTAATTATGAAACAAACGTTGCGAGAAACCTAAGAATTCATATGACATCTGAGAAGCACACTCATAACATGCTTGTCTTACAGCAAAATGTAAAACATATGCAAACATTATCAGCGTTACATCATCGACAGCAAAGTCAACAACAGCTAGAAAGTTTACTGCATTTTCATGGTGGCGATGCTCCTCCTCCTAACCCTGAGGCAGCGCTAGCTGACATGGCATACAATCAAGCCCTTATGATTCAACTTATGACTGGAGGTTCGGGGCCTTCACCGCCAGAGCTAGGGGCGCATTTAGATGTTGGCTTAAATCCTGAAGCGATGGAACCCCCACCAGAACCAGCTGATCCCGAGCCTGAAAGAACTTTTCATTGCTGCATATGCAATTGTTTTTCAACTGATTCCTTGGAAGCACTTGGCCACCATTTAGCGCAAGACCGAACTAAGATTAGAGAACAAGAAATATTGGCTCTTGTTGCTGGTCATTACGTCTGTAAGCTCTGCACGTACAAAACAAACTTAAAAGCCAATTTCCAGCTACACTGCAAAACCGACAAACATCTGCAGAGGCTTCAGCACATCAACCATGTAAAGGAAGGTGGTCCAAGAAACGAGTGGAAGTTAAAGTTTTGCGGAGGAGTCGGAACCGGCAGTGCTGGAGTCGGTGGTGTCCAAGTGAGGTGTTGTGCTTGTGACTACTACACTAATTCAGCCCACAAACTTCAGTTGCATGCGGCTGGAGCGAGACACGAGGCAGCAACGCTGCTGTTGAGGCATTTGAGAGACTGTGCTTCGCGCTTACCTCGTGATCGTCACCGAGTGTACCGCTGTGCTCTTTGCGGTTTTGGTGCTCCCCATCGTCTGCCTCTTCTGCAACACGTGCGATCAGTAAAACACTTGCAGATGGAGCAAATCCATCAGCTCCAACGAAGATCTGAGGGCAAAGATCCCACTCCAGATGTTGCTGAGTTGTTTCAAGTCATCCCGCAGCCTAGTGAGCTGCCCAGTCCTTATGATCAACAGGAAAATGGTAAGAACCAACGTTTTGATGCACATAACAAATTACAAATTTCTAACAATGCGTTTTTTTGCGTTGCGTGCGTTCGCACTGCAAATATCTTGGAAAAATTATATTAAGAAATAAAATGTCGCCTGCTGAAACAGTGAGGGAAACATCGCGAAGAAACCTGCATGCATGTAAAGTCGGCAGACTTTACACCACCACGTGACACCACGTTGGCCTAATCCATCCGATGCCGAGAGGAGATCCGTGCCGTCGTTTATACGCTCGAAACCTCTCTCTATATAAAAGTAAATGTAGGTAAAGTTTTTTTTAATGTCAAGCCCTTAGTAATTTATATAATATCAACCGGAATACTATTGAGGAAATCGTTAGTTTGTTACTAATACCACTTGAACCGTGACCATTCTATTGTTACTATGATTTTGAATTAACTTCCTGAAGTCATTGTCTCTAAAAGTTTTTAATGATACCTACCTAACTAGAGGAATAAAACATTATTGTAAAAACAACGTCTGCACTATTACGCTTTAAAAAATAACTCGGACTCAAAACGCAATTAGATGCTCGTGCGCTTCTTATTAAACCTACTTTTTTCTTCTCTACTAGATGTCATTTATAGAATAGTTTTTTGTATAAGTATCAGCTAAGTATAGGTACCTCTATACTTATAAGAACAGAAGCAAAACGTATTAACTATTTATTACTCTCGTGCTAAACACATTTCGCAACATTTTATTCTATAAAGCGTGAAAATTCCATTAAAATTAATTCAACCAAAACCATTACCGGCGTTCGTATCGATAAAGTAATACTGAGTCGACTTATGAATGTGATTTCGAAACGTCACTATCGGTTACCAATTTAAACCGATTCGTTCCTTAATCAATTTTGTTCTGCGTTTTTTACCAACTGGACCTCTTTCAGTGGATCGTGCTTATAAACATACAATTTGGTTTGTGTTAATTTGCTAAACGCTTACCGAAACAAGGTGTCGACGAAAGTGACTTTAATGTGCGTCGACGAAGATCGTATCGGAGTCCGGAGCGTGACCGCCAGTCGTATCGGACCAGACTGAGAATCCATCTCCAATTGGAACGATGAGCATTTAGCGCGGAACTCGTAATTACAATGAATAAGATAATTACACATGAACAAAATTTAATTTAAAGCACTCAACATTAGAACAGGTTTCTTTAATAACGTACGCCTTACACGGTGTCGCCGTAGTCGGACTCGGTCATTGGTCGGAGGCGACTCCGCCCCGCGGGCGAGGGAGACGGAACGAAGATTTGAATTGAGAACGCGAATTTTCCATAAGTACCACACGCGGGACAATGACTCGCATTACGTATGTGGCCGTTGCGCATTAAGGATGATTGCCCCTTGTGATGAGGCAGCTACATCATCTTAAAATGTCGCCGGTACATCTCCTGCAAGTTTATGGGCACGGTGAAATACGATAAACCGAGAGAAATGTGGAGGCGAAAGAAATCCGGCTTACACCATTGTGTCCCTCGTGTTTATGCTTATTACTTATTTTCACCTTATTGAGTCCCAGCTTTAAACGATTGATGACCATATAAATTTAAACTTCCTCCAATGGCTTTCGCTTCATTGTGAAGCAAACGTTTCAGATCTCTTTTTTGCGCTGGGTTTTGGGTTCTTAAATAAAGCAATTTAATCAAAATGACTATTATAATTTAAAACAAGTTTGTAAGTTAAACCATTATTTTGTTTTAAATATAGGAACTTATAACATATGACATTTTACGTTATGTTTCTATTACCTACATGATATATAAGGTTCTCTAGAGCTAAAGTATTCTCTAGAACGCGCATTCAAACAGATTGCTCCCAAACTCCCAAAGTTTTGGAACTTCTAAAGTCAGTCTAGTTGTGTTGTATTAAAGTATATTTTACCAGCCATTCCTAACTCATTTTGATCAATATGTTCAACCCACATATTGAAAACATGCAAATTAATGTGTTTTTTGTGTTTAACCTGTTTTAAAGTATATCTACTTACAAGAAACATAGTAAGTCTGGATTGATGTGACATCAAACTCGATTTTATTATATAGTTTTATTTAATCCATAGGCAATGTATCTATTAAAATATCATAAACGCTAAATAACATTATTAACAATGACATGTAACAAATAGTTATTCTGATCTATCAATTTATACATATTTTATTTGTTTTCCAAGTCTTATTAAATCTAGTACCTATGTACAGTAGGTACATTTTACACTTATTTATGGACTGTCTAATCGAAGGTTAAAGATTGTTAAGGATTTCAATGATAGTTACGACATCGAGGACGCAACGGCTATAAATATTCAAACCTGCATTGTAATCCTGACGCCATGTTGTAAAAATCCTGACCTAAATCTCGCAAAACAAAACTCACACTGCACAATATTACAATACTTACTTTACGACGCTATAACGATGTGGTGTTTCCTTAGAAAGGGGCCCTTTGTCATTGACAAAAAGTGTTGGAGATCGCATTTGTGCAGACAAAGTCCCTTTACCTGTCCATTGTTCTATGCTCCTTCCAGACTGTGGGTCTGCAAATTTATATCATAAACAATTACACTGGTCACTCCGGTCTCGAGAAGGGTCAGTTGATTATTATTATGCGTTCAGATTTACTTATCCCTCTCCCCATCATTAGATGTAACGGTTTTAACTGCTTAAAACTATGAAACGGGTTCCCAAACAGACAGGGGACAGACTGGTTCCAGCTGCGTCTCACGGTCAAATAACTTTAATTTTTAATTAAGCAGCACCCTATCGACAAAATCACTGTAATAACTGACCAACAATATAAAATTTGCCACGTCTTAATCCTCTGTATATTGCAAGAAGAAAATTGCTCCGAATTTATCTAAAAACATAATAGCCAAGCCAGCTTCAGTTGCTTTTCTAATAATATGACGTTACATTAACGAATCTTTGATATTTTTGCATCAGTGGTTTCTTTCGCCTTCCTTATTTGAGCGTAAACATTGCCGGCTAGCTTCTTTCACACGCTGCCGCGGACACATCCTTGGTCAAATAATAATTGCACTCACACATCTTCCGTCGCGTCCTATCTCGCTCGCACTCATCATCACATACGTCGATCTCCCAAATGCATTTGATCCGATGCGAAACGAAATATTCGAATACTTTTGTAATAATGAACAATGATTGTTTGCCCGTCCTGTATCTCCTTTGTGTGCAAAATTACAATATACTTGTTACGTTAGCATTAATACGTCGTAGATGTGTGCGTACGGGTAGGATAGAGCGATACCTTTGTCTTGCTGGGACGTCGCAAACAAAACGAGACCTACTAATAATATAAAAGGGAAGATTTTTATTTTTAACTTCAATTCAGAAAAGTAACAAACGCTTGCACCGAACAATAGTTAGCTTCATTTATATAAATAATCTTTTTTGCAGATAAATCTCACGTAAACTTAGGTAGAATTTGTGAACATATACGCGCATTGTACTGATCACTATCCATTTGCCGTGCGGATTTTGTAGCGGGAGGTTCGTGCGATGATTAGAATATCAATAATTTTTTTCTATCTTTAATCTGTTTTAATGTAGCACTAGTGTTAATTTACAATTTTTCTTTTTAACAGATAACAAAGAACCCATCGACCAGAAGCCTGAACTAACACAAGAGCAAAAGATGATGCGGTTTTTGGAACAACACCAGCAACAACAGCAGCAGCAGCAACAGACCCACTTACCTCCTCAAATTGGATCTGGTGACAGAGAGGATGACCAAGAACCCCAAGGCCAACATAACTGTCCATACTGTAACTTTAGCTGTGGAAATGAAGGAAAGTTACAAAATCATGTTGCTTCTGTTCATGGCGATCCTACCAGACATTTTATGTGTCCGCTGTGTCAAGATGCATTCAAAGAAAGGCCTGCTCTGGAACGACATGTAATGCAAATACACTCCGTCAACTCAGAAGGCCTACAAAGATTATTGCTTTTGGTAGACCAGAGCCACTGGCTTAATGGTGGACCTCAAAGCCAAAGGGAAGGTGAATCGCGCCAAGGTGATGAAGAACGTGAAATATCTTCTCCTCGCTCCGAAGGAAGTGCTGATGGCGAGATGGAACGGTGCTCTACGTGTAATCGAACATTCAGAAATGTTGATGAACTTTGTCACCATCAAAACGAATCAGGTCACTTAGAGTTGAAACAGACCCCGCAAGGACCCGGATATTTTTGTTGGAAAAAGGGCTGTAACCGTTATTTTGATGCAGCTCATGCCCTACAGAATCACTTCAGAGAAGCACATGCTCGGAATTCTATAACCAACATGTCAGTATCTGAAAAACATGTTTATAAATACCGATGTAATCAATGTAGCCTGGCGTTTAAAACAATAGAGAAACTGCAACTTCATTCCCAATACCATGTTATTCGTGATGCTACTAAATGTGTGTTATGTGGAAGGAGTTTTAGATCAGTACTGGCCCTTCAGAAGCACGTAGAGACATCTCACTCAGAACTGTCAGAAGATGAACTAGCGGCATTTAAGCGAAGTCTGGCATCTAACCCACTACTACAAGCTGGTCAAGGCGCAGCTCTTGATGCTGCTACTGCAGATTTATTACGCAAAGAAGCTTTAAGATCTCCGGACGACGAATTGGCTGAAATGGAAGATAGAGACTCGAGTGCTACTGCAGCTGATGAGTCTGGTCACAATGATGCTGAAAATTCAGATGATTCAATTATTTACAAAGATCAACAGTTTCTCGAAGACTATTTGAATTCCCAAGCAATGGCTGAAGATTCCTATAACGATCCAAACAGAAAATATAAGTGTCACAGATGTAAAGTTGCTTTTACACGACAATCATATTTAACAGCCCATAACAAAACCCTTCTTCATAGAAAAGGTGAGAAGCTAACATATCCTATGGAGAAGTATCTTGATCCTAACAGGCCATTCAAGTGTGATGTGTGCAAAGAATCTTTTACACAAAAGAACATTTTGCTCGTTCATTACAACAGTGTGAGTCATTTGCACAAACTGAAGCGGGCTATGCAGGAGCAACAGAACAACAACAATCCTCCAGTGTCCCCAGGATCGGGAACGGCACCATCTAACCTGACTTTGACACCTAAAAGTACATCAAGTGAAGAAGACGATCGCAAAAGATATAAGTGTAATATATGCAAAGTTGCATACACACAAGGTAGCACGCTCGACATACACATGCGATCCGTGCTGCATCAAACTCGAGCGGGAAAGCTGCAAGAACTCGCCGCGGCCGGCCACGTGGATTTGACACGGCCCCTAGTAGAACAACCGGATAGGAACGACCCCGCTAAAATTCTACAAGACGTTTTGTCGCCGAAAAATACATCCCCTTCGTCTACGAGCAGCGGGGGGCCTCGGTCCTCGCCCCCCGCGCGGCCAGGTAGCCCGCGATCCCCGCGCGCAGGTAGCGCCTCGTGCGATCGTTGCCACGCGTCATTTCCGACTGGGGAGCTACTCGACGCACATCGCGCAACCTCATGCCCGTTCGGCGATGCGCGGGCGCATTCGCCACTCGGTGACGCAGAAGCTGCTGCCTTAGACGAGATGGTCGCTAAGGGCAACCCGCCCAAACGCAACTCACAAATGTATAAGCAACTGCTCGAAACTTTCGGCTTCGATCTCGTTATGCAATACAATGAAAATCAGCGCCGAAAACTGCAAGAGGAACGCGAGATGGTGCGTGTGCCAAGTCCGCCGCCGCCGCCCCCCGAGGAGAAGCCCCCCGACGGAGAGTCCAAGTCGACGTGTCAGCATTGCAACAAGGAGTTCTCTAGTGTTTTCGTGTTAAAGACTCATTGTGAAGAAGTGCATAAAGACAAAGTTCCCTTAGAATTCCTGGAGCAGTTCGCGGAACAGTTCAAATCTGAGTACGAGAGGAAATCTGGTGCGCCGAACTCGCCCCGCGCCGCGTCTCCGGTGCCTCAGGGTGAAAGGTCCCCGTCGCCGTCACCGCGGGGTGAGACGGGAGGCAACTTCAACGAGAACGGCACCGGTCCGGGCGAGGCCCAGGCCGGGGCGCTGCTGGCGGCTCAGGTTCAGGAGATGCAAGCGGCGTTGAACATGCTGCAGCTGCAGCAGCAGTTGGGGCAGTTACATCCGATGGTGGCGCAGATGCTCTCCCTGGGGCTGCCACTGGGGCTGAACGTGGGGGCTCTGGCTGCCATGAACCTGCAACCTCCGCTGGTACCTTTGATGTTGCCGCCTCCGCCCTTCGACGCGATGGGTTTCCCTCACGACGCCCAGATGAAACAACAACAGCTCTTGCAACAACAGCAACAGGTGAGTGACATCACTGCTAAATACTCGTAACTAACAATGTGTTATGCATATTTATTTTAATTTGAATAGAATAGATAACAAGTATAAAATTAATTGTGTATGTTGAAAAGTGTACGTGCTGTGCTAAAAAGTAATAGGTACTCGTATGTAGTGCAGTAAATTTTGTATGGCATTTAATTTAATGCTATTTTCAACGTACATAGTATATTAAGTAATCCCCAATATTAAGTAAACCCCATCTATAACAAGTTGAACTTACTCTTCATTGCTTCTGAGTGCATGACAAAACATAGTTTTTTATTTATTTATTTTAATATTTATGTACACAATTACATGAGATAAAAATAAACAAAACGGAAGATACAAACAGGTGTACAAAGTAACTACTTACTTACGTAGTTCATTGTTATTTATTGATAGGCGTAGCGTCCATAGCCCAATGGCTCGAGTCGATTCAATGTGATGGAAAGAGTTAAGCAACGACGGGCGCGGTCGGTTTGTGGATGGGTGACCGCTAGTGGCAAAATTTCATGGACGCTACCGTGCTTCGGAGGGCACGTAAAGCCGTCGGTCCCGGTTGTTTTCAATGTTGGAAACAGTCGTTAAGCCTTGTCGAAGACCTTCGGGTGGCTTGAGAACATTCGACACTGGGTTGGCCACTAACCCCTCCACCAATCCGCATTGGAGCAGCGTGGTGGAGTATGCTCTAGACCTCCCGCAGATGCGTCTGTGGGGGAGACCCGTGCCCAGCAGTGGGACGTCTATGGGTCGCAGCGAATTGATAGGCTTAGATATCGGAGGCCCGCGTGAGATTTTAAAACTTCCGCCACTCGGAATGCCCATAAGAAAATCCATAACAAGGTCTTGTGTGTTGCAATTGGCTTCAATTAATTGTAGCCATTATTTTAGTTTGTATGCATTTTAAATAATCGATCAATTTTATTAGTTTTTGTAAAAAACACAATGTTGATTAATTGATAGCTTATTAGCTATTACCATATATTGATCACAAGCCATGCTATAATAATCTCTGACACTCTTGGTGACTGGGGCATTGTCATGTCATTGTGCAATAATGCACTTAATTCACTAGATACTCATACACATATGATACCAAAATTCCTTAACAGGCATTATAAAACAACATAATATTATCTCCAAGCGGTTCTCAGTTATATCTTTTCAGAATTTACTCACCACGTAGTTACCTAATACTTTTCTTGAGTATTGATCACAGCAAAACAAATAATTAAAAAAAGCTTTTTTTTTATTTAAACTAATATTTTCATATGTTTCATGTAGAAACGTGACGTTAGTTTAAACTATATTTCCATATAATTTTATTAAAAAATATAAACATGAATAGAGTCAACATATAAAATATTGTTCGTTACATCCGATTATTTCTGTCAGCTGTAAATATACTGTAAATTTAATCGTAAGGAAAGACGTATCTACAAGGTATTATGAGATAAGCATTAGCTATCTGTTTGCACAAAGCAACAGAGGGTCCATTGTTTGGCACCAAGGGTCGAAGTATTATTATTTACAACGAATTCTGTTATTATTCAAAGTTACCTGCAATCATTGAGTGTCCTACAGCCGCAGATAAATGAGCCCTTTTCAATTTTGTAGCCCCTTTGTTCGATGTAAAGCAATGTAATACTTTTATGGTAAATGAATAATGATTCCCACACATTAATAACATACTAACCTGGTAGATATTTTAATGTTAAACAAGTTTTTCTAAAGAACGTGTTTCTTTCTTGCAGGCAAACGCTGCTGCAGGTCAAAAACGAGCTCGAACTCGCATAACTGATGAGCAATTAAAGATATTGCGAGCGCACTTTGACATCAACAACTCACCAAGCGACGAGGCAATTGCGAAGATGGCTAAACAATCTGGCCTAGCTACAAAAGTAATCAAACATTGGTTTCGCAATACTCTTTTCAAAGAACGACAGCGTAACAAAGACTCGCCATACAATTTCAACAATCCACCGTCGACGACACTTAATCTCGAGGAATACGAGAAGACCGGCGAAGCAAAAGTTACGCCTTTGGATTCATCAGCTAGTTCAGACGAGGGCAAACCACCGCCTGAAAAAAAAGCAAAAATTGAAGATGCCGCTTACCTAGGTCAACAGGAAGTAAAGTCAGAACCACATGATGAACCAACGATGGAAGAAAAATACAACTCTTATGATGATCGACACCAAGAGGATAAAAGTTTTATTTTTCCTCAAGCTCCATCGCAGAGCCCCGCTTTGAATATCCCAGACCACCCTCAAAGCATATCGCGACCGCAAACACCAACGCATTTGTCACTGAATTCGCTGATTCAGTCTCAAATAGACTCGATACCAGCAACGAGTATACCGCAACCACCTCATCCGTCGATGCTACCGCCGAAGCTAAATCCTAACTTCGCGTCCCCAAACTCCGTGCCCCCGAACGTCCTACCTTTGACCCCAAATCGCAGCCTCAGTCCTGGCAGAGGACCGGCCGATTTCGGACTTTCCGGGGGCAACTCGAACGGATCCAACAGCTCGGGGTCTTCTGGCAAACGCGCCAACAGAACTAGATTCACTGACTATCAAATAAAAGTTCTACAAGAGTTTTTTGAGAATAATGCATATCCGAAAGACGATGACTTAGAGTATCTATCAAAACTGCTAGGTTTGAGTCCGAGAGTAATTGTAGTGTGGTTTCAAAATGCTCGACAAAAAGCGAGAAAAGTGTATGAAAACCAACCAGCAGCGGAACCACCAGTAGGTGCTACTGATGATGCTAATAGATTTCAACGCACGCCTGGGCTAAATTACCAATGTAAAAAATGTCAACTAGTATTTCAACGGTATTATGAGTTGATAAGGCATCAAAAAACTCATTGTTTTAAAGAAGAGGATGCCAAAAGATCAGCTCAAGCGCAAGCAGCGGCGGCACAAGTTGCAGCAACGTTAAGTAGCGAAGATTCAAATTCTAGTATTGTTGAGCACCACACCCCACATGTGCCAGTCTCTCCTGCTCCACCTCGCACTCCCACCCCGGCAGCCCCAAACTATCCGGTTTCTCCAGCGCCACCGACTCCACATACGCCTGTCACTCCTCTAACTCACCAACCTCGAGAAGAAAAAGATGGAAACTTTCAATGTGATAAATGCAACTTAGTCTTCCCACGGTTCGATTTATGGCGGGAACATCAATTAGTTCACATAATGAACCCCAATTTGTTTCCCACATATCCACCGGACTCCCCTTTTGGGATCTTGCAACAACACGCCCAGCTACAACAATTAAACGCATCCCTTACAAATGAAGATGCTCGGCACCCTTTAGTGGCGGCATTAAACCAGCAAGTTGCAAAAAGAAAATTTGATGAGTTTGAAGAGGTAGACACTGGAGAGCAACCGAAAGATAAGAGACTAAGAACAACAATTCTACCAGAACAGCTAGACTACTTGTATCAAAAGTACCAAATAGAATCAAACCCGTCACGGAAAATGCTAGAGAATATTGCACGTGAAGTTGGTTTAAAGAAACGAGTGGTACAAGTGTGGTTTCAGAACACGCGGGCCCGTGAAAGAAAAGGACAATTTCGCGCGCACGCACAAGTCATAAATAAACGTTGTCCTTTTTGTCCAGCTTTGTTTAAGGTAAAGAGTGCATTAGAAAGCCATCTCAGTACAAAACATGCCGATCAGTGTGCTCGAGGAGAGATTAATGTTGATGCTTTGCCAGATGAGGAGCTCAGTACTGAATCTACACCAAGTTTTGGATCCCAACAAAGTGACCGGCAGCAAAATTTTTCCCAAGCGGGGGCTCCCATGTTGCCCCCTATTTTTCCGCCTTTTCATACAGACATGGAGAAATTTATCAAGCAGTACAGTGAGGAATCTATGAAAAGATACGTGAGCGAGCTGCAAGCACACGCTGTCGCCCAACAAAATGGCGGTGGCAATGAATCTTCAGAAAGACGGCCTGAACATGGAAAATCGGAGATACCTTTAGATCTCAGCAAACCGGTCGATCTATCAAGACCGGGATCGGATGCTGATGAGCGTTCGGACACAGCGTCTGAAACTATGGAGTTCTACGAGGAAGACGAACCGACATCTCCCGTGAGCGGCCAACAGCAAACGCCGAGGCCACCGGGCAAACGTTTCCGCACTCAAATGTCATCACTCCAAGTAAAGATAATGAAGTCGTTGTTTAGCGATTACAAAACGCCAACAATGGCGGAGTGCGAGGCTCTCGGGCGAGAGATCGGGCTGCCGAAACGAGTGGTACAAGTATGGTTCCAAAACGCACGTGCCAAAGAGAAGAAAGCGCGGCTGGCGGCCGGCCTGTCGGAGGTGTCGGACGCGCCGCCGCCGGAGGAGTGTCGCGTGTGTGACTTCAAGTACAGTCACAAGTACTCGGTGCAGGACCACGTGTTCACGCGCGGGCACATCGCCACGGTGCGCGCGCGGCTCGAGAGCGGCGCGGGAGGCGGCGAGGACAGCACGCTCGCGCTAATGCAGATGGCCGCCCGCCTGGAGGGAGGCATCGGAAGCGAGCTACACAACGCGTTCCTGCGGCCGCAGCTCGCCGGCAACGGTGAGTGCACCACTTGACCGCGGCCCGCGTCGTCTAGCCCTTCCGAGTGCTATGCGACCCCGGCAGTAGACTTAGGAACTCGCATCAGCGAGCTTCGCTTATTGGGCGCCTAGTTTAGTTTTTGGTCCGATTTCATTGTTCCGCGAATTAGAACCCACGATTCGAGCGAAGCTCGCATCGTGCCGTGACGGTCGTTGGTCCATTTCCTACTAGTGAGTCCTCTTGTAAATATCAATTTAGTTGTAAAAACGGAACTGTTATGTTTTACGTCTGTGCAGTGTTGGAATTTTTGTTGACAGTTACAATTATATTTATCTAGAAATCAGGTGCTCTAGCGTGTTGATCACGATGGAAAATTTCCCGCACACTAACTTTACCTTTAGGATGTATTTGAACATGTTTTGGTGGTCGAGTGTAGTGAGAGTGATGGCCCGCGCTGTCACCGGAGCCGCGAGAGGCGGGCGGCCGCCGCGGCCCGGTGGGCGGATCGCTCCAACCGCCGCCATTCAAATGCAAACGAACACAACAATGGTAGGAGTTAGGACGCGTGAAGGACGTCGCATATCTAATGGAACCGATCTGGCGCACATGCGTTTCGTTCCACATGAATAATCAATTATTTAAATAATGCCAATCAAATACTTTCAAACGACGTTCCCGGACACTGCACGGCCGTAAACGTAACCCGCTAGTAATCTGTTGCATAATATTATTCATCCTAGTTGTTCATATTTAAAACTCCTATTAGGTTTTAGCGACTTGTCAATTGTTATAGCATTGTAATGAAAACCAAATTATATATTATAGAGAATTTAAAACGTTTTAATTATTTTGTAAAGTCATAGCGAAGCCTTAAGTCGTTGTAGCTATTTAAATAAGGTGCCTTGTAGGATCCGAGTGACTTGTAAATTATTTCTCAGCTACACTGTAAATAGTTAATTGTGTAAAAGTATACTACTAGATATAAACGATAGACGACGTTGTATGATTGTCTACGTTCACCGCTGGTAGCGTCTAGGTGCGCAGGATAGAATAGTAAATATACATAGATAGATTTTAAATAATATTTGTTCTTTTCGCAGAGGCATCTTAAGAACTTGTGATATAACTGTATCTAATAAGTTTACAGACTGTGTTTTCCGAGCACAAAAATACATACAGACATAACATTTAAAATTGGAAGTAGATTTACATAATAATGACGTGTCGGTATCGTGTGGGGTCGCCGGCTGCAGTTTCCTATATTCTTACAGATTTACATAACAGACGATTGGGTTTGGGGAGTTAGGCGATATGCAAATATTTTGTTCAGATTTAAATGTTGCGTATATAGAACCGTGCGCTCGTGCGGGCTGGGTGCGCACGCGCCGCGGGTGTTGCCATTATTCCTGTGTTTATTATTACGCGGAAACTTGCCTACCGTCTTAAAGACCACCATCAATAGCTCACCCTCCCAAGTTCTTTAAAATGCTAATATGTGTTTCACCTTAGGAATTATGATCTTATAGTATTTACCTACAAAACCAGGGACTTGTAATCATTATTTCATAAAATTTATTTGCATATCGCTTGTGTTGTTTTTATTTCTTTTATTTGCCTTATGTTATGTTTGTATTTATTTTTGTTGTTAGTTTTTTTTTTCTATTTTGTTTGTCATTTATATGAATGTGTACCTAGGTAGGTCAGATGACTGACTTTTACCTTGATTTAGAATTTGCCTCCAATACGACTTCCAATACCTTATTTTAATTTGTATAATTTAATTTTACCTAATTATATGCGATCTGCATTTACTGTTATTCAGATGACATTATTCTAATGGTTGTTTGAAACTAAAGCCCAGTGCCAGCCAGTGAAAAAAATCTTTGGTTTCTATTTTAAGACTAATGTCTAAAGAAAGATGAAAGTCTTGTAAACTGAATAGTATTATTATAATTATTATCTACAGTTATTTTATTTGCCGAATTCGTTGAAATAAATGCAATATTTATATTATTGAATTATGTTTTTATTTTTTGCTTTTTTGGTTCCTTTTTTTCCTTTGTCCTGAGTTTTGCTTGTTCATTACATTTTTATTTAGTTAAACAAAGAATGTTAACTTATTCCTGTTATGAACAGAGATAAATCTTTAGGTGGTCTCCAGTTCAAGCCTAAACAAATGGATTACTTAAAGGCCAGGGGAGGTAAATCAACCGGAAAATGCAGATTTTTTGCGTCCTTTTAACAATACCTGAGTGCGACTAAAACAAAAGCATTGTTCTGACAAGTGGAGTATCCATTTTGAATCACTCGAAGGGCTATATCTAGATCTAATTAATACACATATACTAAACATTAACATCTTCAATATTAAAGATCAATGAAAGATTGTAAAACATCATCGTAAACATTATAATTTCTCTAAACACTCTTTATATAGTTTCAAATCTGTAAGGCAGAAAGGTAGTCTTAGTTAAAAAATTAAAACAATAATTCTGTTATTTTATTAGTTTGAGGAGAAAGTTTAGGTACCATCAAGACCAAGAAAGTGCTCCGTAAGTAGAAAGAAAACTTATATAGGTAATATTCAATACAATTCTGCCCAATAATTCCTATCTACATTACGTATAGAGATAAAAAGTACATATCTTGTCTATTCAAATTTGGTAGACGATCTTGTAGCTAAACTAGCTAAATTTAATATTTAAATCTCAAAAACTAGTAGATTTTCTATTTACCTACCCCGAGAATCGGCGGTGTGTTTTTTTTAGCAAAAATAAGTCTTAATTTTACTTACGCATAGTAGACGCATTTTCTTTAACACTGAACAAAATTCAAGCCTGGAATGCAATGACTGTATGCAAGAAAATACACTTACCTAATGGAATCTATGCAAGGAGTATGTAAATCACGTAAGTACTTATCTAGCCAAGAAATACCTGTATTGTTCTTTTATAGAACAAAAAACAGATTACGTGGCTATTGTGTTTTTAATATCAATCACATAGCGTTACACTTGATGGCGTCCGAGTCATTTCATCACTTTTGGTATTATATTGGTATATCTTTAATTGAGATTCAGTATCAATAACGCTCAACAATAACTTTTTATTCGAGCAAAATATTCAGTAAAAACTAATGTTGGCAGGTACTTACCTATTAGTAGATTAGATTAGGTATACGATAAAATAGGGAAAAACGACATTCGAATATCCAACAAAAAATCAAAACAGTACCAAACCTTATGGGTTCACAACCTGAAAACGACGACAAAATATAATAGCCTGACATTTTATTTCTTATTATTAATTTTAATTTATTTATCGATTTACTACGTGTACCACCTATAAAATTACATGGCAAGAATCTTCTAAACAATATGTTTAAGATATTAAAGCACTCTTGCTTTTGTTCTTTGCCAGACTCCGCAAGACTATGTAATTAGATATTTGTATGGCAAATAAGTATTTTCTTTTACAAAAATTGTTACTTAACCGCAGCTTATTATGGTGGGAACAGTAAGAAGTTGGTGTGGTCACCAGTCTTCTCAGTTGGTCGAGTCACTATTTGGTAAGGAGCCCCTAGCCCTACGACTTGCTGAAAATCGTCTAGAGTTTGCATAGAGAACACAACAGTTGCAAATACAGTTTTGGTTAAATTTATTAAAAAAAATTCCTTTGAGTACTAATATTGGCTGTACCTCTACTTATGTAGAGCTTAAAAATTTCCGTCCTTAAGACTTAGCTACAGTACAGACTTCAGCTACAGTAGTAAGTATGTTCATATTTTCAGGCTGTAATGGCTGTTTATACCTACCCGTGTCTGTTACCTCATACTTTTTAAAAAGAGTATTATAAAAATAAAATACTTAGGTACAAGCAAGGCCCTCAAATCTTCATGAATGAAAAAAACATGAAAAATCTTCACTATATATATTTGTACATTTCATCCAAAATACCTCACTGATAGCACTCGTAGCTCTATCATTAATAAATAGGCCGAAATACTTCATCGCATTACCGTAAACCTCCCCTCTATATATAGATAGTACCATTCGTTTAACATCATCCAAGTCACGGATCAGTTAACTGTATAGGCTGTATCATTGAACCGTTTCCTTGATTTACGAACAATACGCACTATTTTTTATGTCACCCACTCAACATTTGAGAGTTCATAACAAAAAATATTAAATTACGCGCCCACAAAGAATAAGGCTAATGCTGAAAAAATCTCCCGTTACCAAATCGACTAATTACTTCATTGTACTTCACAATAATAGGTATAGGACGTGCTTGCCAGAAAACAAGTCTTTGTTGGGCGACAAAAGAGTTTTTTACTGCATATTGGCGATATCATGGCTTATGTAGAGTCGATGTGGGTGAACTAGGTACATAGTTTTTATTCGATGGAGTTAGGAGCAATTACCTTCTAAGATCAAAGGATAAGAAAATAGTAGGACCTAAGTAGGTACTAGCACGTACCTATCTATGATCTAGACATTCCATAGAAACATTTGCCTGAAAGTTGACAATTTTACCGTTTAACATATTTTGTATCTTTTACTAGAGATAAGAATAAACCATCCATTCCGAATACTCCTAAGAAATTAAAATGGGCTGGGTAAGGTATGAAATGATACCAAGCTTTACACAAATTGGCCGAGAAGGGTCATGTTTAATTTCTAATCAGTGCACACTTACCTCCACCTACTTTGAAAATACATATACATGATTGATTATATAACAAATCAACCAATGCAATCAAGCACTCTCACACAAATCGCTCAGAAAAACAACAAATTCATAGAAAACAAATCCTTAAGCAGTGATAGATCGCGATGACCTGACCACAATCACAACTATGCAGACCAATTACATACATTACACACACACAACCGCCCCGGCACTCGTGTGCGTCTATAAGAAGACGATCATTATAGTGGTCCGATTGTGTACGATACCTTTCTCTGTTAGCTTACCGACTAGCGATCCTACATTCCATTTCTTGGCACATTCCAGTCGGAGCTGCAAATTTAGCTAAATTGTAATAATATCAGAGGGCAGGGAAGCTTCGGAGTCACGTCGATGCGTCCCAACCCATTACTCGGTCCAAACCGTATCGACAAATAACCGCCAATTATTGGATCGCTCTACAATCTTTTTACAATTTCTTCTCCGTCCGTTATTATATTTCTATTAAGCCTTTTTTGTAATCAAACTACTAATGATTCGATTCCATTTCCTAGCGGACGTGCCGACTCTGCAATGTTAATGACACTATGTAATTAGATCCGGATGGTTTGAGGCCGTTGACTTTCCGTCGTGGTCGTCCGGCCTGTACCTAATGGCTAAGTGTCAACATTACTAAAATATGGTAATTTACGGTGACCATTTCGTGGCTAATTCGAGAAGTGCTTACCAATTAGTGGGGCTCGACCAAAACATTACACTAGCGATGGTGACGTATTTAAGCGAGTGTGAATTAATGTTTTCTACAAATATCGATGGTTAGGCTATGACTAAAATTGTCTTAATGCAAAATACAGGAAGATTAATACAATTAATCAGATTATGGGGCCTATTACAATACTGTTTTAAATAACCAGCCTTATACCTACTTTTTTTTCTATAAAGTAGAGCAAAGAAAGCTCAGTTTTATTGCATACTTACATTGGTACACATCAACCAAGTATCTAACACCTTAGATACCAAATCTGCTACCACTGAACGCCTTGTTTTTTTCTGAAACTTTAATGTTCAAATTCATTGATATTGTTTTACATCATACTCGTAACCAGAATTAATTTTCGTAGCAAAATCTAAGCATAGATAGCAATTTGATGTTTTGATAAACATTTGCGTGGGTTAAACAAACTGAGAATAAAATGAACCTTAAAAATATAAATAGGTCGGTACTTGTCAATTACAACACAATAATAGACAATGCAAAAATATTTTATAGTTGTCATACATACATACTCTACGCTACTGTCTATCAGGAATTATATAGTGTCGTTAAGTCGCGAAGCCAATAACGACACCCTTTTTAACACGCTTTTATGAGCTTGGATATGTAGTAATGTACGTAACGAAAATTTTGAACATAATAGATATTCGCCAAATTCAATACGTGGGATTAATTTGCAACTTTGCACACTTTTCAAGGACCGATGATAATGCAATAATTTAAAAAAAAGTTTTATAAATAAAATATTAATTTTAGTTTAGTTATATGCAAAAGCGTGTCATTTAGTTTTTCTAAACGATTTGGTTATAAGTTAAGGATGTCGCAAACGTAACCTGCAGTACGCTCGTATCCCCTGATGACGCTATTATCGCGTTACACTCATAAGGCCCGCATGCTCATCAACTCAATTACTATTGGTGGAATTGATGTAAGTGTACTTTCAAAGTACCTGTATGAATTCGTTTGTTGAAATTAAGATAGTCAAACTACCTACCTATTGTATGTAGGTACTTGAATAAGGTACAATCTCACAGGAAGCGTATTTGCGATTTTTAAATAGACATTAGATAAAGAATTATAATTTTCACTGAAATAAATATAATTTCACTGGATAGACGATGAATACTAACATAACCTCCACCAATCCGCATTGGAGCAGCGTGGTGAAGTTTGATCTAGACCTTTCGCAGCTGTGTCTGTGACCCGTGCTCAACACTGGGACTTATATGGGTTTTAGATAACATAACATTGGTTCATAGTTAGAATTACCGGCTTACTCACGTGTGATTTTAATCGAAAATTTTCCGACTAGTTTCGATCGATTACGATGATCATCTTCAGGAGTGAACGCGCTCATAAGTTTCTATAAAATTGTGAAAAGACCTATGATGATGCCCGTGTTTATATGAGCTCATCTTCTTCGTTAGTCTGTCTAATCTATAAAAATAACCATAAACTAAGCTACAATGGATCGGCAAGAAGATGAGGTATACCTACAACCCTTAATCCTGAGGAAATTGCGCAATGCTACCAGGGTTGTAGCCATTCAAACTAAGACATCAAACTAATCTACGCTTGATTGTTTAATGAGATACCTATATCTACAGCCCTTAATCCTGACGAGAGTGCGCAGGGTTACCAGGGTTGTAGCCATTCAAACTAAAACATCAAACTAATCTACGCTTGATTGTTTAATGAGATACCTATATCTACAGCCCTTAATCCTGACGAGAGTGCGCAGGGTTACCAGGGTTGTAGCCATTCAAACTAAAACATCAAACTAATCTACGCTTGATTGTTTAATGAGAGGCTAGTGCTAACCACAGCTGCCAATTAGGAGTTCAGTAACCGCTGGTGGGGGACTGGAACAAAAAGAAGAGCTCCGACGACAGTCATTTTCAATTTGTGAAATTGATTTGTTGCCAGCGTACGAACTCGCTTGGTCTGGTAGTGCCGACGTAACACCACAGATAAAATAACAGCATATCAAATATACTACCACGTAACTAATATGTAGGTAATATATAATTTTCTAATATCATTTCATCGTCTTCTATGTAATGCCGTGAACTTAAAAACGCACCCTCGTACTTTCACGACCATACCAAAATTTTTATAAACAGACATTTATCGTTCAGACTTCGTACGAAGATTATGAAGTTTAAGATCTTAACTCCAATTCAAAATCTTTTGATTTGTATTCGTTTTACCAGTTGAATTCCCATTTCAGTTATAAACTAGTGGACGCCCGCAGCTTCGCTCGCGTGGAATTAGACGTAACATAACCTAAATACAAAATTTCATTGAAATTGTGTAGGTATATACGAAAAACTTTTACACCTACTAAATTTGCACCCCCCTTTAAGATGAGATGATTTTTGACCCTTAAGAGATGATTTTCGAAACTCAATAAAAAACCTTCATGGTTCTGAATTTCATTCGAATAACATCAGAAACGGCAAAGTTTCATACTAACTTTGCACCCCCGTTTTTCCCCCTTAGGGGGTGAATTTTCAAAAATCCTTTCTTAGTGCTCCCCTACGTTATAAAAGGAACCCCTGTGCAAAATTTCAAGTTTCTAGCCTTTATAGTTTAGGCCCTGCGTTGATATGTCAGTCAGTCAGTCAGTCAGTCAGTCAGTCAGTCAGTCAGTCAGTCACCTTCTCTTATATATATAGATGTTTATCAATTACCACCTTCGTTGTATATTCACTCACTGTTAACTGATAGAGTAGGTAGCAGAGAAAGCTTTTGTCATTCAAGTCTATAGGTTTAAAGGACTTCTCAAGCACATACTTAATTATTCTTACTCGCGTATTAACTAGGTCAAAGGGGTCAAAAGGGTCATTATGGAGACTGCAGAATTTGTTGTTTTGTTGGCATTTGATAAAGCGATACAGTTGTTTATAAGTTTAATTTCGTCGTATGTATTTGTCTGTGGGGGAGATCTGAGCCCAGCAGTGGGACCTCTATGGGTTGCACCATGAACCAACAAGTACTATTTGATACAGCGAATGAAAGTATATATAAAGTTTCGAAGTTTAAATTGTTTTTGAAAACTAAGTTATAAAATGACTAAGTACCTATAGGATGCCCGAAAGTGTAAAGTGTGGTTTAGCATAACCAAACACTGAAATGACGGCTTGACAATAAAGCAACGAGCTCCCGACACCTGATTATACCCAGTGAATGCCGTGCCAGTGCGGTGGCGCCCCTGCGCACACGATATACATTTAACTAATAAAAATAATATATTTCCGCACAACAATTATAAATTCATACTTACTGGAAGCTTTCGATATCTCCCTAGATAATGTTCGTATCTCCTTAATTTATTAGATTAATTAAGACAAGACATACGACTTTGCCTAATACTGCATGCTGGGTTGAATGAACTCTTTTTCCATTCTAACTTGAATCCGATGTAACTCCCAAAAGCTAGCAAATAACGTAATATATATATATAAATATAATATTTACAGCTATCTAGGTATTTATTGAGTTAGAAGGAGATTTTGCGAATAATTTGACTAAAACAAAGAATTAGGTACATAAACATAAACTATGGTAAAATTCGATATTGTAAGCTTAGTAATCGCATTTTACGCAAATTCTATAGGTAATTAAATTTAAACTAAAGTTTAGTAAATTTTTTAGTTCATCTGAACCCTTTGTAAACACACGCTTAAAAGTATACAGTGTGCGGTGCTCCCACTCGAACGGCAGAGAGAACGCCGCATCACAGAGTATTGAAGTCGTGATTATTATTTTAATCGTTCAGCTAGAAAGAGAAACAAGTTGGATATAATTAGCGCTAATTATATCCGCGTACTTTCTAGAACCTGCCAGCTACGTAGTGCCACTTAATCAGTAAACATTTTGTTATGGCTGGGCCTACTCCACAGCTACGGCCTAAAAATTAGTTATTTCACCTCAATCTTAATAAAAACAGAGTGAAGCGTTCATGTATGTATGTGACTCTGTCGTTAAACGACCGGGACGTTCGGTTTGTGGATGTGTGACCGCTAGTGCATATAGAGCTCCGTGCTTCGCAGGGCACGTTAAGCCGTCGGTCCCGTTGTTTTTAATTGTAAAAAACAACCGTTAAGCCTTATCGAAGACTATGGGTGGCTTGAGAACATTCTACACTGTATTGGCCAATAAACCCTCCGCATTGGAGCAGCGTGGTCGAGTATGCTCTAGACCTCCCACAGCTCTGATTGTGCGAGAGTGGGATGTGGTGGTAGCTTAAAAGCACCATTATGGTTACATTTTTAAAACAATTCTTAGCGAATGTCCAAATGAAATCATCTGATAGGTTACCTTTTTAGCGAATGTTCAATGAAATCAACTGATAGGTTAGGTTAGCACTAGTTTCTACCAGCAGCTATTGGCTAGTGATGAGAAAATTTCTTGGGCGTTTTTATTTTTATCGTTATAGAACAGAAGTTTTATAAGATAGGAATGGGTCCAAGAGCTACCAAAAACTTCCATTCTATAGCCAGAAAGAGCTTACGGCCAGAGCCACTATCGCATTGGTGACTCCTTTAGTATTGCCTGTTGGGTAGATACTAGTTACCTATACACCGAAGGTACTAAAAGTACTAAAGTACACGTATAGTTTTCGGTGTATGAATTGCAACATTATTGTATTCTGAATAATTTTTCTCGCGAATTGTAGCAAGCGAAATCTCCCCAGTCCCCCTTCGCCAATAGCAAATCGAAAACTACTATCCTTGTCAAAACACATATCTAATATATTTCGTGTCTAGAACGAAACCAGGCTAGTGTGACAAAACAATTTTTACCTGTTGCTGTGTTTACGGATTCAAGAATAGTTACGCATCCGGGAGACGTCGATACCACAACAAACTTTATCGTCCAGGAATAACTATGACATAGACAGGTCGGCGTAATAACGATATGAAATAAACATTTTTGCACCCGACTCCAGGGCCGGTTAAAGACATAATTTAAATGATTTGCAGTCTGTTTGTCTTCCAAAATAAATTATAGGCAACTTCGCGTTCCCCGCGACTTCTGCTTAACAACCGTCAGGTTATATAGGGTGTTTGGAACATTTGCTTGCATCAATAAGCCCGCATTCAGATTCACGTACCTATTATTTTATATCTAATTTGTATTATTTTTAGATCATAAAGATTATTTCTGCAATTAACATTAAGGCAAGACAGCATTGATTTTTAAAGAGATAGTACATATTTACTTATTCTGCAGAGGGCCAACACATTTAAAAAAATAGGCCGAAATACGTGTACTGAAAGTAATCTGAGCACATTAATAATTCTTAACGAAACATTGACTACTATCCTGCTGTACCTTTTTTTGTTTAACGAATAGAAAACCTTGAAAAGGTACCCGGACGTCGTGGGAGCGACGCCGGGTTATGTGGGACTTTCACCCATTAAAACCTGCTCGCTGGCCTACTCCGATGCTACAGGAGAGCTCCGGGATCTCTTGTAGAAAACAAGTCGGTGCCCTCCGGCGCTGCGCCCAAGTCGGACTCATCCCGGTTTACACAACGCTGTGCAGCCACAAACAGCGTCGTCTTTCCCGGTGTCACATGATGGACGATTTGAGCTCCCACTCTCACCGCCGCAGTCCCCTTTTAGTCGCCTTTAACGACAAGCAGAGTCTACCGTAGCACTATTCTGGTCTACCCATGCATTTTTCTCTCGCAAGCCAACATACCACATCTATGCATATCTGTTCATCACGATAATCTGTTACTGTGACCTGCATTGGACGAGTGCAAAATAACAAATCTAGAATTCTAGGCTTGCGCACTTGGTAGACCTACGCTGCGGGTCTAACAAGTGCGCAAGAATGCAGCGACAGCTGGCATTCCAAATTTCATAAAAAAATTATCAAATTTATGTCATTTACTTCAGACTTCATTTTCATCCATACATCCATCAACCTTTTGAGGTCCACTGCTGGATACCTCTCCTAAACGACACGGATCCTTTGCCTTCTGAATCCAACGTCTTCCTGCCGCCTTCTTCGGGTGGATAGATTTTATATATATGTATGAATTGAATTAAATTGAATAAATATTTATTTTACTTGCATACACAAAAAATTATACAAAAAAAATACAGTTCATATTATAATTTAAGTACAAAAGCAAAAAAGCACTCAGCATTTGCCATGATCCTAATGAATCATGACGCTGATTTCAGTGCAGTCCTGTTATGAGTGAGTTTGATCGGTAAGCCTATCCAATTTATTTTTATATACTAGATAAATAATGACAGACACTAGAAATACCTATATTTAGTATACTTAGATGACATTAATGTGGTGTCACATAATATTAATAATTAAACGAAACCTATATTATTTATAGATGCACACTTTTAAAAATAAGATTTTTATGTCTATTGCTATTAACAAGAGAGCACAAATCGAAAGGAAGAAAAAGTAATAACCATTACAACATACAAAATTAAGAAAAAAAAAACCTATCCACCCTAAAATTTAGGGGTAGTACTATAATACCTTAACCAATAAAATAAATATATGTATCTAATAATTATAATCATAGGGACGACAAAGCCAAATTATATTATTTCATTGCACATCTTTATTTAAAAATGAAAAGTAACTACATGAATGCATTATGAAGTGGAGGGAACGAATTAGTTCTTTCGAAGAAAACAGAGCTTTGTGATGGTAGGACAGATTGGACGCGGAATTAAATAGATGGATCTATATGAGCGGCGTTAGCATTACACTTGCAATGGTAATTTTATAGATAAAGCAAAGTTACGTACATAATAAGTTTGGCGTCGCCCTCCATATTTCATATATAATAATGAATACAAAGTGGAGGTTTAGCCGTCGCACCAATATGGCCGTCACATTGATAGTCAGATTGTCTTGATTTGCAGCTGCAATATAATCGATTCCGTCAGTACTTTATATTCCTTGCATATTAAATGAGCTACAAAATTTTCACAAATTACCTTAAGATTTGACTGTGAGATGTATTTATGATGGATCCGAATAATCTGCGTAATCCGTGAGTGGAAAATTCCTATGTTCGTTCCGGCGTTTGCACAAATACCTAATTCCCATTCAAAATAAAGGCGGAGTCGCTTTGAATGCCTCTAGGAAAGCTTCTACTGAATAATCGTTCGTTCGCTGCCTTCGTTCAAGAACAGACGGTAGTTACCGCTTTAAAAGCTGTCTGGCAAACCGTGGAAGCTACTATTCGTAGCATGCTCAAAGCGATAAAAGTCCAAGGGAAAGTTAACACCGTGTCGAGTATTACAAATTTTTCTTCGCAGAATTTGTCTTAAGCACACCTCTTTTTGTAGTTACTACAGTGATAACAGTTTGAACTTCGCAAAACTACTGAAACATCTCTTATTTTGAAACTATTGCAGTTGAAAAACGTCTTACAAATGAAAATCTGTTAAAATCACGAACATCGTTTTAACAGTTAGTTTAATGTCGCAGTTCGAATCGTTGTACACTAATAAGAGCGGGAGTCAGTACAAAGTGTGTGAAGCGCTAAAATGTTGCACGAACGTGTTAGTTTCTGTTTATTTGTTGTCAGAAGTATAGAAGATTTATATAAAATGCTATCCCTAAAGGTAGGTAGATCTCGAGTGGACTAGAGACTGAAGAAGTGCTAGTAGGCACCAACAAAACTTTCGCATTCACGGACTTCGTAGGTATTACAACTAAGCTATGGCAACCAAGAACATACATATTTTAAGTTTTTAAATTTAACTTACACAAGAATGTGACTTTCTTCATTGAAATAGGTATCTAAGTAGTATCTAAATACCTAAAGCAAAAATTTATTTAAAATAAATGTAGAAAGACAAATAAAAACAATTATAGTTCGTTCAAAATTAATTCTATTTACGCCTGAAATAAAAAAAGTGTCCGCAAAATTAATTCTATTTACGCCTGAAATAAAAAAAGTGTCCGCAAAATTGTTCATTACTTTCAACGAAATGTTTTAGTTTTTAGTGTCTTCACTCCTACTGTCCTCACATTAACAGTAGCATTTTAGTAGCCCGTCGCACCCACTAGGAAGGGGCCCGCATATCCGCCATATCCTAATTGAGCCCATTGCGCGCGCTAAATAGTCGAGATTGGGTCGACGAGATTGTTATCTGATTGAACGGTTTCAGCGTCAAACGCAATAAGGAAGTCCACGTCTACGCGACAAAGGATATTGGGAATTACGGATGGATAGCATTTGTCTTAGCTCAGAGGGTGTCTGGCGTGTGAACAGATAAGTGCTTCTCTATTCCTAAAAGGCGTCCATTTTGAGTAGTATTGTATTGTATTTTAAAATTTGAGAAATTTCACACAACTGACACGTTTGACAAGTAACTCTCTTCTCACCATCCGAATACCCTCCTAATAATTAAGGCTAGATACATAATAACACATAAAAATTTCTGACACGTGCCTATTTTTAGTAGACACAATAACTTACATTAGTTCGTTATCTACTCGTATTAACGAAATTATATATGTATATGGTTTTGAAAACTAAAGTTTCTTGCTGATTGTTTTCCGAACAAAATTATTAAATTTGATCTGAATGCACAATATCGAACAATGTTAAAAAGTTGATTGATTTCATTCGCACCTATTTGAGATTAATGATCTCAGTAAATCACAGCTGAGTCGACAGTTCTTAGTGTAACAATCTTTCGCAAAATCGCTCCCATTACAAAAAACATATTGTAAAGGCAGATCCAAGTTGATTCTGAGGGCTCTTCACACAATAACCCAGTCTCATTATGAGGGTCCTTTGTCCCAAGAACCAGTTCTCTTTTAATTCTTTTATTTAGCCAAAGCAACGGGACTTTCAATAAGTGTATCAAATCAAAATGCCCCCTCCGGATCCCTTTATTCATGACTACTTCAGACCGAATCACCTTTTATGACGACTTAACTTTATTTTTAATTATGCTGGACTGTCTTTGCTATTATTATTGCTTGCACATGCAGATTGTTTAAGCATTATATTTAATTTGTATAGAGGTGTATCTATACTTATTCTGATGAAAGTATCTCTCAATTTATGTGTCTTCAGATTCTAGTCAAAACAACAGCTGGTAACTGATTTAATTCGAAACATAGAGTCATGAATGTAGGAAAGTTTTCCATGATGATTCCTGTGCAATTTGTGATGTTAGAGCTCTTTCACACGAGCCGACATTGCCAACAGCAGAAGCACGTCAGCACGTGGCTAGACGTGGGCTGCAGTTGAGATGCTAACTGTATGCAGTCGAGTTGCTAACGGCATGCAGTTGCTTCTGCAGTTTGCAACGTGCCCGTTTAAGAGCCCTTAAAACAATCTTTATGGAGACGAGACATCAGGATCAGCTAATTAGTAATAACAAGACAATAATTGCATGGCAGTCGCCTGAAGGCGTAATTACTCCATACCATCATGTGGTATCATCATTACTTCGTACCATTAATTCAGAAACACTTTTCGAATTTAATTGTTGCATTATATTCATATTTTACACCACCGTAAAGGGAAATCAATTACCTTTGCCCTGTTCATGTGTTAAATAATTATAGTATCTACATTTGCACAGAAGAAAAACAGGTTGCTATTTTTAGTATTTAAAATTAACTTCACGATTTAGACAATTTGTGGAGTAGGTACCTACATTTACATACATACTAGCTTACATGATGATAATTACTTCGTCCGCATGGATTAAGTAGGGTTTGTTGTACAAGCCGTGTAGTTTTAAAACATTCCTCTAGGGTTATAAAAGGTACGTACATCTGATAGATCTAGAGATAGGTGAATTAAAAAAATGGTATTGTTACAATTCGTAGTAACTAATTGTTTTACTGAAGTAACTATTGAAAATCCTGGAACACCCTTCCTTCCACAACAGAGACAAAGGAAAATCTTGCTCATATCTAATATCAATATGACGTATGTAGAGCTTTAGTTAGAGAGTACGGTTCTTTCAATACAACAAAGTAAATAAACTTCTAACCAATTAATTTATCGTAAACCATGTACCTATGTTGAATAACATCACTCAACCTTAAGAAGAAAATAGCCAATTATAATAAATATAAGATTATGATTTCAGTAGAAAAGACTACACAGCCATAAGCTACGTTATTACTTACTTAAATAATATCAGACATTGTTTGCTTATGTAAAGGTTTTGTGTAGAGTTCGCCCAGACATGTACCACCGCCTGCCACGGTACCTTGTTCCATTTCTACCGTGTAACAATTGTTTTTAGAGCAATTGTTTAAGGGGTGGAATGGTGTGGTATCCTTATCTAGAGGTGACCATATTATTCCTCAATGGTAGCAACACAATGACATCTGTGAACGTCGTAAAACAAGACTTTTACTAACAATTACCAACTGGACTATCACTAACAACAGCTAACATGACTAATTATCACTAACAGTCCCTACACCAGTCCTGGTAAATACTAACGAACTGACCAACTAATGTTCTATTTAACACCCACTGCTACCTGGAGTAACCATCCCAGTCCCTATTTGAATCTTGTTCAGAATGGGTGGTACTGTATGCTCGTGGCCTTGTGGCTGTCTTATATCCATAAAAAAAGAGATATAAACAATAACAAAAATTCAATTTCAGCAGTTTAATTAAGTAAGTTGTATGGTTCAATTCATTACCTCGGCCAGAGAGCGGCTTGGTGTATTACCAGCTACTAATGAAAATGCTTCTTTTGTTAATAAAACAAAGAAAACCATTTGCCTCCCATGACACCTGTAAATTCTAGAACTAGATTAAATTACATTACATTCCATGCCTGTCACGGAGATGTTGCTACCACCATGGACTAAGATGGTTATTGTGCTAAAATATCTTATAATTTATATTTAAAATATCTTATTTACTTAATATTATATATTAAAACAAGGTACTTACCTCGCTCCTTAAAGAGTAGCTCAGCCCTCTGTGCATTTTTCGCAAACGCTTCCATGTTTAATATGACGAGGCAGAATAGGTAATCTTGTGGATTTTTATCGATATACGGTGAAAATGGAAATGCAGCATGCCTGCATATGCTGCATTTCCATTTACTGAAACTCATAACTGTGATAAAACATTGAACAAAACTCAAAAAGGGACTGGGAGAGTTAGTTCAGTTGGTAAAGGTTGTTCATATTGCTTAATTAGTTCGTTAGTAGATATGGCGAATAGCACTCCTTTAAAGAGTAGGGACCACTGAGTTAAGTAGGGACAAACATTATAATTGGTATGTTTGTCAATTATTATATCAGCAACTGTTCGTGACAATGAATGGTGTTGCTAACACAAACTGTGTTAGCAATACTCTCCTGATCTATTTATTATAATAATAAACAGACTAGGATAGTATTTTCGTTTGTCTCAAGAACCACCAGTAGGTACGAGTATAAGTTGAAAAATTATTTTCTATATGAAAGCCAGATTCAAATTGCCCGTTTTACTCGTAAGTCGTTCACAGTTGCACCCCCTTTAGTAACATCATACCTTTCAAGCGGAAAGTGGTCCAACAATTATTGTTATTGCTGAAGCCCTAGAATATGGTAATCATGTCGGCGTCATCTGGACTGTTGACATGTTGACACGTTAACGCTTTCGAAAACGGATGTGCAGAAGGACAAAAGACGTAGACCACGCTCGACTGCAAGCCACCGTCGCGTGATTCCCCCATCACTTCATTGTTTACATAGCCATTATTCACTTAATGAGACCTCTAATGGACCCTTCGTGACGCTGTAATTAATACGCGCCTACTCAGACTATTCGCAGACGCGTAGCTTCACTTTTCCCGTCGTACACTGCTACTTTTCTATTGTGACATATTACAGACACGATTGTGTGTTGGCAATGTATAGTTAAAATTAATAACTATAGGCAACGGGCTGTCTGCGAATCAGAATTAGCATCCACACGGCTATAGCTCATGATTTTGTTAGTCCAAATTCCTCAACCTAAACTGAACCTAGTGATATGAAATGTAAAGGTTAATGTAGCGTGTGGTTTTTAATTGCCCTTTGTTGGCCGGATCTCCGAAGGCATACGCGGTCTCAGATACATTACAGCTTAGTACGTTTTGTAGGACATGATGGCGGCCACTAATTACACTGTGTTTGGTACGGCTCTCGCTTATAACAGCTCCGTCGAGCAAACATTAATTGGTGTCTTTATCGCAATTACACGCATCCGTAGTTCGAGGGCGACCGCGTGATCGCTGATTTCTCTTCTGACCCGAGATGGAAATTTAATTGAAAATTAACTCTCAGACTAAGAGATCCGACCTCGAAATGTGTCTTACCGCAGCTTAGAAAACGTGTTTTTTGCATAATTAATACAAGCAAAGTGCTATTGACACGTTCGCATTGTTACTCGAAATTAAAACCTTCGAGTTGGTTCGTTCGTTGAAAAAATCCTCAGTCACCAGCAACAATGGTCGCGAATTTGTCATTACCGCGAAACGTGACCGCGCCGGGCGCTGCGCCCGCGCAGAGCTACGCATGTCTCGTTTATTTCAATATCACCCTGATTTTTACACTTGTCCATGTTTTTAGTAAGTTTTTGTATGGCGCGACGTGATTCCTTTGCCCGAGTTTTCAAATACTTGTTCAATAACTACTATTAGGAATTTCTTGGAACCTTCAGACAAGTTTGCGTAGATTATCACACCTTGACCTTGAGCTTTAACGATGAGAAGTAGTAATGTTAGGTACCAACGAAATGTCGTAAACCTCACGATGTTGGAACTTTTATAATCATCTTAAAATCCATAATACGAAAACTTGATATCGGATAAATGAATAATAGATTGGAAGCTGGGGTATTTTAACTTTGATTGGCTTCTCCACATTGCTTAGACAAACTTTATATTCAAAACCGAATATTATCACTTACATTATAACTGTGGTAGGTTTTAAATAGGTAGTCCTGAACGGCAGGTACTATTTTATCATGGTCTGCTTGTTGACTCGTAAAAACAATTCTAAATATTTATGTTATTTAAGCATTATCGTAGTGTCTGAATAAAAAATCTCAAAACACCAAGAGACGCTTCTTTAGTATGACTTAATGTTCCTACTCATCTATCTCAGTTCAGTACTCATCTATCATCTATGTCAGTTCAGTTATAGTCGTCCGATCGGCTGTACGCGTCCACTCCGTTGGTGTATAAGCAAACAAACCGGTTTATTAATCGCAGTTGGTAACGCTCTTCTAGTGTTGTCGATTGAGATATCGATATCGACATGTTGACTCCATAAGTGAATCTGCCTTTTTCATGGACAAATTTCTCAAGAAGTCCTCATCGAATCCCAATCTCACCAAGAGGCCACGCGAGGAGGGCCTGGTCCCAACAGAATGGCAACAACCGAAGAAGTTCGCGGTTTCTAAGAATACCCAAAGGAACAATGAAACCGCGACTGATAACAGCTTCAGCTGCCTTCCCGTGGATGATGTAGCTGCGGAAACCTACAAGAAGGCCGTAAAGAAGAAACCAATCAGCCAGGTACCACCTATATTAGTAGAACTCCTGGGTGATTGGAGCCATCAAAAAATCAAAGACGTCATTGAAAAGTATGAAAAAGGATTTCATCTCCAATTCAAAGGACGCCATAGAGTGAAAGTCCAATGCTACACGGCCAAGGGTCACCAACTACTTAAAGATGGCCTTCTCAAAGAGAACGTTTCATTCCACACTTTTTCACGTAAAGATGAGAAACTCCCGAAGGCTGTCCTAAAAGGATTACCGAAGTTCCTGCAAAGTAATTTAACTGAAGAACTAAGCTCAATGGGTTTTGTTGGTGCTACTATAACAGAGCTCAAAACACTCAATGCCACTGAATGCCCTCTTATCCTCATTCAACTGCCCTCTGGCACCGATATGGGCAAGTTCAAACAGATCAAATATATCTCCAACTGTGTAGTAGAAATTCAAAAATTCATGCCATCTCAGAAAACAGGCACTCAGTGCTTTAGATGTCAAAATTTTGGTCACGCGTCAAGAAACTGCAACAGACCAGCAAGATGCGTTAAATGCACCATGGCTCACCCTACCTGGGAGTGTAAGAAAAAGGATAAAGAGAACCCAGCGACATGCTGCAACTGCCAACAGGATCACCCAGCAAACTATGCAAAGTGCCCTGAAAGACTCAGATACCTTGAACGCATTCAGTCTAAACGCGAAACCTTGCGCAAGACCATCTTCAACACAGAGCTGAATGACACAAACTTTCCCGCTCTGAAAACTAAATCCTGGGTTCCAGTTACTGCGCCCAAGAAGAGGAATCTTCAACAGCCCATGGCACCAGTTGATAGACCCATCTGCGAGGAAGAAAAATCGCCACCTGTGTGGGTCCAGCAAACGAAAACCAGCGAATCTTTCGCCCAGAAACAAGCTCCAGCCAAAAATCCCCCGCCAAACACACATGACCCAGCAACAGCTGAAATGTTGGAAATTTTATCCACCATCAAGTCCATTAAAAACGAATTCTTATTGTGTAAAACTTTTATGGATAAAGTAATTTTAGTATTAACACATTTAGGTCACTATGTTTAATAGTAATTATAATGAATTACGTATACTTTTCTGGAACGCTGATGGCGTTCGCAGTAAACAGCAAGAACTTACAGATTTAGTGGTAAGTAAACTTAATATAGATATTATAGCAATATGTGAAACCCGGTTGACGGACCGTATTCAGCTCAACATACCTGGCTTTACTTGCTACAGAAAGGACAAACACCGCGACAGTATTGGTCAAGGTGTAGCAATACTAGTTAGGACCCAAATATGCCATAGCCCTCTTTCATCACCAATCACTAAAAACCTAGAAGTGATAGGAATATCACTAAGCCTTGGTAAGCATGTTACTATGCTTTACTCTGTTTATCAGTCACCTAATCTCCCTTTGTTAACAGATGACCTAGACTTGCTAATGTCTACTGGGAACCATGTGATAGTTATGGGGGACATTAATGCGAAACATCCTTACTGGTCTCCCGGCTCTTCAAATCCGCATGGTATTCGGCTTTATAATCACATGCTTAACAACGAGTTTGTCGTTCACGCACCTCTAGATTCAACTCTGGTCCATTATCGAGCTGAACATAAGCCTTCTATTCCCGATCTTCTTATAAGTAAGAATATTAACACCCTTCAGGACATATTAACGATCCCTGCGCTATCTTCCAATCACTTACCAGTGTTTGTTAAGCTGAATGTGACCGTCTCTCGTAAACCAATAACTAGATTTAACTATGCGAAAGCAAATTGGGCCAGTTATCGCCATACTTTGAATAACAACCTAACAGTTACATCCAAATGTTATCAATCTGAAAATGAAATCGATTCTTCGATTGACCTTTTGCAAAACAGAATCATTGAAACTAGAAACTTATGCGTACCTACAGTTAACATAAACCCAAACCAATCACGGCTTCCACGAAAAATCAGGAGGCTAATCCAGCATAAAAATCAACTACGCAGGTATGCCGCGGTTGAACCAAATATTCCATATCGCAAAGTATTAAATTATAAAATCAAATACTTAGTAACCCAAATCCAAAGTTCCTTACAGACTTTCAATGATGAAAGTTGGCATAATAAACTGAGAAAGGTAGATAATCCTAGGGCTGACATATGGCGACTAGTGAAAGGCTTGCGTTCAAGTAATGCGTCTATTATCCCACCCTTGAAGACTAGGGATGGTACACTCACCACAAATTGCCAGGAACAGTGCAATACACTCGCTAATGCATTTCATAGTAACATGTTACTAACTCACTCGTGGCTAAGTGATCAGCAATCGGCAGTTGATTGTTCCCTTACAGCCCTGGAACATTTTCCCGGGGACGGTAGGGTCTACTCGCTCGTTCGGCCCTCAGAGGTTAAACGACATATAACTAAACTTAAAACTCGCAAGGCACCGGGTCTTGATGATATATCTAATCTACTTGTTAAAAACTTGCCGCAGAAATGTATTGTAATTCTAACTAAAATATTTAATGCATGCCTACAACGTAGTTACTTTCCCTTGCAGTGGAAAGTGGCCAAGGTAATTGCGATACCCAAACCAGGAAAAGATTTATCTGACCCTTATTCCTACCGACCTATAAGCTTGTTACCCTGCCTTGGAAAACTTTTTGAGAAGGTCATTCATAGCCGCTTATGCTTGTTTACCAAAAACATTATCGTAAATGAGCAATTTGGCTTTCGGCAAGGTCATTCTACGGTCCAACAGCTGACCCGAGTGGCCGAAAATGTGTCGCATAACCTTAATCTTAAAATGTCAACTGGCATGTTCCTGCTAGACATAGAAAAGGCTTTTGATACTGTTTGGCATGATGCACTCTTGCACAAACTCATTTGCTTAAATGCTCCAATGCACCTTGTCAAACTGGTAAAATCATACCTAGCAGATCGTTCCTTCCAAGTTCACCTCAAAGACTCCTTATCACTGTCACATTCCATCCCAGCAGGCGTACCCCAAGGCTCCATCCTCGGGCCCCATTTGTTCCTTATTTTTATTAACGATATACCCACACAACCACGCACTAGCTTGGCTTGTTTTGCTGATGACATAGCCTCGTTTAGTTCGTCCAGCGATGTTGATCTTATCATTGATCGGCTTCAACTCTCCATTGATCTTCTTCAGCGTTATTACCGTAGTTGGAAACTTAAAATTAATGGCTCGAAAACTGAAGCTATATTATTTACAAGAAGGCGTGCTCCACCTAGGAGAACTTTAAACATTGACAACTTTTCTATTCCATGGAATCGAACTGTTAAATACTTAGGGGTTGTCCTGGACACCAAGTTAAACTGGACTGAGAATTCAAATAAATTACGCCTTAAAGGCATAAAAGCACTAAACGCCCTAAGTCCTGTCATAAACAGATCGTCCGCCCTAAGTAGTAAAACTAAATTAAAAATTTACTGCACTTTAGTTCGGCCATGTATTACATATGCCTGTCCAGTATGGAGTAGCACTTGTAAAACTAACATTAATAGGCTTCAAGTAATTCAAAATAAAGCGATTAAATATTCATATAATACTCCACTTTATACTAATCTTAAAAAATTACATATTAAGATCGGGCTCCCTAGCTTAAGTTCATATATCTATAAATTATCTCAAAAATTCTACCTTATTACCAACCCGAAACATAATAATTCAATAATCAAAAATATTTGTAAAACTCGTAAACAAGACCTGAAATATATCGACAAATACAATCGATACAAACTCCCACATCACTTGTTCCTCGACGCGTGCGATTGAATAGGTACAGTAGTTCTAACATAACGTTCGCACCCGTTCTGCGGCGCGCGCGCTGTTCCCGCCCATATTGCTGGTCGATGCGAGCGGTATCGGCTTGCGCGCCGCGGCGGGGCGCGTCAACTTGTGTGCGGAACAAGACAGATAACGTTCTTGCTGTTTATTGCTGACGCTCATCAATAGTTAAACAAAGTACCGCCAAACTTGACGGTACATTTTGTACATTAAAGAAAAAACATTTTTTTATGGTGAGAAATCGCATTGTTGCACTAAAACAAGCGATAGGCATATCCTATTATTATTTTGTAGTAAGTTTCATAGCGTTATATTGTTAATTTTAGTAAAAGTTGTAAGCATTGTCGAAACATTTTGTTTAATATGCGATTTTAACTTCATGGTTCTTTACATACCAGGATTATCCTTTTAAATGTACACTGGACATGTAAACTTTAATATGTATTATGTTTAAATAAAGACCTTTTGAAATTGAAAAATTGAATTGAAATGTTCCTACTAACTCTCGCAGGCACATAAAACCTTCGTCAAGTCTCTTAAAGTTCGTCACAGTTATCACGGGCGCCAGCGGATAGATAGCTTTCGTATATATGTAGGTACGTCTGTTCGAAAAGCTCATGTCACTGGCAGACTTGAAATATATACAAGTATATAGTATGTAGCTCGTCTTCATTTAGGTACAAAGGCGATAAAACATACGGTTTAATGTCCTGCTAAATTTTTCAGATAATTCGCTTATTTTACTCATTCTTTCGTTTTCTTTGTTTCATGTACACTCCTATGATGCCAATATATAGTATGAGTAGGTATAAAAATTTATCTAAAACAATTACATCAATAATTAAGCTGCCAACGTGACTTGTAGTAGTTAATAAATAAAAATTTGCCAAATCCAAATAAGGCGCGAATGTACGACGTATGTAGTTAGTTCGCTGGGTCTAGTTATGGTCAGGATTAAAGTAATGTGAAATGAGTACGTACGACAATACATTAGCATTGTTTACTATTCAACTGATCGAATCAACGTCTAATACATACGAGACCGGCTCAAGACATGTGTAGATGAATTGTATCGATTTCGTGACTTAAAGCGACACATTGGAAACATGAAGTTACATGGCATTTTCATTCTTATTCCTTAGTATTTGGGCTGGAGTTTGAATGAACGACTGCAGGAGTTTGCTGTAGGTGTACACACTGATCAACGATATTCAAACAAATCGCGCCACATCTAACCGTAGACCTCTACAGGGGAGTATGGGCCAAGTTTGGCGTCCATACATTACTTACCTGCAGCTGTTGTTTACGTAAGACAAATTATTGTTCATAATAGATTGTGTACTTCTGTAGGACCTAAATAAAGTTTATCTCACTTTTATATTTATGTATAATCTATGTTAGTTTCATAACTAAAGCAGTAGTGTGAGGTATGATGCAATTATCAATCACTATAGGTGGAATTGAAGCGAATTGTAGGTGGTAGAGCTTATAGGGAACCAATTAGGTTTTATATGAAACTTATTATGTTCCATATAGAGTTCCAGCCCGGGACAGTTCCATCGCCCTGATAGCCGCCACGGTACCTAGTACCATTTCTACCGTGTAATAATTGTTTTTAAAGTAATTGTAGTCTGGTTCGAAAGGTGTGGTTCCCGGTTACACTTCTGTAGAGGCAAGTCCTCAAGGGTAGCAACACATCTGCATCTGACTAGATATTGGTCGATATTCATACTAACAAATACTAATTGGACTATTACTAACACCAACTAACAGGACTTCTATCACTAACAGTCCCCAGTCCTCATAGTCACTAACGAACTGAACAACAAATGTTCCATATAACACTCTCAGGTAACTGGACTAACCATCCCAGTCCCTATTTGAGTCTTGTTCAAAGTCTGTCCCAGTTGTCATGGGCGGCAGCACCAGCAAGCTCGTTTGCTTTCTTATATCCATAAAAAAATTCATTTGATAGCTATACTGTACATTTTAGCCCATAAACTGGCAAATCAGCCTGCACCTCTGTAAGAACAAGTGACCACTGCAGGCCAAGGGAATGACTATTACCTAGTTGAAGACCTCACAGTAGGTTTAAGATCTCACCATTGGTTAGCCACCTAATTATGCATCAACCTGCATAGCGAGGCTAAGTGGAGTATGCTCCAGACCTACTACGGGAGAGCCTAAGTCCATTGGATGTGACCAGGACTAAGTGACCACAAGTGAAAAAAATTCTTAAGCACTTCCGTGCTTCGGAGGGCACGTTAAGCCGTTGCCATAGTCCTGTGGATCAGACAGTCAGAGGCCTTCGGGTGATCTAAAAACTTCCAACGATGGAGTATGCCACTAGTCCCTCCGCCAGCGTGGTATGTTCTAGGCCTTCTCTGTTGAGACCCGAGCCCTGGAGTGAATACTATCATAATGAGTTGCAGCAACAGCCTACCTACCTATTAAATGTTATACCGTGTTGTAAATCCACAGCTGTTAGATAGAGCCATATGAAGTTTGAAGGTGTTATTACCGTGACATGAACAAACAGGAGATCATTATTACTAATAGGCACTTTGCCATTTACACAAATTTATAGTTTAAGTATTTGTATTACTATTATAAACCATAAAAGACTTGGTATGAAATAGGAATTTTATTGATACTATGATTCTGGTTAAAAAACAGCTTTTGCTCTTATTAAATACGAGGTCGGATTAGATATCGGAAGGCGTCTAAGGGTAGTTATTTATGGAACATGGTAAACCAGTAAGTGGTCACCATATACTTGTAATTGAGACATTTCACAGCAACTAATCTTCATCATAATTATAGCTTACTTATACTATACATCCTACTTAAAGCAATATACCTATGACAATGGTGATGTTGATTTTTATTTGGCGCTCAAGGGAACTTGCGTTGACTATTTAGTCAAGATCGAGTGTCATGTATCACAATAATAATAGATGTTACCTTCTTACAAAGTGGTTTGTGTTAATTTATGTTACCAGTAGCGATAGAGAAAGATTAGGCTAAACATATTTATAAATTGCATTGGTAGGTATTTAGGGTTTCCCGGTAGGTATAAATTGAGTATACGATCCAAGTAATAAATACGTCAGGGTAAAACGAATAATGTGTAAAATGCCGCTGATCAATCAATCGATGACGAAGTACACCTGTTAAGCTCGCTTGCAAAATTCTTAGAAAACATACATTTTTATTTCACATGCTAAAACACTTCGCCGCCACAACTTTGATGTCGTTTAGCGAAAACAATGGAAAGATCCGCGCGCTCAGTTGCATGCTAATTTGGACATTTTTATTTAAATCAACTTATTATTATTATACACGTGACACCGTAGTCCAACTGCTGTTAACATTTATAATGCTATTTTAACGCCCAAATGAGTCATGCGTCAGAATGGTCATTTCGCGCCTACCCGCCAATCCATTACCGTCGATTAGGTGTACGCAAATGTATTCTCTCCGACGGGAATTAAAATGTCGTTTACCTCTCAACTCGGTTGGCGGTTTCCCTTTTTTGCGGCACCCTCATCCGCCTCACGGTTGTTAGATGATTTCTATTCCGTTATGAAGATGCGCAGGTCTGTCACGCACATGCGGCGACCGGCCCGTTACGTCCGATCGCCGCCTTAATTCGAGCGATTTGCATCGCCGCACCTTATGAGCTTTCCTGACACTTTTCCCTATCATAAAGTGATCAAACGCGGTTATAAATCAACCACTGTATGGCTTTCCCTCGACTGTCGTTACGATTCGCCATACTGGCTTACGATGCATATTTTCTGACGTTTTGCCAGCTTTTTGCCGGGTGCTGTTATGCTAATACCTAATGATGGTTACGGCTTTATTTCCCGGCGGTAATATTGCGTTGCTCAGTTAATATAGTAAATTGTGAGTGTTCTTACAATGCACGGTAATTTGTCTTTATACTGTTAGGGAAATGACCATTCGATTGAGTTGTGAATGTGATAAGCGTGGACAGATTACTTCCTAGTGTCATGCAATGACAAATGTTTTGTGTGACTAACTGTAACTGCTTCTGTCCATAAGATTTGTTTTAGATTCCAGAAACACAACTAATTTCATGTTTGTTTAACAAATACATAGAAAATATTTATACGCATTTTAGATAGGTACACAATTATACGAAGCTGCCTTGTAGTACCTATATATAAATTATAAGAATAATATATGTATTATTTAAAATTACAGATATAATCACTTCACTTGCTTTGAGGGTAAATAATTATGTGCCTAAAAACCGGCATCACCGTGATATGTTCATTATTATAATAACTGCAATTCGTTGAAAAGCAGCTAGAGTATAGAACATTCGGCACAATGAAGATGTTTTGGTTCCTATTACAAAACAAGCAAGATTAACGAGCTCTGTGTAGCAATAATAAAAATTTGAGTCTAAGAATAGGAAAAATGTAGGTGGTTTTTTTTAAAGCCGAGATCATTGGTATGCGCGTAACGAACTCTCGAACAAAAGACGTTTTAGCATCCTGTTCCCGCGACACCACTTCAACTCTTATTATTATCCTAATGACAAAAATTTATAGGTCCTTAAATTCGCCGTGCTGCAAATATTAAAATCCTTTTTTTCTCGAAGAGAAATGTGAATCCATTTGGACTGTATTGTCGCATTTAATGCAGGCCTCACCTCGGATCGCGACCACAGCGATAAAAATAAACAATAATCGACAGGTATTGGGCAAATAGCAATAACATTACTTTTAACTAATCTGATAATAAAAATCTACAACGTAATAAAGTCGTCTTTTTCTTTTTACAAGTTAGTACCGCTGACCCCAACGTTGGCGCTAATTTATAACGGTACGCCGGTAAATATAGTTTTTAAGATTTTTATCTATCAGTTTTATTTTTGCTAATTGAAAATGTCTTTAAACGTTTTTGCTTTGATTTGCAGATTTGACACGTTTAAATGTATTAAACTATTTAATCTTTTTTGAATTCATTATTTTGATAGGATAACAATAAAAGCATACCTACAGCAATGGACTGAGTGAACACCTACATTAAAATTACTGTTTCTGCTCTGCGTTTTGATCTCAATACGTTATTTGGTCATATGAGTTCAAATTGCTGAAAAATATGACAAATTAAGCAAAGGCAGATCTTGTCAAATAGCAAATGTTATTGAGAGCAAACCAATCTCCTATGGTCACCCAATGTTAACTCAAAACGAATTAAATTCGCAACTTGGCAATGCGCATTTAAATGTTTAGGTAAGCTAAGAAAGAAAGACCTATCTATCAAGTATAGGTAGGCACTACCAAACGAACCTTCAATTTTTCTACCTTTTACTCCGTCAATGAATAATACATGGCAGCATTATCCTGGATATTTACATAGTATTCGTACACAGTTTTAGTAGATACTTGTTACATCTCGAGAGTTAAGCGATAAGCGATCTTTACAGAAAATAATGTAGCAAAGTATCCAAGAAATCCAAAAATCCTGCATGAGTTAGCATTTTAGTTTATTTCAGTCATTTAAAATGACATTATATTAAATGACATATCGAATTTAGTTTTCAGAAGTAGCTACCTTCTTAAATGCAACTATTCTCAAAAACCTAGCATTAACTTAAATATAATTCATTAAATAAAAACAATGTTTCAATTATAAGCATTTACCTATTTCATTACCTCTATTTCATACCCATTTACCTATTTCTGCACTCGAGGACCTTTCTCATAAATTACTTCTCCTCACCTAATATATCCTTACCAAATATATAAATGGGAAAGTATGTTGTGGTTCCTTCAATCAACGGTTTGATGGATCGAAGTAATTTCTTGTATAATATATAATTTCTAGTATATATATATATATAATTTCTTGTATATAGATACAGTGTAGGGCCTGGAGCTGTCTACTCTTCATCCCGGAATACTGCATGGTTCCCATTAAATGGACAAAACACTGTAAAACGATTGATATCTTAAAATTTTGATGAATTCTTATATACTAGTATTACTAGTAGGTATTACTATATAATTACAATAAAATACAATTGCTTTCCCGGAGTTCGCCAAACCGCCGTCAAGCAAGTCGGTTAACCGGGCAAACGTATTTATATATCATATCGGATATCTGAGTGCACCGTTCTGTATCTGCATTGAAAGCGCTGCGAACGCTTCAGTTTTGCAGATTTTTATGCAAATCACATTCACAACAGATTGAATGTCCATCACTCGTCGGAGGCCCGTTTTTATCTAATTTGAATGTTTAAAACGTTTTTCTCTTCTTATATACTTAATCACATACATTGCGTGAGGAGTTAGCATCGGAGTTGGGTTATGTATTATGAAATACCTTTGTCACCTACGCTTCTCATTGTCCGGGGAATGAAGTTCGGATACAATAGTAGGAACGTAAAAATGTCAAACGAATGAATGAAGAGTGCACATAGCCAGGTCAATAACAATAGCTTTCACCTGTGTCTTTGTTGGTGGTCTGCTTTAGTTGGGTCTAAAACAACACCTCCGAAAGTTAGCATTGTTCCGAAAAATCTTTGAAGATAAGTAGGTAGGTACCTGCAACTTCCAAATTTATCGTTACATTTAGTTATATCGAACATTTAGTTATGTTTGTTAATGGTGTTTCAAAAATTCAGAATAAATAAGTATCAATTTCATTCTCCTTATTTTCATCTATATATATAAAAGGAGAAGGTTACTGACTGACTGACTGACTGACTGACTGACTGACTGACATATCAACGCAGGGCCTAAACTATAAGGGCTAGAAACTTGAAATTTTGCACAGGGGTTCCTTTTATAACGTAGGGGAGCACTAAGAAAGGATTTTTGAAAATTCACCTCCTAAGGGGGCAAAACGGGGGTGCAAAGTTAGTATGAAACTTTGCCGTTTCTGATGTTATTCGAATGAAATTCAGTACCTATGAAGGTTTTTTATTGAGTTTCGAAAATCATCTCTTAAGGGGGGTAAAAGGGGGGTGCAAATTTAGTAGGTGTAAAAGTTTTTCGTATATACCTACACAATTTCAATGAAATTTTGTATTTAGGTTATGTTACGTCTAATTCCACGCGAGCGAAGCTGCGGGCGTCCACTAGTTTATTTATAAATCGCAGCGATAAATGAAGAGCTGTTTCCTACGAGTCCCGTTGTGTAATCAACGCTTTTCCCGCGTATTTTTATTGATTCTCCCGCGAGCTCCCTCCTCCCACCGCCTCCAAGGAAGCTGGGTTGGGAGCTACCTCCTACTGTGCATTCATAATCGTATCGACACACGACACGCGTTGCAGTAAACACGGCCCTGTGTCTTCAACATACGGTCGATTTTTCTAAAACTGAAGCCGCGACTGAAAGAATGGAGCAGACGTGCGTTACCAGCCATGAGACATTAAGCGTCATATAAATTACATTAGCATATAAATAAAGTATTTTTGTTGTCGCGCTGCCCAAAGCCCCGATCGGGTCTTTTACGACGTCGGCCAGGGTTAACCCGGGACAGTTTTGTTCCTCTTTTTAGATAAATCCACGCTCTTAACGACTGTAAGCAAATCCATGTTATCGATATACATTTATTGCTTATACGGACTCATAAATAATACGAATGGAAACATGAAATTAATTTCATTGTGAAGATTGAGGTCCAGTTTCCTGATTAAATATGTAGCGTTGCGCCCCAATACATTATTTGTTATGAAATTGTTTTGCGATTAATGTAATGTATTGATTACCTGCGTCGTCCTACATTATAGGACAAATTGAAACGATGAGGATGTATTTGAAGGCTAATTTGTAAAAATTGGCCAAAAGATTGATTGACTACGCATTTACCTACAAAACTACAATTTAGTAAGTTAATATAATTATTTTAGTAAATTCTCAATTTTATTGTATTTAAAATTCATCATTACAACCCTTTCTTTGTCCCACTGTTGAGCACGGGTCTCCTCTCAGAATGGGAGGAAGATTTTAAAATTAATGTACATATTTTAAATCCGTAGAAATTAATTAAGATGATTAGTACAGGGTTTTTTATCTGTAAATTAATAAATAGCACTGAATGCACTTAACGAGCAAATAACTTATATATATCAAGTTACTGGTTTGTAAGGTAACTGAAGTAAGAAGCTATATCTAAAATGTAGCTTTTCTATAAAAATGTGTTCGATATAAGGTGTCTATATCCAACTGATTTATAAAGAAAAGCTACATTATTTTATGTTCACCTTGACCACAACCAAAACAAGCCTTGATATCTATAAGTAGCTAATTTTATAACCAAAATGATATTTCCCTTGAAATACAATTGAATATCAATAAATCTCCAATATATTTATGAGTGGAAAATTACTGTAGTATGCCTTCGCGTCATCCAGGAAAAACGTATATTTTACGGGCTCATAAATACTTCAGTCATCTGGAATAAAGGAAAGTGTTATCTGAAAAATACGGTTATACTTAGTAGGTACCTGCTGATGTCTACCGGTTCTAAATATAAAATAATAATTTTAATAATATGTTGAATTTAAGTTAAGAAAACAATTTGTGACTTTAGTCATAAATATTGTGTTCTAAGATGTTCCTTTGTTTGACAGGTTGCATAGGCCTTTAGCAAATCATGGTTTCGTACCTACCATATTTACTAAGCAAATAATACATTAATTAAATACAGATTGAAAAATCCAAAACAACGCACCTGGAAATCAACCCGGACTCCAAGTGGTGGGTAAATTTTAACCACTCGGCTATCACCGCTTTTTACCTAATATAACTAAACTCCAAATTGCCAATTTACCTATAACATGCGGGATTCTCCCCACAAAATTTATTCCCAGAGGTATGACATTCAGTCATTGACATTTTTCCCATTTCCTTTCGGGTTTTCCTTATCCGAGAATGTTTTATTTCATAAAAGGAGACTGGATTCTTATAATCAGGCTATCAATACGTTTTTCCGAATAACTACACTGATAGTAACTATTTCGATGACGTTAATTAATTATTAATCTCGTATGAAGGTTTGCTATTCCGGCTGGTTCTGAATCAGTTTCTAAGGAAACTTTATTTTTTTTATTAACACAGCGCTCCAGCCCATTGTCATGCAAAATTACAAATGAATGAACACCATATTGAAATTGATTTGGCGAAGTCACCACTTGATCAGCAATCGCTGATAACAAAAATCACTTTGAAATGATATAAACGAACCTGTTTTTTGCAGCAATTTCCCAGTTTTTCAACATCAGTTACCTATCCTGGCCTACTTAGGCCGATACATGGGCAGTGCGCCTTGAATACTAATCCAGCTGAGAAAAATTACACCCCAGATACATATCTGAGATCGGAACATGTTGGGGCATAATTCCGATTGGGGAACGTGCGACACGGATAGATGGCGGATTGGAGGCTTGATTGAAGGCAAGGAAAGGGTGTAGGCCTTGAAAAACTACGCGTTTTTTCTCATGTGGGACACGGGTTGGGACGTGCGGTAAAATGTGATGGCCACTGGAATTTACATGTTGGTGCTGACGTCAACTGTTTTGGTGTTAAATAAAACTATTTCGCTTAAATGGATGTTGACGCATCCCTTTCAAGAGGTTAGCTTCGTGTTAGAATCGTCTTTAGCTTTGTACTTGAAATTTCTCATTTAATATAAATATTAAACTAGGTACTTTAAATGTTGATGTTTATCAAGCCAAGGGAATCAACTGCAAAATTGAGATGCCAGGACACCCCGAAAACTTTACCGCTTTAGCATAACAATGTTATTCATTCTGCGTGTTATGATTATTCCTGTATACATTACCGTACTTTCCTTACAACTCAAAGCATCATCATTAGGCCACAGGCTACGGGAGTGAATGAAGAATAGGCGAAAAAATTGCTTGGGCAAGAACAAATCAAAAATATATGCACCCTTCCATCCTACGTGACGGGGTTTTGAAGAGACGATTTACATGAGCAGGGCCTCGTCGCGTGCTACGATTTTTTATTTAAATCATACTATTTAGATATGCCGCTAGACATTTCTCCTGTGATGTGACAACATGCTCTGGGTGCTATTTAGTTTGGGTGTAAGCGTGAATTGAATACATTGGCATCAGACGGGAAGAAACGCATCTGCGGTTGGCAAGCTCTGGTACAGGTGTACCTGCAATACAAGTCGGAATGATGGCCTAAAGGTGTTCAGAGTCTGTGGTATTTTTGTAACACTGTCTTCATAGGAGTCGATGTGCGTGATGTTCTCTTTCGTGTTTTGGCTATCGTCATCGCAGGAATAGCTATGTGAACAAATGAATGAAAATTCAAAAAATATTTTTTCACGTGATTCACCAGTCAAAATTATGTCTATTACAAATTACGTCTATTTTTGTGTATTTATAAAGGATAAACCATTTTCAACTAAACATAATATAATACCTGCTTAGATAGGGACATCATAGGTTTTCAAGTTTTAATTTAACAATTTAATAAGTACTTGTAAGTAGGATTTGAATTAAAAATTACCACCACCACAAAGTAAAGTAAATTCACCGTGACGTATTTCTGCTCTCGGTTTTCTCTCAGTTCTATTTGTATAGGAAGCCTACAGCCACCCTACGACTTATTTCACTCACAAAAACTCGACTTATTTGACTCACTTTGGATTAAACTTGTTTAAAATTTTATGTAGGTACTTAACATACCGCCGCTTTGATGGTGCACCATTGTATTTGTAACATTTATGGGAATCGCACACTCTTGTCTCTTCTCTTCTGTCCACGCGTAGATGAAGATATATTCATTAATGTCACAGTAGTGTTTATTAAACAATTATTAGAATCTGTGAAAGCAAGAGTGAAAGTAAATCAAGAATAACTCGACCCATCTTGCCAAAACTTGACCAAGTGTACATTTACAAAGCAAACATTTATTTGGTAGATTAATACTTTTTTCATGTTTCCTGGTTAATCGTGTTGAATCTATGAAACTAAAAAATAGATATTGTAGTGTGGGGTTGTGATCATATAGATATATTTTACTTTTACAATATACCTACGAGTATATTACGTGCAACTAATTATGTATTTCCAACAAGGTTCATTTACAAATACGACCGCTCAACCCCCAAGATAAGCCTGCCCCCGAATTACGGAAAATCTCGCCAGAAGATACCTATCGCTTACCTACCTAAACTGACCCTTGCCAATCAGACGGCCCCTAATGAGCAGAGGCGTCGATGACTCGTTGTTTCTGTAATTAGTACGGCGCATGCGCGGGCCCCGCCCAGCCGCACAGCCTCCCTTTAATTACTGCCGAGACATTACCCCTTGCGCCCTTATGTACACGATACTGGAGAATTGATTTCTTCCATATAAACTTGGCTAGAAATACTTGGTGCGTTTGTTCTGTTGTACAACTCCGTGGTACGTTTGCAGAGTTTCTGTACAACTTTTACACTCGTTGGTAGAGATGACAGTGCGTTGATAGTTGATAGACAGCAGTGACCACACAGTGGCTATCGAACTCGCCTCTCACTCGAGCGATCCGGATCAAAACCAAGCGGCACGCACCAATAACTTTTCTCAGTTATATTCGATTTAAAAAATTAAATGCCCGGTGTAACGGTGGAGGAAACATCGTGAGGAAACCTACATGCCTGCGAGTTCCCCATAATCTCAAGGGCATGTGAAGTCTGCCAAACCGCAATTGGCCAGCGTGGTGGACTTACCCCTCCAATTCCGAGAGGAGAACCGTGACCAACAATGGGACAATAAATGGGTTGTGGTGTCGTTGATTTAGGTTTTGTACAACTCGGTAGCACGGTGGTAGAGTTTCTGTACAGTGATGCATTAGTGCACTCAATAAGTTCACACTGAGGCCCTGGCTGCATTATGGATACAACATTCTATTTTTGGGTGAGAAGGGGTGGTACTAACTATTACTTGTCGGAAAAACGATGTTAATTCAAATAAGAAAATTCAAAAAATGATTAGCAGTAAATGGAATTTCAAGTTCACCAGACAAACATGGCTGCGAATTATTGAATAATAAGCCACATAATGTACAGTTGCTCTACCACAAAGTAAATAATATAGAAACGGAAATTTCCAGTGTTTTCAGAAACAGAACAGTACTTTTTAATATATTTGGGGGTACAGTACAGAGTTTGTTACGTAAGCGCTGGCGAGGAACACTCATTTGTCGACGGCGGTGGATGCGGCGCACGTCGGAGCCCCCATTTTTCACTACATTGGTTTTACGTGTGAATTATTGTTTATCGGTTTTCTTGTCGCGCTTTTGTTTACCGTTCAACTGCTTGTAGGTTTCCGTGTGTGGAAACGTGTGACTTAATTCATTCATCGTTAGATACTCCAATAACATTACTACGTTGGGTTGTGTACGTTGTCCAAGAGAGTCTGTTCTGAGTAGGCGTTTCCAAAGATATCCCATTTAATTATGTTACGAACGACATAAGCAACTTTAGAATTGACTTTAAATGAAAGTATATGTACTAAAATACCTATTTCAAATACGGTTCATCGCATTTCTGATATAAAATGGACTTTGAACGAAAAATTCATTTGGAAGAAAATAATCTAATACACCCAGTGGATGCAAAGTATACCTAGACAATGTAAATTTAAGGTGCCTTCGGATTCATGCGATGTGACCGAGAGCACAGAAATTTAATATGTAACGTCCACAAACTCAATCTAAATTTCATTTTACGCCTCAACTATCACGTGCGGCACTGAATAGACTGCAAGGCCGTCCGTTACTCTGAAAACGTCCGCTGTCAAATTTTAATTTCTCCCTCAAATATTTACCGAAGGAAAAAGGATTCCCGCCGGGCCGAGGTCTAATAAGTTCTCCATAAGAGCGAGGGTGGGGGAGGGGGCAAGAAAGAGGCAAGGCTCTTATTGTGTTTGCCGTAGCCGGCGCATCCGGGCGCATACCTAACAAGATGAATATGTACTCCGAATCACCCCCATCTCCCCCTCACATACGACCGTCTGAAATACAGCACTGAAATTGCATTTTCGAATACTAATTCCGCGCCCCGGCTAGACTCGACACGTGCGCTCGTTCGATTTACGTTTCGATCTAATTTCGCTCCCAGTGAAGCCTTTGTCGTGGAGTTCCAACTTATCGGTATTTTATGTTTGTAGATAATAAACTGGATGTTTCATTACGATCGAATAAAAATTGCCGTAGATGATGTTTCTTTTATATTATTTTTTTCCAACGTTTATTGTACGTTGTTTATTTAATGATGTTGTTCGGAGTCTACGTCGAAATGCGGCTAGGGTCTTTACTTTAATTAAGTTATCAAATAAGAATGAATATTTATATGAATAGTGTAGATAAATAAGAAGCTGCTTAGGCGAATTACTATTTAAGGTATGGGGCTATGTTTCGTTATGTCATACATTTTTAATCAACCTGGAACAAAACTATAATTAAACTTAGATACAAATACGTTACACAGATACATTGCCAGTATATATTGTTTTGAAAAGATTTCAATTCAGTGACCTTATAAAAAATAGGGTAGATAGGTATGAAACAATTCCAGTTAAAATATTTCTAATAGGCTGTGAACTGTTGTACAAGATGTTTCTTTAATTTTATAAAACGAGATTGCGTTGCAAAGTATGTTTTAATAATATATTCCGTGGTGTTGTCGTATTATAAATTCTCATCTGGATTTGTAGAGACATGAACTATTCATATGAGCTCTGTGAGAGTAGCACATACGTGGCTTGTTTGCACTCGACTGAATGCCACGAGTTTTGTACCCAACTGTTTGGCCGCAATCCCCCCTAGTTTAGCAAGAAGATTTGTGTGTAGGGGATTCACTTGGTACGAGCTATCTACAATAATTGCATATTAAAGTTATATTATTTTCTATTTATGTATGCAAACTATCATATAATACTAGTGGACGCTCGCGTGGAATTAGACATTCACTAACTTCAAAAACGGCAAAGTTTCCAATTAACTTTGCACCCCCGTTTTACTCCCTTAAGGGGTAAATTTTCAAAAATCCTTTCTTAGTACTATACGTATACTACGTTATAAAAGGAACCCCTGTGCAAATTTTCAAGTTTCTAACCCTTATAGTTTAGGCCCTGCGTTGATATGTCAGTCAGTCAGCTTCTCCTCTCGTATATGTAGATATGAAGTGTAAAATAAGGTACGAGTAGGCAAGTAAGGTATGTCACGAGTATATGCTATCTGAAAGCGGCACACAACCCAAATTTTATCAAATTTGTACACTGTCCATCTGTTACCTACCTTGCTACCTGCTACAGTGTGTGATTAAGTCTCCAGGCCATGAGCTACGTATTCCTCTAAAATAACCTCTATATTTAAAGAAATATATCAACGCACGCTAGCATATTGGGAGTAAGTGAATCAGACTATGTGCTTATTATGAAGAACCAAACTCGTTTTGGATATTTCCACGAGACGGACGCCTTATTCCGCGAAGGGCATGCCTCGCAAAACCTCTGTACGTAGGCGCCGAACTGTACCCACTGCCAAAACGGTCCGGTATCGGATGTTTCCCGCCGATTATTTTCGACCAGTCTTTAATGTTTTTATTTAACACGCACTCGATCGAGAAGTCGTCTCTCGTTCTAATTTATTATTGCGTCGCGATTGTGTCGCGCATTTTGTGGACAAAAACGCGATTGGCGATCGCGGGGCGCGCGACCGCTCTGTGTCGCGGCTTTTTATCCGCGCGTCCGTTTAATTACCCCATGGGTAAAGGAACGCGTCGCCAGATATTTCGGCATGCGATTCTCAGGACGCAAAACCGCATCTAAAATGCCGGTATTTAAACGCTTAATATCTTGTTTAACTTTTTATGGAAATTCACCGAATGAACGCGGTCTCATCTTAAGAGGCAGCCTAGAGTTTTCATAACATGATTGAATTTGTGCGTTAGACTTGTAGGTAATTTGAATGAAAACATTGCAGATAAATCAAATATACAAGCAGGTTTCTTTTACGATGTAATTACTGAACATAAAAAGATTAATTCTTTGATGAATATAAAAATACCGTATTATTATTAAATCGTATATCTAAAAGAAATTTGCCGCCCACGTACCTACTGAAAACATTAAGAAAAATATGTTAAAAGGCCCCATAACCTAAATCTGAAAAGATTACTAACATAATATTAAACATGGTTACAAAGAAGACTTGTTCTTAGTTTTTTGCCCGTTTTACTACCAATGTTACCATTGGGTAATATCGGTAACTTCTGTTACAGTGCAATTGTAAGTTGTAAGAAGGGAAATGTTACGTTATAAGTAAACAATGCAAGATGGTACCACTAATTAACTACCTATTCGTATAGCTAGTAAGACTGTCAACGTTGAGACTGGCTGCTGTATTAAGAAAAACAAAACAATTCCTAATTCAAAAGTATTCAGGCAAACACAAATATTATGTATTATGTGCTGAAATTACCGGCGCTGCCTGGCTGGCTAACGCGAGGGGCAGAACATACATTTTTAACGTCCACCGGAGGGTGAGACGGGGGAAATTACAAAAGAAAACAACCTTAATTTCCAATGTCATCTCCGTTCCACCTAATCCTCTTATCGTTTTATATTTTTGCCCTTTGTAAATTCATTTATTTTCGTTGGTTTAAGGAAAACGCCCCGTCATTCGTGAAATGCTAACCTGTTATACGTAGTACTTATTGATTACTGAATATTTTAATAATTCTTGTTTCGGTCCATAAACAACTTTTGATAATTAAAATAAATACTTACCGAACTTTTTTTTTTTTTTTTAATTATTTGTGGGCTTACGAACTTATAAACAAAAAATGTTTTATCACATACTCGTATGTCATAGATTTAACCATGTTATTCTTATAGAAAACAAAAACTTAAAAGGGGTTTCGTTATTGTTCACATTTCTTCCAAAAATAAAATACAGTATGATGTCCAAAGCGCACGACCCACAATGTATACAGACAAAATGCTGATTCTACATCGTTGACCGATCTCATTGGATGTAGATCCGCGGACAATAGCGCGTCAGTGCTGGATGTCGCATTAATCAGGTGTGGGGCGACCATAACTCAATCAGTATACCAGAGCTGCTTTATATCTGCGTGGAACGGCCAATGTTCAGGACGTACTAATGTATAACTTTGTGGTTCGGACTGGATGTGGCATTTTGAATACCGATGCAGTTTTTTACTCTCTTGCTTTTTTGTCTTCATTTATAGATGAATGAATAAAGCTAAATGATGATTAACTGTTTCAAGTTATGTGCATCTGTGCATATGAACTTGTGGATGTTTTATTAAAACTGCAGAATTACAATGAATGTTAGAGTTGATGCACATTGATCCTGTGATAAAATTTGAGTTTTGATAGACGCAGATATGCGAAGCGAAGCTTTGTTTTCATACATCATGCATTGTCATATGTGTGCCAAATTTCAGCTCGATAGCTTCGGTGGAAGTGGGTGAAATATTGATTGCAAGATTCCAGGACATACATACATACATACATACGAGTGAAGTTAAATAAAAGCTTTTAAAAATGTCTTGGTTCTACGCACACAAGACACACAGTAGAACTTGGTACATACTAGAGTTTTAAAATAAAAAGAAAAAAGTAAGTGACCTAAAATAATCATGCGACTATGCCGTGTCCATTAGTCACTTGTCACACTTGCTTTGCGGGGCACGCAGAAGCGAAGACGTCTTTCATAATTTTACATTGAAGGCGAATGTGCGCAATCACAATCACTCGCTGTACATGTATTCTTCGGAAATCGGATTATAAAGAATCGAATATTCACTGATAACGTTGCATATTAAATTGTATAAATAATACGAAACTCTCCATTACTTTCAATATCACAAAGACTACTTATTAGGCTGTGTTATAACCATGAGATTCACAGTCAAGTATATACTTACTACCAAAATTAGATGTTTTGAAATCACTTCTGTAATACATACCTATGGAACCACAGCGGCAACCTCATAGAGAGCTCTTAATATTGGTACATTTTCATCGACATCAATGTTATGGCAGACATACCACGCAAAACTTAATTTAGTGGTAAAATGACCCATGCAAGATGATTTGCCGAGAATTAGGCCAGTCATTAAAGCCTCAAACCCCTAAGAAATTAGTAACTCGCTGAAATTTTGAGGGTTTGTTAAGGAAGGTAAAATAACTTACCGTGTGATTTTGCAGCGTTCTGGGGTGTACGGAAAGGGTTGAAAAGGGGTGAAAAAGTTTTTTTTGTTAATAACATTGCCAAAAAAATTAGTAACAGGCTGCAAATTTAGAATTATGTTGTTCTTACCATTTTGCAACATGTATTAAATTTGCAGCGTTTTGCAACATACGGAACATTGTTTATTATTAAAAAACAATGAAATTTGTTAATAACAAGGGTAAAGAAATTAGTAACACGCTGCAAATTTGGAATTAGGTTGTTCTTACCGTTTTATAACATTTATTAAATTTGCAGCGTTTTGCAACATACGGAACATTGTTTATTATTAAAAAACAATTAAATTTGTTTTTATGAGGGGGTAAAAAAAATTAGTAACTGGCTGTAAATTTGTAAATACCCTGTTTACAGCATTTTATAGCAACTACTAAATTTGCAGCGTTTTGCAACAAACGGAACATTACTAATTTCTTTACCCTTTTTATTAACAAATTTCATTGTTTTTTAATAATAAACAATGTTCCGTATGTTGCAAATCGCTGCAAATTTAATACATGTTACAAAATGGTAAGAACAACATAATTCTAAATTTGCAGCGTGTTACTAATTTTTTTGGCAATGTTATTAACAAAAAACTTTTTTCACCCCTTTCCGTACACCCCAGAACGCTGCAAAATCACACGGTAAGTTATTTTACCTTCCTTAACAAATCCTCAAAATTTCAGCGAGTTACTAATTTCTTAGGGGTTTGAGGCTTTAATGACTGGCCTAAATAGACAAATCAACAAGTTAAAATTTACTGCTGATGCCGCATCCATCATACTAAAATGTAAACCTTAACGTAAGGTGCAGGGGTCCTTCAGTTATCGTTCTCCATATCGACCGAACATTTGCAAATAGGACGAATGATAATAGTACCGATGGACTGATTGATCAAGAACGACATGAAAACTGCCATTAGGGTGGCCCACGCAATCCCATTTCTAATAACGTTGACTTAAAATGTAATCTTAATAGTATCTGCCTGTTGGTGGTACGTGCCATTAGTCATGAAATTATTTTTTTCTAGTTCAACGACTCCTTATAGAAGTCTAGAACGACTGCATTGTTATCTGTGACAAGAATAAAATCGCAAAAAGTACGTTGTTATATTTGAAAATTGCTAATGTTACTTAATTTGCGTAAAATTTCACACAAGGTAAGGGTCTTGAAGTTTAATTTGGGACAGTTTATTTTTTTTAGTCATAAGATATTGAGGTTATAAAATATTTTATGATATATCGATATATTTAAGTGTAAACGTTGTTAGTAATGGGTTTACATATGCTTAAAACTAAAGATAAAAAATAAGAAGCCAGGCGTAAATATAGATAGTTTTAAATTAAACTGAACCATCCATTTTTCATAAGACACCCTGAGAAATTCGTAATTTATGACCCCAACCCGTTCCGAGAATTAACGATATTAGTCTCCATTAATTGGACTAAACCAATAAAGACGACATCCCGAGACACGTGTAGGATCATTTAATAGTAAAAAACAAAATGAAGGCTTCGCCAACGAATTCTAAATATTTCTTTTGGCGGCCGAGGTTCACTTTTAATTGTTGTTTTTGTTCGGATTCCGTTTTTTGTGATTGATTCAGCAAGCAGTTGTCATTGTATTCGTTCAGGTTTGATCACGGTTTTTTTCTACCGTCCAATTGTTTGTATGTTTTAAGATCGGAGGTTTTAAGAAATAAGTTTGGAGTCGTTTCTTTGCGTCTTGGTATGGTAATGTTGAGCGGTTAATCAATCTGATGAATTTCAAATCGGACGTGCATTAAAATTTGTTATTTACATCTGAATGTATGCATCTTGTTGCCATAAATAAATATTTATGGATCCTTTAGAAAATATGTATTCAGACTGATGGAAATATATAGACCAACAAATTTGTACTATAGGTATGGTTGAAAAGAGAAAAGAAAAAAGCATGAATCAATGCAATTTCTGCCTAATAATGTCGCAAAAACTACAGAAATATGCGGGTGCATATTCCTTGCTTTAATATGTATTTTTCACGTATTTTGTTGATGTCTATTTTTTGTATCGTTTACTTTCTTTTTCTGTGTCAACAATCTATTTAAAAAACCCTAAAATAACGGAGTTAAATGATATTAGTATGACACCACAAATCCCATCTTTAATTATCACATTAATCGGGAATCGAAGTCGGGTCTACGTGCCAGTCATCCGCTATACATTTATCATACTTCCGCTGCACCCTTAACTATAACGCTTTCTATACCGTTTTATTAAACATGTTAATGTTAATGCGTTTGATATATTATAACCATAGCTTATAATAACTAGGCGGGGTTTCATCTTCCCATAAAGTAAGTAAATACGAAGTCTGTTGTACCGCATTTGGCCGGCGAACAGTGGGATAAGTAGGTAAATGGATGTGGTTGTGGTGGAATGCAAACGTTTAGTCCTGTCGGTAATGTGATAATAATTCTTCAATAATAAAACTAACCTTTCGTAAATTGAAAAAACAATGGAAAATACCAGTAACTTGGCAGCAGCGTTTTCCTGCGTATTTAATAGTTACTCGTAGCTCGGTACCAGAATAGTGCTACTGCCTGTCGTAAGAGACGACTAAAAGAGGGCTTCTGGGGTTGCGGGCGGCGGGAGCTCGAACCGTCCTTCGAGTGACCCCGGGAAAGACGTTGTGTGTGGCTGCACAACGTTGTAAGTGGGTGACAGATGACGTTATTTTAAGACGTGTCGTCCGAGACGAGCGTGTCACTACGGGGCACTGGTGCGTTCTTTCAGGTGTCCCGAAGCCCTCCACAAGCGCTGTCAGTGGAAGGCCGCTGAGGAGGTTTTATTGGGTGGGAATACCACATAACCCGACGTCGCTCTCACAATGTCCGGGTAGCTTAAAAGGTTTCCCACTCGAAAATATAAAGGAGGTAGTGTAGATTTACCAACAGCGGTTACCTTCTGGAAACGTGATGGCTAGAGCTAAGAGTATCTTATTAGAAGAAGCTTTGTCCAATAGTTGTTCTCAAAGGCTGTTAAATGTTTATTGGCTTTTACTATTTAAATATAATCAACCTCATCTTAGTAGGTACAGTATGGTATCCTCAAATTATTCGAGTATGATTTCGATTTGCAAAATTTTATAATAGAGGATTATAAATTAAAGTAGAGTTTTATATAAGTATTTTTAGGTGGCAAATAATGACACATCTGCTATAGTTTATGTTAAGTAATCTGTAATGGAACTCTTGGAAATCTTACCTTGTTGAAAGTTGGTGGAAAATGGATGGAATTAAGTTAACGATTATGCGTATTCAAGCAACATGCGAACATGGCGTTTTATAGCCAATTGAAATTAATCTCCACTAAAATCGTAGCATGCATTTGCGAAGCCAGATCTGGAGCAATTTAAAAGAGTAATCTCACCGACCGCCAGAACAAAACATAAAGCGTTTTACGACCGCCCCTGTTGATTTATTCCTCATTCATAATTTGATGTTTCGGAACATCAGAGGATTTAATAACTCCAGATAGAGATCGCTTAGACTGATGTAAAACTGTTAGCGTCTTGTGTAACGAACATAAAATACACATTAAGACGCATTAAGCAGCCGACTTTACAGTTCGCCCGTTCAGCCAGCTCCACTCTTTTATCCTTAATCTAGTTATTTTAAAACGTATTCGGGACTTTATTGGCTGACGTCATAACCTTTTTATTGCCATAAATCGTTATTACGCTAATATTGTTTTATTGATGCTATTTCAGTGTTGCTTCTTGAAATAAAAAAACATGATAAGTAAAATATTAGCTATTCAATCAGAGTTCTTCGGATGAACTTCTTACCCGAGTTTTCATCGAATATAATCAATTGAGTTATGTTCGCATCTCGCATGCCTACATGATAGGCTAGTGGTTTCATAGTGGCATAATAAAAACTTCTTCAAACTGTCGACTAGAATCCGTCGAACCGCCGTTGAGATGTGTCAACAATCCGTTGCAAACGTAAACACTTAATTAACATCGTAAAGTACCAACTCGCGGCAATCTCCGGACACTTATCAAACGTCCATAATAATTTGAGACGCGTTGTTATGGCGAGGTGCAAAAGTGGCTGACCTGACATCACGCTTGTGACCCTAAGCCGCGTTCCTCTCGCTCGCCCTCGACGCCCCGTCTCTCTCCCGCATCACGCCCCTACTTTTCATAATCATCTTCTTAAAGTCACATGTTTTGGCGGTGTCTTTAAATTAATGAACTTTAAATCTGTGGCGGTAAATACGAATTTGGATCGGATTTGGACGCGTGGAGTACGAGCGGAGTCTGGGGCCATCACCGTCATCTATTGTCATGTCGTCTTCTCGAGCTTTATAAACAATCTTTTATTTTCACCTAGGAATATAATCGGCTCGCGCTCGTGGAATTTCTGTGTCTATTCTTATCGGGTGGTCGTTTCGGAGGTAACAAGAGTACAAAGGTTGTTGTGAGCTGCCAGACCGTGTCACCGCGATGTTCCCGCTAGCGGAATGAACTCTCGCGTGCTTGTTTCTTTTTGATATCTCGCACTTCGTTTCTTATTATTGTGTTACAGTTACGTATATGTCGTTGAATTGCATTGAATGTAGCAAACGGAACACTTAAAATACGCAAACTAAAAGGCTTTGTTTGTAAGCAATCGGTTGGATCGTGTATGTTGGCTCTTCATCGGAATTCATTACGATGTAACCCGACCTACATAAATGACACTGCTCTAACGGTGAAGGTAAAATTTTTTTTAAAACGTGTGAAGTAGGTACGTTAACCTTATTGATTCCTAAAACGCTGCGAAGATCCTAATAATGATGAATCATCATCATTCATGGTTATGGTAGTGGGAGCGTAAGACTCTAACTTCTTGAATTCACGGACGAGATCCCTTCGATATCACTACCCAATGACTAATAACATATCTAAGTTATGTGCGTTTTTAAATACTTAAAAATAAGAGCATACCACTTTAGGGCAAAAGACGAGTTATGCAGGAAAAATATCCGCTCACTTTACCTGCTACCTCGAGGAAACAAGTCACTCAATGTAGTTTGATAACAGCATGAGATTCTTGACCTTCGTAAGCTGAACTACAATCACATTTTTCGCATGAAAAGTCTGTCCCAAACATATATATTTTCAGCAACCAAATCTTATGGGGTGCAGGTAGATAACATAAGGACTGAAACTAATAACTGGTCTAATCGGACGAACTCCCTCAGCTATCGGCGCTAAGAAATGCATATGGGTATGCCATTAAAACTATTGTTCCCGCCGGTCTCCGGCGAGCTACCACACCGGAATGCAGCGTTCACACTTAATAGCATGTTTTTATATCGCAATTTGTCATTTATTCCGCACGCGTTTTTGCGAAAGTGTATTTATCTCATACATGCTTTTGCTCGCGTCTCCGTCCCCTTGCAAAGAAGATTCCTTGCTTTAATATTATTATAGAATTTTATTCTCAGGACCGTATTAATAAACCAAACTTGGGTTAGAGTAAAAATTGTGACAGTTCATTCGTGATCTGGGGATGTTGCAATACATTGACGGCACAGCAGGGTTAACGTATATCTCATTATAAGGCCTGGAGTTCTCCACGTTATTCTAAATGGTCAGTTTACAATTGAACCATTTTAATAAAATCACTTAAGTATGTAGTTAGGTCTTCAAAAAAAAATTAAAAAATTCATACAAAATGGGCATCGTAGTGCCACGAACACACAGACAGCTGATTTCCTGACTCATATTTATATACGGATTAATTGCGTTTCACCATACGTACCCGTACAACTCGAGCACTCCTGTTTAATAGTCTCCGTTCGGAATGCAGCTATAATTTGTAATGAGCTAGGATCGTGAGATATTTCTCTACGCTTCGCCTCTTTAATAGGTTTCACTCGTTACGCCGTTCCCATGCTTTCTGTACTGAATCACGGAGTTTCCTTATACCGCGATGGGTATGATTTTGTGGATCCATGGCTACTTGCTGCGAGCGAGCGGTAGTTATCGGGGCAAACTGATTATTTTCCACTTATCAACCTGCCGTGTTAGATATGTTGATTCTGTTCAATTATAAGGGCTGGAACACTGACGTCTCTTACAGAACCATCCTTGATATAAGTGGTGATAGATGATATTTACTTATTAGCGAGCATAACACTTTTCTTACATTGCCCTCGTATAGTTATGGTAGAACATCATGACTTACTTACTTTCAAGACTTTAGGTAGGTACACGGAAAGTCCCCGGGTGCTGCCCTAAGATTTAAGAGTTTATTTATATAGAAGGTAGTATGAGTTTATTTATATAAGTTATGTGCGGTTTATGAATATGGCCTTATTCTACACTCAATTATCGAAGTTTTCCTGAATAATTATCTGAAGGTTCTCAGTGGTATCTAGCCACAGTGTTCTCTTGTTGTTTTTCATAGCTGATACCTACAATTATAATCATTCAGACAATTTTCAGCAGCATAAGAGAACTTGAGTTCTTGAAATAAACTTACCTACTCGTCCCTCTAAGTAACTTGTTGCAAACATCAGCAGATGCCGTTCTGTTTAGTAGAACGTTTTACGGTTATTACGAATCGAAACAACAGGTAATTTTGCAACAGCCTGCTCGTAACAGTACAATGCAGTGGAAGGCTGTCGGCTAGGCTAAGCTCTGCAATTAGGTCTCAATCAGATCATCTGCGCCGTGGGTAAATAAGTTAATGCAAGCATTCGGAGTTTATTGAATCTTAATCGACGTAGACGGTTTTGATTCCTACTTTAGTAACACATAACCATCCCAGTCCCTAATTGAGTTTTGTTCAAAGTCAGTCACAGTTGTCATGGGTGGCAGCGGATGGGTGGTGCTGCAAGCTCGTTTGCTATCTTGTATCCATAAAAAAAAAACTTACACGTGGGTCCTCGGTTCAAATTCTAATTAAATTAAAACATGTTCATACGGTTCGCGTTGAGCGTTCGTGAACAAGGTCGTCGATCGTGAACTAAGCAATTTCGGGCGCGGTCGGTACTTGTGAGGATGGGTTTTGGCAAAAAAATTTTTTTTAATTGCAAAACGATCGTTTAAGGCTATTGAAGAACCTGTTTAAATATGATATGTTGACACTAACTAATTTTATTATACTTATACCTATTCAAATATTTAACTTCAAATGTTCGGCGCAGGTGGGATTCGAACCCACGACCTTCCGCCGGTCCACTCTACCAACAGGGAATTTTTCAAGGTCTTAGAGTGACGTCATTGCTACCACCAAGTACCAAGTACAGTATTGGATCGACAAGCCTTTCATTGCAGGACAGGAAACTAGTAAAATTTTTAACACAACACATACAAACTCATTTAAATATAATATTTTTGCACTAACTTGTAATTGCGATCAAATTAAATTTTATACCTTGATTTCATTCAATATTTGGTTCACAATTAAGCCCGCCTCCAACCAGCAATGGAGCAGCGTGGTGGGGTATGCTAGACCTCTTTAGCTATAGAAGGAACCCGAGCCCAACAGTCAGAAGCTTAGCTTAATTATGTATTCGCCATTCGTAACATACCTAGTCAATTTAGTGCATGTCGGTCTGATTTATCAAATCAATCAAACAATATGCAAATGAACAAAATAAATGAAATGCAATCAACCAAATTGAGTTTTGGCTCACAAAGCCTCCACCTATTGTCGTACGTAGTGCGTGAGAAAGTTCGAATCCCACTTGGAATAATTTCTCGGATTGCGATTTGCGGTTAGTTTGAGTGATGGCCGCATCAGTGATGGTAACGTTTAACTTCGGATGCACTGCGCCTGCCACCGACATACATACCTACTTGTTTGGGCATTGATGAACTCTACAAGTAAAATATAGTTCGTAAGGAAAGCATCTGTACTAATATTATAAAGAGGAAACATTTGTTTGTAATGTTTTCACACAAAAAATACTGGACCGATTTCAAAAATTCTTTCACCATTAGAAAGCTGCATCTTCACTGAGTGACATAGGCTATATAATATTACTAGGTGTAAGCGAAACTATTGTCTAATTCCACGCGAGCGAAGATGCGGGCGTCCAGTAGTAGTAAATATGTTAAAATAGGTCGATTCACACCTCGTCAAACATAGGTTTCCCTTTTTTGCGTCGGTTACTGTATTCAGTTATCTAATACTTAGTCGGTATCTTTAGCTGGAACTTCATTCACGCTGCAACCACTTTTAACAATCGTGATGATACGCTTACAAGTGCTCTATTCGGACGTAAATGTATTGCCAGAAAAGTGTACACAAGTCTTCAGAGACCACCAGAATGCTCAACAACTTATATACAAAATTTCCAAATGTCGATGATATCAGATGCTTATGTAGAGCATCATCATCATCACTTGATAGGTAAAACTAACTGTGTCGCAATTACTTATTCTAATCTATTTAAAATAATTACAATATCGCCAATAGAGCCAACATCTCAGTAGATACTTAATAGGTACCTACAAACCTTTAAGTGCGTGAGAAAGTTCAAATCCGGAAATCAAGTTTAATTCTCGTCTGATTGTCTGTATAAATACGCTGGTTAATTCGAGTGTTGCCCGCATTGCAATTCGCCGGGTCGCGTTTAAACAAGCACGAAGCCGGAATTAAGTGTAATTAGATGGGTGGCGTGCGGGAATTGCCGGGAATCCGGGGAAAAAGTCCGGAATGTACGGAACACTCGCACTGCGTCTGGATTGTCCGGAACGTTCCGACTACCGAGTTATGACACTGTTTTGTCTAAGCTTTTGGTTTTGATTGTTTCATATCGTCTTTTGGTAAGCCAACTGCAGATTCTTTACTACCTATATGAACGGAGGAAAAAGATATTATTTTCGAAATGGTTGCCAAATTGTTTTACCAAGCCGGACCAAACCATTGCATCTTGGCTAGGGTTACAATTAAGATTAGATACGGGTTATAAGTGTAACGTACAGTGGTATTTAACGGACAGACCGTTAGTTTGGTTATGATGTCAAATTGAAATACGATGAACGAAGAAATACGTAAGCCGTATGATGTATCAGTAGGTACATGAAATGTGAAATATGCTTAAAAATGAAAAATAAATGGGTTAATCAAAACTATTGAGAAGACTAATTGACTCGATTAATTTTACTAACTTCTTCTTAAAAATAGAAATACATTCATAATTTTTTTATATTTCTTATCTTGAGTGTTCAAAGTTAACATAAAATGTAACTTATGTAGGTACTTATGTAACGCAAAAACGTCTAATTAAGATTCGGATATTTTGTGTGTGTTCTTAACTGATGCAATTTTTTTTCTTTTTCAGGTAAGTTTCCAAACAGTGTCCCGTAAAATACAACTTTAGCATGTACGTACCTATTTAAGCTTGGTTTATGGTACCTATAACAGTATCTTTTGTATATCTCAGCTTTCTATGAGAATTGTCTTGAATCAGAATAAGATAGTAGGAACACCAAAAGTTCCTCTTCAGTTTTATCAGAGTACCTATAGAAGATAGATAGATAAATAGAAGATAGATTCGCGTATTTCGATAAGTACCTACCTATCTAAACGACAACGTATATATGTGTCAATAGTTGTTAGCTACCTACGTATAAAAGTTTTAATTTAAATTAAACCCTTTGAAAATTTAAGCGATTAATATCACAGCACTTGTATGGACTCGTTCTGCTGTTCATTCTCATTACGTTGCAACAAAGTCACCTTCACATAATTAATCTAATTAGGTAGGTATGAACGGCGAGGTAATCTTGTAAGCGTAAATGCAAATACATAATTATATAAACCTAGGTTTAATAATTAGTTTAATCCAATTTATGTTACACATATGTGATGCAATGTGCTTCGTGTGTAAAAATATAAGTAAAGATATATGGCTATTTATGTCTTAATTTTATATTCTACATAATAATGTATATTGAAGTGCAACATCACTACGCAATCACTGCAGTCATAGCAATTGTTTCATGGATGCTCATCTTAATTTTCCCTGAATTAAAAGTATCTATGTTTTATGTGGCAATTCAATCTTAGCGTTAGCACAGGCAACATACAATGTGCCTTGCAATGCAAGTGGTGAAAAATTATATTACATATTACAAAAAAACGTGCTAGATTTAATGTGTAGGTATATCAAGATTTGAATAGGTACCCAAATAAATGATTAATACATGTATCTTTGATATGAATTGAAATTTTAATTAATATTGAGCACAACCTTGGCAACATTATGCGCAACCACCGTATGCATTACACGAAAATCACATCTAATTGTTTCGATGTTACGCGCACATTGGGCATAATTGCTCCTAAATTAAGGATGTAATATGTAGCAGAGTAACAGAAGAAACAAATAAGTAAAGAGCGCAGTCTTGGCAACATTATTGCAGGGGCTCAATCAACGCGGCCATTAGGTGCCAAACACTGCGCATTGTTCCGCGAGCGCGCGTGAGTTAGTGCCCATAACTGGGATAACTGTTAATTATATAGCACATATTCGCTGCTGCTGCCAGTACTTTGTCTGGTGTTATTTACGATCGCGATTGACACTATGCTGTGAGTTTTTTTTACAAGCTGATTTTTTTTTCTAAATTTTATATTATCAATATTAGGTCTAATCCTGAAAAATCATTAGTTTTGCCCGCAAGTTACGGTTTCACAGGTTCGGCCTGGGTAGTTGCAAAACGGTTATATGTTGTAACTAACAAACATGCAATTCAAGTAATAAACATAATATAGTAAGAAATTTTTAGCATAGGTACATTAAAATTTGGAGAAGTTTCATCATTCAGACTTAAGACTAACGCAAGGAGAATCATTAAGATGGGAACGAAACTGAGAAATGTGGTCAAACTTACGTAAGCTGAAAATACATAGTATATCCATAGAGTAAGGACCAAGTAGGTATAGGTATCTAAGAATTATTGAAAAGGCGCTCCAGTTTATTTAGAAGTTGTTGAGTAAGGTCGGAGTATCATAAATCAGCATAATCGATTAAGGGAATTATCAACGTCTGAATTACGAGAAACATCAGACGGGTCTTAAAAGGTGGAAAGTTTTTAAGGCGGTAAAAAGACTTAAGCAAAATGGTTCGATAAACCTACTTAAAAATTCATTGGCATTTTTCTATAGATACGTTAATATTCATGTAGGGGCTGAGACGACACCCTTACGATGTTTGGGAGGGAATCGGAATCGGTAAATGATACTCGGTGCACGGTTATTAGAATTATATTGATAGTTATTGATAGACCGCGAGTACGCGGGACCTGTTTGGTCGGGGCAATTATGCGCACTGACTCGTTTCACCGCTGTAGCGTAAACTGCTGACACTAGTTTTCGCTACAGCAATGTACGTGGCCCGTACATGCTCCCAGGGGAAGATGGGGATGCAGGGTTAGAATGATATGAGATGAGCTAATGCTAACAAGGTGATAAACAATTTTTGCTTAAAACTAGTATGAGTTAGTAATAAATGTTATGTGATACTGATAAGAAACAAATATTGAAAACAGTTAAAATTCCGTGTCTGTGATACTAAACACTGATTGAAGCACTGGCGAGGTGCCGCGGTCCTGCCTATGTCTACGCACGTTCCTAAATTTGTCATTTAATTCAATTTTAATGTCATCGCGACTACTCTTCACCGCACTTGTTACATCTCCGCACTGCACTTCACTGTTACACTGGACCGCACTACACTTATCTTCTGCGCGATCGCGCCCTGCGCGCCCGCGCGAGCGGCGCACACTCCGACACACGTAGAACACGAGGAATGCTACTGCCGCTGCAACCACCAGATATATAGCAGTATACTGGTGTATGTCGTGATAGGATATATTTTCGGCCAGCGGGTCACTCCTTTTCATAATATCCAACTGTTCCTGGATGGCAATCCACTGTTTCTGATTGCTAGTCTCAGTGGTATTTAAAGCCGGTAACGAAATATTGATTATATGATTAATTGGAGCGATCTTTGGTATATTAATCTCCGGTTTAAACATCATTTTACTTGAATGTTGCCTGTAAGATGTAATATGGAAATCAGCTGTTTTGATGAGGCAATCCTGACCTAGTGTAAGCAGGCCGGACTGGGTAAGCTGAATAGCGGTAACTTGATCTTCGCACAGTAACTGCAAATTGTATTTATCGCAACAGAAGTAAAAGTATGTATTTGGTTTTGATATAGCGATAAAATAGTATATTTCGCTACAAGTGCGGAAAGCCTGTCATTGCAAAGAGTTTCGACAAATGTCTACCCGAGCCGAAGGCGAGGGTTGACAGTCGGAACAAGTTGCAATGACGGTTCCGCACGTGTACTGAACAACTATTTTTAATACAGTTGCGAAAAAATTAAGCAATTTAATATAATAATAAAAACACAAACTAAACTCACAAAGAACATTTTTGGAAAATGGCGCCAACCGTATAAGAATACAGAGTATTGCAGAGATTTTTTTTTGTTTTCTTCACCCATTCTGGGTAGGCAAAGGGAACTATGCCCATACAGCCAAGTCTTCAGAAGAATTTTTTTATTGACATGAAATTTAATGCGATGAAATGAAGTGAAACCTAACCTAACTCATTGAATCAAATCATTAAATCTGATATTGAAACAAATTAGTAGCTTCTTTTTAGAAATATTTGCATGAATCATAAAAACTTCTATGAATTTTTTTTTAGTAAAAACTTCATGGTTGGTTTTTTCTTTTTAATAGACATTATTTTGACAGTTGGGAAAGAGAACGCACGAGTTCGGAAAAGGTAAAGAAAAAGCACGAGTGTGTAATAGCTCACTTCCCGAACGCTAAACGTCCCTGTAATACGCCACTTTTTGAGCAACTGTATTAAAAATGTTATTGCAGGACTGGGTGATGATTTTGCAGCTTCTAGATTCTTCATTCTTCTCACATAAACTCTCGTCGCTGTTCATATGATAGATAGGCTTCTTGAATCGACACAACACAGCATCTAAATCTCGTTCTATGCAATTATGTATATCGCTGAGTGATAGTGATAGAAAGGAGTCCTTGTTTAGGTTCACCGCTAGATATTCGCTGATAGGTACCACGCTGATCATGGTACTTCCGGATTGTTTAGGTATAGGGATAACCTTGAGAATGTCGTAACGATCGCGGGTTACTAATGGGATTCGTATTTCAAAAATGAGGAATGATTTGGATAAGCGTGCTTTTACATTAAGTAATTTGTATAAGTTTGATAGATCCGCTTGTTCGGTAGGTAATGATAGGTCTTTATGTATTTGTGAGGAAATGACATTTAACTCCTGCTGCATTTGCTCGGGGGTTAGTAGGTGAATGTTAAACTTCCCGTGAAACACATCGGTGATAGTATCCAGAAGAAAAGCTTGAATCTCCTTCAGCTTGTTCAGGATATTATTGGTGATCATCGCGGATAAGGTAAACTCGCTGATATAAGAACTGTTCTGGAGTTCCGCTTTCAGTGCGTTCGACGATTTTTCAAGTTCCATCATCTTCCTGTTGACGGTCTTATGATGCTTCTCCATGATAGATTCTGCTCTCTTAATGAGATTGAACTCCGCCTCCACGACTGAAGTCTGATTCTTCCAGAGGTTGGCCAAATGTCTTTGATTCTTTCTGATCAGTTCGATATCTAGTTCATATTTTTCTGCAAAGTTGCTGTCTAGTATCCCGAACAATGTATTACTGATGCTTCCTACCGCGTTGATAAGGCCGCGGCGCTTACGCGCGCGCGTGCCCCCTGTCTTATCTAGTAACATGATATTATAATGTTGCAGTTCGGACCGCTCGTGATTTAATTGATACATGACACCGTCGCAGTGTGTACGCTCTTTTATCTTAGAACATATGTTTTCAAGGTATTCAAAGTACTTTGTGCACGCTGCGGTGCCTTCCCAATATGGATTTAAATCGTAATAGACAATAAGTTTCCAGTCATCGCCTATCAAATGCATGTTTGTAATTTTATCGAAAAATAATCCAGTATTATTTTGTAGTTTATTGATAGAGTATAGTCCGTAGGTATTTGAAATAAGAGTCATAAAAAATAGTAAGATAGAAGTAGCGACTGTTGCGAAACTATACTTCTTCGAACGTCGAGTGCGTTTTGTTTCTTTTTGTTGTGTCTTTTCTTGTTCTGGTGTTTCTTGATTAATAGGGAGAACTGATAGCTTTATGATAGGCCTCTTCATATAACCATTCTTGGTTTTTAACGTCACAACTCGCACGTAACCATCTCTGCCTGGGTGTAGCTCGACTACACGGCCTAGGGCCCACTTGCCTGGAGGAAGATTGCCATCGTTGATAAGCACAACGTCATTTAACTTGATATTCTCTTGAGGTTGTCGCCACTTGCTTCGCACTGATAGATTTGTTAGGTATTCCTGCTGCCATCGTTTCCAAATGTCTTGGAATATTTTTTGTGTTAAGTGCCACCTAGTCCTCAGGTCTCTTTCAGTTTCATATATTGTTAGAAGTGGGCCGCTTGATAGAAAATGTGACGGTGTTAAATAATTTAAGTCTTCGACATCTTCTGTTAACGGACACAATGGTCTGGAGTTCAAGCACGCCTCCAGCGGTGCTAGAACTGTGCTGTACTCCTCGTAGGTAAGCTTCTGATCACCTACGACTCTTTTTAGATGATACTTTAGGCTTTTCACTGCTGCTTCGCTCAGCCCATTCGCCGATGGCCAGGATGGGGCGGTAAAGTGCCAACTAATACCCATGTCAGCAATATTTGATTGAAAATCGCTGTCAAATGTCTTCAGAAGCTCTTCATATTCCTGCTGTAATACCCTGTTGGCCTTGATAAAATTAGTCCCATTATCGCTGTATATGTGATCGGGCTTACCACGGCGAGCTGACATTCTTCTTAATGCTGCTAGGAATGCTGTACTCGTCAGGTCTGAGACCAACTCCAAGTGTACGGCTTTGGTTGCCATGCACGTGAAGACAGCGATATAGCCTTTTGTTGTTTTAATACCACGACCACTGTTGGCCTTGATGTAAACATGACCCGTGTAGTCCACTCCTACGTGAAGAAAGGGTCTGGATGGGTTGGACCTCGCTGCTGGCAAGTCCCCCATAATCTGATAGTGTTTGCTTGGTTCTTGTCTTCTGCACGTGATGCAGAAGCGTAATCTCTTCTTTGTGGCTCTGTTACCACCAAGGATCCAGTATTTATGCCTTAAGAAGGCTGATGTAAGTCTGGCACCTCCATGATACGTCAGCTCATGAGCTTGATCTATAAGCAGTTCTGCAAGCCGACAGTTGTTAGGTATTATGATAGGGTTTTTCATGTCGGGGTCAAGATATGCGTGTCGCAACCTGCCACCAACTCTTATTACTCCTTCCGGATCGAGATAAGGATTTAATTCAGAAATCTTGCTCTTCTTGTTTATTTTACTTCCTTGTTGTAAATCTGATAGTTCACTCTCAAATGCTATTTTCTGTATATTTTTAATGATAAGTGTCCGCGCTTCTTTCAACTCTCCTACTGATAGATATTGTTGATTGTTCTTCTTGTTGATAGTATTAAATCTTCGTATCCATGCCACAACTCTCACCGCTTTGTTAAATGTGCTATAATTTGCTAGGATGGCTTGAATGATAGAGTCTGATTGATGTTGCGCGACTAATGTGATAGGTTTTGATAGCTTCAACTCTTCGTTTGTTGTAAAATCGACGGTATTCGGTTTATCATTAAATGTTGATAGCCACTTCGGGCCCCGCCACCATAAGGGATGTTCCTTCAACTGAGAGGCAGTCAGACCGCGACTGGCACAATCCGCGGGATTCTCCTCCGATTTCACATAACGCCAACATTCTGATGGCATAACTTCTTTAATGGCACTCACTCGGTTGCTGACGAATGTTTTCCACCTGGCTGAGTTCCCATTAAGCCAGCCGAGTACCACCATGGAATCGATCCAACCATATGTTTTGATATTGTGCCCTCTGAGGCACCGTTTTACCTTGCTCATTAGTTTTGATAAAAGTAACGCACCGCTAAGTTCCAATCTAGGTAACGTAATTGTTTTACTAGTCGGCACGAGCTTTGCTTTCGCAGCAAGTAGTACTACAGATGATCCGTCGTCCTTGTTGACGCGGCAGTAGATAACGCAAGCGTAGGCTTTCTCGGACGAGTCACTGAACCCGTGCAACTCGATACTCTCACACTCGCGGGACTGTATCCATCTCGGTACTGTAATATTTTCAATGTTCTTGATATCTTCTCTAACCTTAATCCACTCTATATAGATATTGTTTGGTATAGGATCATCCCATGCTATACCTACAGTCCACATTTGTTGAAAAATGATTTTTAATTTAGTTGATAGGGGCGAAAGCCAACAGAGTGGGTCAAAAATTTTTGAGATGTCTGCTAGAAGGCTTCTCTTCGTGACCTTGGTTGACTCAAGCGGTTCTAAGCATGATTTAAAGTTGAAGACATCGTCTTCCGGATTCCAACCCAATCCTAGGGTTTTGGTTTGCTCAGATTGCTTAAAATTAAAGTTATCCTCTCTAATTGATACTGATTCTTCACCTGGAACCAACTGTTTGGTGTTCGACTTCCACTTCCGCAGATGAAAGCCTCCAGATTGTAATAACTTGATAAGATCTTGTTGTAGCTGTTTGGCTTTTTCTATGTTATGACATCCATGGACTAAGTCATCCATGTAGAATGAATGTTGTAAGACGTCAATCGCTTGATTATCTTGATAGTTTTTTGCTTCATCACATGCTAGCTGCTTGAGGGTCATCATAGCAAGGAATGGACTCCCTGCCAACCCATATGGAAGCCTGGTAATCTGATAGTATTTTAAAGGTTCTGATGGAGATTCACGCCACACTATTTTTAATAACTGCTGATCGTCTGGGTGTACGCAAATCTGCCTGAACATTTTTTCAATGTCCGCAGTGAAGGCGAACTGATACTGCCTCCATTTAATGATAAGAGACTGCAAATCCTGTTGTAGGTTTGGACCAGATCTCATGACGTCATTTAAGCTGTGTCCTGATGACGTTTTCGATGACGCATTGAATACGACTCTAAACTTAGAATTGATAGTGTGATCATCGGCACGCACACAATGATGTGTTAATACACAATGCCGACGCTCCTGCTTCGGGTTACCGACGGCGGGAATCATGTGACCGAGTGATAGGTATTCGCTGATGAATGATTTATATTGTTGCGCGATATGTTCATGTTTTTTGAAAGTATTTTCTAAAGACCGAAATTGTGCTATGGCCTTGTGTTTTGATTCTCCTAACTTTTCCGAAAAGTCCGGGGTCAGGGGCAAACGAACTTCATATCGACCGTCTTCTAGTCTGGTTGTTGTGGATTGATAATAATCAATGCATTGCTGATCTTCTGATGATAGGGTTGACTCCTCACAAATATCTTCAATTTCCCAGTATTTTTTGATCTCGTCCAAGTTGTTAATGATAACGTTACACTGTAGTGTTTTGACATTTCCTGTTAAAATCCAACCTAAGCGTGTATTCTGTGCAATAGGGATGTTATCACCGATCCTACAGATTCCTTCCAATACAATCAAAGAATAAATATCGGCTCCTAATAGTAGGTCGACCGGACGACTTTTGTTAAATTCGGGATCTGCCAGTGCTATGTTGTTCAGATAGGTCCAAGATGGTCGAGGAAAACTGTAGTTAGGTAAGTTGTTGATAAGTGTCTTCATGATGTATACTTCTGTTTGAAATTCAAATTTATTATCCATTGATGAGCATTTGATAGACATGACGCCCTTGCAGCTGCTTTCTCTAGCGCCTACTCCTGATATAACTCCACGACATCGAAGTCGGGGTTGGCCCAGCAACTGAGCGGCATGTTCCGTGATAAGAGACGTCTGAGACCCTTGATCTAAAAGACATCGAAGGGTGACAAAATTTCCATCGTGTGCTTCAACCCTAATCATGGCTGTTGCCAAGAGAATTTCTGGAATGTCTCGTTGCAAAGACACGTGTGAGTTGCTTTGTACTTGACCCGAGGTTTCCGGTTGCGGGCTGTTGCTACCTACTTGCACTTTTGCTGAGTTGCAATTAGATATGTTGTTTGATTGAAACGCTTCGTGTAAAATTGAATTATGCGACCCATTGCACACGGTACATCTTTTTACTGAAATACATGGCTTGCCATTATGAGTATAAAGACAATTTTCGCAAACATTAAGTCTTGATATAGTCTTGCCAATATTAAACGGTGTCATATTTAAAAACGTACGACAATAATAAAGAGAATGTTCATTCGTTTTGCAAATGCCGCACTTGTAGAATTTCCATGAATTGTTTTTCAAGGTATGTTGTTGCGAAATAAATTTGCTGTTTGTCGGAAATGCTTGTTTGTTCATGTTCTTATGATACCTATTGTTTGAGTTTTGTGGCAAATAATAATTGTTATTTTGTAGCGTCTTGATAGAAGTTTCAGGTTTTTTGCGAGATGACTCTAAGCTCGTAAATTTGCCCTCTAAAAATGATAAGAACTCTTGCAAACTGGGCAACTCTCGAGGCTCCTTAACTGATGCGACATACTGATTGTAAGTGTCGGCATCGAGCTTCTGAGATAGAAGATGCACTAGTAAAGAATCCCATGACTCAACGTCTACTCCTAAGTTCTTGATAGCATTTAATGTTTCTAACGTGGTGTCATGAATGCGTTTGATATGATTTGAGGAAGTTTGTTGCATTACTGGAATGTTTAATAGAATGTCGATGTGCGAGCGGAAAATGAGGCGGTTATTATTGTATCTATTATTCAGTATGTTCCAACAGATAAGATAGTTATCAGATGTTATAGGTAAATGTTGTATCAGCCTTTCCGCCTCGCCCTTAACCTTAGTTTTAAGAAATTGCATCTTCTGTGCATTTGATAACGACGGATTTCCGTGAATTGTTTCCGTGAACAGGTCTTTGAAAGAAGTCCACTTATGATAGTTACCACTAAATGTTGGTATTTCTACATGAGGTGTCGACTGCTCCCGATGTGATACGGACCAAAGTTTTCGGTTGATAGATGCTATAACCTCATTGTACTTTCTTTCGTACGTGAAGAATGTTGATTCATAATCTGGGTTCCTACCCCCAAGCTCACTATCTAATTCCCAATGCATGCTGTCAATGATAGACCAACGCGATTGTATAGCACGTAGGATATGTTCGAATTCCCATTTTTCTGATATCGATTCTAAATTAATGTTTGATACTGTGTGTGCGAATGCCTTGAAATTGCTTGTTTGTTTGCGTAACATTTCGTCCGTCTTGCTAGACGATCCCTGTGACTGGGACAGCGGTACTTGGGGCGACGGCTGATGAGATGGTCCCGGCACACCCAATGGCGTAGCGGGTTTCAGCACTGGTGTCAAAGGCCTATCGTCCTTTCTTTCATAGTTAGCAATAGCCGCCCTGATATTTTCGTACCTCTCCTTAGCAAATTCAAATTTATTGCTCGTAAAGTAAGAATGAGACTTAGTATATTCTATTCCGCACAACAAGTTATGATTTAACTGGAAATCTTGCCAGAGTTTATCAAGCGCATCCAACCTTCGCCTTATGTAGTCAGACGTCTTACGGTCGGCGCCGTCCTTTTTAAAATTTGTATAAGTCTGCTCTATAGCAGCTAGTACCTGTTGTTGCTCGGCCAAAATGTCTTCCATCTTGGACATTATGATAAAAAAGGAATGATCTTACTTGTTCAGATCTGCTCAGCCGATTCCGAACGATGAGCGTTGCTGCCCACCGCCTCCAAACGTTGATGATGATAATGATAGCTCACGTCTCCTGCTGGTTGCTTCTCGTTTGTGATACACTAACAGTCACTGGTTTTGTATTCACACGCGAGATTCTCGAAGGACCACAAACATGTAGGGGCTGAGACGACACCCTTACGATGTTTGGGAGGGAATCGGAATCGGTAAATGATACTCGGTGCACGGTTATTAGAATTATATTGATAGTTATTGATAGACCGCGAGTACGCGGGACCTGTTTGGTCGGGGCAATTATGCGCACTGACTCGTTTCACCGCTGTAGCGTAAACTGCTGACACTAGTTTTCGCTACAGCAATGTACGTGGCCCGTACAATTCATTTATTTCACCTCATGTGAAATAACGTCCCACTGACCGTATATCCTTAGAGTAACCGCATTTTAAGACAGCCGAAGAATTGTCATTATTTGGGATATAATTTCGAAAGGGCGCGCGTCAGACGATGAAAAACCACACGAGACTTTTACGGCGACAGTCAGGATGCTTTATGGGCGCGCTGGCCCTCGCCCGGTCGTTGGATTTACATTGAACCCGCAATTAGCCCGACACTCTCCTCCATTAACTGCTACTTATCTAAAGAACAAAGAAATCAGTCGATGTATTTTATCGACATCAATCGATTCCGTCTCCACGTTTCATGAACATACCGATACATAAACATTTTGCATACACGACTGTCTGCCATCATTTCAATCGAGACTCCGATGATCCTTCGCGATTGTGTATCAGCGTGGAGTCCGAGCGACCTATCACGATTAATTTGAATAACATCAATTAAGTAGGCCTCTGGGGTGGACATAAAACAAACTGTCGCTCCGTCCAACAATGGGCCGAACGGACGCGGCCGCATAAAACCTCTTACGACATAAAATATTAATAGAAATGCACGTGCGTTCATTGTCAATAAATTACCGGAGTGACAGAGCAATAAAATGTATATTTCTTGCGGAGTAAATGGGAGGCTGCGAGGAGGCTTGGATGTGAGGTAGCCAATAAAAGCGGCTGGCGTTCGGTCGTAAACTTCCGCCGTAGACTGCGTGGCGAGACGCTGCAAGGCCGAACATCCTCTCGACTAAAATAATACGGTCCGACATAGAGAATCACCACGCGCGCACGCACCGCCCGCTATGGAGCTACAGCACTCCACGTGGAAAGACATAGAACATTTTCATTAGTCGATTCAATTCGGAGCTGAGTAGATTCAGCTCGCTACTCATTTTCGCACTACCGACGTGCGTAAAACCATTTGTTATGCCGAAGTCTACTAGAAGTGTCCGCGTAACGCCACGATACCGCGTCGCTAATGTGCCCCCTGACGTAATACAATAAGACGCATGCATGTTGCATGAGTCACGTGGAACCGTTCGAGAGGTTTATTCCAGAGCCAAGTGCACACAAAGGTTAGAGGGTTTAAATTAAATTAGACCGTATAAATAATTTGTAGAGCAACCCGCGGTCGTCGGTCCGACTGGCCTGACGGACGTCGAGATATGATCGGTGACCCGCTGCTCCAACCTCACCTCCTAATCTCCACGATTCCATCTCCTAAAACCTCGTCTTGTTTCGTTATCGAACAAAAAACATGTAATGCTTTTAATTAGATTAAATTGATTTATACTATATCGATCGGTCGTGGCGATAAGTCGATGGCGAAGGTAATTAATCTCCGCAAATAACGACCGGAACGAACGCTGGATGCTGTATTGTTTTAAAAAAAATCATAGGGTCGATGAGATTTGAATTCTCATTTTTCATAATTACAATATCTAACAATCTAAATAAGATGGGTTAATTCGAGTGTAAAGTGCACCCAACTACCTTTTCCGTGTAATGTACAGATACCGGAGTAAAGGTCTCAAAGTAAACTTAAAGCTTCCTTTCGTTGTTGAAAAAATTAAATAAATATCAAATTCGCATTACCTGTAACATAATTAACAACAATCTGTTAAATAAAGCGTGTCGGGCGGCGCGGGCGGCGCGGGGCGAGGGGCGATGCCGACAAAGCAAATGAACAGCCTCATCTAGGCTTTTACGGTATGGAACATTACTTCATGGAGTTCGTAATGCCCACAGAACTTTACTAACTTTTTACGATACCTGTTGGACTTGTGAATCGTTTGAAACAAAAATTACTTGCTTCACACAAAACTACACTTTAAAAGTTTATATTGTAAAACTTTTATAGCATACCTACATAACAAGAAATACAAATTGCTTCTAAACTCTTATCATATTCATGTAGGTTTATGTCATTTTATTAGAAGTGTCTGCCAATCCGCACTTGGCCAGCGTGGTGGACTAAGGCCTAATCCCTCCCATTCTGAGAGGAGACCGTTGCCCAACAGTGGGACAAAGAAAGGGTTGTGATGATGATGATGATGATTAGAAGTTATATTAAATTAGTAGTTGTAGATTAAACAGCCTAACAGTCTATGGATAGAAAATCAACGGCGAACAATTGACGGCTTACTGAAATTAAAATATTTTTCTCACAGCCCTTATCAATTTAGCATGTTTAACTTCGAATTCTATCTATGTTATTTTAATACTGCTGTTTTAACGAACAATAACTTAAAAACAGTCAACATTTTCAAGCCGCGATTAAATAAATAAAACTAGGTTAAAAAAAATTATGCCACTATTGACAAAGATTCTCATGAGAGGTATTGCAGGAAACAATGCGACACGTCGATGCGTCCCTCGATCGTGATACATAAAGCGCGAACTTAGCTAGTGAAATATAAAAAAATTACAAGTACACCCCTGCAAATATAACTTTATCAATCATTTCCTATAAGGATAATTAAACTAGTCTCTATTTATATGTAATTAAGGGCTATAACTATTTCGACGAGCGTAAACTTGAGTAGCTAGTTTAACTACCTGCGCTTGCAGTATTGTCTACCTAGGCTGCGCTGAATACAAACTGCACCCGGCGCGCGGCGATGTGAGATAGGGCTGCCAATTATTAAAGTGATTGAGTTGGATCAAAACGGGTATTGGTTTACGGTAACCGTAAATTAAATGTGAGATACAATTACAGACTTAGATTTAGAGTTAGTTTTCAAGGCATGAAGTGATCTAGTTATTTTCCTCTGTTTTCTAGTTTAGTTGGAGTCGAAAGAATATTTGAAATTGCATAAATTAAATGAATTACATTTGTTTTATAAATAATTCACTTCATTGTTTAAAAAAACATCAGTTCAAAAAAAAATCAGACAAACTTAAATGGGAAGTGTAATCAAGAAATGAAACTAGTATGTAGCAAATTTGTTCATAAATTAACTAAAATGTATAACGCACCCCTGTTGAAGTTCATGCGCCTCTAACAAAAGATCTCATAATTATTATTTTTCATCTGCTACGTTTTTGTCACAGTTATCAATCACCGTAAGGGCTCTTGTTTTGTTTCTCTCCTTCCTCCTCTAATCCGTATACTTCTATCTCACTCTATCGAAGCATAGTGTAATTATAGGAACACCTGGGCGCAAAAGAATGTCGCACAAAGAGACAAGTAATGACGATCCGAATCTAAGATCGGGATATTTTGTTACCGAGAAAGCCTTTTGCTTCATTAATTATGAAACACAATACTCTTTTCAATTTTTCTAAAATTATGTTCGTTCAGTGCTGTCATTTTATTTGATAAATCGCCGGGCTCCTGTTCGAAAAAACGTTTGCTTCGCTGTCCGTAACCGTGCTGCGGACGCTACTGTTTTGACTTCTTAGAAAGATTATTCTCGCTCGCGACCAGAGCATTTGCAACAAGAGGTGTAAATTGTGATTTCGTGCCTAGTATTCTTTATTACTAGAAAACAAGCGATTGTATTTGTTCAGAAAAGAAAAGCACTGTCAATAACAATAGAAAACAAAACACCACACTATTGAAGTAGGTTAAATAAAAGCAACAGGTTAAACGAATATTCCAACTTCAACGCGGCTAAATTAACCTTCCCTTCTTTCCAAAACTCTTGTTTAAATTGCCACACCCGTTTCTGCCGCGAAGCAATTGTTTTAACAAGCGATTTGTGTTCCGTTCTGAGTGGTGCGGTTACCTGTTACATCGCAATGTGCAAAAGACGATCAACTTAGTATCAGCAACGCGGCAGCCACTCAACGGGGTGTGGGTTCAAAACCAAGCGGCACGCATCAATGACTTTTACGAGTATAAGTTGTAGCGATGATGGAAAACATCGTGAGGAAGCCTACAAAATTGCCTGCCTAAGAGTTCGAAGGCATGTGAAGTCTGCAAATCCACACAAGGCCAGCGTGGTGGGCTATAGCCTAACCCCATTTCGAGAGGAGATCCCAGCCCAACAGTGGGACATAGGATTGTGGTGTTTGTGTTTGTGTTCACTAACGCGTTTGTGACCTCCTTTAGGTAAGAAAGAGGCTGATTTCTATTGAATAAATGAATACTAACGCTAGCTTGACAAATACGCTCTTATATTTTGTAGGTACTCGTCCCTACATTTGTACCTAACATTTAAAAATGATACAGGCGCCTACTACAAGAACGGTATACTTTTATAACATACTAAACCAAAGTAACTCATTCAAATCAACGTTACATACTAAATTACTTAATACATTATTGATATTATTAGGAAGAGTCTAATAAGAGTATTAAAAGATGATTTTGTCATTACGAGTTCAGACTTCGTAAGCATCGAAGCGGAACCCTAAAACGATTCCAAGTGCATTTACCCCCGTTACTGCATTATGATTAGCAAGATTTAACAGTTCCGTAGCCGTAAGATGACGTGTTGCAGTCGTGGCTTGTCGTTAATGAAGAAATATAGCGAGCCGTGATAACTCGCGCGATAGTCCGCCCCGGGCACTCCGCCAATATTAATTATACTGAATGTACTAAAAACTGCTCTAAGGCGAACCTTATCTGATAAACGGTGAGAGGAAATGAATGTACGCCATTTTTAATATTCGGACGCCTACTGAGCAAATTTGATGGGAACAAACTGTGGGTATACCTTCTTTTTGCTTCAAATTAATTTTGGATAACTTTGTATCGCGCAGTTAAAACTTTTGTAAAAATTCAATCCCTCTGTATTCCTATAGACTTGCATTTCATGTGGTTGGAGTAGTAAATAGAATACATGTTTACGTTTTCCGATATTATGTTAGTGTTATGCTTTTCCCGCAAACTTGGTGTGAATTAACGGTCAAGGCATTTCGGCGCAAAAAACATATTTCCAAATATTTCATATCTTCTAAGACGCTGGTATAACTCCGCGCAAAGAACCAAAACGGCTTATGATCTCTAAATTGGATGCGGGATATACGGACCTCTACGCGTGTGATAAAGCTTGTTTTTAAAGGAGAGTGGCGTTGATGAAATTTCGGCGTATTAAATTGAAACTATATCGGCGGTCAGCAAATCCTGGCTCTGTTTGTTTAGGGCGCTGCCACCCTAAAATATTTATTTTATCTTGGTTTGCCGATGTCGCGTCAATAGTTTGTTTCCATTTTACCCCGAGTTAAAAGATAGGATGGATATTCGTTAAATTTATACGAGCGTTTATTGGAAGAGATGTTTGCACTAGTGATGGGCGAAGCGATCATTTCTTATTATGTTCGAAATTTACATATACATAGTTTCAAATCAATTTAGAAAATATGTTATCTCTATATATGTATATAAAACACAGTCGGGTTAGTTCCGATACTTATAACTCAAGAACCGTAGGACGGATTTTTATGATATTAGATTTTTTGGATTTGTCTGCGTTCCGTAAAGCAGAATAACTATTAAAACATCTGAAAAATGAATGGAAATTATGAACAAAATTTCATTCATTTCGTATGGGTCTGTTTTGGTGGTATCTCAATGGATTTACCGATTCTTATGATTTGTTGGATAGAGTTCTCCACTTCGTGGTGGGAAATTAATAAAAAAATATTGGTTTTTTTTAAGTATGTAGTTAATAAACGGGAGCTGATTAATTCCGTGAGTAAACATATAGAGACACTATTTTTTCCTTGCGCGCATACCGTATAACATTACATTTTTTATATAATTTTGGTTCTTACGTTTTAGTCATATTTGAACAATTTAATTAGAAATTAAATTAGAACTGAGGAAGGCTACGACATACGCAGTATCACGCTAAACGCTATTTTCAAAAAACCTAATTTCCGCGGATGTTATTTACAACAACAATTACGAAGTTAGAAGTAGCGGAAACAGCTAGTGTTTAAATAAATTAATTTAAGATTACCGCGAATGGGGTCACGTTATTTCACAATTTGAAATTTCACCAAAAATAAATTAAATACCTCAATAACTTTCCTAACCTCTGCCCCACTCAGGTCTTGATTGTAATATTTCTATGAGTTTCCTTTGAATTACTCGTTTTCAATAGTGTACGCATGTTTAAAAGCGCAAGTTAGTGTTAATAAGGTAATTAAAGTCTAGTCATATAAAGAAGTCTTATTATAAAAACAAAAAAGAGGTATAGGTGGTAGGATGCGCGTACGTATACAAATTACGAGATGCAATGCAATAGACAGAACTACCCCATCACTAGTTCGCAAGTCCATCGGTGCAGATACGTAATCGAAGTTTAGTGCTCGCTTATCTAAACCAAATACCTTCGCAGAATTATCCTGTGTATTGATTTTTCGAACCTTATAATATCCTGTTTGCTTTGCGCTAAGACAAACCACAGGATGGTTCATCTGTTTGTTGAACAGTTGTCTGTATCTGTATTACCTAGACGTGATCCATTTTTTATACATAAAAATAAACTAGCAGATACCTAATTAAAACAGCTAATAATGAGCAATATTATAATATTTAGGTACAGTTTGCAGTACACTTGACAGATTCATTGGTTTGTTATGATTATTTTTATTTTTAAGTTACATAAGGAGTAAATTACAATTAATTAAAATTTATGTACCTTACCTATTGATGTTCTCGAATTGACAATTCAAACAATAAAACCTCATTTCCTAGTCATTTTAGTAACAGGATTCGCTTAAAACACAATTTGGATTAGCACCAACGACAATGTTGGATTTAGCTCAACAATAGTAGATTTCTTTAGATTTGAATGAGGAACCGTGCCGTCGGAACATCTTTCGCGGAACGCGTTTACAAAGTATAAATTAACAACTCAATTTGCTACTTTTAAACTTTTTGAACGCTCTTAATACCTGTACGGGAAAGTCGAGAATAGAATGCAAAGTTGCTGTATAACAGTATCAAGGTTTGTCGTATTTGCTCACCAAAATTGCTACCTGAAAGCATTGTCTACGTGCAATCACTGTGGTTCTGGAGAAGGAATGTAATCCCTTAACAAACGGCACTATTTATTTTAGAGCCGTGACGTAAACCGGCTTTTGTTTTTAGGATTAGTGGATTTTTGAAAACTACAATAACTACCTTTGTCCGTTGCTCTGCCGGTGATCCCATCTGGCTTTTCAACATAAATTGCGAATATTCTTTAAATATAGCACGTGAGCGTATTGTTTCCGTTTAAAGTGTTCAAGTTTTGTTTTATTATTGTTTTGTATACCTACAGTCGTAAACAGTACGCAATTTAAGAAAAAAATTATGAATATCTCTTCGCAACCCATTTTCGGTTTTCTTTTCGCTTTATGAGGTAGGTTACCGGTTTACCACTAATCTTTTTTACTTTAATCCGAGAGTTTACTAGAGGAAAATAATGCTAGATATTGATTGACCTCATACTCCGTAAATTACAGCAGTGATGCGGTTTTCAGGTGTGTCATGACTGTGAATCTTATTACATGTAAGCAATCAGGTGCGGCGCTGATAAGTAACTGGAATTAACCTTTATTCAAATATTTTTTTATGTAACGAATCATCGAAGAAACGATTTGCCAAGGACAGCTGTTTCACGCCGTTGGCAAAACATGAGTAGATAGATCAGATAAAGGACATTATACGCTTGTCTTCATGTGTTTCTTGCGGTCCACGTGATGTATTCGTACATTGTGAAAGAGTCGCCTTTACTCCATCATGGGATGGGACATTGCTCACATCTTCAGTAGTCTTAGAAATATATCCTTAATATCCTATCTTTTATATAAAAAAAAAAAAACATTTTTGTTACATAAAGGATTAGGTAAAATATATGTCATCAAGGGACACGGCAACTCTAACATTTTAAAAAACTATAACACAATATAATAATAAAAAGTAAGAAAGTAGTAGTGCCCTTGTACCATTTTCTTCCTGTGTTATATATTGTACCAATATCCTAACTAAAGTGTGTACATAAATTATTAAATAAAATAAGTAAATAATAATTTCCAAATGTATGTTTTATGTTTGGAAATTATTATTTATATCGTGATGGCGGTTAATTTTAAACATTAAGTTTTTTTTTATATCTTGTGTGGAATACCTACCCTACAGGTAAAAATTTTTTCAAGCACTTCTCTGATCTGTAACGAAGGTTGGTAGGTAATTAATTGGCCAACCATAAGCGTTTTGCTATAAGGCGTTTGCACATGATGTCGTCACTACTCATAATTTAGATAAAAAATTGCCGATGATGTGTAGCTACCATGTCTTAATGGATTGTAGCGGTAATGTAAATAATAGGAAAAATGTACATCTATTTAAATAAAAAGAGAAGCTGACTGACTGGCATATCAACGCAGGGCCTAAACTATAAGGGTTAGAAACTTGAAATTTTGCACAGGGGTTCCTTAATTTATATCGTAGGGGAGCACTAAGAAAGGATTGCTAAAAAACTTTAGAAGTTAATAAATAGATAAGATAATGTAAGATGTAACTCCAATTCTTGTTAAGTGGGTGCTCAATATGTCATATCCAGGGCGGCATAATCGCTTGCACGCCAAAGCCCTTCGTTTCTGATTAAAAAAATAATATGTTTTATTTCATTTAAATTCAATTATGCGAATTCAATAAATAAATCCGTCTGTATTGGAAAACGCACCTATCAGCCAGTTAGGTCTGCGGTCTCCTCGTAGACCTACATAGAATGGGTAGACCGCAACAATCTATTTACAATAAGTATTATTGTTTACAAATGCTTAGACATAGGTTTTAGGTTCTGACCTTGTGGTTAATGTAATGGAAATTAGTAAACTTTATTGTATAAGAGGATCTCCGCTATGGGCTATTATCTAACTAAAAAATATGTTTTGTCTCTAAGTAAAATTGTATGTATATCTCTTTAGAGGTATATATCTCTTTAGAGGTGTATATCTCTTTAGAGGTGTCAATAAAGTTCAATAAAAAATTAAATTAAATAAAATATTAATAACATATTACGAAGGAACACTGAAGATATCAGATAGATAATAACGTGTATAATCTACTTTGCTCTATTCCAACGTATGTAGGTATTAAGACCCAATCCTTCTCATTTGAGTTCGACGCAATGTATACGTAGGTACTTAAAAGCATCCATATCCATACTAGTCCATACTAATATTATAAATGCGAAAGTGTGTTTGTTTATTTATTTATTTGTTTGTTTGTCCGGCTTTCACGTCGCAACGAAGCTATTATATGGTATGGTTTTTGTGTATGGAGATAGGGAGGAGGGTGGAGAGTGACGTAGGCTACTTTTTACCGCGGTAAAACATCCCCGTGGGAAGATATCGATGTTTTGTTATTTGCTATATATTTAGTTCCGGATGTTGTTAATAGATGGCGTACCTTACGTAGGTACCCTTTATCTGCGGTCAGCATTACCTCTGGTTCCTCTAAGTATCTTTAACTGTCATTATTCATCCACCACAAATATGATAAACAACTAATTGTTAATTCCCTTTGACCACGCGGGCGGAGCCGCGGGTAAAAGCTAGTTTTTGAAATAAACACTTGACACCGCCCAGTCCTATACCTACGTAACTTATTCGTGACATAAAACGAGTCTGACTAATAATAATAATAAATAAACTTACTTACTAATAATAAATAAACATTATTTATAAAACCGACGCATGACTTGCAAAATGAAAACTGATCAAGATCGCGCGAACCGAACATCGTTTGGAATAATTAATGGAGGCATTCCTTTTGCCAATACTCGCCTTCTTAAGCAAAAAATATTGGTATCGTCCATTGATACAACTCATTGTCCGCCCGCTCCACGCCACCCCACCTGTAGACCCTGTAGTCAATGGTCGCTGGTTCACAATGAAAAATGTAATTTTTTTCGCAATTTTTTCTCCCCACAGTTCTTTTGTCGGTGGCAACACTATATTTCACCTGGAACAATTAACATTGTCTTTGCCACCTCCGATGCGGCTGCATAGAGTTCACGCTGCCTTTGTGTTTCCCAGATTTTACTCTCCTTGCATTAGCAGGATCGGCTTTTGTTTATGAAATAATGATCAAAAGTATTGTTGCGCAAAGGACTAGGACATATATTTAGATTTTGGGTATGGGTATCATACCGTAAGCGTAGGTACTCCGGAGAGTTTCCGAAGTCCTGGAAACGCGGAAAGCTGTGTTTGCTTCCGAAGGCTGGTCGCCCTTCTGGTTCTTCTTCCGCATATAGGCCGATTGTACTGCTTGATGAGACGGGCAAACTTTTTGAGAAAATTCTAGCTGCTCGCCTCAACAAACATCTTGAGGAAGTGGGTCCGGGCTTGTCAGGGGGTCAGTATGGCTTCAGAACTGGTCGCTCAACCATTCACGCTCTAGAAGAGCTTAAAGACCTGTGCAAGGATGCGGTGCAAAGGGGAGATGTGGTCCTTGCAGTTTCGCTTGATGTCAGGAACGCTTTCAACAGTCTCCCTTTTGAGACACTGAGGGAAGCGTTACGATACCATCACATTCCCCAATACCTGGAGAGGCTGCTGACGGCGTTCCTTGAGGACAGATATATTATCTGGGAGGGACCTAACCGCCGACTGTTCCATAAACATGTCGCATGCGGTGTCCCACAAGGATCGGTCCTCGGTCCGGTCCTGTGGAACATCGGATTCGACTGGCTCCTACGGGCTCCACTACTACCCCGGACGAGAGTGATATGCTATGCGGATGATACTCTCGTCACCGCTAGAGGGAATAACTATGAGGAAGCAGCTCGCTTGGCCACGGTGGTATCGGCACTAGTCGTTGAACGAATTGAGCTGTTGGGATTGCGTGTCTCCGTCTCGAAAACAGAGGCGATTCTCTTTCATGGTCCACGCAGAGGCCCTCCTCGTGGTGCCTGTATATGTTTACATGGTGTGAGCGTGGCAATCAAAACACACATTAAATATCTCGGTCTGGTGCTTGATGGACGGTGGACGTTTAGAGAGCATTTCGTCCAACTCGCCCCTAAACTGATTAATGCCGCTGGTGCCCTCGGTAGGCTTCTGCCAAATATAGGCGGGCCAGGGTCACCTTGTAGGCGCCTGTACTCAGGTATAATCCGTAGTATGGCACTGTACGGTGCACCAGTATGGGTGGATTCTCTCACTGCTTATAATAAGAACCTCCTTCGCAGGCCGCAGAGAATCATAGCAGTGAGGGCAATCAGGGGGTATCGTACAGTGTCGTGGACGGCGGCGACACTCCTTGCAGGGGATCCGCCATGGGAGCTCCAGGCAGAGGTTCTGTCAGATTTGTATCGGTTCCGAGCCAATAGTGTAGCCACAAACAACCGGCCATCGACAGAAGTGATTAGCAGACTGAAGGTTCAAGCACGCGAAGATTTGATACGAAGGTGGAAGGATGAGCTGGAGTCTCCGGTGGCCGGACTGCGAACGGTGGCGGCAGTTCGCCCCCATCTCGACCGCTGGATCTCTCGAGAGCATGGAACAGCCACGTTCAGGATGACACAGATACTCACTGGACATGGCTGTTTCGGCGAATACCTACACCGAGTGGCAAAACGGGAGGCGACGCCAGCATGCCACGAGTGCAATGCGACCGAAGACACAGCACATCACACCCTTGTCGAGTGTGCTGCGTGGGGGCCACAACGCCATACATTATTGGCAATAGTCGGGGGTGATATTTCACTCCCGAGTGTGGTGAATGCCATGCTTAGTAGCAAAACATGCTGGAAAGCAATGACCACCTTCTGTGAGCGGGTGATCGCACAAAAAGAGGCAGCAGAGCGGTCAAGAGAGAACAGCACCCTCGCTGACCCACTACGTAGGAGGAGACCCGGAGGAAGAAGACTGCGCTACGCGCACCTTCTCCCTGCGCCATAGAGCACACCACTTTCATGGAGGAGCCATTACGGCTAGCACAGAGACGCCGCGGTAGTAATGCCTAGCGATCCCGTGGCGTCTCATATTGTTGCTGAAGGCCCCGCTGGGTTTTAGTGGGTATTCTGGCACCTGTTGCCGGCGAGTCCCACATACCTGCTCAGGTCTCTAGTACCTGGACAGGATGCGTAAAAGCATTTCCCAGCGAAAAAAAAAAAAAAAAAAAAAAAAAAAAAAGGTACTACAAGTACTTTATAACACGCAAATATTTTTTGTTCGGACAGGTAAAACCGAATTCTTCTGTACAGGAAAGTAACCAAATATGGAATAGTACCCCTAGTATACGTATAGTACGTACTCGTATAGTAAGTAGTAGTAGCGTCCATACTTCCATAGCCCAATTACTCGCGTCGATTCAATGTGATCGAAAGAGTTAAGCAACGAAGGGTGCGGTCGGTTTGTGGATGGGTGTCCGCTAGTGGCAAAATTTCAAGGACGCTACCGTGCTTCGGAGGGCACGTAAAGCCGTCGGTCCCGGTTGTTTTCTATGCTGGAAACAGTCGTTAAGCCTTGTCGAAAACCTTCGGGTGGCTTGAGAACATTCGACATTGGTATATAAAGTATTTCCTACAACAACATTATACTTACCCAATAATCGAATACAAACCGAAGAATTGTTAGTCTAGTAGTTAAATTCAAAGTGCAGTAAAAATACATAACGCTTAGTAAATCCAGTTTCGCTAACGACATTTTAAATTTGCTCCGATGAAAGAGTTGGAACTTGGAACAAATTGATTTATAACAAATATTAGTAATACAAAAATCATTAAAGAGGGACAAAATCAGGATTTAGGAGCCATTTAAATTGGACTACAATTTATGACGCGCAATAAATAATATCGACACGCATTGATACTACGCCTGCTTTTGTAGTAATTTTTTTAAACCATTAAAAAATAAAACCAATGAGTCAGTATGGTGGTGTTAAAAACGTCTATATGGGCGTCTCTTTTCAACATAAGCGTCACTGAGCAATAAAATTAGGTGGAATTGAAATAGCTACAAAAATCGCACGCGTTACAAATTTCATTAAACAAGCAAATAAATTGCAACTCGATAAAGCGCCATTGTTAGTAGTGGGGTAATGTTGATTTATATGAATATTCATATCGTTTTTCAATTTTAATGTAGGTAGGTACTGTGATCGTAATTTATTTCGTAATGAAATATGTTTTTTGCGCCGAGCGTTAAAGTCATTTAAAATGGCCGTCATTAATAGCGACAGGCCTAATAGACGTGGCTAAGTTTTATATTTATTTTTTAGAAATAATAAAGATAAATTATGGAGCTCAGCGATAGTCTTGGCAAGTTTCTTCAGTGTAAATCTATAACAATTATGAAAATCATTGACTGTTAAGTTACAGTTAGATTGGGTTAGTCAGCCTACTAATGGTTGTGATTGTGAACCTAGTCTTTCACTAGACTATACGAGATTTAATGGTAAAATATCATCTATAAAAAAATGTTTGTATCGTAATCCGTTGTAGGTAACAAAAAAATCTTCCCAACAAAATATTTACAAAATTCCACGAATCTTTCTTTTAATTTTTCCAAATGTAAAAATTATATGCTGAACAAAATTTTAATACAGTGTTGTAAGATTACCGTATTTGTGGTCTTGCATATTTGTAGAAATCTTTATGTCTAAGATCAATTTGGTATCGAATAAAAACAGTGCAGGATTCCCATGTAGACCTTACAAGTCAAATTGCGTCTTATTACATTAAGAATAACCGCTACTATAGTGAACGAATGGAAGCCTGGATGCACCGTGCACCGACGTGTGTCATGTCTAGAAACGATTCGTCGCTGAACAAACAAGCTTTTTAAATGCTACCTAACTTGTCTTTTTTATATCGCCATTTGAATATTTCCATCGTTTCAGTTAGGTTCGTGACACGACACGGCACCGGCATCACGTGAGAGATATTTATAAAAGAAAAGCGAGTATCGCCGATACAGCGTTATTTCCAATTTAATGATTGCTAATACCAAATCGAGCCTGTCAGCATGTCACACGATCGTCGTTTATTACCTTTCCGTACGGCCAAACAGTATGATTGATAGCCCAGCCCATCATCATGCCTAATTCAATCACACTATTTGACTTCTGCCAAATATTCCGAGACACCACTCAACAAATGTGTAAAACGTTAACCCGTACCTATCAATTACACGCGCAATATTAAAAAAATCATATTACTGTTAATGCAAACGCTTAAAAAAATAACAATAAACCACCCCTTAGCTATAAACAAGGAGCTTCTGAAATGTTTAACCGCAAACACTATATAAATAAAGCCATATCGCCCGCCATAAACATTCTTGAAAAAACTGTTGAAAAAACTTTATCAACAAAGTGGCAAAGAAAAAAGTCCCCGCGATCACATGCAAATGTCGCCGCGCGACTCCACTCATTACTGCGGTATAAAACCATAACAACTCTCATTACGAGCGCAATTAGAAAAAAACTCCGTCATCCCTGCGCTCGGCGAGTGTGACGAAAACCGCTTACCCACATAGTTTAGTCTCTACAAAAAAACTCAAAACAAGGGCGCCACCGTCTTATGCAAAAAAGTTCTTATGTATTCACCCCTCGCGAATTCTTTTTTTAATGAGCACTCGTAGTTTTTTACGCAGTTGTTTTGACGGATCGCAATCTAGCCACTAATTGCTTTTTCCTCCTTGGGGTGAGAGTTTTGCCTAGCGAAATTACATTTTATTAATTGAATAATATTAATGATACTTCCTTCGGGCGATCAATCTTTAATGACGTTTTTATTCGTCGCCAGAGAGTGACGGGACGCGCCTCCCCGGAGCACTCCGAGTGGCTTTTTTTCTAACGACCACGATCGATGTTAATTACGTATCTAATGGCTCCCGTGATACACTTCCATTAATAATACGTCGGACGACATCGTCCGTCCGGCCAAGATTTAATAACTACACATCGCGCGAGATTAATAGTGCATCTGTACGGTGCGTTGTTATAAAAATGTGAGTGTACCGTAGCACTTAAGGTATGCGCTCACGCGCGTCGCTTGCATTGTAGAGGAAACATCACACACTGAGATTTTTGTTTGCATCCTTATAAATAAATGACAATCGCGAGCGCCAAACCACGCCAAACCATGGAGCATAGCGCTGCGGCATAAGACTAAAATGCGCATTATCGAAGTAATGGTCCACTAATTTTAGGAATAGCTAACAATGCTGTGGTTTACTCCTCAACCCCTTAGGTATTAGTTTGACCAATATTATGTTCGCAGTAGAAAGCGCTGAGATACGGTGCGAAGGCATCGACGTCTACACGCTTTTATTGTGGTACCAACACCAAGGTTGAACTCAACCACCACTCATAAAACGGTTTACGTACTGCGAAACAAAAGTTATTCATCTGTGAATTTTAATGTCTATGCATAAATTTTTTGGCATGCAATAAGGGTTTTTGGTAACAAAGGTAGACACGCGAATTGTATGCTAATTAACACACAGTACTCCATCTGAGTGGATTTAATCCGAAAACTCCCAGCAGCTGCCACGCGGTGGTGTCGCGTGAAACGTCAAATTTTTGCCATGCCGAGCTGCTAAATAAACCTTAATTCATCCCCGAATGTATAAAACGTGGCGTATTGTTCTCGTTCGCTATTATTACTGCTCTTTATTTAAGCGTTTCATTTATTATCATAACGATTTTTTTCGCGATAGATCCGCGCGTCGGTATAATTTCTTTTGTTCCGCTTTGCTATATTGTTTCTTTTTTTGTTGTTTTTTATTGGGTTCGGTGTGCAGTGTGCGCGGGTGATTTATTCTCCCTTTCGGGTAAAACAACACCCGTGCGAGTTACGATTAGCTCCGAGACGTAATATCTAATTACTATGTGCGGGCACGTACGAGCATAACTCGTGTTTCCTTCCACCGATGTGGTTTATGGAATTGGTTGCTCATATTTCGGGAGTTTCACCGTTCTTACCTAGTTTCTCACTGTCTCGCTGGATGCACGTTCCCATGTAATCTGATCCTTATTTTATTTTGTGTCTTTACTTTCAAAATTACTAAGTGAAAAAAAATTCGTAAGTGCAAGCGCGGCCTACGCAAATAGAAGACGGGTGATTTTTTTGGTCCCATCCTCCCGGGAGACGATGGCTAATGTAGGGAATTCTAAATTCAATCAGCACAAACAAAGGACTTCTCTCGCGCAGCTAAATGACGTTTTTTAATCGGATATTATAATTAATGTTCCTTTTGTCGCGTGCTGACGTGCCCTCGCGCGAACAATAGGATTTCTAATAGGAGATATAAATATTTTTTTCTCAGAAACAAGAGGCTACCTGCGATAAAACACAGGCGACAGTCCCGTTGGAGACGAATTAAATTAGAATATTAATCAAAGGAAGTTTCGGGCTTAATGGGTCTGCTTTGAAATGAGATTGATGATGTGACTTCAATATTGAATATTGCATCCCAAACTTGCGTACGATATTACTTGACCCCTGGAGTCCATTGTGGAGCATCATGGTTCGCGAACGTTCAATAGACGTAAATTTATATGAAGCAAAGGAGCTAACCCTCTGCCCATCCGAACCCTTCCCATCTTGGGACAAAAAACAGTGATAGTTAAAATGTACGCTAGTATTTTTACTTGTGGGTATAAGGAATAAGCAATAAAAAACTGCATTATATCATGGCCCTCCCTTCATTATGTGTCGCGAGGGTGGTGCGTGCGTGCGGGACGGTTGTTTATACTCGGACGCTGTTTGCGACTGTTGCAGTTTTTTGGTAATCCGCTTTTCAAAACAATATCTCATGCTTTGTAACAATAAGATGACCATTCATCAGTCACAGGACAGTGATCTCGGGTTTGGTTGACAAAGTTTCAGAACCGTTCCCTTTGCATTTTCGTATGTGATTGTTCAGATATAATTTTAAACAAGGAACATTGTAGATGCTTTATTAATTTGCAACGCTATAAGTTTAACGTAAAGGCAATAAAAAACTGAAAATCATTAAAATATAAAAATGTGCACTGTTTCGTTTATTCCATCACCTTTTTTACGCAATCGATACACCCCCTACCGTAACCAAACCGATACAAAATTAACGCGGATGCATGGTTAGTTAGAGATATTCAACCACGAGCGAATAAGAGAAAGCGATACGAAACAACTTTCGAACACAAATGTGTAATTTGTAAAACTTAAGTTGAAAGCATTCTGATAAAACTTCCTATTCGATAACGCCGTAAAGGTCTGTATGATGACCATACAGCTAAAGTCCATTCTAAAATTAAAAAGATGAGACATAAAGAGTTCCTCCTCTCCTTAGCATAGTAATATACAAAACTTGTCTTGTTATTATTTCTAGTTTTATCTAGTAGTAGGTATATTTACATTGCACTAGTCACTCCGCTCAGCTGCGAGCTATTTTATCGTAGCCAGTCAGTTAAGTGGCCAAAGATAGACTTATTTCCCATTGCAATTAAACGAATGCGCTTATAAATTACGCTTTGTGTCCCTCGTATTGATTCATGCCCTTTTTTCAGAAGCCATTAAAATAACGACTCTCTCGATTGTTGTCGCTGTAAATCGAACTGGCACTGATGAATTTTGTAGGTTATTTTTTTTTATGGACAAGTCACAATAATTTAAGGTGACAAATATTTGCGAGATTTTAAAGAAAATATAAACTGTAGTCCTACAGTGTAAATTTGTCCGTGTGTAATAATTTATACATGTCATGTAAATTGTACAATTAAACATTGTTCATGAAATTTTCTAAATTTTTTTTAGGCTATTACAAGATTTTTTTATTTGGTTTATTTATTTATAAGTACATGTAGTTTCTTTTAAACTTTTAATTTTCTGGCACGAAATTTCCACGTTGCTTTGTTTTGATCTGTGATAGATAAGTAGGTCCTTTGTATATGTTTGTATGACTCGTAGATACATATTGATGTATATTGTGATCCATAAGAACTTAGAAGACGCATCTTTTTTATTTTTACACAATATAAAGGACACAAACAGACAAAAACTATATGTACCTATACATATTTTAATTTATTTTTCCTCCGTGCCAGCATTACGGATTCGAGTGCAATGAGATCTTATTTAGTCCAAATGCTACCATCATTTACAGCCGAGTCTAACTGAGAATACCGTTCATAATACCTTATCATAAGAATATTACCATATTATTATAGTACATACCTACTTCCTTTCAACTGCATCTGAAACCGATAGCGAACCGAAGTTAAACAAGCGGACATAAAACCAATAAACAATATAACATTAAATTATAGTAAAATAAATAGATATTAAGTCCGGAGCCGTATCGCCATTCCGCGCCATAAAAATAATCAAATATATTCGTTCCATCTCATTTGGCGGCGTCTTAAACGATTTCTCTCGTCCGACCTTTATTACCGAAAACATAACTCCTCATTTTCTTTTTTATCCCCTACTCACCGCCTCCCGGCTCGTGTAGGGGTAGCTACCGCATACTTTTATGTATCCTTAAGGATTTCCGCTCATCTAAACCCCCTTGAGGCATTATATACGATAGTACGACGTTGCTACTTTTTAATATAATTGCAACACCCGAACTAGCACACGCAGTAACTGCCAAAGAGCATATAAAATAACTTCTCTGTCAAAATCTCTTCTCTGCTATGTGATCGTATCATATTGCTTGACCTACGAGTTTTTTTTTTCGATTGGAATTTTTCTGTATGGCCATACAGAACTTTACGGCGTCACCGAATAGGTGGCCTACTAGTATTGTATTGTAGTACACCCACTTAGCATTACGTAGTATAAAAATATGAAGCCATACATATAATCATACCATTCGCTCACACAACAAACAAATCTTGACACACACTATGTATTCGTATTCGGTATTCGTTAACAAAAGCACAAAAATAAAATAATGCCTCAATTTCTCCGAAACGGTGGACAGAGGTGTAGGTACACCCACTTTACAACAGTTGTGTTCGGCCATGTAGTAGGTGGTGAACTGGTGAGCCTACCCTGCATAAATCAAGACCTGAACCGCGCATTTCACGTTAGACATATCCAATAAGTTGTGCCTGATTCGGGGATCAAACCCAGGACCTATTGCTTAGCAGCTGCTTTTGCAACCACTACACCAACGAGGCAGTCTCGTTTGCAAATATAGATTTAGTCTTGAAGAAATCATAAGAGACCACGTGCGTATTCGGTATTCAGTAATGTTCCCAGTACCACTTACGGCCACGGCTCGAGCATGCGCAAGGTCGATATTTTCCGTATGAAACCTCCTTGCGCTGACAGAATACATAATAACACATTGTTTCATTTGCGCGAAGTGCGTACATAAAGTGTTTTATCAGTGGGAGCGCACATATTGCGAGGGGACGGGATTTTATCCTCGTCTAATGCGGTTAATTTCCTTTTTCCTCTTTATTTATAGTAATCCCTTTATAAGGTGATTACGGAAATGTGTTTTTGTGGACGTAAAAGAGCGCAGCATGGCGCCTATACACGTAGTTCTTTGGGTGGGTAAAAAATATGGTACATGCGTAAGGATAAATCTGTCTTTGCAATACTTTATGTCTAATAGGATTATTTCTAACTTGTATTTTCATTTATATGTACGAGTTATACTCGTAGGAATATTCCATTTCTGATTGGAGATGATATTGTACTTGATACGAGTAATGGAATCTATATGCATATTCATTATCATTATTTTGGCATACTACTGAGCAAAGGTATGTTATATATATTAGACTTAAAAGAGTAGGGCCTACCTATACACACCATATAATCACATCTTATTAATCAATCAAAACCTTTATTAGAAAGACAAGTTATTAAAAATACCTTTGATCACTTATCTTAGCCTAGCCTAGCCTTAACTTAAAGCCTAACTCTTACGCATGCTAGACGTTAATACAATGTTGATTAAGATTTCACTTTTTGATACTAAAACATTAACAAATACACAAGATGTCAAGTATTTTTATCTAAAGTCAATAGAATGAACAAAGAAATTCAGGTATCCTTGTTTCGGAATTTTTTTTATTTTTTAAAGACTAAAATTATACATTCGGTGCCAAAATCGCTTAGCTCTACCTGGTTCTACCAACGGAAGGAAGACACTGAAATTATACATTCAGCGCAAAAATCGCTCACGGAATGGTAAAAAGAGTCAAATTATACATTCGGCGCCAAATTTGCCTACCAATTACTTTACCTACCTACTAGCTATATAAAAAGATACGAGTACATTCGGCAACAAAATCACTTAACAATCGTGTAACCATTGAATAGCCGTGAGATCTAAGAAGTCATGCAAATGGTAAACAAATCCCCCAGTCTCCCACAGCCGAATGCAGGATGGCCGGCGGTCGACGCGTCGGGACTACATAATATGTCCTTGATACGACCACAATACATATTTATGTTATGTTAGTTAGACGGGAGCGGGCGGGCTAAATAAAAAACAACCTCAACATGTCGTCATATTATGAGCCGATGTTCCGTACAATTTGCACACCATCGTAGGATGAAGTGTAAAAAAAAATGGTTATCACGTCATAAATCTGATTTTACTTATTGCTTGCTTTCCCATCAGTAACGTGACGTATTCATCCAAATTCTAATGTCAAGGAAATGCGTTATTTGCGCATTTTTTTTAATAATTTCTGTGAATAAATCAATGTTACACACGGTAAAAGTGCACAATGTATATGCACGGTTCAACGGCATAAGTGTTACAAATAAAACAATTGCATTTTAAATAAATATTTAATAAACAGGCACGACTATTTTGGGCTTTATTAGTTCGCCAAATAAGCGTTTTGTTGGTAAAATATTAAACAGTAAATTTCTTTGTTCTAACTACAGGAAAACCGAAAGCCCCTAATTATGTAAGCATAGTAAGTATCGTAGATCAAAACACTATTATCATAAAATATGGGCATGTTCTCGCGGGAAACGTGTATTTGCATACCAAAAATACCTGCTATCAGTTTTAAAGCAAAGGTTTAAGTTTGTAGGTATAAAAAGATAATGATGACTGAATAACAAAAAAACTAGCGAAGTAGGTACAGTACAGCAGTTACAGTACAATAATAAATGTATTCCTAATTGGAAGACGCGTTGTACTCGTACCCTCTTTAAGTCCTTTCGCCGTGTTTCAAAATTAGTTCACGGATAAAAACAAACAAAAAAATCACTAAATACAGCTCGATGTTAGGTTCCGTCGCATTCTGGTCGGCGAACATTTTTATCAGTGGACGCGTCTCAATAAATCAGACGTGTACGGAACGCTTGTTCGTATCCTCGGGTCCCGTTGCGCGACATTGAGGCGAAACCTTGACCCAATGTTTGCAACTATTCTTTGTATTTTGAGCGTTTCCCGCCGCCCAAGCCGGGCCTCGCGTAGTTTCCTGATGATTCTGTTTTTAAACATTCATGTGTTTTTGAATTTTGATTTCGTCCTTTTGCGTCCTTTAGCTTGTTTTTTTTTTTCATTGTTTTGATAATAATATGCTGTTGAATATTAAAAGGTATATTTTAAAATATGCGCTTCATTCTATATTCACGCTCAACAGTGTAGTACTACGTTTTCTTAGCTAAAGTTAAATATTTTACTAAATTGATTCGGTCCTCTACGTGAGCGCTGTCACATCTAATTCAACAATATCTATCCTTTGAAGTAAAAGGTGAAGGTTTCTTGATTAAATTGTTCATAGAAATATTGTATACCTTCACAATAATGAATATTTGATTCGCTTAGTAGGCAAAGGAATAGAAGAATGTAATCCTATCTCATCAAAACCACTCCCCTATTCCCTTCTCTGCATATAATTGCATTTTTTCCTCTAAAAAATGCTTTCTGCCTCGAGCGCTGATTTACGCATACAAGGTGTGCAATAATAATGCTGTCTAAGAAAATGTTTTTGGGTACTTTGAGTTCGCCCTAAAACATACTTTAATTCACTGTAATAAGGGTCTGTTTTCTCTCACGAGTCCCAGGTTTCTTATTTACAGAAAACGTTGTGTAAAGAAACTGTTTGGGGAGTCTCACCACTCAGAACCCTCTTTTTTCGGTACAATTTTTCCAGCGCCTTCTTAATTGTATAAGAACTTTGGGGCTTAAGTAAAGAATTTCAGATAAGAGCGAGCCGTATAATATTAAACTGTTGTTTTAAATATCTTATACAAGCGTTTTAGAACTCTTATGATATATTATTACAATAGAAATATGAAACTTATTCTATTCACATACACACATACACACAGTTTTTCCCTACACGCAAATGTTATTCACAATTTTTTTTAAAGACAAAATTACAATTCACGCCTGTATTTACGCGAAGGGGCAGGCAAAGGTATGTTGTAGTACACCCACATTGCACCAGCTATGCTTAGGTCCCATGTAGTGGTGAGCCTATTGCTATACACTATTAATCCAGACTCCGAACTGCTACCGGGCATTTCAAGTTAGAAATAACCTATAGTAGTAGGTACTAATAATAGACCCAAGGATCGAATTCAATACTAGAATAACGTTTGATGAATAAGACAACAAAATCTAATAAGACAATTTCTCCAACCCATTCCATAAGCATACCTACACGTTGTTTCTGTTTGGCATATAAATCTATTCATATGAATTACTTCAGACTTCCTGCAGGACACTTCATTATTACTACACTTCATTATTATTACATTATACCAGAAACTTGCACTTGGTCTGAACCACTGAACTAAGACTAATGTTCATGGTATTTTTCTACAAGAAATGAAAAGTCGCCAAGCATGTCCGAGATTTCCGCAATAAAAATCAGATTTAGATGCCTTATTCCGTACAATGACTTTCTTTAACGCAGTCGTTATTAAAAATATACCCGCTGTTCCCCTCTGAAGAAAGTTGACTCATAATACAGGCCGGCATAATTTTTCCTTTAAAACTTTTTGATTAGATAAAATAATGGGGAGGTGAGGGTAGCTCGGGGCGACGCGACCCTGCGCCAATATCGGCTATTCTAATTGTTGTTTTCCACGATGGCTCTTTTATAATTTAAAAATATCTACCATTTGTTTGCTTTGTGGTTTGAAGGTTTCTTACAAAAATATTTCTTTGAATAGATCTATATCTGCTATCTACTGTAACAGCTTAGGTTTCTACTGAACCAATTTTCAGCAGACTTTTACTATTAGATACTTGTCCTTTCCTGGATAAGCTTTAACTTTTTATCCCGGAATATTGCATGGTTTTCGTAAAATGGACAAAAAAACTTAAATAGTCGTTGGATTTGAAATCTTTAATTATGTTTCGATCAATTTTTAATCGATTTATGACTATTTCGGATCATGATAGGTTTAACGGCGGGTGAAGTTATATTTCATTTGTGGTAATCTTTGGTGTATCATGCTGTTAATAAACGCTATACTTATTATATTTTGAACCCATTTTAGATGGTACCTAGAGGTAAATCTGTACGTAAAACGATTCGACGCGTGCGGAGCCGCAGGGAAAGCAAGTAGTTTAATAAAAGAAATTTTGATACTAATGTAGATGGCTTCTAAAAGCCATATAAAAAATGATGAATCCTTAAAAGTTGATGTTGAAAGCAGTAGGATACCTACTATATTACTTGGGAGTCTTCATTCGCCATTCCCTCCACCAATCCGCATTGGAGCAGCGTGTCGGAGTATGCTCTAGACCTCCCGCAGCTGCGTCTGTGAGGGAGACCCGTGCCCAGCAGTGGGACGTCTATGGGTGGCAGCGATTCATTTGCCACCAAAAAAAAGCGTTTGTAATATACGAGTAGGTACACAACAGAATCTCTACTATAATTCGAAGTGAAACCTTTTAGTGTACTTATTGGAATCCTGTCTAATTAATCTTGTTTGAAGTTTAGAAATCGATTACATCGGCCCCTATTTTCTTTTTAAAACAGCCCTCCTATTGAATTGGATTCAAAAAACATCGACATATGATATTGACAACCCTTTAAAGGCTCACCCTGTGGATACTATTTGTATTGATTGGATTTAATTTAGGGGTTTAGCACAGAATGTGTCACTTTATTTCCTTCACATGGTTTTAAAATAAATAGGTGTTGATCACTATTATTCACACTAATTAACTTATTTTATTACAGTTATAATCGTATTATATCTAAATCCATGAAGATTAACGAAGACAAGCTTAAGTTTCGAATTAAACTTTATTTAGGGACATATCGGACATTAAATATTATTTACTGCCTTTGCTTGGCCCAAAGGTTGCCTCGCAGGAAATTCTTTTAGCATGAAGTCCGTCTTTTGTATCTATATTCTTTAGGTACCTATAGTAAAGCACATAATCATAAACAAATTAATAAATATCGTGTGATCAATCTTACTATATCTCTAGCGAAACTCAACCGAATTTTCTCGACCGTGACAAATAGCGTAAGCATTTTTTGACAAAAGTACAATAACTCCCCAAAATCTAAAATGCCAGCGGCATTGCGAGCCTCTGTTTAGGGTTGTCCCCTTTTTTTCAATTTAAAGCGTTTGACAAGCCGCGCGTCGATAGCAGCGATGGCCTTTAGATGGCACACAATGCGAGTTTCAATAAGATTGGTTACACTACACTAAGCAATGCAATCAATCAAAATTGTGTCGGTCGAGCGACTCCGGCGCACGCTCGCCACGGTAACAGTTATAGCTTAGATAATGCAAGCCCTTTTTACCGAGGTGATTATTCTGCCCACTTTACCCGCCGTCTTTTTACCGTAATCGATAATATTGTCCGTACGTAAGCACTTTGGAGTTAAAAAGTATAGTACAAGTTTTTTTATTCGATGTAATAGCAAACGTAAGACGAAAAAGTTAGTCAAAAGGTCTGGCTTATTTGCCAATAGATAATTATGCTGCTTTCTCGTGCGTTACTGGAACATGAACCAATAATGTAAAAACATAACCAATACAAACACCGGGTTGAAATCTCAGCAGCACCCACTGACTTTAGTTATGCATAGTATGCGTCTACTGTGAAGTAAAACATGTAAGCCTAACTCTTAGGCTCATCATCAGGCGTCGTCATCTTATCATCACTCGTAGATAAACAAATAAACGCACACACATTCAAATCCCTCACTACGATTTTATAATGCTGCCTGCTGCGAATACACGGAAAATAACACAGTACCATGTCCAAATCCATGATACGAGTAGAAAATATTTATCTGTGAAATAAATAACTAAATAAATAGAAATAAATCTATTGAATAAAATCTATTTAACTATCTATTCAATAAAATCTATTAAATAAATAAAAAAATAAAAAATCTGCCTCGGCCGGAATTCGAACCCATGATCCTCGGTTCCGCAGTCATCACCGCGCGGCGGAGTTGTCATTGGCCTCACCGACTGCTCGCGATTTACGAGTACTTCACTAACACGCTCACCTAACCTACTCATTGAATAATTAATAAAATGTTACATTTGAAATGTAGCTACTAATAGAGACTAATTATGCTTGTTTCTATGTCAGCAATAAAAACAGACATATTTAACAGCGCGTGAAATGCTCACAAAAAGCTGAACATTTTACACGATGTTTTATAATTACTCGCTTTAAACGCCCACTTATCATTAATATCTTTAACACCTCACTGACAGCCAGTAATGATACTGTAGCCTATGAATTTAATCAGAGTTTATAATCTGTAACGCCCTCCGCTTTTTCATTTTTATCTGTATTTAAATTTGTTTGTTCTATTGTTAATGTGTTAGGTGTAATTAACTGTAGAAAGTTAAAAGACTTTAATGTCTTCATTATTTTTAATGTTTTTATACCGTACCTACCTACTATCTGTTCACACAATTTTGGCTGCAACCCACATACAAATCTGCGGAAGGTCTCTAGAGCATACTCACGCATCACGCTGCTCCAGTGCGGATTGGTGGAGGAGTTAGTGTCGAATGTTCTCAAGCCACCCGAAGGTCTTCGACAAGGCTAAGGGACTGTTTTCACCATTGAATACAATCGGAACCGATGGCTTAACGTTCTCTCCGAAGCACGGCAGCGCCCATGAAATTTTGCCACTAGCGGTCACCCATCCACAAAACGACGGCGCCCGTCGTTGCTTAACTCTGTCCATCTCAATGAATCGACGCGAGCCATTGGGCTATGGACGCTAATTACACAATTTGATCATATGCCAATAGGAATGCCAAATTTTTATGAATATTTTAGTTTTGTCTTAAAATCAAATCAACCTTATTAAGTTACTTTTTAGGACGAGTAAGTAAGTAATTTCTTCAAAACATTTTTTATAAAAAATGTTAATAAAGCAGTAAGTAGCCCTCATTAATGCTAATATAATTGGAGGGCTGTGTTTTAACATCCTCCAAACAACAAATTAGGAGATTATAAATGTATGCGTCCCGCCCACACGCGTGTTTCAGGAACATTTATTCACTCTTATTTGACGAAAGATACAAAAAATATATTTGTCTTCGATTCATTCTTTTCAAAACCTTTAATTATAGTTTACAACAACAGTAGGGTAGCCTATTAAAGATTCAAAAGCCTGATAAGTGGATGCTCGGAAAGCATTCCGTAAAGTTAGCACTGTCATCTCACCTACTTACCTACTAAAAGTTAAAATTAGGGCAAATGTAGAGACTACCTTTTAATGGAAATGTAGGGTTTTTGAAAATATATTAAACGCTTTTTTACTTGATAATATGTCACACACCTCTTTGGTTCAAGATCCCAGTGCCGCCAGACGTTACTTATTTTCTCACAAACAATTTATATGCGATAAGCTAGTGTTAGTACATACTTTGAGCGTGTGCATACTCGCTAGCTTGGGTAGACGGCCAATTCATTGGTATCAGATGCTGAAAATCGAAAATTTCAGTACCAACTTTTCTTATTTTCTCATGGCTGATTTTCACATATGTTTTAGTTAGTTAAGTTACAATTTAATAATAACTATTGCCAGACACCTTCCGTCGGCCCTTACCCTTGCCAGACGCCTTAAAGATCCAGAAAAAATGATGTAAGTTTACTTATTTTCTCAAGCTTGATTTTTATGCACGACACTTGGGGAACTATTTCAACACTGTTAGTCAGCAGCCAGACCAATCGGATGGGCCAAACGTCCAGCCAGACACATATAAAGTGTCGCTAGTAGTCCGGTCAATTTAGACAATTGAAATAAAGAAAATTCCGACAGAGCCAAATCTTCGTAGAGACCTTAGGTTTACCACAAGGAATAAAGTGTCAAAAGTCCCAATCAGTCCCGTGCGCTTAGGGACTTATTCGGGGCCCAAGGTCAAAATTTTAGGTATTTTGGATTTTTCTCGAAAACGGTAAGTTTTATCGAAAAAGTACCTTAGAGCAAAGTTGTAGATCTTAAAATTCTCTATAAAAATGGTCCCCATAATTTTTTCTCTAAGACCCGCTTTTTACCAGATATTGCGCTTGTAAGAATCATGTTCTACATAGTATGCACACAATATGCCACGTATATACATATTTAGGTACTCAAGCAAACAAAAATGCCTACTTCGGCCCCCAATAAGTCCCTAAGCGCACGGGACTGATTGGGACTTTTGACACTTTATTCCTTGTGGTAAACCTAAGGTCTCTACGAAGATTTGGCTCTGTCGGAATTTTCTTTATTTCAATTGTCTAAATTGACCGGACTACTAGCGACACTTTATATGTGTCTGGCTGGATGTTTGGCCCATCCAATTGGTCTGGCTGCTGACTAACAGTGTTGAAATAGTTCCCCAAGTGTCATGCATAAAAATCAAGCCTGAGAAAATAAGTAAACTTACATAATTTTTTCTGGATCTTTAAGGCGTCTGGCAAGGGTAAGGGCCAACGGAAGGTGTCTGGCAATAGTTATTATTAATTTGTAACATAACTAACTACAACATATGTTAAAATCAGTACTGAGACTTTAATTTGTCACTCTCAATCGTACAAATAATGACCTCACGCTCTATACCTAGCGGCACTTTATATGTGTCTGGCTGGACGTTTGGCCCATCCAATTGGTCTGGCTGCTGACTAACAGTGTTGAAATAGTTCCCCAAGTGTCGTGCATAAAAATCAAGCTTGAGAAAATAAGTAAACTTACATCATTTTTTCTGGATCTTTAAGGCGTCTGGCAAGGGTAAGGGCCGACGGAAGGTGTCTGGCAATAGTTATTATTAATTTGTAACATAACTAACTAAAACATATGTTAAAATCAGTACTGAGACTTTAATTTGTCACTCTCAATCGTACAAATAATGACCTCACGCTCTATACCTAGCGGCACTTTATATGTGTCTGGCTGGACGTTTGGCCCATCCGATTGGTCTGGCTGCTGACTAACAGTGTTGAAATAGTTCCCCAAGTGTCGTGCATAAAAATCAAGCTTGAGAAAATAAGTAAACTTACATCATTTTTTCTGGATCTTTAAGGCGTCTGGCAAGGGTAAGGGCCGACGGAAGGTGTCTGGCAATAGTTATTATTAATTTGTAACATAACTAACTAAAACATATGTGAAAATCAGCCATGAGAAAATAAGAAAAGTTGGGACTGAAATTTTCGATTTTCAGCGTCTGATACCAATGAATTGGCCGTCTACCGAAGCTAGCGAGTATGCACACGCTCAAAGTATGTACTAACACTAGCTTATCGCATATAAATTGTTTGTGAGAAAATAAGTAACGTCTGGCGGCACTGGGATCTCGCTCTACTTGTGTCAACTACTCAACTCAACCAACCAAAGAAATTGCAGCAGCCTACTAACAACCAACAAAACATTTAGAACACTATACTAATAGAATTAAAAACTCTACAAGGAATATACAATGTTACTTTTGTTATTAGTATTGTAAAAAGTTTCAGTTAAAAAATCCGTTTGGAATGCTCTCAAACTTTGGTGTTAATTTGAAACAACCATGACCTAGTACAACATTCCCATGAGTTTTCCCCTAGCTCGTTAATGGCTGCCCTAACGAAGCGCCGGTTAACCCTGCAAACACCGACATGCAAATTAACCCTTTCTCTGCCTATTTACGCAGTTTATACCGCTTTATTAAATTACCGCCTTACCCCTGCAACCCTAATAAGGGTTGAGGGATGATATCTTGTTTGTAAGGAGATTCCGAGGTTCTTAATTAATAGCTTAACCCTTCTGTGATTAGCTGTGGTTGGATGTTAATTATTATGACGGATTTAGAGAAGCTGTTTGGCAATTTAACAACCATAACTCATACCGTTTTTACGAGGGACTGCTAAATTTAAAGAGTTTTTCAATATGGTGTCATTTTAATAAAATTATGTCTGTTTATTAACGATGATGACGATGCAATGCTTCAATCATCATCATCAGAAAACCCTTTTATTTGGCACTGTTGAGCCCGTGCCTCCTTGCGATTTCAAGGAGTTCGGGGTTCACACACTTTAGGGCCACCACGTGGGCGAATTGGCAGACTTCACATGTCCTTGTGAAAATCAATGTATAATCTGGGCATAACCATGCCACTTTTTCATGGTGTTAAAGTGTTAAATCAGCCCTGTCATAAATGAAGTACGTATTTAATTGCATAAATTCATTGCGTCCTTTATTAATACTATTCTACAACTCATTAAAGTAAAAAAGACGTATAAATAGCTCTATCGTTTCCCACAATCGCCACTAAAATGCCGTATTAAAAATTCAATAAATCCCAAAGTGCCTTGGCCCGCTAATTAATTAACGAATCCAATAAACATTTCAACCAAATTACCTTATTCCACAAACTCGCAAGCAACCGCAGCCCCTCTTTAAACAATCGGGAAAGCTCGAAAATTCAAAGTTTTGAACAGGAAAAGCCTCAAAGGAAGCGTCCGCCCTAACCGTCTTAATTGCTTAATCGTGGGCGGGCTTAATTGCCCGCTGACCGGCCACTTAAAGCCCGGCAATCCTCGACAACTCCCGACAATTTCCGACAAGTTAAACCACCAGTAATTACAGGGCGAGATGTTTAATTACGCTCCGACGCCGGATGGCCACGAATTAATTAACAGTCAAGAGAGGGAGGCACGATGAAAGTTTGACGAACAAAAAGGTATTTTCTAAAGGAAAGCTTGCTGAGATTTTCGTGTGATGTTCGTAATGAAAGTGTTACTACCTTTTAACTGAAACTTTTTTAATATTTAAATAGGTTATACAAAGAAACATTATCATGGGGCTGTTCTTGTTATTAATTTCGTGTTAGTTAGGCGTCCTGAATCATTCAATTCTAACTAAATTAGGTGCAAATTAAGAATGTCTTATAATGTTTGTGTACACAAGGTTATCTACTACTGTACACAAGGTTATCTAGTAGGAATCAATGTACGAGTGTAATGCAATAATAAAAATGTTTGGCTCCCACATTTTCTGATTGCGTGCACTACTTACTGCGGACATGTACTTATGCTATTCCGACGTCAGACAAATCTAATTTAAGTGAAATCAGAAAGTTATTCCGTTTACTGGGAAACATCTAATTCAATATCAATCAGGCGGTTCGTTTCAATTACTCGACGGCGAACGAGAGAATGAAATTAAAAGAAAAACGGAAGCTAACAAGTCTCGATTACAAATTAAACAGGCGAGTGTCAACGGCGACCTACGCTGATTTTAAGGAGATGAGAAAAAATCTAATTACAACAAGACTTTCCGAAGTCGCTCTTTAATTGAGAACCTTCCCCCCGCGGCCCCTCCCCTGTTTGCACTTCCACCCTAATCGCGCTCCGGTGTCGATTACATTTTTTCAACATTTTTTAATTTCGTTGGAGTTTTAATTTTCTTCGCGCTCGCCTTTTCTTTAATGTGGCGTGTTTTTTTCTTACCGCTCGCCGGATATATTTCTCACCGCCATTATACGGATCGTAATGAGATTTTCTTTCATTATGTTTAATCTTCCGATTAATTCAAATGTTAATCTCTCTCTTTTACGGCCGAGACGCTACCGTGGCGAAAAGGCGAGGCGTCGCAATCGTCGAATTTTGGACAACGGTTGGAAAATAATTAAGAAACGTGACTGTTGACTGGTCGTATTCTATCTCCGGAAGTCGGGCGTCTCTAGGGAACGAGGAGATCGGGTGGACCGATTAGATCGTCAATAATTTAATTCGCAACAAATTCAAAACGCCGACCGGCCCCCAGATAGGTGCGTCAGGACGTGTCCGGAACGCCAATGGCGAGTCTAGAGTCGGCAAATTGAAAACACCTCCGGCGTGGCTGTAAACACGTCACGTGATTTAGGTTTTAATCAAGTAGGGACGCGCCGCCCCGCTGTAATTGTGACAAATCCTCTGTTTGTCCGAAAGAACTTTTAACTCGGCTCCGGAACGGGGCCGTAACGGCCTGCGCACGTGCCCCGGCGTGGGGAGACGGTTTTTTGTCGACACATGTGTGCCCCCACCTCGCCCGACCGGTGCCTTGATTAATTTTTAATATTTTTTCTTCCCGTTCACGTACGCAATTTTCACTTTGCCGCTCCGACGGCACACTTTCATATACCCACCGAGGCAGAGCGTGTTCGCAGTAAATTCATTAACATGGGCTGAAGTCACGGCAGATTTCGCTGCACAACTTTTTAACGCTAATGTGGCACAATTGTTAATGCAACGTTTATGTCGCCCGCGCTACACCTACATAACTCATTAGTGAATTAGCAACAGCAACAATTGTGTCGGTAATAAACCAGTGATGAGCCAGCGTTGCAGATGCGACATCTTCTTTTCTACCTTTCCGCAACCATTACCTGTCGTACGGTCGTACGTATACTAACGTGAACTAGGACAAATACTTGTAATATCTAATTATGGTTATTGCTAGCTGACAACATCGCGATGACACGACACAATGAGCTGCGATGAAATAAACACAGAATAGACCTTAAAGGCATAATTGATTTCTACAGCAAAGTACTGTCCCGTCTAGTGTATCGTCAGCGTTCCGTTCTAGCAGTAATCTGTCGCAATTATCGCGTGGCGCATATCCCGATTAGAAGCGGCGCGACGGCAATTAGGTCGGCGGACACACGCGTTAACCTGGCCAATGAGGATACGCCTAAACGACCGTCGTGCGGTATGCGCGTTAATAACCGTAATGGAAAAAAACCTCGGACACAAACCGACGGTCAAGAATACTCCCCTATTTATAAATCACATCCGCCAGTGAAGCCACCTTGGAATCCACCCTCGTAAGTTCAAAGAGTGCGGGTCGGGGCAATGTCCAAATTATAAATTCGCATTAGAACGGACTCGCACGGTTCGTTTACCATTTCATTTTGGTTCAATATCGCCACTCTACTTTGTTCCACACACACCCTTCCTCCCCATCCCGCCTTAAGACGCCGGGAAATATCTGCGTTTTAAGCTATATTTCTTTCATCCCTCATTTTTGCAGTTCGTAGCAATCTGAAATCCAACACGTCCCCCGCAGGGGTCCCCCTGCGCGGGTGGCGCCCCCCTCCGTATTCTTGTGCGGGATAAAAAAAGCGATATCTATTTATAAAATGTACGCACGCGTACGTAGAGTGTGCGGACGAGGATTAGCTGTGTGCGGGCGGGCGTGTGTGCTCATTTGCAAACCGTCTCCTGAGATAACGTCCTCCAGACGTTACCCCGCTCGTGTGGCCCCTCTTTTCCTTGATTGCCGCGTATGTGGAAAACTTTCGAGCGTCTTTACTCATGGAAATTGATTTCGCCGAAAACGAAAAAGTTGTAATAGGCATGTCTTATTCTTGCGCGTCGTCGTCGTGCTTAGGAGAAGGAATTGAGTGAAGGGTCCAAGGCTGTAGATACAATTGACGGGGTGGCGTGCAGTTACAAAATTAATAATTTATGGTAAGCTGCTGGCTCGAGGCCACGTGGAAACTACCTGTTTTAAATAAGTAAAGTGTGGGAGGCGGGTGGCTCTGCGCACACGTTTCATATGTAATTATAAAAATGGAAGCCACCCTGAGGCACTCCTTAGATCTCTCCCCGCTCCCGCGGCGTCATAATATCTTACTCGCTAGGTGGTAGAACCTTGAAATAGTTATTTTTTTGTTCAATTTGTCATATCCTTGTAACCAAAACATGTCTATTTAAGATCACCATCACATCATCACAGCCCTATCTATCACGTGACCACAATTTTTCCATAGGAATTTATTTTTATTTTTGTAAAATATGCACTTTCACATGATAGGTAGGTATCAGGCCTAACAGTAACAGTCAAATCTACGGGTCTACTCAAAGTAAAATGAGTTTGCGACGAGGCCTCTGGAACAATCGCGTATTGACCACGTCTGCATGTCCGTTCGCCACGTTGTTTACATATAAAATAAAGTGCCGCGGCGGAGGGGTAGGGTGGCTGGAGCGCTCACGTATGAACGTAATTATAAAAATTGAAGGCAACTTGAGGCGCTCCTTGGATGTCCCCCTCGCTCCCGCGGCGCCGTGCATTTTTTCGTACATATTAAACCCCCCGCCCCCTCCCGCGCCCCGCTACTCCTCTTTTTAATCGATTTTCCCGACACAAGGGGTGAGTCCTCTGGGGTGAATGTAATTTTTTATGCGTTTTTTTCGCGATCCAAGACGGTCGCCGGAGGTGCCATTACGCCACGGCTTGTTGAGAATATTTTAATTATAAGGCATTAGCGCGTTTTATGATAGCACTCCCGCCCGAGTTTATAAATGATCGAGAGCCGAAGTAATTAAATATTTGAATGCGGTGAGATTTCCGCGGGGAGTTGGTCGCTGGAGGAAGCGGAGATAATGGACGCCGTACGCGTTAATGCGCAGGATATAAAATTCGATGGAATTATTGTTTAATGGCCGTTGAAATTACTTGGAACCTGCTGCGATTGCTCTACGGCTACGGTTTCTTTCCTCAGCCATTTAATTTACTTTCCTACTGAGCTGAGTATTTGGGAACAGATCTGACGTGCTTTAGCATTAACCAATAAACAGCACTGCATGAATAAATTACTTTAACATATAACTACATATGACAATCACTCGTGTTATAAAGCTAGTTATAATTTACTTTGCAACTACCCGCGATCTCTCTTCTCCCTCCCACATACGAAAGTATGCACATATAACAATGAAAATATACACCAACAAATTTACATATGTGGAAGGGAGGGAGGTGCCGTATGCTTGAGAGTACACACCATCATACGCCTTGAACGCGGGTAGTTTCAAAGTAAATTATAACTAACTTTATAACAATGGATTTTCGCAAACTAACGCTTGATACAATTAACTAGATCACTCGTGTGTGTCTCATATCCAAAAAACAGCGTTTTTTCTTGAGTTACAACAGTAAAAAATTACAAATATTTCCAAACTCATGACATCATTTAAGTTTGTCAATCAGTACCTAAATATGATAACAACAAATAACGAGCATCAAAAACAGAATTGAGAATACGTAACTGTTTTTTGGAATCGAAATCAATTTGCTGTAAGTCGGTCTCAGGAAGTGCACATTTGTACGCTCGCTTCAGTGGCCTGTCGGCTGCGCTCACTGAAAACTAATCGCTTGGTTCAGCCCTCGCCTTCGAAGCGCTGATTGATGGCGTTTGCCCATCGCCCGCGCCCACCACAGATTATCTATGTGTGTCACAATGTTTGCCTGCCTTTAAACATCGCTTTGGAATGATGGGACAAGTTTCTTAACCCACTACGTGACGTAAAGATATTATAAGAGGAATTATGTTTATTTTTTAAAAGGAAGGATGTGTTTGAAAAAAAGGCACTGCTGTGTCTTACCAGTGCTGAAGTTTGCAAATCATTTGTCAAAGATAACCTATCATTATTATTAGTCAATTTACAAGGAATACTTAGAGCAATTTGGCCCTTGGTCTGAAATATGTTGAAGACCTAATATATAGGAGCCTACTTACATACGTTGGCCACTTTCTGAAAGCATCAACATCGTTGTCAGTCCACGACATATACTTATACTACTACGTAGCTCGTGTAAGTACCTAAGTACTAATCTATTTCAATACCGTATATTGTAGTTGACATTATTGACGGCTATTATAGTTAATACTAATTTACATCCATATTCGTACCTCCTCGGTTATGCTCGTGGAAATCACATGAGACGTATTTAATTTACACGCAATACTGGTGTGATTTATTAGTATTGACTATCGCTATTATCAACTCCACCACGACGTACAAATAATGTATCTACGAATAGTATGATTTGTTAATGTCTAATGAATAGAGTCATACAGTGCAGTAAGCACAAATGGATTAAGTATGAGTCGATGGCGTTACGTAAAATAATGGCATAAATTCATTTGCGGCATCAACACTCAATCACGTGAAAGTTCGCATTAGAAGAAGCCTTATTCCATGTATCGGCCCACATGCAATAAACTATCTATGCGCACTGAATTACCATTTTATTGGTCACGAATTGCACTGCAAATAGTGCCGCCATCAGATAAGGTTCGATTTGGGATTACTATCCAAGTATAAGGCCACATCAACACATGAAACATCGTCGTATTTAATTAAAGTTTAATGTCGGATTCAATATTTTTATGTAACCTCTCCAGACTTAATTACTGACTGAATTAAAATACCTAATACATACCCTTGCGCTATAATATTCAAGTAGTGAAATTAATAAAAAAAATACTTATTAACATCACGTCATTTTTCCGAAAGACGAAGTTGATTGATAGTATTGTTGTTCTTTGAGGCTTTGTTCTAGAAGATACACACCAGCTGCAAATAAAACGATTACAAAACAAAACAAAAGGATTAAAATATCGATCGGTAAACCCAAAGAGCGATTACTTTGCTTGAGGTCAGGGTTCGATTACCGAGCCAAGCAAGTAGTCCGCATTACCCCTTTGGGGAAATATGTAGCGTGATGTTATGAAACAAAAAAACTAAGATTGATAAAATATATTAAATATTATATACCTTAAAACTCCCTACAGAAAGTCTTGCTTCCAGGTAAATGGCTAGTTACTCTTGGTATAAAACGCAGTGCAGACTCCGTTAGTCTAATTGCTCGGCCGACGTTGACGGGCACGGGCGACCGACAGCTCTCGTGGAACGCCCGATAATGGAAACACTCCCAGATTGATTCCCCGATAAATATTGCGGCTTCCATCCAGCTTGTTTTAAATAAGTAGGTGTTAGGTTTGCTTCCTTAAGTGCTCGCTTGGCGGGTTCCCTCCGCGGTATTGTTTCGATGAAATAAGAATATGGCCAATTTAAATCAAACTTTTACATTACGCAAGACAAGTTTCTTATATAAATATATAAGAAAACTGTCTTAATACATCTTATGTTTTCAAGTACATTATAAATCATATGTATTGAAGGTTGAGAAGTTCAAGATAATCGCAAAAAGGTTTGTAGGTGGTAGAGCCTATAGGGAACCAAATAGGTTTTATATGAAAGCTAATTGGTTCCATATAGAGTTCGCCCGGGGCAGTACCACCGCCCGCCACGGTACCTAGTACCATTTCTGCCGTGTAATAATTGTTTTTAAAGCAATTGTGGTCCGGTTGGAAAGGTGTGGATTCCGGTTACACTTCTTTAGAGGCGACCATCTTAGTCCTCAAGGGTAGCAACACATCTGTGACTGACTTGGAACGAGACTCCTACTAACAAGTACTAACTGGACTATTACTAACACCAACTAACAGGACTAACTATCACTAACAGTCCCCAGTCCTCATACCTACTAACGAACTGACCAACTAATGTTCTAATTAACTTTCTCAACTAATTGGACTAACCATCCCAGTCCCTAATTGGGTCTTGTTCAAAGTCAGTCACAGTTGTCATGGGCGGCAGCGGATGGGTGGTGCTGCAAGCTCGTTTGCTATCCTGTATCCATAAAAAAAAAAAAAGGTACATTTGAATCCATTAATTCTCTAAACCTTGTCATTGGAATGACCATTCATATAGGTGACATGGTAAGGTGACATGCTATTCATTTTTGAACTTGTTAGATGACGTCAAAAAGTCAGGAATGACTAGAAGAAGAAGAAGATAGAATGACAGTCATGTAGGACTGTCATTCTATCTCATCCAAGTGTTGGAAGGGAATTTTACCTATATAGTGGCAACTTGAGTCCAAATCTAAACCAGTTTAGTGTAGTGGATAAGTCATGCTGCTGCTAAAAAAAAAAGAGACCCGTGGACAAATAAAGTCGCGTACAAAACTGATTCGAACGCCACCAATGAGCTATGTTGTCACCGTTGTCACCGGGGTCAGGCCCGTTCCCTGACGATCCAGTTTAATTACCATCCATCACGCGGACGGCTCGTATCGTGCTATCGGATCTAGCTGCCTGCGAACGGACGGCCACTGAATAGGGATACGCCAGACGTTGATAATACACTAACAAGATTCTAGTGGCTTTAAGCTAACATTTTTAGGGTTCCCAGGCCGCTAAAATAAATAATAAATAAATAATAATAAATATCTTGGACATTCTCACACACGGCCACCTGACCCCAAAGTAGGCGCGAGCCTGTAATATGGGTGTCAGAGACTGATATACTACATAGATATTTTTAAATACATACTTAAATACATAAATAAATAGATAATATTAACCAGGCACAATACAAGTGTTCGTCACACGAATATTTGTCCTGAGTGGGATTCGAACCCACGACCCCTGGCGCAACAGACAGGGTCACTACCGATTGCGCCAACGGGCCTGCATGGCCTTTCAAATGTAAAGAGAACGTTTGTTAAATATCTATGACCATATTCCCAAAAACCGATACGATTTCGATCCGTTTCCAATTTATTTTTTACCGAGGAATTATAAATTTGAATCACAAGTCAATCGAGCGCCAGCGTCTATTTACTTATATTAACAATACCAAATTCGATTCCATCTTACCAAATTCAAAAATGTCAGGAATATGAAAGTTGTCAGGTAGGCACGTTACTTACCTGATCATAATAATCATATATGTTTAGTAGTTGTAGAAACAACTAGTAGGTAGGTGTACTGCAAAACAAAAATATACACAATTTTCCACGTCAGCTTATAAGAGAGTTTCTACCTAATATTAATCTCAGTTGAGGCACAGAACAGTACGTAACCTCACTTACTGGCCTAGCATAATAAACCACACTTTATATCAGGCAGGTAACGATGGAAATCCCATTAGAGTTATTAACACTTTAATCACTTGACCTAATCTAGTATAACGGTCACCTTGTCAAGTTACTAATACTTGTCTTTAAAGGTGATATTATGACTTTGTAAGCCTAATCAAACTATCATTATACCACGGTCACAATATATCTACACCTTGCAGGAATACATTTTCTGTCACATTTCGTAAGAAAAATTATTTAGAATCGTATAAACATTTAGTAAGAAAACTTTAATTCAATCATTACACAAATAAGAGTAATAGTAGTTATTAAAATTCCTAGTGATGAGCGCCGACGTAACATTAATTGTCGGTAGGTGCACAGATACTGCGACCGCGCTATAGTTACAAAGTCACTAACCAATTATGTAGGCCTAAATAAGGCTGATGCTACCATAGCCATTGGGCTCGCGGCGATCGTGTGTGATCGACCGAGTTGACTTGAATTGAGCACAAATAATTAAAAATGGTACGAAAATAATATTATTTATTTAATTTTGTACTTTGGGTGGCTTGAGAACATGACATCGTAAAGAAAACTGCATGCCTCAACATTCTTTTGAGGACAGGTCTCTCCCTCACACAGCCACAGGGAGCCTGAGGGAGATCTTAAACCATACTTTATTTGCTTTCTTTTCAAAATTGCCTTGTATGGTCTGAATTTTGATTCAATAGCGGAATCAAAGAGGCGAATGATGAAAATTTAATAAATATGCTGCATAGGTAGTGCACAATATCCGTCGCCGCGGCTGCGCCGATAATAGCGCCCTTAATGAGATGTAAATGAGCGAACAAGCAGCCGAGACCGTCCGCGTTATAATAACGCGTAACGACCTACAAGTCCGGATTAAGAAGCCCTTTGACTTAAACCTAGCGTCCGATGCAATGACCAAACCGAACCTCTACACCGCATACGATTCTCAACCCTATCACGCTTAAAACGGAGCTCAAAATCCAATGACCGTTCCGAGTCATTAGGTGCGATGTGTGACCGTGTTAGCGGCACAATAGTGTGGCTATTTTGAAACTAATTGGCAGAAAGGGTTGCGAATTAACGTCACGGCCGAGGCGTGTCGTGGCAGCGGCTTTGTGCCTGCGACTTGATAAATAGTTTACCAGTTTCAATTACACCACCTTTCGTATATGGCTTGTGATTTTAGTTAGCTGTCAAATCCTTTTCCTTAAGATCGGCATTTATCGCCTTGGAACCATCTACCGCGACTTTCGTGGTGATGGTTAGATGATAGACTAAAAAGCAGTATGTACCTACTATAAGGATATCTACTTGTAAAAATCGGGTATGTTGGTATACTTAGTTTTTAGCTAAGCTGAACCTGCATTGAAAAGCTTTTTGTAGAAATAATAAATATGAACTATTAAAATTCCGTATGCATCAGGATTAAAAATATATATGAAAAAGATAAATGTTTTATTTAAAAATAGTAATACGGAGATGATTTTTGCTACCAAGATACCTATTATTAATTACTTTTACCTAATATAATACACAAAATTTATTATTCTCTAGACTTCTGATGGTTATTTCCATTAAAGGAAAACACAGCCGTGAAGCAAATGGAAGAGCACTCAGCATAATCTGCAGCCTCTGGGGTAGATCAAGCGATTGAAGTAAAGACAATTTAGTAACCAGTCCGGCCGGTCGAGCCCAGCGACAACGTGGCACTTTCTTCGCTGAAATAAGGCTCTACTTACACGTCACCCATATGTCAAACGGCCCTATTAGCGCTCGTTAGTTAGAAACTACAATTCCTTTTTGGTATGAACGCCATTCATTAGCGTACACATTGTGGGGTCGAACGTATGGCACTTGAAGCTAAGGTCTCATTACATGAGCACGACCGTTCAATCAACTAAGCGATTGTTGAGAGATCGAAAGCTACGCTCCGTTTCGCGCAATATTATTCAAGCAAATCCCCGCATTCGATTAAATTGGCTAGGAACGTCTACTGATCATGCGCCCATCAGAAGCATGACATACCGAGATGAATACTAACTTTCTTGTGGTTTATCGTAATCGAATCAGTTAGTCAGCTTCAAAGGTCAGAGCCTGTTCGACGTAGCTACCTATAGGTATACTTATGTACTTGCTTAGTCAGTATAAATCTGTAATTGTTTACATTAGGGGGTATCTACTAACTTATCATAAACTATAGTGAGAAATACTACTAATAATATAATTTATACTAAATAGCCAAGGTTTTTAATTAGTCACGTAAACATGATTCTGATGTATAATAGGTACACCACGTTTCTCGCTATTAACTTCACACAGCATATACAATATACATATTTGCGTAAATTCTAACAAAAAATATTTTTTTTGTTACTTCATTTATTACGATAGTAGTCCGAATAGTAGATGTTTATCTACCATTTTATGAACCATCAAACGACTCATTTAATCTAGTTGTTTTATGGTCTGAATATCCTGTTTATACGGGTATATAATCCGATATCCAAAGGCGGCATGCAATTCAAACTCATGCATGGTCGTACATTATCGGACTGCGAGGTGCTTACCTGCATTATTTTCTATCTTGCACCATACTTTTACGTACTCCATTCGAACTGACCGTCGCAAAGCCATGTATTATGCATTCGGATATAGGCCGCATAAAGGGTCCGAATCAATTTAAGGCGCGCTCGTTAGAAACGCATCACGCATGTGCAATGTCCCCGTTCGCGAACAGTGTTTATCTGCAAAGAAACAATGGCGGCAGAACCACCCAAATTGGAAACGATAGTTGGTGCGGCTGATTGAGGGCGATTGTGAGCTTCGGTTGTTTTATGTTCTCGTGTTGTGATTCGCATCACTTAGATGTACGCTCGATGGCTGCAACTCAGTACCATACGTACGGTCTTTCGTCAAAATGGACACAGTATTAAATATACTCAGAGTATTATAAGTTAGAGGTCAATCTGAAAGGCGGAAGTTTTGAGTAGCTTTTAAATGGATCATAACAATGCACAAAGTGAAATATTCCAACTGACTATAAAGACTCAGTTCACGGTTACGAGGTAACCCTCGTCATAAGTAGATTAACCTCTTTTCACGCGCGTTCGTAAGCCGTAGGTACTTACCCAGTCCCTGAAATACTTACAATTACTAAAGATTGGTTTTGAATGTTAATTAAGTAATATGCACATAAACTGAATAGATAAAATATACCGTTCTTTGGTAGTCCACTTCTGGGAAATTTTGTACCTTACAATTTCAGAGACCACTCTCATTTTGTGTCGTACCTATCACCGTTAACAAGCACTCATAGGAGACTTATTTATTGTTACAGGTGGCAATCCTAACCAGCTGCAGCCGCAACCGCAGTTGCCGCAGCCGCAGCCGCAGCCGCAGCCGCAGCCGCAGGGGCAGGGGCAGCCGCAGCCGCAGGGGCTGATCGTGGAGACGGGCAGCGGCGCGAGCGTGCTCCAGCTGCCCGCCACCACGCTGGAGCAGATCCGGCACATCGCGGCGGACCCCGGCGCCTCCACGCTGCGCCTGCCGCCGCCCGCGCCCGAGCCGCCCGCCGGCGCGCGCCTCCTAGACTTCGACCTCTGCTACGTGTGCAAGCGCTGCAAGGTCGCGTTCCCCTCCGCCGCGCCGCTGCAGCTGCACCAGGCGCACGCGTGCTACGCGGCCGGCGACCCGCGCGGCGTCATCCGCGTGGTGCAGCCCGCGCTCGAGTGCCGCGCCTGCCCCGCCGAGCGGTTCCGCACCGCGGCCGAGTTCCGCCGCCACGCCGAGGGCGAGGCGCACGCCCGCAGCTGCGCGCGCGCGCCGCCCGCGCCCGAGCCGCTCAGCCACGAGATGGAGGACGTGGTCAACCAGATCACGCTGCTGGCCGCGCGCGCCGCGCAGGACGCGCCGCCCAAGGACGTCTACTGCGCGCCCCCGCGTTTCCCGCAGCCTGCCGACCTGCCCCTCGCCAGCGCCGGCCACTAATCCTAATCCCACGAAATGTATAGTTACTACTATGGAGCCCCGCGCTCCCTCCGTTGTCCGACAACGCAGCAGTTCTCTATTAGCTCTTAACGCTTCTTTTCGTTGATACGTCGCCGCGAGTGGCACTTTCCTAGTTATACTCAAGCTTGTAGCCCGTAAGTGTAGGTTAATGGAGCCGGCCGCAGCCCCGGGGCCGGCCGGCCCGCCGCCGCCGCGTCTGGGGGCCGGCGGCGGCCGCGCGGCAGCCGCGCCGCCGCATTCATATCATACGTTAGACAGGTTTTATTATATACGTTTATCGTCGCGGCAGCGCGCGGCTGCGGCAGCCGTTGCGACTGCTCTTTACCATCATCCCCCAGGAAAGCAAGTTCCTATCTTTATGTCATATAATATTATCGATATTGATAATTACGGTTTAATTATTGTTTAAAGCTATGTAATACATACATATAATCGTTCTAATTTTAGGCATAGATACGTTCGCGTAAGAAGTTCCTGATGCATCTTAAATGTACGAAGATATATATAGTGATATACGTATATGATTTTTTTAAACGTGAGGCGGAGTTAGTACGTATGTTAGGCAGTAGAGCGGTTGTCCCCTCGCGCGGTTCTCACTCGACGAACGTGTCGTCACGCGATTTTTGCCATCGCTCCGATGTTCCGTATAAGTGTGGACGCAAGCGACCCTGTACCCCGCGGTACCCGTACTCCGGTCCGGTCGGAGCCGCCAGTAGGCGCGAGCGCCTCGCAGCCGAGCCCGTGGAGGTACGACACCGCGTAGGCTTATTGGTAACGGTTAATTATAATAATTAATATCGTAGCAAACTTTTCCAAAACGAACGAACTCGAAACTCGGGCTGCGCGCTAGCGCTCAGCCTACCTCGCAAACAAGTGAGTTTATTTTGGAACTAAGTGTGATTCTTGAATTTTTATTGATATTGTAATGATTATTAGTAGTGGCGTAAGTGATTGTAGGGGCGCGGATGCACGCGCGCGCTCGCCGCCCGCGCGCCTCCAGCGCCTCGCTGTGTGCGTGGAGTCCCTTATATTTTCGATGGCACAGATCACGTTATTAAAATATTTTACATATTTACATTTTATCTAGCGGAGTCTACTACAATATTTTATCTACGAGCGGATACCTACTACAACATTGAGTTGATTTTTTGGGAAACGATGTTTTATTCCACCGGCAACCGGTTCTTGTTACGAGTATGTCTATAGGCAACGGGCGGTGCTTGCGCGCGATGTGACTTGTCTGACTTATTTAATGCGTCTGAAAGTACCTCATATTAATATACTCATCTATTTATCTGAGATTAGGTACACAGTTCCATTTAACAGCACAATATTTAGCATAAAGCTATGTACTACATACTTCTAGACTGTTGATTGTCGAATGTGTCGACGAGGACCATCGCGCGCACACATCGCTCTACGCGAAGGCGCGCGTTTTAAAACACTATTATTTTATTTACTGCGTTAAAAAGGTTTATCGTCTTATATTTATAAATTAAGTACGCGTCTCCTATTGAAGTTTGTTGAAGGTTAAGTTCGCGAAACTCCACCGAGTCACATGACCGACGGCCAAGCGTACGTATCCCGTAGGAGAGGTTTATTATTATAATCAGTTTGTAATCGGGAGTATACTGTACGAGTAAGATTTAGTTAGCGTACGATTAGGTGGACGACTCGGCTCGGGTCTGCTCGGGTCGGCTCGGGTCGGCTCGGGTCGGCTCGGGTCGGCTCGGGTCGGCTCGGGTCGGCTCGGGTTGGCTCGGGCCGGTAGTGCGATGTCTCCGCGGGCCCCGTCCGCGGAACGAATCATGGTTCCTATGTATATTTCAATATTATCGCATCTAGAGTTTCACTATACTTTCCGAATACAAATTTTAATATTTAAGATTAATTCGGATTAGTCTGTTGTATCTGCTACTAGAGATGGCCGCCACGGCCATGTTGTTTGTTTAGTTGTACAGGCTTTGTTCCACTTCGTTTTATTTATTTTGTAAGAATAACTGCACTATCATATTTTGTTATTCTCGAAGGAGTTACGTGTCTAGACTTTATAGTTCCCTAGGTATATAATGTTGGTTACACGACTAAGTTTACGATCGTAAAAAGGTAGCACACATGTCTATCATAGTTCCTAATACTGTATCGTAAAACTAAAATTATTTTAAAAATTCTTACTAGTAAAATGTACCGTTCCTAATAAAATTGTAAGTCAAACTGAAGTTACTCATTGTTTGAATTTATTTCTGTACTACATTTCTTCATTGTCTATGCTGTTTTATCTGTGTATTGAATGGGTTTCTCATTGTATTAATTACATACTGTATGTTGTATCAAAATCTTTTTAATTTATATTTACTGTATGACAAAATATGTAATTATGTTACCTTAGATAATTTCGTAGCATATTGTTTCCTCCCATGACGTGTGCGTAGCCACTCTACGCGCGAGCTACGCGCTACGCCGCACGCCGCCGTAGCCGACAACAGATCACGAATACATTGTCAAGTGTAAATGGTAAAAATAAACTCAAAGTTAGTTTATCAGAACACTGGAGTTTTATTTCCTTACTAGCAGTACCCGCGACTCTGTCCGCGTAGTAATCGGGTTTTAAATTGCAAAGAACACGGCACGAAATACAAAAGAGAAATAGTGTAGTTCCAAAATAGAAACTGGATGTAAAGTACAAATCCTTACTAAAATATCAATGAGAGAGTGTGCTTGTTGGCTTTTACTCCTTCTCCTCCTCAACGAAATGATGGATCAATGTGATTTTTTTGGATTGGTATACGATACGGCCTGAGAGTGACTTAAGGTACTTTTTATCCCGGAAAATCTCGTAAAATTGACGAAAAAAATTCGTTTGATTTTGAATCGATAATTAAGTATCAATCAATGTGCCCGGTATATGGCAATGGGCTTACCGCCCATTACATGGGACCCATACATAAATGTTGATAAGAGGGGAAATAAAGTTGACACTTCGGGGAAATACAGGCGAGATGTTATGTTATGTTATGCATAAGTTTTTACTTTGCAACAATCCGCGACTAAGGTGTATGATGGTGTATGCTTTCATGCCTAAAGCACCTCCCTCCCTCCCACATAAGAACATGCGCATCGAAATGTACGACTGGCAGATATCGTTCATGAATACGAAAAATTATATACGCCTCACAGCTTCAGAAGAACTAATATAACTCCCAGATTGAAACCGACAAACTTTATCTCAGTCATTGCTTAGCGCAAAAGTGGTTTTGGTCATTATGTATTTGATACTTTCTACGGTATTACAAACTTCCAAATTTATATGGGCAATAAAAGTTTTAGTCAATACCGGAGAGTAAGGAGCAACCCATCTATTGTCCACAGTAACTTGATGGCCACGCATCCTTACTGCAGCTATATGTTACTCGAAAATCACGATGAGAATGAGTTCCAGCAGCACGCAATAGCATTAATCAGTATTTAATTATTTTATTTATTATTAATCAGCATTTAATCGTAGCGTCCATAGCCCAGTGGCTCGCTTCGATTCAATGTGATCGAAAGTGTTAAGCAATGACGGGCGCGGTCGGTTTGTGGATAGGTGACCGCTAGTGGCAAAAATTTCATGGGCGCTACCGTGCTTCGGAGGGCACGTAAAGCCGTCGGTCCCGGTTGTTTTCAATGCTGGAAACAGTCGTTAAGCCTTGTCGAAGACCTTAGGGTGGCTTGAGAACATTCGACACTGGGTTGGCCACTAACCCCTCCCTCAATCCGCATTGGAGCAGCGCGGTGGAGTATGCTCTAGACCTCCCGCAGAAGTGTCTGTGGGAGAGACCCGTGCCCAGCAGTGGGACGTCTATGGGTCGCAGCGACGAATCGTAGCTCACGCTCTTCCTCTGTCTCTTGAGACCTTTGAAGTCTCTTTCTTTAGCATCTCTAGAATTTTGAGAAAGGCTTGTTTGTTTTCGTGAAGGCATATTTGCTTTCTAAGAGCTTAATTAAAACTGAAAAGAATGTCGGAATATACAAATTCAACTTATTTTAGTTTCCAAACATGTATCAATCGAGTAAAATTTGGTGTGTATCACATGAAATATTCAGTTATCGACAAAATCGTAAGGAAAAATCAAAGTGCCATCTAGGGAAAATTAGTGAATAGTTTGATGGTTGAAAATACTTTCTCCGGTTTTTATGCATTATATGAGTTTGGTAAACTTATTTTATTAGACTTACTAATTAATTAAACATACTAACATTTTTTATCAATCAGTTGATAGGTTTTCATTTTCACGTGAGGACTGTATAGAATCCGTGCAAACCTTACTCATTACATAACTCCTTTTTTTACCCTTTCTAGGGTGAAAATTAGTAAATGCTGAATTTGTTTTGGAGAAAATAATATCTTCATCTAATTATAATCAAATACGATACGAAAACACCTACGATTATTCCGAGAGCGTGTTTTGTAAAATTGAAAATATTTACATTATTTAGTGTTTTTTTTCTTTTCTTTACATTAAACAAAAAAACTGGTAAACACGTATTCTTTTAATTTTTGTAAAAAATGTTTGTTGCAAATTTGAAATGAATTAGTTGAGATTTAAAAAAAAATTCATACAAACTTTCGATCTATATCCCGTGGGAACCTCTTTATTTTCTGGGAATAAAAATAGCCTATATGTTAACCAGGACTATGAGTAATAACTTTAGCAAGTTACATCCTAATCCATCCACGGGTTTTCTTGTGATGCCCGGACAGACAGACAGACAGACAGACAGACAGACAGACAGACAGACAGACAATATTTTCAAAAATCACATTTCTGAGTTCTAAAGCGTTATTATAATGCCCCTGAATTGAAATTTTGAAAAAAAATTCAATGTACAGAAAAAGTTGCTCTTCAGATTTATTATAGTATAGATTACCTTATTTTTACCTCATATAGAAAGGAACCTATCTCTTCTCAAAGGTTTATCGATTGAAATCGATAAACGTTTTAAACGTGGCCAAAACGTAGTCAAAACCATGATAACACTCATGAAACTAACATCAATCTAATCCAGACACGAATACTTCCATCGAAGATTATTTAATTTAAGAGACAAGCAAAATAGGCCGCTCTAATATTCCAATGTAATAGTAATAAATATAATTATTGGTCATTAATTTTTTTTGATAGTCTTAAAATATCTGCAAACAAAGAGCCATAGTGAGGATTTTGAACATTAAAATTTGAAATGCTCTCATGTACCGTTAAGCCTTTTGGGGTCTATTGCTGAACATGTCTACCTCAATATTCTTTATATAAACAGGTTCAGACAAAAGAAAGAATAACTCTTAAATAATAACCTGTATAGCTACATGAGAAGACGTTATTAGAAGAATTTGAATTACATAAAGGTTTCTTATCATGCTAATTCATACTACCAAATATTAGATTTTGGACCACTATACTGTCTACAAATAGTACCTATAGTAAGTAGTATAAGTAACGACGTGATATCGTACGTAATCACAGTTGCTGCACCTGACATAAATCCAGGTATATCATGGTTATAGTTGAAATTACCGCCTTACTCACGTATGATTTAAGTCGGAAAGAGGCCGACTAGTTTCGGTCAGTTACGATGACCTTGCGGCGGGCACGGCGTACACTCAACTCAGTGTACGCGAGCGGGTTCATTCCTGAAGCTGATCATCGTAATTGACCGAAACTAGTAGGCCTGTTTCCGACTTAAATCACACGTGAGTAAACCGGTAATTTCAACTATGAATAAAGACACTCACGAATCATTCAGTAATAAAACATGTAGGTTACTTTTTTACTATCGTTTTAAAAATATTTACTTCCTCTTAAGAGAGGGTGGAGTATCCTGAAGTGGCACTTCATGGGGGATTAGTACTAAAATGAGAAGGAAAACAGCATGAGTGAAATACATATTATTATTATTTTATACATACAGATTAAATTTTTTGAGCCTACCAAACATGTAAAAAGATGGATAGATTACACATCATTAAATTTATTACTTTCTAATAATAACGCTGCTCGCGTCGATCGTATGTCATCAATCGATTTAAGCCACTGCTAAGCTCAGTAAACCACCATTAATTAGATACTACAAATCCAAGTGATACTAATTATCATAAGATAATATCACGCCTGTATGTCCCTGACGGTGTAGACAGAAGTGTGTTACACCATTTATGTTTGTTATACACTGAGCATAAATCTAGACTCCAAGATGCATTTCAAGTTGAAAAAACCTAAATAATACTTTTGCCAGACCAGGAGATTGAACACAGGACCTCTAGCTTAGCAGTCGTGCTTGAGACCATTAGACCAACGAGTAAGATTATGCTTAACACTCTGTGTCTTACTTAAAAAGTGATGCAGTGTTTCAAACGCCTCCCGATAAAAGCCTTAAGCATTATACATATTTAAATTAATATTATATGTAGCATAACGTAAGTTGAAACTGCAGTAGTTTCAGACATATTTGATGGTCATTGTTAGGACCACTTAGCACCAGGTGAACTAAATGCTTGTTTGCTACTTGCCTGTATTGAGTCTAAACTTTAAGCTGAGGCATCACTTAACGGAATACCATTGGAGTAATGTTAGTGTAAAACTTTGCATCATAGGTATGCTAACTACTACTAACACCTATATTGGAATTATAAAAAGCTTCCACTTCTTGTATATTTGTAGTGTCCAAAGACCAATGGCTCGCGTCGATTCAATGTGATCGACAGAGTTAACCAACGACGGGTGCGGTCGGGGATGGGTGACTGCTACTGGCAAAATTTCATGGGCGCTACTGTGCTTCGGAGGGCACGTTAAGCCTTCGATCGCGCTCAATGGTGAAAACAATCGCCTTGTCGAAGACCTTCGGGTGACTTGAAAACTTTCGACACTGGGTTGGCCACTAACCCCTCCACCAATCCGTATTGGAGCAGCCTGGTGGAGTATGCTCTGGACCTCCCGCAGATTTTTCTGTGGGGGAGACCCGTGCCCAGCAGCGGGACGTCTATGGGTTGCAGCATGTATATTTAAGCACCTAGCATCCCACAGTAGGGCGCAGGTCTATAGACAACTGAGAATGTGTGGCGTACACTACCACGATGCTCCATTGTGTTTTGACGAGGGTTTATTGACCAACTCGATAGTCGGAATTTTTTAAGCCCGTCCGAAGATCTCCGGCATGGCTTAACGACTGTTATCTTACGATAACTACAGACGTCATTGGTCTAGTGGTCACAAGCGCTACTGCTAAGCTTGATATCCTGGGTTCAATCCCAGGGTCGGGCAACAACTATTGGGGTTTTCTAACTTGAAATGCCGGGTAGTAGCTAGGATTCTGAAATTGTGTCCAGTGTATGGCAATAGGCTCACCACCATGGGACCGTAACATAACTGGTGAAAAGTGGGTGTTCTATGTACAGTACCCATTATGCCTCTGCCTAACCCTTTGGGGAAATACAGGCGTGATGTTATGTTATCTTATCTAGTCTAGTCTTTCAGGTATTTATGTTATGGGCCTTGTTGCCTGAAATAAAAGATATTATTATTGGCAGTTGTAATTGTACGTACTCTCGTCTAACTCGTCTCAGTTTAAATTCGGCTCAGTTGATGGGTGTGCAGCATGCTCGTTTTCTATCTTATCATAAAATAAAAATAAAATAAACTATCAACTGATAGGTATGTCTCTAACCGCGCAACCACGCAAGTAGAAACGAATCATTGTCGATCTTGACTGATACAAGGCCGTTCTGAAGCTAAGCTACAACAGTTTGTATTGAACTCTGAAATAAAGAATTACATTCAATTTTGACTGCTACGAGTATTTATCTATATATCTGCCACCTGCCCCCGAACAGTATCGATATGACTGCAAATCTTTTTACATTTATGGATATCTGTGAACGTGAAAAGTCTGTGATAAAAACGAAAAAAAAAATTGTATATTTATGTTATTTAAATAACTAATAATCCATTGGTTTCGATTTTGTTCTGTTGCGAAGTAACTTTCTAAAGTCCAAGAAAGTACGTTGCTCAACAATGTATTGGGTCTTGGATGTGGTCATACTTACATATGTGAGTCTCAACAATACATCCGTTTTTTTTTTTAGATTTACATAGATATTATGTAGCACCTATTCCTACCTAGTTAGTACCTTTCGCAGCGTTAGTGAAGTTAGCAATGGTTGTTAATAGGAAAATCAGTTGGTCAAGTCGTAAGTACCTATTAGGAGGATGGAATTTTAGTGAGAATTCTTCCTTGAGGACAGATGGTCGCCTCTAGAACAGTGTAACTGAAAACCACCAACCAGAATCTAAGCTCGGAACCAGAATCAAGGAACTGATTTTAAACGAGTCGTGTACAACATACTTAGCACGCTTACACATCCATAAGAATACATCACGCACTGACGCGATACTGAGAAAAAAGGCAGATAGAGTATATAATTTATTAGAGCGCATAATAACTTTGGTATCTACTGTTATATACTCGATGCCTTATAAAAAAAATTAAAAATATCACCGTCATTACTTGGGAAGATGATTAGATATTCGCACTGAATTCGAACATAAAATTTCCTCTCAATGTTGCTTTAGGTCTCAATTTTCAAAAGCTGAGTAAAAGGGGATTCTAAGGGCAAACAGTTATTACCAGGCACAGTACAAAATTAGCCATTCGTGAAACAACATCAACTTCAAAAGCGCCCCCGTACACATCGGTTCTCTAATCAGGCGGTGTTTGAACAAAAAGTAAAAAACAACCCTTAGATTCGATTGAAGGAACTGTCACACGGCCGGATGCAAAGGGGATCTCACTAAGTTATTGATTATATCGGAATAAGTCGCTCGGGGGTCTCCGCTAACCCCACACACCCTTACACCCCGAGGAGGTTAGGATATATCGGCCGCATTATTTTACATATATGAGACATAGTTGCACTGAAGAGATTTCGAAGTGTGAGACGGACTTTTATTCTTTGTTGAAGAATTCGATAATGGCGCTGTGTACATTTCCAACATGCGAACGTCTACTGTGGGACAATTTATTATTCTGTTTTACCTACATATTTGACAACTTACATACAAAGCAATCAGTAAAGTTACTAAAAATTTTATTAGTTCACACATTATTTTGAATAAACATTTAGGTAGATATGTATGTTTATCAAAAAGACATAGCAGCTTAAAAATCTTAGTTGACAAGCAAATCCATTTAAATAGATAAATATTTTTTATTTTCTAGGTTTTTCTTTAATTTTGTCTCACATGTAAACTAGATTCAACATTTACATAAATTACACGACAAGGTATATATGGGTAGGTATGTAATACAACTCAGATTTAGCTTTTATTCAAATCGTATAGCGCTAATACGAGAAAACAAAGAGTTATCAATAGTTAGCAACGGGTATTGGTATCGGGTTGGCGATGAGGACACAGCTCACGGCGGGCGGGGCGGCGGGTGGCAACCCTTCACGCATTCACGCCAAATCCTTAACGCGCGATTTAAAAAAGAAAACTAACGCGAGCGGGGGCGATTGAGATGGAAATGGCGATTGTCCCGATCGACGCGAACGGATCGCTTGCCACCGATAACTCCGCTTATAACGATGGGGAGAGAATTTTAATGTGCCACCATTTTGGCGCAATGCTCAAATTTTACGACCGCCGAGTCATTATGAGGGAAATTATTGGCGCTCTGATTGCTTCGGCTGTGATAAAAATTCTCAAGTCGGCAATAAGGTGGAACTAATTCCGAGTTAGACTGGCTAGCGCCGCTTGCCTAATGGAATTACGTCGGTCCCGGTGCCCACCCCATTTCATAATATATTTTTGCCGCGTCACAAGAAATATTCATAAACTGGTAAAAGTTTGCGTCGTTATATTTCGGCGTATGAATAAAATCAATTTACAATGCCCATGTAGCAGCGAGACAAGACGAGGAGAGCGGCGAGCTATTACCGAGAACAAAATTGCAGGAGAAAGGATTACCTACATAAGCCTACATCCACTACCTATATTGAAATATTTTTTTAGGTAAGCACCACAACCACCATTGGCACCACTCATTCGTAACTTCTCATGACACTAGACTTGTTATAAGCTTTTAACCAGTTAGTATTATTATTACATTATTTTACAGTTGATCGGTTAATTAGTTAGTTGGTGACCATTAATCGAGTTGTTAGTGAAAGTAATAGTATAGTCCAGTTATTAACTCGTAGAAGATACTTAGACGGTAGATGCGTCTTATGTTCTCTAAGATAACTGTAGTTGTGACTGTAGTCTGCAACCACACATTTTCAATCGCTATAAAACAAATGAACTTTTTCCCAACCTTTACTGCCTTTCATAGAATTATATTATTGAAAATGAGTTATACATTATTTATCAGAACAAATTAGGTACATGCACCAAATGAGATTGAGACATCTTCTTCTTTGCCTTTGCTCACTCCCACTTTAGGTAGGGACGTAACAATACAAAAAAACATCACTCCTATATTTCCCCGAAGGGGCAGGCAGAGATGTGTAGCACACCCACCTTTCTCAAGTTATGTTTAGATGGTGAGCCTATTGTCATAAATATACCGGGCACAACTCCAGACTCCGAGCTGCTACCAAATATATAATATCAAGTTAAAAAAAAAAACAATAGTTGTCACCTGATCTAGCTTAGTCGCGCTTGAGGCCGCTAGATCAACGGGGCAGTCAAAGTAAAGAGTACCGTTCTAGTCTCACATTAAGGAATATTTTTATATGCAGGTAATTTTAATGAAAACATTCACACCAGAACGAAAACGTAACTATATAAGGAATGGAAACCACATACGATGGAAGCACGTAGAACAGATACAATGTTACTTAAATTAATTCCTTTGGGATATAATGTTGATTTCCAGTCATTCCCATGTCATTCATTCTCTTCACATGGATCACTTGTTTAACAACAGTGGAATCCTGAAAACTCAGTAGGTACTTACTTATTAGTGACGATAAAATTTACAAAGTTAAATCACATCCAACGTCCGTACCGTCATCGCTGTACTGCAGCTTATTATAATACAGAATAGAGTCGTCTGGCACGGGCGCAAGATATATTACTATTCAACTTACTTAAAACTCAAAGTCCATCAAAACTTTTGAACAAAGCTTAAAAGTTAAAAGAAAATATCCGAGTCAGGTGGAGTTTCGAATAGACAAAGTTTCCCCCCTCCACTGGAGGTGATTAATGAGACCTACTGTTTATTCTGAGCGCTTTCGATGAGGCTTAGGGGATCAGCATTAGCGCCAACAATGATGTACTTAGGCCTGAGTGTTGCTTACAAAACGACTTCGTTGAGATGACACCTTTAAATGACTATTGATATATTACATAAAAACGGCCGCTACCGTGCTTCGGAAGGCACGTTAAGCCGTCGGTCCCGGTTGTTTTCAATGATGAAAACAATCGTTAAGCCTTGTCGAAGATGTTCGGGTGGCTTGACATTCGACACTGGGTTGGCCACTAACCCCTCCCAATCCGCATTGGAGCAGCGTGGTGGAGTATGCTCTAGACCTTCCGCAGATTTTTCAGTGGGGGGGTCGGGTGAGCACAGCAGTAGCACAGCAGTAGCATTGCAGCACATAAAAACGTAAATAGATGACACGTACAGACTCTGTACCTACTGCATTTATAGTATTTAACATGCTTTTTTTTAGTCTTTACTACTGTTAAACAAATAACCAAAACAGTTGCCGGCTTTAATGAACAAGAATTCAGTATAGACGAGCTGACATGCTGTCAAATGTTATTTTATTCAATATCTGTTCTCGGCTGTCATAAAAATAAGCTTACATCTCAGTTCTTACATAGTATTTTCTATATGCTATAAACTTAAAACTGTCACGTTATTAAGTAACAAATACTTAATAACGTGACATTTAAACCTTTGCTGCTTTACTAGTAACTAAATTATGCATCTTTTGCAATTCAATAGGTAATACTATTTGTTGTTCTCTCGTTAAGAGACTTGTTTGAACGCTTTTGGAAATTGATTTCAATATACGAATGTTTACAAATCTGTAGAAAACCTTCAACTTTCAGACTTTTTGATAACTCCGTGGTTTGGTGGTGCCCGTGTCTATATATTGACCTTCTCGTTCAAATAGAAAACATACCACCTCAATCGTAGTGTAAAAGAGTGTGAAACGCTTCCTTCAAGGCAGGCAACGCACCTGTGGTACCCCTGGTGACGCACGTGTCCATAGACGACGGTGACCACATACCATCAGGTCTGTCTGTTTGTCCGTCTATATTATAAAAAAAAAGTCACTGATTGTGATGATCATGATCAACGTCAGCCTCGAGCAAGCAGAGATTATGCAGCTGAGCACTCGTCCATTTCATATAACACATGTTTTTATGTCATCTGGCTTCTTTAACATTTATAATTCCTTATACTATCTACGTACTGTCAGCACTTCTCAATGCTCATAATGTTGTTACTAACTATGCTACTAATATAAACAGTGGCCAACATTGTTGCGTTGCCACCTTAAGCTACTTTGTAGCTGCTTAGTGGCGATTAAATGTTGTGCGGGTGTAAACAATATTGAATTAGGACTGACACGTCGTGGACATCGGACTTCATCGTAGCGTGAAAACTAGGCGGTTGGCAACGTACGTATACTTACTACATTACATTATTGTAATGGGTACAACCGTCCATAAAGCGTCCACAGCCCAATGGCTCGAGTCGATCGAATGTGATCGACTGAGTTAAGCAACGTTGGGCGCGGTTGGTTTGTGGATGATTTACAGATAGTGGCAAAATTTTATGGGCGCTTCTGTGCTTCGAAGATTGCCTTATGCCGTCAGTCCTGGTAGTTTTTAATGGCTAAAACAATAGTTAAGCCAAAGAACTTCGGCTTGATTTGGCGGCTGACTTGAGAACGTTCGGCACTGGGTTGGCCACTAACCGATCCGTACCCAACAGTGGGACGTCTATGGGTTGTAGCCATCCCTCTGAGACTTACTTAGATAAGCCTCAATAGCGTACCGCTAGGATTTGAACTGGGCTGTTACGCTATGCAATAATTCCTCTCAATAGTCACAAACGTCCTTGGGATTCAATTGATGGTCAGCTCAATTAGCCTGAGGCAAGGCCTGTCTGTGCGTTGATGAAGTTCTTTTAGATTAATTCTAGTCTGTTAGGTACATTTTAGTTCATCAAGTTAGTATCCAATATCAATATTAAATCATGTCCATAGTCTGATTGTTATATTCTATATCACAATAATGTTACAAGTATTTAGTTATCGAGTGGAAGAGTTGCAACTGGCATCTCGTGTCCCCCGCTCGGCTAGTTGCGCATTTGTACAACTACACAAATTGGGCCCCCGTGTTTATCTGCGGGCGCGACCCCTTGCCGTATTTATCTACAACCCCTTACCCTGCGACATTGAATTGACTTTGTAGCGTTTTGTTCGATTCCACTCAAAATGCCGATCGCTATGACGTGGCGTCTGGAAATAATTTTGTTAACTTTCTTATAAATTATCTTCAGTAAAATAAGCTTACGGATCTCATGTTTTAAATTTAAAGATACATAAGTATCAAGAGATTTAACTTGGTAGGTATGTATAAGCTACAACTTTTTATAAGAGACGAGTGAATACTGTACTGTGAGTAAATAGATCAAGATATACCATAAGTTTTGATTAATTAACAAGATGTGTTTTTTTATACCCTCAGCACCTACTTAGCGCTACTACATACAATAGTATTAAGAGTACAGGACAAACGATTTTCTTATGGATAATATAAGAGAGAAATTGTCGCGGTAACAGAAGGGTTTAATACTTTGATCATGAATAACCTTTTTCATTCACTATTACCCATTTCATCATCATCATCACAACCCTTTCTTTTCTCCCATTGTTGGGCACAGGTCTCGTCTCAGACCGGAAGGGATTAGGCCTTAGTCCACCAAGCTGGCCAAGTGTGGATTGGCAGACTTCATATGCCTTCGAGAACATTAGAAGAACTCTCAGGCATCCAGGTTTCCTCACGATGTGTCCTTCACCGTTATAGCAAGTGACATTTAATTTATTTAATCGCACATAACTCACACATAAGTCATTGGTGCGTGCCGCTGGGGTTTAAACCCGGACCGCTCGAGTGAGAGGCGAGTTCCATAGACACTGGGCAGTCACCGCTATTACCCGTTTAATCAATACCTATGTACCTATTATAATAATACTACTAACAGTGTCTTCAAAAAACTATATTTTTTTTAGTTATTCCACTTAATACTATAGTAGGTAAGTATATGTAAATTAGGTAAATACTAACTTAAACGTTGGGTGCCTGTTGGTATTCCTCCAACTTCTCCAGCCCAAAGGTCGGCCGAAAAGGGTGTCAGCGAAACCGCTGAGCGCGAGAACTTAACTGCATAATTTGGATAGTTATTTGCACCGCCAAATGTCAGGTCCTTTTAGACCCCACGATTATATGATACGACATATACAAACATAGCATATAAATCTAAGCAACGTATTAAAATACCTACCTTATATATATAGGATGTATTAATAATCTAAAACTCAAGCTTGAGGACGGACTTGAGTAAGGAATTGATTTGGCTCACGTTCCAATGATATTGGGGACAGACCAGCTCCTGTTATTAGGCCTCTAATTACTTCAAATATGGGGCGGCCTGATGTTGTAATGCATGTATCGAAATTCACGACATTGGGCATTCATTCATCAGCCCTTGTAAGGCTCAATGCTAGATGATAAGTCATCATCATCCTGAATAGTCCAGTCCCGAGACATCACAAATAATGTTATAACACACCTACTCCACTAGATTTTTAATGGATATAGCAGTAGAAGATAGCAAACGAATTGCCTGACTTTGCAAGACTGACTTTAACAAGACTCGAGACTGAGATGGTAAATACAGTTAGCTGAGAGAGTTAATTAGAGCATTTGGTCCGTTAGTGGGTATTAGGACAGAGGACTGTTAGTGATAGTTAGCCCTGTTAGTTGTTAATTAGTTGTATCGGATTGTTGCAAAGTAGGTAGATTAATGCTTGTTTAGATTAATGCTTGTTCTGTTAGTAGTTGTTAGTAATAATCCATTTCGTAATTGTTATTAACAGTCTCGCAAGTATAGCAATAGCAAATGAGCATGCAACCAATGTCGCCAATGACAATTGCGAGTAAAATACCATTGTTTCATAAAATGAATGATAATTTGAATATATCTTTTATAAAACAAGTATTGTTTTGCACCAGAAACATGACACGACAAGAGTAACAAACGGAGCACTGCATAGGCCGCTAGCAAGTCGTTCGATCTAAACGAGCCTTGTATGGATTTATGGCCATAATTCTGCGTGCAAAAGAAAACGGCTATGTGTTATCGCGGCGATATTGACACTTTAATGCTATTGTTTGATTTAAAGGGCTCATTACCGAGGCGAGAAGTATCGCGCTCGTGAGGAGTGCGGGCCGACCTGGGCTAGCGCCACGACCGCTCTATTCATAGTCTTCCACAATCATTCAGTGGACCAGATTACTAACATAGTTTTTATCTTGTTTTGTGCCCGGTATATGGCAATAGGCTCACCTCGACTAAACATTATTGCCACACACATCTGCCCTATCCCTTGGACGAAATACAGGCGTTATGTTGTTTTATGTTATGTTTTTTTATCAGATGAAGTTAGTTAAAGTTTAGTTAAAACTAAGATTTTAGATTCATATTCTCGTATATATATATATAAAAGGAAAAGGTGAACTGACTGACTGACTGACTGACTGACTGACTGACTGACTGACTGACTGACATATCAACGCAGGGCCTAAACTATAAGGGTTAGAAACTTGAAATTTTGCACAGGGGTTCTTTTTATAACGTAGGGGACCACTAAGAAAGGATTTTTGAAAATTCACCCCCTAAGGGGGTAAAACGGGGGTGCAAAGTTAGTATGAAACTTTGCCATTTTTGAAGTTAGTGAATATCTTATTCCACGCGAGCGAAGCTGCGGGCGTCTACTAGTAAGTATATATAGAGCGAATCCAAGATACCTAGTAATCATATCTATTAAACACACCTATAGTGTGAACTGAGTGAAGGTGAAGGCACAAGATTCAACCAACCATCAATAAACTCAGAAATGATTTTCATGTTTGTGCACGGTGTAAAACTAACCAAAGACTGTTAAATATAATGAACTTTGACTTAAAATTGACAGAAAAAACTTGATTGTAGAAGAAGCAATAATGCGCAGATACGGTCGAGGAACTCTTGCGCGCGGAACAACGGAAAATTTTACGCTCCAGGACAATGCGATATAAAATTATCTGTTAGATCCAATAATCGCACGGAACAGCCGGGACTTAATGCCGGCCAATCATTAGCTACGAGGGATAACGGAGCCGTCGGCCACTACAGCCCATTAAGGACCAGAGCCCACTGGCGGCATGGCACGGCACGGCATTTTTAAGCAACGAATAGAAATGTGACAGTTTTCAGAATTTCTTGAAATTAATTTTATTTTATTTATTTGCATTTATGTTCACAAAGGAGAACTAGAACAGGAAATACAATACAAAATTGAATATACATATATTGTAATTTCTTTTAGATATCCTCGATATCCTTCGAAATGTTTCGGCAGCCTATAAATCAATAAATATTTATTCATCAAACATTAATTCAGAAGAATTTGCTGTTAGTAAGCTTCTCCTCGGCATTCTTAAAGTAGTCGTTATGCCTTGCCATGCCTATCTGATACCAATGCACCGCACAGCACGGCAGGTATGCCGTGCCGTATAGTGCAGTGGTAAGATAGTGGGCGCGGGCCTTAAGGTTAAGAAGTGCGCTCTGCGATGGCCCGTGACCAAACGTCAATACAACCTCCGTACGTCGGCATTCGATAGCACCCCCAGGCACTGCTGCCCCAGACAAAGGAATGACTTCATTGTAGCTTCAGAGTTTGACTCCTCCAACTTTTATTACAGTTCCACCAATTTACATTCCAATTTCTTGTTGTTCTTCTGCCAACGTGTAGTGTTTTCCGCAGCAGCTGAATCTCACGCAACAGAATTCACTAACAAGCATTTCATCAAAAATTTCATATATGTATATTCAGGAGAGTTTGTTATTTTTGAAAAGTTACATTAGTTTGTTGGTTCGAGGAATCATGTCAATAGTCTCACATTGCCCGCAATCAAGATTATGCTTTCGCTAAACTAAGATCTTCTAGGTCATTCTTGCAAAGTGAACGCATAATGAACGCAGTGAGTCTAACGGGATAGATATTAAGCACTCGCACTTTTAAGTACTGGTAATTATTTTATCGGGATCGAGTAAGGAGGACGAGAGCTCGCGGCCGCACTATCATTAGCGCGGGAAAGCGATCAGTTATTTACGCGGCCGGGCGAACCGCGCCGTGTTGGTTTACGGCGCAACCCCCGAAGGAGATGCATTCCACCATTCCACCGGCTCACGAACTCACGACTGCACAACAATAATTACCCGTGGGTGTACGCCATTATACTTCGCGAGCGATTATTATCAATCGTTGCGAGGCTAGCGAACGGTCACCGCTTAGACTCGATGTAATGGGACTAAATTATCGTAATGTTATAACGAGAGATGCAAAGAAGATTATTATTCGATAATTATACAGGATAAATCATAATCTCGCGAGTGCACGCGTTTCGTCCCTTTCTAGCGTAGGGCGGGAGGGAGCGGGCGTCCCTGTCGCGCGCGCCCGCGGCTGAGGGAGATTTGTCGCTGCGTGAGGTGCCGCGGCCGGCCATTGTTCGTCGCCAGCGCCGCCGGCGATCCATACCTCACCCCAACTCTTGCACGGATCTTGCTAATTTTCCATCATTTCGGTCCCGTCGAACTTTATAGACCTTTGGGTTATGAAATTGAGGTGTCAGTGCATCATATTTATAGCCTGCAACGTAACCGGCGGTCTAGGGAATGGAGCATTGTAACAACGTTTATAAAATCGCTAGTCATCGCCCGAGGGTATAGATTTACTCTTTCCATCACCTCTCAACTTCAAAATTCTGAAAATTCAATATGTAGGTATAAGTAAATCAATTGTGATTACTGATAATTATTTGCCTGTATAGATTTTTGATACCTACAAATGATTTTTTCCTAGCCGATTTTTGAACTAAGGCACAAAATAAAATAATAAAATAGCACAGCCTATAAGAAACAATTTTAATAAAAGGGTGTGATTTTTTTATTTTATCTATCTCTTCAATAATTGACAGTACCTAAGTAGTAATCAAATATTTCTAAATACAGCGTTATATTTTCATATGAAATTGCAATGAAGATTTAGCAGGCGACGTAAAGCGTCATTGATAGGTCTAAAGCAAAAATACCCTAACTACCTAGATTGAGTACGAACCGTGCCCACACGCAGGAGTTGCATAAAAGTAGAGTTTAAAAATACCACCACAGCCCTTTGACTGTCCCACTGTTGGGCACGGGTCTCTTTCGAAACTTTACGTTTACAGCAGGTAAAATTTGATTTCTTAAATCGCATATAGCTCAGAAAAGTCATTGGTACATGCCACTTGGATTTGAACCCGGACAGTTCGAGTGAGAGGCCAGTTAGCCACTGGGCTGTCACCGATAAGTTTTGTGTGTACTGTCTGCTTGATGTCCTGCGAATCGGACAAGCACCACACCAAACGAATGTATCGGGGTCAGTTTTTGGATTGTCCACACATTATTATTTTTTTTTATTTCAACACAAGATTGTTGTACAAGTGATCACCATCGCGCATTCCAACACTCATGTAGCTCCAACTCTGTCATCGTACTCAACTTTGAACGTAGATACGTACTTGACTGTGATCGTGTGCAATCTCGTCTAGTGTGCAAGCGGCATTAGGTTATCCGTTACCATGGCAGCAGTTGTTTGTTACTATTACCGGGCGGCTAGGGCCAACAAAATCCATGCCTATTTACGTACTAGTACTTCCAAATGCCTTTAGGAGTTTGTAAATTGTTCGCTCGCGCGGTTCACGCTCCGCTACAGTCTGAACAATGCATGAAAAAGTCCGGATAGTCTTACTTTCTTTATGAAGACTTGCGACATCTAGTGTCTAGGAGTTTGTAAATTGTTCGCTCGCGCGGTTCACGCTCCGCTACAGTCTGAACAATGCATGAAAAAGTCCGGATAGTCTTACTTTCTTTATGAAGACTTGCGACATCTAGTGAAGACTAACTAAAATACTAACGGAACGAAATTTATCGCTTTTGTAAATAATTACACAGTACAAATGGACGATGATCGGTTGTGTTGTCGTATTGCTACTGGACAGACATAATAGACGATCGGCCATCTCTCCTCGTTACAATCTACTCGTATATACGTGCTACAACTAATACGTTCCATCTTATTAAGATGTACACATGTCGACAACGACAAACCGTACATGAGTACACTATCAGTGTCCTCAGAATACAACAGAAACAACAAAACAACCAGAAACCGCAAGCGGAAAGTGAAGCCACAAAATGCCAAGTATACTAGGTATACTTAAATAGAGTAGTGTGACATTTCGGCGTTCAGTTGTACCAGTTGTACGCGAAATGTAATGCGAAAATTTATGAAAAATTATGATTATTCCTTCATTTTCCCTAAATAACAACATGATCTCCCCGAGCTATCAACATTTCACGATATATTATCGAAAATAGGCGGAGGCCATAGCTCGCGTCGATTCAATGTGATCGAAAGAGTTAAGAAACGACGGGCGCGGTCGGTTTGTGGATGGGTGACCGCTAATGGCAAAATTTCATGGAAGCTACCGTGCTTCGGAGGGCACGTAAAGCCGTCGGTCCCGGTTGTTTTCAATGCTGGTAACCTTGCTGGATGCCTTGTGTTAGACCTTCGGGTGGCTTGAGAACATTCGACACTGGGTTGGCCACTAACCCCTCTACCAATCCGCATTGGGGCAGCGTGTTGGAGTATACTCTAGACCTCCCGCAGCGGTGTCTGTGGGGGAGACCCGTGCCCAGCAGTTGGTCGTCTATGGGTCGCAGCGAGGCGCAGGCCTAGCGGGGTCGACTGTTATAAAGTGTTATAGTGTTATAATATATTTTTGGTTACACATTAAATAAATAAATAAATATCTTGGACATTCTCACACACGGCCATCTGACCCCAAGGTAGGCGCGAGCCTGTGATATGGGTGTCAGCGACTGATATACATACATAGATATTTTTAAATACATACTTAAATAGATAATAATAACATCCAGACACAGAACAAACACAAGTGTTCGTCACACGAATATTTGTCCTGAGTGGGATTCGAACCCACGACCCCTGGCGCAACAGACAGGGTCACTACCGATTGCGCAAACGGGCCTGTCAAACACATAAACTGCACTACACACATTGTGTAGTGCAGTTTCCGTATGTAGTGGAGATGCTGTAAGACACCGTGCTTCAGAGCCCGTGACACTCAGGACAAATCCTCTATAATGCCGATCTCATGGTGCCCGCTCCCTCCACTCATTACCGGCGTCAGTAATGTGTTCCGTCATCGAGATTAACTCTCGTCTAATGGAGCCAACTCTTATTTATTTCCACGGCGTCACTATTACAATTGCACCTAATTGAGGTTTGCCCGCTTTTAGTAAAATGGCCAATTTCCTTCTAATGCTGTTTGCTCCGTCGGTATTGTTAAGAGACATATTTGTTATCTTAAACATTTGTTTTGATCCAATTTTTCAAATATAGAACACAAATAAAAACATAAGATAAAGTATGTGTGTTATATTAACAAGATTAATGTAATATAGGTACCAAAGCTAGTTAAAAGGTCACAGTTCTTTGTGTTAACTGAAAATTATAAGGTTTTTTAAATCTATACTAAGTTAATGGATGTTTTCTACTGCAGTAAATGTGACAAAACAAAATCACTGTGTTTGAAAAGTCTGTTAGTCAGTCTTTGTTCTGCAGCGATAGTTCATCCTATCGAACGGAACAACGATTAGCGAATAGATCGCGGAAACCTAATTGGTGGGTCCGAGCGATCGATCAACGGAGTGGGGGTGCGCCGGCGCAGGCCGCGGGCGACTCGCTGTCTCAGCGGGTAGGGCTGGCACCTTCGTTGCTTGTAAATATTGATCAACAGTTACTAAAGTAGGTTATAGGTGGTTATAAAATACTTAATATAAAATAATATTTGACACACCCATATGAATTGAAACGTATTTTGGTAGACAGTAATAGAAACGTATGTATGACTGCCATAAACGTGGTCCCTTAATTACAATACTAAGGCCCGATTTCACCAACATTGAAATTACACTAGAGTAGCTATCCCAGTAAAACTGTACTCTGTCGATTTATTCGATGGTTAACTTCAATTTCGTTTCACCACGGTACTCTAGAGATATCTTACCGCCGGTTTCTGAAAGGCTGATCAAAATTCAAATCAACTAACAGCTCTGTCAACTTAACAGCGCTGTCAAATCAATTTCGGTTTCTGAAACGTTGATCAGTAAAAAATTTACTAATCTATGATTAATTTGATTTGACATTCGGTTGACTTTTTGTGATGGTCATACTGATAGGTCGAAGTCAAAAGATACCATAAAACCTTTTGTACAAGACGTTTAAAAAAGAAAAATGACATAAATCAATCTGCGAAATTTGAAATGTTTATTAATAACTTTCGTAACTTTCGTAAACTCAAAGAGTACTTTTTATATAACTGCGTAAACTTCTTTATTACTACAATCCCATTAATATAATAATATAAAAATGTCTTCACGTGGTAAAAATTTTACTGAAAGAGAAAGGTGTAAGCTTATGGAACTAGTGCAGAAGTAAGTAATAAGCTATTCAGATGCTTCACACTTCTAAAGCTGATAAAATGTATCTTTATTAATTTGTAATGCATACATTACGCGTTCTTGACAATGCGCTGAATTATGAGAGTGCTTATCATCATCTGCTGTTGTATTTTAGGTATAAACATATAATAGATAATAAGTGCAGCAATGCTGTGTCAACTATAAAAAAAATTAAGCTTGGGAGTCCATTACAACAGAGTTTAATAGTATTAATGGTACATATGTAAATCAATCTATATTAACAAAGTACAGTTACTAACTAACTATATTTACACATTTCTCAATCTAAATTTATTTTATATACAACAAGAATATTTATTTCATATTTAAATATCAAATCCTTTTTAATAAAATATTCAATTACTTTTCAGATAACAATGTAACTACCTGTGTAGTGGAACCTACTGATATAATACCATCATGTTCACAAAATAACAATATTCCAACTTTAGTACTACAACCTTTATCTTCACCAGAATTAACTGTGCCTAAAACTAAACGCCCACAAATTATAAGTAAAAGAAAAATGGCACGGAAACTTAAACCGGATGCAAAACAAATTAACATTAGCACATTTAAAAAACAATATTATCAAAAAAAGGTGGAATGTGTGACAATAGAAAAAAATAATAGATTATTAGAATACAAAATGAATGTAAAAAAAAAATAAGCTTTTAGATTTAGAAGTAAAATTAAAACAATATGAGTATGATTCCCGTAAGAAGTGAAACAGTAATATAATTATAACGTGAAACTTTGTTTTATTATAAACTGTAGTTGTCTTTTTTGTTGTTACATTAATATTTTATTATGAAAATAATTGTATGTATATCTACCCATCTAATTGTATCTTGCCACGAGACCACGACGTTTAAAATGCGATAACTTTTATTAAATGGAAGCTTATGTTCGATTCATTCATCAGAACATTTGCGGCATAGTGCCACAGTGTTACAAGTTATATTTTTGAGAAAATAATTTTTTTTTATTTTGTATGGGAAGTAAAACTTCCTTTTAAAAATAAACTACATTCGTGGTGGTCTTCACAATTACGGATAGAGCAAATAGACAAATTTTGTCATCCTGTATCGATTCTTAAACTCTTCCTCATTGTAGAACTCGAATGGATTCATTCTGGCCTTAAATTGCCGTGGCCTTGCCTGGCCTTCGTCATTACTGCTAGAACTGCTCAGGGCTCATGCTGATGCTTAAATCCGACAGAGACATGGTGTTTTCTACAACAACAATAATAAACTAATTATTATCTTATTAGAAGTTAATTTCTATATAAAATTTACAAAATATCAATTGTAATCCTTGTAATTATGGTGTTCTAAACCTTACAAGTAAGTATCCGAAGAATAATTAGAAGTTTTACGTAAAATAAAATCTTGGTTATTATTTAATTCGTCCACAAGCACAGATTACTTGACAAAGATTTTGACAGTACTTCAATCATTGATTATCGCTTAACAAGCGTTTCAGAAACCCAAAATTGCGGTTGACATAGGATTTTGGCGGATGATTTGAATATCTTGTCAACTGACAATCCGATCAAATCAAATCTATGATTAAGCTTCTAGCAACCCAAATGTTACTTGACACTACTTGACAGGAGATTTGACGGCCGATTAGTTAATTTTTTTGTTGATCAGCCTTTCAGAAACCGGGGGTTAATCTCGCATAGTTACTCTATGCCGTTGAACGAATGAATTGAATGTATGTGTAATGTACCCAAGTAAAATAGACAGTTTGGCTCATACTTGCACAATAGCGCTGTGCATTCTTTTATTTGTTCGGATAATACGTTAACTTGACAATTGAGTTGACAGTGAGTGATCCCGTGCGCGGCTTTGTTTGGTTTTGTTGTGTTTTGGAACTTTTGAACTAGTTTTATTCCGTGTAAACAAATATATAAAATTGTTTTATACAAATCGTTGATTATAAACAATGGCAAATGAAAAGCGAAAGCGATCTGTTAATTGGATGGCATCATAAAAGTAATTGCTGGTTGATCTCGTTACTGAGCATTTTCATGTGATAGAACATAAAAGGACGGATGGAGTATCAATGAAGCAAAAGCTTGGAGAATGGATAACAATTTCAAGCAAATATAATTCGCAGACAATGCTTTCTCATCGTACTGCCGATAATTTGAAAGCCCAGTGGGAAAACTTATAGAAAACTACAAAAAAAGAAGCATCTTTTAGAAGGATGCAATTAATTCAAACAGGTATTTTTCTTTGTTTCCTGATAATTTTTACAACTTTTTATATATTCCTGTAATCATATTATATTAAAAAAATATATCATAAAAATTAAAAGTTGTGATGAAATTAAAACAATGTGATTTTTTCAGGTGGTGGACCTCCAAGGTCAGTGATTGAAGACCCACCACAACAGAAAATACTCTGCCTTATAACGCCATGTTCTGTGGGCTTGCTTATTCCTTAGAACAGTATTAAAAAGAGTGGTGTTATATGTTGTCATGTCATGTTGGTGAAACGTAAAATGGGCTAACTCGCGAGTAAATAACAACTTATTCCGGGCATAAGATTTACACGACGTTGGTGAAATCGGCCCTAACAGTATTAACACTAACTAACAGGACTAACTATTATTCTTTATTGAATAATAATAATACAGAAAACCTTCATCACTTCCTAAGTGATAAGATGTAGATTGTTAATGTTTAATTTATATTTTACTAAGGTGACATCAAAAACTACTTTAAGGCAGCTCTCCAAAGCAAAAATAGGTAATACAATGAAGCATGGCTCAACGCGACATGAAATTTGAACGCACGTTCGAGGCTTCGCAACTCGTTACATTTGCACCTTCCTTCGGTGTTTCTATGAACTCCCTTTAGTTCCGCCCTCCACGCTAGTAAATTTGTAATAATTACTCACATCTGTTTGTATAATTGAAAGATGGTTTTAATTTGCGTGGATATTTAATGCGAACAATGTATCTCATTGTAAATTATTTTATTATCGTATGAGAATAAGCTTCTTCAAACCTAACAATAGACGCCTCATTGACAAATCTAGTGCTCATATGTCACATGCAACATTGAAAGATTGAGCTTGTGTATCAACTTTAATGTAATCTTAAGAATTGACAGCCCTGCAGGATCATAACAAAGCAAAAATAGCTAAGATAATGAAGCATGGCTCAACGCGATATGAAGCTCGTACGCGCGCTCGCGGCTACACAACTCGTTATATTTGCACCTTCCTTCGGCGTTTCAACAAACTTCCTTTAGTTCCGCACTCTACAGGAATCTGATGATTATATTCTAGGTGGACTTGTAATAAGGATTATATGCCTGCCTGTTGTGATGTGCAGACAATTGCCTGCTGGATGAGTCTTTTACTATGACTGTTGTGGAGTCGATGTTACTAGTACTGCGTGGTAAGTTGTACTGTATGTGTACTATAGGTATGCAGTACCACTTTAACTCTCAATTTCCTTCTTCGCCGAAAGATATTTTTAATAAAAAATAAAAAATTATAATAAAATTGTATAAAAATAAGTAAAAAAATATAATCTCGGTTAGCTAAGACCTGCCTGAGATTCGACTTCTCGCGCTTTGTCTCGCCAAAACTCGAAACAATATGGCGCGAATATTTTATCCTATGGTATAGGGTGAATAAAAACATATATAAAACCGTAACAGTTACATATTATGGTCTCAACAAGTTACTTTACTTAACTAACAGTGCTAAGCGACACATGTATAATAAACGTGCAAATAAACAAAACTACCCAGCTGTACGAGTATCATTGGTAATTGATCAGAATTAATGCCAATTGTCATAGCACACGACTCAATTACGAATCATGCTAATAATGACATTTCAATTGACAATCAGCCCAATTCAAATTTCATACTGTCTGAATTGACTTTATTTAAGCGTACCAATAATTATTTTTATTTTGTTATTAAAGTCGATGCCTGACAAAACAACGCGTTGCCTATAACTACTTCTAAGATATATCTTAACCCGTAGGCGTCTCATTGGGCACGGGTCTCTCTCAGGCGCAACCGAGGCAGGTATAGAGCATACCCAGATTGATGGAGGAGTTAGTGGCCCAGTGCCGAATGTTCATAAGCCACCCTAAGGTTAATAGCGATTGTTTTACTGTAATTTCGTCATCATCATAAAAACCCGTCTCTGGTCTATGTTAGGGTTAGTTCTGAGTCACAGTACCTACACAACAAGGTCTCATTGCATTTATCAAGAACGTTAGTAACTCTCAGATACGCTTATCTTAAGTTTAGTTTCCTTGCAATTCCTCTTTACCTTTATCTGTGACAAACTCGGAAGGAGACTTTTATGAGTCTCGTTCAGGGTATGTCGCTGGTGTCAGGATGGTTGGTGTTGCATGCTCATTTGCTATATTGTAGCCATAAATATACTACAGCACGTAGCCATTAATTATATTTAGTAACCCTTTAATGTTTGGTAGGCATATGAGAATTATATTATATTAGTATGTGTAGAAAAAAGTATAGTTAAATTTCAGGTGATGGGTATTTAAGCTAGGGTAGTTATATATTATGACTGTTACTACTGTCCTAACTGTACAGAATTAAGGGTCGTATTGAAAACCAGCGGCCGTGGTCCGCCACGGCTTCTGTAAGTTAATTAGTTTTTTAAGGTCAATAATTTTTTTTTTTGTTTTGTAATTGTATGTAATTTGTCAAAATAAACTTTATCTGTTCTATTCTATTATATTTAAAGGAGTAAGGGATATAAGATGTACACAAAAGCTACTATGAGAAATAGTTATTAAAATAATAACGAGACCCAAACCTAATTGAGAAAGGTCAGAATAAAAATGAATGATTGGTGCAGGGTGCAGGTGTTTAACTTTCCGACGGGATCAGTAGTTTTACGCATATTTTGTTTTAGAATGGACGCGCTCTCGTTGCAATAAATACAAAACGCTCGTCAACGAAGGATCAAATTACAGAGCTAACTACGTTTCGGATCTCTCGAGGAATTCATAAATATCTTTTAACGTGTTTAACCCCAAATCACTGTAAATTATTATTGGAAGTTTACATTATTAAAATAATGAAAATGATCGCTCCGGGCCGCCATGCGTGCCTGGTTGCGAACATAAAAACCACTTGAGGCGATTAAAAATAAACAATAATTGGGCCGGCCATTCACGCATGCAGCCTCATTAAAACAATTAAATCTTGATTGAACAGAAATTATAGCTGTCGATTCTTAAACATAATGCGATGGTGCCTTCGCCGGAATCTGGCTCCGAAAGAAGATTAACGTTGATTTTAATAAGAAACAATTATGTGTGTTTCAACCTATGTGTGTATTCATCCCACGCTCAAGTAGTCTGATCAGCTACTTAAAGGCCACTCGTATGTATTTATCAAAAATTAGAGACGACGTTTTTTGAGCATCTTCCAGATTTTTTGTGGCTGGCAAGGATAGGATTGACTTTTAAAATCGTGCCTAATTACCTACGCTACCGCAGCCAGTCTATCTGAGATTAATAGCTGACCTTCATATTTATTTAATTATATCTCATAGCACTCTTCACTTACCTATTAAATGTAGAAACAGTGCAAAATCACCGAGAATATTCTGTTGTGTTCATTAAAATATATCGTTCGTTTCTTTGACAGTAATGAAAAGGTGTTTATATTTTCTTCTTTTTTCTACTTCAGTCCGAAGTTATCTATCATATTTTATTAGATATAGGATTTGTGATCTGACCCATAATATTCAACAAAAATTACTTCATTAACAACGTTGTTCCTTATATATACTCTGAATATAGAACGAAACAGGTTTGTCGTAGGTACGAAGAGCAAAACCTATGAATATATACTCGTATATCCTAGCAAACCCACATTAGTATTTCCATAGCAACACTTAATTTTTTCTGCATAATTATATGCTGTGTTGTATCTAACATACGTCGCAATTACAAACATAGAGGAAACTGCAATAAAGCAAGAGATGATACGAAACTATATTTTAATAATAATTAAATCTGTTTGTAATTACTGCAATTATTCTTCTTGATTGAAGTACCTAATTGCTTTAATAATAATAGCTTATAGGAGAATGATTTATAATCACCACGAGATAGTCATCACGTCATCAGTGGCGTATATGTACATTCATATTTTTCCAGGTATGTATTCTATCTTGTAACAAAATATTATCTTTTCTGATCCCGTTAAACTCATAACATCCTGCAATATCGGTGTCTTTATTTTAAGTGATGTTTATTCATATCGGTCATCTTATAATTCCACAGATAAATAATTATAAATACAATAATGAGAGAAATAATGCCAAATACAAAATTAATCAAGTCAATAATCTTGCGAAAAACATAATTAAATATTATAATTGAAAACAAAATCCATGCAATTTGGCAACTGAATTAAAAAGTTTAATAATCAAGAAATAAGCAAAACAGACTCACTGTTTTGCTTATTTCTTGATTATTAAACTTTTTAATTTAGTTTCTAGGAATTGTTATCGATAAAAATTGGTGGAAAGAGCATATAATTATATTATTATGTAGATAAACCATGCTCAAAATTAAATCCCTTCTTTGTAAGCCCCCTTTGGCGCCTCCCAAATATTAGCAGCAGAGAAACAGCACTAAAAGCCTATTAAGAATATGTATAACCTAATTTATGATATGGCTTACTACTATGGGGAAACTCAGCAGTATTCAAAATCAATGCCACGCAGTGTGTAAACTGATTATATCTTAATTAAAAATGTACTATTTTTGCAATTTTTTCGAGACTTCGACCTTCAGATAAATTCATAAATAATGTAACCACATTTATGCAAATAAAGAATAATTAATTCATTCATTCATTTAGAATGTGCTTAACAAATGTCACTTCATTCTTATAACAGACAATAGTTATAAACATTGTAGATAATATTGGTTAAGTCTGCGTAGTTAAAAAAACTGACATTCAGCCGGTCTGTTTCATAAACATAACATAGCGTCACGCCTGTATTATAGCGAAGGGGTAGACAAAGTAATGTAGTACACCCACTTCACTAGTTTTTCAGTTAAATACATGTCACATACTTACATAGTCAGTTTTTAATATTTTCACGAAAATATATGTCAGCTCTAAGTCTGCGAATAATTTTATCAGCACATTAAACCACGTAATATTTTGTAAATTTGAAAGTAAGTACTCCAAGTCTGGGAGTTGCCGCAATTTGCGCACGGAAAGGCGGGCGAAGCCACTGCAGAAGCAACATCATTACGATCTCCATACGTATTTACGTCTTATGATATTTTTAATTCAATTTGCCCCGCGAACTTCGGAACCTACTCCGTTGAGTGTTGAAAGCTATCCAATTTGCGTAATACTGCCAAAATATCTCATTTCTACGCTCGCTGCTAACCTCCCGTTCAAAAGCGTCCTACGCAAGCCTCTGCGCAACCCAGAGAGAACTCAAAGTAAATCTATATAAAGCGCAAAGTCAACTGTGACTTCTTTCATATAAAAGCCGTTTGCATCCCGAATCAATTCGGAGTTTTGGCAATTCCATAATGCGAAAGTGGTCTGTTCAAGCTTTTGACTCTATGAAAAAAAACACGATACTCGGAAAATGATAGAAAAAGAACATTTATATTTTTCATAGAGTCGTTATTTATGGTTCGATAAATTTGCGTAAAGGCGATATTTAAAGCGCCGGCAATCTGCCGATTAGTACGGTAATGGGGTCTGTGTGCGGCGGCCTTTACGGGAATTACGGCGTTTTGCGGCTCACTGTGACCGCCAACCCTTTCAGCTTTGAAGCTATCAAAATTATTTCGGTGAGGACTTAATACAAGTCAAGTTGATACCACTGTAACGAGCTGCTTTCAGACTGCAGATTTCAAAGCTGATGTTTTACAAGTACCTACTTATAGTTATTACCTTACTGCCTAAAATATTTAGGGTCATTTCTTACGTAGTAAGTCTTTCTTATGAGTGCTTGCTTATTTAGTATGGCTTTAGAATCTATTTGAATTTACATTAAATTCATACAACATTTACCTCATGTACTGTTGTCACCTCGAATGGAGACCTCGACTTGGAAAAAGCACAGGACGCCCTTCGACAAGGTGGACGGACGACCTGGAGAAGGCAGCGGGAAACCGCTGGATTCAGAAGGCACAGGACCGGTCGGAGTGGCGTCGTTTAGGAGAGGCCCGACCAGCAGTGGACCAATAAAGGCTGATGATGATTACTGTTGTCACATGTCATTATAACAATGAAAATAGATAAATAACAGAAAATCAATAAATTAAGGTAAACCATTTACTCGTACATAAATGTCGCTAAACATTGACTAGGTTGACCATGTCAGATACCAATAACCTAATGAGACCACTTAATGGGGTTAAACGACATCACCTAATTCAATAAAGCCTACCATTCCCCCATACTCCCAGGTCGCAGGTATTCCTAACACGCACGCTGCTAATAAACCGATGAATGAATTGCGGCCACGATAAACAACCTCCTGTACGCACCTGCAATATTAATCGCCACCCATAATATCTTTATTTGTTATTGATGCCACATATTTTCATTAGCACAAACACAATAGACTGGATGTTTGTTGAGCGATACTAGCTTTTTTCTAGGAACTTGTATCGTTGATTTCATTATTTTTTTACTTGTTGCAGACAAAGGTGACAAATTGGTAGGTTTGTACATACTAGTTTATGCGTACATTCCCGGGAATACAGCACGTAAAATTATCCATGAATGCGAAGGAAGTAATCGACAGCTTTTCGCATACAGAGACAGCTATCGGGTAGTGAATGCCAATAACAATGTAATATAGATATTTACAGTTACTAAGTAAATTATACTACATAGATTAGAACTTTAGTTATTGTAAAAAGGAGATCTAAAGTGAACTCGTAAAGTTCGATAGTTATGTATAGTCCTTTCGCTGGTAGCAAGGACGCCTCGGCCTGCACCAACACATGTCGGCAACAGTTAATTCCAGCCTCTCTTACTATGAAAGATGACCCCTTTATTACTTATTAAGGAGCCCGCCTCGCCCCTACACAGTGTTATTTATGTCGTCTAATAATAATTTGTATTAAATCACGGCTGCTTCCCGCTGGACAAACAGGATTTGTTAGCTTTTGTTGCCGACGTGCCTCCGTCTTCGAGGAAAGGTTTTCGAAAAACGGGGATGACGCCGGAAAAAGCCCGAATTCATATTTCTTATTCTTTATAGGACTTATTTGTTAGTATGTATCTTCTTAATAATATAAGGTGTACGTTTTATTTTTAATCCACAAGGTTTATCGAAGTTTACAATGTACGAGGAGTAGGTACATTTTAAACTTTTAAGGACTCATAAACATTAATTCATGATTGTCTCTGAAAGTATTAATGCGGGAACACCAATACCTGTCATATTTATAATAATTGGTCTCGTTAAAAAACCAACACCAAAAATAATAGACGCGCAAATTGTACTATTCGCGATAGCAAATTTCGCGTTCCAAATTCGCCTCATAACCTTCGTGTTTCATTAAATTGCATTCGGGTATAATGATGGTGAAACGAAAAAATTCAATTTTGTTTTAAATGTTTTTTCTTGCATTGTTAGAGGACAAACAAATTTTGATACCTTGATGAACTTTTTACTTTTACTCGGAAAACTGAGCTGCCCCCGACGACTACCAGCTACCTGAAGAAGACAGCGGGAAACCATTGGATTCAATGCATTTGAATGAAAACCGTGAACATTGGTACTGATTAATGTCCTATGTCTGGAGTTGCTATGTCGAGCTGTGGACTGTGATAATGGGCTGATAGCTGGATGATCTTTAAAGTTCTGAAATATTAACTACATATTTCAGAACTTTAAAGACAAAGTACTCTTGCAAAGTACTCATCAAAACGAATAATAATAATAATTTACTGAATACCTATGTGCACCTACCTTAACTATAAGTGTTTCAGTTCTATAAAAATATACAAGTGCATATTATCTATTGTACGCGCCTCAGAACTCTTTATGATTTTTAGAGTGAGATGTGTCAGAGATTTAAAAAGGTTTCTCTCTGTCATCTGTCATTCTTGTTACCTTTAAAACTAATTTTGGTGTACTAAAAGTTGTGCTTAAATAATGTTGAAATACATACTTGGCTTTGTAAAATAAAAATGTATTATGAAGCAAGTAAACATTATTTTATAATATGTCAAAGTATTAGACATCTATAATTTTTTACTTAGATAGATTCTTAGATTTAGGTACTTAGATTAACAGGTTTATTAAGATTATATATTTAACTTATGAGGATATTCTAAACTTGATGAATTTTAAAATAATACAAAGTATCAAAACTACTCGGTGTGGCCTCGGTGGTCATGTCAATGATCACACCTCCAAATTTAACTGTGACAGCCAAACTGATTGTTTTCGAAATAAAAGCCTGGGCCAAATGACGAATTTCCCACCATTAAAATCTGCCGCATATATGAAGTGACAGTCGAATTCATGGCGCTGGAAAAATTCGTATTTATTTATGGAAAATTGCTTGATTGGAAATAAGCATAACCTGTAACTGTAAGCATGCAGGAAGGTAGTTTTTTTAAAGAATTGAATATTACTGAAGCCTAACGCTGATAGCGTAATAAAAAAAATCATGTTATTAGTACCTACAGTAGGTTATAGGAAACGCGTAAATTATTGATTTATATTGAATGCATTCCTTAGTATTTTTTTTAGTTTTATGTTGGGACTATATGTGTTGTGAAAATGACTTATCACCTTTGCTCTATTGGATGATCTTAAAATTCGAATATGTACTGCAAAGCAATGGCAAAGTTGGCCTTAACTACAACTTTTATTTTTATTTAAAGTTATTTTGTCAGTTATGTTAAGTATAGATTGTGTGAAACGGAACCGCGGGACCATTTTGATTGGTTGGTGTAGTTGCCGCCATGTCAAATCCCCTCTGCCCCCTCTCCCCTCTTCAAAAATTTGCAATTACATCGCGCGCACGCGTCTCTCTGTAAAAATTCGAAAAAGAGAACAAAAACGAGTGAAGGTCATACAATCCCGAATCCCGAAGTCTCCAGATCCAACCCTCGGCACTGGTAAGTGATTGCACCTTTTATCCATCAAAATTGGTCCTTCTTTGCGGGATTTAAGTGTTAATTCACGTACGCGGACCGGCCGCCATACTTGTCGTCGTGTGTAATTTCGAACTTGTCTACGTATTTCAATTTAAATTCATAGTTCGTTAGTCATTACAGTACAATATGTCTAAAAATACTCAAATGCTGGTGATTAAGTATGATTTTTACATTGATAAGGTCGCTAACATCCACGATTCAATTTCATCTGTAAATGTGAAAGATCCGTTACACACCGAAAAGTTCAAAATGAAATGTGCCGATTTAGTTAAAATTAAAGAAAATGTCGAGGACTGTTATCTAAATTTGCTTAGCCTAAGTTCTAATAACACTGAACAGTTAGATACAATTAAACAAAAGTATGTGAATTTCGAAGAAAAATACTTAGAAATCATGATCAAATATCAATCACTTGTAACAATTGTATCTGATAGTTCGGATCCAAAGTCTAGTCTTCAATCATATTGTAACTCTGACAACAATGTAAGCCTACCGAGAATCAATTTACCGTCGTTCTCGGGTAATTATTGTGATTTTCCAAATTTTATTAACCTATTCGATAGCTTAATTCACAATAATCAATCGCTGAGCCCTGTTCAGAAGAAACATTATTTACTTAGTTGCCTTTCACACGAGCCGTTAAACTTAGTTAAACATCTAACTAATATTCCAGAGAATTATGAAGAGGCCCGTTCAATACTGAAAAGTAGGTATGATGACAAAAGATTGATAGCCGACTTACATCTGAGCGCAATGTTGTCTTTACCTAACGTTTCAATTAAAAGTGTTTCACAACTGCGCAGCTTTGTTAGTAATATTCAAGAGAATACGCGGGGCCTCACTAGTTTAGGCTTCCCCGTTAGCGAATGGTCGTTGTTATTATTACACATCTTTGTAAGAAAACTAGACACTGATTTGCGGTCAAAATTCGAACTAGCGCACCAAGATAAAAAAATACCTACATTTGATAATTTAATAACTTTCCTAGATAACATGTGTAAAACTTTAGAGACTTCAGGTTTATTTACTACAAGCGGGAACAAATCTGCTCCCCATAGCAAGTGTAGTAATTTACACAAAGCTTCACTAGCATCCACAGCAACACACAACAATCAGAACGTCGAATCACGCAAACCGAATCAAAGTAGTAATGCCAGCTGTCCATTATGCAATAGTTCTCACTATTTATTTAAGTGTACGAAGTTTATGAACATGGACACACGATCTCGGTTTAATTTCGTTACGTCAAAAGGCTTGTGTTTCAATTGTTTACGTCCCCATCGGGTGCATAATTGTTTTTCTAAGTCGCGATGTCAAATTTGCAAATGTAAGCATAATACGTTGTTGCATACTTCAAGTGAACAGACACCTGCGAATACTGTTCAGTTGAATGACAATAATATGAACTCATTCCCTAATCCATCGAATAATATCAATACACCGGCGGAATCTCATTCAAAACAAAACGTCAAACCGCAAGGCATTGACTCATCTCTTTCGCACTCGTACGTATCGCACGGCGCGAGCTCGAGCGGCGACGCATCTCGTCAAAGTCATACCCTGCTCGCAACAGCCGTCATTAATATTTCTAGTTCGGAAGGTAATTATCATCCGTTACAAATCCGTGCACTTTTGGATCCAGCGAGTATGACAAACTTTGTCACGTTGAGTTGTGTGCAAAGACTAAATGCCAGTTATCATAGAACGAATATAAGTGTTACAGGCATAGGCGGTGAAGTTAGTTTCAGTGCGAAAGGTCGATTAAAACTTTATTTAAAACCGAATAATCTCGAGTCGTCTTTGTGTGTGACGCGTTTGTGCTGCCGCGTATTACGTGTGACTTACCAACAACTTCGGTAAGTAGTAACTTTCTACAACATTTTAAAGGCTTGGAACTCGCCGACCCACACTGTAATATCAAGGGACCCATAGATGTATTGCTGGGTGCAGGCGCGTGTGCTCGTATTTTTAAAGGTAATAAATTAGTTCTAGGAGATAACTTACCTACAGCCTTTGAGACATTATTCGGTTGGGTTTTAATGGGCGATTTTGATTGCAATATTTTAGATAGGCAAGATTATCATGCATTTACGTGTATTAGTAACATTGATGATACTTTAAGGCGCTTCTGGGCGATTGAAGAAGTACATTCGAATCGAATTCAACACCCAGATGACGTTTATTGTGAAAATCATTTTAAGCAGACGCATTCGCGTACTCATGATGGTAGGTTTATCGTGCGCTTGCCCTTCCGGCAGGGCAACCACAACTTAGGCGAAACTAGAAATTTAGCAGTGAATAGGTTACATTCACTCGAACGAAAATTTATTCGTGATTCTATATTAGAGCGGAAATACAAAGACTTCATGCGAGAATATCACTTGCTGGGCCACATGCAGCCGGTTGAACCCTCAACCGCACTACGTTCTCCAAAATACTACATTCCTCATCACGGAGTTTATAAGAATGGCTCCGATAAGATCCGTTGTGTATTCGATGCTTCCTTGAAGAGTAGCACGGGGAACTCTTTAAATGATATTTTGTTAGCTGGACCCAAACTTCAGAAAGACATAGTAGATATTATTCTCCATTTTAGATTACATGAGATTGTATTTTCTGCAGACATCCGCCAAATGTATCGGCAGATATTATTACATCCCGATGATCGCAATTATCAATTGATTTTATGGCGGGATGACAGAGACAGCAACATAAGCGAATTTCAGTTAAACACTCTGACGTACGGGGTTTCTTCTTCAGCATTTTTAGCAATGCGATGTATACACGAGCTTGCCAAGTTAGGACGAGAGAGCCACCCGCGCGCCTCTAAAATATTATTAAATGATATTTTTGTAGACGACGTGGTGACGGGTGCAAGTACTCTCTCCGAAGCGCAGGAGATAAAGGCCGAGCTCATAGACTTGCTGGCGCTAGGTGGTCTAGAACTGCGCAAGTGGACCAGCAATCAGACCCAACTGCTTTCAGACATACCGTCAGAATTTTGTGAAATTCAATTCGCAGAGGACAAAGATACGTCATTAAAAATATTAGGTTTTAAATATAATCCCGTTTCGGATAAATTTAGTTATCAAGTTCATATTAATGGTGACAAATGTACAAAGCGAGAAATACTGTCTAAAATAAGCGGTATTTACGATCCAAACGGTTGGTTAGCTCCTTTCATTATTAATGCAAAAATATTAATGCAACAATTATGGATATTGGGTGTACAGTGGGACGAAATACCACCCGATTCTATAATTTCTAAATGGCAATCGTTTTGTGAAAATATAGATTACCTTACAAACTTGTCCATACCGCGACATGTTTTGTCAAATAACACAGCTTATTTCGATTTACATGGGTTTAGCGATGCATCTGACGCTGCTTACGCGGCTTGTGTTTATTTACGATGCGTTCATATTGACGGTAGGGTGACCATGCATCTTCTCCTTTCTAAAACACGGGTCGCGCCAATTAAGCAAAAACTAACAATTCCCAAACTTGAATTGTCGGGTGCCTTGTTACTGGCTCAGTTATTAAAACGCGTTTCTGATAGTTTAAAATTAAATACTGATCTGTTAAGGCAAATACATGCGTGGAGTGACTCATCCATCGTGTTATGTTGGTTGCGAACGGAACCACACTTACTAAAGGTGTTCGAGTCTCATCGGGTCAGTGAAATACAAAACGTGTTGTCGCCTGAGTTTTGGAGATACGTGCCGTCGGAATTAAATCCAGCCGACTGTGCGTCGCGCGGCATATCGCCTCAGGAGCTCGTGCATCACCCTCTGTGGTGGGGTCCTGAATGGCTACTGGGAGACGAATCCACTTGGCCCGCGCCTTGTGAGCAGCTTACCTACGACACATTGCCCGGTGTGAGAAAGCAGAAGAAGGTTACCGCCGCAGCAGTCACCGAGACTAATTCATTGGATTTTATTTCCAACTACAGTTCGTTTACTAATCTTATCCGTATCACAGCATGGTGTCTACGTTTCGCTAATAATTGTAGAAAGAAATCTGTAACTTCAGACTGTCTATCTGGCAACGAATTAGAACATAGTTTATTAACCTTAGTCAAGTTAGTTCAACATAACTATTTCGGCAGTGATATTAAACTTATCACTCAAAGCAAACCATGCAGTACGGGGCTGCAACGCTTACACCCATTTATAGACGAGCACGGGCTGTTGCGAGTAGGTGGTAGACTAGTGCACTCGAAGCTCGCGTACACTGCAAAGCATCCACTAGTGTTACCTCACACTTGCCATTTTACAACACTTTTGGTAGACTATTACCATTTAAAACATTTACACGCCGGACCTAATCTTTTAATGTCCATACTCAGAGAAAGATTTTGGATTCTATCCGCTAGGCGCGTCATACGCAGTAGGATTTTTAAATTTTTGCGTTGTTTTCATTTAAAATGTCAGCCGCCCGAAACATTGATGGGTAACTTACCTACCAGTAGGGTCACGCAATCCTACAGGCCATTTTTAAGCACAGCAATTGACTTTACCGGTCATTTCAACTTAAAGCAAAGTTCGGTCAGAAATGCTAAGATTGGTAAAGCTTACGTATGTGTATTCGTGTGCTTCACGACCAAAGCAGTTCATTTAGAGCTCGTTAGCAACTTAACTTCAGAAGCATTTTTAGCAACGTTAAGGCGATTTGTAGGTAGACGCGGCTTACCTAAGGAAATAAGAACCGACTCGGGAGCAAATTTCAAGGGCGCTAGCAACATTTTAGGCAAATTCTCTAAAGAAATTTACAACTATCCTATTTTGAAAAATTACTTAGCTGAACACCTCATAGAATGGCATTTTTCACCCCCACTCAGCCCTCATTTCAATGGTCTGGTAGAAGCAGCCGTGAAACAGTGTAAAAACCATTTAAAGAGGGTTATAGGGGAGCGCAATCTAACCTTCGAGGAACTAACAACAGTATTAGTCCAAATAGAATCAATATTAAATTCAAGGCCACTGTGTCCTATGTCTAACGACCCCAGTGACTTGTCAGTATTGACTCCGGGTCACTTTTTAATTGGAGCTCCTCTTGTAGCTGTGCCTGAAACACCTGCCAACGAACGTTTGAGTTTGGTTTCCCGTTGGCATTTATTGCAATCGATCGTAACGGACGTGTGGAAGAGATGGAGCCACGAGTATCTCCATACGTTACAGCAGAGGAATAAGTGGAACTCCACTAAATTTGATATAAAGGTCAATGATCTTGTACTGTTAAAGGAAGATAACCTACCTCCCTTGCAGTGGTGTATGGGACGCGTAGTCAAGGTTTTTCCTGGACAGGACTCAGTGATTAGAGTGGTAGAAATAAAAACGGCGAAGGGCCTGCTTGTTAGGTCATTGTCAAAGGTCTGCCCTTTGCCATGTAACGACAATTAGATCACAGTAGTAAACCAGCACATTCTTAGTTTTTAATCTTACCTATTGTATCTAGTTGTAATATAAGTTAAATTTAATATAAGCAAATCATACATAATTTCTGCATACAGTCCACTAAATCTTTGTATTATTGTTATTGTATCAAACTTAATCATCACCAGCATTTGAATATTATGAAAAAGGGGTAATCCCCTTTTTGGTGGGGGATTATGTTAAGTATAGATTGTGTGAAACGGAACCGCGGGACCATTTTGATTGGTTGGTGTAGTTGCCGCCATGTCAAATCCCCTCTGCCCCCTCTCCCCTCTTCAAAAATTTGCAATTACATCGCGCGCACGCGTCTCTCTGTAAAAATTCGAAAAAGAGAACAAAAACGAGTGAAGGTCATACAATCCCGAATCCCGAAGTCTCCAGATCCAACCCTCGGCACTGGTAAGTGATTGCACCTTTTATCCATCAAGTTAGTTTGTATGCAAATTATTTTTAAAACTTATATCGATTAAGTACCTACCAATATTTCATTAAAATTACTTTCATCACTTATTCAGCAAGCAAATAAGTAGAAGGTAAGGAAATGTTAGCTCATATTTAAACAAGATTAATGTATAAGGAACAAAACATTAGTTAGTAATAAGGTTTATTAAACACCCTGAATGGTGGTAAAGTTAAAAAAAAATCAAACCATAATGTAACCGGTCAACGAACGGTAAGTCTCGGGCGAGACGTGACGCGCGGAGGTGTAAATCTCATGCCCTTATCTGTTCCCAATTCGCGGGCCTATAGGGCTGCCACAAAGATTTTTTAATGAAAAGAAAGCAATAAAAAACGATTAAAAATAGTTTTGTTGTTGAAAAATAGAGTAAAACGAGCATGTTTTAACATTCCCGATGCTTATCTTTATCAATGTAATGAATGTCTTTACGAATAAAAAATATTCATTTCTTCGATATTTCTATGTTAATTTCTTATTATTTAAAGTTATTTATAATCAGGATCGATCGGAGAGGTGCCAATATATACAGTAGACCTGAAAATGCTGATGGATGGATTGGTAATGTAAGTTAAGTAGATTCTGTAACCAAGAAAACCAGTCCTAATTATCGCAGAAGATAATGGTGTAAAATCTCATTAATTTATTTACTCCAGTTTTTAAGCGCAATGTTTATAACTTTTTGCTTTATGTATCTCGGCAAGCCGTCGATGGTTTTCTAGCTGAAAAATAACTTATTTAAAAAAAATGTATTGTACGTCCGGTGTCAAACCTGGCTTTATGTGCTGAAGACACTGCGGGCGACAAGATTTGCATTTTAAGCACCAACACGGAGTAATTATTAGCGCTTTAATTATTCGGGCGGTCAACACTCGATGTGGCGTGAGGTATGGTTCGCAATTTGTATTGCAATCTAAATGGCGCTGAGAGGAAATATTACCCGAGATTGGCGCACTTACCTGCTTAACGATCAGCTTTAATAACTACTTTTGTGAAATCGCACAACTTTTTTGACTTTGCACATTAAAAACTTATACCTAGTGGTCGCCCAGTGTGGTCCAAATTCGACCATAACTATTTTTTTGACGTGATAACGTATTATAAATCAATGAACGCCTATACATAAGAAAAAAAACGTGTGACGTCAACCTCCCGTTAAGCCAACTGCTAAGTGTTACGCCAAGCGTATTCATTGAATTTTAGTCTGTAACCCATAGTAATAGAGCGAATAATCGGTTGCACTAGTGTACATGAGAATGACACGGGCTTAAAATTGCGTGTTTTAGAATACAATTTTGCTGCGCTATCTAGTGAGCAAACAGTGAACCAGTTCAATAGTAAAAAAATCGATCGAGGAACTGATTCACCTGGCAGTGCATAGACGGCGCTAGCGATATTTTTTGTTTGATACCTTGTTAATTTGAATTCTCACAATACTCTTATTTAATATAGGTAATAGGTATAGATTGTGAGAAACTTTGGAAAATGAGCTTAAATAAATGTTGCGTTTTTTCTTATGACGTTACCACGTAAAATTATCGTCCGTAAACCGACTTTACAGGCAACCAGTATTTATTTTGTTTGTGAATATTTTAATGACATGTTTTTTTTTTAATTCAAGTTTTAACGTTAATATAGTATAAGCAGTAGGTACCTAAGTAGTAGGTACATATTAGAGTTATTAATCTGCGGTTCAAACTGAAATGTAACAAAGAAGAAGCTCGTATCTTGTATTATCGTAATTCTATCAAAAAATAGAAGTAGTTTTAAACAAAAGAAAAATGGCATTTATCAGTAACAACAAAAACAGCGCGAAATCGAAAGAAGTTTTCGCCATCACTCAGCTTACCTACTCATAAGCAACTTTTCAGCACATCGCCGCGAAGCGTCAATTTTATTTTTTAATTATGGAACTGCCTAACGAACGCCTCCGAGCTTGATTCGAAAAATAATCGAAACATCTTTACACACCAACATCGAATTCCCAATTAATACTCTAACACCGCGATATACAATCCAATTTTCCTTGCCTACGTAAATGATAATACGATTGTTACGCAGACTATATTTGCATCCAGAACTTCTTAACCTGTCCACAGTCGCTGAGCTTTAACTTCAGTAATGAGATATGACTTTAACTCATTATTTCTTGTAATTTGTGCGCACTCACAAGCTTTTCGAAATACGGAATTTACAACCTGAAATTATTCACTTTGCGATATAAACGAAGACGTGCCATTTCTATTCAGCTGAAGCAATGGGATGCAAATTGATTTCTGTTGTTTAGTTTTTTAATGCATTGTTATTATTAGGTACCTAACTACATACAGGGTTTACACGTAGTTTTTAAACAGTCAAATACGTTCTGAATGCGGTAAATATTTAGTATATCCTTACTATTAAACAGAGTGAATTTTTCAAGTGGGAAGTACTCAAAGGAGTCTCGTGCTCGATTTTGATGAAAACTAAAACTGCCTTTTGACAAACAGATTTTTGAAAAATCAATATTTCTAGCCAGGATTCGAACCCGTCGATTTTGAAATGAAAGACACTATCGTTTCGATAATGTCCGTCAATGAGGGACGAGTTTTGGAAACTCTTGACAAAAAGCTTATGTTTTCCGCTTGTAAGAAGAAAAATACTCATAAAACGCAAAAATAAATGGATAACTAAAGGTCTCAGAGTTAGTTGCAAAACAAAAAGATATTTGCGGTTCAAATATTACAAGTCACGATGCGAGAAAGACTCTTACGTCAACTATTCGAAACTTTTAAAAAGTTGCATTAATGCTTCAATAAAAAATCAGAATTATAAATATTTAAAAGATTCAAACAACAAATGTAAAGCATCATGGGACATAATAAAAAATGGAAATAATTGTACGAATAAGAAAAAATTTATCACAGAGTTACTAATTGACGGTAAAAAAATAGTAAAAATTGACGAAATAGCTGAAAGCTTTAATAACTTCTTGATAAGCTCGAGCTGCAAGAATGTAAGTAACATAAAAAATACACTACAGATAAACATATGCAATAGTATTTTTCTGCGCCCTTGCAGCGTAGATGAAATTGCCAAAATAATAAAACTGAAACTAAAAAACACAAGTGCCGTTGGATACGATGAAATATCTACTAAAGTTTTAAAATATTGCTGTCGCGAACTTGCCCCAATCGTGACTTATTTAGTTAATATTTCATTTGAAAATGGATCGTTTCCAAGCATGCTGAAAAAGTCGGTTGTAAAGCCTCTACATAAAAAAGGCGACCGAACCTCAATGAGCAATTATCGGCCCATTACCCTCATTTCAATTTTATCAAAGATATTCGAAACAACTATGTATACCCGTATTTTAGAATTTTGTACTAAAAACAATCTAATTAAAAGTGAACAATACGGCTTTCAGAAAGGAAAATCCACAACCTTAGCATGTTACAATGTTATTAACCGTATAATTGAAATTTTGGACGCTAAAAAAAGGGCTGTCGGAATTTTCTTTGATATGACGAGAGCATTTGATTTGGTTTCCCATGAATTATTGCTTAATAAATTAGACAAATATGGGATCCGGGGACAGGCCTTAAATTGGTTAAGAAGTTACTTAGAAAACAGAATACAGTGTGTTTCAGTTACAGGTCTCAATGATAAAAATGAAATTATTGAATATAAATCAACATTTAAACATAACAAACGTGGAGTTCCCCAGGGAAGTGTCCTTGGACCTCTGTTATTCTTATTGTATATTAATGACTTACCTGAAATTACTGAAAAACCATGTACTCTGTTTGCGGATGACATCTGTATTATTTTGACATTAACTAATGACATTGCAAAAGACATAATTGACGCTAATAATACTATAGAAAACATTATCCAATGGCTCACTGACAATGATTTAGTAGTTAACCTATCAAAAACTAATTATATACAATTCTTAACTAAAAATAAAAAAGAAATTAAACTAGACATAAAATATAAAGATACTTTAATTAAACAAGTTAACCATACATCATTTCTTGGCATAACACTGGATAATAAGTGCAACTGGAAAGCCCATATTGAGAAAATCACTTCCAAAATCAACAAATTTGTATTCGTACTTCACAAATTAAAAAATACATCGTCACGATCTACATTACTGACTGCCTACCATGGATACGTTGCATCCATACTTCGGTACGGTCTTATCATTTGGGGCACATCACCAGACATAAATAAAGCATTTATTGCACAAAAAAAATGTATTAGAGCGATTTGTGGGATTCCACCCTGGCAATCTTGCAAACCATTGTTCCGAGAGTTAAATGTGCTGACATTACCCTCTATGCATATTTTTGAACTGGCTCTATTTTTAAAAAACAATGATCAGTATTTTGTAAGAGCCAAAGACACTTATATCAGGAACACTCGGAATCCAGACCGAATCGTACTTGGTAAAAAAATCAGTACCGAACTGTATGGCAGCTCTTGCTACGCAATGTGTGGAAAAATTTACAATGCTCTGCCAGGAGATATAAAGCACTTACCGACACCTCAATTTAAAAAGAAACTAAAATCCTGGTTAATAAAAAAATGTTATTATGCAGTAAATGACTTCATAATAGATCAAGACAAATAAGTATTATTCAATGTAAAATTAATGACGATAGCTAATGAAATTGTAATTATTGTATTATTATATCATTGTGTGCCTAGAATTTATTTTATTTTATTGTATAACAAAAATTAATTAATCTAAATATTATAATATTATAAACTTAATAATTTAAGCATGTATTGTACACCCGCACAGGGTTTCTGTTAAGGAGCTTATTTGACACTGTACCATCTACCAACTACCAACAGACTGCAATAAAGAATTTGAATTTGAATTTGAATTTGAAAGCAAAGTTAAAAAATCTTCCATTACCTTGTAACTCATTCGAAAAGATGCTCCATTTGTATAAATGGGAAAGTGTGTTTGTTGTTTTCGATCGAATCGAAGCGTTTGACTGCCTTTACGCCTTTACGATTTATTTACGCATGTACCTACTATTGTATTCTATTGTGTCATATGAGTTATCGCTGGGAAATGCGTTTACGCATCCCCCACTAGCCTATGACTTACAGAATATGTCAATATCATCTAATTCAATAATTGGTCAAATCCTGATTATATTTGTTTTAATTTTAAACAGAACAGGAATATCCCGCATGATCGAACATACCGGCCGTTCCTACATAAATGAAAACTCGCCTCATCACGTTCCAAATTGAAATCCTGCGTTCCCGCTCTGCAGCCACAGCTGAATGTACTTTTCCTTTTGTTTTGTATTCCCGGCCGTCGATTATTCCAATTATATTTAATTCATTTCCATCTCGATAGTAAGTAGGTAATGCTCAATTTCTATGATGTTAAGTTATTTTCAAAATAAGTTTGTGGAGACCTACTAAATGCCGATAACTTTAAATATAATCCAAAGGCCAACAAACCAGTTTAAAAATTGGGTAACCAAAATAAAAATATATATATTTTTTTTAAATTACCTATGTCTTCATGGAATAATGATAGACAAGGTAACTCATATCACGGACTACAGTCCTAAGTATGCTCATACCTATAAGGTAATTGACGCAGTAATAAGATCGGCTTTCCTCTCAGAAAGAGAAGGACTTAAAATTACAAGCCAAGTGAACCTTAGTGTCACAGTTCACTCGCCTTCGATGATTCTTCACTATGATTCTGTCAGCAGTAAGCACAGAGAATATATTACTTAACTTCTAAACATCGTGCACTTAACAGACCTCTAAAGAAATGTGCCGAATTTTAAGCAATTGACCACTATAACTGTGAACAGTCCACCTTATCCTCATGATATAAAGAATAATCTGAACATGGTGATCCGTGACAATAATATTAGCGAATAATTAGTAATAACCATCATCAGATCAGTGACCTTGCAAACAGAGGAAAACGAAGTAGTAGTAGTAGATCTTCAGTGTTTATCTACACTCAAATTTCGACGGATCAGAAATTTGTGCAACAGCATACTAGCGGCGGCTTTCGTATCGATAAGAGACAAGAATTACGTAGTTATGGTAATATTTATATCTTATCTACTCAATAGTAGATACCTATTCAGGTTTTACTGTTTTTAATTAAGGCCCTTCTCCAAAACACTTGAGATGCCAATTTTTGTTTTAAATCAAAGCAACGGTGCTGACGCATCGCCAGCCAGACGCGATAATTACACATAATGACACTATTAAAAAAATATTCCGTGTACGCTCTCTGCGCTCGGTACACACGAATATATGCTTTATCGATAACGAGTTGAATTACGATTATGGCTCTCGGACCAGCACAAATTAATGTAAAGGAAAGCGGCCATTAACAACAATAATGTGGTTACGCAATACAACAGATGTCCGGGGGATTTATATTAGAAACGTGATGACTGTATTTCGTACAGAAATCAGTGACGGAGCCGAAGTATTGCTGCCGCGGTACGTGCTCGCGCCACCTTCCGGCCGGTGTGAAAAATATATTTTTTGATAACTCCATACCCCCACCTGTAACGTGTAATTGCCCGTTTAGCGGTTTTTACGCCGACGAAAAGATAATTTCTCGGTCTCTTCCCACCCTTTGTGACGGCTAAACTGATTTCCTGCCGCTCTACGTGAAAATTTAAACCGACATAATCCCCTATCGAGCTTTTAATGACATTTTCTTGGAACATGAAGCCGCAAGAAAACAACCAACGTGAGCAGCGATGGTTAGCCGCAAATCATAGAAAGATTTGCTGCATTGATAAAAATAAACGACGGCCGAGATTACGAAATCAATATGAAATTGCATTTCCTAATGTCAATTGTTAGTTACGGAGTGCAATAAAGTTCCAATAATCATGATATGAAATAATTCCTGAGCGATGTGGTCGTGCTGTCTGGCTCTCTCGCGAGGACGGGGGCGCTAGCGCCGTCTTTGTCTCGGTCGGAGAATCGCACGGGGTATGATGAACTCGGTAATGATCCAATCAGAAGTGAAGTGCATCGAGTCTCGCCGCTCTGTGAGAATGCGGTTGGGGGTGCAAAAACTACAAGCACGGATTTAAATTAAACTGACCACTTGGTTACATTTCAAAACACCTCGCTTGTATTGATAGCTCACTCCAGTAGTCTGTCAGTACAGTCACTCGATAGGTATATTTTCAACTGTTACCTACATATAATAAGGAATGTAAAATACATAAAATACCTACAACACTGATAATTTTGAGATACATAAATTCGTTTTTCTGTATTTAGTTTTTAGATGTTTGCGTAAAAACGAGAAATGTTATAATATTACAAATTATGTATGTATGTATTTATAACTATACCTTTTATCTTTCTAAAAACATCCTCTAAACTTAGCATTTATCAAAATGCGCCAATAGATTCTAAAAGTGCTTTTAAAACCATTTTTTGGAATTATAAAATAAGTAATGGTCTCAAAATACTGGCTGTTACGTTTCTCCGATGGCTTGTAATTATTTTAAATGTCCCGCGTGCGCCGAGGCGGCGCATGCGCAGTGCTCCGGGCGATCCGCCGTGATCGAGAAACCATATTGAACCAGCAGATACGTCATACATACCTTAACCTTGAGCTTAGTTATTTTAGAATCACTCATTATAACACCTAGTAGGTACCCACCTTACCCACCTATCACTTAAAAGCAGATAACGTGATCATGTCTATTAAACTGCATGTCACACTCAGATTCACCCAAGGAATCCACAACCCATCAACAAGATAAATATTACTCGTAATTTCTATGATATCTACGTGGGACACTCGATAAAGTTTTGAGAAACTTTATCGAAATTTGAAAACTTCTACGGATAAAATATTTTAATTAAATCTTTTCGAAAAACTCTCCACCAGCCTCTATAATATAAAGTTTCATGCTTCTGAATTTTCGAAAAAAAAATTCCAGTCCGCCGCAGACATACATCTCTTCCACGGCCTGCTCGAACACTGCTAGCGCGTCTTCCGGCGATGAAAACTGTATCCCTTTCAGCAGATTTTTTTAGGGAATAAAAAGAAGTCACTCGGTGCCAAATCAGGACTAAAAGGAGGGTGACCCAAGACACTGACCGGTGTGGTGGCCAGGTAGTCCAACGCTGGCGCGTTGTCATGGTGAAGCATTACCCCGCGGAGTCCGGTGTTCGGTCGCTTGTTGCTCATTACAGACAAAACTTCTGGCAGGCATTTTGTGGCCTGGATGCTGCTTTGGTCTCGTAATGGAATTGACAACAACAATTATAAAACCTTGTCGAAGACCTTCTTGATTTAAGGACAAACACTGGGTCAGCCACTAACCCCACCACAAAAAAGCAATAGAGAAGCGTGGTGGAGTATTTGGTAATAGTGAAATTATTAGTTTAATGGCTCTAATATAATGCAGGATTATAATAAGAGTAGGGCTAAATTAAATATATTTATTTACCGACCACTTTTTTTACCATTGAAAGATAATTGAACGGACAATTTAATACTTTAATACTTAGTAGGTAGGTAAGACGATTTAAACAACTAGGTACAATAAGATGTAGAAAAAAATAATTTAATTTAAAAAAAGCGCCCATATCTGTTTCGTCGCGTTATCAAGAGCCAACATTATCTCCGACCTTATAAAAATATCAAGAAGATAGGCGCGTGCAAGACTATTTTGTAGTAAAATACTGCTAACTTCACTTCAGTTTACACTCTGACTTCGAGACTCACTGCCGATATCGATTAGTTCTTAAACAATTATTTTCCTTGAATAAAAAATGTCTTTGAAAGAGTCGGACTCTCCTATCGCGCATCTACAAAAGTTGAAAATCCCTCAAATTGAAGAAGATGTGAGTAATTTTATTAATGTTTATTTAACATGGTAACATAATTAATTAAAACAATTTTATCTATAGGTACATATTTCTATTATACATATAATATATCACATGTTCTAGTCATCGCAGTACCTAATATTGAAATAATTTGAGTTTAGGACGCGTTATTATGCTAAACCAAAAACAACAAACTTGACAATATTGTTATAAATCTAATCTAACCACGTAAATAACAGAACACGCCATTCATTTGCGATTTTACGTTCCTGTTCGATAAGGTTCGGTAATGTAGCAGGTACTTAATGAATAACGAACCTGATATGTTGAAAACGCACTCTCTTTTTCGATTTCATTGTGGACTTAGTAGGTAATTAAATATACCCAAAACTTTACCAAACCACACCAAACAAAGAAATTTCCTAAGTAGGTACTTATCGTATGGTAGATGCCGTCAGAAATGTACGGCTCCGACACGACACCGTAAATTGAGGCTAAAGATAGATGTATCTACTGTTTCTAGAATAGTTTAACTTACCTAATACCTACTACCTATACATGGTTTTTGATTTTACTTACCTATTACTTACTAAAAATTGAATGATTTAGTACTAACAGCAGCTACTTGATTTTTGTCGATTATGTAGTTTTTTCTCTAGGTACGCCATTTTACCCAAGAAATTACCTTTTTTGAAAGAAGTCAATACCCGCTACACAACAATTTAATGTTGCGCTGTGGTGAGGCAGTGAACGGTCGGTCACGGCCAAGGCCGAACCGGGATTCGGATCTCCAACATCGGCCTTTCGTGCAAATAAATCAATGAAATTGTTCACCTCTACAAACAATACCTACACCGGGAAGTCCAGTAGTAGACTTAACTCCATTCTCATTGGTGCACTTTGAAACTGTTCAGATTATTAAACGATCAATATATTGTAAGCTCAACAACTACCTGATAATGAGGTTGCGGTGAACTAAGTGAAAGCAAAATGATGAATACCGTTCTTCGTGAAATTGTAGCAAGAGCATCGGCGGAGTCTAAGCAACGAATGGTTAGTAACGTTTCGAATGTCTAATTAATTCATCTAAAATATATCGGTACGTACGAGTACCTATAGTTTATTTACACATTATTATGTCACACTTTTAGAATCGAAAAGTAAGGCCAGAGTCCACCACGCTGGCCAAGTAGGTACAAATTTGAAAAATTCTCGTACCTTCGAGTCTGCACAGCAACGTTCATGATATTAATTACTCCTGGATATAATATATCTGGATTGCTGCAAAATTTATGTCAAACAAAATGGAACTCTATTTCAAATCCGGCCCGTTGGCGCAATCGGCAGTGACACTGTCTGTTGCGCCAGGGGTCGTGGGTTCGAATCCCACTCAGGAAAATTTTCGTGTGACGAACACTTGTATTTGTTCTGTGTCTGGATGTTAATATTATGTATTTAAAATATCTATGTATGTATGTAGTCTCTAACAACCATTTTACAGGCTCTCGCCTACTTTGGGGTCTGATGGCCGTGTGTGAGAATGTCCAAGATATTTATTATTTAAATCCCTTAATACTGATTTTTAAATAAATCATAAGGAAAGTAAAAACGGACCAAAAGGGATTATCTTTTACATAATGTGTCTCACTTCATTTGTATTTGTTTATTTAAAGACCCCAAACATTTATTAATTTGTCTGGTTATTTATGAATTGAGATTGAGGTGATGCGATGATTACGGAAGCTCGGAAGAATTAAATTAAAGTCTAGATTACATTTCCTTCGAAGTAATTTACTAGTTTTTGCCGAGTGGCCGAAATTCGACTGTATTGTTTCCTACAATAGCTATATCACCGTATTTATAAATGTGCTGCGCTGGACGCACTAGATTCATCCGTTATTAATAATATATTTTTTAAATCCCTTAAAATCTTTTGTCAACCCATGGGCCTAAGAATAAAATTATAAATAAAAACGATACTTGATTTAAATTCGCGACAATTTGAATTTGAAAAACTTAAATAAGAAAAATAAATCTCTACTGGTTCCTTAATATTATTTTTGCTGACATTTCAATCTGCCCGTTTTTCACAAAGTCTTACTAAATTATTTATTAGTATTACTGCAAAAGAGCATCAGCATCAGTCCACAATCATAATAGTCTCACATTCATTTATTGTACTGCAAAAGAGCATCAGCATCAGTCCACAATAATAATAGTCTCACATTGTCTCGCGCTAACATGGTCACCCTACTTAAACAGGCCAGCGCGAAGTTTCAGTCTCTCTTTCAGCTCACGTTTTATGTGAGAGTACACCTTCCTGATAAACGCAAGGCGGATCTATTACCTACTTCTATGTAGGTATATACTTCACCGATGACATTAAGAGCGTGTCACTGCCACCGTGCCAAGGGTGACAGCCCAGCGGCTAACGAACTCGCCTCTCACTCGAGCGGCCCGGGTTCAAACCCCAGTGGCACGCACCAATGACTTTTCTAAGTTATGTGCGTTTTAAGAAATTAAATTTCACTTGTCATAACGGTGAAGGACACATCTTGAGGAAACCTGCATGCCTGAGAGTTCATCATAACGTTCTCGAAGGTATGTGAAGTCTGCCAATCCGCACTTGGCCAGCGTGGTGGACTAAGGCCTAATCCCTCCCATTCTGAGAGGAGACCCGTGCCCATCAGTGGGACGTCTATGGGTCGCAGCGATTAAAAAATGGTTTTCATTAATTATATGGAAAAAATTAAATAACATAGTCAGGTACAAACACACATGAAGTAAAATTATGTAGGTAGGTTGTATAGCACCTGACCCTCAAACTTTTACCTATTGGTTAAAAATATTTTTACCGGTTATTATCACATTATCTTTAGTTTTAACAAAAATATGTACGGACTTCAATTCATCACAAAATAAAATTCCTGCTATTGCCAAGATTCAACAAAATATATAGGTAACAAAATAACGTCACGCCTGTGTTGAACTTTTCAGCAGTTGTTTTATTGTCTTCAGAATCATAACTAATAATAAATAAAAAATGTATACAAAGTAAATAAAGATGTAATCCTATAACAAAGATACTAATTTAGTAAGTTTCTAATACAACGTTCATAAAATTATGTCTACAAACCTAATGGGCCCCATACACGGTACGATGGATCTGTCCGATCGATCTGATGGAAATCGTAAACGATCGATCTTCACAAAAATACCATACAAAAAATTTATTGACATACACATACAATTCGTCTGTCCGATCGGTCTGAAACGACGGATCGTACAGATAAATTGTAACGTGTATGGGGCCCTTAAAGTGTAAAGATCACGCCCTCTCTGTGAATGGAAAACCGAATTCAACTTCAACTTGACATTGACACATTTGACAATTCGCACTGACGGAATGAAATTTGTAGTCTGAAAAAAGAAAAACACTTGTTTATTTTATTTACACATCTAAATTAAACTATCCGAATTTAAAATTTTGTACCGCAATAAAAATAAGACAGTATTTCTTTTCAAACCAAGTTGAATAAATCTTCCGCTTGATTGAGGTTATGGTTCAAAGGTACAGTTGTGTAAAATTGTGTTGTAGTAAATTTCGTAAATGTTTACTGTTTTTACATGTGTTTTCTTTTCGTGTTTGCTGTATGAAGTATTACTTTTAAATTCGTGCACTAGAACTGATTTTTATTGTTATCTGAAGGAATGCAAACAAATACATTCAATTAACGAAGAGTCAAATATACACTGGAATTCGCTATGGGTACACAGTGAGGATAATAAAAATGATAAGATGGCAGGCGGATCAGGACTGAATGGACTGTATCGACCTAGAAGTGCTTTGGCTCGAGCTTTGTATGAGAAACAAAGAAATGACAGGCTACTGCAAGAATTTGATAAAAATGAGGTAAGTAGTATCATTTGTTGGTGCTAAGTTGCAGTGTGTTCTATAGTTTTGTTTGCACCCTTACAACAAAACAAAGAAAGATTATTTATTTCCAAATATGTACCTACAAAAACCATTTAGAAGTACATTATTCTCACTGCACACAAGTACACTACAACAAAGAGATCTGTTTGAAAAAGGAGAGTTTTATGAGGAATATAAGGTATAGAACGGTAAAACTTTAATTTAGAATAATTCACTTGCGTAGTGAAGAAATTTCTTTTCCAGAAACTAATATGATTAGTTTCCAAACATAAGATAATTTATTATGAATCAATATTTTGGTCATTTTGTTTATAATACCACAGAATAATATAATACTTAGAATAATCTTGTCTTGAGCCTTATCAGAAAAGTGTGATGGCTGAGAACTGAAAAAGTAACAAATCTGTATCAGTTTGGTAGCGAGCCCACTCAATTATGAGGTATCCTCTGAGGTATCCTCTAATCTTGGCCATTACAGTGAGAGCACTGATAGTGCAGGGGTTAAATTTTGCCAATCATCAAAGAGTATCTGAGTTCAAATCCTAGCTGCACACACTAATTACTTTCCTAAGTTGAGATTTTAAACAATTCAATTTTGTCTGTTATAATGGTGAAGGGAAGCAAGGTGAGACATATTTGAGAGCTCTCCATAATCTTGATGGCAAGTGATGATTTTTGACACTCACATGTGTCACAGCAGATACAGTCCAGCAGCTTTCAAACTAGCCTCACTCAAGGGGGTGTGGGTTCAAATCCAAGTGGCACTGATATAAGATCTAGGAAATTAAATGTCACCTGATGTAAGAAAAACATTGTGAAGTAACCTGCATGCCTGACATTTACTACAACTGTCATAATGTTCTAGAATGAATGTGAATTTCCAATGTGTACTTGGCCATTGTGATGGACTATGGCCTAACCCCTATTCCGAAAGTAGACTTAAGCCCAACAGTGGGACAAAGAATGGTTGTGGTGATAGATTATATAGATGACGCGTGATGCAGCCTGGTAATCTGCGATGAGTCAGGGTGGTGGACTGTGGCATTAACCTATGGATTATGGAGATAAGTTTGATTCCCAACTCTGGGATAATTAACAAATAAGCTCAGAGTGATGCCTTACTTCTGTCAAGTGTAGATTGTCAAAATTGATTGTGTGTGAACATATTCTAAAATTATTTTATACACATTATTTGGCTTGTTTTTTTTTCTTTTGGCGTGTTAGGGAAAAATGATGAGAGTAAATTTTTACGATGCGTGCGCACACCGAAACGAAAAACCAACAGGATGAAGTTAGCTATAGTCAGCATTGTCAAAAAATGTGTACATTTTCAATTTTCAAAGTCTGCGGGCTCATTCCGGTGATTTTTTGTGATATTTAAATAAACTTTATTTAACTAGATAATGCGTTATAATAAAACCTGCAATGTAATAAATACCTTTTAGGTATCGCCTAGTTTCCACCTTGAAATTTATTTATTTTCAGTTGTTCTTCTTGTGACAACGTCAATGTCATGGTTATTGAAATAAGACATCGACAGTGCAGGTTGTTCTTGCAAAGAAGTATAACTTCTAACGCGTGTGCGTACATAAGTACACACAAATTTTTTTTTTTAATCTGTAATTGTATTACAATAATTATGTTACTGGAGAAAATTCTATATTTTTTGTGTAGTTATGTGTTAAATTTGAAAGACACAATAGTTCAATATCTAATCAATAGATTACTACTGACATAGTTTAGTAGCCTAAGATCTGATAAATTATCAGATTGTAAATCAACTTATCAATTAATAACAATTACATGTTTCACATGGTACCACTGATCACCACTAAACATATTTTTAATAAATTTAATTACTTTTTTTTTATATATAGAGCTATAGAGCTAGCTCTGCCAGCGTCAAATAGTTTTCCGTGCAGCAGGAGATATTTTCACTGAGGCGAAGAGACACACATTCCATATATTTATAAGCAACATTATGAGAATCTTTCAAACTCAATCAAAACTTTAGTTGACAGTACTTAGTTCTTCTCATAAGATCATCGATCTACCACTCTAAACTAAGTATAAACTAAATTATAGTAGTGGTAGCCTAGTGGGCTCAAGGTCTGGTTCAAATCCTAGCACACACACTGTTTACTATGTTACAATTTAACAATAAAGTTATTTTCAAGTAATTTATTGTCACCTGCTTGCACAGCAAAGGAAACTTGCATGTCTGAGAGTCCTCAAAGGTATGTTTGTGCATACTACATGCGATGGAAGGCCATGATACAACAAGTTGTCATAGGTCAGTAGATGGTTGTGAATGATGACGAATCTTATTTAATAACATTACGCCTGTATTAAATTTGCACCTATTTATGAATATAAAGTGCATCCAATATTTATTATTACATATTATCATTATTATTTATTTTTCATGTACATACAGGGACAATACTACAAAAACAATTTAAAAAAGAATAAATTGTACATTGGTACTGCTTATTTCCCTAAGAAATTTCTTCCAGCAGTCCTGAGAATGGAGACTCGCGACTCGGTGGCAGAGGCATGTACACAGAACAAATAATAATACAAATAAATCAATCATAAATTATAAATTTTTAGGTGGGGAATATGAATATAGATTTTATATGAAGCCTATTTTGTTCCAAATAGAGTTCGCCCGTGACAGTACCATCGCCAGCCACTGTACCTGGTACCATTTCTATGGTGTAGTAATTGTTTTTTAAACAATAATTGTTTAAAAAACAATTACTCCTGGTCCTGTTTGAAAGGTGTGGTTTCCAGTTACACTTCTTTAGAGGCGACCATATTAGTCGTTAAGGGTAGCAACCTAGCAACACACCTGTGACTGACTTGGAACAAGACTCTTACTACGAGTAACAATTACTAGTTAACTGGACTATCACTAACACCAACTAACAGTACTAACTATCACTAACAGTCCCTAGTCCTCCCATACCCATTATATACCCACTAAAGAACTGACCAACTAATGTTCTAATTAACTCTTCAGCTAACTGGACTAACCATCCCAGTACCGATTCGAGTCTTGTTCAAAATCAGTCACGTTTATCATGGGCGGCAGCGGATAGGTGGTGCTGCAAGCTCGTTTGCTATCATGTAAACATGGACGCTAACTAGATTTTCTAGCGCTAATCCAAAGCCCGACTGAGTTATGCTGGATTTCAATAACCTATCTACGGATTGGTTTGGCTATCGGAGATAGAAATGTGACACATTTTATATGGAACCTATGTCAAATTTCTATCTCCGATAGCCAATTCTATCCGTAGATAGGTAGGATAGGTCGACAGGCCCGTTGGCGCAATCGGTAGTGACCCTGTCTGTTGCGCTAAAGGTCGTGGGTTCGAATCCCACTCAGGACAAATATTCGTGTGACGAACACTTGTATTTGTTCTGTGTCTGGATGTTAATATTATCTATTTAAGTATGTATTTAAAAATATCTATGTATGTATATCAGTCTCTGACACCCATATCACAGGCTCGCGCCTACTTTGGGGTCAGATGGCCGTGTGTGAGAATGTCCAAGATATTTATTTATTTATTTATTTATTTATAGGTTATTGAAATCCAGCATAGCGAATATATTAATGCGACTTAGGTTGTCATTCATTAAGGAGATAGGAATCATCAGGTGATTATTGATGGTAAAGCTGCAAATCATTTGCAGTTCGATAAAATTAAAGAAGTTAATATTTATGCATGTTTTTATACAACTATGTATCTATCTATAGTATGTATCTATTTCCATTTGTTAATAATACTGGTAGAATAATATGTAATAATAATAACCCACTTAGGGAAGAGGGGACTCTCCTAACACAGGTTTTATTATAGAGAGAGGTTTTATTAATTTATCAAATATAATTAAAGTATTTACATATTAAGTATGTATTTATTTATTTTATTTTATTTTCACTAATTATATTGTATATTATGGTATAATAAATGATTTGTTTGTTTGATTGTATTAAATTAAAAACTAAAATAGCCTTTGATTGTTGTATCGATAACTAGCCTTGTTAATCATACTATTAATATTTGAATTGATGTCTTTTGAACGCGGAATTCCGTGTGGAATTTCTATATACTTATTACGAACAAAATTTAATCCTAGTCCATGTTTAATCGTTTTGATGATAAATCAATAAACTTTATGTTCAAAATTTATACTCAGGTATGCAAGCGGTGATGTGAACATAGGGAAGCCTTGTAGAGGTAGGTACTGGGTGCGCTCCTCCTCAATAGTAAGTTTTATCCTTTGCGTTACCTTTACGAGTAGCTCACCTTACTTCTCTAACGAATAAATAAACTCCTCTCATACACTCACCACTACTCTCGTAAATTCGTAACTAAAGAAGTCTAGCGCTTGATTAGGTACTAGACGCAGTTACCCTCCCGAGGCAATCGCGCTCGTCGCAATAGGCTCGCATCTCGCTCCGGGTTCCGAGGCGCACACGCAATACCTGGCTCACGTGTACCGCCGTAACGAGGATATATTTGCGTATGAAAAACACGAAATACCTCTGAATTGAGGAGGGAATAAGACATTCAACCCGCTCCTCCCACACTAGTTCGCCCCCTCGCGACCCTTTTAACTTTCATCTCTGTCGAGTGCTCGGTCCACATACTTTGTTCTATTTGATCAATGTTATTAAAATGTCGCGGGCTCGCCGGATTACAAATATCTGACTACCGTATAAGCCGCCCCGTGAATAATAGATAGCTGAAATTGTGGTTCGCGTTCAAGAATCGTATTAACTATTCGGGTTGCGAGTTTGAAAATCATCTCAAGCGGTCTCTTTGTTTCGCGAAACGTTTTGCATTTGTCCTGCATGACTTATCCTGTGACTTAGGTTCTGTAACGTTGCGTTTCAGTTTGTAAATCAATTAGAGGCAAGTAGTAGATTTACCTTACGCATATATCTATATTAAAATGATCTTAGGTACGAGTAATCTGTCGTTTATTCCATACAAAGATGGCCTTACCATTACCTTATTGCCATAGTTTGGAAATGTAAAAAAAAACTTTACACTACAACAAACGGGTGGTGACATAGCATTTCGCTTTACATCAGGTAAAAAGTGTTTCGGTAGGTAACCCATACAAATATGAATACTAGTGTATCAGCCATTTTGTAATCCGATACAAAGGTGTAACTTTAAAACATACCCCATATATTTCTCCTGTCATGAGTAAAAAGATAGCTCGCTCATCCGAGTACTGCGTATGTAGATAGATTCTATTGCATAAACTTTACACTTAACTTACATTTTTCCTAGCAGCAGCAGTAGAAATCTAAAAAAATGTGGTATCTGCTGGTAGTAGCTGCAAAGTAGAACATGAAACAATGATCATGCAAAATTAATGAATAGTTTTTAGTTTTTTAGAATCCACTAATTTTTTAATGTTGGAAATAACATCTTAGCATACTTAGGTAAATATTATTCTTATTGTTTCTGTTTTCTCAGCCATAAAAACCTAACGTTACGAATAACTTAGTTACAGTTACAGGACCTTTCTACTGCTTAGTCTCTGCGCGTGACAATGACAACTTATCTAACCGTTTTTATTAACATTCACGTCATTTCATATAATCCATTGGGTCGGAAAATGGATTTTCTTATTCAATAACGTTCAATTATGCTTCAAAGTACGTAAACAGGCAAACCATTTCATGACACTATGTTGTAACCTTTTTAAGGCTACATCGCGTTCATTACTGATTGGTTTGGCTTATATGAGGATCTATTTGAGGACTGGCAATCGCAGCGCGCGAAATTGATTCTAGGTATCAAAAGCCTCAAGAGCTCCTGAAAGCTAATGTATCGCAAACTGACATTTTGTAAAGTCATATAAATTATCATTTTTGCCCTCGACGGATACAAACACGTTGGGTTTGTTTGTGGGCTCCCAAATACTCTCAATAAATGCTCATACAGACAGACAGACACAAGTTCCTTTATTGTACACCAAAAGGATAAAGATACAACATACAACAAGTACATACAAAAAATAATAAAACCCATACATAGCACAGGTAAGTAAATATTTTAGTAACATTAATTCCTTAAACCTTCAGTCTATTTACCATAATCTAATCCAATAGTCTCTATAAATTTCTTAGTTCGCGTTTCGAATCAAACAAACAAACTTGTTTGTGATATCAATACCTAACCAGCGCACGCGCATGCAACTGCGTAGCGCGTACGCACGGCATCACGCATCGCCACTGCCCCGTCACACGAGACCGAGCCGTCAGCCGTAATCACTGCTATCCATTCTGTTAAAACCACCCGGGGTTAAATTAGTTAAGTAGACGTTTCCGCTAATCGGTACGGCCGGTGCCGGGCGACCGCTCTAAATGGATTAATTTATACTTATGAGCGAGGACGTTTTCGGTGTCACGCAAGGATAGGGTGATTGTGTTGTGATTGCCCGCGCTTCCTACCAAGGCATCCTTTGAGCGGTTCGACCTCGCGACACCGAGGCCTATTAAAATGACACCTGCACTGGATTAAAGCGATCGTGAGCGGCTAAGGACAGATTTGACGTAGACACGTGGGTCACATTTCGCAATCAATAATCTGAAGTTGAAAATAGCTTTGAGTTGAAATTAGCTTTGTTTCAGTATGTACTGATACAGCTACCTTTGTACCAGTGAAATAATAATTGTATGTAGTAGAGGCGACTAAACACAGTGTGGTTTTAAAATATTGTTTCTCAAAAAGTTCATCGTTCGAACACGTAAAGCAGCGAACTGTGACCTATTCAGTGCTTTCTTAAATAGGCAGTATGGGGAAATCTGAAGCCATATATAGAAACCTACAGAGAATGTGTCTTAGGAAGAATACCCTCTCTTTTATCACGCTTTTAATAGTTCGTTGAACCTGATTTTCACCCCCTTCAAAACATCGGATAAATTTTAAATTTTGCACACTATCAAGGACCGGTGACAATGCAATAATTTAAATAGCCTGTCAGGTTATCTACAAAAAAATGTTTTTTTAGTATTTTTTAATTAGAATTTATTTAATCTAAATTTAGCAACATAATTCTTTTAGTTGTTGGGAGAAGTGAATGATATAAAAACTAAAAGTAGTTCGATGAAAATTTCTACTATATTGGGGTTAAGTCCGAATGGAATATCTACTGAAGTAGGTATTCGTGCTACATGAAGGCTCTCTAACCGGCGCGGCATAGTTCGATACCGGTGACGTCCGAGAAAGCTGAGACACCTGAGTCGGGGCGCATCGCTCACTGCAATCTGTACATTATTTCTCCATTGTTCGCGTAACGAGCCGGGGAGGGGGGCCGTCCCACACTCCCGCGGGCAAACCTCGCTCGCGCCTTTCTTTTATCATTCCTCTCTTTATTTCCGAATGCAAATAATCCTCCACACGTGTGAGAACCGAAACCATTGTTCTCGCCTCCCACCCCCACCGGGGACCTTGGTGACGCAATCTTTTCTTCAGCATTTAGGTAAATGTACCCCTATCTAGACTTATTATATACGTTCCTCACGTTTATTCTGTGCTCTCGTATGTTTACTACCTCGTAGTACCGTAATAAAACGTACTTATGTATATTGTAAATGATAGCCCGGTACGATTTATATCAAAATCATACTTTAACAGGAATTCTATATTGACTTATTAAATTATTATGAACCATCAGTGTTTAGGCACGGCTTTCTTCATACCACAAGAAGGTGGGTCATCGAGCCGGAGAACAGAACCTGGTGGTCATCATCATCAACATAAACCTTTTAACCACTGTTAGCCAGTTAGTTTCAGTTACTTAGTTTCCTCATGAGAAGAGAGGATTACGGTCATTGTCCACCATACTAGCCAAGAGCGAATTGGCAGACTTCATTTGCGAGGATACTAAGGAGAACTATCAGACATGAAGGTTCCTTACGAATCTTACGATGCATTCCCCATCAGTTTTACATCAAGTTACTTCCTTACCATACCGTCCGGGTTCAAATCCAAGCGGCGATGCGGCCAATGACTTTTTAAAGTTACGTGCGATTTACAAAATTAAATGTAACGGTGAAGGACACATCGTGAGGAAACCTGCATGCCTAGGAGTTCTTCATAATGTTCTCGAAGGCACGTGAAGTCTGCCAATCCACACTTGCCAAGCGTGGTGGAATAAGACCTAATCCGTACCATTCTGAGAGGAGACCCGTGCCCAACATACGGGTCAAAGAAAGGGTTGTGGTATTATTGAGCGGTCCGGTAAGAGGTTTATTTCCAGCCACTACACCGTTGACCAGAACGGTCAGGGTCACTGTCAACGCGTGAATGGTGACGTCACGTGTAATTGTAATAAGAGTTTGATGAGGCCGGTGCGGCAGGGCGAGCCGACCCGCGACTGGCGCAAACAGCTCGTTAACCGGACGGAAGGGTGGAACCGCGGCCCAAGAAAAACGCTAAGTGGGAAATCAATACGTATTAGGCGTTATCGGACCGTCCACCCGTCACACTATGATGGATGAACGCCCCAAACTTTCCGCGCCGATTCTAATAATGACAATATACAAATTGACATCCACCGGCGCTTCCGAAACGCGATAGCGTATGCCGTCGTCGCCAGCACCACTCACATTATGTAAACAAACATAAAAAAAAAAAACAGATCGGTCCACACCAATTTTTGTAATAGAAATCTCAATTACGGTATGATGTTTTTGCACGGCTCATCTATCATGCGCGTCTGGAGGTTACGGGTAAACGTCGCACGTCATCGAGATTTTCTTGAAAATTCTGAGTAACATACGGAAACTGTTTAGATATAAAATTGGCGTGTCTTCGTAGTAATTAAAATTTAGACCTACAACTTTAGTACCTCTACCTTATGAACTCTAATTTCCATTTGAATTAATGTTATATTTTAAATATTTCTATATTAGTATAAGCAGTGGTCACACGTGTTTTGTGATCCTGTACGTAGTCCACACGCATTGGCATTTTGGATTGGAATTATTTTGCATCAGTTTTCTACGGTAGACAACGTAGCTTCATAGTCAAGTTAGCGGTGTTCCCCTTCGGGACAAGATCCGGAACGGAATAATTCGTATGACGAAGGACTGACAACTATTAAAGTAAAAGGCTGCTCGAGTGGAGACTATATAAGCAAACCTAAGTGGATCATAAGTACGGAAAAGAAAAGAAGAGAGGTACTTAGGTATGTGTCCGGTATCATCGTATGCACTTGGTATTTATTTATTTATTTATTTATTCTTTATTATACCAAAAAAATAAAAATTTTGTGGTACAAAAGGCGGACTTAATGCTAAAAGCATTATCTACCAGTCGACCTTTGGGCCAAGCAGAAAAGCGCAAAGGCGGTAGAAAAGTAAATTGAATTACACAATACACATAAAAAATATGTTAAAATTCATAAGGAACTAAAAAAAAAAAATCATAATAAATACATTTAATATTTATACTTTAATATATGGTAAGTATAAATTAGGTGAAGCCGTAAACAGATTACCCGTTGTAAGATGGCAATACTGTATGAGCAGAACAGTTGAGCACACAGAAAAAAAAACATGCAGTAATTTGTGTCGCTTTCGATCTTTCGCTAGATTCTTTGCGTGTGTCAATCACACAGCATAATGGCGTCGCCTAGCTGACGTCTAAGACGAGGGCGATATTGGAGGATCGACAGGCGGTACACGCCTCTATATATTGAAAACCATTCGGAATTTGCAAATAAATACATGCACGACGCCTCCCCTACGCCACCTCGCACATCACTACTCTAAAATTGAAATCGCATTTGCGGACGACTCTGACTACACTCCTCTTTGATATTGGAACCCCACCTGTCAATATTAGTCCTGTTTTTGAACTTTACTATTTTATTAGCATCTGAGGGGGTACGAGTGTTAAACAATATACTAGACGTGCAAACATTAATCCCGAAGATAGGATTAAATTTAGTGTTCTCTGAGAATTTGTACCTAAAGTTGAAGCCAAAGGCCATCTGGTCACCCAATTGTATGGTGGTGAGTTGAGGAATAATGAAATTTAGACCTTGAACAGTCAATATGAATATCAGTCAAATATTCAAATTATTCGAAACATATAAATAGGAACATAGGCTCTCTCTGTGTCCTCTACCGTATTTACTATGGTGAGTGACTTCACAACTTAATACCACCAACCATGGTATATTTGTGATTTATTAAAACCTAAATCCTTTTATTAGCATTCTTTTACTTTTTTAATAAACGCAATTCATGTATAATTATTATTATTACCCTACAGATTTCAGCATAGCCAAACACCAACATTGTAATGTAGATACGTTGATATTGGACTACAGAACTCCATGGTTGTGTGGGAATGGTCTGTTTTTATAAAAAATATATTAAGTAACGCCTTATTTAGGCGACCTGTAGTAGATTAGAAAATAGATGTCATCAGAAAATAGGCAACAACTCCACATACAAAATAAACCCATTTGCGTCTAACTCATCGGGGATTTGTATCTGTCGGTTCCCTTCACAAATTACTGCAGACTTCTTATGGTTTACCTACTTTACTTATATCATTATTTTTATATATGATGTTCCTCATCCGATCAGATCTCGACAGCTTTGCCCTTGAGGTCAGATACAGAAGTCAATACCACCGTCATTTCAAATCGTTAGATTTTCTTAACAGCTGAATGGGTGTGAAATGTAGGTACTTACCTACGACTATCAGGTTCTTCCAATTAAACATGATAGTTGCAAAATTGTCTTTGTTCGTTATTTAAAAAAATATGAGCCTGTTATTTTGTTATCTCGTAAAAATCTAAAAATGCTCTGCTTTTAAGAAACCCAAGATGATAGTTAGTTGCCAAGAAATTTTAATGCGGCACTTCCGAGTGTATAGTCTTACATGGGATTAAGCGGGGGTAGTTGAAAGCACGAGGTGAGGGGGTGTATTTATGTCACCTCAGGGACGGGAGTACTCGCCCCTCCCAATTATACCGCAGTAAAAGTCATAAAAAGGCAACCGAAGTTTTTACACGAACCTAGAAGAGGCTCACGAAATTAAGAGGGGCGCCGAAATGTGAGATGAGCATGAATTTTTTATAAGACCAGATGATGGTGGCCCGTTTATGATGGCGGCGGATAATGCCCGCGCCGCACGCTCCTGCGATGCTGAATCATTGATGACTACCTTTATTGCCACAACACTGCGAGCCATCAAATAATTAATTACTACACACATAATACTACTGTTGTTGACGTCCCAGCGGTCACCCTGCATGCGATGCTTTGATATCTCAAATCTCAATATTTCCGAATGTATCGTCAGTTGTCGACAATATTTTCTACATAATAATATAATGATGTGTAAATTTCAAATTTATATCTCAAATTCATCATTAATATTAACGGCCTTAAACATACGAGTATATGTAACAAAGTTACTCACACTTAACAAGCGTAGGTCGATGATATCAAGAAATACAATAAATACAGAAAGTTCATGGCAATAAAAATTTCACTAGTAATTTGTACAATATCAAAAAATGTTTAAAATCTTATAAATTTAAAGTAACTACCTACGTAAAGTGCATATTTACATCAAAGTGTTTAAATTGATGTGATATTAAAGTGAATTTCATTGAAAGGTCTACAAAATAAATAATATTTGAGTATCGATTGGAAGTTTTAATGAAATTTTGATTCGAAGGCTTCAGCTGCGGTTCCCCGGTTATTGCTACTGTTGCAGCATACGTGCCTGCTCTCCCAGCCCCCGCACCAGCCCGGAGACAAAGGACTATTTAAAATTTATTAAATTGCACGCGTGTAATGTGGCCGAATAATAAAAACATAACGTAATTACGCATTGTTCCAGGTTAACTAATCCCAGGTGTAAATATAAATGCAATGGTACTTTTTCAATGCGGGGTCATAAATGTGACTTTTTTATTTTTTAGTGCCATTTATGTTCTCGAAAGCAGGTCGAAAACGAGCCGAGAGCTGGTTAACGCAAACCCTTTTCGTTTTATTCACGCTTGTATGAAACAATACATTCTCACGTTTAATTTCTTTCGGGCCTCAATTGATTCTTTTACGAGTGTGTTTATTGTGCGCTCGCGAAATTCGAAATGCCACTTGCCGATTCGACATCGACGCTAAGTAAGGCACTATCCGCCACGTCAAAACACTGCTATAAATTGAATATTTAATTATGTACATTGTTCGGTTTAACTTAATCTCAAACTATGACCGCATGGTTTGCTGTCGAAGGAATTCGACCAAATCTGTGCAAACATGTCCATGAACGATATACGTTCGTTTCGTACGAGTCCTTATTTTTTCGCGTGGGCGGGGTAGGTCCACTCCGAAAGTTAAAGTAAAGTATAAGAAATATATCCCAAAGATATATTATGGTGCAACTTTTATAAATCCATTCGAAAATTAAATACCTTAATAAAATCAAACCCCTGCTTAGTTTAAAAAAAATATTCTGGTCCATCGTAAGGATTTCTGCCAACCATCTTATAGAAGTGAATTTTGTTTCAAATAAGTTTCGCAAAGTAAGAATTCAGTATTTAATATTTAAATATTATTCGGTACCCTCAGTTAGTAAGTAAATAAAACTGTTGTTAGAATAATTTTATTTACGTATATGTTCACGGTGTTACATTTTTATTGTATCATATAACCTTTTAAGCTTGTGTGTGAGTACTAGGTAAGTAGATGAAATAAACCTCCTTACGATGTAACGAGTAGGTATATCTACAACATACAGAACAGGTTGGCAAGCGGGTGAAGCGGGTCGTTAGGCGGTATCTCGTGTAGTCACGTCGTAAAGTTTCAGAGGTTAGGTGTCACTGCAGCAGTAGCGGGAGTAGCGACTGTAGCGAGCCCCGGCGAGTGACCGCCGGGTGCGTGCGTGTCTCTTGCCCGCACCCGGCTAATATGATTATGACAACGCTACGTGCCCGGGAATCCTCGTACAAATATTCATTAATCTTTCACGGTCCGACGTCCGCCGCGATGGAGATTTAATCAGATTAAGGATCAACTTTTTGCGGGAAAAGTCATGCCCCTTTGTTGCTAGTCGGCCGTCGCTCGCACTTTTGTGCTGAATTTATGACGGACGATGTTTGCTCTGAATGTAAATTATGTTGCGAGATTATAATACTTATCTTGCCGACGAACCCGAAACCTTCCATCAAAGTTATGGGTTTCGTTTACGGAGCGATCCGGTCGGCGTTTAGTGTCACTCGCTGTCGCAGAGGGCGCGCGGTGCGTTGACGGGTGAGCGCGTGCATCTGCGTGCTCGTAGGTACCGCTCGAAGTTCCGAAGCCGGCGGCGGCGCCAACGCGGCTGAGTCCCCTTGAACGCTTGAACCGACCGACCTCGCCACGCAGTCTACTTCAAACGGAATTCCCTAGTCGGGGTCGCTTTAGCCGACCGTCACCGTGCTCACTTACATTTACTAAACACAGTCCTCTCGTGCAAAGATACGCAGTATCGATAACGCGTTAACCCACAATAATGCAGCGCTGACACTGTATAAAATGTTTTAGATATGCGTGAATTTTGTAAAAATGTTAACACTTAAATGGCCACTCGAAGAGCAGTTTGATTCATAGATACGCCGCGGAAAGCCGAATAAAAAGTAGAATTAAGCGCGGCGAAACGCGCGTAAAATTATTTTACCATTGTATGCAAATCGATGCTGCTGTGATTATTTTATTTCCTAAGAGCTTCGGAATATAAATCTTGACAAAAAAAACGGGCCCGTCTGCGCGGGGTATCTTAGCTGATACGCGCGCGCATATATACTCGTACCTATAGCTGTTGAGGGAGCTAGCTGTTAACGCGCCTCATTTAAACAATACTTGACGTATATATCTGATGGTGGAGTGTTTTGCGAAATCGCGTAAAGTATTCAAGGCACATTTCAGCTCGGTAAAGATGTTCATTATTTTAAAAGATGCATGCATCATTTCGCTGCAGTAACTTTGAGAAAGAAACATCCCGGAATGTTACAACTTCCAACAAACAACTCGTTTTTGTTGTAACGAAACATCGTGTAACCAATTCGCAGCACATAGTGACTCACGCTGCAATGCCTTTATGTCGCGTTTGTTCATTTATAGACCGTAAATTAAGACGTCAGGCAGCTTAAAGGATGACGTCATAAGAGTTGTGAAGTCGCGTACAGCCAACAAACTATCAATTATCTTTCATCATCATCTAATCAGTATCATCTAATCATATCTAATCAGTATCTTACCTAATTATGGTCTGATTTCATGCTCTGCTGAATTGCGCGCAGGCTGAAAATAATTCTACCTCATCTATTACACTCATCAACAATCTTAAAAAAGTGCTCCTCATCGGACATTCCTGACACCCGAGCCGAATAAAAGGGCAGCCATCTTGGATATAAACGCATAACTCATTTATTAAAAGGAAACGCGTCGGTCCGGCGCGGTGTGAGTGTAAGCGGTGTCTAATGAAAGTTGCGGTGCAAAAACGTAGTCTCGTCGGGAATGTGTCGCCCGCGCGTTCTGGGACGTGGACAGGCTATAAAAATACCGTCGGATGAGGCTGCGGCCTCGCCCCTCTCCATTTCTTTTTCAATCAATTCAATCAACGGCCACTGTTCGATTGCCTCCTGACGCCCGATGTCCCCGTGTTCCGGCCGTATCTGACCAAATTTGTAGCGTCACATTTCTTTGACTTTCGTTCTTTGTTACTTAAGCAATCCCTCTCGGTTTGACTACCACTTTTGGTAGTATCCCGTCGAATAATGTATGGATTTGATCAACTAACCTAACGGTCAACTTGAGATTCAATTCGACTAGTACAATTACTTAGGTGTTACGTTTTATGTTAGTTTTATGAATCGGTACCTTTCTTTACTGATGGAAGCTTTGGGATAATTGTTTTGGAGTAAAATTCATCATTGTTCTTTTATTCCGATCCATATTACAAAATGACTTTAAAAACTGCGACACGATTGCTGTGCTCATGTCTTATATGGAAATAACTATTTTTTCTTCAATGTTTATTCAGACTAAACTCTAAAAAACACTGGATATGTAAAAATTAATACATAAATGAATGACAAAAACAAGAAGACGAAGTCAAGGTTGAATGTTTAGTGGCCATCGTGAAAAACAGTGCGTCTTTACCTATATGTTTATACAATCAGCTTTCTAAAAATATTCAGTATCTAAATTCGTCTCTTATTCAATTCTATTCATATGAGGCGTACTGGATGTAGCGTTTGTTGCCAAATTCAATAAAAATGTTAAGACATTTTTAAAAATTGAATTAGTGCTGGGCTTGGCATATATGTATTGGTATGACAAAATTTCATTAGCAGTCTGTCTTCTGCCTCGAAGAGCTCATCGAGTTTTCGGTCAAGGTAAAGTCTCTACCTAAAGTTCACACACAACACTAGTCACAACTAGTATTCCTTAGTAGAGAACCTCAGGAGTCCGGCACACTAAAACTTTCCTCTCTTAAGTTACCCATTAACCACACATTGATTGACACATTTGCAACGAAAAGCATTCTCATGTTTTACCATCCAATAATCTAACAATTTTGACTATAAAGGAGAACTGATAACCAGTTTTAACGATGAAAGCAAACGGACAGACTTACGCCAATTTATCTCTTATCTCCGTTGTTACTATTGACCGAGTTGGCATGGAACTATGCCGCAATAAGAATCAAAAGTGAAGCTTGATCTCAAACCATTTTTATTATATTTTGCCATACTACCATCCACTTAAAATCTAGCAACAGTCAAACCTAGCTTATATCTCTGTGGGTATAAGCTAGGTTTGACTGTGTACAAGTGAACCGTACGTAGGTTCTACCACTTGTTTAATGTTGCCCGGCATTTTAATTTACGTTCGCTTCCCGACTCGTGGTTGCAGCTTTTTGCCGCTGGTTGGTAGGCGGACAATGGGCCGGTGACTCGCTCACAATCGACTTGGCGTGAGCCAACTTAATTGCTCTCTTTACCTTTGAATAATTTGGGACTGGATGCCGAAGCATTTCTGCCCAAAAAAGCTCGCCGACTTTTGCTCCGTTGACAAAAAGATACAATTTCAACTATCGAAAGAATCAAGCGCTTAATTACTTGGTTGGAATGAACCTTTACTGCTGTGAAGTTCTCAAAGACGAGCAGCGAATGCTAAGTAACTAAACGCTTAAAATTGATTGCCCCCAACCTCGCTGCGACCCATAGACGTCATACTACCGGGCACGGGTCTCCCCCACAAACATAGCTGCGGGAGGTTTAGAGCATACTTCCACCACGCTGCTCCAATGCAGATTGGTGGAGGGGTTAGTGGCCAACCCAGTGTCGAATGTTCTCAAGTCACCCGAAGGTCTTCGTCAAGGCTTAACGATTGTTTCCACCATTGAAAACAACCGGGGCTGACGGCTTTAGGTACCCTCCGAAGCACGGTAGTAGTAGTTGGTTGTAGCGTCCATGAAATTTTTTTGTCACCAGCGGTCACCCATCCACAAACGATAGCCATTGGGCTATGGACGCTACAACGCCCTCAACCTACTATATTCCATTATAGTAGACAGACAGTAGCCGCATAACTGATAGACCAAGTCAAGTCACGCCGGTCGGCAGTTAGACCTTTAGTGGCAAAATTGCCTTGGAGAGGCCAACACGCTTGGAGGTTGACCTAAAAATCTGATTCTGGGGTACAAGGTCCTACAAAGGGTTGAAAAGGGGGTGAAAGTTTTGAGTAAATTCCCAAGGGCTTAACTGGGTAGAGATTATTCAGTAATGTTCATTAGGAGAGTATGTAGCAAAAATAATCCAATCTCCCGCAATGACCAGTGTGTACCTCCAGGCTAGCGAAGCTGCGGTTTAGCCCTAGTCTATATTATAAAAATGAATCGCAAAATGTGTTGGTAAGCGCATAACTCAACAACGCCTGGACCAATTTGGCCAATTCTTTTTTTTAAATGTTCGTTGTAGTTCAAGGATGGTTTTTACGGCGAGAAAAATTTGAAAATTCATCCCCTAAGGGGGTAAAACGGGGGTGCAAAGTTAGTATGAAGCTTTGCCGTTTTTGAAGTTAGTGAATGTGTAACGCGAGCGAAGCTGCGGGCGTCCACTAGTTTACATATAAAAATAATATGTTGATAATAGTTGGTATTTTTGCAATAGATTTTTTATAGATTTAGAACCTGATTAATAGGAACAAGAAATAAATCCTAACCGACGCAATGGCCGCTCAAGAAGCGCGACCTCCGGTTAACCCGGAGTTAATTCAACACTCAGTACCTGGGTGGCAAACGGCATCGGTGATATTGTCTCGGGACATTACGACTGGTTTTACGATCAAATCGGCCCGGTTGGTGCTTAATGTAAAACCAGTTTAAATACACTCGTAAATCTCTCGGACGCGTGCCCACGCTCGGATCATCTCGTCTCTCAGCACGCGTTAAATACTATCACTCCTACTCGTATGAATAGATTACGTCGGACACACGTCGATATTTCGTACTCCTTACGTTTAAACGTCATGCTCTTACTGAGAAGTCCGGCGTTCATATCTCGAGTCCGTCCATACGTTCCGTACGAATTTCAATGTTATGCATTTTCAGCATGATTTTAATCAGTCCTCGTGTTTTGATAAAACATTCAACGAAATCAAAAAATATGGTGAATGAACCCGCTTGCCCGAGAAATTTTCAATATCTTTTCATTTAAGTCCACCAGATCGCAGCTGGCCAGCGTTGCTCAAAAGGCCGACACTTATTCCGATGTATTATATGGTGTCTGATCCTGCACAATGGTGTCCAATATGTGAATGTGTAAATGTTTATTTTAATTAATGAACCTGCATGGCCGCTGGAACACGGAACTAATGAACCGCCATGAAATAATAAATAAAAAAATAAAATAAGACGAAACCACTGGTCAACTGAGCAAATAACTGTCACTATCGTCATAGTTGCCATATTGTCGATGTATTAAATCAAATTGAAACACCGCTCGAAATAGCAATATAAAATCCTGTTTTCACCTCAATCTTAAATATTAATGATGGAATGTTACAGTGTTGATCTATCGTGTGCCCTCATATAAACCGAAAGTTGACTCACAGATTCTATGCCATATTTACGTGGTATTGAATGAAAACAGCAGATAGTTTCACATTAAAATTTGATTAAAATTTACATTGATGATCTTTTCATATTAGCATGTTTCCAGATTTTTTTATTAGGCTGTCAAGTTGGCTAATATGTTTTTTCATAGTTTAAAATGAAGTTTGAAGACCTTCAGATTTAACATTAAAGTAGTTAACTGAACATTCGGACGGTGGTGGAGCAACAACGAAGGCATTCTCAGACACAAGTTTCAGTACAGGTACAGTTGATTACTTCTAAATATTCCGTTCCTAATCATTACATAAAACAATACATTGTTGTGGTCTGTACCTCATCAGCTTTTTAATGTCGCTGCTTCAGAACAGGCAGGCATAAACAATGGATTCAATTATCCTAAACGTTCAAACTGATGTCCGACAGAGCATTCTTTGATTAAATTTATGTTACGTACATTCCCATGGTGCGCCGGTACGGAAATAATAGTGCAAATGAATTTGAACGGCATTATGCAAGAGGTCACGTCGCGCCATAAATCGCAACCCTCGATAGAACAATTAAAAGACGCGCTTAAAACAATTACGCAACAGTGGCCCCAGGCTTCTCGTGGCGGCAAAGAATAGTAACGACTAGAGAATTACCACTTTTACACTAGGTCCGGCGTTTTTTTAGTTTATTTTTGCTTTATTTCGATTGAGCTTCGCTTAAAGCAAACGGGAAATACTCGTAAAGTAAATTCTCATTCTTTCAAATAAAAATATATGGAAAATAGTCATGACCTGTATGTAGAGTTCTTCGCACTCACCCCTTACTCACAGAATCCTTAATAGAGAATTCACACTCATACTGAGAGGAATGTGTCTCAATTGATTGGTTTATGTTGAATAGTGGGCTAATGACGGGTTGTGATCATGATAAAGAGAACCCATGTCGATGTAACACGGGTTTGTGTTTCTGTTTATATAGTTCTCAGATACAGTGGTATGTTCTGCCTTCACGTTTTCTATGAACAGGTCACAAATAATACCTATGAAGCCGTGATATAATGCCTCGCCTCATAACTTTGCCGAGTGTTAATCGAAATCGATTGTTTTAAGCGATAAGTCATTGAGGTTTAATTGAGACTTGCAATCAAAATATTTATACCGTTGCCCGGAGCTATTACCAGCTTATTTATGCACGAGTTATATCAGCTCGCTGTAGGTCTAACAGTCTAGTTGGCCATAAATTGGGAGAACACAATCGATTGTCATATAAAAGCTCCATAGAAATATTCTTCTCGGACAGTTAACCGGGTCGTTGCATCGAATTTATTTATATTTTATTGTTATTCTGATTTTGTTAGCCCCGCTTTGCACTGGTATTACTGGTACATATTTACTAGAGATATGGTAGGATAATCTTAAGATACTAGCGATGGCAAATTACGTTTGCTTAACGACGTCTGCGTAGACATTGCACCGTGGTTTGCCTTTGGATTTCTAACATGTTTCGTGAAGATAGAATTTACTTATTTTGTCAATATTAATTTCAATCATTTTATTGATATTTGCACACTTAATTCATTTGGTATTCGTATTGATTCAACAGACGCCATATGCCTCGTCATACTAAGACGGCTAATGAGTTCACTCTGATTATTATTCTATCGATCCTATCTCTCAATTCTCACAAACATTAAGTTTAGTGTAATAATAATAACGGCTAGAGTTAGTCTCCGCACTTTGTGATTTGGTACTTCAGTTGATGAAGGTACATTGTAGGTTGGCAAGACTACACGAAACAGAAGACGCAGCTGTCCATTTTCTGAATTTTCTAATTATTATATTCATATTCGTATAGGAAATATAAGATTTTATAGGACGTAGGTTCTACTAAACAATCCCAGCACACTTAATGAAATTGGTCATGCAAGTAAAAAAGGGGATTACTTACTCTCCTGATATACTTTAAGCTTTTTCATATGCCATATGCACTCGCAACCGTCTTTACGTAATAAATTTAAAGTGATCCGTTTCTCCTTACACGGCGGCTCGTATGTCCAGGCGATCTGCATCGAGATCCCATTTTAATGGAGCGCCGGCAAACAAACTCCGGAGCCGCTTACGGCAAATCCGGCTCCGCTTAGCTCCGCCGCTGCTTACTCCAAGTCCTATCCACCGCCACGTTTCGTTCAAGTTACCTAACATTTTTAACAGAGTTACCGGTTTTACCTATCTATACATAGATAGGAGAAACCGGTAACTCTGTTAGCGTTGATACATTGTCCGGAAAATATAAAGTTTTGTTTTTGAAAAAATTTACCATTTTGATATTCCCAACTGTTTCCCTGGCTGGACGTTTAACTTAAGTTCTGGTAGGAGCATCGTGTTGGAGTACCTATGCTTTAGACATCCCTCAGCTGTGGCCGTGGGTGGGACCTGTGCCCTACAATTGAAGTCGGCTTTTTTAAATTTTAATACGTAATGTATTTTATTTACGTGGAGTTGTAATGTATATTCTGTATAACAAATTTTATATCATTAGCATTACTTAGAACGAACTGCACGCATTAAGTAGGAGCAGACAGTTCTGTCCTATCAATTATAAGATGACACGACAAATTTGTATCGACGCTTTCAACGACAGCTATTCACCACGCACAGAGCGCAGCTTGGAAGTCACAACTCACAATACGTCACCGGCCAGCATTGACTCTAAACGAGCGCACTCCGCCATTTATTTCACACGTTTAAATGGGAATTAATCTGGCATTGTGCAGCCTGAGCGCGTCCAACGTTAATATTTTGCTCCGTATTGACAATACACGCACAGGTCTTCGATTCATTAGCCGGGAGGCGAACGACCGTCGGATAAAGGATCTGCATCCCTCCATTCGTTCCGTGGACGCACCTCCATTGACCCGCGCTAACGAGTCAACTCAGGAGGATGGTATTGAAAACGACCGCCCGAGTGACGAGAGAGAAACGCGAACAAAGACACAATTAAAACCTTTATTACCATTTGACCCGATGACCATTATGCGAAAATCGGTAACCCACATAAACATTGTAAAATAAACAAGAATCACTGGACCTCGATAGCTCGGAGAATTGAATGAATCATTCACGACGTGTCTTCTTTAACAGGTAGATTTTTTAAATGAGGAAATTGTTTTTCATACAGATCTAGCTTTACACAAGCTGAAATTGAATCCTAAACACGAGACTCATAAATAACCGAACGGACTGCCTATAGTCTACGTGTTGTTCAAAAATAATAACGTCGAAGTCAGTTTTGTAATGTATTTTGAGCATTTTAACTTTGAAAATCGCTCTGGACATTTGTAAACCAACAAATCATCGTATTCGTATTGCATATATGCATAAACGTGTGTCCGTTGTACTTTTCCGATATGATTTTCTAATCCCTTAACGTATCCTTATTAATTCAGTTCGCCGCTGTTAGAATCATGCAACCTTCATATTCTCTGAGTCGCGGACTGAAACTCGAGTGACACATCGAATGTTTTATGCAAACAATTCATTACCGACTCACAAATAATCCCCAGGTATACACATTAGCATGTTACCAATAAGTCCGTCGTTCAGAAATTTTCCACGATTTGTATTCTGTCTGGAGAATTCGCGTCGACCGGCGGATCCCGTAGGCACCTACTCGTAGTTCCGATGCAGGTTATTTCAAATGTAAAGACGGGGCATTGCATAATCACCAACGTGATTCGCTATCAGTATTCGGTGGATACTAAATATTTATTTCCTTCAACTTTTTACGATACTTTTTAGCGCTACGTCGTAAAATGGTCTCGATATCGATTTTGAACACCATCGTTTAAAATGTTGGTTTTAATAGGTATAAACTCAGAGTTTAACTTATACATTTCATTGGGTAGGTAACCTTACTTACTTACTTCCTACGGCGCTACAACCCTTTGTGGGTCTTGGCCACGACCTCCACCTCGATCTGTCTCTGGCCTCCTTCCTCCAGGATGTTTTCTTTCACATTCTCCGTAGGTCTTCACAACTCAACACAGTCTAGCCACCTCTTCCTGGGTCTTCCCTGTGCCTTTTCTGCTGCGAGATCCACTTGGTAATGGTTTTGATAACTCTGGTGTCATCTAATCTTTCCATGTGACCTGCAAATCTTAGCCTTTGTAATTTGCAGAACCTGAATATAGTTTCTTTTTTAATCATCGCCTCCTATTCGTGATTCATCCTAATGTGATACACGCCGTCGCTATCTCGAATTGGTCCGAAGATATTACGTAGGACTTTTCTTTCGAACACTTTGCTTCAGTGTCCACGTGCGTAAGTAACGACACGCCTAATAACCCATTTGTAGATGGTCAGTTTAGACTGAGCTTTTAAAAGCTTGCTAACCAACATTGACTTGCACGCGAAGAAACCGGCAGTTACCGGCAGTTATGCGAGCTTTAATCTCCTCCCCCATCATATTCAGGGACTTGAGATTCGAGCCTAGATACAGAAACTATCTGTCACCCTCAATCCTATTATCGCTTGGGTAGATAATCGTTAACTTTATTGAAATGAATTGTTCTAATTAAATTCTTGGAATATTTTAAAGACTTTCTATCAAGATTATCAGATCCACTGCTCAGACTTGGCCACTGTCATAGCTAGTTCACTTCATGAAATAATGTTCTTATTCGTTAGTTTACCTGCCCATCGCTGCTGTGTGCTTTATCGATACCGGCCAAAATCGAATGCATAACCAACATGACAGAAATAGATGTAACATATTGGCACTTCAACAGTACGAAGCAACGCTGATTTATACCGTTCTAGAGTTAGATATTAATCATTATTGTGTATTAGCAATCCTCTGGCATAGGCAGGATCCCATTAATTTATATTCTATTGGTAGCAGTAAACATTACGGAGACCCTTATTAGTGCGAAGGATCCTGGTGGAGGCTGTCGGTTTTTTCTCGCGCGTCGCTCGTCGATTTTAATACAAAGACAGATCGGGCATTAATTAAGTCGGCTTGATGAGTTCGCGGCGTCTCGGCTGCCGCGCCGCCTCCCGTCATTACGCTACATGTAGAGGCGAGAAGTTTTTTTTAATTCGTTATTATTCTCTGGCGTAAAGAAATGTTAATTCGAGGCGGCGTGAAATTAACAGCCGCCGCACAGCCCTTTGTAGTCCCGCTGCGGGACTTAAACCCACAACGGGCGACGTACTAACGCTCCTTCATACTCCCATTTCCACTCTCTTATTTGCAATCCATAAGCCTTTTTGTGTGCTTTCATTAAGGTATTTTTCCACAAGTAAAGCATCTGTATACGACTGCGTTTTAATGACACGCATGTTATTGTAATAGCGCTTCTATTGGTCGATGCTCTAGACTAGATGCACTATTAACAAGTCAACTGAGCGATCTAGAAGTGGAGGGCTCTGTAATGATGTTTCTGGATGTTTTTTTTATGAATGTAAAATAGCAAACGAGCTTGCAGCAGCACCCATCTAACGGCCATGACAGCTGCGACTCACTCTAAACAAGACTAATAGGAACTAGTATAGTTAGTCCAGTTAGTAGAGAGTTAATTACCAAATCAGCCGCAAATGTGTTGCTACCCTTGAGGACTAAGATGGTCGCCTCTAAAGAAGTGTAACCGGAAATCACACCTTTCTAACCATACCACAATTGTTTTAAAGACAATTATGACATGGTAAAAATGGTACCTACTAGGTACCGTGGCGGGCGGTGGTACTGCCCCGGGCCTGTCGAAGTCCTTCGGGTGGCTTGAGAACATCCGACACTGGGTTGGCCACTATCCCCTCCAACAATCCGCATAAGAGCAGCGGGGTGGAGTATGCTCTAAACTTACAGCAAATGTCTATTATCTATGTCTTACTGTCTATTGGTTGTAGCTAATACGCTAAAACGATAACGTGGTTAAATATGGTGGAGAAATGTAGTGGTTGTTAAATCCGTATATTCAGATTAATTTATATGGTATTTATATACGTTTAATGAACGTCATTAAATTTTTTATCTACCGCCGGCTCACAAAGTTGATTCTACCGCGAAGAACACGGCAAGGAAATCATTTTTTTTTCTATCTGTGGTAGTGGTACCGCGTAGAGGAGAGCCGCCTGTCCCCCGAGCTGAAGCAAGCGTTCGTCCAGCTGGGCCCGGATGAGGAGACCAAGCAGTTCCTCTCCAACTCCATCGACAAGTCCTCGTGGGTTTGGACGCAGATTTGGTACCTGCTGGCCAAGTCCGTGCTGAAACACTTCTGGTCCGTCACCGACATCAATGGGTGAGAAACCTAGTAGAATTTTTTTAGTTTAAGTTTTATTAGTACCACAAGTGTCAGCGCGAAAGTGTAGATCTGACCTTGAATGCGCAGGAGTCGAAATTTAAGGTTTCGTCTTGCGCGGGGCGAACGGGTTGTCAGTCATAAACGCTGATTGGTCTGCCAGCCGTATTATATCCCCCGCATTGATACCCCATGGGCAGTTATCCTCCGAATTTCGTTCAGTGCTAGACTTTCGTGCCGACATTTGTACCATCCATTAGTATTCTACGGATGGTAATACGTGGTATTACTATTCAAGGCATAGATAAATGGTTCAGATTTGAAAACTGAATATTCGTATTCGCTGCTTCAAATTCGATAAATATTTGTTATTATATAAACATTTATTATTATTCTATCAATATAATGGTTCAATTGAAAAAATTCAAAATGAAAAATTTCATCACAATTCATTGAAGTTTTTTTCGCCGAAATTTAATATTCGCTTACGGGTAAATAATTTATTGAAAAAAGTTTCAGCATTTCTATTAACTTTACACTCTTCGTTCGATTTACCTACTATTTGTTAACAATAATAACGTAAATATAAGCAACATGTATTGTTTTAGAATATTCAATAAGTAGGTACAAGGTACCTACGTATTAGAGTCGTCTGAGATTAGCAAAAAGGATGTCAGATAACTTGATTTGACTTCTCAAGCTCCAGTAGACAATTACAAATATTACGTTCACGATAATCATGTCGAATTGAAACTCGTATTACAAGACTCAAGGCATATCCAAGTGTCATTGTAACTTTCGCACAACAAATGATTCATTTGAAAAATTTAAAACTAATGAATCATTTCTTTCACAAACGATGAATTGCCGTTTGAATCACGACAATGGTCCATTATTAAGTGCGTCCAGATTCGTCCAATTACGCCAATTACAATCTCCCGGTAGCTGTACATGTGAGTATATTATTTCCTCGTCCATTGTGTCGTATCTGCACAAATTAACTAATTCGAGTCGGCTCTAGTAATGTGCCCATCGATAAAATGCGATTGCGTTTGTCGATAAAATCGCCACTCGCGGCTTATAGAAAATGTTCCATGTCAGTCGACATTATCGTTTACTGTGATCTCGTCGCCGCAAGTTTCTTCTGCAGATGATGTTAATAAAAATGTTTGACTGTTCAAATGCCAACAAAGATCTTGAAATTATTTCATTAAGAATTGATAGCATGATTTATGTTGAAATGCTTTGAAGTACAATAAAATAAAGAATAATAAATATGTCTGTTCATAATGCTTTAATGTTTTCGAAATTTCGAGCCTCTGTATTCAGTTAGTTCAGTGGCAATTTTTAACTCATCGATTAAATAAATAATAGTTGAACAAGTTAAAATATCGTCCACATAAAATATAAGTATAATGAAAATATAAGTCCCATCTGATTGTATTTATCGATATCGATGTTATAGCGCAGGACGACACTGTCTGCGTCCGGCGCTCTGTGAACGGCTCTGAAAGCGATCGCGGCGGGTGTCTATGGCGGGCCACTAATAAATAATTTAAATAAATTGACGGACGAGATTTACTCATTGGCTGTTTCCGTCTCTCAATTACGCGTTATTTATCACTTGCTATCCGACGACCAAAGTCCCGCACCGCACTGCGATCTGCGGCTACGTTCACTAATGCGATCCGAGATGACAACGCTCACATCGGTTCAGATTCTCATTCACATACCAGCGACTGTGTAAAAACATTAAAAAATTTAATGTCATGTAACTTTGTAACTTTACAACATACCGCAATATTTTATTATACCTATGTGATCTTGGAATACAGAATATTTTTTACTTTTATCGCGTAGTTATTAAATGTCATTCCAAACTCTTCTTAAATGATTCCTGGATATACTTATGCATTAATTCAAATTCTTTCGAGTGCATATGTTTCTGGCTATGCTGGTAACAACAAAAGCTTTTGCTCGTATATTTCACCAATAGACAATGGTTAAAGTTAATTTTACGTCAATAATTCAATTGAATACATACCTAAAATCATTTCTACAGGAAACGTTAATATCGCTCGTGGCTCGTCCTTAAGCAAAATATCCGGGATATTAATCATAGCTCCCATAGTTAGGATAAATGACTCAATAAACGCTCGCTTCAAATTATTGTCTGTTCCTGTATTGAAGCTAATCTATTGTCTATTATTTTTTATTGAAATCTGTTTGTCCATTTTGAAACATTAGTTTTAGATAGGTATAGACAATTGCAGTGTATAAGTTCTTCAATTAATATAGGTAGCAATTAATAGCGTATGTAACGTCGACTTTGCTGTGTTCCGTTTAATATAATTCTTACGAAATACAGTTTCTATTATACCCACTTGTCTTATAAATAAGAGGATATACCGAATACGTGGGGTATTCGGTATATACTCTTATTATAAACTAATTTAGTTCCTCGGTTTCTGTATATACTGAATTTTCACAGATCCCTTGATTTTATTTAAATCGTGAAGACGTTTTAATCACGTAAGTTAAATCTTTAAATAAATATTTGAATCTGTCAGAGCAAAGCAATTCATATGAATTGTTATCGATCGTCAGATCGATTTTCGAGAGTTGTGCCAGCAAGTTCGGAGACGGGTCTGAGAAATGCTAAGAATGACCAGCCTGACATGCGAATCGCAGTGTTCTCATTTTAGGCTTTAATTATTTTAAATTAAACAGCGCGTTTCAATCAGCACACAGACAGGCTCATTGACACTGGCCAATAAGCCGCCCAAATCAATTGCGATTGGAGCGCAAGTCGATCACGTGAAGAGTGGGGACAACAAACGTGTGATATATCGTTTATATTATGGATGCGAGTAATTAAACGATCATAGTTGTCATGAGCTTTATTCTTAAAGTTCAATAAAATAGCTAACGAGCATGCATCTCCAATATGCATTTGTCTCATATCCATAAAAAAACGTGAATGTGAGTTGATTTAAATTAAGAAATTATATTTTTTTTTAAATTAAAAATCAACAAACAATTACCTAACTGTTCATTGTTCTCCTGCTACCTGGACTACCATCCCAGTCCCTTCTTCGATTCAATTTTCAATTTTCAGTTCTTGTTCAGTGTCTGTCACAGTTGTCATTGGCATAGGATGGTCGCTGCATACTTTTTTGCTATCTTATATCCATAAAAAAATCATATAAATTAAAAGTTTTCTCTTTAATTATTTTATGTAACATCTTAAGATGAACCATTTTGAAAGAACCATGGGATGACTTTGATACAACATGATAGGTGTATTGAATTTCATTGACAAAACAACGAAAGTAAAGGTATTTAATCACAGGTTTATTACAAAACAATGGGTACTTGCGTATAGGGAATGCATCTACGTATCATAAATTCGTAATACTACGTAACAAATGCAAAGGGGCTCACTGAGCCACAACAACCTAAGTCGATCCCTCGATCTTCATACAGGTGCTATTAATATATGGCTCACCAGATGTAGGCACCGGCCACTCCGGCCTGATGACAGTGGCAATTGTGGCCGCCTCGCTTTATAGCCACTCAATCAAGCTACTACAAATTACTGCGTGTAGAGTCGGTTAATTCTGTCCCCGTCGACAATGGCGCGATAATATCCCTATACTGGCACCTAAGTGGATTGAAGGTGAATGTGGAGTTGGTACTTACTCGGCTTTAGTAACAAATTTATGGTGTGATTTAAAAAAAAAGAAACCGATTTATTGTTTTCGGCGGATAGAAACAAAGCATCAAAATTTAATATCCAAGACACAGTGTATGTAATTGTCCGGGGAACAAGCCCGGAAACCGCGACTTCACACATCATCATCATCACAACCCTTTCTTTGTCCCACTGTTGGGCACGGGTCTCCTCTCTGAACGGGAGGGATTAGGCCTTAGTCCAACACGCTGGCCAAGTGCGGATTGGAAGACTTCACATGCCTTCGAGAACATTAGTAGAACTCTCAGGCATGCAGGTTTCCTCACGATGTGTCCTTCACCGTTACAGAAAGTGACATTTAATTTCTGAAATCTCACATAACTTTGAAAAGTCTTTGGTGCGTGCCGCTGGGGTTTAAACCCCGACCGCTCGAGTAAAGGGCGAGTTCGATAGCCACTGGACTGTCACCGTCTTCACACAATACGAATGTATTAACGAGTGTTCTGAGTGGTTGACAATTAACATTCATTCAAACAACGATGTAAGTACATCTCAAGCTGTTCTTGACCGTTTTAAATGATCATCGATCGCACTCGTCGACTTCTTTTTAACGTCAAAGTTTTTAATGCACTCGATACAAAACAAAGAGATAAGAGCGTCACATAATGAATGCATATTCGCGTAAAGGTCTTACATTAAGCTTCAAGTTGATTGCCATTGGACACTTTAATTACTCCGACCTCGAATTGCGCGGGTCAATCATGCAGAAATGCGTATAATTACCCTTTAGGGACTGGGCTCCCCGTCTGCTGCTGCGATAAGAGTCGATGGATGATTGCGGAAGCCGTGAACTAACAATGCAACATCAATCAAATAAAATCTAATTGAGCTTACGCATACTCCGTGAGAAGATAAAATATCAATATGCTAATACGGACTGAGACAACATTAAACTCCTTTTTTAAAAGCTTTTTTTTTTAGCTTACAATGTTTGTTAGGTTTGTATGTTTGGATCAAACCTGGTGAGCAAAGGACCACTTCCACTCATCTTACAGATTTCACAAATTATTTCACCATTAGAAGGTTGCAGCTTCACAGAGTGACATATGCTATATAATATTACTAGGTGTAAATGTCCGAAGCTGCTGGCGTCCACTAGTCAGCAATAATAGGCATGATTTGAACACACTTTGTATACGCGCTCTATTTGCTGGATACTCTTTCATCGTCGAAGGTGAATGGAGTGCTTTAGTGATCGTCAAGTTGTGTTGTTTTCTTACAAAACTACGTATTGCTCATTTTGTACAATTTAATGAGATATATCCTTACAATACAAGCGTGTTCCATCTCATTTGATTGTTTATTTTTATAACACATTGTATGAATTATTTATTTTCAATTAAAGCCTCTTAAGATGTTATTGATGTACCTCGAATGTAAAAATGTGAACTTGCAATGTGTGTGTAGTAATTAAGTGGTTATTTATATTCACATATTATTTTGTAAATTTTTTGATGCGCTGTTATGGCCATACTTTTGTGTGTCATCACTAGTCATCAGCTCATTAATTGACTGTTTTATATTTTCAAACTGTGAGTTTACTGTATTAAATTATGAAGACAAATTCAAAAATGAAGAAATATAAGCCCATGGCAAAATAAATAATTTGAGACCTTTGGGCGGACTAAAATCTTGTAATTATTGGGTTTTTCATAAATCCTTTCAGCAATTCAGCCATCGGTAGTTGGAGCATCGGCTCTTGGAGTTTTCAGAAGTGCTTGCAACTTTACTGCAAGAAATTTACCTTGTACTGAATTGTTAATGAGTTGTTACTTGTATATTTGTTGCAGCAATTGCATCAAATATACGATGCTACATCGTACGAATAGGTATATACTAGGTAAAGCGCCGAACACAGATCCGAGGTCGTTTTGGGGGCTCACAAATGAGCGATTACGCACCGGCCCAGCATTCAGTAATAAGGCAACAATGGAATTGAATGCAGATGAGGCACGGCGAGTCGGCCGATCGACATTTGTATGCGATATCTAAGCGCACAATTGGACGCGGGCGCGCGAGTCTCGGCGCTAATGGCACACTATCGAGCGATCGCCGCGCTTCAGAGTGGCGACCGCCGCGCCGCCGCTGAGGACCACACCGCGTTGTTGTACAATAAATAAAATAACATTCTTGCCGGCTAAGGGCTTCGTATGACTACACGGTGCGCAGTAGCATTGTTCTAATTTTTAATCGGCTAACAATCTGACGCTTGGTTTAGCTGTTTCTAAGGCTTATGGCTGCTGGTCCTTGAATTTGACTGAAATTATTGATGAAACTAGTGGACGCCCCGCAGCTTCGCTTGCATGGATTAGACATGTATAACAAAAGTTTCGTTTATAGTTACTGTCCTTCTCAAGGATTATAACCATTTAACTCTACCTCAGTAGTACCCAATGGTACTTTCAATAAAGAAAGTATTAACGGGATAGAAGTATATCCATCCATCGATCTAATCCAAACTTAGTATACATACATCTATCTACATTACATACTCTAAAAATAATTAACTTATTGTTCACTTACCTATGTATGTGCATCACCAAAAAGTAAAATTTAAACTCTTTGTCCCTTTTCACGCGCGTTGTATTTTTTTTTAACTTTCCTTTATCTCGTGAACTATAAATCTCATTGAGATGCTTTAAGGAACAAAGTTAATCTTCATAACATTTTCTTGATGATGAAATTACTTATAGGAGCGCTTGCCCTCTTGCCGACTTGCTTAACAAATATAAATATTTAGAGAAGTTAATTCTAATACTATTCTTCAGAAATATAGCTATTTAGTACACAAATTTTTGTTTTTAAATCGGGAATGTTACTTTCAGAGATAGCGCATTTACCCAAGCAAAAAAAAATCTCCTCCGCTGTATAATATTAGAGTATAGATAATAACTTAGATGGGTAATACAGTAGGTACGCCAACCGACACGATAAACATGCATGCATTACCGGCTAGAGAACAGAAACTCGATCGAGGCCGTATTAATTAATAAGGTTAACCGGCGCCATCAGGTAGTGTTGAATGCTAGTGTCTGAAGAAAATTTTGCTGTGCAGTACAGGTGTAGTATGATCTCAATTAGTAAAGCAGGTCACCAAGAAGATATCTAAAGCTGTCATTAATTTTCATCTGTTAACATACCTTCGAACTGTGTAATCCTATCGTTTGCATCTCGCGTTACTAATGAAGGTCTGAAACAATACAAGCCTTATTAATGCCTTCCCAGTTTGCCACGGACGGGTCTACTGAGCGAGTTTACGCACCAGTTACGATACATCAAACAGTTTTTCAGCCTATCCGCGGCCGACTCGACTCTGACGATTCCAAAAATTTATCGACACCTGATTGTGGAGCGCGACCGTAATTATTTGCAACAAAAAGGCGACAGGATCGTAATAAGGACTGAAAAGACGCGCCGAGAGCGTCGCCGCCGTAAAAAGCGCAAAGAATACACCTCGATATGATCGCACAAAGACCGCTCCTGAATCCTACCTCAATGCTAATTTCCACTATCGCGCTCGCCCTCATTCATTTTCAATCGAAGCCAACCTTCTGTTGCTTCTATTTTTTCAAAATCACATTAAAGAATCGAATATGGTGGACGTTTTTTTTGCGCGGTCGGTGCGTGCGACGCGATTTATTTATTTGCGGGCTTTTTTAAAGCGACATTCCGGCCCGCTGTATACTTGTGTCTACCCGCAATTGGCATTTCGGGCTAAGCGCGAGCTATACGAGGTTTTAACGGTTGTTTTTAACGCTCCGAACCTCTCGCGCAAGAAACGGAGGATACAAATAAATTATTAATCGTTTGTCCTGTCTCTTATAAATTAATATCTCGTTTTTTTGGGCGCGCTGACCGTGGCTTAGTATTTTTTGGTCGTGTCGGCCTTAGCCTGTCCTCGAATTTATTAAAAAGCCGAAGCGCGGGATGAGCAATTAAACCAGCGACAGAAATTAATACGAGACTACCCGGACGGCCGGCTTGATCGATTGCTAATTAACGGCTTGTGTTGTGTGTCCTTTATTACTCCTTAATTATGAATGCGAGTTATTTTAGTAAAACTCGTTTGAGATTTATAATCTTACTCGAACAAAAATTTTGCATCGGTATAAAGTCTACAGGACATTGTAGCGATAGTGCAATAGTGAATGGGTCAGTAGAAGAAAGGACCAGAATATGTCATTAAATCATTTGCCAAAAATCTTGAACCACGTTTAACTACACCTTATAGCAACATAGTCCAACGCTAAGTTAAAAATCCGAATAGTAGACATATCAATCAAATTGGGTGTTATGGCGTGAATTGGCTTTTTCACAAGGATATTAACATTAGACGAAAATCTCAACCAACCAAGACAATACAAATTGGCGTGAGCCTATTACCCAGGACCGGGGAAACTCGTGAAAATTATCTAATTACGTGTGTGCATGGAGAAAAATCGCAGGTTACCGCAGCCGTCCGGGAAATTACCGGCATAAATCACGGGCGCGGGGAAGGGGCCGCATGATTTTCCATTCGCTATCTTTCGCGCCGGTATTATTTTGATTTATTTCGGCGCGTAATGAAAGTGTACGTCTCGCGTTGACGTCGCGTCGGAGCGATCCACTGGTGTATCTGTTCTTCGTTATGATGTTTACATTGTTTTAGCAATTACGAGATGGCGAGCTGTTGGTCCTAGCTGGATTGTTAGTTGGCTTTCACTGCTGGCCTAATTTCGCTGGTACCTGATCAGAACAAACGAATAAGAGCGGATACATAACAATGATATTATTATGATGGTTGTTTTATTTTGGTTTGTCTTTAATCATGATTTTTGGCGATTATTTTCATATGTCTCTGATATCAATAACCAACCGTTATTTTTATAGAACTCTATTACATTAATTTAATAAAATATCATAAATATCATAGATATAAACAACCTTAGTCAGGGTACAGTACCAGTTAGCTTAATGCATACAGTAGTTACAATATCTAGCATCAGATAGCCATAATAAAAAGTTGTGGTCGCGGTGGTGTTGTAGTTACTTCGACACCACATTGTCAAGTACCCGACAACAAATGTAGGGAATCACTGATCCACCTACTTAGTACTCGTTACGTGTATTACAAGTAAGTGGTGGTAACAAGCGCGATGGAATCGTAAATTTTGCTTTAAGGTGGCATTCACATTTCCAATTCGGCCAGTTTTCTGAGCACTATTGTCGCATCAATGCATTACAAACCAGATAAAAATATGATGTTAAGCCAAATGTATTCACTAGTCAACAAGCATAAGCCATCAAAACTCAATAAAATTTGTCTAGAAATCTTCAAAAAAATCCGCAAATAACAACACGAAAGCAAGTTTCAGTCTAACTAAACACGATAGGTAACACGTAGCTCATAAAGCTACGGCTATATATTATTTTATAAGTAATAGAAAGGTAGTTATAAAATTAAAAAAATAATCTATAAATAACACAAATCATTGGTATCGTAAAAATCAGAGGGCGCGGGCGGTCCAAATCCCCTCGAATGGTCTTGTATCACCGCAAATAACTTCTGTGACGTGCGTTTGCGGCATGCGTCATGCGTTTTGCTTAGTTTGTCTTGATATCTAATAAATACTAACTAGTCCAACCTACGTAATGCTAATAACGTGTACTCGTATTACAAGTGAGTAGTTGGTGGTTGTGGCGGTGATTAATCAATCATGTGGTTGTGGCAAGGACGTTATAATCTTAAATTTAGCTATAGAGTCTGCTATCACCGCAAATAAGGCGGGCTTCTGTGACGCGTCGTGCGACTGCGGCATGCCGCAGGCATTGGCATGAGAAGACTATCGGTGCCCAAATACTTTTCAAGTGCTCGTTGATGTCACCACGTGGCATTGCAAATAAGATCAAGTCCGCACCTCGTCGCGTCTTGTTGTAGACCAATTTAAGCGACCACGTAGGATACAAGTGCATGCAACGACTATTTAAAATTTTCGCGTCGCGTTGCACTGTCGCCTTTGTCGCTCACCTAGGACAACAGGTTGGAAGCGGACGTCGCGGCTGCGTTTACGTGATGCGGCGACGGGCGGCTCGTTGACACCACAGTGCGACATTCCGCGGCACCGCCTAACCCGCCACAATTATAACGACATTGTCCCTGCTGTATTGCATTTTTAATTAAATATCACACCTCTCTTAATAAACAATTGTGTTCCGGTTGAAAAAGAATGAGGTTTTCCGTTACATTTTTAGAGGTGATCATCTTAATCTAACTCAACTCATCTGTGACAGACTTGGAACCAGACGCTTATTAAAATTGCATACAAACGGGCCTATTATATACTCGTACTAACACAAATTTATATGGATAATTGCCACTAAGCCACTAACATTAAAGGCAGGAAGGCATTTAGTCCTCATACATAGGTAGGTCATCATCACAACCCATTCTTTGTCCCACTATTGGGCACGTGTCTCATCTCAGAATGGGAAGGATTAGGCCTTAGTCCACCACGCTGGCCATGGGCGGATTGGTAGACTTCACATGCCTTCGAGAACATTATGAAGAACTCTCAGGCATGCAGGTTTCTTCAAATGTGTCCTTCACAGTTATAGCAAGTGACATTTAATTTCTTTAATCGTACATAACTTTGCGTGCCGTGGGGTTTGAACCCGGACCGCTCGAGTGAGAGGCGAGTTCGATAGCCACCGGGCTGTCACTGCGTTCACAGATAGGTACTAACTACCAGTCAGTTTGTGAGTTTTGTTCAAAGTCTGACACAGTTGTGGGCTGCAGCAGATGTTTGCTGCATTCTTGTTAGCTATCTTAAATCCATAAGTCAAAGCTCACACTCACAACGAATAGGCATCATTGAATTGAACATAGAATTGTGTAACGAAACAGTACCTACCATTCCGACAGCAGCCGCCATCTATTGTCGACGGACGTAACATCAAAATCAAGGCTTGTGCAGTCAAGGTATTACAACTGGAATGCATTAATTGATACATGATTGATGTTGATTCATTTTGAAATGGGTGTAACTGGTTGCTATAATAAGGCATTGTTTAACAACCCGCTGCACCCAACACGATAAGAAGAATTCCATAGGTTAACGGTTCCTGTTTTTCTTCTCTCTACCCCTTTTTACTTTTGTGAATTTCCATGTTTCCAGAATGGACGTTTTTAAATAAAAATAATTGTTTTATCAATAATAGTAGTACCTAGGTAGCATAGTTCATTTCCCATCGCTGGATTCGGTCGACAGATATATGTTTCAGGGTGTAAATTGTTTATTTGTTCAATAAGTTGATTTCCGCTATAAAATTGGAATAATTGCGTGTGGTCAAAATTATTACGTTTCACTGAACTGATATCTTAACTACAGTTAGGTGATATAAATAAATGTCTATTGACTGATGAGATAAAAGAATATAATACAACGCATTACCGTTACTTTTCAAACTACTTCACATTTTAAATGAATGCAACTCAGATCTTCAGTTTGAAAAAGTAAGTGATCATTTTGCATGTTTTTTGTTCAACACTTCCAGAAATCAATCAGACTGAACGTGTCTTTGATCAAATTTATCAACGAATTTTCGTACCTAGTTACTTCTAAAAATTGTCAGTTTTTAGCATTGCTTGTTTTATGATCTAGTTGCGTTTGGTACAGATAAAAACTCCTGTCGCCACGGTTGTTAAGAACTCATCAGTTAAAAGTATTTAATCACGAATAATCGTATTCAATTTACAGCAAGTAGGTAACATTAAAAAGTAGATAGGTAATAAATAACAAAATAGCCCAACATGACAATGCTACTTTAATTCCTGGGATTCGGCTAATGAAATATTCTGAAATGAGATAAAATGCGAGATCAGAGAAGCTGGCAAAAGAACGCTAAAACTTTTAACGGCGGGTCGAACATTTCTTAATTAGCCCGTTTTTATGAACGGCAAATTCGGTTAAATTTAACAAAGGATTCTCTCAAACAAAAATAAAACTGATTCGTGACGAATCGAGAAGGTGTTTCGCCTGATCCCTCGTAACCCTTTTTGTGACCGCCCGGACTAATCTAGAGATGGCCTCTACGAATTTTTAATTAAAGATAATGTTACATAGCCTCACGTACTATAGCTCCCGAGTTCCGCTAGGGTTGCCTGTGCGCATTAAAACCAATTAAGTTCTAAATAAAACAAAGTATTTTAATGAGAATGCCGCACTCTTGCAATCTGACAGTGATAAATGACATGGCAATTACGATCGCAGCCTAAATCCAGTCACAGTGGGCCGAGAGCTTAGCTCATTGGGGCTCCATTCAGATTTTACATTATATTTAACAAAAACATAAGTGATCAATATGGCAGTGATAGTGTTGCCGCGGTCATTAATCAAAACCTAATCACGATACATTATCCAATAAATTAGCATATTTCATGCGCGTCGGTAGATATTCTAACGTACTCCGTGTTTCATAGCTCTGCTCTAATGCCTATAATTTTATCTAACATTTAATACTAATGATCCTAACATAGTGATCAGTCTTAATAAATAAACGAACGCGTAAAAATATTTGTTTATTATCTGACATTCAAGTTTAATATTATCAGCAGGTACCTACTACCTAACTATTGTAATTATGGATTTGAAATGTAGAGCTCAGGATCACCCTTGTCAACCCTATTCAACCGTCAAAGGATGGACGGGCGGTAATTAGTAGGAAGCTCATTCTGATCGAGTGAATAGAGGCAACAATAAGGCCGGTAGTCGCCGCGCCTCGGCCACTAATAATAATCAGTTTAAAACACAATTCCACCGCACTCGCCTCGGCTAATTCAACGTCCCCTCTGTTATGTCAATATTACTGAGATTTGTTTAAACACGATTGTTTTACTCGTAACGCAATAGAAAAAAACATGTCCTTACTTTTTAAAATATTTGAAAAAAAAAATACCAAAACAGACACGGTAAGTACAAAATTTCGTTGATAGCTCAATCTCCGCCCTAGATCTAATTCTCTAATAACTCTATAAGCACGACACATGTAGCGCGGAGCCGATGACGCTCCGAGATTCGATGTTCAAATCTAAGTCATTGCCCGAAAAGCTACTTTAAGATCACCTTAATAGTCGAACTGATTACGATCTACGTTGAGTGGATGACGATAATTCCCGAGTCTCGCTCTCGATGCGAGAGAAATAAAATGCGTAAGCGCACGCGTCGCCACCGGGTTACGCTGTCGTTAAGAAATTACCGGGTGCGCCGTCGAGAGACGTCGCCGATTTTATCGATGGAATTTATTGTCGACACTCACAGCGCGTGCGCTCTTTCCTGTACCGCTCGCACTCCGCCCCCATTAGTAAAAAACCGTCGACGAGTGTATTAGATTACTCCACTCATCGACTATCGATATCTATTGTTTTCTTTTTCTGTCTGTAAATTTCAAGAGAGCGTTGTTTACACTTTTATCTGGACTTTTTGCCGCCGGCAAAGTTCAATGGCTCGTCGGAAGACTATTTCAGTCACACATCAGTGCTTTGTCCAAACAATTTTTCCTGTTTCATTAGAGAGCGGCGGGCGGTTACGTGGCGCGCGGACGCAGCACGGTAGTACCGAGTGTATAATTATTACCAGTTCGGCGCTGGTAGCTGAAAGAGCGACTCGTCGTAATTTGATGGCGTCGACCGGCCCGCCCGCCGCCGCGCACAAAAAACTAATTAACAGAGATGGAGGTGCGCGCCGACTCACGGGCCACGGCTCGCTGCATGCGGTGCCCGCACCTCATCCTGTATTCGCGAGATAAACATAACCTTTGACGATTATACCATGAGCTTATTGGCCCAGCGTCTTACGGTGGCGGCTGTTCCTAATACGAATGCAAACAATTCTTAAATGTAGGTCAGAAGATGGGTGGTTACTTCCGTCTTACATAGCTTTGTTTTCGCTGCGACCCATAGACGTCCCACTGCTGGGCACGAGTCTCCCCCATAGACACTTCTGCGGGAGGTCTAGAGCATACTCCACCACGCTGCTCCAATGCGGATTGGTGGAGGAGCTTTGTTTTAATTCAAGATAACTCGAGGTAAATCAATCAGACCAAGACAAGACATGATGAGTAACATACTCGTACTAAAAAAATTTGGCTTTGGCATGATTCTCATGTTCACGACTTCCCAATGAAGATAGTTCAAGTCAAGAGCCACAGAGTGAGCCGACGATTCCATACCTCTTATATGTATACATTTTACGTTCAAGTTCCTAAATTTAGAAGATTTGGAGTCCATTAACAACTTCGCCTAGCGATATGCACGTGTAAATCAGTGATATAATTAAATTCGGAGTCATCAATGCGATGCCGACGGCTCTCCATTCAGTAGAAATATTGTCACAAAAACTAATAAAGAATTTACTACTGCGACCAGTTTAGCACAAAAAATTAAATGCAAAAATAAGTAGAAGATACAAAAAACGGTAAGTATGCGGAATGAAAGAGATCGTCGCATCTTTCGACACAGGTGATTCATTCTGAAAATCAGCTGACAATCTTACGAGAGTATCGTGTTAAGTAACACCGTTTGCTTGTGCATTATCTCAAAGACTTCAGCCGACTTGTAGTGACCACGACCGATCTTGTCTCCACCGGTCAGAATCTGATTAGGCTAAAAGGCGATTTCTGGGCCCGGGACTCTCCTAGCCCTTGAAGCTTAATAATAATCTCATGGGAAAATGGAACTGATCAAGTAGTTTTTGACACTAACGGTCACCCGTCCAACTGCTTACCAAGACCTTTCAATCAACTGATGCCACCATGACATCTATGTTTTCGTACAATTGCCATCGTTCTAATATTTAGTCTAGCCAATTCCATGTGCTCTGTTCAGTTGTAAGTCTATCTCTGTACTACATAGCTTTTTGATCACATTTTAGTTACTTACTTACTAGTTTTCCCCGCGGTTCAACAGGCGTCAAATTGCTTACGTACAGAATCCTCTACCATCAAGGCTATTTTAAAGTATGTATAATAAAATGCCTTTAAAAACGGCAAAGATTACCGCCTAACAAAATCTAGTTTCACCCGCAGTTCTGCCGAGACAGACATTAATCGATTAGAAATTGATCAAGAGTTAAATATCGATTAAACATCGAACGATTATTTTAGTGTTTTGTCCATTCAGGAGTAGGTACCATGCAATTTTGCCGGAATAAGAGTTAGCCTATGTTACTCTCCAGGCTCCGTACTACATCTGTGAAAATAATCACATCGATCCAGTGTTTCGTTGAGTATAGGAGAAGTGTCCTACTTTTCCTACTCAATGAAATATGTACTTTGAACCCAACAAAAATAATCTATTAAAATCGATAGAATATTTAAGTTTTTTATCCATTTCACCGAACCGTGTAATTTTTCCGGGATAAAAAGTGTCTTATGTCACTCCAGGCCGTATACTACAAATGTTTAAGCTATGCAAAAAAACACGTCGATCGATATCCTTCGATAGGAGGAAAAGGACAAACAAGCAAACCAACAAACACTCTTTCCTATTTATATATTAGTAAGGATTTCTGTGCCTTCTGAGTCCAGCAATTTCCCGCTGACTTTTTCAGGTCATCAGTCCATCTGGTAGGAGTGGCACCGATTAAGGGAGGCCTATGTCCAGCAGTGGACTTTGAAAGGCTGATGGATGGATGGAAGGATTTCTGTCGACAGTTGAATTTTCCATTGATTTACCAGACTAGTTCTGCCTAAGCTTGATTTTGATTATTAAAAACTAAAAGTGACGCTCTCTAAATTCCGACTTAGCTTGAATGAGTATGGTATGTTCACAGCACAGCGTCGTAATACGATAAAATGCGAATATTCATCGAAAATTTTAAGTTAGAAATGCGACAACAATGTATGACCCGTGAATAATTACATTTTGGCGCGGTGGACACGGCCGCCCAACTCGCGAGCATTCGCGAAATTCGATAACCGACCACGACGCGTCAACAAGCCGAGTTAATCTTTTAATACTTATTTAAATGGCCGGCCAGTGCGCCAAGTACGACCATTGTTCACCAAAATTTTATTAAAATTTTATTACCTCCAGCACAACCGACTGTATAAGGCATGGAATCCAGATCACTTGTAGATAAAATACTTATTTATTTTATCACCTAACGAGACGAGCTTAGTGAACCAGAATTTCTTGCCGCGACTTATCCTTCCGCCGTCTGTTTCTGACGAACGGTTTGATCGGCTCACGGCCTTAGTCTATTTAAATAGGACATTCATTAATTACTCCGTCTAATATTGGGAAACCGGCGCCGAAATAGGACGCTTCATTAACGCAGGGACACGGCGCGACACAAAGAAATGTCGCGTCGAATTCGCTTTCCGAGAAGCGTAGAGCTACCGGAGCCGAAAGGGAATTAATAAATACAAAAGGGTTATAAAAACTGTGACAGAATTAAGAGCGGGCGCGTTAAAAACGGAGGCGAGCAGGGGACGGCGACGCGAACAAGTGAAACATAATGCGCGAAACAAAGCAGCCGAAGCGAATACCTTAAATCATTTTTAATTATGTTATGGCGCGGCCGTGTTAGTGCGCGCGGGTTGGGTTACACAGGGAGCGAGGGACCTGCGCCCGCTCTCGCCGCCGCGCACTAATCACCACGTAACGCCGCGCCCGCGCAGCCTGCGCCGAGCACGGCCGTTGCACGCGTCACGTCTTTCTAGAACGCTGATCTACTCTGATATAAACGTGACGTAGCTCGTGTCGGAAATTCCACTCGTTTTGATCTTGATTGAAATTCGTGGAATTATGATGCACCTCCTAGTTTTCTCTCACTGCCAAATAAGAATGAAAAGTTATATGTAGTAAGTTTGACTATGGCGGTTCAAAGTTACCATAATCATGGTAACTTTGAACTCGAAACTAATTGTTATTAAATATGTACGATTACAAGAAAGCATTAATCAGACAAAAGATTGAAGACGCTTTATAAAAATAAAAAAACCGTATCTTTTGGAGGCGCAGTGATTGGTTACAGAGTTCATTTTGGTAATTGAATGTTTTGAAATCCAAAATTATCTTAGCAGTGACAGGGAGATAAAACAAGCTATTATTTAAGAGGCATACGTAACCGTGGTGGCTCATTGTTGGCCGGTTCTTATTTCACGGTAGCTTAACGGGTACCCGCTTGTAGCATTCGACGCGCCACAGTGCAACTTTTGATCCGACTACTGCAACATGCAACTGAACATATTATCACTCCGGTAATACCATAACCCTTTCTTTGTCCCACTGTTCACTGTTCACTGTGCATCACGCTGGCCAAGTGCGGAATGGCAGACTCCACGTGCCTTTGAGAACAGTATGGTGAACTCGTGAGAAATCTGGATGCCTCCCCACGATTTTCCTTAAAATTTGAGCAGGTAACAATAATTTTTAATTTCCACATTTTATAATAGGCAATGTATGTACTTGTTTAGTGAAGATCAAAATAAGTCATTCGATTTTAAATGCAATACCATAAAACGCAACTTATGTGGTTACAAAGATTTATAAAACTTTTATTTATATTAAAATATGTTCTTACTAACTATGCTATAGAATTATTTTCCATTTAAAAACGTCACCCTAAATCGTCGAACGTTTCTAGTCCAGGTTCCTACATTGTAAACAAAGTCTATGAACTGTGCTTTCATCATAACTTTTATTCTTTTGATACTCTACAGTGTAGGCTTGGCACGTGGCACTCTTGAATGAGAAATGAGAAATTCTACGTTATAATACTGTGTTTTTATTAAAACTGTTGTTTGAAATCTTTCGGGCACATCTTTAATGGTTCAAAGTTACGAATTTGATGAAAATGTCACAACATATATGGCACTCGAGTGTCGTTAAACAACTCATCATAGGTGGTACACGTTAAAAGCAGAGGTTTTTAAACGGTTTTATTTTATGCATATTATTTTATTTGTATAAATATTTTAGGCAACTTAAATCTCCGGTCCGGGACTATTAGGTCCAGTAAGTCGTGTAAAATGGTCTTGGACCCTGATGATTTAGATCCTTTGACCGATCTAAATCATGATGGTGGTAGGTGAGGAGTACACCTTGAGCAATTTATCTGGTACCTATATTCCGTTATGTTATATTGTCGCATTGCCTGAACTTGTAATCTGATAATCAACATCCCTGTTGATTATCAGTTACATCAAAAGACGTTGCCTATCCAATTAAACGTTTATTATTAATTTAACATTGGGCACTAATTATTTAATTATGGTCGTTACCTTGGTTCGTATGCGTATTTAGCCCCGATTTTTGAAATTCGCCGATGCGATTTTAAGTGAGGTTAAATTCGTATGCGATATATTTTTGTATGCGTATTTCATAACGAGTTAATTTTAGTTTTACGAAAAATAAAAATTAAACTGAAACACTGCGTAAGAAATTTTTTACACACTTTCTATTGCCGGGAAATTATAATTCGAGAGGTACGGACAACTCGTCAGATATGACGCGCGAGTGAATTTCAAATAATTATACAGTTAAAAAAATTTTTTTTTAAAATGCTTTTTAAAACTTTTTTTTTATTTTCATACATTGTCATCGGAACCAAATATATGTGCCAAATTTCAGCTCGATAGCTTCAGTGGAAGTGGGTGAAATATTGATTGCAAGATTCCAGGACATACATACAAGATACATACGAGTGAAGTTAAATAAAAGCTTTTAAAATAGAGTCAACATGAAATTCGTAGACGCGTTGGCGATTTTCGTATGCGAGTGTGAAAAATACGGCCCTTGGTCGCGTGGCGAAATGCCGAACATTCTCTCCACAGCGCGCAATGACCTTGAACTTGTGAATGGCACCGACTGAAGAAACACGTCATGGATCCATATAGCATCAATACACGTTGAATACTTTCGACTTGTTGTTCTCATTTAAATTGGATGTCGACATACATTTTAAATCCATTGTTGAGGCACGTAGTAGGACTTACTATTTTTTGAAGTTCCATTTTACAGTAAAAAAAACGTGAAAATGCTCGAAAGATAAATGGATTGAATTGTTTGTGATTAGGTACACGGTTAGGTTAGGTATATTCTTAATATTATATTTCATAATGACTGTCCATACAATCATTCCCTCCATAGGTATGTTGAATCGTAGCGTATGGTAGCGTCCATAGCCTATGGGTCGCGTCGATTCAATGTGATCGACTGAGTTAAGCAAGGACGCGCGCGGTCGGTTTTAACGCGTGCCCTCTAGTGGCGTCATAGGCACTACCGTGCTTCGGAGCTAAGCTGTCGGTCACGGTTATTTTCAATGGTGTAAACAATCCTAAACCTTGTCGAAGACCTTCAGGTGTCTTGAGAACAACCCACCAACCACCCATGGCCCTACCAACCTTACGGTTATACGGGCCGAAACGTGGGAGGGCGCACCAGTAAGACAGCATTTGGCTGTAAAGACCGGTGCGCCTTCTTTTCTCCCTACAAGTTATACCTGTCCCTGTCTACACCCCCGTCTTGGGGACTAACGCCACAGAACGGTGACTCGGCGCTCCTCCCGCAGCATCTGGCTTGCCTTTACTCTCGTCCCCGCCTATCCCTATGCCACCTCCTGGCGAAGTCCCGCAGCCTGTGTCTTGAGAACACTCGATACTGAGATGGACCCTAACCCCTCCACCAATCCGCATTGGAGCAGCGTGATGGAGTACGCTCTAGACCTCCCGCAGATTTGTCTGTGGGGGAGACCCGTGGCAAGCAGTTCCCCGTCTACGGGTTGCAGCATATGTTAAAACAATGTGAGATTATAATCCCCCATCGGTAAGACATGTCATTTAAATAAAAACGCAGGCTACTGATGAGTTAGTTCAATATCATTACGTTCTCAACCGTGCGGTGCGCGGAATGCATTCGCTGAACGCGTTAATTTGCCACATCGAGCGATATCGGGCGACGAGCCGCGACAGCAGCGGTGCAGCGGCTATCGGAATGCATGACCGATCCGGTGCGGAGGAAAAAGCGCTCGGTCGGACTGAATGAAGCGATTAGCGCTGAATGGGTGGCGGCACGCGGAACCGGCACGACGCGACGCCGCTTTGTGACCCGTGCCCCGGCGGGGCCGGACAAAAAGTGGCCGCGACCAAAAACTAATAAGCACTAAAAAGTCGTCGAGACTGTCTTAATTGGATAAAAAATTAAGCTTCTAGGGTTCCCATACGTATTGTTGTCGCTTCGTCACCCGTATGAACCTAATCAGCTTAACAATGAAACATTTTTAATTTTTTGTCGAATTAGTTGTAAAGTAATGTAAGCAGTAAGTACTTACTTTAAAAAAAAACTGAATTTGACTGCCAGTTTTAGATAATATGGGCTTAAGTTCATAATTCTCTCCTCTGCCTACCTTACCTTCGAGGAAATACAGGTGTGATGTTATGCAAAGTTAAGTTGATGGATGATGCATAGATAAACGAATCTATGACAAGAAATATGTATTTTAATTTCTAATACTTAAAAAGCTATAAAACAATAATTTCCTTTTCTTTTCCCAATAGTATGTATAAGGTACTGTGGATGTGGAACCAGTGCGAAAGGCAAACTCGAACTTGACAGATTTTTTTAACGTTAGTTAAGTTAACAGTCGCCGAGGACAAAGTGTCTATTTTTGAATCGCTCGCCGCCCGATGATTGAAAAATTACCACTCGCATCTCGATCGACAGATTCGATTGCGTATTTTTGAGTCACTAGAATTCAACGAGTGGTACTCGTATTAAACATACATACGACTGGCTGGAAGATAGACTAAATAGTCCGGTATTGTCTCTATTTAACGAAAATGAGTCGTAGTCGAGCGATTAATTCGCGCGAGCGACTCAAAAATACAGTCACGTCCCACTACTCGCGGCTGATGAAGCTGTCTGCCAGTGCGTCCGGCTGTGACGTACGCGGCGCCGCCGCCGCCGAACTCAGCCTCGTTGGTTTGAGATTCACTAATTAATTGTTTGTGTGCGAGTCGAACTCTTACTTGTTGCGGTTCCTTCCGTACATGCGAGTAGCCATGATTTAATTATGCTCAGTTGCACTAAAACATAAAACTTTGTCTTTATAATTAAGCGTTAACGTTCGTCATTTTTCACACCGGCTTATCAATGATAAGATAGAATCTGACGAGATACTTCTCACTTAATAGAAACTCAGATCGAATGCGGATAGAGCGCGCCTATACGTATGCGATCTATTATGGCGTCCTAATGCCAACCTTGTCAAACAATATTTAAACTGTAAAATATGAAAATCTTCCGCCCTTAGGTAAATTCCAGCTTCCATTATTTGCAGCTCCCATTATTTTATTATACTAAGCACAGCATCGTAATTCACGATCATCGAAGATACAGTTGCGAGTACCGAGCGGCATCGGCGAGGCTCATTGGCAATACGGCTCGTTTAGGGTAACAAGGCGTTTGTTAGCGAGCGGCTCGGCTCGAGGTCGCAGTCGGTACTAATTTAAGCTCGCGATACGATGCGGACAGGCTGCATCTCATTTACCTTATTAAGGTTGGCCTGCGCGCCCGCCCGGCCGGCCGCGTCACTCAACGTCAGCGCGGACGCATAAACACCTCCCTAGCCGCAGCCGCGTGCGCCGCACGTTCCCGGATGCATCGCGCCTGCACCTAGCGCGGTAATCGACGACTTTGCCTTAACGAACAAACGTATTTAGGGAATGGCTGGTTATAAATAATACACGGAGGCGAACTACTCAAATGTTATTTAGTCGGACATTATTAGGTACAATTGAATTCACTGGTCACTTATTCTACAAACGCTAACACCCTATACAACATCACCGTGCCCCGTTGACGCCTGGCGCACCAGCGCCCCGCGCGTCGCAATTGCCTGAAACTGCATCATTCATCAATTCACTGCTACACATACTTACCCTAAATCATGAGCGCTTCACAATAGTAACATAGTGATAATTAGATAGGTCAATTTCCAGTACGTACCTACAAAGATATGGAAATAGCTTCTTGCAAGTTTCAGTTTAGCTTCGCTAAACTTGTAGATACTCCAGGGACTAAGAAGATGAATTTGTGAATATATGCGAGCCATTGGGCTATGGACGATACGAAGTACTTCCCACCCAACATCTCAGGGATATGGGGTGACTGAAAAACAGCGCTGCATGGAACCAATCCCATGTCAGCTAAAGCAAGTTTGACCCTGTACTGTACATGATATATGCATGTTGTAAGGTTGATAATAATAACGGCGGATCTGTAACCCGCAACAGAATTTTAACTGCAGAATAGAAGAATAAGAATTTCTTTGAATTGCAATTGAATGCTTCTTGTAAATGGATTCTCACGAACAACAAAGAAAGCGTGGTGCACTCATTAATTATTCAAGTTTCTTTTCGCGCAAGCTGTTGCATATGAATAATAAGGATTAGCCATAAAGTGTGCGAGGCGGTGCTCCTAATGAGCATATTTAAATTTGAAATGTTTAAATTGTGGAGAGAGGCTGCAGTCTGCTAACGAGCTGATTTGGCTTGCGCTCGAGGTCCCGACGTTGCCAATAGAGGTACTTTGTTTTATGGATATAAGATAGCAAACGAGCTTGCACCACACCCCTTGCGCTACCATCCATGACAACTGTGATGGAAGACTCAGTTGTCATGGATGGTAGCGGAAATAGGTACTGAGGTGGTTAGTACAGTTAATAGAGAGAGTAAATTAGAAAATAAATTTAAAAAAAAAACACAAGGATACATGTTTTTTTTTGTTGAGCGTGTAGCGTTTATTTGTTTACTTGTCAGTCATTCCAAGGCCAAAACCGCGCCCAACAGTGGGCCTATGAATTGTTGTAGCAACTAAAGCTTAGTAGTCTCAACCCTTGCCCTACTGTACGTATACCTATTGGATCCCCGACCGTGATTAACCTTGAAACTTGGATCCACCTATATGCATACAAACTTCATACTCTATTGTTATGTAAAACTAAGATGGAAAATATTTATATATTCATAACGGTCACAATAGTTCCCATGTTAATGGTATGTTAATAACTTGCTTACGCACTGCCTCGTCAATATATATTTTGATAACATTGGGGAATAAACATTGGTAGGTAGGTAGTTAGATATCTTACCTTTGAATACCTAAATAAACAATTAATTTATGATAGTTTCAATAGCTGAATAATAAAGTCAGTATTCACAGAATATTGATATTGTTGAAGCTAGTTCTACTGAACTGAAATGTAAAAAACATGTTGTCTACTAAATTGTAACTAGTGATCAAAAGGCACCTAAAACCTTCGTTTATTATAAAAACATTCAGATCCTTTGACTAATTGCTTTAAATAGGTCTACTCTCCGGCAGAGATACTCGTACTCTACATCTGTCAAAAATTACGCTGAAAGACTACAAACACATTCTCATCTCCTAAATTAAAAAAAAAACAACGTTATTCTTAATTTAAAATGTTTGTAAGTAGTACTTTTTTGTAAGTAAGTACTGTATCATAATTTAAATTTCTTAATAAATGTGACCATTACTATAATTATGTATGCCTTATGACAAATAAATTATCTTTAAACCGAATCCTGCAGTGATTGCTAGAAGTGATGCCCCTGGTGTCGCACGAGTTTAGGTGTAACCAACGTACCAGTATTATAAAAAGCAAAAGTCGGTCACAGACGCGTTGCTCCCGGTCCCGCCTCCTATCCGCACGCCCGGAAAATCAACCCTTTCCCGTATTAATTACCACGCCTAGTTTCAGCGACGCCCCGCCATTGGCCCGCTCCGGCGAGCGCCAGCGCCCCCTGTTTTAATTGGTCGCCAGTAATTAACGCGTAATCACTGAGGGGCGACGCTCGAAGTGAATTTTTAATTACCACCGCTGTTTTCCCCGACGCCGATTGGAGCGCGCTCGCACATAAAAGATGCCTATTGTCTTACGTGTTTGGTAAGGAAAGTATTGTATAGATAACTTAGCTGTGTACGGTCATCTGGCATCTACTTTAAAAATGTGTTTCCTACAACTAAATCAGTGAACAGGAAGTGGGTTAGTTACCGATTTGCATGCAATTTTCCTATTCTTAGTCGTATTTATTTTTTTCTATATTATTTTTCAGGATTCAAAATATGATCACATTAAGTTTTACAAGATTTTTGTTGTGGTCCTATAGGTGTTTATAATTTTTTTTTCGGAATTACACCTCTGGGGATATTCCGATGTAGGTATTTGATTTCCGAAATAACTCCAATTAGGTTTTTCATAGGAATTGGCAGTGATCTTCAATCTATATGTTAATGGTAAATTAAGATCTTATTCAGATGTAGGCACATTTGGCACTGGTGGAATATTCAAAATGATATTTTATTATTCACCCGATTAATACTATGCCAAACAAAAACAAGCTACAAATGACCCGTATCCCAAGTAGTTTAAAAAAGCCCCGGCAGTGGTCCATAATGGAAGGCCCGCGATGCAGGGGTGCCAAAATAACTAATAGTTTTCGCGGGGGCGTGTTAGCATTTTTCTTCTGGTCGTGACGCGAGCGGGCGGGGGCGGTGGGGGCTCGGTGGCTGTACGGATCATTTATACTTCATCGAGTTCCTTAATAACACGGCCAGCTACGACTCCGGCTACCAGAATTGTTTGCTCCGCTGGAAACCAGAATGAACTGGGCTGAACTGGCCGTTCTACATCATTGAAGGATTTAACCCATTTTGTAACGTCGGAGCCTTGCGCTCGCCACAATTCCACGTCATACCGCATTACACCCCACTATGTATTTGTTAGGAGCTTTTACAATTTTATTTAGATGTATTGAGTCAGTTACAACTTTGTAGGTAGGTACTTACTTTTGCGGACCATGACGACGCTGCTTGACTTCCTCTGTCAATTAATCATAATATGTTACTATATATCGGACGAGGCAGATATTTGCTTAAAAATTATGTTGATGTTTTGTATGCTTACTGTATAATCACTAATCACCTAATTTTCCTGAGATACGAGTATATGATATGCTCAATATTTTAGAACCGAACTCAAAATGATGAAAATTGTAGCCTAATAAAACATACTCGTAAGTAGGTACTGAGATTTTCCACAGTAGGTATGAACAAAATGTTACCAGTTGGTACGGCTGCCCGTGGATAAGAGCATTCACGTCTGTTCCTATTGATGACCTGAAAACGCTGGATTCTTACAATCGGACCCTACAGAGCACAGAGAGAGAGATTATCTCTCTTTTTCTATGTTTTTCCGAATAAAGCGATTGCACAATATTTTTATTCAAGTACGCATTAACAGGTTAGGTATTATGCTTACTGGATGGATACTATAAATTTTCAGGATTATTAATGGACAAGGTTAAGGCCATTAAGTATTCTTTTCGCAATGTTTAGATAACGCCTACGCAATTCGTAGCAAGTATCTACGAAACAGATTTGGCAACTCAATTTTCTCATGATCAAAGTTCCATTAATGGATTAAATTTACTTATTTTAAAAGTCTTTCAGACTTATTCAATTACACCCTCGTTTGATGTTGTTTAAATAACTTTATGATTTTGGCAAGTTTGATTTTTATATGTAGGTATAAGTAATTAAATGTTACAAATATCGTACTTTCGTAACACGTTTCGTTATTTTATAATAATCACAATTTTATATGAATTTTAAATTTAGGAGTAGGTATTATACCTACAATTATTTTACCATTATTTATTCACCTAAACTATGTGCATAATGTCGGTTTTATATCACATAGAGCTACTTTCAATTTTTTTATGTAGGTACGTTGTACTTAGAAAAAAATAGATATCATCATATATATCAAATCGACATATCAGAATAGGGACCATTCTGATATGTCGATTTGAATTTCTCATTAATAGAAACCAAAAAATGTGTCTGAAAATTAAAAGGACTTCTTATTGTGAACTTCGACCTTACAGGGGGAGCTCTGATGAAATTCAAAACAAGATAAAGAATATTGCCTATAAAAGTTTCATTGCTGTTAACTTATTTATGAACGAATACCTAAAAATACTCAACTCAGCCCACTCATAAACACACACAAAGACGAAACAGAATATTTTTGCAATAACTGTTAGGCGATCTGGTTATAATCTTTCATTATGACATATAGCTAAACCTAAGAAATACTAACTCTATACAATGAGATAATCATAGATACGTACTAACATTATGTAGATATTTTCAACCATCATCGAAACGCTATCTGTTTGGTAATGGATGCCAGGGTTTTCATAAAGTATTTAATTTACCTATAAACCTTAGTTTTTAGCTTAGTCGACCGAGTTAAACAACGTCGAGTGCGATCGGTATATTGGTGGCTATCAAATTGCCTCTGGTGGCAGCTTTCGTGCTTCACGTGGCCACGTTAAGCCGTAGATTTCAAGTTTCAAATGTTAAACAATCGTTAAGCCTTGTCGAAGACAATCGGGTGACTTGAGATATTGGGCCACTTAACCCTCCAGCAATCCGCTTGGAAGCAGTATGTTCTACGTTGAGTAGCTCTAGAAGTCATACTTCTAGCTCAATGTTGCCAGTTATTCTCTGTTACATTTTTAATTAGATGAAGCCGTCAGAAGGCTGTTGGTTAAAAGGTTATTAAAATCCATCAGCTCGTTTAATTTAATAGTTCTGCTTTGGATCTATTCCAAGCAATCTATTTCGTCATATTAAGTATCGGAGTAGATATTGCGATGTGTTTGGCACGGGCAGCAGGATCCGTTCGATCATGTGACGCCGGGACAGGCGAGCCCTGGCGCCAGGCCCTCCCATCTGTCATGTGCACCGGCCCGCCCTTGCTTAATTGACCTTCAGCCTCTAGTCACTATGATGTACATGTACAGGTTAAGTAATAACAGAGGGACTATAGTAACAGGAGATTCCTATTGGAACTTTACGCTGACTATCGATACTAGTTTAGTGAGATATCAATGTACCTAAGATGATTTACAATTTAATTTATCTCGCAGCCATTTACGAGTATAATCATGAAAACGTCATAACCGTCCGCGCTCTACTGGATGAAAAATTCACATTTTACGTAACAAAATAATTCGAATTTACGCTTAGTCAACATTCAAATTTTGAGCAGTAAACTAATGAAACAATTTCCGTAACCCCGGCCCGGGAACCTTATTACGTAACTTTTGCCGCTTTCGACATACGTACCGTAACCCACTAGGTCGGTGGTACTCGAAAAGTCGTTACGAGTTAGATTCGCCGTAATGGACCCTCGTGGCAAATTTAACCGGGAACATTGCCGCATCACTTATAATACATAACGAGCGCACAAAAGGCTGCGGCGGGTTCGCACAGGGCCGGATGTGCCGGATATAGTTCGTACATACGGCGGGTAGACAAAGCACACAAACACGACACGTGAGGTCATCTCCCCTCATTAGGTGGTTAGTTTTCCGGGCGTGTCCGCGGAGTCTGCGGACGTGCGGGGCGGCGGGGCGGGGTGGGGTGATGAGGCAGGGGGTGAGCGTCGGGAAGTTACTTAATTAATCCCCGCGCGGCCGCCATTGGCCGCCGCCCGCCGGGACCGCCGGGAGATGCTCGCCCGCGCGTTAATTGGGCGGCCGGCCCGCGCGGATTAGACAACCGCCTTCGATTAATGACATCTCTCTTAGCCCACACTCCTCAATATATACGTTCAGTAGGTACTCACACTTGCTAGGTACATAACATATTACATGTTACATTTAAGTGTAGCTATATCAATCAATAGATGCGTACGTAAAGCAAATTCTACTTGTCGTATTACGGTCTTGGATAAAACAGTACAAGTAGGTGAATATAGCACTAGAATAATATGTTGTTACGAGAAAGCTTTACAGCTTATAACGACGCCGACGTTGTACAATATTAAAAGTAGATACGCAGCTTAAGTTCTTATCCGAGGAACGCAGCATGGCTGCTGCAAAAGAACCTCGAGTATCGCTCACCTCCCTGAACGTTAATAAATATCGTAGCAGGAAAAGAGTTGGCTCGAAACTAATATCGCTCTCGTCGCGTCAAGTGAACGTATAAAGCTCAGATTTAGCGAGAGCCGAGGGCTGAGCGGGCGCGAAACGCCCAGGTAAAGTGCCTACTTACACAGCGATATACGAGGAAACGTAAATTATAATATTGTGTGTGTCGGTGGTAACCCTCTCGCCTCGCTCGCCGCCTGCGCGCGCCCACTGAAAGAAAAGCAATTTACTCGGCGGCCGGGGGGCGCCGGCTCTCCCGCGAATATAATTTTGTTCATTTTTTCATTCAGGCGAGTTAATTCGGCGTTCGCGGCGTACTCGGCTATTGATTAGGGCGCGTCTTACGTTTTAATTTGTTTGCGCGCGCAGGCGGCGATGCACCCGCCGAGATGAGCTCGTGCCTTCCCCCCCCCCTCCTCCCTTATCCCCCCCTTCCCCGCTCTAATGAGGTCTCCGCTAACTACAAGCAGTGTAATAATCACGATCCTTTTCACAATCACGCTTTGACGTCGAATGTTTACTTTGGATGGCTAACTCGCAAACGGCGCCTCTTTGAGGAAAACGCTCGTTGTCGCCGTCCCCTGTAAATGTAAAAGGGCCGCATATTTTTTTCTATAATTAGACGTTAGAATGACATGCCGTTACATGGAAAGAATATTACATTACTAGTGAACTAACAAGATACTCGCCCATCTTAAGATTTCGGGGAAAAATCTACATTTCTAAATTTTTATCACATTTCCGACAATTCTAAAAGCATTTCGTCATTTATAGCATGTACATAAGCTGTATGTTATCTTTCAGCAGCAGTTTCAGAGCCTTATTTTAATTACATAAGGCTCTGAAACTGGTGCAGCGTGGACCGTGGGTGCGGTGTGGGAAACAGCGCCACGTGCGGGTGACACATTAGTAAATGAGACGGCATTCGTTACATGTTCGCCTTTCCCATCGAAAGCCTTCGAGAAACGCACCACTTGCCCATTATTTTCTGTAATGCTGCAATATACGTGGACTTCATATAGTTTATTTTCTGTCACAAATATTGTTGTTTGTCGTATTTATGATAAGATACTAGACTTTATTCATGTCAAATTAAGTCCTATAATGATCCGCAAGGTGTCATTAAACCTCTTTTACTGGCCTATTGTTGAGTTCGTTTCCCTCTATAGGAATGACAAGGGTAGCCACAGTGCACCACGCTGGCCCAGTGCGGATGAGTAAAGTTGTCATGCCTTCGTGAATATTATGGAGAAGTCAGAACACTGAAACGAAAACATTGAAACGCTTGAAACATCAGAGTCTTCAAAACAACCCTGTCTTATTAATACTGCATCGTTACGCCGCTGCGCCGTCCGCTCTGTCTCATTAAAAACCTTGCAGAAAACGTTATTCCATGTTATTTATTACTAACGACCGCCCCCGCTTCGCACGGATGCAATTTCGTACAAAGATTCTATCCAAATTTCTGAGTTTTCGAGTGAATTTACCAAAAAATGTATTTCATACAAAACTTGCTAATCATGATCACATACGGAGTTCTTTACTTTTGAGCAGCAGTAATAAATTTTATTGAAGGCTTTTGGCAACCAATGGTTTGGTTGGTTTACTCATTTCCTTACTTCAAATAACGTTTTAATTAAAAAGGGCACTAAATTTGAAGATTCGTAACTTATTTTGTTGCATTTTATTGCTGTAATTTTTTTTATAGACAGCTCATTAATAGATATGTAGGACTCACCTAGATAAAAAACATTTTGAAATTTAATCTATTTAGAATATATTATTTTGGATATCATAGAACATCACAAGCTAGGACAAAGCTTAGAAACTGGATCATAATGACAGAGAAAATTAATTTAAAAATCGGTAAAACATTTATGCCCGTTTTCACCAACCACACTTAAGTCATCCCCTTACTAAGTACCATTTAGTTTAGGTGATACCCTAAAACAACACTTACTTAATTTTCGTTTTCACCAAGCTAAGTGACACTTTACTAGGTTATACTTAAAATTTAGGGATTAACATAGCCGTATATTTACCGATTATTTACCGATTAAGTTTTTTTCAATATTTCATGACTTTTTTCTTAAATTTAATTATTCTAGGATATATAAAATAATTAAAAACACTTGTACGAATACAAAAACATTTTTTTCTTACCGTTTATAATATTTTTTGGCTTAGTAAACCTATCTGCCAATAAATATGATAAGTATAATGTAGGTACTTGCCTGCTGATTATATACATTGGGAAAACTAGACTAGCAATTTTTTTTAAACCTTCACACTGCGTTGTTCTTGCTCGCTGGTTGGAAACTATGAATTCTTCACGTTTTTTTTATGGATACAAGATAGCAAACGAGCTTGCAGCACCACCCATCCGTTGCCGCCCATGACAACTGTGACTGACTTTGAACAAGACTCTATTAGGGACTGAAATGGTTAGTCCAATTAGTTGAGAGAACATTAGTTGGTCAGTTCGTTAGTAGGTATGAGGACTGGGGACTGTTAGTGAAAGTTAGTCATGTTAGTTTATGTTAGTAATAGTCCAGTTAGTACTTGTTAGTAGGAGTCTCGTTCTAAGTCAGTCACAGATGTGTTGCTACCCTTGAGGACTAAGATGGTCCCCTCTAAAGAAGTGTAACCGGAAACCACACCTTTCCAACCGGACCATAATTGCTTTAAAAACAATTAGGTTTCATATAAAACCTATTTGGTTCCCTATAGGCTCTACCACCTAACAAACGTCACGTAAAGTCACAATAGCTTCCGTAACCCTTTTTATGATACGGCTGCATGCAGCGATGCTGATCCCTCCTATATCAGCTATTGTCTGCAAGTGACTTCCGGTGGCATAAAATCTTAGAGCACACAGTAACTGAATGATGGGTTAGACAGATTTATTCCTGAAGACAAACAAAGGTATGAAAAAAAGTAACCTAATATCTATACAATAAAAGTAGGTATGAGTACTTACCTGTCATCAGCAAATTCTAATAATTCTTTAAACCTATATTTTGCATAAAAATATTTGTCATCATGCTTTAAAAAAAAGTCTGGCCTCTCTTGATAAATTCGCGGTCTAGTCATAAATCGAGGATTATTGATTTGATTAGTGAGTCAAAGAAATCAGTTAAATCTTTGCTCATTTTGATAATATTTCACAAAATAACACGTCAAGTAGATCAGTCACACAGTTAGGGACTGGTTAAGGGAGGAATATTCGGGCCCCTAAAATTTAGGTGACACATAAGTCTTTAGGTATCCCTTAACGGTTGGTGAAATCGAATTTACACTTAAGGGTCACCTAAATTGACATAAGTGTTACTTAAAATTTAGGGGATGTTGGTGAAAACGGGCATAAACTTTTTCATTTGACACAGATACCGTTTTCTGTTAGTGACATATTAGTAAATGAGACTGAATTCGTTGCGTCACTGTTTTCGCTCGAGTTTTATATTGATAACATTTTAAGAAGTTAGAATGTTGTATTTTGGTATTTTCTGTAGTACCTACCTACTGTAATATCTTTCTTGTTGACAAGAATTTTATACCAATCAGTCAATCAATATATTTTTATGGTGTATGCACCACTATCACTTTTAACGGTACTGTTGAGCAAGTAAAATTTAATGCGCTGGATATGAATAGGTAATCATGAAACCGACATGAAAATTGAAAATTGTAAGATTTTTCCAGATTTTTAATTCCATTTTCGACTGACTTACAACAAGAACAGTTTTGAAAAGAGACTATTTGAAAACGTCATTTTGTACAAGGAAATCTTTGCTATTGATGCGATATTTCAAAGTACCCAATGTACCTAATGAGGCAGGTAGTTCTAGCTACTGTAGGTACGGGTCAACGTCGTTTGATACAAGGGAGCATTCGTGACGTCACCCTGCCCTCTCATTGAAAGCCTGCGAGAGGGTTACAGGGAAACGGACTGGAGCTCTAAGGCTTTTTGTATGGAGTGATTTTTATCAAACCTTATACTTAGTGATTTATTTGAGTGGAATATTTTTCCTAATTTAAAGGTTATGTTAATTTATCTATTCTGTATATAATATGGATTCTACTACCGACTTATAGGTCTTTATCCCAACTACAACATTACCAAGGGACCACCTACGACCTACCTACCTACTTTTATACATACTATTCGTTACAATACGAATTACAATAACTAAATTATAAATTTAGAAGCTTCCCTTGAAATGAATCCCTTCTCAGTTTTGTATTTTTTAATAATGTAATTTACCTAGCGTACTACATTTAGTACTACTTATTCGTACCTACTTAATTATACTATTAAAATGCACATACGCGACATTTCACAGGCGACGATAAAATACTAAGGTAGTTACTTACTATCGAACAAGTTATTGAAATGATTAGTTATATTGAATGGAATGGCGTAAAGCATAAACAATAATGTTTGTTTTCTTGGAAGCGAAATCACAAGTGGCAAGCATTATCGGCAGAATCGTCGGCGGCGCGGGCGGGGTGAGCCTCACTCAATAAATCGAGCCGGCAGCGTCGCCTCCGCTCGGCCATTAAGGCTCGATAGCGGGTACTCTTCGGCGCTCACTTTGTTTTATTACTTTCATTTTATTGTTTTAATTTGTGTCTGGGTGCGCTATTTGCGTGCGCGCAGCCGCCGCGCCCCGCCCAGCGCGCGGCGGCCAATGCGCGCGCCGCGCACACGCAGCGACAATGCTCATTGTTTCAAACGATTCTCATTTTGTTTTAGTCCGCGCACCGCGCACTCCGCGCGGCTTCGGCGCCCGCGCACGCGCACGCCTCCCGCCGAGCGATAATTTCAATGTCGCCATAGGTAACTCCGATATTGACTGAGATTTCGACGCCTCGCCGCCCGCTCCGACGTCGACGGGCCGCTCAATAAGCAATAAACCAGCCGCCTCCGAGAAGTCATTTTGAATCTCCCGATGCGACTTTACAGGTTATTGTGTTCCCGAAACACTGCCGAATAGCTCGCGCCTGCGGCAGGATCCGGAGTCCGCTATAAATTAGAACAGAAACTATTGTTTTCTAATGACCCGAACGGAAGGAAGGACATTCATCAACTTACGGATTCCGCGGACGCGTAACCCGAGCATACAGCTTTATCGAATATCATAATTCAAGATTTCTTTAGCGAGGATGAATGTCGGATGGCTGCTTTATACACCACGCTCCCTTTATTTTATTCTGATTAGACTCGTTAGGGATCTACAAAGATGGAATCGAAGTGCGAGCTTTGGCCTTTGTTGATGCTGCCAATGCTCATAAACTGAACTTATCGCCCCCTTACATCCATTGACAAGCACGATAGATCATCCCTTATCTTTTTACAAGCTTTATTTAAATTCAACTTCGTAAAATTGTTTTAATGCCAATTTTTCCTCTTAATCAATTTTTTTAGTTATATTTTATCTGGGTTTTAAAATATCTGTAGCATTTTGGTAAAGATTTTTTTATTTTACAACCGATATTTCTGTTTACGTTACAATTAATCCCATTCAGTTCAAATATACCCTCTCGAGAACGGACCAATACCGAAGATTTAGTAGCAAACGGAACATCAGACGTTAAAGTCGGCGATAGGAAAAAAATAAAGAAACTCGCTTATCCAGCTGAAATCGCAACTCACTCGTTTGCATTTATTTCGTGCTCTTTGTCTACGTCGCACGAATATTATTAAAGGGGAACTAAGCAATTGATAGTAAAAATGGGCGTCGAAATAGAAAAATATCGTCGGACACATTCGTGGCCTGGTAAAATATTCAATCGGGGCAATTCGGGTCCGCGTATAAATTCGGCCCCGCCATTATTTGTAGCGCGACCGAAAATCGGTACCTACATTGATAGTCGTCATTTTTCTTGTAGCTATCGTTAATATTTTACGGGTGCGTGTCAACGGTTTATGGGCCCACTCTTAACACTAAAACGTTTTAGCCATGCTCTCATTGTTTATATCAGTTTACTGTCCGCTTTTTATAGTTTGTCGCGAGTCGAGAGTCTTCGGGGTCGGGACACGTAACAGAAACTCTGCGACAGGTCGATTATATGACATTCAAGTTGATTTTTATAGCGCCCTAATAGCCTCCTGGGAAGCTACGAGTGACTAGTTTATGCGTCCAAATGCCTTATTTATCTACTATCCGTCTACCGACATCCGCAGTTCGCGTTCGTCACGTAACATATAATGTCGTACAACTGGAAAACTCTGCGAAACTCGAAGCTGAAAAAGCTTTCTCGGATAATTGCTTTCGTACATAGCTACCTAATTCATATAGCAGCGCCCGAAAGACATTAAGGACGAATGGGTTCGTTGGTGGAGCTACCTAAGTGTAATTATCCATCCAAGTTTGCGAGGCGAGGAAAAGAATTGCTCTCCTTTATATGTGAGGGGGTTCGGGGGGGCGGGCGGCGCGCGGGAGGGGCGGGTAGGCTCACATGGGACGCGCTCTAATGAGGTGCCTGAAAGCGACAATGTCTTTGAGCAAAGCAAATGTGTAGGTATCTACATACATACGGGCGCGGGGGTGGCGCCTCCCACGAGTATCTCGTATGCGGCTGCTCGCGACGTTGTGTGCTGTAAATAGAACATTAACTTAGGTATAATTATGTCTGTGGACACTGCTTTGTTTGTTTTACGGATGTTCTCCTACCTAGTAGGAACTGTTACTAATTCATACGTTCATTGTTAGGTGACACGTTAAGTGGGTTTGTGTATTTTCAGATTGCATTGGGAACCGAAAATCTGAAATGATTAAACCTTATTTATTCAGTTCAGGTCATGCTTGGAAACGGGTTCGGAGATGATAAAGTACAAAAACTATCTATCTTCTAAAAATCAGTTATTATAAATTATTAGAGCTGTAAATTCTTCACCCAGGCGGAATATTTTTCTATATTCCTCTAGTACCTACTTTTATTTAAGCCAGTGATCATTTATATAACGCGGAGGTATATAACATGTCAAGTTTGACGGGCCCGTTGGCGCAATCGGTAGTGGGTCACTACCGTCTGTTGCGCCAGGGGTCGTGGGTTCGAATTCCACTCAGGACAAATATTCGTGTGACGAACACTTGTATTTGTTCTGTGTCTGGATGTTAATATTATCTATTTAAGTATGTATTTAAAAATATCTATGTATCTATGTATGTATAACAGTCTCTGACACCCATATCACAGGCTCGCGCCTACTTTGGGGTCAGATGGCCGTGTGTGAGAATGTCCAAGATATATAGATACCTATATAACATGTCAAGTAGGTAAATTCATAAAGCTAACCTAAGCTACCGGACATATGTAAGTACCTAAATTAAACTTACTGAAAAGATAAACGCAATTGTTATAAAAATGATCCTGTCTTATGTAACACACGTGGAACCATCCCAGCGCCTCGCATCCGAGCGTGACATCGGAACCAATACCGATGGAACGATAAGAGGATTCATAAACTAATGTTTGCACGACCGGGCGAGGGGGAAGGGGGGGCTGGGCCGGCGCTTCCGGTCCGGGGCTGGTTTTAATTTCCCGCGCGCGGTGGCCGGGCGTTAAGTTTAAACGGCCGGAGATGAGTCGCACACGAACTAATATCATGCACGGCCCGGGCCGTCGCCATAGAAACGTACACTCAAATGACGCGTGGGGTGGCGCGCGGGGGGCGAGGGGGTAATATGATTTGAGCGCCTCGGCGACACCCCGCCCGCTTGTTTGCTCTCCGATGCAATCGCGATACGAGCCCCGCCGCCCGCGCCCGCCAGCACATCTCTCACCTCTTCCTCGATAACCGCATCGGATTCCTCGCTGCAAGCCACCGCATTCTATTGAAATAGATACCCGACGCCCGACTACGTTACCCGCCTAGCCACCTACCGCTCTACTCGGTTTACGCGTCACCCTTCGCGCCCACAATATTCGACACACACTCGATGGATTACGTTCGGCGGTGTGTGTCGATGAGCCGAGCTACGTCTAGTTAACATTCTGAGCGCGCCACCTTCGTCCTTATAAAACTACTTCAGCATTTTTGAATCCCATTTGCGTTGCGCTCGGTTGGGCGTCGACTTGCCGGAGCTCCGCGTGGCGGTCGTATCGACTACTCCGTATAGACGCTCGCGGGTCTCGCGAATCAATCTCGTCCAGAATCAATGGACGGCAGCAAAACGCTTGTCATATTGGCGGGATGTTTTTGCATGCGCCGCGACTCGAGCGGGAGCGCAGCTTGCGTCGCCGCGGTGACACGCGGTGCGGCGCTCATTAGTCGCGCCGGCTTCATGTATCATGTATCGCGCGTCGGCAGCGTCGCCCAACGGGACAATAAAGCAATCAATCGGCAGCCGCCGCCGCCGCGAGCCCGCAAACGAGATGCCAGAGCGCTATATTCGAACGATAACGACTTATGTCGATCTCACCATGTAGGATAAGCGAATCACCAGCGCGATCTCGCTAGATAATATTAAGTCGCACCGTAAATACTTGCATAAATATCATTCGGGGTCGGAGCAGGTGAGAGACTGCTTCGCGGGACACTTTTGATTCATGAAAGTGGGTGTAGGTGATCCTAGAGGCATAGGCGCGGCCAGGTCACCTAATAGGGTATTGTGATGGAACGCAGTGCAGTAATTGCAGCGCGGGCGCCGGGGGCCGCGGTAATGCCGCGCGTGATATACGGTACCGGTCGTACCGGCGTTAATAACGGCGGTCGGAGCTCGCGCTGATTATCCCTTTGCAGAAGAGAGGATTGGTATCGATCGCCGCGACGCTCGCTCTCGGCTAATGAGTGCGGGATTCGCTAGTTATTATCCACTTTCGCCGGCCCGCGGCGCGATGAAGACGTCGGCGCGGGCGGCCGCCGCGGGCGCACAATTTGCCGCACTCGAACGCTAAACGCCGAACGCCGTTGCCCGCAGCGCGCTTTGTGTTTTATCCACGGTAATTGCGGGCCCGGCGTACCTCCACTCCGCCACACGAGCCGCGGTAGTGGATAATTGCGCCATTGTTGGCCACATCCGCGGCGACCGGCCCGCGACCGCGACCGTTTCGAGGAAGTCTAGTCGCCGCTAAATTGGTAGCGGCTTCGAGCGACTTAGCTATTTCGACAATTAACTTAGATAAGATTAATAGCTGCGGCGGAATAGCGTGCCTCGTGGAGTTGATGGCGTATAGTAAGACGGTTTATATCGAAGCGGTACCTTCACCCTGTTCTTTGCAGCCAATTATATATCATAAAGAAATTACCCCTCTACACTGGCTACACATTAACCCTTATTTCGAAGAGCTTTATCATTTCTTCAACAATTTTGTTTTGCTGTAGCTACTCATCATTATCCTACTTTTGACGACAAATTAAGTACTTATATCTTGCACAATTACCGATACATTTACCCTTTGTCCTTTCGCTATAGTTTTACCAAAGAAAACTGAGTAACTATGCTTTTCCTATGAATTTACCTATTATTAGAATTCAACGTGTCTAGTGTATAATTTTATTCATGTAAGAGTCGTGGCTCGTAATACGTAAGTCACAGGCATTAAAATAACATGTCACTAGCTTGAGCACTAAAAAGGCATAACGTAGGTACTTCGTCTTGCCACTTTGGTTCATCTATAATACAGGCAGGCATAGGGCGTGGTTGAAAATGCGGGAAGCCTAACTAATTTTCCGGGCTATCTTTTCTATCTGCCGTGCCCTGCTCGAGACCAGAGAAAGACTAATGCCGCCTGACTGGCGTATGATGCGAATTTATGACGGCTTCTGCCCCTTGCGTTCAGCAAGTGGAAACTTGAATTTTTGATATATTTTTTAACCACGAGAAGAATGTATATAATAAAATATATAAAGCGTAAACGTGGCTTACACAACGTCGTAAACAGAAAGGTGTTACAAGAGACAGCTTCATGTCTCTTCCAAGACTAGTCTATATGGCGCTGGAGGGCACCGATTGCAGACAATGAATAGCATCCGCATTATCGCAACTTTCCTCTCACTTTGTTATTTAATGATTAACCTGAATGAAACGGCGTTTGCATTCCAGGTGGCTCGGGCGCGGTTCAATGTTCGTGCTCTCAGAGGCACACGCGAGGGCGCTACTTAGCAAGGCGGGGGCTCCGCAGGCTTCGGGCAGCGCAGTGGGCGCCATGGTGGACGTGGGCGCGGGCGACGGGGAGGTCAGCCGCCGGTTCGCGCACCTCTACGCGCTGCGGTGCGCCACCGAGATATCGAGTAGCATGAGGAAGGCTCTCAGCTCGAAAGGGTTCAAGTGAGTCTGCAGTACTTTATCACTACCCATCATTGGTCGCGTCCATAGTCCAATTACTCTCGTCGATTCAATGTGATCGAAAGAGGTAAGCAACGACGGGGTGGTCGATTTGTCTACCATGCTTCGGAGGGCACGTAAAGCCGTCGGTCCCGGTTGTTTTCAATGGTGAAAACAATCGTTAAGCCTTGTCGAAGACCTTCGAGTGGCTTAAGAACATTCGACACTGGGTTGGCCACTAACCCCTCAACTAATCCGCATTGGAGCAGCGTGGTGTGGTGGTGTGAACGAAGTGGTAACGCGTGACCGAGGAGTTTTGTCGCTGGAGACATTTGTGGGGGCTTTGTTGTGTAACCTAACCAGGCGGATTTTCGCCAGAGCCCTACATAGGGCCACAGACCCCTGAACATTTTGGAGTCGTACGCTTGTTGTCTTGTTTTTAAACATTTAAATAAGCTTTGAAGCGCGACTAACGGCGAATCTTATTAGTGTTTTTACAGAAAGCACATCAACGCGTATTCACTAACACGTGAGAACTGCCCGGATAGATACCCCTCTCTACAGCTGGACAATCTGCGGGTAGCCTTGAGACCCGCAGACTCTCCAGCTGTAGAGAGCCTGCAGATTGCCGCGACAAGGAAGTACTGAATTTTTAGTAATGAGAAACCAATTCACATGTCTCGAAATCTTTGTTTTTTTTTTATGGATACAAGATAGCAAACGAGCTTGCAGCACCACCCATCCGCTGCCGCCCATGACTACTGTGACTAACTTTGAACAAGACTCAATTAGGGACTGGGATGGTTAGTCCAATTAGTTGAGAGAGTTAATTAGAACATTAGTTGGTCAGGTATGAGGAGAAAAGATGAGAGAGGGAAAAAACTGTAATTCCAGGTTGCTGGACACGGAGGAGTGGTGGAAGGGCCAGCGGTTCTCGTGCGTGTGCATGCTGAACCTGCTGGACCGCTGCAGCCGGCCGCGCTCCATGCTGCTGCAGGCGAAGGCCGCACTGGCTGCGGACGGGCTGCTGGTGCTGGCTCTGGTGCTGCCGTACAAGCCGTATGTCGAAGGTAAGGTACCGCCCTATTTTTAACCTCGTTGGGGTTAATCCATAGTTGAAGTTACCGGCTTACTCACGTGTGATTTAAGACGGAAATAGGTTCAGTGTACGCCGTGCTCGCCGCGAGCGCGTTCACTCATGAAGATGATCATCGTAATAGATCGAAACTAGTCGGCCTATTTCCGACTTAAATCACACGTGAGTAAGCCGGTAACTTCAAACATGAATCGTTCAGTAATAAAATAGGGGTTAGCATCGGTGACATCCCAGTGGCTATCGAACTCGCCACTCATTCGAAGGGGTGTGACTTCATCCAAAAAGGCATGCACCTATATTTTGGTGACTTTTCTAAGTTATGTGCTTCGGGTGGCTTGGGAACATTCAACACTGCGTTGGCTACTAACCCCTCCACCGATCTGCATTGGAACAGTGTTTTGGAGTATTCTGTACACTGTAGTCTGATCTAGTATTCAGCTGTGGCTCTAAGAGATACCCGTGTCCAATAGTAAGGCCTATGGGTTGTAGCTTACACAGTACAAAAACTAATCAACTTATCAAATACTAGTGAACGCCGCAGCTTCGCTCGCGTGGAATTAGACATAACAATAGTTTTGTGTACACCTAATAATATTATATAGCCTATGTCACTCAGTGAAGATGCAGCTTTCTAATGGTGAAAGAATTTTTGAGATCGCTCCAGTAGTTTTTGTGTGAAAACATTACGAACAAAAAATTTATTTTTCTTTTAATACTAGTACACGTTACACATTCACTAACTTCAAAAACGGCAAAGCTTCATACTAACTGCACCCCCGTTTTACCCCCTTAGGGGATGAATTTTCAAATTTTTAAAAACCATCCTTGAACTTCAACGAACATTTAAAAAAAAGAATTGGCCAAATTGGTCCAGGCGTTGTTGAGTTATGCGCTTACTAACACATTTTGCGATTCATTTTTATTATATAGAAGATTAGTATAGATCTAAATCGGTTTTCAGTGACGTCCGATCACAAGCCAGAGGAGAGGCTGGCGATAGAGGGCGCGACGTTCGAGGAGCAAGTGTCCTCGTTCGTGCGGCTGATGCGGGACGAGCTGGGGTTCGCGCTGGCCGCGTGGGCGCGCGCGCCGTACCTCTGCGAGGGGGACTTCGCGCAGGCCTACTACTGGCTCGACGACTCCGTGTACGTCTTCCGACCCGTAGAACATGACACTTGAGTCAAGAAGTGATGTGAGTAAGACTTAACCAGACAATTACTTTGATTGAGAATACGGACCGACCGAAAAACTGGCTCGAATACTCTCCTACGTCTTCCGACCCATATAGTAGTATATATAGTATATATAGTATACTTGAGTACTGGTGAAAATTAAGCAAGACTTAGCCAGCCAAATACTTGATAACATTGCTTAAGACCGACCGAGTTTAGAAACCCTGTATGTTTATCATGTAATGTATCTAAAACTTAGAACGGTAGTAACGCCAACTAGATGTGGTCAATTGGTTAAGATTATAGATTGATTCATCCATTTGATGATGATAAATTATAGATGCTCTTGAGGTTTGACACTCATCTCATCGAATTAATAGGAATTATTTATAATCAAGTGTCAGTCTTTAAAGGGATTAGAAGTTTGTTTTCAACAAAGAAATGAAAATTACTATACGACATAGACAGGCCATAGCAAAAAAATAAACAGTTACATATTGGTAATTTTTACTGTCGATGGCATATTTGGCATGGTTTTTGGTTTTTGTCATTAAATGGAGCTAAATTTTGTTTGTACATTGCCTACCTGTCTTTTGATATCGATGGTTTTCATCGAATGAATGAATCCATTTATAACAAATAACTGAAATCTGTGCGTAGCAGTGTTCTGTGCAGTACACAGTTTCAGAACATGCAGCATGGTAATCTGTGTATCATGTGAAAAGTCAATAAAGTTCAGAGATGGCATACAGTTGGTGCGAGTCATGCCAGCCATACTATCTTTTATACACGGTTTTCGTGAAACCCGCTGAAAAAAAAAAGTTTTTAAACCATATAACTCATTACTAAAATGTTTTAGATATGTGAAGATGTTTGGGGTCGGTTCTGGGAGAACCGGAATAAGAAACACTCTGGATATCATAAATGAAAGGAAGCGACGTTAAGTGTAAATTACACATACAAGAAAGACTTACTATACCTACAGCTATTGTACCACCAACTAATGTCTTCATTTTTAATAAGGTTCAGAATTAATTTTCCACCAACCAGTATGTGGATAGTCAGTGAACAGTTTTCGCTGTTTTGTTGTGCTTCCTAGGTTATTAATAAGTTAATTTTAAGTCAGAATACTGGCATGATATTTTCAAAAAAGCTTGATATTGAATATCGCCTTCCTTCACTGGATAAAAAGTTAGAATATTGTCTATCGCAGCACTGTGTTTGATAAATTTTACTAACAACTTGGCTGATAGAGAATGGCGACAGGCATTAAATTCTAATTTAATCCTGATAAGAATAGTAGAAACAGTGATTTAACAAAATATCTCGGCAAAGGTATTATTCCTGAGATTTAAGATAAAATGGAATCGGTCCGCTATCACTTATGTAGCCATAGCCTAAGATCTATACATAATAATATTTACTATGCATTCACAATAAAAAGTATTTAAAAGGAATCAGCAAAACCGACAAGTATCGCATTTATAATTTTAGTTTTAGTTAGAACATTCCTTCAGAACATGTATGTATACATATATGACATGACAGAACTCAAACAAGCAGGCACCCCCTTTTATTTCATTTCAATTCATACTTTGCTTGTAATAAAAACATCGTGATATTATTTTCCAGAATCGCTTCTGTCAGAATATATAAATAAATATAGGTATTGCATACTGCAAAGAAAATCGACAACGATTAAATTGATGATAGCTAGAATTAACAAGCAAATAGTTTGTCAAAGAAATTATTACGTTAATAAAGTTTAAAAGTTTTCAGAGATAGTGGTGCCGCCACAGACCAATTACGTAGTAAAGAAGCCTGCAGTACCTATCCGTATTGCATCCAAAAATCCGTCCGTATCTATTAACAGAGACTAGACCAGACTTGGCGTTTCGATGTTTCGACTCTCTAAACCTCGAACTGAACTTTATGATCTTTATGATACTAGAGCTCAGAAAAACCGCTCCTACTCGTTTACATTATCATTGTTGCGTTGACTTAACACAATACTACAATACTGTAAGTCAGCCAGCGGCACCTTCACGCATCAGGCTAGCTCGCGGCACCGCTTTCTGAAAACCAAAGCTAAAAGAACACTAGAACATAGTTCTGGTAGCTCCTGCTTTTCTACCTCAGAAATTCTGAGCTGAATATGACACTTCCAGACTATTTAGCAACTTAATATACTTTTTGATAAATAAATATAGATATTTTATACATACTTTAAATGAATAAGGTAAATTAAAAAACATAATGGCATACCATCGAAACTTGAATGTGTCAAAACTTGTTTACCCATATTTTAAAATATTATATTAAATATTAATAGTCGTCTTATATAAATTGATTGTTCGATTTTCTTTTAAGTAATTATTAAATGTTATAATGATCGATCGTTAATCAATTTCTGTGTCTTAATCTAGATGTATTTGGTATAATGTAGGCTAAGATTGTGCTAGTACGAACTTACATTCCTAATGATAAATTTACAAAAAATCTTTGCTAATTGGTGTCGTGGAATTTTAAAATTTATGAAGCTTGACAATTGTTTGTAGTGTAGTTTGGCTTACAACATTGAATTTGGAATCGAATTTACCCAAAAAAATAACATAGGTACGCACATATTTTTATAATTATCATTATCTTCCGTAAGTTTATCAAATGTACCCAACATGAATATTGTTGCGATGAATTAATTTTTTATATGTACCATCATTGTAGCAACATTATCATTATGAATTATCAATGTATGTACTTAATTAAATTGTAATTATTAAGCTGTACTATTACTGTTCTGAAGTCCATTGCTATTGCCTAATAGACTAAGAACGATAAGGTCACATCCACCACTCCGCCAAGGACTGATTGGCATATGCACACGATTTAAGAACATGTAGAACATGACCCATGCATGCCGGTTTCCTCGTGATGTTTCCTTCCTGTACCTGCAGTGATTAATGTAATCAACATAGTACTGCTGCGCTGTCTTTTTTGGGCCACGCCCCGTGCACTCACCGACTTCAACCACTGAGTGTTAAGTAAATTCCGCTTTCCCTTGAACCCACTGCATTAGATTTGGAAATAAAAAATAAAAAAAAATATTTTTTAATTATTTTGTTTCGAAATCAATATCTTAATCAGAAATATTCCTTGCACGCCGATTGCAGGCTAAAGCAGTAGCCGAAATGTAAGCCAAACTGTTAACGAAACAAATTATATTAGAATTTACCCAACAGTGGGGAAACCAGTGTGCGCGGGTCGGGGCCCTCTTTTTTGCAGTGTATCTAATTAATTCCAATAATTCGAACTAATGAATACTTTGGTCGATGTGTTTTATTGTACGTATTTTAAATGACATGTGATCGCTATGAATATTTTTGTTTGTTAAAATGTCAATATTTCATTAAAAACTATTCTTTAAAATTGTTTTTATCTCATTTCGATTCTATTTCCATCCATTCTTCTCCTTCCAACCTCAACACTTGTTTTCGTTTACAACTTTTTATACCCACTTCTTCTGTGGAGTTTATTGCCGACACGAACACAGGGAATACTTTATACAGATATACCGACATTACTGGCAGAATAAAACATGTAAATATTTATCAATTTATTTATTCTAAGCACTGCGTCGAATCCAATATATGTAATATAATTATAATCATTACCAAGATAACTAAAAGGCAAATAAAATACATGGCAAGGCCAATACCATATTAATTAGAATTAACTACAAAATTAAAATAAATTGTCAGACAGTACAAATTTTGAATCACATTATCACAGGAAAATTGCCAAATTAATACATTCCAGTCTAAATAATTACATAATTGATATTTTGAGTAAAATCAGAATACAATGCAACTTTAAAAGTAATATTATTATTTAATCAATAGAAAAGAGATACTAGATCTATTTCAATTTAGAACAATCTCCAGAACCTGTTATATATCAATACAGCAATAAATTCACCATGCAAAAATACAGTAGCCAGTTTCATAACAAATTAATTGTGCTGAGATCAAATTTACATAATACCAAAAAGTTTTACTTCATTCAAATCCAAAACTAACATAAAAAGAAAATTATTATTAGTCCATAAATAATGTTAAATATATGCCAATGGTTAGAATTGTATTAAGAAATCAATTTTTGACTAGAAAGCTTAAAATCATAATACAGAGAGTTTTCGGGTACGGGTATAATACTTCGTCGACAGTAATTTTATTATATTATAATTTTGTCGGTTACAGCAACTTATCCTAAGTATGCTTAGTGTCTGAAGAAAACGTAGTAGCCTCGTAACATATTTGGATACAGAGATATTAAATATAGAAATGCAAGCCAGTGTGAGACACATACCCTATCATCGATATTGAACTAAACATACAAAATAATAATTAACTTCAAAAGCTGCACAAATATCTCAACAGCAGTCGGTGCGATAAAAAAAACCGATAATCGAGACTATTATAGTTCACCAATATTATAATACAATACACGCCACACGCCCCGGCGTGCTACTTATAATATATTTTTTTTATAATTTAGAATTACAGTACTAAGATACAAAATTTTTAATTTAAAGTAGGCTTTGCCTTATTATTGCACTTACAATCTTATGAAGTCCATAATTCCACGCAGGGATGCTTCGGAAGAAATAGCAACAATTGTAAGCAAATTCGTAGATTCGCCTAGGTATTACGGTACGAATAATAAACATATGTATAATTCATAGAATCATAAAAAGTATAACAGATGTAAAGTATTTAACTAAAATTTTATAGAAAATAACACAATATAACCAAATTATCCACATATCCATCCAATAGATAATATTAAGTAAATGTGATGTATCAATTGAAACCGGAAGGATAATATAGATAGATAGTATAGAAAAAGTAACTATCGAATCCATTCCAATGATAATAATTCTCATACAACATACATGCAATCAAAAAGTTACGTCCAATTTCTTTCCTAGGCAGAAAGCTTGAACCAGTTCAGAAAAATTATACATTTAAAACTTAAATATTAAATGAATATTTTGTAAATGTTGCTCTTAGCGCAGTACCCACACGCCAGCCTAACAATACACAGGCATTAGCTAACACGTGAACAACTTGCAGTCTTCAATGAGATACTACCCCGCTTGCGACAAGACATGGCGTTTACTAATTTCCAAATCACTTGTTATAACATTTCCAGGAATTATTTTCAAATTTAGCCATACGGTGGCCTACCTAATGTGTCATGTCTACATTATAATGGTTGATTACTACGCTACGAATGTGATCACCGTAGAATTATATGCTCAAAGATATAATATCCAAAGCATACATAAAATCCTGTCGAAAGACGATTCGATTATATTCCAATTTATTATAATATTTGTTATATTTTTACAGATACCAAATATGTGTTACATAATTGTAATCAGTTTGGAATTGTATTTCTAATCTAAGGGGAAGCATAAAGTGGACATCACAATACATATATATATAAAGTTTGTTCGTTACACACACACACACACTAGTCACATCCATGTGAAGCCACGGCCGGGCGGACCGCTGTGCTTCTATCACAGTGTACATAATGCACTTACGACAGTAAACCGATTAAACTTAGCACAACTAGGACGAATTACTGGATTTAAATAACTATATTTATATAAATGTAAAGAAAGATGTTTTTCTAAAAGATCTAAAAGCTTTGTAAGAGCAAAAGCAATAAAATAGCATACAAGTAATGTATGTAGTAATTTAGTAGTAAAAAGTAAAAAATCAGATCACTTAAATTAATTCTCAATGAACTTGCTACAACAAAAACTTAAAAATAAAACAAAATTAATCAATAGAGATGGAAAGTCTTAAAGGATGTCCTCAGATTTTTTTAATATTGTGCATGAATATTATTCACTTTTTTTCTCTACTTTTTACTACGTTTCACACAAAAAAATAAAACAGAAAACAAATTTCCTTTGTGTATTTGCAGTATTCACTGTTTATGCCTAGCTCTTGTCTGACACCCTGTATACTCAATAAAAGTACATCAAACCAAATTTGTGCTACATCTTTATATCATAAAATTATGAAAATCGCAAAATTCACTTTAACATTTAAGATGAAATCACATCTGTAAGCAGATTTGTGTATGCCAATACCCATTTTTAATATTTGCTAACAAATGCAAATTCATCCTGTACGACTCACATCTGACACTGGTAAGACATTCTCAAAGGGTTTATTGGGTACTATAATAAGGTGGATTTGGCTTTTACAATCAGTAAATATTTGAACACAATACATATAAAGTAAAATATTAGAGGTACATATTTAGTAACCAAATCCACAGATTTAGATTATGTGGGGTACCATGAGTATACCCAGTCTGTACAGAAAACGAATACCCATCAAGAGCCACAGTTGCCATAATATTAATTCACGTTATTTTATGACATCCACAAAAATTGTAGCAACGCTTTCTCCGAACGTTTGAAGTCTTTGTGAGTCAAATACCCCAAAGAAAGCGTCACGCAATTTTATTAGCTCGTTGGAAAACGACTTGATTAAGACTTCTTATCACATTTCTATTGCACATATTGATGACCTAGAAATATTTCAATATTCTTGTGAGAGTTGTTGATTAATGAGGATTTTAACAAGATAACTTAGATGACTATCAATCAACACAACGTACCACCCACTACTTATATATGACAATATGGAAAAAAAATTAAATTTATGCACATATTGCATAAATTATGATACACGCGAACTGTGAAGCCCTGCTTTGGCAATATGAAACAGATCTATTCAAGATATACAGTGATCAAACTGTCAACATATTAAATTACATACATCAATAATAGTAAAAACTTAGAATTAAAGTGTAACTGGTATAGATGTCTCATGTAATCAGTGAGACATGAATAAGTAATAATAATGTGTGAAAGGCTAATGTTTACTGTTTTTAATAATTTTGTCGAAGTGAATTCGTCGACATATTACGTTTGCACCATTTTCTACTTTTTATTACGCAACATTTGTTTTGAAAATAAAATATGTCTTATTAGGTTCTATCTTCGTAGTTTAAGGGTGTGCTAGTCGAATATAATTTTGTATATAATAAAAGTTATAATAGACGTCTATGGGTTGCGTTACGTTACGTTACGTCTATGGGTACATAGCGAACGATTTATATGATAATACATCCTATAATAGTAATGAAATTATCGAAACATTTCGATGTCTTGTACTTGTCTTGGCAACGGATCATTGCATTGAACAATTTTGCTTGAACTCCCAAAACCGGTACTTCATTTAAAATAATACAATTTACAAAGCATTGCATTTTATTTATAACTGAAATATTTCTTTCTTATATTATAATTTGAATTCTGGTCACTGACTAACACACCCTTGAGAATTTTATGCATTTCCACAACAGTAGGTAAACATTGCACACCAACACATACTGTACAATAAGATGTTGGATGTCATAAATCTAGGAAACCTCCGTAATGTGTAGTTGTAGAATTTCAGTACTGTATCTAGTTCAAACGCGTGGACACAGCGGGATTCAATCGACGAATACTATCTACCTGCCGCGGATTGCCCGCTAGTTAGTTGCTTATGACCAGTAGCCGCCGATTAATTGCCAGTAGCCATTTACAAAAAGCTAGTTGGCGAAGACTAGTCGTCAGCGTACTAGCTGGTTGCCGCAGACCAGTTGCCGAGGACCACTCGCCGCTAACTAGTTGCCGCAGACCAGTTGCCGGGGACCACTCGCCGCTAACTAGTTGCCGCAGACCAGTTGCCGAGGACCACTCGCCGCTAACTAGTTGCCGCAGACCAGTTGCCGGGGACCACTCGCCGCTAACTAGTTGCCGCAGACCAGTTGCCGGGGACCACTCGCCGCTAACTAGTTGCCGCAGACCAGTTGCCGAGGACCACTCGCCGCTAACTAGTTGCCGCAGACCAGTTGCCGGGGACCACTCGCCGCTAACTAGTTGCCGCAGACCAGTTGCCGGGGACCACTCGCCGCTAACTAGTTGCCGCAGACCAGTTGCCGGGGACCACTCGCCGCTAACTAGTTGCCGCAGACCAGTTGCCGGGGACCACTCGCCGCTAACTAGTTGCCGCAGACCAGTTGCCGAGGACCACTCGCCGCTAACTAGTTGCCGCAGACCAGTTGCCGAGGACCACTCGCCGCTAACTAGTTGCCGCAGACCAGTTGCCGGGGACCACTCGCCGGTAACTAGTTGCCGCAGACCAGTTGCCGAGGACCACTCGCCGCTAACTAGTTGCCGCAGACCAGTTGCCGAGGACCACTCGCCGCTAACTAGTTGCCGCAGACCAGTTGCCGAGGACCACTCGCCGCTAACTAGTTGCCGCAGACCAGTTGCCGAGGACCACTCGCCGCTAACTAGTTGCCGCAGACCAGTTGCCGAGGACCACTCGCCGCTAACTAGTTGCCGCAGACCAGTTGCCGAGGACCACTCGCCGCTAACTAGTTGCCGCAGACCAGTTGCCGAGGACCACTCGCCGCTAACTAGTTGCCGCAGACCAGTTGCCGTGGACGAGCTGCCGCGGGCTAGTTCCCACTCACTATCTTACGATTCTCAAGCTCCTCCATGTTGCTGGAACTGAAATATAATTGATATGTTTTTTTTAATATCCCTGTAAAAATCATCGTAATTACTACTGCTTATTACTCTGCTATTGCCTTCAAGAAAACCGATGATGTCAAGCGAACAAACTGTCGTCAATTACGATGTTTTGAAACAATCTTAAACGTTCATATTCCCTTTCAACAAAGTAATTATGAGGAGGGACAACATTAAAGATTGACTCAATTATTCATTTGCTTGCAGCGACTTGTCGCGTGACAGCGCAGTGTATATCGTCTCTCACTCAAGTGGTTGTTGATTCGAATCAAAATCAAATAAAGCTGCACACAACGCGATATTTTCTTTTAGCATGGAACACTTCATCCTTAGAGGCCGACACGACAGAAAACACGACGAAAAACAGTAACGTGACCAGTATGTCACGTGCGAAGGAGACCACTTACACTCATTGCTATAAAAAAATACTCCAATGACCTTTATAAGATGGCCTATGCGCGTTTAAATGTAATTTTAACAGTACAGGTATATTATATTTAAGTTTGTGTATTTATTGTTGTAATAAGTATTAGCACGTACCTACTAAATTACTAAAGAGGACTGTCAATGAACAAACAAACAAAATATCGTGACATCAAAAATAAATCCTCTATAATAATATACTAGATGTCGCGGCATGTCACTCCAAGTCTCTGAATCGTCAGGTATAGCTACAAAAATATATCTGAACTTCATTTAAAACCCTACAGCCTGTTGACAATTAATGTATCGCCCAGATATTCCCTAGTGCTCTACTCCAATAACTATTGTCGTTGAAAGCGCTAACTGGATAAAGCTCACTCTACGCCAGTGTTTCCCAACGTTTCCCTCTCCCCACAGGGGGCAATTTGATAGTTAAGGGGGGCAATACGACTTTAACCCTGTCGCTTTGGGTTATTTAAATGAAATGCTAGATATCGGTGGCAAGCTTAACAAAAAAGGGAAATATAAGCACGTTAAAACATGCTAGAAGCCACAAATTTGAATGACATTTTAAATTTACATTTTACTGAAAAAAAAATGTGTAAAACAGTAGTTTTTGTAACTGAGGAAATGAGGAAGCTTTATTATTTTTAAACGGTTTTATAGCTTGCCCTGTTTGTTTATTTCTTTTTATTAATTTATTTAACATACCGAAGCTTGTCGTCGTTCTTCCACGAGGTGACCTGGATGTGCGGCGGCGGTAGGTAGCTGCGCAGCGACTGCACCAGCTGGATGGTGTCCAGCAGAACTGCAACCGACTGATTGTTAACTCTCATACTCAGTCAAAGGCAGGCGTAATCAACCAATCGATCAGCGATGGCAAAACATTTCACAAGAGCTTCTGATCTCTGTACGTAAGGGAACGTACGTACGTGACCTATTTTTTAAGTTTTTTCGACCCCTCCCTCCCCTCGGTGACCATTCGTAGTATATGCCAAGACCCCCCCCCTCCCCCTTGAGTTTTCACGTAGTAATTCATAATTATGATTTTTAATCATTTCACAGGCAAAAATTGAAAAAAATAAATAATTTGGCTCATACTCGTCTTTATTGCATAAGACTGCATGCATACTTAAATTACTAGTGAATTATGTATTATGAAAAAGAACAACATTTGTGAAAACATATTGCTATACAGTCTGTAACTTACAGTAACTTAATTTACGAACACAACAATTATTTTCTGTTTAATCACATTAATATTCATCTCATACGTCTTCAACAAATACATTTCCAGCATCAATCCACTTGTACGTAAATACGAGATTCCTCTCATTAAAATCGACTACGTGACAAAGACCTGAGCCCCCCCCCCTGCTCCTGTGACTGACCGTAGTATTTTAGTCTCCGCTCCCCCCCCCCCCTAAACGGGTCACGTAGTATGGGTACGTTCCCTAAACTATTATATTCCGTATATAACTCTATAAATTCCGCATTGGCTGTGTTGTCGAGTATGAGAGACCCGTGCCCAGCAGTGGGACGCCTAACTTGGTGTTGTCAAAAGCAAAAGCTGTCCCATGGATTGTAGCTTAGTTATACTGTTAGCGACTCGTGGAGTCGTCATGCGCGGGGCGAGCGGGTTGTTAGTCGTTATTGTTCCCAACATTTATACCCACCCCATCCATCCATCAGCCTTCAAGCTGCACTGCTGGACATATACATAGGCCTTCCTTAATCGACACTACTCCAGACCTTGCAGTCCTGTGACCTCTAAATCCGACGGATTCCCTCGCTGCGACCCATAGACGTCCCACTGCTGGGCACGGGTCTCTCCCACAGACACTTCTGCGGGAGGTCTAGAGCATACTCCACCACGCTGCTCCAATGCGGATTGGTGGAGGGGTTAGTGGCCAACCCAGTGTCGAATGTTCTCAAGCCACCCGAAGGTCTTCGACAAGTTCCAACTTAACGACTGTTTCCAGCATTGAAAACAACCGGGACCGACGGCTTTACGTGCCCTCCGAAGCACGGTAGCGCCCATGAAATTTTTGCCACTAGCGGTCACCCATCCACAAACCGACCGCGCCCGTCGTTGCTTAACACTTTCGATCACATTGAATCGAAGCGAGCGACGCTACGGATTCCCTATTCCCTCCGAATTTTGTTCAGACAGTAAGACAATAGTAATACAAACTTTTCTGCAGCTGCTCGCTCTGCTTGCCGTACGGCTTGCACATGGCGGGGCGCACGCAGGGCCGCATGCGCTGCAGGTTGCGCGCCAGCTCGGCGAACGCGCGCACCACGCGCTCCTGCCCGCCGCCCGCGCCGCCCGCACCGCTCGCGCCGCCGCCCGCGCCGCCGCCCGCGCCGCCGCCCGCGCCGCCCGACCCGTGCGCGGCGCCGCCCGCGGACAGAGACTCGAGGCTCTCCAGATTTGCCCTGCTCACATTATTGCATCCATCATCATTATTTATCTATATATATAAAAGCAGACGGTGACTGACTGACTGACTGACTGACATATCAACGCAGGGCCTAAACTATAAGGGCTAGAAACTTGAAATTTTGCACAGGGGTTCCTTTTATAACGTAGGGGAGCACCTTAGTGAAATCCTTTCTTAAAGGTGCAAAGTTAGTATGAAACTTTGCTATTTTTGAAGTCAAGTGCTCAAGTCAGCGAAGCTGCGGGCGTCCACTAGTCATATCAAAAAAGAAAAAAAACCTTATTTGGAACAAACCACCAAAAACCAAACCACTCAGCATTGTATCGCGGCATAAAGCCGCAGCCTGATTTTCAGTGGTGCCTATGGAAGGAGGTATTATTTCGTTAAATTCGCATGGGTGAATGACAGAGCGGCCACGCCGCCAGCAAAACAACTTACTTCGTCGCATTACTCGAAATCCTACTAAGACGCCTGGAGGCCGCGCGCGCGCACTTTGAATTGGTCCTCCGTACGTTTGCACTCATATTAATTTTTCGCCTTTCTTTGTACTTTGCTACAAGTAATGTTCATTGGCCTAACATTTTCCTTAATCTCTGATTTTCGTATTTATCATTTTATGTGCCTGTAACTCTTTCGATCACTGAGCTTTCCATCTTTTAAGTGTGTAGGGTGTCACTTAATTTTCCGTTTTCCTTATTACACACGCCTTAACACCACAACGTGAATAAATGTGACGACAGGTAGACCAGTGTCTTAAGTGGAGTTTAGCTGGCATTAGCCATGATGTCTTCGATACGATCAAAGGACTTTGGCAAAGCAAAAAAAATGACCTTTGAAATAAAAACGGTACCTGAGGAAGTCTGTGAGTTTGTGGTCGTCGGCGTAGTGGTGCTTGGGCTTGGCGTCGGCGGCGGGCGGCGCGGCGCGCGCGGCGTGCGCGTACTTGTCGAGCGCGGCGTGGCCGAGCGCGCGCGACTGGTGCTGCAGCAGCAGCTGCTGGTGCTGCAGCTTCTCCTGCCCGCGGCGCTCCGCCTTCTCCCCGCCGCTCAGACCCGCTGGAGACACTCATTTCTTAGTGACAAGTTATATATAACCAGCGCCATCTATTCACTGTCGAGTGAGTCAGTTTCTCGATTAATGCGGAATAGTATAGTATACAAGAACGGCACAACACAAATTTCTTAGTGTATGACAAGTTATATATAACCAGCGCCATCTATGCACTGTCGAGTGAGTCAGTTTCTCGATTAATGCGGAATAGTATAGTATACAAGAACGGCACAACACAAATTTCTTAGTGTATGACAAGTTATATATAACCAGCGCCATATATGCACTGTCGAGTTACTCAGTTTATCGATTGATGCGGAATAGTATACAAGTAACGGCACAAAAGAGTAGCTATGAACGAAATTCGGAGGGGATAGCTGCGCATGGGGGGACATAATACGGCTGGCGGACCGACAAACACTCCTCCCGCGCGAGACGATACCTTAAATTTAATTAGTACGTACTACACCCAAGATTACCACTGAACTGCAGATGAAGCTAGATTTTTAAATATCCCAGATCATAATCCGACATAGCCATCAACATCAATTTAATAAAAATTGATCATTAGTTAATTAACTATCGATTAAAAATCAAACGATTAACAAACCAACAAACACACATTCCCGTTTATATATTAGTAAGGATCGTAAAGCCTTGTTGAACACCTGTAAGATCATTCGACACTGGGTAAAATGATCCAGCCACGGGCCACCTTGCCACTAACCCTATCCCCAATCTGCATCTGTGCAGGGTATGCTCTATACTTCACCCAGCTATGGCAGTAGAATCAACCCAGCTGAACACTTGGACGTCTTATGAGTTGTAACTTAGCGTACATACAAAATTCAGAACTCTATCGCACAGATTATTAAGCCTCAAAATATATATGTATATGCAAGGATAGGAGTCCTTTAGCGCTGTTAGAAAGCCATTTAAAAGCAATTGGTTTAATTTTGTAATGTTTGTTTTGATGGTTTGTCTCCTAAGAAAGATTCTTTGTATCTTCAATGGTTTCAGATTTCGACTGTACCATTTATAATAAATAACATACATACTTGCTATATACACTTACATATTTGAAGACTACAGACATATACCAAACGCCTCCAGAAACTATATTTGCCAACAACAGTACAACTAAGACAGGAATACATGAAGAAATTGATTTTTACATAACAACTCACTGAGGGCGGCGAGATGTGGAGCCAGGGGGAGCTGGTAGTCCTGCGCGAGGGCGGTGCCGCGCAGCAAACGCTCCACTGCTTGGCTGTCTGATAAGTTTGAGCTGCCTGCATCTGGGGACATTAACATATACAACACAAATTTATATTTGCACTTTACAGCCAATTGTGATTTAAATAAAGACCAGTAGTTTAGCGGTAACAGAAAATAATGTTATAGCTTCAATGACATTAGAGCTGTTTCATCCGCAAAGATTGCTGATGAAACAGCTCTAATGTCTACCAGAAACAACCACAAAGAAGTAGAAAATCTCCAACTAGTCATAAATAGTCTGTACAAGAAAATGGAAAATAAGGCTTAATGAGACTTAGTCAATGCATATACCACACGCAAATACGTCCAATAGTCTTGGCATGACACGAAGCTTTGCTGGAAAGCTCATGTAAAGAAAAAATGCAAGGAATTAGAACTTCAGTACAAAAAGGTACATTAGTTGCTTGGAAGGTCATTGGTGCTATCCAATCAAATTAAACTGCTGATATACAAACATGTCCTGATGCACTGGTCTAATGGTCTAGTCTGGACTAATGGTATCCAGCTTTGGGGATGTACCAAACAAAGCAATGTAAAGATGATACAGCAATTCCAGAATAAAGTGCTCAGGAACATTGTGTATGCACCCTGGTACATGAGGAATGACACATACATAGAGACCTCAGGATGGATTTTGTTATCATCATCAGTAATAGTTAGGCAGAAGCATATGAACATTGGCTTCACCACCTGAACTTCGAGGCCATCCAGCTCCTCAATAATAGGGATACAGTAAGAAAGGTTAAAAATCCACATGATCTTGTGTAAGCAAAGCTTAAGACAACATTACACTGTGTAGTGCTAAACGAGCAACAAAGTGAAAAACATGTGTTAAAATGTGATAAGTTCACATGAGCAATGTGACTATACCCTTATAGACACTAAGTACAGTTATTGGACTTGGAATTACTTATTAGTCTTTAGGCTAGATTCTAATATTTTTTGGTGATATTAAATTTTTTTATACACATTATGCCAATTATAGGTAGAAAATAAAAATTTGGCAGTCTCTCCACTAACCCTAACATACCACAGTCATCAAGTGTTGTTGATATTATATAGCTAACTAGCTGACCCCGCAAACGTTGTTCTGCCATATGAAATGTCAAAGTGACACGACATTTCACGTCAATCGGTTAAAAATAAAAATATTGTGTTTAAAAAACATTTTCCAGTGGACCAAATTGTGAATCTAAACCATTATCGAATCCCCTTGAACACACACAAAAAATTTCATCAACATCTATCCAGCTGTTTAGGAGCAGTTCACTGTCATACACATTTACACAAGAAAAATATATATTATGATATACCTGGAATATAGGTGGGCTGTGCCAAGTGTTGTTGTAAGGACTTCTGTGTCATCTCTAGTTGATTTTTGTAGTAGCGGCATGCAGGGTTTGGACAATTTTGAACCACTTCAACAATAAATTCCTTTTCCATGCCAAATTGATCCCTTCCTATTGTGTATGATTCTACAACCTGAAATAAGAAAAATATCCTTAGTCATTATACTCAAACATTGTATTGAATTCTTGTTTTGTTCAAGGAATAAAATAAAATGTTTATACACCCAGAAAGCAAAGCAATAAACAATAATACTACAATAAAATAGCTTTTTCATACTTACTGCTCTGACAGTTGCTTCCAAGCCAAGATGCAATCCGTGTGGTCCATTCATATGCTTCAACATCACAGCATTAGCAAAATGTTCATATGGTAATATAATTTTGCCATTTTCACGAAATATCAACCTGCCCTGGGCATCTAAGCCTACTCTTGAGGCCATCATTCTAAAAAACAAAGTATTTAAAATATTAAAAACCTAATTTGTCAACGATTAAGTAGGTAACAAATTGAAGGTCTAAAAGAGTAAAATAAACAACTTTAACTTAGGCACTATTCTTTGGTAACTCAAAGTTAAGTACTATTATTGACTCATAGTTAAAACTGGATGTATTCTTATCATACACACATGACTTACTGTAAATATGTGGAACTTGGAAGCATGGAGGACTCCTTGAGGTCACTGAAGCACTGCAGCAGCTCAATGCTGGGATTCCAGCCCTTGTTCTGCAGGTACAACTGCAGCAGCATGTACAGCTTCTCCGTCACGTAGCCCTCCGCGCCATGCGAGGCTGCCGAGCTCGACCCACTCGCGACCCCGCCGCTGCCGCCAGCGCTCTTCGCCAATACGCTCTTCATAGTCTCCGCCAAATCCATCTTATAGATGTCCAAGTAAGTCCTCTTTTGGGAATCCTACACCGAACCAAAAGCAAATATTGCGGTAAAGATCGATAGGCTGTGACCACACTTTCACTATAATGCGGCTCACGCCCGTATTTCTACTCACCAGAATGATAGTATGTTCGTACCAGCCGTTACAAAATACAGGGCCTTAGACAAATCAACAAAATTATATCCATCCAATGTTTTGGGCAAATAATGTAAACTAAAAATGTAAAATGCTATTGGAAATGCTATTGTTAAAATTTATTTGCCTCTTTCCTCTTTCCACAGACAGAGTACATTTTACCCTCTTTCCACTTTCCACAGACAATATATATAGTAATTTTCGGATATATTGCGTATAATCTATGATAGGAATCCGAAAGTAAGAAGAGAAACTAAATTAAAAAATTAACCCTTAGAACAAAGAATTAACCACACAGAATAGCTAGACGTTGATCACAGGTTGATACGGTTGATATAATCACAAAAATACTTTTACACATACTTTTATTATCTATCGAACTCTGTTGCCTTTAGTACTACCTACTTTACAGTATCACTAAACGGTGGTGAAATTGTAGAGCTCAATCACAAAAACAATAAGCAAAACTAAATAAATTAGAAACTTGCCTATTAAAAGAACTAAGCTAGCAATAAAAAAATAACTGTATTGGTCTAACGTTAACATTGACATCGAAAAAAAAGACGAGTGTGCTTTACCCCGGTCACTCACATGCGTGCAAATGTTTGACATTTGTGCGAATGTTTGCACGTATGTGAAGGGCTGTCAGGAATTCATTGGTAAACTCAGCTGATAAGCAAATGGGTTCACATATGAGTATGCGAACCCATTTGCGCTTCCTCCTACACGTGTTCACGAATGCTTGCGATTTTGCTATTAATTATTCTTTTCCAGGCATCATTTACTACTGCCTGTTCTTATTGGACTTCTTTTTAGTGTCCAAAATAGACGGCTCACTTTGCAAAAATTCAATAAATTCCAATAAGTTATAGTTATTTTAATCGATTTTCAATACAAGATGATAAGATTAGACGCCACCTTTGCAGTCGTGTGCGCAACTATACCCTGTTCAAGATAGCTTGATCTTTTTGACAGACTGGTTAGTGATGGGAAACAGGAAATATCTAGTAGTCCAAAAAATAACGTTTTTTAAATACTTGCAACTGTGACGAGATGGTGTGGGTGTATTATATGTGAAATTCGTCATTGCACTAGACATATAAATGGCTTATATGGCCAGTCGATGGAACGATGGAATGCGTAATTATAATTAGAATTCAATTTTTTTTTACCTTACTTTTCTAAAAAGAGTTATACCACCTAAAGAGACCCCAACCAAAAGGACCTCCGTTCGTAACAATAACTTAACAATGATCTTTAATAATGACCTTTTGTAATCGATATTTGCAACGGTTAATGCCTGTTATTCGTGTCCCATCCGTCCGACCGATGTAACATTGTACAAACGTCTATTATTTTCAGTGTTCCTATTTAAATTTTACTTTGAAGCAATAAAAAGTCTTAAAATTTTCGGATAACGCTTGAATCTTAAGGGACTTTTGTGTTATATGTATTTTTTAAATGTTTTTACAATTTTTAAAATCATTTAATTAATAAAATAATATGGTAGTCATTGTAAAGTTATGTCGATCACAAAAATTTACATCTGTCAAAAAGATCAAGCTATCTTGTACAGGGTATAGTCACACGAATGTGTGGGAGACTACGCGAAGGTTTGAGGTTTTCGTTTTTTATGGATGGCAAACTTAGATTAGGAATAAAAAGAACTTGCTTTAAGCCAAGTCCTTTTATATATTTATAAGTATTATTTAAATGAACCGTAGCTATAGGAATGTGGTGTATTTCGACGGCATAGATACATACTGACATCTCTTTTTAACTTGTGAGAGTAACCATATATAAAAAAGGCCAACAGTAGTTTTATCATTGCCAAACATGGCAACATAACATTGGTTACGTCACAAAATACCTAACTGCATTGATAACAGAACTAAAGAGGATAGGCCCTATTTTGCCTATATATGTTTTCATTATAGAAATATCATGCAAATATGAACAACAATAACAAAAATATAACTGTCTCATTCTTACACGTCACAATCTGTACTTGTAGAAAAAGTACAAGAGAGGTCACACATTCAATTCAATTAGTAAAATCTTACGTTGTACCACCAAAGGACCGCCTTGAAGCTGGTTTTGGACGCCATTTTAAAAAGACACCGGAAGCCTGGTGTCATCGAGTTGAGTCAAGTTGAGGAAGTTATAACTAGATAGTCGTTTTTTAATTAGTTTTTCCTCCACATATAAGAATACAAAACTTTTTTTTATTTTTTTACTATAATTAAACGTTTAATCGATTTGGACACTATAGACTATAAGAGTCTACTATGAACCAGGGGGCGGTGTTTTAGGCGGTTGATGGGTGGAGTTTACGCCATATTGTAGAGACAATCGGCTTCAAATCACGTGACCTTATTTCCCATCCTCTTTAGTTCTGTTATCAAAGCCTAACTGTGGCCGGTCGCCATGTTATATCACTGACAACAACAAGTACAAATACTTGCTTGTTCAGTGTGTCCTCATTCAACTATCGATACTAAAATGCGTGCAGTTTGGTAGGTGGTAGAGCCTATAGTGAACCAAATAGGTTTTATATGAAAGCTAATTGGTTCCATATAGAGTTCGCCCGGGGCAGTACCACCGCCCGCCACGGTACCTAGTACCATTTCTGCCGTGTAATAATTGTTTTTAAAGCAATTGTGGTCCGGTTGGAAAGGTGTGGATTCCGGTTACACTACTTTAGAGGCGACCATCTTAGTCCTCAAGGGTAGCAACACATCTGTGATTGACTTAGAACGAGACTCCTACTAACAAGTACTAACTGGACTATTACTAACACCAACTAACAGGACTAACTATCACTAACAGTCCCTTGTCCTCATACCTACTAACGAACTGACCAACTAATGTTCTAATTAACTTTCTCAACTAATTGGACTAACCATCCCAGTCCCTAATTGAGTCTTGTTCAAAGTCAGTCACAGTTGTCATGGGTGGCAGCGGATGGGTGGTGCTGCGAGCTCGTTTGCTATCCTGTATCCATAAAATAAAAAAAAGTTCTACGGCAAGCCGCCATCTTTGTGCCATACTCAACAGACTCACATTAGGTATGCACGTTTTTTTCGTAGGTATGTCATGTCTATTCTTTTTCCTTGGTACGAGATGGCAAACGAGCAAAGATGAAGCCTGACATCACAGAGCACTTAACATTAGTATCTCTACCTAGTCTATGTTTAACATATAGCACAAGCAAAGAGTATAGAAACACATCAATTAGAGGTGCGCGACTCTGAATGATTTCATTCGAATTATTCGACTTAGTAAAGCATTCGACTCATTCGAGTGATCTATAAAAAGTAGTAACTAATTTGACTTGATTCGACACACAGAGTACTAATAGTGTAGTTGTGTTAACTTTCATCAGAAACTAGCATAGAGATAGCAATATACAAAAGATCGTTGGAAACTAGCTACAGTACAGATACTATTACGCCTTTCATTCGACTCGGAACTAGTCGAGTCGGACTCGGAACTTCATTTATGTTAGCGAACCGACCGACTCCGCCGCCCGCACGACCGCGACGTGCGTATGTTCGTTCTCAGCAAAGAGTATATAATCACTACGGTTCTCAGTTTCGCACCACACGTCAGAGGTAAAGGGACGCAAGTGAACTTTTTACAAAGTAACAAACAAGTGTGATGTTAGGTTTAGTAAAGAAGTTTATTAAAAAATAAGAAATATTTACACAAACAACAAATTCTGTAACTAAGCTGATTATTCAGCAATATGGCGGAAAAATTAAATAAAATTTAAGGTAATATGATTTTTTAATCACGCCGTAAAGTACTTCATCTACAATTTTTATTGCAGTTGCAGTTTAATCAAAATTTAGCTTTACCTTAACGACCAAAAAGCTGCATTGAAAAAAAAAATCAATGATAAGTACATTTAGGGTATTTAAGCGTGATTTAAAATCGAGTATTATTCATTCCAAACCAAACTGACTGAGTGAGGCGAGTGAGCGGCGAATGCGCGCGTTGCGAGTAGAAAAGAAACGCTACTATAAGATTAGTTACTAATTTAGTATTCGTTTTATTCGAATATGAACATTATTCTATTACTAATTTTCAAGTCGAATGTGTAGATTAGTAGTTGTAGATTATTCGAATAGTGAGATCATTCGCAGTCGCGCACCTCTAACATCAATCAGTGTTTGACAATACAAATTTGACAATTTTGACAATTGTATTTCTAATTTTCATGTAGAATTAAGTAGTGTGGGATAAATGTGATTTTAATATTTTTATTACAAAATGGATGAAGTAGTCATTGGAACGTATGAAGGCTTCTTACTAGGATATTCCATGTGGCCGGACTGTGATGTAATTAAATTTCTTACAGCTAGTTCATTTAATTTGTCTTTTAAGCATATTGTATGCAATGTTCAATTTTGCAGGTTATGAAATTAAAGCAAACTTTTGCAACACAATCCCACACAGCTTCCGTCCGCTGCGTCTCTGTTGCTGGGAAATATTTGGCATCCGGAGGAACAGACGACAAAGTAGTTGTGATTGATTTGAAGACTCGCAAAGAGCATACTGTACTCATGAATCATGATGGTACTATAAACGCGGTAGCCTTTACAAATGGAGGAACTCATCTGTTGACTGGTAGTGATGATGGATCAATTATTGTTACTAGGACTGGTAATTGGCAAGTTGAAAAAATATGGAAAAAAGCACATGGAGGTGTGTAGTTTATATACCTACTTTAGAGAAATTTGTTTCTAAGATGACTATGAAGCATCAATACGACTGACTGAACTCTGAATTCGATTAGAAATTTAGCTGTAGCTGTCTTTCGTCATTTTGAAAATCAGCTTTATGAAGCAACTACATGCACATGCAGGCACTTGCTGGAAGCTTTTGGAGTTTGCAGCAAGTGCCTGGACCTCATTTGGCTAGATTTAGAATCAAACCACTTTAACTTTAATAATAATTCACTATAACTTTTATAAGAATGTACCTGTATCAAATTCTTAAATTATAAATATTGAAAAGAGTAGTTTCTTGACATGATCTTCTTGGTAGCATGAACTTTGTGAACAGGCAGTAGATAATGTAACATTCATTAACAACGTTCGTGTGATGGTATCTCAGACACAACAAAAAATGGTATCTCGTGTGTATCTATGCTCCTACAACAGGTTAAATGATGACTAAAATTTCTGCAGTCAATCTGACACCGCTGCAGAGATGCCAACATCGATGGAATCGAACGCTTTTTCATAGTCCACAGATGTGACCATAAGGGTTGTTTATACTCCTCTGCCTTCTGTATAACCTGCTGTAGGATCTGTATGTCTGTGGTTCAGGAGTGCAATGGGCATGTAGTTCATCAAAAGGGTTTTATCACCCTTCTTGAAGAACAGCAACCACCTCACTCGTGCCACGCCTCCAGGGTGTATAATTATTCTGCTATTAATGACCCCCGGAAGCTCAACCAACCAGTTATCTTCTTTGACACCAATTTATATAGAATCAATGCTAATAAAAATTACAATGTTTCAGGTCAGTCCGTTACTGCTATAGCTGTGCATCCATCAGACAAATTGGCTCTAAGCATAGGACTGGATAAAACTTTACGGACATGGAACCTAATAAAAGGGCGTCCAGCATTTACAATCAACCTTGCCAGTAAAGGTGTGATTATGCCAACTGAAATCAAGTTTTCTCCAAGTGGTGACAGATTTTCATTAATATCTCAACAAATGATTGATGTATGGACCCTTAATAAAGCTGGCCTTGAAAAACGCATAAAATGTAATGCAAAACCTACTACTGTAACATGGACTAATGATGAGCTAATATTTGTTGGATTAGAGAATGGAAATATTATCACAGTAACAATGTCTGATACACAGGCATTAACATACAAGGCTCACAGTGACAGGGTCAAGTGTTTGAATTATGAAAATGATACTCTATATTCTGCTTCAAGTTCAGGCCAAATTAAGGTGTGGTCGTCAAAAGATGATGAGTTGGTAGAGATGTGCTCCAACAATGCTTCGTGTAGAGTAACTTGTATAGCATTAAATAGACAAAATCATTTGGTCAAAAAAGAGGAGGAAGAGGATGAAGCAATCAGTCAGGATAAGCCAAATAATTCTGGCTCTAACAGTGATGAATCTGGTGATGATTCTGAGCGAGTGTTGCAACCTTCAAAAAGAAAACCTGGTGCTTATGTCACTGTCAGCTATGAAGCAGAGGATGATGATAATAATGGTGAGGTGCCACCCCTTTCAAAGAGATCTAAAAAGAGAAAACGTAACAAGAAATCTAAAAATAAATCTAATTAATAGATATAACTTGTTTTCTTTTCATGAATCGATGTTATTGTTTTAAAAAAATTCTTTACAGAAAGGGATTGTGCCAAGACTTAATTTGTTACCATTAAAAAACTTTTTTATAGACTGCAGATTATATTTTCATATCTCATAATCATAATTGTAAATAATTGTCACACCAAACACAATAATGATCAGTAAAAAACAATGTGATTTAGACTTTGGTTTCTTTATTTAGATATAAATAAAAAAAATCTTCCATATAAACACGCCCCAAATGCATAAATTATAAATTGCAGCTAATAATAAATTAATTTGGTCCCAAAATAAATATTAAAATAATTTAAGGGAAGGTAAACTAAACAAAATCAACAATGTTAATAAAGGGTACTCATCATTTTTGGCAATTGTTAATGGTCTCCCTACTTAAATTACTTGTAAACTCTTATTGAAATAAATATTGTAAATGTACAATGTACATTCAGTCATACAAGATGATTTCTAGCACGCATTTTTAGTTTCCTCTCAGTCCCCATCGAGACTATATTTACACAGTAAATGTACCTACAGAACCAAACACGCACATGGATACACAGACAAAATAACACTTAGATATTATAACCTAATTATGTCGCCTAAGATAACTATAAAGCCCTTCTAAATGAACAAAATCACACAGAGAATCCACTTTGTCGAGAGAGTTATTGGAATGTAAAAACATGAAATACAAGAAAGAAATTGTTGCTGGCAGCATAAGAGTAAATACTGAATAAAGAAAATAAGTATAAACTGAACTATAAAATCTTGAGATCAGTTGTTTAGTTAAAAGGCTTGACTGGGTTATCAAAAAAATCTTGCTGCGAAATACGCCAAGATTCGGTTATTTCACTACAATAAGTACAATTTGTGCAATACAAAGAGTTATAAATAAATGCCAAAGTTACCAAAATTAATTCATCCTGTTTATATTTCTTAACTATGACAGTACAATTATTTTAATAATACATAAGACGATAATAGTAGTATGTGAGTACATATTTACGAAAGTTACATGTAATCTTAAATATACGAAAAGAGATATTCTAAAGTAGCTCATTCGTCCGAACAGCTTACAAATCGATCTTATGACTAGATTGAGCCAGTGTTTTTAGACAATTCATTACCTTGCATACGTCTCAAAGAAAACTGACACAAATACAAAATGTAGGAACGACGAAGAATTATAATTCTAAAGATCATTTAGTATTATTATGTGTGGCGTGGGCCCCGACACAACGTCAGATTTGCTGTCCAGTTCCAAAATACATATTCACTAACAGTTATTCCTATTTTCGATCAACACTTGTCTCTTCAATTCAAGCACTAACTCACTAAAAGCTAAATGTCAGATGGCACTATGCTACCGGGCAGCTCTAGTTTTCACCACCAATAAATTTCAGTTACTTGTCAATCACATGAATAATAGTATGGCAATATATTGTGGCTAAGATTTAAATCTATAGTTATTTAATTTCATAGTTTAAAATGTTATCTTTATGCACGAATAAATAAAACTATCAGTTTAAATTAGAAATAAATTACAGGCCCAAATGTATCATGTAAGACAAAAAAATAGTTATACTGAAGCCTGAAAGAAGGTAATCAGACTAATCGCTAAAAAAATTCTTCAAATTAGTCATAAATTCACGTTATCTGATGTCATCATCATGTTTTATTTCACGTGAATTCGCTTCACTTCGCACTAAAATGATCTCATGAAGATTATGACATTATGTACATCGATTTTCCCAGATAGTGTCCGTGCGGACTTGCCTGGGGATAACCATCAATCGTATAATTTTAATAGATTCAACACTTTCTGTCGATTAGTTTTGGTAAGCTTCATATACCGCCAGGACATTAAAGTATGAAACGCGCCAGTAAAAGAAAAAAGGTTTAAATGTTATCTAATCCGATGTTCTTCAATGGTTTGTTTTTTATATATTAACTACATACTAACTTTAGTCTTGTGTGTTTAATTAGACTAAAGTGTATTTAGCATAATTGGATTAGCCACGCACATTTCATTGTATGCGGAATTTTATTATGTTCAATGACAGGTCAATTGCAAAGAATCACAGACTCACACACTTGATGTAACACATAAATCCAAACAATCGTTATTACATAAAACGAATATCATCGCAATCATAACACAAATTAAGTATGTATCTCTATCATGAGTTTGTCATATAAGCGCAAGCAGTACTCGCAGATAACAAATCAGAAAGAAATCAATACGCTTCCGCACTTCTAAATAATTTAGCTTGAAATCCAATTTCTTACTTTGACTAGCTAGCTAGGAAATCTCCCAGTGATTCGATTTTACTAACCACTTAAATTGTCCTTCGTAAATGTTGAACGGGATTCAAAAAGAAATTGTTCTCATCGTCAATTTCCACTATCAACCGCTCAATGGGAACTCATGATAGGGATGACATACGACGTATACGTATACGTAATTGTCTAGCAATTGTTAGATACCATTTCAAACTGCGTCCTAAATTTCTCCTACACTTTCTATACTGTTCTAACATACGAGGCATTGGAAATCATCACCACCCTTTCAGTGCCGCAATGTTGTGCACGGGTTTCCTATCATAGTCTACCACGCTGAGTGCTGACCAAGTGCGGATTGGCAGGCTTTACATTCGAGAACATTACGCAGAACTGTCAACAGAACCCATCCATTTTTCTGGAAGATTTCCTTCACTGTTATGACATTTAACGTTTGATTATTATGAACTGTTTAAACATTATTGTAGTGTATTTTATAATGTTCGTTATAGATTTTTTTTTTCTTCAAATTTGGAATCTTATAGCAAAATAATATATTTGATTATTTCATTTGAATTAGTACTGCATCATCGAAATCTAGATGCTTGACCGAGATACGCATAGAATGAATTCGGGCTTATCATTTGCTGGCGCATTGATTTATCTATTAAAAAAGAGGTAGACATACTAACTTCGCGCAAGTTTTCGCGAATTGCACATTTCGTTGACACTAGAATATGTTAATACTGGGACCACATTATCGCGCGAATATTCGTGTCGCGTTATCCCGATAAAAACATCGTATAAGTGTAGCAACTCACATCGCGACAAAACCCGTACACGAATACATCGCGAATCGATGAACTACTAGGCCACATTTATCACGATAATACGAGTATTCGCCGAATCCTGCTTATGTAGCCCCGGCATAAGAATACATCATGTGAAACTAAGTAAAAGATTCACAAATTCGATCATATTAAGTGGCACGTGGTGGAGTATGCTCTAGACCTCCCGCAGCTGCGTCTGTGGGGGAGACCCGTGCCCAGCAGTGGGACGTCTGTGGGTCGCAGCGAAGTGGCACTTTTAGAGCGCATATAACATAGTCGTATCTACCTCTTAAATGTCATAATTATATCGATGTTACCCTATTTCTTCTTGGCCTTCTTCTCTGCCTTCTTCACCGCTTTAAGATGCTTCTCGTGAGCACTCCTCAGCTCCTTGAGGCGGCGCTTCATGCGGCGGCGGTCGTCGCCCGCGAGCCCGAGCAGCTTGAGGTCGGCGGAGGAGAGCGTCAGGAGTAGGGCTCCGTCGACGGCGCGCGCCGCGAAGGCCCCCGCGTGCCGCTCCAGCCCCTCGCCGAGACCGGAGATCCATTGCCATACCTGCCGTCATGTGTACAAAATTGTTTTGAGTACAAGTGAAGAGAAGGGACTGGCTGAAAACCAGCGCTTCCCAGGATTTCGGTCCCAAGGAAGCAAGCAGCTGAGCCAGCTCCCATTGCCTCGATGCTTTTAAATATATATTTTTTTCTTTTCTTCCTGTGTAAAATTGTAATTTGATGGCAATAAACAGATTTTATTATTATTATTATTATTATCATTAAGTGTCCGCACCAAAATGTAGCTCTGAATGGAATTCGGAGGGGATAGCCGTATGCGCGGTATCAGTGCGGACATCATACTGACGCCAATGCGCCCGCTAGCCTGCGCAAGACTATACTTAAAAATTCGATTTCTGCGAATTCACAATCAAAGCTACAGTTTCCTGACGACACTTGCAATATCTAGTCCTGACAAATCTCAAATTACTGAAAAGATTTACGCAATCATTACAAACGCAAACACTGAAACTGGGGAATTATTTAACTTATGGGGGAATGGTCTTCAAAAAGTCTTTAAAGATTCCTTCTTCTAGGTGATCACTCTGTTGTTGCCTGCATGGGCCCGTGGCGCACACAAATACCAGTAAACTCCCAAAAATATAATACCCAGGCTAAGATCTTATTTTTCTTTTGCTGTATGTATGGTCTAGTCTAGACCTTTACGCCGTCACCGAATAAGGTAGACTGGGCTCGCACCTGGGTCCAACTGGTTACTTTATATATTTTTAATTAATTTAGTTAAGAAATTGTACACGCGTGTTGTCCGACGTTAACTCGTTTGATGCGGGCCAAAGGGCGTTTCCCGTTCAGCTGTTAATTTTTGTACCAAATAACCTTTATATTAAACTAGTGGACGCCCGCAGCTTCGCTCGCGTGTAATTAGGACAAACAATAGTTTCGTTTACACCTAGTAATATTATATATATAGCCAATGTCACTCAGTGAAGATGCAGCTTTCTAATGGTGAAATAATTTTTTAAATAGGTCCAGTAGTTTTTGTGTGAAAACATTACAAACAAATCTTTCCTCTTTATAATACACTAGTGGACGCCCGCAACTTCGCTCGCGTAGAATTAGACCCATTAACGACGTCTGCCCGCGTTCGGGTTGCTCACATGACTTCAAAAACGGCAAAGTTTCATACTAACTTTCCACCCCCGTTTTACCCCCTTAGGGGATGAAGACTGATGCAAAAATTAGATAAAAACAATCCTTGATGCGGATTATATATCATGCTAAAATTTCAGCTCGATCGGTGCAGAACTTTTTGAGTTTTTGAAGCGTACACAAACCAACATAACATTTTTATATATATAGATTCGACGGGCCCGTTGGCGCAATCGGTAGTGACCCTGTCTGTTGCGCCAGGGGTCGTGGGTTCGAATCCCACTCAGGACAAATATTCGTGTGACGAACACTTGTATTTGTTCTGTGTCTGGATGTTAATATTATCTATTTAAGTATGTATTTAAAAATATCTATGTATGTATATCAGTCTCTGACATCCATAACACAGGCTCGCGCCTACTTTGGGGTCAGATGGCCGTGTGTGAAAATGTCCAAGATATTTATTTATTTATTATTTATAGATTAGTATAGAAGTGAGTGATCATCACCTGCTGCTTGGTCCAATGGTTGACGGGGAGCGGCGCGAGGTGCGCGGGCGCGAGCGACGCCACCGAGCCGAGCGGCGCGGGCGGCGACAGGCTCGCCTCCGACACCGCCGCCGACAGCGGCTGCCACGGCACCTCCCCGCCGACTACAATAGCCGGAGCTTTCTTCACTACAACACCCGACCGCCAAGTCAAACCGCGACCCTAACGCCTATCGACCCCATCGACCCATCGACCATCCGCCCGCAGATGGCCAAGTAGCCGAATTATGCGCTAGATTCTATCACTTATAGCACCCTTGTGTCCTTCAACATATGGTAAGTGTTTCATGCAACGCGGGTCTAAGGGTAGGGAGGCTACCTACATCGACAATACACCGATGGCTACCTCTATCAGTGATCTTAAAAAATATTGTAAGTGTGGTTCATGCAACGAGGCGCTAAGCGTAACGAGGCTATCGACCCCATGGGCCATCCACCGATATTTATTTAGGAACACGCAATTTTCTATGGCACCACTAATAAATAATGCCCTTAAAAATATATGATACGTAATAGGAAAGATACTGTGGTAATAGGGTCATGCAACATGGTTTCCATACCAAGACTCCCCCGAGTTTCTCGACTTGTTATCATCTGGCATGCCTACCCACCATATCTAGCATTTATAAGAGGATGGCTTAATACTTGTGAACGCGTAAAATTCTGTTTTTATAAAATCTCAGATAATATTGCCTGTGAGAACTGTACATATTTTCGTAGATGCAGCATATTCTTATATCTTATTACGGTTTGGGTTCAAGAGAGATATTTTTAGGACGTTGAAGGTTATGCTAATAGAAGAAAAAAATATCTTTCTTAACAGGTGCAAGACTACTTATTTAAAAAAGAGGTTATGACCAATTTTTAATTATAAAGGTACGTGCATATTTTTATACATAAGTGATGAAAAATCTTACTTGGTATGGTGAGTGGTGAGTGAAAAATTATTAAAAAAAAAGGTTATGTAAGGTTAAAAACACAAATGCACGAATAAAATAAAGCATAGGGTCAACCACCACTACTGCCCTTCTATGGCAATTCATTAGTTATTTAAGGTAAGAGCCTTGAAAACCCAATTTTTGATCACAAATACATACACCAAAGAACGCAGGCAATGCACATCCCTTCACATACACATACTCCCGAAATTAAAATCTGAACTGTCAACGAAACTAAACATTTAATATACAAACACTAAATTATGCAATCCTATGTTACAGCAAAGGAATTCTAAGTCTATATCTACTCGTAACTATACGTAAACGAATTAACTCACGCGTACTATGTCGAAAACATACTCAGTAGATAAGACAAATAAATTAACCGGCCAACTATAGGATAATTTATCATCATCCCAAACCCTTTACTGTCCTACTGTTAGGCAAGGGTTTCCTCTCTGAAGGGGTTAGAACTTATATCACCAGGCTGGCTAAGTGCTTCTCGGTGGTCTTCAGAGTGACGCACGGAACTTAGAAAAGTAATTGGTGCGTGACGCCCGGAGCCCGAGTCCGAATTATTCAACCGAAACTAGTTGACTTTACCGATACAATACGCTCAAATTAGGCCACTTACCTATCACTATCTATACTAATTAATAACGTGAGTTTACTAGTCATAAGATATTCGCTGCGACCCATAGACACTACTGCGAGAGGTCTAGAGCATACTCCACCACGCTGCTCCAATGCGGATTGGTGGAGGGGTTAGTGGCCAACCTAGTGTCGAATGTTCTCAAGCCACCCGAAGGTCTTCGACAAGGCTTAACGACTGTTTTCACCATTGAAAACAACCGGGACCGACGGCTTTACGTGCCCTCCGAAGCACGGTAGCGTCCATGAAATTTTGCCACCAGCGGTCACCCATCCACAAATCGACCGCGCCCGCCGTCGCTTAACTTTTTCGATCACTTTGAATCAACGTGAGCCATTGGGCTATGGACGCTACATCGCCCTCAACCTACTATGTTCCATTATAGTAGACAAACGATATGATAACCTCTTAATAACAACCCGAGATTGCGTACAGACCTCGAGCGTTTGCTTCGCTGACCGCCTGGCGGATCTCGTCGACGAGCTCGTTGGTGAGCTGCACGGGGTCGGGGTGGTGTCCGTGGGCGTGGGCGGCGTGGGCCGCGTGGGCGTGGGCGTGGGCGTGGGGCGCGTGGGTCGCCAGGCGGCGCTCGCGCTCCGCCAGCACTTGCTTCAGCTGCTCAGCTAGCGACGCCGGCGGACCTACCCGACCCACAACCATATAGACGCCATTGCACCCAAACCCAAGCTCATATTCCGTATATTGGATGAAAAACGGAACACTTAACAGTTCTACTACACTACTAATACCCGCCATACGGAACACGCCGTACATATATTATATACTCGTGTGAGTACTACTAGCATTCAGTGTAGCTACCTACGTACCTACTTGTGTTTAATTAAAATGAAGTTTACTTTATCATCTATTACCCTGTATAACAGTTTTATTTTATCTGTACCCTAATACTTACTCAACTAGGAGTCAAGACTATAAAATCCGTATTCTATGGAAATATAACAATAGACAAGTAACGAACGGATTCTTTTAAGTGCTTTTACATTGCACTATTATAGCTAAACAACTTTCACAGTTACGAGATTAAAATTTAATTTAATCTTCGATTGCTGAATGAGAGGCCCGTCCGAATTACAGTATGGACACATCCTAAGCTTCAATAGCAGACTAGGTCACTAACATGCTACAAGTTACTACAATGTCCCACATTTATTATTTAATTTCTTTATAAGCACGCAGATTCAAACAGACTTAAAAGCCAGTAATAACTGCACATTGACACACATTATTAAGCTTATTTAGTTGCTTTAATGTTAACACAAGTGCAATGAGCGATGTGTGATATTTAGATGTTCATTAATTGTTCAAAAGACTTGCTTACGTCTTATGAATAATTACTTTATAATAGCCGTTATCTTTGTATATGTACTTAAAACATTACTTAAACCTTATCATTATTTTATATTGTGTTATACATGGTATGGTGTTATGTGAGATTATACCTGAGAGTGGGTGGTGTCGATGGTCCCGAGAGTACACGCCGTCGTCTGTGGCGCTCCCGACGGAACTGCCGCAACTCTGGCGTGTGTCTCGTTGCTATAACATGGAAAATATAGCACCATTAAACATAATACGGCAACCACAATGCCTTAAAAGGTGCCGAAAATCGCAACAAGTGGAGAGAGACAACAAGGAAAGTGCTTAGTGGTGGTCACGACCCTCAGCAATGAGGAAACCGACTTGTAGAGAGAAACATAATACGGCAACATTCTTCCAACCAGATCAAGTCGAACTGTTGGGCACGAGTAACTCCTCTGCAAAGAGTATATATTCACTAGAAGAGTTTAGGTCCACCATACTTTACATCAGATCATTCAGATCTCACATGCCCGAGAGAACATTACAGAAAACATGTTTCCCTTAGCACGTTCTCTTTTACTGGTACAGCAGGAGACATTTCATTATGTAAAAACGCCTAAAACTGACTATAAAGTCATAGTGTAACTTGTAAAGTAATTGTAACTTGTAAAGTAATTGTAAAGTAATTGTAATGTCACTGACTTAAATCTGCCTCTTGAGTTAGGCCAAATTTTAGCCTCTTGGCAATCCCCACTGTGTATCATAATATAATTGACAAGTATACAATTATATATTTGTTTTTTTTTCTGCTCTCCCAAATGGACAACGAAATCAAATTAATCATAGATGGATTGGCTCTTTCGATGAAAACAAACATCAAATCCCTAGAAACACTTCAATGAAACAAGTATCAATCAAAATAAAATGAAGTAACAGCTCTTCTAAGCTTTAACACCGATTAATTACCAACCGTAGCATGAGAGCTATGTCCAGGCGCTCCCGAAGTGGACTCGCTGAGCGACTCGTCTGCGGAGTCATTGTAAGAGTCGTCCAACCCGTCGTACTGTTAGCACAAAACAATCACGTCAAACTGGTTAGTATCACTCGACAAACTTTAAAGCGGACTTTACATTTTACACTTGTCTAAGTATCACTCGACAAACTTTAAAGCGGACTTTACATTTTCCACTTGTCTAAGGTCCTGTGAAGTTAGCTCCAGAAGCTCGCTCATGTTTTGTTTCGTTCGCGCCCTTTTGCTGATTGACCGAAAATGGAGTACTGCACTGCCCATTATATTATACCTAAGCTAGATCCTGTTAGGTTCACGGAATACTGGCATCCATCAAAATTTATAACATAATGTAGGATTATGGACCTCTTTATTTTTTCTCTGACATCCATCTTATTTAAGTGCCATGTTATAGAGTGTTATTGCATACAATAACATACACTAATGACATACATAGGTCATTAGTGTCGTTCATAGCAGTCCTACTAAAAATCAGCGTCGTGGTCAATGCTGTACAATTGTACTATATATAGCACATGCTGGGGGTTTGGGCATTCTTGTCTGGTTTCACATGCTAACTTTAGGGTTCATTATACGTATTCTACTAAATGCAAAGAAGGTAATCATAACATAATAATATGGTACAGTACTCCCAAATTAATAATGCGCATAGAAATCTTCGTTACTGTTCGGCAAAGGTCGTATTCCCCGAGCGTCGGAAGACGATATGTGTATAGAGTGGTTAAGTGCATTTTCTTAAAAATGGTTTTCAAACACAGGTTTACATTAAAATCTAATCATTATAATCTCAGTTCAAAAGTATTTACAGCACTGATCATTCCAGAATAATATTAAAATTACAAATAATTAATCAGAATCAAGGAGGATCTCTATTCCTGACATCCTAGATTCATCAGAACTTTCATTATGCTCCTGTTCATTTACACTTTCCCCACTGCTATCACCCGTGTAAATAATCATTTCATCGGAAAAACTATCGATTCTTGGGTCAAATTTTCTATATTCATCTTCGCATTTAACAGCGTGATCACAAACTTTTTTCCATTCTTCTGATCCTATATTATTGATTTTTTCTAATATAGCATCTTTAACTGACTTGACAGTCATTGCAATATTTTTTTTGGCTACGTGATGCTTTATTTGGGACCAAATATTTTCAATGGGGTTAAAATCGGGATGATATGGTGGCAATCGTATAATTTTATGCCCATGTTCCTCCATTATACGGTCTATGGCGAATTCTGTATATTTTTCTTTATGACTTTTAATAATTTCATACAAATCGGGTTTCAGTTTCTTTGGGTCATGCGGAATGTTGTGTTGTTGTAACCAAGCTATCATTTGTGCTTTAGGTGTGTTTTTGTATTTCCATCGCCAACAGTTAGTATGTTATTTTACAAAATAAACTATTTCAATTTGAGTAAGATAATTAAAGTTGAAATTAAATTCACCTTTGAAAACAAAACCAAGAAGGGTGTGTAATAGCAGCTCTTTAAAATTCACCAGTATATAAAGACGACTGACGGACCTTTGACTGACCGGCGACAGCCGCCGACCAACCGAATTGTTTTCAATTTTTTCACATGATTTGACATATGACTTTGAACAGGAGTCAAAGTCTTTCTTTCTTTCGAACAAGGTGCAAAATGCAAGTGCATTGTTGAGGGCTTTCTCCGATTCAATGATTCGGGTGTTTCCGGGAATACGACAATTAGCGAAGATTTGCATGCGCATTATTAATTTGGGAGTACTGTACATTTTGCGTTATCATAATAGCTAATAGGACACAATCAGGTCAAGAACCGCTAATAAGAATCGCATTAGTTTCCAACCACCACATATTGTAAAACCACTCACCTTGCAAGCGTTAAACAAATGGTATCGTATCTAAACATAACTACATATACTTATAGCTCTCTAAATAATTAGAATGAGTTGAAAATCTTATTTGTTAGGCGTACGAATACGCGGCATGTCCTTTCGCGTTAAGACTTACTACCTGGTAACATGTTATCTATCATATAAATAAAAGTTAAGTTCAATGAGCATCTTAAGGAAAATTAGATAATGTCATGAAGCTGTATGTATATTATAGAATAACAAAAAAAAATTAAAGCATTGTTATCAATTATTGCACGGCGGCTTTATAATTTGATTTGCCCTTCCTTACTAATGTATAAATGGGAAAGTGTGTTTGTTGGTTTATTCTTCTACTTCACCTCTACGGAATGATAGATCGACGTGATTTTTGTAATGTAGGGCCTGTTGAGTAACATAGGCTAATTTTTGGCACGGTTCCCGTGAAAATGGACAAAAACCGTTAATAATCATTCGATTTTTAATCCATTTTTTTGTTGGTTTGTTCTTCTCCGCCTCAACTGAATGATGGATCGTCGTTATTTTTATATGTAAGTATTTTATTTTATATATAATATAATATAATGTACTGTACATAGTACACGACCAGTTCAGTGAGTTTTTATCCTGGGAAATTTTACTGTTCCCGTGAAAAGACCAAACACTAATAATCGTTCAATTTTTACTCGATTCTTAGTAGCAGAACAGTATGTAAAACATCAACTTTGTTCTTGCAAGTAAATTATGATTATGATTATAGATTCTGATCGATAAAATCTATGTCTTGATTGTAGTCTGATATGTGGTAAAGCTAGATTTTGATTAGGAGTATTTTTGTGGTGGCTTGCCGACTCCTATAATGGTAACGGTAGTAGTAAAGTTCTGCACGGAAATACGCGGGTATAATAATAAGCTATACGTATGATATAAATTTTACTTTTATACTATAAATTTAAAACATAAAATTATTTGAATTTAATGGCACTTACACCTTTAGTCTGAACGCGAATGAACCATAATTTTTTCCCAATCACCAGCCAAGTTTAGTGTGGTTTCGGCGCACACACCGAGAAAGCATTAGAGCGCTTTCAGACTATATTTTACTCTGGTATAAAGAAGAACATTTGCGTCCTCCGCGTAGGGCGGCTCATGCGCGACGAGGAAATCCTACGCGCGAGGGAATCCGAGTTTCAGGTAACCCTGGTTCTCGAGCAATTCTCAGCGGTCACTGCCCCATGGTCATAGGATCCAACTCGTGTAAAGCGCTAGTCTGAAAGCGTCCATACTTAGCGAGTGCCAGCGTGTTGTTTTGGTCCAAGAGCTGGCATCAATTTTTCGGTAGGTATTTGAGGCAAGCTGAAAACTTGTCCAACGCCTCTCCTAATATACCCCAACACGGAACTGCAGACCTGGCTGGTGAGTAGCGGGACAAAATCAACCCCTATAAAGTTGTAGTCCAATGTTTACAGAATATAAAAAAAAAATTGGATTTTTTTTTTTAATTTATATAGGTTTTGATTTTGTCCCGCTACTCACCAGCCAGGTCTGCAGTTCCGTGTTGGGGTATAATAGGAGAGGCGTTGGACAAGTTTTCAGCTTGCCTCAAATACCTACCGAAAAATTGGTGCCAGCTCTCCGGCTATTTAGTGTTGGCGGTGAGGAGCAGTCCGGGTGCACTCACCGAGCTAGCGTTGCTGAGCGAGTGCGGCGAGTGGGGCGAGTGCGACGCGTGGTGCGGGTGGTGCGTGGTGTGGTGGCGGTGGCGCGCCAGGTCGGTGCGCGCGCGGTGCGCCGACGTGTCGAGCAGGGCGCCGCGCGGCACCGCCGCGTCGAGCTCGCGCGACGCGCCCACCACGTGGCCGCCGTTGCCGCCGTTGCCGCCGTTGCTGCCGTTGCCGCCGTTGCTGCTGCTGCCGTCGGACGCGACGCGCGCCGGTACCTCGGGCGCACTCAGTGACGTACTCCTTAAAATACAGAGTATTGATATAGTCATAAAGTAACGCTATGATGTAGCGTCCATAGCCCAATGGCTCAGGTCGATTCAATGTGATCGAATGAGTTAAGCAACGACGGGCGCGGTCGGTTTGTGGATGGGTGACCGCTAGTGGCAAAATTTCATGGACGCTACCGTGCTTCGGAGGGCACGTAAAGTCGTCGGTCCCGGTTGTTTTCAATGTTGGAAACAGTCGTTAAGCCTTGTCGAAGACCTTCGGGTGGCTTGAGAACATTCGACACTGGGTTGGCCACTAACCCCTCCACCAATCCGCATTGGAGCAGCGTGGTGGAGTATGCTCTAGACCTCCCGCAGCTGCGTCTGTGGGGGAGACCCGTGCCCAGCAGTGGGACGTCTATGAGTCGCAGCGAACGCTATGATCACATACATACACCCGTATAATGCAGGAACGTTTTCAATAGTTCCGCTGCTACCATGTGTGTTGTGCAAACTCTCAGGCTTCAAATTAGTTACTTGAGTTTGGAAGTCATTGCCTTGGGCAATATTATGGACCTTGGCAAACTAAAGAAAAGGCCCGAAGGTAATTTAATTAAAAATTCTAGTATTGGTTATGTTCTTTGACATTCTTCAACTAACGAACAAACAAAATGGTTTGTTCGTTAGTTAATATTTCACGCAGAGATACCTTCGGTCACAAAGTAGATATTAGGAACAGAGGCTAAGCTTCTTAAGAACGTGCAAAATTGTTACCTATTTTGGTAGGGTTGTCACAACAGGTTAAGACAAATTAAAGAAATCATTTGTTAAATAGTTTTATTATTCAGAATATAAAAAGAATATTACAATAAGAACTAATACAGAATAGAAAATAGAAAATAACATACTTTACAAATTTCTTACTCTAATAATTTTATTTTTATAATTTTTATTTTATAATATTTTATTATTTCTTTTTATGGTATGGCAAATTCTAAATCTAATATATAGTTTTTTCAAGTAATGTATCGGGAAACACTCACATGGCATATCAAATCCTAGCTGCAGCGTCAGGTTATAATCAATAATCTATCATATTATTGTACTGTCACCGAAGTTACGCAGGAATAAAAATTTCAGTTCAATAAGACATCTGGATGTGGTTCAAATCTCACTTGCAATACTTAAACTTAAAACACATAGTACGTACGTACCTACAAATGTAAAATGTAAAAGCTTGTAATAATAATAAAAAGGTAAATACACACTGTGTAGTATCCATTTCTTATTAAAAAAAGGATCATACAGTAAAATAAAGGTACTTACTTGAAAAAGTAATAATCAAATATTTACTTACCTATTGCACTCCTTGGGATAGTTAAAGTATGATATATTTTTATTTTTTCTAGCATTATTCATACACACAGTACAATATACAACCATTATTATTAATACCACGTTTTTATATTAGATAATCAAACTTGCAACTAACAAAACCAACAATGTGCGTAGCGATTACCCTGAGATAGTCAACTTGATGTGACAGCGTCAACCGGCTTTTTCCACTCTCGCCGCGTACGCGACAAGCGGCCAGTGGCCACGCACAGATGTCACGCGTGCTTGTAGGAGTGCAACCGATTTGCACGTTCTTATGAAGCTTAATCTCTGTTTTAGGAACAGATAGTGTAGATATTAGTATCTACTTTGTGCTTCGGTAGAGCATTTATGTTAGTCTTATATTGTCTATAGTTTAATTCCACTTACATGGTATCCGTAACAGTGGTGGGCATGACGGTGGCAATCGGCGCGTGAGCGGGCACGCTCGGCGTCGGTGCGGCTTGCGGCGCCGCAGTCGCCGCGGCGTGCGACTGCGGCGTGACGGCCGCTTGTGACGTCACGCCGGTCGGGGTCGGCACGGTCGTCTGTGACGTCACCGTCGTCGCGGCATTGCTTGTTGGCTTCGGTTCATTCGCCGCAGTGACTGTGACGTCACCGATGTCGGGAGCTTCGCGTTGGCGGCGGTCGGATTTGTCGACTTTCGCATACTCGTCCTCGACGGGCGATATGTCGGAGAGATCGCTGTCGGAGCTCCAAGGATCTGCAAATAAAATATTTTTCTCACAAGAGCCGCTGAAACTGTTTTAAAAATAAACTTTATAATAAACCCACGCCCTACAGATAATAATTGCATCGTCCTGGGTTCGAACTCAGGACCCGCAGTTCTGCTAAGAACAAAACACGGACCCTTGTATCAAGGAGTAACATACAGTGTCACGAAACAGTTCATAGTAAGTAATACCATTTATAAGCAGCGGGTCGGGATCCGGCCGGCGCGGCAGGGGCGGCGTCTCGCGGCGCGCGCTCGGCTCGTGCGGCAGCATCACTGGCAGACCGGCTTTCTTTTGCGTTTCCTGCCAACATTGACAATATTATTAACATTGGCTCAAAACAGTTGAAGGGGGAGGGGTGGGTAATGTTATATACAAAGACAAAATAATGAGAAACAACAATGCCTTGGAATAATTTGGATACTCTCTCAATACAGTTGATTAAAAAAAATATGAAATGCCAGTATTATTCACGATACGGAGGCGGAATGCCTGCCAATATGAAGGCGCTGCGACTCATAGAAGTCCCACTGCTGGGCACGAGTCTCCCCCACAGACGCGTGATCTAGAGCATACTCCACCACGCTGCTCCAATGCGGATTGGAAAAGCGGTTGGCCAACCCAGTGTTCTCAAGCCACCCGAAAGTCTTCGACAAGGCTGTTTCAACCATTGAAAACAACCGGGACCGACTGCTGAACATGCCCTCCGAAGCACGGTAACGTCCATGAAATTTTGCCACTAGCGGTCACCCATCCACAAACCGACTCTCATGTAAATATGAATGCGAAATCATATAAAGAAATCTGACTGACATTGACTTCGGATTGTCTATGCGTATATATAGTAAAGCGAATAAAAACCTTGCTTTGTTTGAAAATTGATTTGATCGGTGATGATAAAGGCCAGTTGCGCCAACGTCAAATATTGCGATCATTGAAATAGTTCAATCAGTAGGTAATTCTTCAATAGGTTTTATCATAATCAGACATTAAATAAACGAAGCTTTGGCTTGAACTTCGGTTAGGGCCTATCGCCGTTCATCGTCCGACGTTCTATCGAGGCGTGCCACGCGGCGGCGTAGTCGCGTGCGCCCCGCTACGCCCGCGTGCCGCACCCGCGGCAGCAGCTACAGTCGGCATCCTCACCAGCAGCAGCACCTCGAGCCGCGCCACGCGGTCGTGCAGCGCGGAGAGCGCGGCGGCGTAGTCGCGTGCGCCCTGCTACGCCCGCGTGCCGCACCCGCGGCAGCAGCTACAGTCGGCATCCTCACCAGCAGCAGCACCTCGAGCCGCGCCACGCGGTCGTGCAGCGCGGAGAGCGCGGCGGCGTAGTCGCGTGCGCCCTGCTACGCCCGCGTGCCGTACCCATGGCAGTAGAATCAGTCGTCATCCTCACCAGCAGCAGCACCTCGAGGCGCGCCACGCGGTCGTGCAGCGCGGAGAGCGCGGCGGCGTAGTCGCGTGCGCCCTGCTACGCCCGCGTGCCGCACCCGCGGCAGCAGCTACAGTCGGCATCCTCACCAGCAGCAGCACCTCGAGCCGCGCCACGCGGTCGTGCAGCGCGGAGAGCGCGGCGGCGTAGTCGCGTGCGCCCTGCTACGCCCGCGTGCCGCACCCGCGGCAGCAGCTACAGTCGGCATCCTCACCAGCAGCAGCACCTCGAGCCGCGCCACGCGGTCGTGCAGCGCGGAGAGCGCGGCGGCGTAGTCGCGTGCGCCCTGCTACGCCCGCGTGCCGTACCCATGGCAGTAGAATCAGTCGTCATCCTCACCAGCAGCAGCACCTCGAGGCGCGCCACGCGGTCGTGCAGCGCGGAGAGCGCGGCGGCGTAGTCGCGTGCGCCCTGCTACGCCCGCGTGCCGTACCCATGGCAGTAGAATCAGTCGTCATCCTCACCAGCAGCAGCACCTCGAGGCGCGCCACGCGGTCGTGCAGCGCGGAGAGCGCGGCGGCGTAGTCGCGTGCGCCCTGCTACGCCCGCGTGCCGTACCCATGGCAGTAGAATCAGTCGTCATCCTCACCAGCAGCAGCACCTCGAGCCGCGCCACGCGGTCGTGCAGCGCGGAGAGCGCGGCGGCGTAGTCGCGTGCGCCCTGCTACGCCCGCGTGCCGTACCCATGGCAGTAGAATCAGTCGTCATCCTCACCAGCAGCAGCACCTCGAGGCGCGCCACGCGGTCGTGCAGCGCGGAGAGCGCGGCGGCGTACTCGCGGTGCGCGTCCCGCAGCGCGCCGCTCCACCACTCCTCGCGCGCGCGCACCATCGCCCGCGTGCGCCGCCACTCGCGAAGGGCGCGCCGTGCCTAAAACGAATTACATGTTTTAGATGAAGAGGAGTAGCCGATTTTTGTTGTATGCATTACTTGCTTTTCTATGACAGACTAGTGGACGCCCGCAGCTTCGCTCGCGTAGAATTAGACCCATTAACGACGTCTACCCGTCTAACAACTTCAAAAACGGCAAAGTTTCATACTAACTTTGCACCCCCGTTTTACCCCCCTAGGGGGTGAATTTTCAAAAATCATTTCTTAGTGCTCCCCTAAGTTATAAAAGGAACCCCTGTGCAAAATTTCAAGTTTCTAGCCCTTATAGTTTAGGCCCTGCGTTGATATGTCAGTCAGTCAGTCAGTCAGTCAGTCAGTCAGTCAGTCAGTCAGTCAGTCAGTCAGTCAGTCAGTCAGTCAGTCAGTCACCTTCTCCTTTTATATATATAGATTTGTTTAGAATAATTTAATTTTGAACGAGTTCGGTTACCTTATCGTACTTCCGATGCGCCCTATGCGCGGTGTCGGCGGCGGCGGCGAGCGCGCGCCGCATGGAGTCGTCGGGCGCGCGCGCGCCGCACCACTCGCGCACGCGTGCGCTGATCTCTGCGCCTCCGCTGCCGCCCGCTTCCATGCCTACTAGCTGAAATACAAAGCATCATCGATCAATTTTATGTACCTTTGACGTGCAAAATAAATTTACTTTGCTATTAGTTAAAAGAATGAAATAAAATCTTTAATTGCATCAAAATCACAACAAATAAAAAAAATTACACACTACATTTACTCAACAATTTAACTTCTCAAGAAATCAAATAATAAAGATTACTTACAGAGTACATTGAGAAAATATTTTTTAAAAGAACTTTGGTCATAAATATTTGTATCTACTCGGGTCATGGATATTAAATTGAGTTGTTTTTTGCGTGTGTCCACGACGCGAAACAGAGACCTAGACCTCGCGCCTAGTGTAGCGTTTCAAAAAAATACATAATTAATATTAACAATAGCAACCTCGTTGAGGAAGGAGCGCAGCTCGTTGATCTCCGGGTGGCGCGCGGGCGGCGGCGCGGGCTCGGCGGCCGGCTCGGCGTGCTCGTCCTCGCTCTGCTGCCGCCTCTGCCGCGCCGCCCTGCGATACCCGTGTCGTACACTTCAATAATAAAGCCCATGTGTGTCAATAAAAAAAGCACAAAGCACAAAACAAAAAGCGGTGACAGCCCAGCGGCTATCGAACTCGCCTCTCACTCGAGCGGTCCGGGTTCAAACCCCAGTGGCACGCACCAATGACTTTTCTAAGTTATGTGCGTTTTAAGAAATTAAATGTCACTTGCTATAACGGTGAAGGACACATCGTGAGGAAACCTGCATGCCTGAGAATTCATCATAACGTTCTCGAAGGTATGTAAAGTCTGCCAATCCGCACTTGGCCAGCGTGGTGGACTAAGGCCTAATCCCTCCCATTCTGAGAGGAGACCCGTGCCCAACAGTGGGACGTCTATGGGTCGCAGCGACACTTCAATAATAAAGCCCATGTGTGTCAATAAAAATTCGGTTCGAAGAAAAATTAAACAAACCAAAAATGTCTATCGAAATTCTGACAAGAACAAATTCGAATAATTAACGGTATCAAATAACCACCGAATCACTACGATCATAAATCATTCTAATTTTCACGTGACATAACTACAAATTAGTAGAGCCAATTATAAATTTAAAAAAAAATAGTAGTGAATAACATTTAAAAACTTTATTTAAATTATACCGTTAAAAAATATATTTTTTTAAAAAGCTTTTTAAAACATTTTTTTTATTTTCATGCATTGTCATCGGAACCAAATATGTGTGCCAAATTTCAGCTCGATAGCTTCAGTGGAAGTGGGTGAAATATTGATTGCAAAATTCCAGGACATACATGAATACATACGAGTGAAGTTAAATAAAAGCTTTTAAAAAATGCCTGACGGTGCCTAGCCCAGTGATGAAGGATGGAAACACAGACCTCTCCTCTCTCTCCCTGTCGGCGGCGAGCGACTGGCGGATGAGATGCGCCACCTCGCTGTTCTCGGGGTCCTTCTCGCGCCCGATAAGGAAGCGCACCAGCCCGGACGTGTTGCGCAGCACTGACGCCGCGTACGCTTGCGTTACGCCCACCTATGCAAAGTAAAACAATCACTTATCATTAGGTCCAGATTAATTTATTTCATTACTAGTGGACGCCCGCAGCTTCGCTCGCGTTACACATTCACTAACTTCAAAAACGGCAAAGCTTCATACTAACTTTGCACCCCCGTTTTACCCCCTTAGGGGAAGAATTTTCAAATTTTTCTCGCCGTAAAAACCATCCTTGAACTTCAACGAACATTTAAAAAAAAGAATTGGCCAAATTGGTCCAGGCGCTGTTGAGTTATGCGCTTACCAACACATTTTGCGATTCATTTTTATAATATAGAAGATATGGTATTTGTATATGCTCAGTGAACATTTTCTATCAACCTCCGGTTCAGAAAGTTTACGCTACCGAGAAGAACACGGAAATAAACAGTTACTTTATACGTACATTGTTATTGAACTTAAAGTGGAGCTGGAGATACTTCGCACCAAGGGTTTCATCACCTATTTAATTATGATAAGTGAACTACACATACAAGGATCTTGGACCTCAATTGTATCAACGCTGTGACTATCTTCAAATGGTAGAATCAGTGCAAGTTTTAATTTATTGTGTCAGTGTTTATCTTGTGGATGTAACTCATTAAAAAAAATGAATCGCAAAATGTGTTGGTAAGCGCATAACTCAACAACGCCTGGACCAATTTGGCCAATTCTTTTTTTCAAATGTTCGTTGAAGTTCAAGGATGGTTTTTACGGCGAGAAAGAAAGAGAAGAAAAATTTGAAAATTCATCCCCTAAGGGGGTAAAACGGGGGTGCAAAGTTAATATGAAACTTTGCCGTTTTTGAAGTTAGTGAATGTGTAACGCGAGCGAAGCTGCGGGCGTCCACTAGTAAATAAATAAAATCATACCAGACTCTTGCCGTCCACCTCGATGATCTGGTCGTTGACCTGAATGCGGCCGTCGCGCGCCGCCGCGCCGCTCTCCGTGATAGTTTTCACGAATATGCCCAACTTCTCCAGCCCGGCGTCTGCGCCCACGCCCATGCCTGTTGACAACATGATTGTAGGCGACGCTTCGCTCGCTGCGACCCATAGACGTCCCACTGCTGGGCACGGGTCTCCCCCACAGACGCAGCTGCGGGAGGTCTAGAGCATACTCCACCACGCTGCTCCAATGCGGATTGGTGGAGGGGTTAGTGGCCAACCCAGTGTCGAATGTTCTCAAGCCACTCGAAGGTCTTCGACAAGGCTTAACGACTGTTTCCAACATTGAAAACAACCGGGACCGACGGCTTTATGTGCCCTTCGAAGCAAAGTAGGCGACGCTTACTTTGCTGTTAATGTGTAAAAAAAAAAAGCTGTCTGTTGTTGACGCTGTCAAGAGTATTTTGAAGAGGTTAATATTCTAAGATTCGTTTGGCCATATGTCGTTTTGTATGTTTTGTTTTGTGCTTTAGTCATAATAAAAGCCTGTTATTTGGTAATGTGCATCGTGTTTTCACTGATTAACCTACAAACAATTGAGTTGATTACAATGATCATCAATTAATTGTATCAGGCGTTACTTTGCGGAACTCTATTACTACAACACACACGATCATCCTTACGACCCATCCACTAGCTCACTATATAGACGTTCTGTTCTGCACTGATCTCCCCCATAGACACTGCTGCGGGAGGTCTAGAGCGTACTCCACTACGCTGCTCCAATGCGGATTGGTGGAGGGGTTAGTGGCCAACCCAGTGTCGAATGCTCTCAAGCCACTCGAAGGTCAATAAGGCTTAGCGATTGTTTTTACAATTCAAAACACACGGGACCGACGGCTTGACGTGCTCTCCGAAACACTGCAGGGCCTATTATTTTTGCCACAAGCCTATCTATGCGGTATTCATTTCGATCATATGAACCACCCATAACGCAATGGCTCTCGTCGATCGGATGTGATCGACCGATCAAGGTCGGACGTGCGCTTCAGCCATCAGACCCGGTTTTTTTCAATTATAAAACGATCGATAAGCTTTGTCGAAGACTTCAAGGTGGCAAAAAAATCTCATACACTCAAGCACCAACTGCTTATAACACGTAAATGGTTTTTTTTTTCTCTCTTTATTTGGGTTAACAAACAGAAACACAGTACATTTTAATCAATAAAAAAAAAAATCTACAAGTATTTTTACACTGCGAACCAACACCGTTAACCACATATTACTAGTAACATCATTTATATGAAATTGAAAGTGGATGGACTTATACTATAAAGGTATACAAAACAAAACATTTTTGTTTTCATTAATTTCTAAGAGAAGGTACCAACACGTTTAAATTATATCTATATATGATATTCTGCACTTAATATTTGGTTTTTGAAAAATCTGGGATGAGTATCAATAAAGTCAACATTATTATAATTATCATTATAACAACGCACTAATTGATGTAAAGGTGAACGTTTCCCAGCATTAGTGCGACATTTAGTTGTAGCAAAAATAGGTTTAGATATACGCATATTTGTTACACGGGTTTAGTTGGAACATGTTATAGTTACCTATAATGGAGACGCCGAGTCCGTCGGTGCCTTTGACGAGTTCGACGGGGAAGACGTGCATCTTCTCCACGCGCTTCTCCAGCTCGTACTCGGCCGACGCCGCCACGGGGTCAACGTCCTCGTTGCGCCGGTCGTAGTCGCGCACCGAGTGCGTAGAGAACACGCGCATTGGATCCGTGCTGCAAACAATATTCATTGAATATAGTTTTTTTTTTTATGGATAAAAGATAGCAAACGAGCTTGCAGCACCACCCATCCGCTGCCGCCCATGACAACTGTAACTGACTTTGAACAAGACTCAATTAGGGACTGGGATGGTTAGTCCAATTAGTTGAGAAAGTTAATTAGAACATTAGTTGGTCAGCTCGTTAGTAGGTATGAGGACTGGCGACTGTTAGTGATAGTTAGTCCTGTTAGTTGGTGTTAGTAATAGTCCAGTTAGTACTTGTTAGTAGGAGTCTCGTTCTAAGTCAGTCACAGATGTGTTGCTACCCTTGAGGACTAAGATGGTCGCCTCTAAAGAAGTGTAACCGGAATCCACACCAAAAAAAATAGTTAACTGTATAAGGCATTACTTTACGGTGTTTTACGGTTTAAAGATAGGGTCTTATTCATAGAAATCTCTTATTTCACGTTTACTTACACCGTCCATTAGTTAACATTCTCACTAGGTTACGTTAAACGTTCAACGTTCATAACGTTAATTAGTTATAATGGTTCATTATACCTCTTATCGTTATGCGCTGGATTTGAGTTATTATGATGTCGTTCTGACGAATCAATAGATTTGATAACAAAGGTAATCCTTTTAACTATTTGATTGACAACGTTTTCAATTAGTTGATTATTTTTAATAATTCGTGTTTTTTTTTCTAATTCAATGGACGCAATAAGTTTAAATGGCAGTACCTAATACACAGAAAATAATAAAATTATATACCTACATAGTGAGATACAATGTTTTACAATATTGAAATGTTCCATTGATATTCAAATAACTTCACATTTAAACGGGTGTCGACTAAAGTCGGTCATCTTATTGTTTAATAGGGTCTTATAGTAGGGGTACCGTAACATAAGATTTGGTTCCGTTATGCAATACTTATGGAGCGAATACTTACTTTATAAAGACTTCTTTATGCTATATGAATAAGACCGTTAGTTTTAATCTACTTTGCAACAACCCGCGAACATGGCGCATGATGGTGTATACTTCCGGACATAGAGCACCTCCCACCTCCCTCCCACATAAGAAATACACCAACACACGAACCACCACTAACACGTGTTTCGCCCCCAATCAGAGCATCCTCAGGGTAAATTAGTTAACTCTACAACAGTTAGTGGCAAAGTCATCTAAACAATATTCAATCAATTACGAAACCTTAGCGCGTAAAGTTAGTCACGCGTACTTAAGTACGGTATAAACTAAACCTACCTGAATTTTACTTTGGTATTTCTCTTAACGAATACTGGTGGGTAATAATCATCGTCGTCGTCTTCCTCAATCGGCGGTAGTCCAGCCACCTAAAACGGTAGTAATAATTACACATCAAACACGCGAATTAAAATAAATAAATATACATAAATATAATTATTATTAACTAGTGGACGCCCGCAGCTTCGCTCGCGTAGAATTAGACCCACTAACGACGTATGGCCGCGTTCGGGTTGCCCACTTGACTTCAAAAACGGCAAAGTTTCATACTAACTTTGCACCCCCGTTTTACCCCCTTAGGGGGTGAATTTTCAAAAATCCTTTCTTAGTGCTCCCCTACGATAAAAAAGGAACCCCTGTGCAAAATTTCAATTTTCTAACCCTTATAGTTTAGGCCCTGCGTTGATATGTCAGTCAGTCAGTCAGTCACCCTCTCCTTTTATATATATAGATAATCTATAGTTTTTCTTTGATGATCGAAGCTATTAAAGCATTCAAGTATGTATACCTCTGTATAGAAATGTCCGTCCTCGAAGTAATGCACGCCGTTATCTATGGTGAGCTCCTTGAGCGCGCGCGGCGGGTAGTGCTCGAACACGGTGGGCTCCCCCTCCCCCTCCCCCGCGCCCGCGTCCCCGCCCCCGCCCCCGCCCGCGTCCCCGCCCGCGCCCGCCTCCGCGCCCACGCTCGCGCCGGGGTCCGCCTCCAGGGACACGAATTCGTAGCTCTCGTCCACTGACTGCATGCTGAGTGCAAACAAGCTGTTTTAATATGGTACTGTTTTGTAAAGGTTAATTAATAGCTGTTATAGATCGTAGATTTTATGGATTTAAGATAGCAAAAGAGCTTGCAGCGCCACCCATCCGCTGCGGCCCATGACAACTGTAACTGACTTTGAACAAGACACTCATAGGGACTAGAATGTTTAGTCCGGTTAGCAAAGTTAATAAGAATGTTGATAAATGGAAATGAGTCGAGTCGAAGCGCTCACCGCAGAATGGCTTGCGCCGATCGAGTAAAGCAACGTCAGGGGCAGTCAGGTCGGTATGTGGATGGGTAATTCCTTGTGGCGAAATTTATAAGCGCTTTCTTGCTTCGTAGACGAAGGTCACAGTGTTTTCATTAATAAAAACCTTCGGGTTGCTTGAGAACAACCGCGGGTTGGCCACTTGTAACTTTGCTATAAGTCAATTCCCAAAATACTCGATACACCCATCCTCAGTGCTTTAGGCAAAGGACACCGTAACACTATTTGATTCCCCGACCACAGTACAAACATACGCTGCTACAGTAGGAGCACTCACCTCTCGTACGAGAGCACGGACTGGTAGCTGTCGTTGAGCGACACGCCGTTGTCGTGCGGCAGCGTGTGCGGCGACAGCATCGCCACGATCTCCTGCGCCTGCTCGTCCGACAGCAGAGCTTCTTGTCTGATCATAAAACAGACTACATTAGGGCCTGTTCAGATATACGCGATATTCGTTGACGCTGTGGGTAGCGAAAAGTGACTAGGTATACTGTTGAACTATCGCTGTACATATATATAAATGCTCGTGCAATAAGGTTCACATAAGTATAGAAATGTACTATGACTTCGGCCAATAAGACAAGAGTGGCGAATAATGAAATACATAGTTGAAATAGTTAAAAACAATTTTAATAGTTTAATCAGAGATAAGATTTCTACTCGACGTCTTATAAAATAATTAGTACAGCGGGACATCCCACTAAGCTCCAACTACAACATAGATAGAGTAATCATTAAACACAAAATAACAAATAAAGCACGCTTACCTAAGTTTTTTCTCCAGAATACTGCAAATTTGATCGGGCAAGAATGAAGCGTGGTGCGCACAGGCGGCATGCAAATGATAAAAATTAATATTTAATCAAAGTTACAAGCTATAATATAATAATTATAAGAGTTAAACCTGTGTAAAGTATTCAAAACAGAGTGTATCGATATATATTTCAAATTGATATACAGAGCGTGCAACGAAACATTAAATAATTAAAAGTGCCAAATATTCCTCAATGTGATATTTCAATAGAATACAGAAAAACCTCAAGAATAATAGCGATAAAGATTCATAGTTCAAACTACTGATGGGTGTATTTCATAAGAATACAGAAAAACCTCAAGAATAATAGCGAGAAAGTTTCAAAGTATCTAACTACTTATGTGTATTGGAGTGCATAATGTTTATGAAATTGTTAGAAAACGTTTTGCATTTGTCACTGATATGCTTGCTTGTAACCTTGTAACGCTCTCTAGTTTAAGACAATAAAATTATGTACCACATGCAAATGCGCTTGCTACACAGAGGATTCAATATAAAAATATGAAGAATATACTTAAATATGAAGTATGGAACTTAATCACATCACTACAAAATCTTAAGCTTTGTTAGTGACAAAAATTAAAATTTATACATATTCAAAGTTTGGATGATCTTTTGTATTAAGGCTTTGTACTTCTACTTCCTAAAAATAATGAAAGAAGCAAGTTACAAACTAACGGAATTGCTGACCTGTTTCGTCAGTGGCACACAATGATCGAATCATTATCAACATTTCGATGTTTATGGGAGTTCTTACTGAGTTAGCGGTATCTTTAAACAAAGATTTTATGGTTTGCGTAACCATAAAATGCAATGATGCCTACAAACGGAATCAGTTTGTAATGGACTACTTATGAAGGCTTGGGACACTTAAACAATATCTAGGTTTCATCGCAAAATGCCGGTCGGCTAGTGGTGGAATATCTCAGAAGACTATAGTCATCTGGAGCTGAACCTCTCTCGGTTTACTGCTATCAGTGTTGACGAGAAGAATGTTCTCAGCCACGTCGTGCGTAGGGCCTCGGACACAATAATTGGCTAGCGGTGAAGTAGCAGTAAGACCAAAGGTGTAAGCGTGCCGTCCAGCAGCCTAATTCACGTAATTTAAGACGCATCGATTAAGTTGCAGTGCAGTTGCAGTCAAGTTGACGCTTAGCGCCTAAACCGTATTCTTGTAATTTTTGAACTGCGCGTAAACTGCACGTCTACTGCGCGTCAACTTCACATCTCCTGCACGTAAGCTGCACGCCAGCCAAACATTTCTACTGCTATTTAGTACTCTGTGTCAGTGTTGTGATATGAGAGAACAAATAAACCTAATAAATAATCAAATACAATTGATTCTTTTTCCATTAAAAAACGTGAAAGAATATTTTCTTAATATCCCAATAATGATTTTAATGATATATCTTATAATAGAAAATAATGATTTGTGATTCCATTCACAAAAAACGTCATATGTTTCTTCAATTTGGCAGAATGAAGGTATTTTCTTTGCCCCGTAGTTAATGCAATTAGTAATAAAAGTGCCAAAACAAGAAGAGCGTCATTAATGTCACTATTGAAAAATTCAAACTTCAAGGGGACTGCGAATGGTACCTACTTATTTTAAAGTATTGGATTTTTGGGAACTTATCATTTATGTTATTTAAGGTAACTAGTGGACGCCCGCAGCTTCGCTCGCGTAGTATTAGACCCATTAACGACGTCTGCCCGCGTTCGGGTTGCCAAAAACGGCAAAGTTTCATACTAACTTTGCACCCCCGTTTTACCCCCTTAGGGGGTGAATTTTCAAAAATCCTTCTTTAGGGGAGCACCCCCTACGTTATAAAAGGAATCCCTGTGCAAAATTTCAAGTTTCTAACCCTTATAGTTTAGGCCCTGCGTTGATATGTCAGTCAGTCAGTTTCTCCTTTTATATTTAAAGATTGATTATTGATTTCTATTGTAGGTACACATTAAACCTATTACCACTAAGTACCTAGGTGATATTGCATGTAATGCATTACCTAAATTTATTTTTCTGACTATAGAATGTCTTCGACACCCAGAAAATGTGTCTCAATGAGACAGATGGAGCTAATTAGTAGGTACCTATAAGTAAATTAAATATCAAGGAAATAAAACACATTTTTACTTAACAATCTTAAAACCATATAATAAATGTATTACAGTGAACAAGAGGTTACACCAGCCATACAGCGAATTCGCCATCGCCTTCGTTCGTCGCATTCCTTCTCAATGGTAGCCACTGTCACCTAGAACATTGAAACATTTATGGATGGTTTTATTGTAAATTACCTACTATTAATGTATACTATTTTAAGAGTTGATAGTAAAATTTATTTACCCAACAAAAATATCTTTAGTATCAAATTCCCAGAATTATTACCTTACAGATATATATAAATACATATTTGATTTTAAAAAGATACATACAACCATCACATTCAGAGAAATATCTCTCCTCATGTTGGCTGGGTCTTATTATGGCAACATGGGTCCCATCAATACAGCCAATTACCCCGGATAGCTTAAAATTCCTATAAAAACTGAAAAACAAAAAACTTAATTGGTAACTCTTTGAGTAATATATTATGATAAGTATGTAAAAAAAAGAACTAGGTACCATCTTTTTATTTCATCACGGGCTTCCCTTGTCATCGGGAACGTGACATTCAGTGAATATGTTCCTCATGCTCCGATAAGGCTGAGGATTCGCCGCTAGCCGCTAGCCTGCGTGTTCGCGCTGTAGGCTATAGCCTGGCGATCTTGCTCATCGATATTGTTAGCTAAGGCTAACATCCTCCACCCAAGGCGCAAACTCATTTTCACTAGAAACAAATAAAATTAATTAGGTTAGAGGTTAGTTAGGTATTGTATTCAAAAGCAACGATAATTAACAATTAAAAATGATAAACGTCTATTAAATAATTAATCTTTTACTTACGAAATACAATTTTACTTAAACTTACTTCAAATATCCACAATTATCACACGTTTAATCGACAAAAGGCAGCAATGGGTAACTTATAGAAAGCGTCAACAAAACTGCAGAAAAACTCGTACCGAGATGACATTTAAAAGTCAAATGCTTAAGAGAATACCGATTTTTCTGCGATCGGGAACGCGCTTTCTTGACGCGCAACAGTAGAATACCATTTTGCCGTCAACCAGCCGTCGAACACGCTCGCGTCACGCGAGCGTGTTCGACGGCGCTCGCAAGAGCTAAGAGAATACCGAATGTCTTCTTTTGATCGAAACTGCACTGCAACTGCACTGCAATCGAACTTGTTAAGTTACGTGAATTAGGCGGCAGGTCTTACAGGGTAACGTCGCGAGATGAAGGAACTAGGGTGGCTAAAATAATTTGTAGGGAATTTCCGGAGATTCGGCCCTCATGACATGAGGTCGGTATAGCCATGGGTGAAGGAGGGTCCGGTGTTCGAGAAGGTTCGGCTGGGGTCACCTGGAGCTAAGCAAGATCTCGGCCTCGTCGGGCGTCATGCTGTCGGGCTGCTTGGCGTCGGCGTCGCCGGGCGCGTTCTCCTCGGACACGCTCCATTGGCTGGTGGTCGACTTGTCGAGCACCTCGATGGAGCCTTGGCTCGCCTCGCTCACTACCACGCCCGAATCCTGTAACATTTTTACGCCATACCGAAATTGACAACTCGTGATAATTATTAGAGTATTGGCTGAGGTTTCAGGTATGTAATTTATCAACTTCTGTCAAATTCGTCCCGCCGAACCGACATAATACGACTGGCGAACCAATCAGCGCTTAGAATAGAATAGAATAAAGTTTTATTGGAACAGAGATATTACAGCATGTTTAACAATTATTTGTCTTAAAATAACACTTTTTTAAAAATAAGAAAACACTCAAATTAACGACTTACTAGTAAAATTTCTAAGGTTGTTGTATTATCTGTCCAAAAAGGCGTTCACTCAGCATAGTGCTGCGGCTTATCACCGCAGCGCTGATTTTCAGTGAAGCATTGTTGTACCCTCGGACGAGGAGAAATAAATACGACTGACAACCCTCGCTTGCCCTGCGCAATATTCGACTACTGCGCATTCAAAGTCAGAGCTAAACTTTCGTGCCGCTAACAGTACCTACTTAGGCTCTGCGCAAACGGGCCACCGACCACAGCCACCGGTGGCCAGCGACAGCCACTAAACATAAACTTTTTCATATTTTGTATAGACGCGCCGCACACGTGTAGCCGGTGGCGGCCACCAAAAGTTTATGTTAAGTGGCTGTCGCTGGCCACCGGTGGCTGTGGTCGGTGGCCCGTTTGCGCAGAGCCTTACTGACCTGTTGCAAGACAGACAGCGTGTCGGGGTCGGCGTCGCGGTGGTCGCGCGTGAGCGGCGGCGGCGGCTCCCGGTAGTCGGCGGGCCGCAGGCGCGCCACCACCCCGGGCGACGGCTCGTTGAACCCGCCCTCGTCGGACACGCTGGACGCGCGCGACCCCGCCCGCCGCGGGCCCTCCTCCGCCTCCAACGATTTGCGACCGCCGCCCACTGTCCAAACATATCTATTGTTACGAAGGCACAGGGAAGCTAGCGCCATCTAGCGCCGCTGGTGGAACCACTCAGTGAACGCATAGACAACGTGATATCCCGACTCGATACTAGATGGCGTTAGTGGGCCTGTATTCTCGCGTGTTCGGGAACACGCGGTATCTTTCCAGAATCGTCTAGTACTCGCGACGGCACGTATAAATAGTCGCGGGGAGGGCCGCGAGTTCAGTTCAGTTCGAGCTACTTTCGAGGCGACTTCGAAGTGAAAACTAGTGATACCGGAGTGAAACAAGTGAAACCTACGACTTGGCTTACGACCTAGGACATCGTTAGTGCTTTGTGTTTGGACCTAGTGCATTGTGTTGGACCTAGTGTTTAGTGTTTGACCTAGTGCTTTGTGTTAGTGCTAGTGAATAAAGTCTTCATTGAGTCAGCAGGTCTTTCTCTCCAAATCCTTCGAACCCTAACACGTAACAACTGGTGTCGGAAGTGAGATTTGGAGATGCCATTGACTCCGAGAGAGGACTTACAGGAGGGCGTCAGGACAAGGGCACAACGAGCTGCTGAGGCCACAACTGAGGACCAAGCTCCGCCCACTGTGGGGCAAGCCCCGCCAACTGGCCCCGCCCACCTTGCCACGCCTACCAGACAGGCCACACCCACCAGGCAAGCCACGCCCACCGGCGGTAGCGTAGCTTCTCCACCCCCACAAGTGGCTCTTCAAAATTTAATTGAATTAATGGAGTTGCAAAGGGCTGAAATGAGAGCGATTCGAGAATCACAAAAGTCACAAGAACACAAGCTCGGTGCTATGCAAGAAGCACAAGAACACAAGCTCGGCGCTTTACAAGAGCAACAAAGAGACCTCCAAGAAAAAGTGCTTGGGGCTATAAATAATGTTAGTGACACGGTGATTAAGCTTCGAAAAGATGTCGACGTAGTGGAGGAACGAGTTACCGGGTTGGGATTGGATGTGGAAAATGTGAAAACCGGACTCACTGAACTACAAAAAAAAGTGGTGCGCCTTGAAACCACGGGAGTTGCGATGTCTGGTGGAACTATCGGAATGGCGCAAGGACCAAGAGTGAAAGTGCCGCCGTATGACGGCACTACATCTTGGAACGCTTATCGTCAGCAATTCCAGACTGTTGCTGCTGCCAACGGATGGACGGAAGAACAATGCCTGACCGCTCTCACTGTTGCGCTCAGAGGGCAAGCTCTGTCGGTCCTGGAAGCACATACAGGAAATGGATTCAAAGACCTGATGGAGGCACTTGAATCCAGATACGGGGAGCGACACCTGGAGCACGTGTTCCGTGCCCAACTGCGTGACAGAGTCCAACGCTCAGGAGAAGGACTACAACAATGGGCGTTGGAAATTGAAAAACTAGTCAGGAAGGCACACCCAGGAGCCGACACCAAGATGGTGGACACGAACATTGTTCAAGCATTTGTCGACGGAATCAAAGACCTGGAGGTCAGAGCTGCAGTGAGGCTTCGTCACCATACCTCGCTAAAGGAAGCATTGGCGCATGCTTTGGAGGTCGAGGCTGTTCGCCATGACATACGGCAGACCCATAAGATCCGCGAGGTCTCTGAGGAAGTCAAGGAGGTTAAGGCTCCTACGAAGAAAGCTTTTGGAGCCATGTGCTACAAGTGCGGCGAGAGGGGCCATCTTCAGCTCAACTGCCCGCAGAAAGAGTACCAGATGTGCTCCGTGAAATACATGATGGCGTATCAGGAGGTCATCTAGGTGTCAAGAGGACGTTAACAAAAGTGCGAGAACGATTCTACTGGTTGCATTGTCGAGATGATGTACAGGATTGGTGCCGTAAATGTACTACCTGCGCTGCTGTAAAAGGACCACAGACCAGGAGCCGTGGGAACCTGCGGTTGTATAACGTCGGTGCACCGTGGGAACGAATAGCAGTTGACGTTGCTGGGCCATTTCCTGTAACGGAATCGGGTAACAAGTATTTTATGGTCGTCATGGACTACTTCACCAAATGGCCCGAAGTGTTCGCCATACCAAACCAAGAAGCTACAACAGTCGCTTCTAAGTTAGTCGAAGAAGTGATATGTCGCTTTGGTGTGCCTCTAGAAATCCATTCTGATCAGGGCAGGAACTTCGAATCGCAAGTATTCCAGGAAGTGTGCAAAATTTTGGGCATGCATAAGACGAGGACCACCGCGTACCATCCACAGTCTGATGGAATGGTTGAGAGGTTTAACCAGACTCTGGAGAGGCATTTGGCGAAAGTGGTAGACGACAAACAAAAGGATTGGGACAAGTATATACCACTCTTCCTTCTGTCGTACCGAACCGCCGAGCATGAGAGCATAAAAGCTACCCCGGCGTATGTCAATTACGGTAGAGAACTACGAATACCAGTAGATCTATTGACAGGAGGGTCACCGGAGGGACCAGAGACCGTACAAGACTATGTTTGCAATTTAAGGGAAAAAATGCGCTATATACACGCCTTGGTACGGGAAAATGGGTTACAGTCAAGTGAGGGCATGAAAACCAGATACGACCGGAAATCGAACACGAGCGGCTTCGAGGAAGGGTCACTGGTGTGGCTGCATAACCCAACTCGCCGGAAAGGAAAATCTCCAAAGTTGCAGACCAAGTGGGACGGTCCATACAAAGTGGTTACCCGACTGAATGATGTGACTTATAGGATTCAAAAGCAACCAAGAGGAGCATTCAAAGTGGTACACATAGACCGTCTGGCGCGTTACCATGGCAGTAACAACGATGCTCGGGACGAGCATCGCTAAGAGGGGAGTGGTGTTACGAAGGCACAGGGAAGCTAGCGCCATCTAGCGCCGCTGGTGGAACCACTCAGTGAACGCATAGACAACGTGATATCCCGACTCGATACTAGATGGCGTTAGTGGGCCTGTATTCTCGCGTGTTCGGGAACACGCGGTATCTTTCCAGAATCGTCTAGTACTCGCGACGGCACGTATAAATAGTCGCGGGGAGGGCCGCGAGTTCAGTTCAGTTCGAGCTACTTTCGAGGCGACTTCGAAGTGAAAACTAGTGATACCGGAGTGAAACAAGTGAAACCTACGACTTGGCTTACGACCTAGGACATCGTTAGTGCTTTGTGTTTGGACCTAGTGCATTGTGTTGGACCTAGTGTTTAGTGTTTGACCTAGTGCTTTGTGTTAGTGCTAGTGAATAAAGTCTTCATTGAGTCAGCAGGTCTTTCTCTCCAAATCCTTCGAACCCTAACACGTAACACTATGTTAGTTGACTTACCAAATTTTATTTTGCGTCACTGTTTTTTTTATCCTTTTTTGTTTTTGTGTAGCGAAATAAATAAATAATTTCCTTCTTATTCTTTCTATATAGCTTTAATAGACTGAAGACCGAAATTATTTTTATACAGATAGTTGCGATAAAATTGCGTAAATGGCTAATGGAAAAATGTTTTTATTCCATAAATGAATATTTAAATTTCAAATAACATTCGACATGCCATTATATAGATGACATCTTATATTTTGTATCTATGACATTTCTTTACCAGAACATATTTTTATTAATTATTTATTGACGTCATGTATTAATAATTAGAAACTATAATTGTAATTACTTTAAAAATATTTGCATGCTAATTTTAGCTGAATACCATGTACAGCTCGATATGTTGTTTTGTATATGTGTTTTTTCAAAGCAAATAAATGACTATGACTATGACTATGAGTTATTATACAAATACCGAGCTTACCTATGTCAAATATGTGATAGGTTATTAATTTTCACCCTAAGAGGTTACATGCTAAGCTGCATGCCTTTAGACGTCCCACTTTTGGAATCGGGTCTCTCCTATAGACATACCTATCTGCGGGAGGTTTAGAGCATAATCTACCACGCTGCTCCAATGCGGTTTGGTGGAGGGGTTAGTGGCTAACCCAGTGTCGAATGTTCTCAAGCCACCCGAAGGTCTTCGACAGGGCTTACCGATTGTTTTACCATTGAAAACCACCGGGGCCGACAGTCTAACGTGCCCTCCGAAGCACGGTACTAGCGCTCATTAAATTTTGCCACTAGCGGTCGCCCATTCAAAATTCGACCGCGCCCATCGTTGCTTAACTCTGTTTATCACATTGAATCGACACGAACCATTGGGCTATGGACGCTACTGGGGTATACAATATACATACGAGAGATCGACACTGATGTCTCATTCAACGGTAGGTAGGTACTAACATTCGAGCTCCGGAGATAATATTTAAATGCGGGCGATAACATTATTCAATAGCTTAGTTTCATAATATATTATATCTGCCGAATGATCCACCATCGGATATATTCTGCATATCCATGCTTTTTTATTCTAAGTTGCATACCCATTCAGTAACCGGTTGGGTTACTGAATGGGTATGATTCGGTAAAATTCTTATAATTTTTGATGGTACTTAAAACCTAGGCTCGATTAAGGTTAGCCATGTGCATTACGTACTTACTGCTCTATCACAACTAGATAGGAAGGGCCATGTAATTCGGAGCTAAGTAGCATAAGAAACGACGAGACTAAGTTAAAAATTTAAAACGAAATATCTCAACTCCTAAGACGAGTATAACACAGACAGATCCCAGAACTATCAAGAACGAGGCTACGATGGATATAGGTTAATACGACTAATTTTAACACAGCGATGCTGCAGGTGTACCAAACAAATAAATAAACCATCACCACGTGGCCATATTTTTATCTTACGTCTAAGATAAAATGAAAGCCATCATGTATAAATCAATGTGCCCGAAAATCTATTTGTTGGTAAAAACACAACTTAAAGTATAGGACTACATACTTAAATGTACATTTATTAGATGCCCAGCAAATAACGGATGCGAGCAATTCATTGTTTTAAAAAAAAAAACGATTTCAACAATGCGGGTTAGTTAATGTACAAAAGTTTATCAGGCCATAAAATACATTCTTTTAAAAAAAACCGATACAAACAAGATCTAGAACCAGCCAAACCATAATCAAATAACACTTCTAGCATCTATAAGTAGTGTTGGTTGGCAATACATCTTCTTAGGTCGCAGTGGCTTGTGGGCTTTACTTACACCCCTATCCTTCATAGAATAATAATTTGTAACATGTAAACAAGGAATAGATAACACAACACTGAATTTATCATTTTAACTCTGGAACTCACATTATACACTATTAAAGACAATAAAAACGAAAAGCTAGTAGGAATTTCACGAAGTAAGCAGATTAGAATTATATGAAAACCTTTGCTGACAAACACTACTAATATGCCCCTTGTCTTTCCTTCATCGTAAAACTCTAATAAGCAAAAGAAAAAAAACGAGTGCTGATAGTTACTTGAGATATAATTTCAAAAGCCTTTGCGGTTTAAAACTGTCGAACCAAAAAGCCGTGCTTACCGCGACCCGATTCATTGAGGCGGAGAGCGCTTCGCCTCCACTTTATTAATTAATAGCAGTCTACTTCCATGCGCACGATGTTTTCAATTTATGCGACTAGCACCGACCATAAGAATGTAAGCGCGATTTGTCTCACAGTAGACTAAAATGCCTAGGATTTAAGATCCATACACTATGAAAGTATCAACTATGCTAACTAACTATGGAAGCATCACTACTATGAAAGTATTTAAAATTCAGAAGATTTTCTTCTAGTAAATGTTATTAAAGCAATAAATGTTTTAACAATACTGAAATATCGAGTACAAATCTGTAATTCCAGGTCAAGTAAGCCAGTGTAATCCAAAATCAAGAGAAATACTATTTATTTATTTATTATGTATGATATTTGGGACACAAGAGCACTTGATTGAATAACCATCCACCGCATTCAGAGCAGCAATATCAAAATACACAGACGAGTACTTATTATACATTAGTAGCAATTCAGAAAATTAAAACTGTCGAGTTTCGACGTTCGAGTCAACCCGACTTATTGTGGCACTAAACGCTTCGGTTTGCCTCCACTTTACTAATTAACGGGCATCTTTATTTCTTCATACACGCTCCATTGTCAGCAATTACATCTTCTATTTACAGATCATCGTTCAACATGCGCGGTAATGTAAAACCTGGCAGTAAGTCCATTAAAATGGGAGAATTAAATACTTGGGATAATAGACCGTTTCCTTCATGTTTTAAACAAGTAGGTACCAGATTGGGTACTCGAATCAAGATGCAAGGCGACTCTATAACGATATAAAAATATAGTTTCATATATTCTCAATGTTGAAGAAAATGTAGGATAGGGTGTTAATATGTCTATGGACGATTTAAATAGTGTATGTACTTTACTTTGCAAAATATTATGCAGTATACAGATTTATTCAAGCCATCAGTTTAATATTACTCGGTTTATTTAATCATAATACGTCAATAAGTACCAACATTTTTAATGAGACATCAAAAATTTCTTCAGTATTGTTTATTTATTTTTATTTTATGGAACATAGGAAGCATGGCATACCCAAATAATATAAATTAAACTAAAATGTCGTTTTATATAAGTATATAACAAATTAATGAACACCGACATCTTTATTCGTCGACCTTCCTAAATTGGCAGTGAATACTAACATAAGGCGATAAATAAGTGGATCTTCCCACACTCTCAATTTCAAGAACTAACACAGATATTCGCACTATACATGTGTTTAGATATGTATTATGATGACGCTAAAGTTAAAGTTCTATGAATTCATTACTGCGGAAATTTCATTGTATAAACTACTCTATGTAATTTTGCGTGCCGTCCAAAATCAAACGTGACGTCTTCCAGAACATTCGTGAAAGGGATACAGAAACGTTCGAAAATTAAAAAGGACTGTTCTATTCGAGAAACTTCTCAGGGGTATATAAGCCGATGCTGATCGCGCCGGGGAGGCGACATGGGGAGTTCAGTGATCCGAGCGATAAGCGAAGAACCGAAGTGCGACGTAACAATATTATAGATAAATTAACAATTAAGATTTGGTCATTTAATTAATCTGAGAAGAACATAGAAATGATTAAATTAAAGGATTAGCTCAATGCAGGAAATAATCTAATTTATTTAGTGCATTAGAATAGGTGTCGATAATTGTTTATTCGTTGAATTTTTCCAAGGGCGAAGCAGTGGCCAAAAGCTAGTCAGAAAATAAAATCTAAGGTACTTGAAATGTAAAACCAACCACAACTCCACAATAACCGCACGCATCCATCGTAATAACTGAGAGAGCATGCAACATATTCCGTCATAATTCATTTACTAAAAGCAAAAAAATTATACCCTACAACTGAAACGCCCATTAATTATTTTTACCAGTCTGCGCCCGAATGTATTTATGTATGTCTGTATGTATGTATTTATGTATGTATGCCCCAGAGCCCTGGTGTCAGAGATGGGTGTCGCCCCACATTTCAATAACTCACCACAACAACTGCAGAAGCGCATGTCTTTGGCAGTTGCTGGCGCCCCGGCGGCGGCGCCCGCCTCGCCGCCGCGCCACCTGGGGGCGCCCGCGGGCCCACCATGCACACACACGCGCACGTTCAACTCGACACGCGGTATCTTGTTTATGTTCGGAGAGCCCGCGCAAATTCACACTCGCATTCGTAAACAAACGCCCATATCCCGTTCAAAAAATAGACTACGAGACGAAAAGTTGATACTATGGAGGAGAATATCTCTTTGACCAATCAGTAAGAGCAGTAAAAATATTTTTGTAAAACAATTTGGTCTTCAAAATAGAGAACAATACTTGTGTCTGAATTCCTTCAGAAGACCAAAATATCTCGTAATAAAGATTTAAAAATGTTGGCTGTATCCCAAAAAATGCACTCGTTGAACATAAACTTCAGCAGACTAAATACTGTGTATTGGAAATACATAATAAGAGATCAAATAAATATAAAACACGGGCTACCATCTTATTATTAGTAATCGCGTGCGCGATGTGCATTGTAAATAAACAGTGCGAGATAACAAGCTTGGCAACAGGACGGCCAGACGTGCGAATTTATATATTATGAAAGATTAAAGAAGATTACTTTCAAATAAAAATTTAAATGAATTCGCCACAAAAGTAGCTAGTAGCACAGACCACATACAACCAACATATAGGCAGATTCTAAAATTCAGAAGAAATTTACCTCTGTTAAATGGAGAATATATAAATTGTAAGATGTATTGCAATATTTACAATCATAATAAATTGCCTACTAGATAAACAAAGACCGAAAACAAATTACCACATAAAGATTTTACGACATCATTCAAGACACTGTGTTCCTCGAACATGCAAATTCGTATTTAGCTCAGAGATCAATAACACAAGTGATGTTTTGGTTGGTGCTAAAACATAAAATCGCAGGGTACACAGCGTATGTTGATTTTAATGAACTGTAACGACCACATCACAGCGCGATGCAAGCCGTGTTACTCTTGTGTAAATATGGTAATCCTAATGTAAAGACGCGAAACGGAGTTAGAGAAGGGCGTGCGCACGCGCAGGACGACGCGGCGACGTCGCTCGGGTTACTGCGGCGTCGCGGCGGAGGAGGCGCCGCCGGCCCATCTAAATCGGGATCGACTCGCAAGTCTCGCTACGACTCAAATACCTTGACTTCCTCAATATTACATTGAACCCACAGAGCACGAGACCGCCAAACGTACGTCAATCGACGCCCACTTATACGAGTTTCTTTTGGTATCATTTACTTGTAACAGTGCAGAACTTCACTTCACCGCGCTACTGCTCTCATACATTTTCTATTGTAAATTTTAAAAGCTGAGACGGAAAATAATTATTTCATTACTGAATGAATGATTCCTGTCTGCCTATATTCATAGTCGAAATTACCGACGTAGTCACGTGTGATATCAACTATGAAAATGGTTATGTTGATTATGGATCTGAATTTATTAATATTTAATAGGTAATGTCGATACAAAACCAATAGTTTAGTGACGTTCGGTATTATAATAATAGACATATCAAGTGTGAGTCTGAGTTTATGATAAAACCTAAGATGTTTTATTTTTACTACTAGACATTATGTTTAAGATTTTTGTAGTAAATGCACATAACCTAAGGATTGAATATAAGATTTTGTATGCGCCAAAATTACGTGAACACATCTTATGAAAGATAAAACAAATTAAACAAAACAGATAAGACGTACACTAGCGTGCGATAATTTCCTTAATAATGTATGAATTCACTTACTCTGCGATGGAGACGCGAGTCCCGGGGACGCAGTGCAGGGCGGGCCGTGCACGGGCGACGACAGCGGCGACCCCAGCGGCGACCGCCGCCCATCGTCTGCCTGAACCACGTTCGACGGAAATGTCGGAGTTGACGAACGGCAATTATTTTTCTCTTCCCATGCTCCACTAAACTGCACAGTCTCATAAACGTCTTCATCGTGACCTATTTTCGTTGGAGATTTCGACACACTATCACTGACATCAATTTGTGGTGTAGGCGAATCCCGATCACAAACATTGTTTCCTTCGACCTCCTCTTGCGATAGAGAAGGATTCGGCGATCTCGTGATTGACGTCTGATCGGAGACAGTGCCGTTATTAACGTTATCTAAAGAATTGTCCGAGGCCTCTTCGGTGACCGTGACGGCAGAAGGTATATCGTCAAGGACGGGTAGATCATCAGGTATGGGAGGCGGGGGGGATTTTGGTATCTGAGGTATTCGAATTGGAGGTGAGGGTGAAGATGTTTGATATTTTGGGACATGTTCAGATGGAGTTACCGTTGCGGGTGGCGAGGGTGGTGAGGGTGAAGATCTTTGATATTTTGGAACATGTTCATATGGAGCTTTAGCTGCGGTTGGCGAGGGTGGTGAGGGTGAAATATTTTCTTTTTGGGTTGGACTTGTCGAAGGGGACTGCAAGGAGCCAACATTTCCAGGCGATAATTTTTCTTGTCTTTCTAGCGCTTCTGTTGCACTAATATCTGGAGATAAAGAAGATCGAGCTTCAGAATGTACTCTCTCAGATCTAATTTGTTGTGAAGGTATTATATCAGGTGAAATTGATTTACTCTGTCTCTCGCTGGGAGAGGAATAAGGTTCGCTTCGTGCGGTGGGAGAAATTGTATTATTAGACCTAGGCAATGGTGATACAGGAGCGATATTTTTTACAGGACTAGGAGATTTCGCACTATGTATAGCTCGATTAATTAATGTGGAAGGAAGCGTCGTAGGACGCTCTGCTTGAAAATCGCCCGCTCCCGGTGAAAGCGGGGGCGAATACACTCTCGATGGAACCGCATATTTGTCTGTAGCCTCCGGAGATTTTCTGTCTGCGTATCCAGAAGGTAATTTGTGCTCGACCTTTGTATCACTTTCATACCTGGACTGACGATTTTTATTGAAATGAGCAGTCCAATTTCGTTGTTTTTCAATAAGTTCCTTGTTGAATCGCCTATCGGGTTTTTCTGGCTTTGGAAGGACGCTTGGTTTTGCCGGTTTCGGCGGCGGTTGCGTAGCACCATTAGATAAACGATCTCCATTAATAGTGGACGCCAAAGTAGACGTTGGCGTGACGATGCTCCTCGAGGGACTCACCGACCCCGCCGAACTGGATCGCGATCGTGATGGAGCCACTGGCGTGACTCCGCGGGTGCCCGCAAAGCTGGAGGCAGCGGACGGCGACTTCTCAATCCTGAAGCCGCGATTTTCTTCACCGAGCTTTTCGAACAATGCTCGTGCAGTGTTGAACCGCGCTAGGTGACTTTCATTCCGAACCACAGTCACGTCGCTTCCACGCATGTCTTCGTCGTCTCTTGACGGCATCCCTTGGAAAATGTTAGCTATTTTGGAAACTTTAGTGCCTTGTACTCTCTTCTTGCACTCCTCCATACTAGCCTGGTAAGGCCGCTTCAATCCAATCTGGAAAAGCAATTATTAATAGTAAATACATGTACAAATAGGAAATCGGGGCCGCGTTTTCTAAATATATTAATCTGATAAGAGATAAGCGCTAGAAACACAGGTGTTAAGCGCTCGCGAGGCACGACCGCGCGGCTTGAGAGCTCACGACACGGCTGGATCGCTAGTCGCGCAATTTGACTTGAGATAACGATAGCGCTGATAAGCTCTTACTCATAATAAACGAATGAACACAGTTGACATTGCCTCCTTTGTGCAAGTCAAGAATTATGCCTTATGTAATTTCCCTTAGTAAAGCTTTATTTTCTAATTATGCCTAGCTATAATAAATGAGAGTAAACCATCAATGACACATATTAATAAAATATAAAGTCAAACAATTATTTAATTATCAAGTGATGTTATAGTAGTTTCATCGAATTACGGACTTAAAAAGATAAGATTTCATGATATCTTGAAGATAACTATTCAATCAATAATTAAGTCCCTTATTTGTTTGACGGCTTTATTGTTCGTGATTTGTATTTAGAAATGGCTGGTCCATTGCTATTCATTTGGTCAATATTTTATTTGTCAAGAGGGATTAATGCTCAGTGTACGGTAGCTCAAGCGTGTATGACGGACCTTACGCAAGAGGACTGTTTCACGGGGCAAGTGTTGACGCCCAACTCAAGTGTATTCGGTTGCTGTCCAAGTTGTCAAGTACCTTCCGGTAAGACAAATTACTATATTGAATACATAGTTAATTTGTACGACATTATTTTTTCTGCGTTTTAAAGGATTTTCGCGCGTTGTGGTTTTTGTATTTGCTATTAGAAATATGGTAAATGTAAGTACTAATATCTAAAACTACTAGACTAATTAATACTCCTAGCTACCGTCCGACCGATCCATAAGACAGAAATGCATTAGTTGATACGGTATGGCAGCTCTTAAATCACTAAGCCGGGAGGGTGTCGGGGTGTACATTGTTTTTGTGCCGCGGCGACATTCGTTACTTTCGATGGGGGCATGGATGGAAAACATTTTTGTTGCCCAACATCCTCATATTATTTCTAACGAGGAACAACTTAGTGGTATGAGATACTGTTATACATTATAACAGAAGAACCTATCAAATAGTCGTATCTAATCCCTAAACACACGAATAAGGTTTTACATTTTTGTGATCAAATACAACATCTATGATAATTTCATTTAGGAATCAAGTTTAACTTAATACTTAAAATCAGGATTGCGGTGTTATGTCGCAACTGGGCTAAGTGCAGACCCATTTGCTATTATTTTATTTGTTTAGCATATAAATTCTTTCTTTCTCTCTTAATCAAAAAAATTAAGTTGTTATCTGTTTCGGTACTTCAGAAATCGAATTTAGTAGGGATCTCTACTTACTAAAATGAGCCGCAAGTTGTAGGCCCCTTGCGTGCGCGCGGCCCGCGGGCGAGGGGTGGTTTTCCCCTATGTGCACTATTTTTGTGAACGTGACGACATGCACTACCGATGAGCGGCATTCTACGAGTAAAACTAAATTGTATTAAGCATACAGTGTTTGTAAGATCAACTACATGCATTTTTAATTTTGAAGCTCCCTAGCCATTGTAAAAAATGTCTAGAAATTAACTAAACGAGCCGCATGTCATACGATTATACAATTGCATGACTTGCATAAAAAATCACTTTTGATATCAAATAACCACGTTCGAAAAGACAACATAAACGTAACAAGATCTGTAACAGAATATTACCTATTATTATGCACTGCAGTGTTTCATAAACTTCAAATGAAACCGTTCAATCACATCCGTGCAAAAACTGATACGGTCGATATGAAGGTGACTAAAAAAACATTAACGTCTATTGCAATTAAATTTCAAAAGCAAATTAAAACTATAGCAGACGGTCGGATCGGACGGACGACGGCCGGACGAATGTATGTACCTATGAGCGCGTCGAAATAATTAGGGTTCGCTGTAAAAAGAAACTCAGAAATGCAAACACAGGAGCACAATCAAGAAAAGCGCCCGCAGCGTCGAGCTGGCTTTGTGTTGCAGAACAGCCCTGCCAGGGCACGGTTCAACTGCGCTTTACATAAACTATGATGACTGCTGACATTGTTGGCGTGAGACGTTTTTAGTTCTACAATGCAATATCCGACATGGAAACCTTTTGTGATTTTAATTAAACATTTTGAGAGGGAGAAACTTAAAATGAAGTTTGTGGTATTTGAAGTTCATTTAATTATTTCATACAAAAGAACCGCCATCCGATTTTTAGCTTGTATTTACGAGTTTTGACAAAATTTTAGAATGCCCATAGTTACATAGGTAGGTAGATACTAAACTGAAAATTGACAAGTAATTGATATCAGCAGGTACTAGCAATGTAATAACAAAATGTAAGCACCAAATTAGTAAAATAATTGACATGAAAATCTCCAAAAGGTATCGTAGAAGAAAAATGCAAACCGCCTGCCAATTGCCTGCCGGACGGGAGATTCGCCCCCGTGCAATGCAAAGGCGATTTATTCACTGGGAGGTAAGTATGTAACAATAAAACCTTATCACATGCATAAACGATAACATTTATCGGAGAATCCTGGGAGTCACGGAACGGTAGTCATGTGAGGTTACCAAAATATAAGACACAACCACGCCACGGCATTGTCATGTACGACTTTGTACAATTCACTTGTAAATCAATATATTACTCGCAAAGCTCGATATTGGATAGAAGTTAAACACTAGCTTACAAGGTTAAGAGTAGGTACAATTAAATCACAATAATCTCACTATAAAATAAATCTGAACATCACAAATAATAAAAAGTATGTAGCAGTACCTGAAAAGTGCATCAAAATATTTTCTAAGATGCTTTGTAGAGTTCTTAATGAGCGCATTAGTACACTAGCACGATGCAACTGTGCTTCTATTGTATTGACATTACATGTTTGCTTAACACAGGTGTTTCTGCTCGGATGAAAATGGAAGGCGAATATTTGGACAAATGTGGCGGAGCGAAGCCGCCGAGATGTCGTGTGGTAAGATAAGATACGCATAAAAAGGGTTTAACACAATACAACACAAAAGAGTATCGTTATACCGCCTGAGGAGAAGACACGTTAGTCTTTTGCTTCAACAGGAACATCTCAAATGTAATCGAAGTCCAATATAAAATTTGAAGTGATTAACTAAAGTATATTTTAAAATCGACGCGATTAATTTACATTTCAAACTGAAAACTGAAGGAAAATTATTTAACAAATATCATATAAATAATAAACAAATATATAACACGAATAAAAAATTTTGAATATCAAATACAATCAATCAAAGCACGACATGTTATATTTTGTCAACTATATTTCAATGTCAATTTCTTAAAACATGGAACCAAAGAACTACAGATGAGTTAAGAAACCATAAAGTTGCATTTTAATTTTATATAGACTCCATTGTTCACTAAATAGTCTCAGGAGTTACTTTGCAGAAATCCATGATTTAGAAGAAAATGGTACTAACTACATACTTTGTGTGTGGTGTACGTACTTTTTCATTCACGTATACGTCTCATAAACGTGCTCCAACAGAGCATCTCCACGTCGTAGAGTCTACGACTCGCAAAGCAACTTGTTTTTGCAGATTGTTGCAGTTGTTAAAACCATTAATTAGTCAAAATACATAACTGATCATGGAAACATTAAAGTCCTTAATTTCGGATTTGGCCTACCACGGCTGCTTGAAAAATTCGATACCCATGATTTGACTTGACAGTACGATGTCTTTGTCTACAAGGCCCTGAATATATACAGTCCAGAATATTTAAATCATCGCCCTAATCAATGACCAAGGAAGACGAGAAATAACATCTCGGCATTGGTTTCCTGTACCAGTAAAGCGCTATGACCGTCCAGCTATGACGAGCATAGGCAGACAGCGCATACACACTGACGTCTTGACTGTACAGACTAATACTATAGTAGACCAAAATAAAATTTGCAGCATGCAGCCGCCGCAGACACGAAATGGAAGCGGCCGGCAACAAGGTGGTATCCCTTCATTGTATGACCAATGGCGACTATGAGCCACTGCAGTGCGACAATGGAATGTGCTGGTGCGCTCAGCCTAAGACCGGACAGCCAACCGTCGCTCCAGTGCCAGATGAGGACATGAAGCTACTGCCCTGTTGTAAGTGCAATATCATGTTCCTTGTTAGGCTTAATCGATTCTTGTTCAATGTCGGTGTAACTATTAAATGGTGATATCTAAACGATGTTGAATATCTGGGTTGATCTGGATATCTGATATGTAAGACGATACCGGCGACCGTGTAGAATTTGTTTTATCATCAGACAGAGCATCAGTGATCGGGGATCAATACCTGAGGCAGTGCGAGAGCGTGGTGCAAGCGATGGCCGAGCTTCACAAGGAACAGTCGGAACACGGCACCACCTTCTTAGGCAACCCTATCACTTTCTGCGACTACGATGGTACCTACGGCCCGTACCAAATCCGTAATGGCATGTAAGTTTTTGGTATTGAATTTGAAATCGGTAACCGCATAAGTTTTTGCATCACAAGTTCATAAAGACAGCTCTTCATACCGAAATATAGATGTTGTTGTAGACTAATAGTTATAACTAGGCATTCTCTCGAATTAACTTTATATCCATGCCCCTAAAAATTTTATATTAAAACTTCAAAAGAGCAGAGCAGCAGATGCCCATTTTCACGATTGTAACTGTTCTAATTTCCTTATTTGTTTAAGTGCTTACTGCACCGACCGCGCAGGTGAAATTCTCGGTTCCTGGCAAGTCATGGCTAGTGAAATGGCCAGGATGAATTGTAGTAAGTATATCACACAACGAACGACCTTTTCAACAAAAATTAGGAAAACATTGAACCAATTTAAAATAATGTGTGAGAAGCTGCGATCAAAATGCTATTAACCTTATTCGCAGTCGGAATCGAGCAACTGTCTGCAGGCAATGAGAATAAATGCTTGTTATTTGTCAATTTAACGTCTGCTACTACTTCAATAAGGCGGAAACTCATCAGTACCGTTAGCATTTGCGTTAGTGTATGGCGACTAAACCTGCGACATAGCGGCAACCGGTTAGCGACCATGACCCTGTGTAGACTGTAGGGCTTTCAAACGCTCGACTGCGGAATGCAGGAGATGCCGCACTAGATTTTCCATAAAAACCGTACTACTAGCTCAAGGTATGTAAGAGAAAAACTGCGCCTTTACGCGTACGCGAACGACATCTTTAATTCCTAGGAAATATGTCACCGATAAGATCGATGATAAGTATTAGAAGAAAGGTGCACTACGATAAATTATGTTCGCGAAAGTAAATACCCATAGCCGTCGTATAGTTGGAAGTTAGCGTCTCTTCCAAAGCGCCCGCTGTTACGATGACGACGCCGCCACAAAGTAGATAATTAGGAACAGAGGCTAGGCTTCCTAAGAACGTGCAAAATTGTTACCTATTTTGGTAGGGTTGTCACAACAGGTTAAGACAAATTAAAGAAATCATTTGTTGAATAGTTTTATTCAGAATATAAAAAGAATACTACAATAAGAACTAATACAGAATAGAAAATAAAAAATAACATACTTTACAAATTTCTTACTCTAATAATTTTATTTTTATAAAAAATTTTTAATATTTTATTATTTCTTTTTATGGTATGGCAAATTCTAAATCTAATATATAGTTTTTTCAAGTAATGTATCGGGAAACACTCACATGGCATATCAAATCCTAGCTGCAGCCTCAGGTTTTAATCTATCATATTATTGTACTGTCAACGAAGTTACGCAGGAATAAAAATTTCAGTTCAATAAGACATCTGGATGTGGTTCAAATCTCACTTGCAATACTTAAACTTAAAACACATAGTACGTACCAACCCACCCACATACCTACAAATGTTTAGTAAAAGCTTATAATAATAATAAAAAGGTAAAAACACACCGTGTAGTACCCATTTCTTATTAAAAAAAGGATCATACAGTAAAATAAAGGTACTTACTTGAAAAAGTAATACATAATCAAATATTTACTTACCTATTGCACTCCTTGGGATAGTTAAAGTATGATATATTTTTATTTTTTCTAGCATTATTCATACACACAGTACAATATACAATCATTATTATTAATACCACGTTTTTATATTAGATATTCAAACTTGCAACTAACAAAACCAACAATCCGCGTAGCGTAGATAGTCAACTTGATGAGACAGCGTCAACCGGTTTTTTCCACTCTCGCCGCGTACGCGACAAGCGGCTAGTGGCCACGCACAGATGTCCCGCGTGCTTGTAGGAGTGCAACCGATTTGCATGTTCTTAAGAAGCTTAATCTCTGTTCCTAATATCTACTTTGTGACGCCGCGCTGGAAGGCATCATCGGTGAATTTTATTGGAGATTCCGGAGTTTTCTAAACGTTGAGGGAGGCCACCAACTTCCATGGGTCCCATTGAAGGGCCTCGTAAAACATATTTAATTTTAATCATCATTCTTTTATGCACCGATGGATTATTGGATGGCTGAACCGTTGTTTCCGACAGATTGCGCCCGTGACACCAACATGCACTTCCCTGAGCGCGGGATGACAGTGACGGAGATATGCTTGGCGAACGGCAATTACCAGCCGAACCAGAGGGTCGGCGACGTGTTCTACTGCGTAGACACCGACGGCTACCCCATCGAGCTACTCAGCGCCTGGCCCACGGACTTGTGCGCCAGCCACGCTTAACGCAACCTCACCTCTTTACTGTAAAGTAAAGTCTAAATCCAGTCATCTATCTTAACGGTTTTACTTCTATCTGAATATTTTTCAAAGGTCTGAAAATTTCTGATCATAATTAAAAAGGATTAAACAACATATTCCCGTTCATACTGGGTCATAAATATTTGATATAATTTGTACAATTTTATATGACGAAGTAAACAAATTGGTTAGTAAAAAAATCTTACTAATTTACGTCAATTTCTTTACCCCTTGAAAGTAAATATGCTGTGTGTGCTTTTTGATGAAAAAGACTTGTTAGTGTTTTATGTGTACGTAAACCTAAGGATATAGATTAGACTCGGATGCATAGAATATGTACATACTAGGAACTAAATAGTATGCACAAGGTACATACTACGTACTCGCCGTTTCACTTATTATAATTTAAAATACATATTAATTCATGAATTTATGCACAATACAGTTAGCTTAATCTCACGCGATGGTGCATTAATCAACAGTGTTCATTCAACGAGTTTAATCCAGGGGGAAACGTTAACGTGACTCGCCCATAGAATTCATCGATGAATACAATAAAAAGTACAATAGGAATTTCATTAACAAACTGTTAGGATATCTCCACACAAACATTAACGAGCGTGCTAAGAACACTACCAGTATTCGACAGTCGGGGGACAATTTTTAACCTAATAATGGGAATCCCCATCATTGGGCTGGCAGTCCACTCCCGGTGCACGCTTTCCTTGTCGCTGTCTGTTCAAAGAGGTATCGTTGGATGCCGTATTGATTTAACTACCTAATAAAAGCACAAAACCGAATTTAAATTCAAAACGATTTAATTTTCATCAAGTCTTGTCTGCACATTGGTTCGGCATCGGTATGGTGCGGTGAGTCACTTACTGCATAGCATACGTACTTGAGGAACGGGAGGTCGGCCTGTGGCGCAAGTGGCGCAAGTGGCGCAAGCGTCGCGCAACACGTGTCACCCGACGCCGCGCGGCCGCCCGCTCGCCGCGCGCGCTCGCCCATCTGGAACAAGCGGTTCGGATTACCACGCGCCAGGTTACCAGCGCCCGTGCCAGTGGACAAGGCTCAACTGGCGGGAATTTCCGACGCGCCGAACTCTCCTCAAGGAGGTGGACATAGAAACCCGAGTCTCTATGTTAATGTATGGAAAATACTCTAGAGACAGGCCACCACACATAAGATGGGAGGACGACTTTGTTCTTGCTGCAGGTCCTCACTTGAGGAGAGTGGTGTAGGACAGACGACTTTATAAAGAGCTGGAGGAGGCCTTTGCCAAAAATCCCAAAAAATAATGGCCATGAAACATACTACAGTAATAAAATAAATAATTATGATCTAACTCTTGCACACGACTGTACTTAATGGTAGTTGGAGCATAAGGACCTGTAAGTACCTCATGCTTCACCCAAGAGAACCTAGATGGAGCAAGGCCACGGACTCAGTTCCTATTTCAAAAACTATTTTTGACATTAACGATGGCCACCTAGATTTCTTAGGTTCGAAAGAATTTCTTCTAGTTAGAGCTTATTTGCTTATGAGCCGGTGCCGCCACCGCAGCCGCGCCAGTGTCCGCAAGCCGCAAGGTCGCTTGCACTTTTGTTATATTTAGACGAGACTAGCTTTCGCTCTCGCAGGCTCTCGCAAACAATTGCCTTTTACCGTTCACCACCTTGACAGTAAATTAATAATGTTTAAATATAAACTACCTTTATCAAGCGAGCTGGTTGAATCAGGTGTTAGATTGCGGAAATCCACCTTGGAGAACTTAAGAATTGTCTATAATACCTACTTACTATTAAGACATAATAGTTGTAACATATTGTAAAATATTTTTTTACACTCATTCTTAAAATAAGATTAGAAAAGTAGTTCAGTTTTGCTCAGGGTGGGCAACAATCCTCCCCGTAAATAATCCTACCCAATCCTAACTGGGCTACGTGCTACGTGACATTGCAAACAGTGTCACGAAATTCACGATAAATATGCTGAGAACTTCAATGCAGCTTTTCAAATAAACTTGTAATAACTTTCCGTATTTGCCTAGCTCTGGGAAATTGAATACTGATTCAAAACATCCAGCCAGAACTCACACTTCTTTAGGTAGGACCTATTTTTATAATTCAAACAATCTTCACATATAAAATATTATTTCTTACTTTTTAGTTCTGAAGTCGGATTGTTATTTTTAGATTTCTGATGACTATTATAATCCCGTAGGATAGGACACAATGTCTTATTTAACCCGCTAAAAGTCAAAGGTAATACACTCCACATAGAGAGCAGAACCCCTTGTTCAAAATGCATCTGCATGATCCGTAAAATATTGAAGCGTAACCCGCGAATGACACGATATAAAAATGTATGGACGTGGATTTACTAGACACACCAGACACATGACGGTTGTCCATTGGCATGCAAACGACGACGATTTCTCTAAATGCATCGGACTGCACTGCCCAGACAAAACAGCTAAATGTTATTTTACCGACGCAAGCAGCGTACACCAGCGTACACCATAGAACACTAGTTTCGTTTGTGTGCATCCAGTAAGCTGCTCTAGGACGTGGTCATAGAAACAGGAACAATCTCCTGGACGTAATAGTAACAAGTTTACTGCACCCAAAAATATGTTGGGCACCTAAATTCTCACTCACTTTTATTTATAAATGAAAGAAGATTAGAACTGATACACGATAACAAAAACTCTGTAATCGTCATCGCGTTGCAGATCAAGAATTTTAACACGTAGCGGAAACGATAAATAAGTAATCGTAATCACCCACGCTTAAGATCACGTTCTTCTTGCATAGCAGAAATAACATAAGCGGCGTTTAGTGAAATTTTAACGCCTTTTTTTGTTTATAGTTTGTAGTCTCAATATGCTCAACACGCATATTATATTTATTTCATTTAGCTATAAAAAAATGTTGCAACAACTGTTTATGTTTAACCTTTAATACACAGATTCGGATTACTACGGACACTAATCCGCTGACGGTTACACACTGTACGTCGTACAACGTGTTTCTTGGACTGCTGTGCGTCAATAAGCAGCTTCGAAGATGCTTTTGCTTTTCCTGCGTGACGCTACGGGATACGTACGGACGCAACGCACTGCCAAGAATTGCTGGTCTTAACACTCGCACCATTTCTTCTATTATATTATATGTAATAATATTATTAGAAGGGATAAGAGTATTCGAGTACACGTCGGAAGTGTAGGTACTATCTAAAAATCATAATTATTATTTCAAAGAATTATAGCACAAGAATCAAAATTAAGTAAACCTAATTTAAACAAAAGAGATAGTTTGAAAAGAAAAAATACATGAAGATGATGATAATACTACGCGAAAGTCGTGAAACAAATTATTTGCTCTGTCAATGGTTTTTAAGTGCTAAGGGGATTGGCTCAGCCAGGCCAATTTACTCTTTACAAGGAGAACCTACGAGAGGGTGAATTAACTTATAGTTACTTGGTCTGCTCGATGCTTTTACACGCATGTGAAATAAGGCTCTCAGAGATAAATCTTTATTGACTAATTAGTACACGAAACTAAGCCCATAGTTACACCGGACAGATTTCCATTCAGTAAACCTGACGAAGAATGTTGTTGCTTAAGCTAACAATGTATTGGATTACTGGAAATCCACACATTCACGAAAACGCAGCTCTTCATGTAGGCTTCATCGATACCAAATGAAAGGCGATATGTGTCTTTCCTGCCCATGTCTGTCCCTGCGAACTGCTTACGCCATATGGTATTTAGGCTTTAGGAACATAGGGGAGCAGACTCACGCAAAATTGTTTATATATTACTTTAAAAGAAAAATCAAGATGAAATAATATTTCTCTATATAAATATATTAGGTACTGTATCAAAACGACAGCTAAATCTGCGTGTTTCGTATCGGAACAATGAGGAGCTTACGAGTATAATAATCGAGTGCACTCGATGGAGGCAGCACTCCACGGGCGCGGGAGGGTGCGCGGATTCTTGCCACTTGGACACGTTACGGCTGCTTTTGATATCGACAGCCACCAACCGCGGAGCACTCGATTAGTTAACTTTATCATAACTTATTTTTATTGGAACTAGCAAACCGTGTAATAAACTCTTTGTAAAACATCCAGATAAGCTGGCCTACTCTTGAATTCAATATCATCACACACACTCATTCAAAATCTAATCAATACGTCAACTAAAATTCGTACTCTTGAATAGCATTTCAATTGTGATTAGGGAATGATTAAACCGTTACAAGTTCCATAGAGTCAGTGACTATAATTGATGCGATAGTATGTTCTGTGCATGGTCCTGTGAATTTCTCCAATGAAAAAATTATTTCTTGGTATTAGAGCTTTCATATCGTATGTGATTTTTATAAGAATTATATGTATTTGGGCCAATTAGGCTATATTTTTTTTAATTTTTAAACCCGATTTCACGAGGTTTAATTAAAAATATAGTAAGTTAACTTTATCCAATGTAGCGTCAATAGCCCAATGGCTCGCGTCGATTCATTGTGATCGAAAGAGTTAAGCTACGAAGGGCGCGGTCGGTTTTTGAATGGGTGGGTTACTCTTTGCCCAAGTATCACAAATTGTCTGAGACAAATTCCAGGCACTGCACACAACAGTCGCGCACTTGACACCACTACTAAACGTCGGAAGCCTAAAAAAAGATATCTCTGAATAGCTAACAAGAACAACAGCTTTGAACATGAATGATTACAATGAAAACAAATATCATTTTGAAATATTTTGGTTATGAATACTCTAAAATTAAGATTTTATTTAAATATGTATATGTATTACAAATAGAAAATCAACATGTTTTTCAACGCTGCTTCACGTAAAATCCATAAAATTAATAAATTAAAAAAATTTTACATACAATTTTTTTGGCTTTACAAGATCAGATTGCTAAACAACTTACGACTAAAGCCTACACTGCTATTACTGCGTAGTGAGTGCTAAAGTAGTATTGAAATTTACTCTAAGGTGACATATTTTGAGGATCCATATACTTTTCTTTGTGCCCCTGTTTGGTAAGGCTCTCCGCTGAGAGAATGCTAATGTAATGATAATCTAACCTAATCTCTCAAGCCACTCTAGCCAAATATTCCTTTGAGAACATGGATAACTTTCAGATATGGAGAACTTTCAGATATGAAGGTTACCTCAGGACTTCAGATCCTTCAAATACCCCTCATAATAATATATAATAACACCTAATGGTTATTTAAGATGACAGCTACAGAATACAGTCTTATTTATTTAGTGGTTGTGAGACCATCTGTTAAACTAGGATTCCAGGGTTCTTAGCGAGGTCTAGTAAAGTAAAATTGGGTATTTCTAAATAAATAGATCAATAGTAGATTTGTGCCTGATTTGGTAATAGGCTCACCACCTTGGACAAAAAAGGCAGTGAAAAGTAGATATACAGGTTCACCCCTTACAACCCTTTTGTAGGAATACAGTTTTGATGTTTTTTGTATATATATAAAAATAATAATGTAACATGCAAAATATCAATTTAAAAACAATATTTAAGACTGTCAAATTCACTAACCAATGCAGTAAAAATAAAACAAGAATAAACTTGTAATATTTACTTATACTTTACCAAGAGGAACACTGCAGCTACTAATTGTATAATTGCCAGGCAAGTATATTCATATATTATTTTCATCCTTATGAATTTTCTCAATTAGTTTTGATTGCTCAATGGATTTTGACTGACTAATGTTAAAGTTAAGGTGGATATTGGCTAATCAAACTTCAGAAGAACTCATCAAATTATAAATCTAGCTCACAGTATAGCTCTTATCCATACTTCCATCCATACTAATATTACAAATGCAAAAGTAACTCTGTCTGTCTGTCTCGCTTTCACACCAAAACTACTGAACCGATTAAATGAAATTTGGTACACAGATATTCTAGAGCCTGAGAAAGGACATAGGCTTTTTAATTGGAAAAAAAGTGTTGTAAAGGGTTGAAAAGGGGGATGAAAGGTTGAATGAAAGTATTGTCATTTTCAGAACTAGATGCATAAAAATTATATTTTAGGCTGTTGATTAGATATAAATAAATATGGCTTAAGGGTGTAAAATAAACATAGAGGATAACACATTTACGGGTTCATGACAAATTTGTGGAACTAAAGTTAACGTGTTAAGTAGAATCTATTATTATGTCTAATTCCACACGTGCGAAGCTGCGGGCGTCCACTAGTCAAATATAAAAGGCAATCACCTATCAAAAATCTGTTTATTTAATTTTAAGTTATCTTAGTAGCAATGGGATAGTCCTAATCTAATTTAGTATTGGTCCTTCCTTCCTTCCTTTCTCACTCCTCTCCAAAAAAGCCATTAAGTCGATAGGCCATATAATTTTTTACCCTAAACAATCAGAAATCATTATTATGCTATTATTGGTTTTAAGTTTAAAAAAAAAATTCAGGTACCTGTGTAACATAATCAATTTGTAGATTGTTGAGACTGAAGGTAAACAGGCAAAATGTATAGATTACTTTCACGCATGAAAGTAGGTTTCCTTCTCTATGATTATAAGTTTTAACTTTTACACTGAGCTTTTACAGAACATTTATGATAAAGTTTCGTTTGCATATGTATTTATTCTTCTTCTCTTTTATTCTTATGTATTCTTAATTCTTATTATGATTATGATCATACAAATCGAGCACCTACTGACCTTATAACAGCGTCACGTTTTCTCCACCTTTAGGTGATCCGGTTTGCCACATCAATGCCGAAACAGTACACATAATAATTTAAGTATCACAACAATGTACTTTCCACGATAAGGTTTTAATTTAGGCTATTTTTTTTGTTATTCTTTTCGCACTGGACGCCCACAAGTAGCAGGTCGACACAAACAGCGTTCATTCATTTCAGTCGGAAGCATAATTTAAAAAGACACTCGAAGAAACGTCAATAATTCAGAGTCCCAGCAGCGCAGCGGCGATTAAACTATTGCACGAAATAACTATTATTAACTTCTTTATTTACATCACATTTAGTTAATTGACCATTACATTGAATTTATATGATCAACATTAAAAATAAGATCGATTACACGCCCAAAAGTCGAAAAATATTTTTTGAGAGCGACATACAGACAAACCTGCTGCCATAAAATTAGATATATCAGTTATATAAAATGTACTCTGTGATCTATCTAATCTATACCACCCACAGACTTCATCACTTCACTGTAGGTAGAGATACAGCTATACTCCACAGTCAATATATGGATAATAATATCCACACAGACAGTTTAGAATGGCTATGCCATGGACATAAAGACTATGAAACAACACTGAAAGATAGATCCGTGCCGCCGCCGCCGTGACAAACAAAAACAAATTCTTTTCCATATATTTATACTAGTGGACGCCCGCAGCTTCGCTCGCGTAGAATTAGACGTAACATAACCTAAATACAAAATTTCATTGAATTAATGTATTAATATATATACGAAAAACTTTTATACCTACTAACTTTGCACCCCCCTTTTACCCCCCCTTAAGAGATGATTTTCGAAACTCAATAAAAAACCTTCATAAGTACTAAATTTCATTCGGAAAACATCAAAAACGGCAAAGTTTCATACTAACTTTGCACCCCCTTTTTACTCCCTTAGGGGGTGAATTTTCAAAAATCCTTTCTTAGTGCTCCCCTACGTTATAAAAGGAACCCCTGTGCAAAATTTCAAGTATCTAGCCCTTATAGTTTAGGCCATGCGTTGATATGTCAGTCAGTCAGTCAGTCACCTTCTCCTTTTATATTTAAAGATATGACTTGTTTTTGTATGAAAATTTTTATCTAAAAATTAAAATGACCAACATCTTACCGACCAATCATTATCTGCGACTTTTCGGAGTAAGATGCGTTTTAAGCAATTAAACATGATCCTGGTTTCCTGAACCTGAAGAGTTTTTCATAATGTTCTCAAAGGTGTAATAACTCAACAAAATAAAATGGGTGTCTGTAAAGTCGGTTTACGGACGATAGATTTACGTGTTAACGTCATAATCATTATTCTATACAATACAAAAAAGGAGAATTGAAAATACAAAGATAACAGACAACAGACAAGTCCACAAACTAGCTAGAGATACTACAAGTCTAAATATTTATTTTGACAGTTCCCTATTTCGGAGCCATGGAAACGCCAATGTTGTCGTGTATAAAATTAATTTAATAAAATTAAAAATTAATTTAATAAAAACACTCAACGGAAACGGAAGCGGAACGGGATACATTTTTTCATATTATGCGCTGTTCATCAATATAAAAGACGTTATCACGTCAAAATCCTCTCACAAATCGAGTGAGCCCAAATATTTTTGATTACTTTGTAATATGTACTTTATGTTCATAATCACTTTCTCTAAAAATGTTCGGAAAATTCTGAAATACCGGTATTCACGATTATAACACTAAAAAACCGCAATTGGAAAAAGGATCCGATACATATGCCTATCCTATTCTGCCCTACATCTCTCGGATTGACTACTCACCGAAGAGTGAAGCTGACTGAAGTTTTATTCACACCCACGGGATTTCTGGGCAACTACCTACCATAAATTTGTTCAGACGTTGTTTTATGCCTCGCACCTGCATTTTCACGATGGTCAATAACAAAAATGTCTCACTCGACACCTCCATTGTTGCTCGTTTCCGTAGGGGACGGTGACATAGTTTTTTTTTTCATGGATACAAAATAGCAAACGAGCTTGCAGCACCATCCATCCGCTGCCGTCCATGACAACTGTGACTGACTTTGAACAAGACTCAAGGACTGGGATAGTTAGTCCAATTAGTTGAGAGTTATATAGAACACTAGTGGTCCGCCCCGGCTTCGCACGGGTATTTTATATAAAAATCAAAATTATAATACACACACATAAACCCTATTTGCGTCAGGTTACTAAAAAAAATAAAAATTTAACACGACTTTATTTTACATATATAGATTATAACAATAGTTTCGTTTACGCCTAGTAATATTATATAGCCTATGTCACTCAGTGAAGATGCAGCTTTCTAATGGTGAAAGAATTTTTGAAATCGGTCCAGTAGTTTTGGCAGCGCACGCCAGAATAGCTTGCAGATGGTAGATTTTTTCCTACTTACCTAATTGACACTTATCGTCATATTTTGGACAATTCACACAATATCTTTATAAATTTTAGCCTGTGTGTTATTCTGATGTAAAAGCTATATTATTGTAAAGTTTCATTAAAATCCATTCAGTACTTTTTACGTGAAAAAGTAACACACATCCATCCATACATACATACATACTTACAAACTTTCCCCTTTATAATATTAGTAGGATAGGATTAGTAAGGATTATACCTTATCAACAGCCTAAAATTTAAGTTTTATGCTTCTAGTTCTGAAAATGACAATACTGTCATACAACCTTTCATCTCCCTTTTCAACCCATTACAATACTTATTTCCAATTAAAAAGTGTCTATGTCCTTTGTCAGGCTCTAGACTGTGTACCAAATTTCATTTAAATCGGTTCAGTAGTTTTGGAGTGAAAGCGAAACAGACAGACAGACAGACAGACACTTCAAAACCAAACGTCCAATTTTAATCATTCAAAGACCAAGTATTATCTACATAAACTGTAAATGTAGTCCAAAAAAAATTCAAGATAAAAATATGGTTGTTGTGCCTCACTCGACATAGATAGGTATAGTGTGTCGCGGACTTTTTTATAGATATTTATTAAAAGATCTACAATTAATTAGAACATTTTATGGTTCTATCTTTTATAGTTTAGGCAGCGTACGCAAAATAAGTAACTTTTCTGGTAGATTTTTTACACCTTGTGCCCGAAAAACCCAAATATCTTACGGAACCCTATTTTTTTCCAAAATAAAATTTAGCCTATGACACCCGGGGATAGTGTAGCTTTCCAACAGTGAAAGAATTTTTCGGTTCAGTAGTTTTGAAGCCTATTCGATGCAAACAAACAAACAAACAATCAAATCTTTCCTCTTTATAATATTAAGTATAGATATAGATTAGTTGGTCAGTTCGTTAGTAGTTAGTCCGTGGTGATAGTTAGTCCTGTTAGTTGGTGTTAGTAATAGTCCAGTTAGTACTTGTTAGTAGAAGTCTCGTTATAAGTCAGTCACAGACGTGTTGCTACCCTTGAGGACTAGATGGTCGCCTCTAAAGAAGTGTAACCGAAAACCACCTTTCCAACCGGACCATAATTGCTTTAAAACAATTATTACACGGCAGAAATGGTACTAGATACCGTGGCGGGCGGTGGTACTGACCCGGGCGAACTCTGTCTCTATACAGAACCAATTAGGTTTAATATAAAACCTATTTGGCTCCATATAGACTCTACCACCTACATTATGGTAAGGCTTCTCATTAACAGATGTTTTTTTAATTTGCAAGTTTTCAGTAGTGGGCACGACCATAATCACAGAGTACGTTTTACATAAGTACTGAAATAATCTTTTTACGAATAAGTCCAGTCGACTAACCCAGGGTAGATTCTAAAAGATCTGTGGGATTTATGTAAATATCTGCTAAAATAAATAGGCCAAGACTCGACTTGATGTTTAAATTTTAATATAGCATTATTTTATAAAATAACACAGCAGTTTTTCTTTCTTCTCCAACGAGATTCCGCTGACCTGCGCTTGTACGCTCGATTGATTCGTTTCTTATGAGTCCTATGAGAGATTTTTTGACTGAGTCTGGAATCCTTAGACTGAACCCTAGCGCAGTCACACGGAGAACCGGCCCTGGTGACCGTTTCCATGGCACTGGGACATTTGCTTTTGCTTTTAATACATTTCTTATAACACTTGTCGGGCTCCGGGCAAGGCGCTGGACGAGGTCTGTGTTTGTGTGTGCTACATGTTGGTGCTGAAACGCATGGTTTCAGACTTTTCGTGGAATAAACAGCTGCAAAAAACCAATAACAAGTAGGTATTAAACAAGGGGTAATTTTCAGGTAGGTATTAAAAATTCAGATAAAAGTTAAGTGTAGCAGTGTCGAGAAGATGGTGAAGCAGGTAGGTTTCTACCTACCTGCTTCACCATCTTCTCTCTTCTCGTTTATTGGGTGAACCCGGGGACTTAAGTTACACCCATATTGCTTTAAAAAAATATTGAGATACGCGGTAAATTCAAAATGCGTGTGTTCTGGGGCGTCAGTCAATTAAAACAGGCAGTACTTTTAATAAAAGAAAGGTTATCTGGATAAATGATGTATTATTTGGTTACGAATGTCTTAAGCCTACAATTATATCATGGATGAAATCTTAAAAAGTGAACCAGAGATTAATTTATGACCTTGTTATTGTACATGTAACGCTGTAGTAAACATTGTCAGAGAATCACACAACAACGCTTTCTTTGAAGTCTTCCTCTGTGCCCTTTCCCGGCACAACAGTCCGTGTTCGACCTCGGCTTGCCCTTTCTGCGCGTGTAATCCAAATAGCTGTGGCTGCCCGTTAGTCTATCCTTTTTTTGCATTTTGAGCTCCCTCGATTTTCTCCGCAGGAATTTCTCCACTTCGGCCACTTTTCTTGGATCACCCGAGCTCTTATATTTTCCACAACTGGCGCATCTTGCCTTCGATCGCGTGGCCATAATCGAGAGCGCGCTGCGACATGGTCTTATGTTTTTGGAGGTGGTTTTCTTGAGACATTTTTCCGGATTTTGGCACGGCGGCGGCGTGGGATGGCAGCGCACCGGCGTGCATGACGCCGACGGGGTGCAGGGCGGGTGGAATGACGGAGCCATTTGCGTAGCTTTTACTCTGAAAGTAGATCGTCTATTACACATTACATTCCGAACAAATTTAAACGACAAATATTTAAAAAGAAGCCAGCTTCTCAAACTATGTCACACTTCCTATGTTATCGAAAAGTATAATATTAATTGCAACTTACCTAAGATTCACTCACTTAGTCATAGAGAATCGTTGTAAAGTAGGTAGTACGCACATCTAATATAATTTTCGTGATTCCGAACCGCGCGTCAACGCTATCGAGTAATGAATGCTTATACTTAAATTAATTATCACGTAATACAATAATATAACATGTAATCATGAGCGATACTCACTATACTTGTTCATGTTATAGTGAAACTTGAAGCGGATTGCCCCGAATATCCTCCAGCCTCGATTTAAACTAAGGAATTAAAAAAACAACTATTTAATTTAACTGAACCACGTGAAGGCCTCCTATTATTCTTAAATTTCATAAACTTCTACAAGCTCCTGAATTGTATCGAATGTGTACCTTTAAATGTTTTAAACTTATTTGATGTAGATACCTACTTTTAAGGTGGCCGAGTCATTCGAGTAGACTTAGTTATAATGTGAGTACAGTAGCTGTCTCATTATTAATTTCACAATACTTTTAGCTAAGATAAGTACTTATGTAGGTACATTTTTTTATTTGATTGACTATGTATAGCAGAGGCTGGCTTCTTTTTAGTTGCATTCATTCATTCATTGTTCCATATTCTACACATCAATAAACCCTACTGGTTACAACATTAAATGATCATCTAAGAACTTACCCATAATACTTCTGTAATCATATGATAGTTAATTGTGGAATTGTTAAATCATTTCGGTTTTTCTTTATTTTTATGGAAACTTAATAAACGCCAGATTTTGGATTTTGCATTTTTGACAGATTTTGACGCATCTGATCTTCTATTTTTCAATAGTGACAGGTCATGTTAAATTACTCTTCTAAAGTCAACTTCTGCATGGACAGGAGCTTTAGTAATAGTAATATTCATCAAGCTTTAGTAATTGATGAATATTATTTAATCATTGACCTCATAGAAAACCCTTTATAGTAACAACATTGTAAATCTCTGCTCTCAAAAGCTTAGTACCGAAAATATAAAATAAATATTCATGCATGTCCCTTCCTTAGCATTAAAGCAGGTAATGACACCACCACCCTTTCCTTGTCCCACTGTTGGGCACGGTTCTTCTCTCGTAATGGGAGGAGTTAGGCCTTAGTCCACCACGCTGGCTGGTCATAAGTGCTGATTGGCAGACTTCACATACCTTTGAGATGCAAGTTTCCTCGCGATGTTTACTTCACTGCTACAACAGGTGAAATTTAATTTCTTAGATCTCACATAAATTAGAAGTTATTGGTTCATGTAGCTTGGATTTGAGAGGCGAGTTTGATAGCCACTGTATATTATTAGTTTCTGATAAATAAAATTATCATCATAATTCTATGACATTTATTTATTGAAAAGTAAACATATAAGCTTGATTTACATTATACTCCATAACACATATCCAACAGTAATTAAAAATTTATTATTACATACTATTATAATGTATAAATAATTTTACATGAAATACTGTGTATTTATACTTATCTAAATTTAGTAAACATTAAATATATGCAATTTTCTTTCTCCGAAAATAGGTTATAATATAAGTAGGGCTTCAATATTATTGTACACCACCTTTTTTTAGATAGACATTTGCAAAGTGTAGCTACTTTCATATATGTTGTAATGATAAACGTGATGAATCATACAGATACAGAATATGCTAACATTAACATATAATGATTATTTTTGATTAGCAGATATCCATTATAGGCGTCATCTTATATAGCTAAAACGCTTACGCCTGCAATTTAAAATCAATTAATGAATAAACAAACAGCCCATATTGAATACATTTTGCAAAATAAATTATTGGTGAATAAGAGGAATGTGAATTAACGCCACTTGTCACCAGTTATATTTAGGTTTCCTGTAATAGCTGGTAAACTTATTGCCATACTCCATACACCGAGAATCTCAAGTTAGAAAACCAAACAATATTTTCTATTCTAGCTTAGCAGTCGCAATAACCACTAACCAACAAGGCATATATGTAATAATCATAATAATAATAAATATGAATGCGATATAATTGTTTTTTTTTTGTAGCGTCGATAGTGGCTCGCGTCGATTCAATGTGATCGACAGATTTAAACAACGACGGTCGGTTTGTCATCGCTAGTGGCAAAAATTTCATGGACTTTACCGTGATTCGGAGGGCACGTTAAGCCGTCGGTCCCGATTGTTTTCAATGGTGGAAACAGTCGGTAAGCCTTGTCAAAGACATTCGGGTGGCTTGAGAACACTAGACACTGGGTTGGCCACTAACCCCTCCACCAATCCGCATTGGAACAGCGTGGTGGAGTATGTTCTAGACCTCCCGCAGCTGTGTCCCAGCAATGGGACGTCTATCTATGGGTTGTAGCTATAAATATGTTTTATCTAAACATCTTGAATTACAGCCAAATATTAAGATAATATGTTCATTAAAAATGTAATAATCAACAACCTTAAGCTGTGTATGTTTAAGAACTTTATCAAACGTCAACTTTTTTCTATCATAATAAATATTAGATTAGAATTGTTTTTCGTGTCCTCTTTAAATTTTAAACGGGATTGGAATGGAGCTACCCGTTGGAATGCGTACTCTCAATATAGCAAAAGCTAAGACGACGTTACTGAAAAAATTGCTGTTTTATCATAGTCGCATAGTCGCATGTTGTTCGAACTTGGGCATTTCCGAATGACATATAACACACATGGGTGCCAAGGTACTGACAAACCAGAGCAATTACCATATAATAAAACCTCTGAAAACCACATATTATAAAGCGTCACGTCCTAGTTTTTACTAAAAGAAGGTTGTGAATTCAAAATTTCGAATAGCATTCGCGGTTGGAATTATAACAAGTCTTATTAATGCATATAGGATGGCAAACAACATGCGGCCTTTATTCGCTGCCGCTCATGACAATTGCGACAGCACCTTAACAAGGCTCGTCAAGTCGGTCACAGGTGCGTTGCTACTACTAGGACTAGGATGATTGCCTCTAGAAAAGTGTACCGGATACCACACCTTTCCAACCGGGGAAAAAAAAAATTAAACGGCATAAATGGTACTTGGCGATGGACATGTGGTACTGCCTAGCCGAACTCTAGAACCTTTATATGTTTCATATCCAACCTATAAAGGTTCTACAGAGACTCTACCACACCTTTCCAACCGGGAAAAAAAAAATTAAACGGCATAAATGGTACTTGGCGATGGACCGGTGGTACTGCCTAGCCGAACTCTAGAACCTTTATATGTTTCATATCCAACCTATAAAGGTTCTACAGAGACTCTACCACACCTTTCCAACCGGGAAAAAAAATATTAAACGGCATAAATGGTACATGGCGATGGACCGGTGGTACTGCCTAGCCGAACTCTAGAACCTTTATATGTTTCATATCCAACCTATAAAGGTTCTACAGAGACTCTACCACCTAAGTCGCCGGGGCAGTACCACCGCCCGCCACGGTACCTAGTACCATTTCTGCCGTGTAATAATTGTTTTTAAAGCAATTGTGGTCCGGTTGGAAAGGTGTGGATTCCGGTTACACTTCTTTAGAGGCGACCATCTTAGTCCTCAAGGGTAGCAACACATCTGTGACTGACTTAGAACGAGACTCCTACTAACAAGTACTAACTGGACTATTACTAACACCAACTAACAGGACTAACTATTACTAACAGTCCCCAGTCCTCATACCTACTAACGAACTGACCAACTAATGTTCTAATTAACTCTCTCAACTAATTGGACTAACCATCCCAGTCCCTAATTGAGTCTTGTTCAAAGTCAGTCACAGTTGTCATGGGCGGCAGCGGATGGGTGGTGCTGCAAGCTCGTTTGCTATCCTGTATCCATAAAAATAAAAAAAAGGTGTTGTTAAATATGACACTTGTTCTCAGCTTGCTTCGGCGTGCGGCGCAGCGGCAGGTGGTAGTGCGGGCAGTGCTTTAGTTGTCTTTCTTCGACGTAGATTCCTGATAGGTCGGGGGCTGATCCTGCAACATTTACAAATTGTATATATTACACAACAGCCGTTGTATATCTATCTATATATATAAAAGGAGAAGGTGACTGACTGACTGACTGACTGACTGACTGACTGACATATCAACGCAAAGCCTAAACTATAAGGGTTAGAAACTTGAAATTTGGCACAGGGGTTCCTTTTATAACGTAGAGGAGCACTACGAAAGGATTTTTGAAAATTCAATCCCTAAGGGGGTAAAACGGGGGTGCAAAGTTAGTATGAAACTTTGCCGTTTTTGAAGTTAGTGAATATCTAATTCCACGCGAGCGAAGCTGCGGGCGTCCACTAGTTGTATATATTACACAACAGCCGTTGTATATATTATATACGTAGATAGACGATGAGGCCATTGCGACGAGACGCATAAATGTCTATTCAAACTCAATTCAAAATTAAATAGTGACAAAACCCTTCATAGCTATAATTAATAGATTTATTAATTTGTGATTTGTTACTCATAAATAAACGGTATATGTATACATAATAATATAATATGATAAGCGGGGTAATATAATGATTTTATCGCTGAAAAATTTGTTATCAAGAATAATTATTAATAATAATTGGATGAATTATTCATCCAATTGTTTCGAATATTGTCTGTCTGCGGTTTTTGCGAGGAAAGTCGAAAGAAGGAAATATTCACCTGTCACTAATAATAAAGAGAAAACTGTGTCAAATTGATAGATGTTATTATCCTGAACCCGAAAAATCAATATCAGCAATTTCCCGAGTATCGTCTGACTGATCTGAACTGAATTTTCAAAAATATCAAAATTTTACCGCACTGTATCCATAGCTTTCATTCGATTTTGTGAATGTAGTTCAATGATGCATCTAGGATACAAAGAACACGTTTTTCGTACGTCAGGAACGTAGTGAGTACCCGGGAAACCATTTGAAAAAATTAAAAATGAGACAACCAACCAACGTGTCAAATTTTAATAAATTTCAAATCTGAACATTTTTAAAATAGTAGGTACTAATTACAAACTACTCACGGAATACGGTGGTGGCACAAAAGCAGTCTGTGGTCTATTAGGGTCGTAGTACGCGCTCTGTGCTGCCTCGGCCGCCTTGGCATCTGAAAATGTTATTCAAACTACTGCGACAAAACGACAATACACTTTACAAATACTATATATATATTAATGTTAACAACAACGTAATTTACTTTTACAATACTCCACAAATAACAAAACGGGTAAGTATAAGTATGCCACTAATTAAAAAAAACTCAATTTTCATGTCTCAAGGTTAGGTGCAATTTATAGTTTAATACAGCGATAATTATTACGAAGCTAATAACAAGCGCAGCCCTCAATATCTACTCACGCACGCAGGAGCGTCGGCATGGGGTTATCGGTAAAAGTATGCACCTAAAAATTTTGAAATATAGATAATTTATCTTTTACAAATCGAAATCAGCTGCCGTCTACCTCAACGAGATGAAATTTTGATTTAACTTTTATTTAACAAATTTTTAGCTCGAACCATACCAAGGTTTCCAAATTTTAAAAACAATTGTATTGAACCAAAAACTCTGAAGTCAAAGGATTTTGTGGCAAAATTATTTAAAAGTACACTCGTATATCTAGCTAGACAATCCGGCAATGTTAGCGCGGAGGCAGCATGTCAAACATTTCTTGTGACTCATTACAACCCCTTTATTTCCTGTTAGTCATAACAGTCCTCTCACCCTGCGCAGACATGCCGGCGCCGCCTGCGGGCGCGAAGCCCCCAGGGTACCCCGGGGGCGCGGCCGGGTAGCCCGGCGGCGAGGGGGCGGAGGCCCAACCTGTGGGGCCTCCGGAGAAGCCCGAGGCAGCGGGGTAGGTGGCGCCGGTCACGCCCGGGTACGGCGGCGGGCTGGGGGACACGAACACCGAGTTCGGGGACGGCTGGTCGGGGAATGCCTGTAACACGAACGATATATATTATGAAGTGCGTGAGAAAATAAATGGCTATCGAACTGTCTATAACTCGAGGGCAGCTCAAATCCAAGCTGCACGCACCGACAATGCGTGTTTTTAAAATTAAATGTCACCTATTGTAACGGTGAACAAACATGAGAAAATCTGCATGCCTGAGAGTTCTCTCAGAGCTCTCGAAGGCATGTGAAGTCTGACAATCAACACTCAGTCAGCGAGGTGGACTAAGGCCTAACCCCTCCCATTCCGTGAGGAGACCTGTGCCCTATAATGGGAGGGATAAACGCTCTGAAAGTGTCACACTGATATTGATCAAATTTGTTGTATCTTCTGCTTAATTTTGCTTCAGTATGTGATATTATTCGTACAGATTCCAATAATATTTTTTTTTGTGGTTTATTACTCCAATATCGCGGGTTGTTGACCAAACGGCAATTGGATTTGTAGCATACTTATATCTTCATTGGGTATGTATAAGAATTTTCTAACTATACTATACTACTTATAGGATCACTACCGTTGGCGCAATCGTTAGTGAACCTGCCTGTTACTCCAGGAGTCGTGGGTTCGAATCCCCACTCAGGACAAACATTCGTGTGACGAACACTTGTGCTTGTTCTGTGTATGGATGTTAATATTATCTATTTAAGTATGTATGTATTAAAAATATATACACAGTACAAATTGCACAAGGTACCGTAATATTACCAGTCTGAATACAACTTAATAATGTACAGATACACATAAACAAAAAAAAAACTTACGCTGTACGGCGGCACCCAGCCGTAGTAGCCCTGCGGCGGCGGCGCGTACGCGGGCGGCGGCGCTGCGTACCACGGGCCCGAGGGCGGCATGTACGGCGGCGGCGCCGCGTCCGGGGCGGTGTGCCTTGAAGCTGAAACACGCGTTACATTGAACGCGTTACATTGAAACGCGTTACATTGAACGCGTTACATTGAACGCGTTACATTGAATAACCACAGAATCTCATGTGTGCACGTGGCGTCGCAAAATAACACTACAATCCATATGACTAAAAGCCCAATCATTAGGAAAAAGCCCATGGTCGTATAGAAGATACAATTCTAACGGATTTTCACAAATCAAAGAACTAAAGGTCGTAAAGAAAAAAATTAAATTAAAAAAACTAAAGTTCATAATGAAAAAAATTTAATTACAGTTTTCTAAGCGGACATAATTTTAGATTTTTGGAACACCTATTAATTGAACTCTTCGATCAAGGAACAAAAAATATGGATACTGCATGTTAGCCCCAATCGTGTACCCAACAAAAATACTCTCAAATACAATTGTTATCATTGTTTGCTAGTCTGAGTTCATATAATAACTAGTTGAATTTGAACTACTCTGCGATCACTAATTCTAGTTAAAAGCCTCTTCTATAATTTCAATGCCGAATGTAGCTGGCTTATTCATGTCCTGTCAACAGTGTCAGAGCGAAATCTGTATCCAGTTCTTCTTCCATGATCGGAGATTGGAAATTATCATCCATTCACATACAGCACACACTACAATGCCAAAATATTATTTATCTGGCGTACAAGGTATAGGAGTACAAGATGTATTGAATAACTTTGTATGATGCCAACTAACTAACATGGAATGATTACCAAGCAATCTATTAGCAAACAAAGATAAAACTTCAGTTTGTACCTAAATTGCAGATAAAATTCATTGCTAAAAATATACAAGAACAGTTCAAATATTTGCAGATGCAGTTTGTTATCAAAATCAAGTAAATAAATACTAATTTCAATATTATATTTTTTAAATTGGAATATCACTTATAAAGAGAGAGTATTATAGGAATTACTGCCGTAAAATAAAATGTGGGGAAATTTACACCTCGCTGCGACCCATAGACGTCCCACTGCTGGGCACGGGTCTCCCCCACAGATGCAGCTGCGGGAGGTACGCTGCTATGAGGTGCAAAATAATTTCGAAAATACTCATTTGAAACCAAATATTATTAAACTTGTTTATTGCTATGTTCTATATCAATGAAAATTCTAATAAGTCATTTGAATTTGATGTACAGGAAAAAAAATATTTCAAGTTTGAAAATCTTCCAAACATGAAATAACACTTAAAAAAACATGTTCATGAAATTACACTTAAAAACACATGTTCATGAAACAAGATGACATTATTGGCCATAGTCCAAAGTACTCCAAAGGGTATTGATTTACTTGCAATATTTTTATTGTTTGGGATACCTATCATTCATTCCTTTTTACTCAATTTGCACCATATGTGTTTTGAAATACACATTAACAACATGATTAAAATATTTTATAGCAATAAATCACTAATATAATGTATGTAATATAGCAACTTTTGGTTTAAAAGCCACATAAAATGTACATGCAGCTGGATTGCTATAACAATTGAAGTTGCTATCCTGATTCAAGCAATTAAACGTTTTTTTATTTTTTATTATCAAAAATTTACTGTACCTAATAATGTTTTACTTTAAAAATAGATATAGGAAGTAAAATATATTGTACATCCAATAGTTGCATGAGATAAGGTGATATGTTTATGAGACACACATCAATATCCTTACTTGTAACACTTTGTAGTTTGTATTGCAAAAATATTTCTGATTTTATTAAAAAATCTACATACCAAGATGTGCTGCTTTCAGCATCGCCTGACCGAATTCAATTGCACCACCAGACTTGAATGTCAGCTTAAATTTCACTTCACCAATAAAGTTTCCATTGGGTTGTGCACGAACTTTTCCCTTGATGAAATTTGCTGAGAACATAGGTTGCTCTACAGTTACCTAAAAGAAATATTAATTGCATCAGATTATTATGCAATGTTTGCATTTATAATTTACTAGCTTTTGCCCGTAGATTTACCAGAAAAAGTTTAATCAAGTCAAGAGTTAGTTACTAATTCCAATAAACATATTTTCGGGATGACAAGAATTCTTTGTGCTAATCTACCTATGTGCCAAGTTTCACCCAAATTGTTCTAGTCTTTTCATGATTGAATAACATCCTAACTTACACTTATATAATAATAATTTTCACCTAAATATATAATATTAGTAGTACTAAGTTAATGGTTTGCTTATTTTCTCTCATTCAGTGAAAATAATTTAAAAAAAGAAAATTCACTTTTATACACTTATTATATGGTACTACAGTTAATTACACAGACTATAGTTATACAATGAGTATTTACAAAATTGTACTTACATCCTGTAATGCAATAAAAGGAAAACTGAAAGACCTTAGAGGGTCAGAATTGTTTTTGGAATTGTAAATCATACGATGGGTTGTTAGATACATCCTTCCATTTTTTGTTCCCTTAAATTCTGATGTTTCATTTCCATAGAACTCTACCACAACATTATCAGAGAAAAGAATGATTCTGAAATGTATGAAAAAATAGAGAACAATTAATCAAAATGGATAGTTTAAATGCAAGATTAATACAAATGTATTAAGCAGTAATGATAATCCTCTAACATTGTACCATGTCTGCCATTAAATAAGGAAATTACAAGCAACATAATTTGCTTGGGGAAATTAGTAATCAGGAACATTAACATAAAGTAAAAATATTAAGTATGTTGCAACAAAATATGAATGAATACTTTAAATTAATTATATTCATACTTAAGGCTCTGTCAGTAGCTAGGTGCTGATTTAGTTACTTAATAGATAAGATAATTTTGGATTATTTTCACTATATTGTATATAAAACATGGAATTAATAAATTTACATAATTTGAAATCTTCTTGAATTAAAACAAGCAGCTTTCCCTTACAGTGAATAATTCATTAGGCACAATATAAACAAATGTGTAGTCTAGTCTCTGTGACTATGACAATTCTATGATTCATTACAGTCCCGGCCCATGCGCCTGTATGTTAGTGCATAATACTTCAATGGATTTACCACATATAATATTAGTTAAGATTTCATTACAAAAAAACCGCAGGTGTGTGTGAGCTCTCAGCCCATTACCTTGATATTTTAAATTTTATTTCAGTTATACCTATCTTCTATTTTATAGCAGCTAAGTACAGAAGAAGTAGTCAGCTATTTTCACGAGAACATAAGATATGAAATAATGAATAGTAGATAACAAAAACATATTAAGTAAATTCTACATGATTATCAATCGTTATCAAAATAATTGCTTACATTTCTCCGGCATGAATAAGAACCCCATGATCTGCGTGCGCAGTGTTAAGAGACATCTTGACTGTGTTTTATGCAACAATAGTAATTTAGATGTTTATTTCCACTCCAAATCAAAAGTACTGCGCAAGAAAATCTAGAACTTTTTCGATTCCGTCTGTTTAGATCAATTTAATAGTTTTCTGAGTCATCAGTCATCCCACCCATCCGTCAGTCAATACATTATTAATTTATTATGACATAACACTGACTGCAATTTATTTAGTATTGCCAAATTACATAAAATAAAAACAACAATTTATTCTTGAATAATTGAATATCTGTAAGCTTATAATTCATAAAATTCTGCCTGTTTGGCTACGTTCTTTTACCTCGCCCGACGACGGGCGTTCACTCCAAGCCGAGCGACGATGGGGCGACGTCCGTCATCCGACGTTTACGAACGACACTGCATAGCTGTTACTGTCAAAATAGACATTTTTGTCATTTTTTGTTTACATTATGTACAATAGTCGTTTCGTTTGAATTGTGGAAATCTTTTTACGTAGAATCAAGCTAAATCCGTAAAAAAAAGACCAGTTTTAAGTGGCCAAATGGATCGCCAGATCGTCAGAATTGTTTTGGTGCCTTTTACTATTGTGTCCTTCACAACATTTGCCTGAGCCATATTGATCTCCATATTCAAGAGTATGTTGATGAGGGCATGCTTCATCTCCACTCCACCAGACCTAAGACAACAGTGACACAAGCAATGTAGAAGTTGATCGGAATATTGCGAGATGAAATAGCTGCAACCTATTTTCTCAGAGGGGGATAAGTTTACCCTAAGAACTGTTTTTCATTCAGTTTCTAGTTTTTAGAATTATAAAGGTATATAATGGAGTGTTGTAGTTGAGGAGTTTTGATTGTTTTGAAGAATTATTTTGGCTCCATGTGCAGGCCAGGTCCATGGTACCATATTGACTGAAGTTACATAGCTATGTCAAATTTTAGCTCAATTGGATGCCAGCAAGTGCTTAGAAAATGGATTGCAAATTGTGAATTGGAACATCATGCCATCAAAGCAAGTTACATAAAAGCTTATAAAAATCCTGTAAATGTACTAAAATGTGACTTTAATTGATGTACCTGAGTGAAGAACACTTCATTGAATAAACAATAATCTGAATGAAATTGTTTCCATTTTGAAAATTAGATTTTATTATGTCCATTGTACCCCATGTACTTATTACAAACATAAAAATCACAGGGTAATTTTTACTGCCATATATTAAATTTAAAGCTATTTATTTAATGTGTCCTTCAGGATAAAAAGTACCCTATTTCCTATTCCAGGGTCTTGAGTTCCATACAATGCATGCATGTATAAATGCATACTTTTTGACTTTTTTACATTTTTCATTAAGATGTAACAAAATTAAAACCACGTTATATATCATCACAGTTTTATTAAAATCCATCCGTTTAGTCTAAAATACATAGAATACACTTTATTGTACACACAAAGTAATTACAAAAACACAATATTGAATTATCGAAGAGATTACAAAAGGTACAACCGGCCTTGATCGTCGTAATATTAACTGGCCATTTTGAGTAACAATATTCATTGTTTCCATTTTGATTCGATTCAACGATGAATATAATGAAGATAGATTAATATATTTACACGAAACACTGTTTAGCGCGAATGAAAACTTAAATTAATATTATTATCCTGAAAAATCTAAAAATGTTTATTTAGGAAGTGCCAAATGTCAAAATAGAAGCTTTAATATGACAGTTGACAATATGTTAAAACGTCAGGGTGACTTTCACCCACCTATTTCGTGGGGTGACCGGTGCGTCGTCGGGCGACATTTACGAACGGCTACTAGTGATCGTCGAGCGATCACCCGATGGTTTTAGAACGCGGATAATGTCATCGAGCGTCGTCGGGCGAGGTAAAAGAACGTAGCCAAACATAACCTTCCCGCATGTCCTGAGTCTTAGTGAGCGTACACACACACCAGCTGAACATGTTAAAACATAATAATATCTTCCCGACAAGTTTCTTGCCAGTATTTCAGACACATTCGCTCAAAAACAATTCGCATAACACATAATATGTAGGTATTGTGTTTGTGTCATATATGTGCTTTTTTGGTGATACACACCACACTGAAAGGAACTTAAATAAATATTACAACAACGCACAAACTACTAAGGGATACTAATAAAGAGTGTTTAATGTAAAATTTTTGGATATTTCTCGTTTTAATTTTAATAACTTATTACATACATAAGTACTTTCGAAATCAGTTTAAAGTTTTATGTTATCTGTAATAGTTAAGGAATAATCGCCTGTGAACGATTACACCATGTTTAACATGCATCTCACATCAATCACAGCTTGCGCCCCGCATCTCCAAACGGGGTCGCTTCATAATTCTTCGGCTTGAGGGTCATAATGACCAAAGCCATCCCCCTAAAGGGCCCCACACAAAGCCCTGCTTGCAGTGCCTCTGCCAATCGTATCGTGTGTGTGCAAGCAGGGCCGATTTTTTAATTGCGTAATTTTTAATTCCTGCCAGCCCGACGCACGATCTCCCCACTCCAACCCTGCAAGCAGGGCAATGTGTGGTACGGTCGGGCCGATTTTACAGATTTATAAGTATAGTATTTAATAATATGGTGTATATCTAATCTGTGGTTCTACTTTTCAACAATAAATGTTTGGTTTTCTTCGTACGCCGTGTTAATTTGTTTTCATTTTGTTGTACTATGTATTGTTTGTGCATTAATTTTAAAGGATTTTTATAATAAAGTTACAGTATCTCTCATCAATATATTCTTTTTTTCAATTAATGGTGTCACCATTTTCAATAAATCTTCAAACTGTGACTCAGTCATTCTTATAAAGTTCATAAAGTCATCAGGTTGTAATTCTTTCAATTAAACGGCGTGACTCAAACGACGCAAGATCTCTACCACAGAATATAATATCTCTACCTAGTCTGTGGACGCAACCTGCAGGGCCGATTTTCAGGGCTTTGTGTGGTAACATCCTCTGCGGCAGGCCCTGCAAGCAGGGCTTTGTGTGGGGCACTTAAGGCAGGTTTTAGTCTACGGACATAATCGGTACAGCCGGCTGTACTGATACGCATGCGGTGCGTTTACTGCCTCTCTCATAGCCCGGTCTTGCCCGGAGGGTCGTCCTTTTATTTTCGTTGTCTGGACACATAACAAAAAAAAATCAATCACAACTCTTTTACAAAGTGACAGTGATCTAAACATCCATTGACATCTGACTGACACCTTCACTGTCAACTGGGTGAGTTCATGAGTTGAATGGAGTTGAAGGGTGTATGTATATGTATTCTGTGAGTTGAAGTGGGTGGCGCCGTTGCGCGCGATTACATGCTTGAATTTAGTTTAAACTATTCATAATTTAATCATAGGATTTTTTTAAAATGCTCAAATGCGCGCGACTAAGCTCCATTTGATGTGATGTATACATATTGTGTAGTTGTTTTTATTTAAAGTAAAGCAAGTTTTTATTCATAATTATAAAATCATGGAAAGTCATAAAGATGCTGAAATAAATCCCATAAAACTAATTAATGTTGATACAGTTCATAAAATATGCTCTGGACAGGTATGCACACATTAATATTTCCATTATTTGTTACAAGTTATATTATTATTTCCAAAGGAAGTGTTTTATGCAATTTTATTTGTTTAAATAACCTGTGCTCATTCATTAACATAAATCATACCTGTCTTTCTCCAAAGGGCTAGGCAGATGTGTTTTAATACCCACTTGGCTTAATAAAGATGAATGAATATGTTAGCGTTTAATAAATAAGAATTTGTACAGGTGGTTCTCAGCTTAGCTGTTGCTGTAAAAGAATTGGTTGAAAATTCCCTAGATGCAGGTGCCACAAACATTGATGTCAGACTGAAAAATTATGGCCTTGACTTAATTGAAGTTTCAGACAATGGCTCTGGAGTCATAGAACACAACTTTGCAGCTCTAAGTAAGTATTCTTTTTAAAGTTAAATATGATATAAATCTTTTATATTGACACTAACACTTAATGAATATGTTCACAATAGAATGTTCTCAAGTTACATCAGTATTTTTTTATTAATGAAGATTTGTTTTTTGTAGCATTGAAACATCACACCTCTAAATTATGTGAATACTCTGATCTTCTTGAAGTTTCAAGTTTTGGGTTTCGAGGAGAAGCTTTGAGTTCACTGTGTTCTTTAGCAGATCTCACAATTACTACAAGGCACAACACCTGCAATTATGGTAATTTTTGACATTTATGACTAGTTTCTATGTTAAAGTTACAATGCATAATAAACAATAATTCATTTAATTATACTATCTTTACACTAACTTGTGTTTTGCATCAAACTAACTTCTATCAATTTCAAATTTATTTTACTATCCAAATTATTAAAAAAATTATTTCCCATCAGTACTAGGCTAGCAGCACTGACGTCACGCTAAGCTGTATGCCTTGAAATATTTGCAGTTGGGAGGACAGAGGTGGTTCAGTGGGTTCGAATCCCATCTACAGAGATTTTTTTTAGGTAAAATAAATTTGAATGCATAATTATGCTAAAAAATACATGTACATATTTCTACTAAAAAAAAATATGAGTGCAATCTTACCTTACCTGTGTTGTCTTGAATTAATGATATCCTATTATAGCTACGAAGATCCAATATGATCACAAGGGTCACATAGCCAGTAAAACCCCCTGTTCACGCCAGGTTGGCACTACTGTTACTTTATGCAACCTGTTCAAAACACTTCCTGTAAGGCAAAAAGAGTTTCAAAAGAATTCCAAAAGAGAGTTTAATCGAATGACTAGTTTACTATATGCTTATTGCCTAATATCTGTTGGAGTTAAGTAAGTAAATAATTTGTTATCCCTTTAAGAATGTGTAAAATTTTTACCTATGAATTGTTAGTAATACTTTCTTTTTTTCATATTGACAATTTATGCATTTACGTGATACATCAAGTTATAGCTCTAAATATTTCAGGATAACCTGTTCTAATCAAACAAGCAACAACTCAAAATCATTAGTTGTAGCAACTGAGGGCTCCATGTCTTATAAAGACAACATAGCTTGTATTTTTGGCCTAAAACAACTGCAAAACATCTTAGAAATAAAAACAGAATTAGTATCTAATATCAAAGATAATATATTCAGGGGCTTATCTGGAACAGTAGCAGAATGTGAAGAGAGTGTTAATATAGAAGATGTTGAAATAGATTTATCAGAAGATTCTAATGACACTACGAATAATTATTCAAGAGAGACAGATATTGATATTGGAAGTTCACAAAAATCTCAAGGATACAAGAATGTTCCCAACCCCATAAAACTGGAAGGTTTTATATCATCAGTTGCTCATGGTAGTGGCCGTTCTAGTACTGATAGGCAATATTACTATATTAACTCTAGACCCTGTGAACCAACCAAAATAATAAAAGTTGTTAATGAAATATATAGACAGTACAATGGCAATCAGTACCCATTTGTTTTTATGAATATAAACTTAGACAGAACGTCGGTAGACATAAATGTTAGTCCAGATAAAAGAAAAGTGTTTCTTACTAAAGAGAAATTATTATCGGATGTAGTGAAAGCATCCTTAGTAAAGCTTTTTGAAGATATACCCCGAACTTTTAAAGTTGAATCCAAAAATTTAAGTCAAAAGATGGAAGTTAAGCCAGAACTTGATCAACCACGAATTTTCAACTCATTTACCAAGCAGTTTGGTAATGATCCAGATTCTAATATATCTAATACATGTGAGTCTGGAATTAAAGTTACTAACCAAGTAGATTTGAAAAGAAAGTCAACTACTTTATTAGATTTCGTTAGTTCAAAAACCAAAAAAAATTGTAATTTTCAATCTAGTGATATTGATATACAAACTGAAAATAGGAATGATGTAAATAAGGCTGAAATAGATATTAATGAAGATAGTAATAGTAGGGAAAGTATAGACATTAATAAAGATAAAGACAGCATAATTCAGGATGAAAAGTCAAATTGTTATAAACTCACAACTGCCAACTTGGTAAGTTCTTCATCAAATGACGACAATAAAAATCTTATTTATTTGGAGGGTGATAGTATGCCCAATACACAAATTAGAAGTATAAACGATGTTATTCTTGAAAAATCACACACCATTTACTGTAAAACTGTTAATACACCAAAAAAACCGGTGCTTTCAACAAATAAAACTACAAAAGATAAGGTAGTGACTGATAGACATGAAATTGGTAAAAGTAAAAGAAGGTCCGTTAGTTTAAAAACTTCACTAGATCACGTGAAAGCTTTAACTTACATATACAATAAACAGAACAATAAAAAGGTACCTGACAGAATAAAATTTAAAAGCTCTATAAATCCTGTCTTTAACAAGAAGTGTGAAGAAGAACTAAGCAGAGAGATTTCAAAGGATTCGTTTAAACAAATGAATGTGATTGGGCAGTTTAATTTAGGTTTTATTATAACACGCTTGGATGACGATCTGTTTATAATCGATCAGCATGCAACTGACGAAATTTACAATTTTGAAACATTACAAAAAACAACAGAGCTAACTCACCAAAAATTGGTTATGTAAGTAATTAAAATTATAGCTGGTAAGGTACATAAAATAATTATTTTTAATAAAATAATATATTTTCAGTCCTCAGCAGCTAGAGTTAACTGGAGTTAACGAACAGATACTGATAGAACATTTAGATGTTTTTAAGAAGAATGGTTTTACTTTCGAAATTGATGACAATGCATTACCTACAAAGAGAGTTAAGCTGTTGACAATACCTATGTCTAAAAATTGGATATTTGGAAAAGAAGATATTGAAGAACTTTTATTTATGCTAAGGGTATGTGTACATCACAAGACTTATAAGATCAGTACAAGTATAGGATGACACTTGAATTGGTAAAACATATTAGAAAATTTGTTAACATGCTGGCATTTTCAGGAATCACAATCAGAACACTGCCGGCCTAGTAGAGTGAGAGCAATGTTTGCATCCAGAGCATGTAGAAAGTCTGTTATGATTGGAACAGCTTTAAGTAGGGCTGATATGAAGAAACTTGTTGATCACATGGCAGAGATTGAGAAGCCATGGGTAACTCTGCAATACTTTATAATTATGAATATAGATTTATCATATTATCTGAATGTTCTTAAAATTTATTTCTTGGTCTTTACTTGATATATAATTTATATTGTCATTTTCATTGTTTTAGAATTGTCCACATGGCCGACCCACAATACGTCATTTAGTCAATTTAGCAATGATACAATCAGGTGACGGTTAATCTTAGTTTTTGTCAGTAGTGTTTACATAAAAATCATGGAAATATAATTGGCGTGAAAATAAAGATATATTAACATTATTAAATATTGTTTTATTTATACACTGATAGTTTTAAATACATTGAATCCATTATGTGCTGTAGTCACCATGACTCCTGGTATTTGTTTATGCCAGTGAAGTTCCTTGATGTCTGTCTGTCCTTGATGTATGAATAGAAGTTGTGGTGGCAGATTCTGAAAAGAAATAATAAATTATTATTATTACATTTAGCAAATCTATATATATAAAAGGAGAAGCTGACTGACTGACTGACATATCAACGCAGGGCCTAAACTATGTGTGTAAGTGTTAGAAACTTGAAATTTTGCACAGGGATTCCTTTTATAACATAGGGGAGCACTAAGAAAGGATTTTTTCATTATTCAACTAAACAAACAAACTCTTCAGCTTTATAATATTAGTATAGAACTATAGATTCACCTTCAATTCTTCATCAATGACTTCATCATCATCTCTTTCCACCGCCAAGTCCCACAGGGCCACCTGGTTGTCCTCTCCAGCTGTAGCTAGCACACTGGGTTCCGTCCAGTGCCATTCAACAGAAGTTATTGGTGCTGTATGATGTTTGAATGTCCCTACAGGTGTGCTAGTTGTGAATTGCCTTAGATCCCAAATGTGTAAGAAACCATCATCTCCACCTTAAAAAAATGTAGGATTGAAACATTATCAACAAAGCCATGGTATTAAACACAAGCCATCTCACCTGGCAGTTGGATGGGTGACAGCTAGTGGTGAAATTTCTTGAGCCTTTCTGGGCTTACAAGTACACTTGATCTCAGTTGTTGTTACAAAAGAACAGTGATTAAGAGACATCTGACAATTAGGTTGGCAAGTCTCCATCCTCCTCCATCAATTTACACTGCAGCAATGTGGTGGAGTACACTCCAGGCCTTCTCAGATGTGATAAGATACTTGTGCCCTACAGTACACCATGAATTAGTTGCAGAAATAACAAATTAAAATGTATTCAATAGATCACTGCCAGGAACAAATACTGCTAGCACTTACCACTTGCTATGAAAGGTTCTTTACTGTTCCAAGTTATAACATTAATATCATTTTGGTGTGCATTTTCGGCTGTCAGCATACAGGCTTTTTGGGGTGCTGCTCTTGTGTCCCAAATTCTGATTGTTTTGTCCACTGAACATGATGCCAACACATTTCTGGAATTGCATTAAAAACAAATTATGACATGAAAAAATTGTTGCACAATAAGATACACATTAGTAAGTCAAAGTAAAACAGATTAGTTAAATTAAAAATTATTTAACAGCGCCAATGAATTTTTGGCCACTATCATCCATCCACAAACCGATACTGTTCATGGTTGTTTAACTCGATCGATCACATACGATCGACGCGAGACATTGAACTATGGACGCATCACGCACGCCATGGACATGTTAAGCTGTCGTGATGTTGGGTGTTTTAAATTTAAATTGTAAAAACAATCGTTGAGCCTTGTTGAAGACCTTTGGTTGGCTTGAAAAAATCACAATACATTTATTCTTGTATGTACAAGAATTACATATGTGGGACAGGAGTAGACTGGAGACAAAGGACATTCCTAGCCGCAAGCACAGTGCATGCGCCGAAGCGCTGACGGTGCTCATATTCTAGTGCTTGCACTTGCACAAAGATGATCTAGTAAGCTTTGCTCTGGGGGAGGCCCATGCAAAACAGTGGAACGTCTATGGATTGTAGCTAGGTTTTAGCATTCAGATATTCCTGATCTATAAGTTGATATAACATTTCACAGTAGGATCCTTTTGCATTTGCGTTTTTATAGATAACACCACTTTTCATACAAAAAAAATTAAACAGTAAATTTACTGAATGTTTTAATCTCATTGCATACCTTTCATTAGGAGACCACTGTATGTCTTCAACAGAACTAGTGTGTCCTACAAGTGGTCTTTGGTCAACAGTCCAGGTACCACCCTCATTAGGTTTCCAAATGTGAATATCTCTTCTGCAATCACCTGTTGCCAGCACCTTATAGAAGTATAACAGAAGACATTTAATAGTAACATCAAGTGCAAAAGGCAGCTTATCTAAGAATGAACCAAATTAGGAATTTGTTAATTACACTTGTTAAAAGCAATGTTTGGCACATTTCAGGCATCACCATTTTCTCACAGTGTTCTATTTTTTGTTAACACAAGCAGTTTTAGAATGAGCAACATCAATAAATTCATGATAAATAAAAACCTATGCATATGAAATAGGTTTTGTTCTGCACTTCAACTCATAATAATCATTAAATAAGATAAATTTCACATTCCATTTAAATATAGGAGTACAACTCTTCTTTAATTAATGGTACATATAGATACTTACTCCTGGCTCTGTGGGGCACCAATCAATACCAAATCCTTCTTGTTGATGTCCATTAAATGAATAAAGTGGTTTGACAGGATTAGTTACAGTGTCAAGATTATATCTCTCTAGTAGAGTAGGTTCATCAACAGCTTGTAGCTGCTGCATTACATTCCATATGTCTACTATCCCAAGCTCTGACCAACTCGCTGCTAAGACTGAATTTTTGAAATTGGTGGTCTGTAAAAATTAATTTCATAATTTAATATAAGCACTATAATCTATTCACATTAAGAAAATAGTGACTCATCAGTGCAACTGCTAAGTAAAGAAAGGCCATTCATACAACAGATTTATTTCAATTTTAGTAGTTTAGTTTTTGCTACTTTTAATCTTCACAATTTTTCCCAAATAACTGTTTTGGTAATAAAATCTCCTAATTCCCTCCATACAACATTTATTTCCTCTATATTTTCCCGTGAAAATTGTTCCCAATATTTACCTCACAACTTTAAAAATATCCCCTTTTATTCTGGTACGAGATGCAAAAAAAAAAATTTATTTGAATCTTCAGAATAAAAGTGCTTTACTATTATTAAATATATCCCCAAAATCCAAAATTGTGAGAATTTCCCTCAATCGGGCATTACTGTCACAGGTTGCATAATATTATGTCTGTGGAGACTGGAGAGCATAGCTGCTGGCATCCACTAGTATATATTAAATACATAAGGTTGTGAGAGCATTTTAATGAAGAATGTGCAAAATAAAATCACATAGGATAAACCTCATTTTTTCTCTAAACCATGAATCATATTTACTATTAACAAAACCTACATACCCTTATCCTATTAACGCAACCCTGGTGTTTGATGAAAGCAAATGTCATTTGTGGCTTCTTTTCTTCATCTTCTTCCTCATCATCATCTTCATCTTCACTCTCTGATTCATTTTCATCTTCAGGTTTGGTAGTAGGATGTAAATTGGACATTTTGACTATCAGTATACTAGAAATAATACAATTTATAGTTATAGTTTATGTTTTATGTTTTTATAGTTTATGTTTATAAAAACTAATAGGTATGCATTTTAAATCTTTCAACATGTGTGTTGGTCGATTTGTTAAGAGTATTATAGCATTACTTACTGATTAAGGTGAGCGCTAGAAGCCTGAGTGCCGGCAACTAAATAGGTGGTCATAGGAAATTGTTGCCGATCGTTGCCTAAATTATCAGCTACTATGTCGAAGCTTAGGCAGGGCGCACCGGTTTGTGCCTGATGTAGCATGATGTACGCAGACTGATCACACACTAATTGCTCGTCCTCCTTCATGGGCTGACCTGGAAGATAGGTCGTAGGCCGCGAATCTTCCTCATCGTTGCTTCCCTCTTCGCCTTCGTCCATTCCTTCGTCGTCGCTTTCAGAAGAACTACCTTCCATCCTCTCTTCGATTTCATTCGACATTTTTTTTATAGCTATAAATCCAATTCTCCCTCAAAACTCTCAAGTAAATACGAAAACGTTAGTTTTGTTTGACTTAAATATAGGAATGAATGAATATGACACGAACGAAACAAACACGTGCAGTCAGTACCACAGAATACTTTTACCACAGAACAAATATGACTTTTACTCCTAGCTGCTGGTCATACCACGAATGTATGGGAGACTACGCGAAGCTTTGATGTTTGACAAAAAACCGACACAGCTTGGAAAACCTCGAATGCATCGAAAACTTCGCTTAAGCATTTGCGAAGGTCGTCATACATATGTGGGTTCGCTTATTCGCGCACATGTGACTGATCGCCGTTAGTCTAAGGTTTCAAATTTTCAATTCAATTCGTCTGACCGACCGATACCGAATTACCGAACCAATTTGAACCAAACCAATTCAATTTGTATTGTACCTCTAGGAGTAATAGTGTTCTGTGTATTGTACTCACAGAGTACATGTGGAGTACATTTGATTGTACTGAGTACTGACCGTTGAAATAAAGAAAGAAAAGCTATTATAATTCATTGTACTCTGACCCATGTGTAGCAGTTAATATTGGATAACTTGGCTTTGTTAAGTTGCGCACACGATTGCAAAGGTGACGGATGTGCTAATTTATCGTTGTTCGTGGCGTCTAATCTTATCATCTTGTATTGAAAATGGATTGGAATAACGATAACATATTGGAATTTAATGAATTATTGCAAAGTGAACCCTCTATTTTGGACCCTGAAAAGAAGTACTATGAAAACAGGCTACGAAAATAGGGAATGGTGCCTGGAAGAGAATAATTATTACCAAAATCGCGAGCAACACTGGACATTCGTGAACTCATTTGCGAACCCATTTGCATATGAATTCTTGACAGTCCTTCACATTCGTGCAAACATTCGTACAAATGTCAAACGTTTGCACACATGTGAGTGACCGCGGTAAGAAATAAATATGTACTCTGTGGTTGAAACTGAACTGACAGTTTTAGTTGTAGATGCAATCAGATCCATTCTCTGTCTACGAAATACTACGAATCAGATGCTTAGCATTCTTTTTCCGAGGAAGCGCAAATGAGTTTGCATAATCATATGCTAACCATTTGCATATCAGCTGAGTTTACGAATGAATTTCTGACAGTCATTCACATACGTGCAAATATTTGTACAAATGTCAAACATTTGCACGCATGTGAGTGACCGGGGTTATGTGTGTAGATCGATCGATATCGATTCGATGATATATCTATGGTAGGTACATACTGCGTTAATTTAATATGCTACTAATATATTAATCTGTGGACATAGCTTTAATCTGTTATATGACATTGATTGACAAATATATATTTATGGAGTTTTAATCACAACACAAAAGAATGCCTACAATTTAAAGGAGATGTTTCAGGGATGTATGGAGCTCCGGCCACGTCTATGTACACCATACTAAAAAATGGAGAAACACAATTAAAACAGTTTTCAATTATCCAATTACTTTAAATTGGCTTAGTTTGGATGTAAAGCACAAAAATGTACACTTGAAATTGCAACACAAAACATTAATCCGTCATGGCGGTAAGCTATCGTGTTGACAGATTTGATTGAAGTTAGACATTTGCATGACGTTTATTTGTCATAATTGTCTATGATTGAAATGGATTGTATGTAACACTGAGAACGAGTACATACCTATTTTATTTTTCCCTTTATAGATTTTTATATTATTTAAGTTTTTATATAAGTACAGAATATTCAATCGTCGGAATATTAACTAAGTAAGCTAAGTTAGCTAATTACCAATGTAATTAGCGATGTTTTGATTCAACTATCAAATACACAGCTGATATGTTTTTACTTATGTAAACAAAAATACAAAAAACGAAAGCCAGGTTGTTAAAAATAACTCAAGAAATTCAAACGAACGGAACATCAAACCACGATCGGCAACGAAAGCAATTGAAGTACGTAGTATCCCTTATTAGTTTGTGAATTGAAGTGACATTAGACGGTTCATGATCTATGATCAATGGTCGATCTATGGTTTACTGACTTTTTTTTTTACCACAGAGTAACCTAAATTGGCGGGACGCCATGTTGAAACTCGATAAAAATAATTGATAAGTATAAAATTATTACAAGAAAAGTATGCATTTAAGCAATTTATCTGTATTTTTCCCAAATTTCACGGATTTTTCTCGATTTTTCGAGGTACTGTACATATACTGGGCCGGATTTGAAACATCTCCTTTAACTTGCTACAAACTAAATCTCTATCTAAAAATTAATAAACTCTGCAGAACAAAACAACGTAGAAAATGTGATTGAACTGATATTATTTATTTCAATTACTTAGATACATTAATTAATTAGATACTTTTCGTCCTAGAATGGCTTTCCGATGCTTGAAAGTAATCAAAAACATTCGGTGCAGTGGTTTAAGTTCCAGTTTAATTAATAATATCAATCTCAAAAGCGTTATATCCACATCTTCTGTCATATCAAAAAACAATTTAGACGAAAGAAAAGAATTTAAAACTGAATATAATAAAAGTTATCTTGAGGATCCTGATACGTTCGGAACTTTATCTCGGAACCCTCACCATGTAAATATAGAAAAAGAAGACGAAGGAGATAGACGAGAGGAAAAGTATTTAGAACAGTTACCTCTGCAGTCACAAAAATTAACAATACGACAGTATGCTGATATTATGAAACAGTATATCCAACATAAGAGGTTAAAAGAAGCTCTTGATGTTCTTGAAGTTAGGATGTTACAGGAAGACCGAGTTAAACCTGATAATTACATTTATAACATTCTTATAGGGGCTTGTGCAGATGTTGGATACACTAAAAAAGCTTTCAAATTATTTAATGATATGAAAAAGCGAGCACTTAAACCTACGGGTGATACTTATACTTGTTTATTTACAGCATGTCTTAACAGCCCATGGGTTGCAGATGGATTAAAAAATGCTAGACACTTAAGAACATTGATGATTGATAAGGGAGTTGAACCAAATTTGACTAATTATAATGTGATGATAAAAGCCTTTGGGAGATGTGGAGACTTACCTACAGCATTTCAAATTGTTGATGAGATGATTGGTAAGAAAATTAAAATAAGAGTTCATACTTTCAATCATCTCTTGCATGCATGCATTACAGATAAGGAAAATGGCCTGAGACATGCCCTTGTGGTTTGGAGAAAAATGTTAAAAATGAGAGAAAAGCCAAATATTTACTCATTTAATCTTATGCTTAAATGTGTTAAAGATTGTAACTTGGGAAGTAAGGAAGATATAAACGATTTAATTGGCATATTAGAGGAGCACATGGTATTGACCACTGGAGTAGTACAAAAACCTTTACAAATAGAAGCTGCTAAAACTGAAGCATTAGTCCAGGAACAAAAGTTTATTAGTAGTTCCCTTGACAATATTCAAATTACAGATAGTTCAATTAAAAGAGAAAGTATAGCAAATAATGATGTTAGTACAAAAGTTACAGTGGACCGAGAAATCATTGTTATTGAAGATCAAGACACTATCACTATGGATTTAGTGAAATATAAAAAAAATGTACCACAAGTACAAAAAAAACGAACAGTACCCAATTTACTTTCAAGAACTTTACAAATGGACAAAGTGTTTGCACTCCAAGACGTGTCCACATTACAAGACAAATTTGCAGTTGTGGGTGGGCATGAAGATTTTCTCAAGGAAATGGAAGTATATTCTGTTCTGCCAGATATCAAGATATTCACACAAATGTTACCATTGATAGCTCATTCTACTGAAGCAGAATTAGAACTTCTTCAAGCAATGAAATCAGCAAAAGTTAAACCAGACATTGATTTCTATAACTTACTCATAAGAAAGAGATGCTTGCGATTAGATTACGAAAAAGCACTTGTAAGCAATTGACACAGTTATTACAATCTCTTATAAGATTATGATTTAGTTCTCATTTATCCTTGTTTTTTGCAGGAAGTTAAAGATATGATAAAACAAGATAGGAAGAAAAGAAATCCACTGATTAAAAAACATAGATTAAAAGAAAATATTATGACTTATGGAGTCTTAGCCTTGGCTTGCAAAACCAGAGTGGAAGCAGCAAAGTTACTTGAAGAAATGAAGGAAAAACAAATCAAGTAATAGATTTTGCATCTGGTTCTTGTGGTGATTTCTATATTGAGAGCTATGCCCACAACACTGAAGGGGCTAGGAATTCGAATGATGTGATGTTCATCACTCAGTTAATAGAAGTGTTAGTTAGTTATTCTGCATGACAATACTGTAGTTTGTACATAAAAGATCTTAGACAATAATTTTGTAAAAGTCAATGTAGGGTAGTGCCTATAGCCAAATCAATTCAATCTGATAGAGTTAAGCAACTGCGGCATCAGTAGGTTTGTGGTGGCAAAAATTTCATGGGTGCTACCATGTTTTGTAGGGCACGTTAAGCCGTCAGGCCCAGTTGTTTTCAAGCGTGAAGTTAAGCCTCGTTGAAGACCTTTGAGTGGAGTGAGAACATTTAACACTGGGTTGGCCACTAATCACTCCGCCAATACGCATTGGAGCAGCGTGGTGGAGTATGCTCTAGCTAGAGTCTAGACCTCCCGCAGATTTGTCAGTGGTTGCAGTTAAAATCAATCTAATACTTAATTTGTGTATATTTCAGAGTTAATATTGAGATTTTGGGAACTTTACTAAAACATGGCACTGTGCAGACACAGTTTGAATATGTGAAGTATGTGATGGATATTGTAAGAGAGGAGCAAGTTGTAGTTAACAGCATGTTCCTACAGCACTTGGAGGAATTCAATGATAAATGTGCGAATATTATAAAGCAGGTATGAATTTAAAGTGTTAAATCAAGTTTATAGTTAAATTAATACTGATGTTAGTGATAATAATAAAATATACAAAAATATTTTTCTCTCTTCTACAGAATGAAGAAAAAGGAGCAGTTAATAAAGGCTTTGCATATTCTTATAACAGATTTTTATATTATTATAAAGAATGGTTGGTAGAAAGTAATGCTAAGAAAGCCCTAAAGCCTGAACATCCTTGGCAACAGTTCAATGAACCTTACCCGGAAACAATTCAGAGACAACCCTTTGAGATCAAACAACCCAAGAAATTCTATAAGAGAAATAGAAAATTTGTTAAGTATGTCCCCTAAATGAAATAAAACAAATAATATTACATATATATCTTTTATTCTGTAGAAATCATGTTTACACACTGTCTAGTTTAAAATGAAAAGATCAGATATATTTGCGACAAAGGTAAGCTTATGCATTACAATGTATATGGGAAATAGACAGCTCTAACATTTTGTGATTAAATCTTGATGTGGTGTAATTTCCTGTTGAGCTCCTCAAACTTCAGCAGTTTTCTGATGAAGAAGTCTCCATAGCGATGGGCCACTTTAGTATCAGCAATGTGGATCATGTCATTGTCAATGTAGAAATCCAACTGGAATTATAATATTTACTCCTTGTTAAAAAATATAGTCATAAAAATTTAAGGGCTTGTGGCACTAATTTATGCAGATTTGTTACAGTAATTGTATTTACGTAAATGAAGTTCAGACCTAGGACTAGGTCACTGTTGTGTTGTGTGAAATTTTCCTCACTGTCATTGACTTCTAGTTACAACCCAATAGGCATAAAGATTCTAGAGAAGCGCTTAATAGCCTTCTAAACTTCCGGGCACAAAAGCCGTCGGTCTCGGTTGTTTTCAATTGTAATTATAAAATATCACTAATGGCTAAGCCTTGTTGAAGACTTTCGAGTGGCTTGAGAACATTAGACACTGGTTGGCCAATCCCTACAGCAATCCGCATTGAAGCAGTGTGGTGGAGTATGCACTAGACCTCTCAGCTGTGTAGAAGATAACAACTGACATGTGCGTAACACTGAAACGCCACGATCAAATCAGCCCTTGAATATGAAGTTCTATAACATTTTACTTGTAGCGTCCATAGCCCAGTGGCTCGCTTCGATTCAATGTGATCGAAAGTGTTAAGCAACGACGGGCGCGGTCGGTTTGTGGATGGGTGACCGCTAGTGACAAAAATTTCATGGGCGCTACCGTGCTTCGGAGGGCACGTAAAGATGTCGGTCCCGGTTGTTTTCAAAGCTGGAAACAGTCGTTAAGCCTTGTCGAAGACCTTCGGGTGGCTTGAGAACATTCGACACTGGGTTGGCCACTAACCCCTCCACCAATCCGCAGGAGCAGCGTGGTGGAGTATGCTCTAGACCTCCCGCAGAAGTGTCTGTGGGAGAGACCCGTGCCCAGCAGTGGGACGTATATGGGTCGCAGCGAACATTTTACTTAAAAAAAAAAAAACAATGCTTTGGCTTAGTTAGAGAATAGCCTAGTCACCTCAGAGCCGCTGTGGAACTTGCCATCGAGCCCGCTGGGGCCCTTGGTCCAGACCACGTTCTTCATCTTGTGCTTGAAGCACAGCAGGTGTATGGCGAGCGCGGCGTGCTCGCGGGCCGCGTCGCGGTCGCCGCCGCGCGCCGCCGACATGAACGCCGCCAGCTTCGCCAGCGGCAGCGTAGTGTACAGCTTCAGGTACGAACGGATCGTCGGCAGCATCTTTTGTTGACGGACCTGTTCCGAATTCAAATTATTTATTTTTGACGTGACAACGTCTTATAAATTGGTTTGCCGGGTGACACTTCAAGAAACTGCGTTACGCTCCGCTCACGTTATGCGCTCACAATGAGAGCGAGTGAGAGGCACGCGTCCCTTCCACTCGGGCATGGTTAGCCCGCCTAAGAGCGAGAGAGACGATACGATACGAGACGATACTACTATACGAATGAATATTCACATTAAAATTATTTTACCACTCAAAGTCGTTGTCACGTAAAACTTTCGCCCGTATACCGACTTTACAGGCAACCAATATTATTTATTTATTTAACAATTCGTGTACACAACAAAAAATTCGAAGTGATACATAATTATCGATAATGAGGTACACAGGCACTGCTTATTCCATATTGAAATTTCTTCCAGCAGGCCTGGGAATGGAGAGGGTATTAGAGAAGTAAATTTAGCGTGCACAACGAAATAAAGCATACGTACATAATATATTTACATAATATACATACATACATACATATTATTTGTTTAGCTATAAAGTGATTCGGAGGTCGATTCGGTCCAAACAACAAACCGTTCCTGCTCCAGTTGTTCATCTTAACCAAATCAATAAAATCTTTGACTACTGCATGGCGCGATGAGTGACCCCGATTGCCAAACCGTGGATCCCTGGTTCGAAATTATGCCGGAGCGGATATTTATTTTGCATTTATGCCCGACCCATAATACAGCTCTAGTCATACAGTGTGAGTGTGAATTAGAAATTCTGGCAGTCTGGTCAGACAATATTTAAAAATAAAAAACACTCGAGTTATATCATGTCCCTGGTTATAATGGTTTTTTTTAAATATCCAATGTGAAGAAAACCTTCCCTATTCAGTTTCACTCTAATATATGAATACTATTCATTGTAGTATAGTTTTCATCGCATTTGTCGGATGACTGCAAACTTGCACACACGTCGCGTGAACTAATGCATGAATAGTATCGCGTTGCGTCCTGTCGCTACAAACTACATGTGTCGCGTCGCTCTCCTAAAGGCCGTAACACACGCTCGGATTTGGTCGGCGGACCAAATCCGCCAACCAAATCCGTTCTCGCTACAGACGGCCGGATCGGACAGTTGCTTCATGTAAGCATGACGTAAGCCGACCGAGGCGGACACAATTAATAATAATTATGTTCGCGGACTACTCTACAGACGCCCGGATTTGGTCGGGAAGCGGACCAAATCCGTGGTCCGCTCCAACCAAATCCGGGCGTGTATTACGGCTATAAGACAACCGCACTCACCTCGTCCATGAACACCTGAGTCTGATGCTTGACGGCGTCGCGGCCGTAGTTGGAGCCGGGCTCGATGGGCGGCGGGCACGGCGACAGGAACTTGGGGCACGCGAACGTGAAGCAGCTCTCGAACTCGCCGAGGTCGCCGTACTGCACCTTGAACATCTTCTCGTGGTAGTAAGACAACCGCACTCACCTCGTCCATGAACACCTGAGTCTGATGCTTGACGGCGTCGCGGCCGTAGTTGGAGCCGGGCTCGATGGGCGGCGGGCACGGCGACAGGAACTTGGGGCACGCGAACGTGAAGCAGCTCTCGAACTCGCCGAGGTCGCCGTACTGCATCTTGAACATCTTCTCGTGGTAGTTCTTCTCGCGGAGCACCTGGACAAAAAAAGGAGGAAAATCGTACATGGAGTGAAACTTATTGGTAGGTAAAGTCAAAATTCGTCCGCGGGCCACTAATGGCTCGCGGGCCTGGGGTTGAACAGCCTTGGTGTAGAGCCTTAGAAAGGGCATAGGCTACTTTTTAATTGGAAAAAAGGGTTGAAAATGGGGGTGAAAGATTGTATGAAACTATTGACATTTTCTGAACTATAAGCATAACATTAATTATATTTTAGGGTGTTGATTATATATGTGTGTGATATAAAGATCCTTAATCTTACTAATATATTAATGGAATAATGTGTTTGTTGGTTTTTCCAACTTCTCCTCAAAGGTAAGATGGAATGTAGTACACAGCCTGGAGAGTGGCAACTTTTCAAGGGTCTCTGTTTTAGGGGTGGCAAATCTGATGTAGCTGCCAGCCCCGACGATTGCTACCAGAGCATAAGGCAGGTTAGGCACCTGTGTAGGATTAGCTATTCATTCAAGGATAAATAGCTCATCCTTTGCTTTATATTAATCAGTTTAGAATAGCATTAAGTAGTTTGTAGTTACCTAGACTTTCGTTAAGCGTGTGTAATCACCTCATAGCGAAATAAATTATTTGAATTTGAATTTTGAAAGAGCGTTAATTCGCAACAAGTTTTCAATGTGGCATCCTAGATACTGTAGAATATATAGAACTGTGAAGTGTGTCGTCAGTCTTTCTTTATGTCTGTCTCAAAAGGAGGCACGAGATAATTTAGTAAAGACAAAAGTTGACAGAAAAAGTAGATACGATAAGCATATAAATCCTATATACTATAAGAAAGGAGACTTATTGTTGCTAAAAAATCCTTCAGACAATAAATTCGATCCCATTTATTTAGGACCATATTTGGTATTAGATGACTTAGACTGTAATGTTAAGATTTTAAAAAATGATAAAGAAGATATAGTACATAAGAATAGCACTAAACTTTATTGTAAAAGTTCATAATCCTATCTTTTGTATACCTACTTTTATACCTCAGCATTATCTAAGTACGTATAGTAAGAATTAATTAAATTAAATGTGTTTATTTTGTAGCTTGTATCAGTATAATAAAATTGAATTATTACTTGTATTTAGATTGTTGGTAAAAAATATATATATAAAATAAAATAAAACTGTAACATTAGTTTAATTTTTTTTTTTTGTTTTAATAGGGAGGTGAGATGTATTGCGTCATAAGGTAGCTGTAAGATGTACCTAATATATAAGGATGAATTCAATTACAATAAACAGTATTCCAAAAGCACTCGTTGTTTCAATTAGTCCGAAGCGCCAACCTCACAATAGTGTTACCTTTTTTTTTTTTTTTTGTTTTACGAGTGGGAAACCTTGAAAAGGTACCCGGGTTATGTGGGACTTTCACCCACTAAAACCCACTCGGTGGCCTACTCCGGCGCTACAGGAGGGCTCCGGGATCTCTTGTAGAACGCGCCGGTGCCCTCCAGCGCTGCGCCCAAGACGGGCTCATCCCGGTTTACACAACGCTGTGCAGCCACAAACAGCGTCGTCTTTCCCGGGGTCACATCGATGGACGGTTCGAGCTCCCCCTCTCACCGCCCGCAACCCCAGAAGTCCCCTTTTAGTCGCCTTTTACGACAGGCAGGGGCTACAAATACTCTTTATTGTACACCACAATAAAACAATAAAAGATAATACAATAAGAACAATCGATGACCAGTGGTGGCCAAAAGGCGGCCTTATCGCTACAGTAGCGATTTCTTCCAGACAACCTTTGGGTAGAGAAGATAGTAAGTTAAATAAAGGAATAGGGAATAGGTGTACAGGGTAATGGAAATAAGCATAGGGCTACCGTATTCCAAAAGCATAGGGCTACCGTAGCCCTATTCTGGTCCCGAGCTACAGGGACGACAATAGCGTTACCTGCTGAATGGACTCGTCGACGCACTGCGGGTGCAGCACTAGGCAGATGGCTAGCAGGTGGTACATCTGCTCCGTCTGCTTGTTGATCTGGTCGTTCTGGTAGGAGCGCGCGGAGAACAGCTGCTTGGTCCGCTGCATGTACAGCAGCGCCGACGACAGCGTCGTCTTTCCCGGGGTCACATGATGGACGGTTCGAGCTCCCCCTCTCACCGCCCGCAACCCCAGAAGTCCCCTTTTAGTCGCCTCTTACGACAGGCAGGGGCTACCGTAGCCCTATTCTGGTCCCGAGCTACGGGGACGACAACAGTGTTACCTGCTGAATGGACTCGTCGACGCACTGCGGGTGCAGCACTAGGCAGATGGCCAGCAGGTGGTACATCTGCTCCGTCTGCTTGTTGATCTGGTCGTTCTGGTAGGAGCGCGCGGAGAACAGCTGCTTGGTCCGCTGCATGTACAGCAGCGCCGACGACAAAGTGCGGATGGCGTCGGCGTAGCGCCGCATCATCATGTACGCGAAGCCCACGTAGTACGACGTGGAGATCTGGCACGCGGGCACGTGCGAGTACTGGGACTTCTTGTGCAGCTCGATATTCTCCAGCACCTGTCGTAGGGAAATGTATCGTATCTGTATCTGGGGTATCTATATTATAAAAATGAATCGCAAAATGTGTTGGTAAGCGCATAACTCAACAACGCCTGGACCAATTTGGCCATTTCTTTTTTTTAAATGTTCGTTGAAGTTCAAGGATGGTTTTTACGGCGAGAAAAATTTGAAAATTAATCCCCTAAGGGGGTAAAACGGGGGTGCAAAGTTAGTATGAAGCTTTGCCGTTTTTGAAGTTAGTGAATGTGTAACGCGAGCGAAGCTGCGGGCGTCCACTAGTCTTGCAAATAAAGATGATTTGATTTGGGGGTCAGTGCACTATGTATTATTATTATTAGTATCTGTATCTGGGGTATCTTGCAAATAAAGATGATTTGATTTGGGGGTCAGTGCACTATGTAAGTCTGTCTGTCTCGCTTTCACGCCAAAACTACTGAACCGATTTAAATGAAATTTGGTACACAGATAGTGTTGAGCCTTAGAAAGGGCATAGGCTACTTTTTAATTGGAAAAAAGGGTTGAAAATGGGGGTGAAAGATTGTATGAAACTATTGACATTTTCTGAACTATAAGGATAACATTAATTATATTTTAGGGTGTTGATTATATATGTGTGTGTGATATAAATAAATATGGCATTCAAAGTTTGTAAAAATTTTACTCTTATAGGCGTAAAATAAACTGGGGATAACTATAAATTACTTTGTAGAGCTAAAGTTAACGCGTTAAGAAGAATCTATTATTAGGTATGTCTAATTTCACGCGAGCGAAGCTGCAGGCGTCCCCTAGTAATTTATACGTAGATTCCTTTCTCCGTCTACAAATTTATACGTATACAAATTATGGTAGACAATACAAATCCCTTAATTTTCCTATTCATAAAATCCCTATTTTACTTATTTCTGACCACATAAACTTTTGAATAAATTCATTTTAGCAAATATCTCAATACTATGTATTTGGTTTTTCAATTTCTCCGAAAATAATTACTATAGAAATATCCGAAAATAATTATACATACCTCAGATCCAATATTAACGTATAATTTACCTTAATAGCCTGGTAGTAGTCTCCAAGCAGCGAATGCAGGCGCAGCAAGCCTACCAACGAGAAGTATCCCAGCATCTTGTAGAGCGAATGGCGCCCGAACTCGCCCGCAACCGAGTCGGGGTCACCACCGGCGGCGTATACCTATGGAAACAATATTTATTTCCATTGAAATTAGGTAATTAATATTATTTCTAATGATGTATCAAGTGTTAAACTACTACTAGTATGCTTATAATTTACATATTGACTAACATTTTTTTTTTGGCTTGCAATTTCCATTTATCCAGTATTGATATCTGATTTCACAAATTGCTAGGTTTAAATTAAAAAAAATTAATGCATTAAAACGTATTAATTACATGCAATTAAATTTGAAATACCTCAAACAAATTACATTAAAAAGTTTTTGAACATTTTGAATGGTAGGTACATAATACACACCTCAAGTTGACGCTTGATGTTAGACTTATCCACTAGGGAATGAAGAACATTGACAATGCAAAGAACATTCCAAGCCTTGTTCTCAGTGTTGAGTTCATGAATCTCAGCTTGGCTTAGTTTAGATGTGCGTGACCTAGAAAAATAAATTGCAGGATTATCAATTCACATCAGGGTCGTCAGGTGACATTGCTAAAGCGATGAGATGGTACATATTGTACCATTGGGTAATAAATGTTTATTTTACATTAAATTTTAATTACAAATAAGTTTAAGGGTGCCAACCATCCACACAACAATCCTATTTGAACTTTAACTGTGTCAAATTTCATACAAGTCCGTCCACGAAATTTAAAAGGGGTACAAAGTTTTTACTTCACGTATTAATATTATGATTTATTTACCAACCTATCATAACTCACCTGTACTGCGCAAAAGATTGAAATTGATAAACAAACTCATCAATCAGTTCCCACAACCACTGGTCAGGTAGTTCCAGGGCGACGGGGGTTTCGGCGGATAGGATGTAGTTGAACAGATCACAGTAGTTGTAGAAGGAAAGGAATCGCTGCTCAGGCTTCGGCCCGCCGGGCACGCGAGCGTAAATGTCGCGATAGTACAACTCTTTGTACAAAATCATGAAAACCTAGAACATAACATTAGATTGTGTTGTACATTTTTTTATGTATAGATTGAGAAGCCTAAACATTTCTGACAATTGGTTTTGCCACTAATCCCTCTGTAAATATGCACTGGAGTCCAGGCCGTCTCAGTTGTGAGAAGAGACCTGTGCCCTGCAGTGGCCGCCAATGTGTTGTACCTAGTGTAGAAACAGTATTATGTTTGAAATTTGATGCTATAACAGCATACCTAATGACATTAAAATTGTACCTAAAATACTGTTTATGCTTAGATTAAAAAGATGGCTTATAGATAAATGCCCCTACACAATTAAAGAATATTTTCGGATTTATATAATTATATTGAATTTCTTTTAATCATATTATCTTGACATTAAATTATAAAGAATAGGTATTTAGTAATTTTTACATAAAAGATTGACATGTAAAATTGTAATGCTGAATTGTATGCCATTGGATGGTTAAGTATAACAGCAAAGTAATATCTCTGCAACACCCTTATAGGTATACTTATGACAAATAAATTATTGAATTAAATATAAGCAATGTTATATGGGTGGTACATGTATGGTACATCCATACATCCATCAGCCTTTTGAGGTCCACTGCTGGACATAGGCCTCTACTAAATGACACGACTCTGACTGGTACTGTGCCTTCTGAAACAAGTGATTTCCCTCCATCTTCAGATTATCTGTTGGTACTTACATTATCTTTATCAACAATTGGTGCCACCTCTTTCTCGTCAGGCCAGGGTGTGTTTTCAAAATACTGCTCCGTAAGTTTAGGGAAAGTGTTTTCATAAAGATTCAGAATTTCAAAAGTCATCCCTTCATTAATCATATTTCGGAAGTATATCAGAAACTTTTTAACCTGAAAAGCAATTTCTTAATATTTATTGAAAGTTTTGACAAGATAGGACACTACTAGGTGGAAATCAAGATTTAAATATTTTGTTTCTCAGTAAGGCATGTATTGTATTCCATCCATTGATCAGCCTTTCGAAGTCCACTGCTGGACAAAGCCTCTCCTAAACTATATCAGTGAGCCTTGTTCGACTAAGGATTTCTTCATCCCTGATTTTGTAGTGCGCGAAAATACTGACACATAGCTCTCTTCAAGGAGCATTGAAAGACTCTGAGCTTGTGGAATAGGGTGACAGTAAAGAACCACATCTTGGATCTTTATGTCATCACTAGCAACACACATTACTTAATTTGGCTTCAGGCACTAAGGTATTAGGTACTATAAAATATGAGAATGAATATTCTTTATCCACCAATGTTTTTAGAGTTGTTCTTTAAAGATTTAACTATATTGAAAGTTAAAAACTAATATTACACCTCAATACTTACCATTTCTGGCATTTTATAGTACGACGATCTGTCATATTCCAAATCATATTGGGGATCACCAGTATGGGGCTCGTAGTCACCATAGGACTCATAGCCCCCCTATGAATATGAATATAGCAATTAGTCAGAATGTCTTGTATGTAAACCAGTAGTGATTCTAGTATGTAAACCAGTATATTGTAAAGTCAAGCACCCCTCCCCTTTCAAGTTCTAGTGGTCGCAAGCGCAACTGCTCTCTAGGCCCTGGTTGGATAAGTATTCATGGGTTTTTATAACTTGAAATTTCCAGCAGTAGGAGTCTCGGTGTCGGGATTTATACCCGGTGTATAGGGATCAAGTGTAGGCAATAATAACCTATTACATGGGACCTAAACATAACTGATGAAAAGAACTACCTACTACACACCTCTGCTAAGGTTTTAATGCCTAATTAAAACACAAAAAATAAATCTACTTAAAAAAAGGTAGAGAGAAAAAGAACAGTCGATTTTGGCGATAAATTAACCTAACCTAATCGTTCAGACTGCAGTATGTTTGATTACTTTTGATTGTATGATTTACTTTTATTAAATACTCAGGAGTATTGTAGTTATACTTTACCTCATTGTAATCATCACTAGAATACATTATAGTTTAATTCACAGTCACAGTACCGAATACAAAAATCTAATTTGTTGGCAACCAAAGTGCCCCACCACAAACCACTGAGCAAGTAACAGCTAGCTACTAATATACTAATCTGTGGCAAGTAATCACTATGTTTTTCCACAAACCAAAACATTTTAAATCTGTGTTATAAAATGTACTCTGTGGCACCACAGATTTATAAGTATAGTACTACGTGTGGCAATCTGTGCCACAAACTAGCTAGAGACACCACCCACAGAGCACAGAACAAATATACTCGCCACAGAGTACTCTACTTTGATACAGGTGGACACATTCACAAACACAGCTGACCACAGACCACAAACTAGGTAGAAATACTACGAACCACAGACCACAGACTAGGTAGAGATACTACGTGATTACTTGCTCAGTGCCGACCCCTTCCGTTCTTTCAGTATGTAAAATGTAGTCTGGTGTCCTTTCCGTTCGCAAACTCAGCACAAAATGGAACTGGCTGATGGAGTACCGAACATGGCCTTGGCTAGGCTCTACAATGGCATCCTGCGCACGGGACACTTCCCTACTGCATGGAACGAGGGCACAAACTACTAAGGGATACTAACGTAGAGGGGAAGGTGATTGTTCTCCTGAAATCGGTTAAAGACCCGCGTTACCCGATTAACTACCATTCCATTACGTTGCTGTTCACGATGGCTAGATTGTTCGAGCGTTCGTTGCTTTGGGGGAGCAAAATCAATGCCATGTTTGGTACACCATCAGCACCTGGCGCTTTGCGTTTGGTTAAACGCCTAGCGGCCATCCGAGCCTCCAAGGGCGAGAAGAAATCGAAACCCTCAGGCTGCGGTGTTGGGCCACTGATGAAATCCGCTACACGCGTCTCCACACGCTCGCAGTGTTCAGCCGCTGCAGCGGTGCAGACGGGATTTGGAGTGAATAGCTCTTCCAGGTGCTGTGCAAGAACAACCCGGTCTTATGCTAATAAATTATATATATATTTATCCATAGAGGAATAATCCCCTTTATTCCTCTATGTATTTATCTGTGTTAATAGCCGCTAGGAGTAATAATATTCTGTGGTTAGTAGCTAGCTAGCAGTATGCATGCTGTGGCAGTATTTAACAGCACCTGTGCAACTGTGTATGTCATATTGTCTGACAGCTTTTTGACAGGAAGGAAATTTTATGCGAAAATTTCCTAGTATTCTTCAAAGATTTTTCAGATTTTTGTAAAGATTTAAGAATGCTAACCAGAAATGCTGCCAGTTTTTTCTTACGCTCATCTTTGGTTGGAAAAAGTCCAGCATATTTTAGAAATATCTCAGCAACTTCTGTCAAGAATGATATAGTGAAAATTCAAAGTACGGATGACTTTAAAGATAAAGTCCTCAATAGCAAAGTTCCAGTGGTCGTAGATTTCTTTGCAACGTAAGTTTTTTTTATTAACCTCAACTGTAAGAGTATAAATGAAACCTAATATCATCCTTGGTTGCGTCATAATTTTTCGTAATTTACTCTCATAAAGTTATGCTAACTTGGATAAGATATATTGTATGTTGCTATGTTATGATAAAAAGATAACATTAATCTGTTTGGCATATTTACTTCAGATAATTTACTCTACTCTTTAAGATGATTAATAATGTTTTGTTTATAGATGGTGCAATCCATGTAGACTCTTAACACCACGTCTTGAATCCATCATATCAGAAAACAAAGGAAAAGTTGTTCTTGCAAAAGTAGATATCGATGAGCAGACAGACTTAGCACTGGACTATGAAGTGAGCTCTGTCCCTGTCTTGGTGGCTATTAAAAATGGCAAAGTGCAGCAACGCTTGGTAGGACTCCAAGACACTGATAAATTGCGCAAGTGGATCGAGCAGTTTACTTCAGAAGAGTCAAAAGCTGAAGTCAAAGCTTAAACAACATGTTACCAGTATTTAATAAATTATTATCATTGTTGTTACCAATGTGTAGTTAAAAATAAAGCATAAAAAAATTAACAGTTTATTCTTCTAAACATTGTAATAAACTTCTAGCTCTACTATAGATTTTGTCATCCGGTTTTTCTGTTGATTTCTCATTTTCTGTGTCTTCTTCAGGCTGTTCATTCTTGTCTTGTGCTTCAGTCCAGTCGTCCATTTGTTTGATTATCTTGTTGGCATCGGCTAACAGCATGTTTCTAATGTTACCTTTGGCAGATTCAAAATATTCCAAGAAAATTGGCCAGGATGAGTCTGGTACCAGCTGTGCAGAGAATTTGTTTTTATATAACCACACTTGCTTGGCTTTCATAAACTTCCAGTTAGACCTGTCATGCTTCCACTGTGACAAGTATGTTATACATTGTGATTTGAGCTGGTCTTTTGCCGCTGCTTCAGCTTCAGCTTGGCGTTCAGCATGCTTTTCTCTTTTCATCTGCCTTATGGATTTTTTATTCTTTTTTCCTCCAGATTCCTCATGTACAAGTTGCTTCTTTTTTTTCTTCTTGCGTTTTACTTCGGGGTCAGAGTCATCTTCATCTTCCATATGCCTTTTTGAAGGTGTTTGTTCTAATTCGATTTGTGTACCCAAATGGTGTGATTTATCATCATCTAAGATTTGATTTCTGTTTGGAATGTCGTCTGAAACCAAGTCATTATTTTGGTCGGATGGGTTTGCTTTAATACTTTTACTTTTTTTCTTTTTCCCACCCATTACAGATATTTCGTACTAACTTCTGAGAATTTATCTGCACTAATTTCTTATAAACTGTTCGTATATTATATACGACTGTTCTTATATATCTTAATTATATAAATAAATTAAAATAACCTATAAAATGATGCATGTCCCGTAGGTATGTGACCTGTGACAGAATTGACAGATTATGACAATAACAATCAAAAAATCTTCAGCGGTTCTGAGTTTGGCTTTGACAGCACAGACAATACAGGTAACCAACGTTTTACAGTTTCGATGGAATTAATCTCTGTTTAATCTACATTATCACTTCATTTGAAGATTAAATAACACTGATATAGAAACGTAAGCCCAAAAGGGTGTATGAGTGAGGTAAGACGCCTCGAACTCGCCTCTCACTCGAGCGGTCCATGTTCACACCCCAGCGGCACGCACCAATGACTTTTATGGTAGGTGCGATTTAAGAAATTAAATGTCACTTGCTGTAACGGTGAAGGACACATCGTGAGGAAACCTGCATGGCTGAGAGTTCTTCATAATGTACTCGAAGGCATGTGAAGTCTGCCAATCCGCACTTGACCAGCGTGGTGGACTAAGGCCTAATCCCTCCCATTCTGAGAGGAGACCCGTGCCCAACAGAGGGACAACAAAGAAAGGGTTAAGACGTAAGGGCGGTCACTCACATGTGCGCACATACGCGAACCCACATGTGTAGGACGAACTTCGCGAATGCTTATGCGAAGTTTTCGATGCATTTGAGGTTTTCCAAGCTGTGTCGGTATTTTGTCAAACATCAATTCGCGTAGTCTCCCACACATTCGTGGTGTGACCAGTTGAAAAAAAGAAATAAAAGCTATTATTTCATAGTACTCTGACGCATGTGTAGCAGTTAATAATGGTTAACTTGGCTTTGTTAAATTGCGCACACGATACCAAAGGTGACGGATGTGCTAATTTATCGTAGTTTGTGGCGTCTAATCTTATCATCTTGTATTAAAAATGGATTGGAATAACGATAACAAATTGGAATTTATTGAATTATTGCAAAGTGAACCCTCTATTTTGGACCCTGAAAAGAAGTCCTATAAAAACAGGCTATAAAAATAGTGAATGGTGCCTGGAAGAGAATAATTAATAACAAAATTGCGAGCAACACTGGACATTCGTGAACTCATTTGCGAACCCATTTGCATATGAATTCCTGGCCGTCCTTCACATTCGTGCAAACATTCGTACAAATGTCAAACGTTTGCACACATGTGAGTGACCGCGGTAACACTTATCACTTATGGGCCATTCCATTCCCAGCGATTGCCTTGCTGCTGCTACTAACAGTAGCAGCACCAAGGCAATCGCTGGGAATACTATGTCACAGCACAGACACGGAGGCAGGAGGAAATGATGGGGAGCAGAGCACAAAATGAGAGTAGTAGAGTACAATAATAAATAACACTGTGCTTACACCCTTAGTAACGCAATAGGTTTTTTTTATTTGTAAATTAGTTTATTATTAAATGTTGTTTAATATTAGTTAATAAATTGTTCCGAGCAAGCTTAAAAGCTGGATTTTAATTGGCTTTTATTATCAAGTATTATTGCAAATTATAATTACATAATCTTATTGTAAATATTTTTACTATATGGTCACCCTGCTATATTGCAATTTTTGGCACGTCACAGCCGCGTCATCATGTCCCCGTGTCTGCTTTTATCGCTGGGGATTTAATTCGACAATATCATACCCTGTCGATACCTTTTTATGTGAACTTAAAATTTGAAACGGTTTTTATTCTAATATTTAAGATGGAGCTCTTGAGGCAGGTGTCTAATACACAGTTTTTGTATCCTGCCGCAGCTGTGGCAGTGGTTTTATTATGCGCGGCACTCGTATTTATGTTCGGATTCCACTCAGCGGAGCAGCCGCAATTCGACAAGCTTTCCCTGGTGTTGGATGACAAGAAGTCCTCGAGTAAAAAAAAGAAAGAGAAAATCAAGGAAAAGGTAATAACAATATGTTTCATTGGCCTACTGGCCCGGTCACTCGGACTAGACCAAGCAATGTGTGCTCGTTTTATTTTTAACCTTTTAACTTCTATCATTTTAACATATTTTAAAGGATTAACAATTAATATAGCATTAATTTTCTCTTGCTTCGTAATATTTTAGAAGTCCTCGCCGAACCGCACCGTGAGCGATGGCGCGAAGGCAAAGACCGAGAGTTCAAAAAAATCTCCTGCCAAGGAAAAGGAGGAAAAGCCGAAGGAGGTTGAAAAGGTCAAGCCGAAAGAGAAAGTAGAGACAAAAATCGTGAAAAAGGAGGCCCCTGTGGAAGCCAAGAAAGGAAAGAAAAGCAAGCAGGTGATTGATGTAGAGAAGCCCGCTGACTTTGATGATGCAGGCTGGCAAGAGGTTCCCAAGAAGAGTGAAAAGAAGAAAGTAAAGGGTGATGAGAAAGAAAAGAAGGAGAGTCCTGCTAAAAAGGATAGCCCAGTTAAGAAAGAAAGCCCCGGTAAAAAGAACAAAAAGAAGGGCAAGGAAGCTGATATAGAAACTGGTGTCAGCAGCTATGTGGAGGAGCCGCAAGAGGAGACTATCAGGATTGTAAGCGCTGTTGGACCTGAGGTCGATGAAGACTCTGCTCGTGCACTCCAGGCCCAGATTGAGGAAGTTCAAAGGGTGCTTAAAGAGGTAAGGTATTTTATTAATACATTCTTATTGTGAATTTAATTATTGTACAAAATACATATTGTACAAATCTACACATGTAAAATATGTATTTTCAGGTTAAAGGTACTTATTACACAACTGTATTGTAAATGAGTGTTTTTTTTCCTCATTGGTGTAGTGTTCGGTAAGTTAAGCAACAACAGGCTCAATCAGTTTATGAACTGGTGACCACTGTCCACTATTGGCAAAATTTCATGGGTGAAGTGTTTCAGCATATTAAGCTGTTGCTCCTGATTATTTTTAATTGTAAGACCATCCTTAAGACTTTGTCAAAGGCCATTGGGTGCCTTGAAAACATTCAACACTGGGTTGGCCACTAACCCCTCCACCACTTGCATTGGAGCAGCGTGATGGAAAATGCTGTAAGCCTGCAGTAAGGACACCTGTATGCAAAAGTGGGATCTATCTATGGGTTGTACCTTAGCTTACTATACTTGTCTTATTGTCTAATAGGTATAAAAAGGTGTCTATATAAATAAGGAATATTATTCAGGAACAGTGGTGACAGCCCAATGTCTATAGAACTCGCCTCTCACGAGAGAGCTTTAGCAAGTGTGAGTTGTGAGGAACTGTGCCCAATAGTGGGACAAAGAAATTGTTATGATGATGATTCAGGAACAGGAACTCTTTGGATTGACCATTTTCATGCATATGACAATAGTCAATTGGATATCATTGGATATTCTTGTGCTGTAAATAATAATATGAGTGTTTTAATTGTAGGCAGAGCTACGCGATCAGGGCATAACAAGTGTGGATGATGAGGAATCCCCTGAAGATGACGTGACCGATGTGAAGGATCTCAGGAGCAACAAGAAAAAGGAGAATAAGGAAAAACAAAAAAAGAAGGCTATTGAGGTAAACTTGTAAAATTTGTTAGTTGTCATAGTCATAATTTAACTACGAAAATAAAATAAATTAAAGTAAAACTAAAATAAATATAATTTCATTAAAACTTATTTTTATTTTATTACTTATTTAAATTTAAATTGAAACTTTTAAAACAGGAAATTCAATTTTATTTTATCACTTATTTAAATTTAAATTGAGACTTCTAAAACAGGAAATTCATTCTATAATTAATTGTATCATGCATTACTTTGTGGAACTCCATTATTACAAACCAAAAATTAATCTACTTTGCAACAATCCGCGAACAAAAATGTATGGTGATGTATGTATTCCTTCATGCACGCAGCACCTCCCTCCTATTCTATTCGATTTTTCTATTTTACATTTTATTTTATGGTGGTATATTTCATATTATTTTACTATGATTTCTTATTTTTTTATATTCTATGTTTATGTATAAACTTAGCCATAACATTTTATGTTATATGGATGTACTCGCTATCCTCTTTATAATATTAGGTTGTGTACATTCACATTAAATGTCAGAGAAAGAAATTTCATTTGGTTGCAAAGAAAACAGAAAGGACAGTAATAGCTGATTACAATATAGCTTTTGAAATATGTACTGTATTTTGACCACTGGGGTTTTTTTTTTTTCATAATCACAGGCTACAGCAGTAGCAAAGAATGCAGCCAAGTCTGAGGAAAAGGAAGCCTCTGATTCATCTGATAAAAAAGATGACCAGCAACCGGCGCCTGCATTTGATGAACTTGGAGGTATGATTTAAAACATCATTAGACATTAAAATATCAAGGTAAATTTAAATAGCCTGACGTTTTATTGTATTCCAACCATTTTTTTAATAATTGTCTTGAGAATGTTGCGAAAGGTAAAAAATTAACTTTGGTGGCAAAAGTGATTGCCTAGGTACTACTATATTTTCCTTGTTTATTGTTTACTAATAAGTAAGTCGATAGGTGGTAGAGCCTATAGGGAACCAAATAGGTTTTATATGAAAGCTAATTGGTTCCATATAGAGTTCGCCCGGGGCAGTACCACCGCCCGCCACGGTACCTAGTACCATTTCTGCCGTGTAATAATTGTTTTTAAAGCAATTGTGGTCCGGTTGGAAAGGTGTGGATTCCGGTTACACTTCTTTAGAGGCGACCATCTTAGTCCTCAAGGGTAGCAACACATCTGTGACTGACTTAGAACGAGACTCCTACTAACAAGTACTAACTGGACTATTACTAACACCAACTAACAGGACTAACTATCGCTAACAGTCCCCAGTCCTCATACCTACTAACGAACTGACCAACTAATGTTCTAATTAACTCTCTCAACTAATTGGACTAACCATCCCAGTCCCTAATTGAGTCTTGTTCAAAGTCAGTCACAGTTGTCATGGGCGGCAGCGGATGGGTGGTGCTGCAAGCTCGTTTGCTATCTTTTCTCCATAAAAAAAAAAAAAAGTATCTACGAGTCGTGCCGAGTACTTTTGTACAAATGTACGTCAATAATCCCCTTGATTATTGAAACATTCAATTTCAATTTCATCAGCATAAATATATACCAAATGTAAAAAAGTCAAACAGATAGACCAATTCTTGCTCAGTTTCGCGTCAGTTTGTAACAGATTCTACTAGATTCTAGAGTACTGGTAGGGCTACTATCACTATCTCTTTTTCTCATTCACTGTCTCGTTCATCAAGATTTCGGGTGTATCTAACCTAGGGTCTGGGTGGCCAACGTAGATATTACTTTGATATTATCGTTTTTAAAAGCTTTTACTTAACTTCACTCGTATGAATGTATGTCCTGGAATCTTGCAATCAATATTTCACCCACTTCCACTGAAGCTATCGAGCTGACATTTGGCACACATATTAGGTTCCGATGACAATGCAATAATATGGTACTGTCAAACTGATCTGATGATGGAGCCGGAAGATATTAACTGGAACTTCATGATGGAATATCGTATCATAGTCGTGTTTGCACTTGTGGTAAAGTCTTGTAATGAACTTTGACCACGATTAGGTTTCAAGGTCAAGTTATAAAAGCTTTTTAAAAAAAAATTTTTTTTACAGTATAGTTATTATCGTTTTACAGAAACGTGGTCAGACGCGAAGGTATCCAAGAAGAGCAAAAAGAAAGCCCGGAAGGATCAGTGAAGGTAAGTCACAGGGTGTGGGCGGGCTTGTCCGCTGCTAGCTCAATGCCATTCACACCACTCAAAACTACATCTGGACCTAACCAGTAACCACTTACTGTGGGCTTCGACTGCTGGAACATTCATGAGAAAACATGTTTTCGCTGTTTCAGTCAACGATCGCATTGTATCCCAAAACTTGTTGACAAAATTTGGCGATGATTCACAGTCATAAAATAACCTCGTTCTGGCGCAGTCGGATAAAAAGTACACATAACTAGTACGGCGCCATTTATAAAATCGTTTGGTCGAATTTTAATTACGCAATAGGTATTTATTTCTCGACAACTCTGAACATTTGAATAAATAAAATATCATAACGTAATTTGCAGGTGTTACATCCAGACTGTAGTTTTATAGGGTATGAAATTGTTTACATTAAGTTTTTATTACTATTACTGTTCTTACACATTCAATTTACTTACGTCCATGTTTTAGTTGCATATTTTATGTTATGACTTGTTTTTTACATAATAATTTAATCATTGTTTTCATTATTGCATAATACTAGGTTTTGTTTATGTTTCACAAGAGTCATTATATTTTTATGGTAGAACTTTTGGAATCTGCAATATTTTTGGGGTTATAAATTACCGTTGTGCTTGTGTGATAAACAGTTCTAAAGGTGTTGGATAAGCTTTTTAGAAATATACCGACCTGTGGAGTACCTTTAAATATTGTAAGTCAGTAATCTGGTGTACAACATATTATTTTGTAGTTATGGTATTCTCTTACTAACTCTCAAAATCTTCTGGTGCTTGTAGTAATAAGTAAATCGCCTACATTCATTCCATTTGTGAGTGTGTTATCCATAAAAAATATTGTCTTCAGTGAATTAATTGCAAAATTATGTACCATTACTACCGTCATGACTCATAGGAAATTTGGACCAACCTACACTAAATGTACTAGGGTTTCGGCCAGTGTGTAAAAAGTTGTGGCAGCCGTAATAGTTCATGTAACCTATCATTAAATTAAATTGGTACAAATTAAATTAATAAGTTCATGATGATTATAATGACATACTATTGAAAATAACGCTGTAGCTTCTCTAAAATTTCAAAGCTATTTCTAATCTGTAAATTGTATTACCATGTTATAATTATTCTAAAACTGTAGCAATGGTACTTACAGGTAAAGAAAACAATACTTTTAGGATAAAACTGATAATGTTACTGTTATTTGCTTATAATGTAGCTTTTAGTACTTTGCGTTGTGCCCTCGTGTCTTATTTATGTATTTCACAGAGTACAGTAATATACCTGATCATCTATTCCTTGAATGACTGTAGACAAATATGTGTATTTTCCGTCCGAACACAAATTACGTATGTAGTTTGTAACATTAAACATCTATCCGTAAATAATGTTGACGACTTTCCGTTTTCTACTGACCAATATCTGCCAATTGAGTGATGTTTAATTTTAGTAAGCTTTTAACTGTAACCACCTTCGAAACATCGATGTGTTATTGCAGATTCCTATTTTGTAAACTTAGATGTAAGTATAATTTGAAAACTTATGTCAAAAGTAAAATTTTGCCGACATTCTAATATTGTTAATGTTTGGTGATAATATGTAATTGCATAATTTATAATTACGTTTAGAGTAAGATGGAAGACATTTGAAATTTATTTAGTCAGAGGATTATAAGAATTGCATTAAATTGTTTCAAATTCTGTTTTGTTAAAGTTGAACTCACAGACCAAACTGTGTTAATTAATACCAGTGAATGTATCGAGACAAACCAAAAGGACTTGTTTGTTTGTTTCCATTGTTCACATATAGTCGTGTGCGATATTCAGAGGACGGTTTCATGGGCAATAGTAGAATTAGTTATAATGAAACCGCTGCGACCTCTGCCCCGTCATTTTTATACTTTACTATCTAATGTTATTGTTATTTCTACATGTAAGTGCATATCTTAAGACATTTTAATAACTTTATTTTCAGTTGATTTTGTTTCGTGCTTAATTTATTTCGCCTGTACTTAGGGCCTAAGATTTTTTTGAGTACGCAGTGTAGTAGAATCTTAAAGGTGTTATTATAATAATATAGATAGGTACGAGTATATTTTTCGTAAGAGTACTGTAGATGTAAAAGATATTTTTCGGCTTCATATTCATCATCAACTAGTATAAGTAGTAGGTGTCGTATCGGCAGCTCCCGACGTGATCGTATCGCGGCGAACATCGGAACGCGTCGATATTTCTTATCTTGAAATGTTATTGTTTCATAGGTTCTAAATGATGAATGTGTAATATAAATATTTTTTTAAAATCATTAAAGAGTGATATTGAGACGTTTTTATTATTATTTTACTTACACCATAGAGTAATGATATAGTATGTAGTCCGTGCTTACACTAAGCTCTTGAATGATTGTTGGTTGCCCTCCTGTGTAGAAATAAAAAAACAATGATATGGAAAAACTTTATTCGTACAAACTTTAACAGTATAAAATGCTTACGAGATTCAAGAAAACAGTGAAAAGTTAATCATACCATAAGTGTATCTAACCTTTTCGATATGTTACTGTAAATTTTTTACAATTGCTGTAAATTATTTACTTACTGTCATAAGTAATTAAGCTAGTTTTCAAAATTGAATACATATCTAGTTATTTGTACAATTCTCTTAAGTTATTTGAAGATTTAAAATACATGCAACGCAATAAATTTTATCGTCATTTGCTGCAATAATAGCACACAGGATATGAGGCGTATTACAATAATTTAATATTAAATGACAGAAGTTTTTAGAAATGAAGTTAGAACATTCGAAGCCGCCTGAATTAATCATGAATACATAGTTGTGCTTCATAAATATGATATCTGTGAACAGGGCCGGATTTAGAGGTGTGGAGGCCTCGGGCAACAAAGGTGTGGAGGCCCCCTGGCCCCAAATTATTTTCCAAATGAGAAGAACAACTTTTTTCAGTCCAATTTTTCAAGCAATAATTTGAAATCGAGTAGATTATTTTAGTATTTAACAAACATATAAAAATATAGATAAATGATTTTAATATTTAAGAACAATATAATCATGTTTGTACAAAGGTAAAGGTGTAGGTAAAACAGCGAAAAAAAAAACAAAACAAAAGTTTTATAGTGTTATTAGTGTTTACTAGTCGGAATATGAAACTTTTTTTTTTTCGAAGTGTATTGTGGAGGCCCGGGGCTATAGCCCCGGTTGCCCTCCCCTAAATCCGGTCCTGTCTGTGAATACAAACAACTAATCTACAAGTACAGGACTGGCATACATGCCGTTGAGAAATTATGGAGAACTCTGCAAGCATGTAGGTTTCCACACGATGTTTCCTTCACAGTTACATTTTATTCCTAAAATCGCACATAACTAAGAAAATTGATTGGTGCCGATTGGATTTGATCCTGGATCGCTCGAATGGCGAGTTAAATATCGTTTTGGTTGGTGTTCCGCGACGTCGCGGCGACGCTGCCAACCCTGATGCGTGGACGCCGCCCGTTGTGTATATCGTTGGAACCACCTGGTTGGCATGAGTGCAGGCCGGCGCATACGTCGCAGCTAATTCCTCGGGGCGCGAATGTTTAGCTCTAAACAATATCCGGAGGGGTTAGCTGCGCATCGGGCATCGATGGACATAATACGGGTGGGGAACCAATCAGCGTTTACAACTGACAACTCAGTCGCCCCGCGGCTATACCTTAATTTTGAGTACGGCGCATGCAAGATCAGAGCTAGACTTAAATGTCAGTCCTAGGTATACTCAGGCGGACGCTGGTAGTGTTAATCAACCAGCAAAATTGCCATGTAGCCCACGGACATTGGAACTTGCTTGCTATACATACCTTAATTTTGAGTACGGCGCATGCAAGATCAGAGCTAGACTTAAATGTCAGTCCTAGGTGTACTCACGCGGACGCTGGTAGTGTTAATCAACCAGCAAAATCGCCATGTAGCCCACGGGACATTGGAACTTGCTTGCTATAGTTCAGAGTCGCTCTTGGCGGCGTGCTTGGCGCGGCGGCGCGGCGGCGGCGGCGGCGCGGCGCTCCTGCTGCGCGGCTTACGGCGCACGCGGCGGCGCCGGCGCAGCTTGGCCTGCGCGGGCGCCGGCTGCGGCCGCGGCGCCTTCGCCTCCACTTCCAACTTTAGACGCGCGAACATGTCGTAGTTCGTTATGGTGCACATTTTACCTAAACCAAAACTTTGTGTTAAACATTGATGTCTATTTATTTTTATCTTACGTAGGTGCTAGCTGTAGTACCTACACAAAAGAAGGACAAAAATATATGGGACGCGGAGGAAAGTACATCATGTTCTTTCCTGCCTTATTAAAATAAAGGGTCCCAATAAGTATTATTTTTTCTCAAAGTTCACAGAAAGAGAACGAGAGTTCAAGAACAAGTATATCTATTCGACTTTGTATTAAAATTCCTATGTTATCGATTAGGGCGATGCAAAAGATTTTGCACTGACCAGTGGAAGTATTTAAAATGTGTTTTTCTTTCTTTTTGTTAATTTTAATTTTTTTATTTACCTTGTCAAACAAAAGATAATCTTCAACGTATTTTCACTGTCGCCCGTTAACATCGAATGGTCAGTTAAGTAGTTAGTCAGTTACACGTCTTGAGAACAGTAAAAAAAAATATTTTCTTTGTTTCATTCTATGTATTTCAAAAATTAAAGGAGGATGGCCATTTTGGTACCCATGTCCAATCAAGATGAATCACGCACCATTGGATAGCTCTTCTCAAGTGTATAAAAAAATACTATGACGGCATGTCCGAAATAGCTGTCCGTTTTGAAATATACGCTTCAGAAGATACTGGATTTTTAGCTCGAAATAGATAAAGAAAGATTTATATCTCCAGTTTACTTTAACCGATTGTGATTACTTTTGCGCTTGATTTTAAGCTTGAAAATATCCTATTTCCAATTTGCACTTGGCCAGCGTGGTGGACTAAGGCCTAATCCCTCGCATTCTGAAAGGAGACCCGTGCTCAACAGTGGGACAAAGAAATGTATGTACGCTACTTTTTTTATGTATTATTTAATAGAATATACGCTTCAGAAGATACTGGATTTTTAGCTCGAAATAGATAAAGATTTATATCTCCAGTTTACTTTAACCGATCGTGATTACTTTTGCGCTTGATTTTAAGCTTGAAAATATCCTATTTCAAATTTGCACTTGGCCAGCGTGGTGGACTAAGGCCTAATCCCTCGCATTCTGAAAGGAGACCCGTGCTCAACAGTGGGACAAAGAAATGTATGTACGCTACTTTTTTTATGTATTATTTAATAGATCATCATCGTAATAGATCGAAACTAATGTGATTTCACAAATCACACGTGAGTAAGCCGGTAACTTCAACTATGAATATGTATTATTAAATACAAATGAAAATATAGTTCATACTTATTGTACATGTTTAGCAGGACGAGTGTGTGAGAAGAGTGAAATCTTTGTGTCTAGCGAACACTAAGTACCAAATAATAGAAATGATGTGCGCACAGGAGCCTACCGTGCGTCGTCCTGTTAAACATGTACAATAAGTATGAACTATAGTTTTATTTGTATTTAATGATACATAAAAAAAGTATTGTTTAAGAAATAAATAAAATGATAATTAAAATTCAATGTTTTATTTAACCACATCACCACAAGTCACAACCCTTTCTTTGTCCCACTGTTGAGCATGGGTCTCCTTTCAGAATGCGAGGGATTAGGCCTTAGTCCACCACGCTGGCCAAGTGCGAATTGGTAGACTTCACATGCCTTAGAGAACGATATGAAGAACCCTCAGGCATGCAGGTTTCCCCACGATGTGTCCTTAGTTAGAGTTAGATAGCCACTGGGCTGTCACCGCTTATTATTTAACCTCATAATAAAAAATAAACAAAAATATTATGGCGAAATGGAGAAGAAATTGACCTGATTGAAATACCTTATTAGGAAACATTAATAATTTTCAAGGAGTGATTACTCCGATCGGACAGCAAACTGGGACTGGCGCCTTGGTTATTGTTATTCTACACTAAAAGACCTTTCCAACGGTGTATCATACATTTCGATTGGTGCCGGTACCAGGTTCCATGCATTTTTGTCCATCGTCCTTTGACATTGATTTATGTACTATTTATTACTAAGGATTTTTTTAGTTCCGGTCTAAACAACAGATCGATCGGGCGGCGTCTATGTCATACTTACAGCGAATGTGTATTGTCTTATTTTGTCTTAAGTCTATGTAGCTATTTACGCTTGCAATACGATTGACCTACCGTTGCAATACTCTTCCCCGCATTCGGAACAAGACACGATTCTCGTTTCAGTCACGCCCGAGCGATTCTTAGTTTTTCTGATCATATTGTTTTTCGCGTACTCGCGCTTGTCCCTGGCCTTGGTCTTCAATTCAGATTTACCCAACTCGATCAACCTAAAATAACACCCAAAAAGAAAACGTTTAGTTATTTTTCTAATTAGTTCCGCTATTTCACATTGAGCTTTATTTTCTCGCTTCCGAGCACTAGAGCAAAGTAGGTACCTATAAAAACCTAGGTAGGTAACTATAAAAAACTCCTTTGCAGTGGTGGTAGTCCACGGTGCCCAAGTGTGTGCGGCGTTTCACTTGGGATCAGGTTCAAACCCCAGCAAATCGTGAGAGCCGTTCATACTTACTTCTATATAAAACCGAGAACGAGAATATATTTATTTATCTATATTGTACATAAAAGTACAGGGTACAAGTGGCGACCTTACTCTACCAGCTAAACATTGTGGTAAAACCAGTAAGTAACAAAAAATGGTGTTAGTGTATTACATCCTTTAACATACAAATTATTACAAATACACATTTATATGTATAACTTGTGTATAACTTGTACTATTAAATGTATTCTGTGGTACAAACCAAGAATTAATCTACTTTGCAACAATCCGCGAACAAAAACGTATGGTGATGTATGTATACTTTCATGCACGTAGCACACATATACACATACATACATCACCATACGTTTTTGTTCGTGGATTGTTGCAAAGTAGATTAATTCTTGGTTTGTAATAATGGAGTTCCGCAAAGTAACGCCTGATACAATTAATTATTCTGTGGTAGGTAAAACTGACAAATCTCAATATTGTTCTTGGAAGATTGTTGTTACTTTTTTTTTAAAAGAACGTACCGATTAAAATATTCTTCATCAAGCTTGGACTTAGGCCTTATCGACGTGAGCATGCGCCACTCTATGGGCACTGCGCACAGCTCCTCAAACTTAAGGCCCCTCATCTCCGCCGGCACCGGGTCCATGAAGGTGAACTGCTTCTCTTCATACCCTCTCGTCCCTAGCTTCTCGTAGCCACGCACTTCCTTACGGGGCGTTTTTGTCTTATAGTCCCCTGGTTTGTCCTTTATTTTAATGTCTTCGGCTCTAACCTGGATATGATTAGGACTTTTTAGTTTTTTTTATAAAGAGATTTACTTAAAGTTAGTTTAACTAGCGTCTAGGTCACGTACGTAGTAGGTAAATGGTCTAAGCCCTAAGGTCAATTAGTATCTATGTGCCTACCTATAATGGTGCCATCTCATGCGAAAATATTTTTTTCTTCATAAACATGCGCACTGGCCGAGATTGGAAGCTGTTTTATTTTTAATTTTATAAATAAAAATAAAAATATATAAATATTTTAATGTCAGGTAAGTAGGAAAGCCTTGATCTTCAATCCTCAGAAAAGCAAGTACCTAGGTATGGGGTATTCAGAGGTGTGGCTTAGAGGGTCCATCCACATTCTAACCGACTTCGAAGAAATGAGGAGCTGTTCTATGTTCATCAGTTATATTTAGGTCCCATCGCATGTAGGTGGGGTGAGCCTTTTGCTATACACCGGGCACAAAGTCTTCTACTAGGAATTTCAAATTAAAAAAAAAACAATAATACTTTGCCCGAACCGGGGGTCTAACCCAGACGGGAATTCTAGATTAGCAACCGCGTTTACGACCACTACACCAAGGAGGCAGTGAGTGAACGTAGAAATAAGTCTAGAACTATTATAGCATTACGTTATTACCTACTTTATTCTTTTATTTTTTTAGGCTTACCTTTTCAGGTCGAGTTTTGAAGTCTGGCACTTTGTCTAAAACAGCCCTGTACTCTTCTGCGGTGTTAATCACAGTTTTTGATAAATCCAACATAGGAGCTTCATCTTTCTTTTTATCAAATAAATCGTCTAACTTAGACATAGCTATATCACAATAACAACGACGTGTCTACTGACTGAAAAATGCAGTACTGGTTTCATTGATCTAACATCGGATCCATTGCTTAGAAACGGTTTGATCGATAACTTATTTTAACTTTTATGTAGATAACCTAAATAGAAATACGTATTGCACCAAACCCCTACCTATATTATGTGTGCTAAGTATCTAAGCATTTTATAAAATTGTTGTTCAACCTATAATAACGCATCAGTGCAAAATAAACTTTATGTGACGTATTTTAATTTCTCGGTGTTTTCGTACATGGACTTATTTAGTCGTAAAGTTTCTTTTAAAAGTGTCCATATCGTTTAAACTATTTTGGTTTCTCTCATTTACGTCATCGATCCATAATTTTCTGCTTCCATACTTATCATTAATGAACTTTTGTGACAAAGTTATTCTTTTAGTAGGTGACATTTTTGGTGACTTCTTTTGTTCTATTTTTTCATTACCTATTATTTGTCCTAAAGAGGTGAATTCATCTATTGTATTATTCGCAACTTCACTCAAGTTATTGTTAATGGGTCGTATGAAGTCCTGACTAGCTCGTTTATGTCGCCAGTAAGATTGGCTTAACGAGTTCCTCTGCTTGTTATTACTATCAACGGTTTCGGACCTTGTTGGAGGACTAGGAGATCGACTGTCTTCACTAGATTGAGACATGTATTGTCTTACTTGTGGTCGATATTTTTGTCGAAGTTTTCTTTTTTGTGAGTAGAACGGATCCTTTTCACTTTGTTTCTTATATTGAGCCGCGGGTCTGTTAGCACCCCATTTAGGTCGATTTTCTATATCTTTTTTGTACCGTTCCTCAGAGCGTATTCGCCTATCCTTCTTAAGACTGTTGCGATGGCTTTCTTGGGGAGCGTTTTCATCTATGTTTTGGTAGTCGTTATCAATATCACCTATGACTTCATCGGTTTCAACTATTTTGTCGGCAGTTATTCTATAAATATGCGATTCTGTTTGAGTTGATGCATCTTTGGTTCTTACACTTCGATATTTACGAGGTGTCATAACTCTCCCCGTATCTTTAACATCACTATTAAGGGAATTCAAAGAGACGCTATACAAACTGTTAGTCAAATTTTGTGGAACTAAAACGGCTAATTGTACATTATTTGTTGTTGCTGTTACCTCACAGTTTCCATTAACCCCGATTGGCACAATACTATATTGACTTTCATTCAATGCCAAAGGTGGAACATTATGTATAAATAAATTTAAATTTCCAGTCGTTACTGATCGTGGTGAGTTACATGCGGTTGATCGATGAGAAACGTCCTTCTTGTGACTTGTTGCCGAGTGCACATCGTACGTTCTGCTCGTTTTAGTGGGACTCGTGACTTTTTCTGAACCACATTTCTTTACTATTTCCGGGCTTAGGTTTTCTTCAATATTTGATTTATACTCGATTGTGTTATGCAACTGTTTATGGCTGGAAAATCTTCGTTCCTTTTCTTGGCGGGCTTTCTTCTCAGCGTCTTCCAGCGCTCTTTTAAGTGCATCAAGTCTTCGTTTTTCCTGAATTTGCTTTTCCTCATTTTTTCGTTTCTCTTCTTCTAATTTTATTCTATCTTCTTCTTGTTGCCGTTGTATTCTTAATTCTTCTAGTCGTTCGTCTCTTAATTTTCTTTCTTTTTCCTCTTGTCGACGTTTTTCTCGATCTTCTAACTGACTTAATATTGCCGATTGTAATTCTAAAGCCTTAATGCGTTTGTTTTCCCTCTGGGCTTTTATTTCTGGCTCAATGGGCACATTTTGTCCTCTGAGAAATGTCCTGTAAAGAATTTTAAATGGGTTGAGTGAGGCGCTTGATGAATATGTATTATCAAATGAAAGTGATAGAGCCGTTGCTAACCCACCTTCCTTCATCGCTTCCGTTATATGACGAACGGTCACAATCCAACCCTGAGTTGGTAGAACTTCTTTGATCGATGACTAAAACATCAGCTGTATTTTCTATCATATTTAATCCCCTCTCGACCCACGACGGCGTTCCCTTCTTTTGGTGGTGCATCTGGTGTAAAGTAAAATGAATAAAATAGAGAATCCAAGGGAAAATTTCAATTAAAGTTATTATATTATATAAGATTTGCTTGATTTGATTCTAGTTACTTGTGGTAATCTCTCGTTGGGTGCCGTGGGTTCCCAGAGCCTTCCAGTGGCGACTCCGCGGTCGCCCCACCGCGGGCGTCCCTCCTCGGCGTTGCCACTCGCGCTCCGGGCTGACCACAACACGTCACCGGAGCGCCTGCTTGACGGCTGCTTCATCCTTGAATAATAAAAGGAAAATATAGATACTTTTATTGGATAGTTTGATAGACGACCAAGCACTAAGTCAGTTTTAAGGAATTCTAGTTGTTTTGATCTGGCAAAATAACACAACTGGCGATTGCAAAATTAGGTAATAAGTCGGTACCTTTAAATAATTTCTATTTATAAATTTTAGATATTTGTAAGGATTATAAAAAAAAATATAGGTGCATATAAAGTAGATAGGCTAAAATGTATACAGTAACAAACAAGAAATTTGCTGTTTCCTCATACATTAGTATAAAAGCATGTTTTAACTAACAAAATCAAAATGTCCCTGACTTCCGACGATATTGACCTGACCCAGAAAAAGCAAAGGTCTATGAACTGATGGTGTTGTGAAATTTCATCATTAGTAAAATGGAATTTTTTTACGTTTACCTACAACAAAATGTTTTTTTTTTTTACAATTGTACATGAACTTTATTACATTTTATTTAATTGAATTACTCACGTGTTATCTTTTTCCTCTTGCTGCCAGGCTACTACTGGGTTTTGATTACTGGTGTGTAATGTCCCCTGGCCCCTCAAATTCATATGATTAACGGTTTCACTCCCGTAACCGGAGGTATCCCCTTCGCCGTCTTCGTCGTAAAAAGCGAACCTCTTAGCACTAGGAATGTTTCGGTTGAGTACTTCCTTAGTCCTTTTGTTATCTTCTTTGGCAGATCTATCGTAATCAATTTTATGAATAGGCGGCAAGCTGGGGCTTCTTTGGCGCTGTATTGGTTCCTGGTATTCGTAAGACGACTGCTTGTGCAATTCGAGAGAGCTCGCAAATTGGTTCCGGACTTGCAAGCGATTCGTGTACCGCTCACCGGAGCCCCATGGTAAGTAAAGATGAGACATTTCTTCTGTAAAAAAAATTTCTTGATTTGTAGTAAATCACACTTCTTTCAATAGGAAAAAACCTTGCAAGGAGACCTTTTCATGACAACTGCGCAAACAATGAATGTTTCTTGAAAGAAAAAATGTTCACGGTTTCCCCTTCGTCGTCACTGGATAAGGGTTTATTATGTTAAGTCGATACGCATGCTAGGAAAGCCATTAATCGTGTATCACGTGTATGCTATTTTACCTACTGGAAATCAGTCGATAATAACTTTATTTTTAAATTAATTTTATTGTAGATTCCTTCACAGAATTTACTATTTTTACCACGTTTCTAATCAAGTGTCTCCTAAAACACAATTACAGGTAGGTAATACCTTCATCGCTCGCTGCGACCCATAGACGTCCCACTGCTGGGCACGGATCTCCCCCACAGACACTGCTGTGGGAGGTCTAGAGCATACTCCACCACGCTGCTCCAATGCGGATTGGTGGAGGGGTTAGTGGCCAACCCAGTGTCGAATGTTCTCAAGCCACCCGAAGGACTTCGACAAGGCTTAACGACTGTTTCCAGCATTGAAAACAACCGGGACCGACGGCTTTACGTGCCCTCCGAAGCACGGTAGCGTCCATGAAATTTTTGCCACTAGCGGTCACCCATCCACAAACCGACCGCGCCCGTCGTTGCTTAACTCTTTCGATCGCATTGAATCGACGCGAGCCATTGGGCTATGGACGCTACAAATACCTCCATATCTATATATATAAAAGGAGAAGGTGACTGACTGACTGACTGACTGACATATCAACGCAGGGCCTAAACTATAAGGGCTAGAAACTTGAAATTTTGCACAGGGGTTCCTTTTATAACGTAGGGGAGCACTAAGAAAGGATTTTTGAAAATTCACCCCCTAAGGGGGTAAAACGGGGGTGCAAAGTTAGTATGAAACTTTGCCGTTTTTGATGTTATTCGAATGAAATTCAGTACCTATGAAGGTTTTTTATTGAGTTTCGAAAATCATCTCTTAAGGGGGGTAAAGGGGGGGGTGCAAAGTTAGTAGGTATAAAAGTTTTTCGTATACACCTACATTATTTCAGTAAAATTTTGTATTTAGGTTATGTTACGTCTAATTCCACGCGAGCGAAGCTGCGGGCGTCCACTAGTTTTAATATAATTTAGATACGCACGGTGGTATGGCCTATACCCACTTCTACTTATTAATACCCTTATCATTACATTTCGGTCTTCTCTGGTGTCGTTTTTATGGTTGAAAACAAAACTAAACCCTCAAGAAAGTGGCAGAAAGAGGTCGCGAGCTGAGTACCTTTATGCTACGTCAAAGGATTGCGTGTTAGGACATCGTTCCAATTTCCATTTATGTAGGTAGTTCAAATTAAGTTACGTAGAAAATTTATTTGGAATATAATATCAAACGAACAAACATGGAAATAGCTGACTCTTCACCATCTTTACCTAATCATTGCGTGTGATCTGTGTTCCGTGATGTGAGCATGGATCTATAGAGTATCCAAAGCCTACTTCCATGGATGTGAACCATGTGACCATGTCTAATCGTCGGAAAACTGGAAATTGAATTTTCATTAAAAAAAACAATGACAAACTTTTCTTTTTTTCGAATAGTTTTGGATATACATAATTGGAATTTTACCGACTAATTTTATTTATAGAAAGTTGATGGGAATAATGAAAGGTACCTTACCTTTCATTATTCCCATCAACTTTCAGCAGTTTGAGCTTAGATACTTAATTAATGGAGCTCAGACTGAATAATTTTAATTCACATCGTAGCTTAGAATAAATACATATGTAATTACGTATGTACGTATGTACGCTTAGAATAATAACGTATGTAATCTAAGCATCGTAGCCTAGACGGAAGGGTAAACTAATACGTACACAATCAGTGATACGTCATAGTCGACAAATTGTATATCGATATAGTATAGTGTTGTTCTTCGTTATCGATATTTTCTAACTCAAAGGAAAGGCAATAACGAATCTGTAGCAAGTTCCACTAACTAATACCTTGTTGCTAAATAAATCCTTACGAATGAGTACGTTTGACACGCGGTGGTAGTAAGAATTCGGCCTCACACTCGAGGACCCTCTCGATCGGGTTCATATCCAACCAGCACATAAGTACCAATGATGTTTTTAAGAAATATTATTGTTAGAAATAAGACTAAATGTGGTAAAGATACACATTTAGTCTTATAAGTACTTCGATTTAGACAGTCTAAAGCTAAACCAACATTTCTCGGTTACTTCTTGCATTGATAGCAAAATAAAAACTGAAACACTCAAGCAACTTTCTAACATTTCCAAACTCGACTTTCCATCCTTCACATTCAATCGATTCACAGCTCGTGATGTTGAGAAGGCGGTATCTTCCATTGTGTCTGATGCGGTCGGCAGTGACTGTATTGGTTGAAAAATGACAATTCCTCAAGGTTATTCTCCTTCCTACCTTAACGTACATTTTATACCAATCCTTACTTCTTCAGACGTTCCCATGTTCTTGGAAAGATGCCCAAGTGATTCCTATACCAAAGAAAACAAATCCTATTTCCTTCTCAGACTATATACCAATATCCATACTCCTTTTTTTTCAAAAGTCCTTGAGTGTCTTGTCCATCAACAGCTCAGTGCATACCTATCCAGTAACGTCCTTTTAAATCCAAAGTAATCTGGATTTCGCTCTGGGCATAGTACAGTTACGGCTCTTATAAAAATCACTGACGATATCCGTCGGGGTATGGATGATCGTAAACTCACAGTATTGACATTACTAGATTTTAGTAATATATTCAATACTGTGGTTTTTGATGTCCTGTTGGGGATTGTTACTTCCTTCAATATACTCGTATCTTCGACTGTAGTTGACTGGTTTCGCAGGGCGTCGGCAGCGTATTCGAGTAAAGGACAGGTTTTCCAATTGGTGTGATACGAATACCGGCGTTTCTCAAGGTGCTAACCCCCTTACTTTTCACTATCTTAACTAATTCTTTATTCTATATCTAGATTTATAATCAAACGTCTCTCAGTAATATAAAAGAGGCAATTGGTTCCACTAATGAGGATTTAGGGCGTATTTCGCATTGGACCAATCCTATATTTTTATTAATAAATTCAACTGTAAAAATTAGTTGTTAATATGCAGCAATTCATTAATTCTATTCATCTTCTAAGTAATATAAGACTACGCCACGCGGGGCCACTCACACCGCATTATTTTATTACTAGTGGACGCCCGCAGCTTCGCTCGCGTAGAATTAGACGACGTATGCCCGCGTTCGGGTTGCCCACTTGACTTCAAAAACGGCAAAGTTTCATACTAACTTTGCACCCCCGTTTTACCCCCTTAGGGGATGACTTTTCAAAAATCCTTTCTTAGTGCTCCCCTACGATAAAAAAGGAAACCCTGTGCAAAATTTCAATTTTCTAACCCTTATATTTTAGGCCCTGCGTTGATATGTCAGTCAGTCAGTCAGTCAGTCAGTCAGTCAGTCAGTCAGTCAGTCAGCCACCTTCTCCTTTTATAATATAGAAGATTGCATTTTCTTTAGATTGACATTTTTATATTCGTTATATCATAGGAATAGATTTTCCGATTTTAATAATTTAAAAAGTATTTTACAGCTATTAAAACGGTCAATAATAAAATATCATTTAATGGGATAAGGATTAATACAGAGGTATAAATACATGTAAATAAATGTAATATGGTTAGATTATTGTCGGCACTTTTATCAACTTTTAAAATGTAAAAAAGTAGTTATAGTGGCATAACTACAGTAGTTGGACATATGATATCGCGACACTTTTTGTAAATAATGATGTGTTCTGCAAAGTCGTGGTACATTAATTTATTCTATCATCAATAGTTTTCGCAGCGCAGGCGATGTAAAGAATATTTTAGGTAATTTTCACACCTTGGGTTATTATTGCATTTTTATTAGGGATCCCTATTTTTTTTGAAAATGTAATATAGCCTTTGTTACTCAGTGAAGATGCAGCTTTTTATTGGTGAAAGAATTTTTTAAATCGGTCCAGTAGTTTTTGTGTTTTAACATTACAAACACATCTTTCCTCTTATAATATTAGTATATAATGTATATTATAATTTATTTATTAATGTTAGTCCTTGCAATGTAGGTAGCCTGGAAGAGATTGCTGCTTAGCGATAAGGCCGCCCATTGCACCTTAGATACCAAGATTAATAATATTATTTCTGTAGAATTGTTTGTTGTTTCTATTTCTATGTGTGCAATAAAGTGTTAAATAATAAATAAATAATAGTACTATAAACGCCGAGAAATCACTTCACCTACTGCGCGGCGCACGAGCCGGGCGGAGGCGAGCGAGCCGAGCGAGCTTACCACAGTTACCACTATCCCCGAATCGGCAGATCTGTAACACGCACACACGCACAGCTCGCTCACCCACACGTTAGTAGCTTTTTCCGCGCGGGTTACAGCCCAGCGCGACGGCAATACTTTCGATTGAAATTGGATTTTCAAATGTTGCTGCGCTGGTATTTCCTCTTAATGTTTTATGTTTCCCTGTTAATTATGTGTAATTATTATTACTTATACAATAAATAAATAAATTGGTTGGGCATTGTAGGTAATTGAAGCGGTAACTGACCAGTCACTCAAAATTTAGATATTTTGATCTATTAAGTAAGTACCTATTCAAGTGTATAATATCCAACCCATTCACTAGTGCTTGTGCATGATATAGTTATGAGACACACATTTGTATCACGAATTATTGTGGAACACGTTACGTGAGCATATAAATTGATCTAAATCCAACAGCATTTTCTTTTCTTGCAATGTGATGTCCATTTTTAGTGTCGCCTAGTTTAGGTGTCATAATTATTATTCTAGCACCTTAGATAACATATTAATAATCTAAGTCTAGCACTTCACAATTATTTTAGATAGATAGGTAATATCATATCGAGTCAAAGACTTAAAACATAGCCACAGACTGACATACAGTGGCGCGGGCGATACGGAGCATTACGATTTACGTTACATAGTTAAATTTAAACTAAAACAAACATTGTAACTATGTACTTATTCGAATTTGTATTCAACGCGAGAAACAAGTAAGCAGCTATGAAAATTACTGAAAGTAAAATACATACCTAATGGATTCGTTGATCGCATAAAAACATTTTTTGTTACTTTCTTTTTACACTAGTTACCTATACGCATTTATTGTCAAGTCAAGCCTCAGCCTCCTAACCATTTTGTATTATTCAAGCAATGAATTTCTTAGATCAGATGTTGATGTTGAAGATGACTTACAATACAAGATGCGCATTACTTAAAGAATAAAAAGACATTTCAAGAAGTAGCCGTTTATAACAGATTCTATAATAATTGCATAGAACTTAAATACTTAATTACTTCTTTAATGTCTCGTAAGTCCCGTAACAAACAAATTTGCCCCGACTGAGAATCGAACAGGATTTCACCATCTAACTCAGCACACGTTGCGTAGGTACGGTACCTAAAGACAATATGGTATAAAGACATAAATCTGCTGGTAGCTGTTAAGTATAAAAAATTGCATGATATAGTTATGAGACACACATTTGTATCACGAATTATTGTGGAACACGTTACGTGAGCATATAAATTGATCTAAATCCAACAGCATTTTCTTTTCTTGCAATGTGATGTCCATTTTTAGTGTCGCCTAGTTTAGGTGTCATAATTATTATTCTAGCACCTTAGATAACATATTAATAATCTAAGTCTAGCACTTCACAATTATTTTAGATAGATAGGTAATATCATATCGAGTCAAAGACTTAAAACATAGCCACAGACTGACATACAGTGGCGCGGGCGATACGGAGCATTACGATTTACGTTACATAGTTAAATTTAAACTAAAACAAACATTGTAACTATGTACTTATTCGAATTTGTATTCAACGCGAGAAACAAGTAAGCAGCTATGAAAATTACTGAAAGTAAAATACATACCTAATGGATTCGTTGATCGCATAAAAACATTTTTTGTTACTTTCTTTTTACACTAGTTACCTATACGCATTTATTGTCAAGTCAAGCCTCAGCCTCCTAACCATTTTGTATTATTCAAGCAATGAATTTCTTAGATCAGATGTTGATGTTGAAGATGACTTACAATACAAGATGCGCATTACTTAAAGAATAAAAAGACATTTCAAGAAGTAGCCGTTTATAACAGATTCTATAATAATTGCATAGAACTTAAATACTTAATTACTTCTTTAATGTCTCGTAAGTCCCGTAACAAACAAATTTGCCCCGACTGAGAATCGAACAGGATTTCACCATCTAACTCAGCACACGTTGCGTAGGTACGGTACCTAAAGACAATATGGTATAAAGACATAAATCTGCTGGTAGCTGTTAAGTATAAAAAATTGCAGCAAGATGTGACAATAGTCACATATCTCGCGTCTACGTAGATAACTGCTTATTAGTTATATATCTACACCGACGTGCCGATTCTTTAATTCAGAAAACTGTAATGGTATGCATCCGCTGTCCTACGCGCGTTCCTTGCAAGTGGTGCAAGTTAAAAATTCTTCATATGCGACGGTGGAACCATGGGTAAGGTAACGATGTAATGTACTTAAAACATACAACAATTCATAACAGCTCAGCCCAGTACTGATGAAGTGCTGGCTGAGCTGTTATTGCTGAGTGCCATCCACTCCATCCAGTTCCGCGCGGATAAGTACGCACCTCTCTCCCGTGCCCACTGCTGCTTCTTCAGCTGAACTAGCGACGCCGGCTTGCTCACTGACAGCATCACACCACACTATACATTACACCTCTTAATGCTCCGTATTGCACACACGTTGCGTTTCCTACCGCAGCGCTGTTACGGTGCACGGCGGCTAATGAGCGGCCGGAGTGCTTAAAAACCGCCGCTCGCGCATCTGCGGTCGCGCGTGTCGCCTCGTTTCGCGCGTGCACCCATTGTCCGAGACCGTCGGACGGCCGCTCCGTCCACTCCGATCGCTCCCTTTCGACCAACAATGACTGTTTTGTGACTGCCTGCACTCTATGCGCCGTTGTTCCCTTCCCACAGGCCACACGCTGCGCCGGCCGCCCTCCGGCGCGGTCGCGGCGTCTAGACTAGACGTGCTTTACAGCCCTGTTTCAGCGCGTGTCACGCAAGTGGCAATGTTTCAGACGAAAGCCTCGGAAAAGCCGCCGGTCGATAAAGTCGTCATAGTAACGTCTGTTTCACGTGGTCGCAACGAAATGTGGTATTTTTCTGATTTGCATTTAGGCCACGCCACGATGTGACGCTGCAAATTGTTATGGCATAAATTCATATTGTCCTGGCCGTGTTAGCGCAATAAAATTTAGATAACGATTCCGTTCTTTATAAATATACCTTCTGTATAGCGAAAGTGAAATAAAATACCACTTCGGCTTTATTTACTTATTAATTACCACCCTAAATTGTAGTTGTGTATTATTTGTTCACAGAGGAAATAATAAGCTGCGTACATTTATATACTTATTTATATTATGACATCGCGCAACATTGGATTAGTTTTTACGCTTAGATCGAGTGTGATCAACCTGACAGGCAAGCTTATGAGCAGTACATTCCGTATATAAATTAGCTACTTACAGCTGTTTGTGTAGTCATCGTATTAGATAAACATAAAAATTTGATAAAGTTTTATATCTTAATATATATATTTCTTGTGTGTGTGTGTGTGTGTGTGTATGACAGTGAACTCCTCCTAAACAGCTGGATAGATGTTGATGAATTTTTTGGTGTGTTCAAGGGGATTCGAGAATAGTTTAGATTCATAATTTGCTCCACTGGAGAATGTTTTTTAAACACTATTTTAGTATTTTTGTTTTTAACTGTTGTTCATTGACGTGAAGCGTCGCGTCACTTTGACATTTCATATGGTAGAACAACGTTTGCGGGGTCAGCTAGTATATTTAAACTAATATAAAAATACATTTTTTGATCGTAGACAAAGCATACCTACTTACCTAATGTCAAGCAAAAGTTCTTGCTAATGTTGTCAAGACATTTTTTGCTTGTAGGCATACTTTTAAGATAGCAATCGAGTTTGCAGCACCTAACCTACTACATCTACTACAAACTACATCTTTCCAAGCGGAGATCTACAGTACAGGTAGGTAGGAAATTTAACGGTTATAAGTTTAAAAGCCTTTAAAAATAATAAAAGCATGCAGTATGTAATTAAAGTACCTAGTAATGTAAACAAGATTAGAATAGAATAGAATAGAAAGAATTTATTTGCTAAAATATGTTAGGAATAGGCAATAAAATATTATAAGTCGATGGCTTATTGTTACTCTGTGGCCACACTAACCGTGCCGCCAAAACGGGCTGTCAAACATCTTATCAAGCGGGGTGCATTTTGCTATGCTAATATAATTGCGTTTTAATTAAGTACACCATTGTTGTCATAGTCTTTAATAAAGTGATTAACGTTATACCAGGGCTTTATCATTTTAATAATAACAGGTTATGGGCCCAGACGATTCCCTTAACTCTGTTTCTGGTATAACGAAGTAGCGTCACGTTGCCGGCCGGACTTGCAAGAGTTGCAAGTTGGGTTATAGTAAAACTATATTTACGGCGAGGAGAGAAGACATAGTTGTTTCGGGGAAATGGATCAACTGGGGACAACTTCGGTGGGTGTCAACAAACTTGAGGGGCCACGCAATTGGAGTACTTGGAAGTTTCAAGTTACCGTACTATTGAAGTCGCAAGATGTCTACGCGATTGTCAGTGGCACAGAAATTAAGACAAAAGAGAATGAAGCAGAGTGGACTAAGAAAGATGTAAAGGCACAAAGTTTAATTGTAACAAGACTTGGTGAAAGTGCAATGGTACATGTGTTGACCTGTGACACCTCTGCGCAGATGTGGAATAAATTGCTGAACGTTTATGAGCAAAAATCAAGTGCTAGTATTCATTTGCTACAGCAACGCTTCTTCAGTCTCCAATACGAAGAAGGCATGGGCATCTCATTTTTTCTGTCAACTGTGGAGGAAATGAAAAGCCGGCTGCAACAAGCAGGGGAGGACATATCTGAAAAATTACTTATTACAAAGGTTTTAATGTCCCTGCCAGAGAGATTCAGATATTTTGTATCAGCATGGGAGTCTGTGGACGAAGCAAAGCAGAAATATGGTGATTTGGTTGCCAGGCTTCTAACGGAGGAACAAAGATTAAAGCCCAATGAGAGTGATAATGTGGCATTGGCCTCCCAAAAGGAAAGGAAATACAGCAGTGTGAGAAAGTGCTACAAGTGTGGTCAGGTTGGACATCTTATTCAAGAATGTAAAAGTCATAAAGACATGAGAAAGTGTTTTTTGTGTCACAAAGTTGGTCATCTGAAATCGCAATGTTTTAAAAATGTTAAAAATAAAAATAGTAATGCTTTTACTATGAGCTCTGTCAGTGCATTGTCTGTTGATTTAATAAAAAGCAATGTATGCAATAAAATTACATGGATAATAGACAGTGGGGCTAGTGAACACATGACATCTGAGCGGGGATTATTTACAACATTTCATATTGTATCAAATAAATTTGTTCTAGTTGGGGATGGCTGTCGTTTACCTGTCTTGGGGGTTGGGGAAGTGCATTTTGTTAATAATACACTTAGTGATGTCTTGTATGTTCCAGACCTTAAGTTAAATTTATTCTCTGTGTCAAAGGTTACTGCCAAAGGGTACACTGTTGATTTAAATAAAGATAAATGTATCATTAAGAAAAATAATATTGTATGTATTAAGGGAGTGAGAGTTGACAAGTGTTATGTGTTAAATTTTACTAAAAAGGAGAATTTGTGTGCATCTGTTAGTCTAAGTGAGTGGCATGAGAGATTATGTCATCAAAATTATAAATATGTCAGGTCAGTTCTTCTAAATAACAATATTGAGTATATAGATGATAAAAGGCATTGTGTGGGTTGTATTAAAGGGAAAATGCATAGGGTTACTTATAAGGAAAGTAAAGACACAGAAGAGGAGATAATAAATTTAGATATAACCGGGGCACTAGAAACAACAGAAGTAGAAGGGCAAGAAGAACATGTTGAAACAGAAGATGAGCAAGAAGAAAGAGAACATGGTGAAACTTTAGAACAGGAAGAAAACTTAACAGAAATGAGTGAACCAGAAACTTCAGAGTCAGATGATGAACCAGTAACAAGAAGGGGCAGAATAATCAGAAAACCAGGTTGGTTATCAGATTACATAGGTTTAACAGCTTCATTAGATGAACCTAAGAATTATGAAGAGGCAATGACGTGTGAAAATGCTGAAAATTGGAAAGATGCTATTAAGAAGGAGGTTGAACAACTACAAGAAAACAACACTTGGTCACTTGTAGAAAAAGTACCAGCAGGACAGGAAATCATTAGTACTAAGTGGGTCTTAAAAACGAAAAAACTAGCAAATGGGGAAACTTTGTTCAAAGCTAGGTTAGTGGCTAGGGGTTTTCAACAAAGTGAATATGATAGTTATGATCTTTATGCACCAGTTGCAAAATTGAATACATTTAGGATTTTTACTGCTATAGCCACTAAACTTAACCAGAGGATTTACCAGATGGATGTATGTAGTGCATTTCTTAATAGTGTGATTGATGAGGATATTTACTTAAAATTGCCAGATGGGGTTACATCTAAGTATAGGTTCTGTAAGTTGAAAAAGTCTATTTATGGTTTGAAAAGGTCACCAAAATACTGGAATGAAACATTTAATGAGGTGATGAAGCAACAGGGATTTAAGAGTTCAGATAAAGATAATTGTCTTTATTCAAAGCATGGTTGTGGAAGTAAAATCTTTTTATTGTTATATGTTGATGATATATTATATTTTGGGGACTCTGAAAAGGAAATTTTTAAACTAAGAAGTGTATTAAATAGTACATTTAAAATGAAGGATTTAGGTTTTGTTAACAAGTTTTTGGGTATAGAAATTAATCAAAATTTAGATAAGGGGTACACTACTATATCTCAGAAAGACTACTTATTGGATATTTTAAATACTTATGGTATGTCTGAATGTAAACCTTTATCCTTGCCTATTGACAAGAATTTTAAGTTTAATTTATTAAAAAGAGAATGTTCTGAAAGTAAAATAATAGAAAATAAGTGTAGAAGATTAATTGGGAGTTTGTTATATGCCTGTAGTGGTTCTAGGCCAGATTTATGTGTAGTACTTAATATGTTTAGTGGGTATCAATCTTGTGCAAGTAACTTATTATATAAATTGTTATTAAATGTGTTAAGATATATAAAGGGGACACTAGAACTTTGTTTAACTTATTATAGAGATAATTGTGATACTGTAGTGGGTTATGTTGATAGTGACTGGGGAGGTAGTGAGGATAGAAGGTCTACCACGGGCTATTGCTTTAAAGTGTTTGGTTGTTCAGTAATTTGGGTATGTAAAAAGCAACCATCAGTGGCTCTCTCTTCTACTGAAGCAGAGTATGTCGCACTGTGTCATGCAACAAGTGAGGCTTGCTGGCTAAAGTCAATTCTGTTTGACTTTGGTTTTCATGTGTGTCCTATCACAATGTTTGAGGATAACCAGTCTGCTATCAAGATGGCTCACATGGCTACCGGGAATACTAGAGTTAAGCACTTAGATATTAAACAGAAATTTGTTAAAGAAAAATTAGATGATAATATTATTATCATTAAATATATTACTTCTAGTAGTCAAATAGCTGATGTCCTTACAAAACCATTGGGAGGAATCATTTTCAAATATTTAGTAGGCAAACTGTTTAAGTAGAGATTATTTTGGATTTTGTTTAGTTATGTTGTAAGTGGTGTTGTTTAAAAGGGGATATTGAGGGGTATTGGACATTATAATATTTTATTGAGGGGAGGTGTTAGGAATAGGCAATAAAATATTATAAGTCGATGGCTTATTGTTACTCTGTGGCCACACTAACCGTGCCGCCAAAACGGGCTGTCAAACATCTTATCAAGCGGGGTGCATTTTGCTATGCTAATATAATTGCGTTTTAATTAAGTACACCATTGTTGTCATAGTCTTTAATAAAGTGATTAACGTTATACCAGGGCTTTATCATTTTAATAATAACAAAATATACAAAAATTATAGCAAATGGGTCTGCACTCAGCCCAGTTGCGACATAAGACCGCAACACTGATTTTCAGTACAGCCTGATAAGTAAAGGTAGCTCGAACTGGCTAACAGTCCCTGTTATTAACTAATATTATAAAAAACTAAGACAAAATTATTAACAAATTAAAACAAAAAGAAAAAGTAAAACAATTAAACGAAAAAACAAATTAAACAAGAAAACATACAGTACAGTTTTTGGCATTATTACTTAATACATATTATACACTATACTACTACATATTATATGTGTACTTTCTTTAGATAAATATAAATATAATTGTGTGATTAGGTATGTATGATATTGATATTGGGTCTTATAAGTATGCATATAAACTGCTTTAGTTGAACTAAGGCACTCTTGCCCGGAATACTTAGGTTTTATACATTTAAGGTTGCCAAGGTTTCCGGAAAGCTAAGAAAGCAGCATACACTAAGGAAACTTCCTGCGATGTGTCTACTTTAGCTCCTCATTTACATTCTGATTTACGAGTGTTAAAACACTACAAGGCTGTTAGGTATGTACTTAAAACATGCATTATTAGACGTTATGAAATGAAAAAAATATCCTTCGCGGAACACAATTAGCAATGTAGAAAACCATGGCTTTGACACTAGCCATTTACTCTCTTCAGTCAGTTCTCGAGGGCCGGTTGCTTAGCTTAGCTGCGACCCCTATACGTCCCACTGCTGGGCACGGGTCCCCACAGAGACCGCTGCGGGAGGTCTAGAGTATACTCCACCTCGCTGCTCCAATGCAGGTTGGTGGAGGACCGGTCTTTGAAATCCCAACACTCGCAGAGAGGGATTGACCTGCCGGTCTTCTCATTTTATGAACATTTACCTCTCATTCAGAAGGACAATAATAAATAATATTAGCTTTACCCGCAACACGCCCCACGTTAGACGTATAAATTTATTTCTACATCATACACAATAAAATCATAACCAAACAAATAAATCGTACGTTAAATCGTTTTCCATGCAGAAATTTACTACTAACTAGGTAACTATCAAATGATAATTAACTAACTTCTTGTAAATATTTGTATGCCACTCAGTGGCTTAGTACATAGGCTCGTTCATTACATTCTTTGTTACCATTCTATTACCTGTACTTAATGGCAAATGTAAATAAATAACGATAACATAAAAAGGCAGGATAAATCAAAACTCTCCACGGTAATAGTATCATACAGTAATGTCTAGTCTAGGCCCTGTCATTGAAATACATACATGCCTACAGCCCAGCGTGGCCAAGCACAGAAAAGATAAAACCTCTTTTAATAACCTGTTCTGTGTGGCCAAGCAGTACGTAACCACGCGCTAGGGCTGTCCGCCTTCAATATTTTAATTTCATCTATTTTCCTACTTGAGTTTCTTTCTAGTTTTGTGTATTAAAATGCGTATGTATATAAAATTAATTATTAAACAATAAAATTATATTGTAAAATCTTAATATACAGGGTGTTGGTTTTTTTATAGAAAAAACCTTCGCTCGCTTGCTCTACCCGTAATTCTGAAGACCACCACGAATGTAGTTTATTAAAAGCTTTTATTTAACTTCACTCGTATGTATTCATTCATGTATGTATGTCCTAGAATCTTGCAATCAATAATTCACCCACTTTGAAATAGCCGCCGCGCCGCGTGAGTACCTACGAACCTGAACGGTTAGGCTCAGCTCACACTACCGCTCAGAAATCCCGTCGCCGAATTTTATCATCATCATTCCGCGTTAGAAAAAATATTCTTATTTGGCAACTGGTTATGAAAGTCAGTTATGAAAATGGATTCAATATTCTTATTTCGAAAGTCGCTACGCTGATTACGAAACTGAACCAAACCAACATTTTCCTTGTGGAATTAAGATAGCAAACGGGCTTGCAGCTCCACCCATGACATCTATGACTAACTTGGAACAATAGTGTACAATTAATAAATAGGTATGGGAGTATACTCCCATTTCACTCATTCGAGGGGATTCGAGGATGGTTTAGATAGATTCACAATTTGGTCCACTGGAAAATGTTTTTAAACACTATTTTAGTATTTTTATTTTTAACTGTCGTTCATTGACGTGAAGCGTCGCGTCACTTTGACATTTCATATGGCAGAACAACGTTTGCGGGGTCAGCTAGTTATTACATATATAATATTTATTACAAAAAGAAATTCGTTGTGAATTAAAAAGGAAGCGTTCAGTAAATTATTTACTTAGTGTTTTTGATTAGTCTTAGTCGATTTAATAAAAAAACTGCACTTTTAAATATTTATAAACTTTATAATAAGCACATAACTTTTGAAAATTAGAGGTGCATACAGGATTTGAACAGGGAACCCCCGATTCAGGAGTCCAACGTTTAACCACTATGCTATCGCTGCTCAGTATAACCACAATATATGTACATGTACAAGTGTAGCTAAGTAAATACCATTTAGCCCAGTGATGGGCAAACTACGGCCCGCGAAAGTATTTAATCCGGCCCGCCGACATGGATAGTATATGGCCACTGTTCTGTGTATATAGCCCGTTATAATTACGTTTTGACGGTCGAGAAGAAAGAGAGATTCTACTACTACTAGATTCTACTTAGTAGAATAATAGATGCATAACCTATAGGTGTAGCTAAACTAGCCGCGTAGTTCATGTGTTGTGTAGTCATTACGGGCAGGGCCGGATTTAGAGGTGTGGAGGACTCGAGCAACAAAGGAGTGGAGGCCCCCTGGCCCCAATTTATTTTCCAAATGAGCTGAACAACTTTTTTCAGTCGAGTTTTTCAAACAATAATTTATTGTGAAACCGACCGAGTAGATTATTTTAGTATTTAACAAACATAAAAATATAGATAAATGATTTCTGTTATTATTTGAACAGTATAATCATGTTTGTACAAAGTTTTGTAAGGTTTGTATAAAGGTGGAGGTAAAACAGCAAAAAAAAAACAAAAAAAAAGTTGTTTACAAGTGTTTACTAGTCGGAATATGAAACTTTTTTTTCTGAAGTCTATTGTGGGGGCCCCTCTTTTGTAGAGGCCTGGGGCTGTAGCCCCGGTTGCCCCTAAATCGGGCCTTGAATACGGGGCGCAAAGCGTGGTGAAATGAGAGGCGCGGGCGGCGGGGCGAGTGAACTCAGTCGCCACACAGCTGGTAACAGCTTTCGAAAAACAAGAACAATTCCATATGTCTCACACGCCTAACAAGGCAGAGCCTTCGAATAAAAGTTTAATTGATTATTATTTTTTAGGGTAAAAGGTATTTTGTAATATTTGTGTTTAATGCTGTAATGTTTTATAAAATTATATTAAAAGCTTTATCACAAAATGCATTTTTTCTATAATTCTGGCCCTCCTCTAGAATTTTTAAACCTTTGCGGCCCGCCATTAAAAAAGTTTGCCCACCAATGATTTAGCCTGTATTATGGTCATACGTGGCCTTTACGGCGTTACCGAATAAGGTGGCAAGCTTCAGAGCTCAAACCAAAAGGTAAAGGTGAGTGGGTGCGATCGATCCAAGGGGCCTGCCCCTGGGATACAGACCTGTGCTTAGGTCAACGCTGTTGTAGATTCTACACATACACAGAACATCTAGAAGGGACCAGCCAGAAAAAAGCGTTTATTCTTAAATAAGCTGTTTATTTCCTTAAGTATACAAAGAAAGCGAAAAAATCTAAAACGCATATCTAGTTCTTATGTCCTCAAGTTTCTTTGAGACTTCTGCAGGAGTTCGTTCCAGATCGCTAGCAATAGCCTTCTGTTTAGCAGGCTCCAGTGAGTTGAACTGTTCGCACAAGTCGCCGTCAATTACATTCTATAACAAAAAAGAATACATTATTGAATATGAATACAGAGAACTAATTTTCTAATGTTGGAGAAAATGAGTATCCGGGCATACAAGAGAATAAAAATTGACTGCATATGTTCGTTAGATATCTATTTTATAATTATAACAGCAATATTTTGCGAATTTATTTAATCTGTTCGTTCCAAAACTACAGAGGCGCCGATGATCGACGCGCCCGACTCACAGGAACGTCGTCACCTGAGACAGCGCCCGCCCGCCAGCACGGCGGCCGCAACGCCGCGTCGCAGCGATACTCGATATACCAACAGTTGTAACACAGGAGGCCTCGAGCATGAGGTCACCCGTTGACTTACTGTGGATTCCTATTTACTTGGCCACATAATCATCGGCTCACCTTTACTGGATAATAATAACTTCTAAAAGACAAGTGATCCCGCCCACACAGTGGTGAGTTTTCACTTCTCATGTGCATCTCCAAATGTTGGAAAAAGTCATGGTCCTCCCGGGATGTGAACGGTAGCAACACGCCGAGGGAACCGCTCACGGTAGCATAAAGCAAAGCTTCAGAACCGCCTGGAATTAATGTAGCTCTTTGCAGGGATGTTATAGTCTCTCCTATGTGGAAGTTCACTGTAATATCTCCCTTTTGTGAAGCGCCATTTAAAAGACCTGGGAACAATAACATACTTATTTAGTACCAGAATGATAGGTTTAAAAAATAGATGGTCTTATAAAATATCAGATTTAAACAAATAATCATTAATTTTCATTAGTCTAGCATGTGTGAATTGTAATGTTTCATCATTGGATCATTGTAAGTTTGAAATAACTGGAATAAATGAACCAGATCAAGATATTCACCTCTATCCCACAGTGCCTTGTTTCCCGTGGGGTCTTCATCGACGTCATCAGTGACAGACTGTGGCAGTCTCATTACAGCTACATTACCAAATTTATCGGACATCGCAACTGTATCGTAATCAAGTATGCATGTATTAGTGATCCATCTTGGATTTGTGTCGTCGGCAAAAATGATCAATTGATTTTCTCGTTTCTTGAACTTGACACAAATTACAGATTCTTGCACATCTGCTACATAAATTCGTTGCCGAATAGTCTTAATGTCCGCAATCAAGTTAGGAATGTGTCTGTTTTCACACTTTCGAAGTAGTTTTCGCCTGCCGATGTCATACAGTCGTAACATACGGCCAACACCAGCCAAAAGTTTGCCATTGAATGCCGCTAGAGCGCCTGGATATTCGTCGACAGCCGTTTTATGAAGCAGTTCTAGTTTTCCAGTATTATGAATCTGAAATACATACAGAAACGTAATTTTTGCCCAAAGAAAGGCTTTTTGTACAGATATCTTAGCAGCATGTTAATAGTTTTTACCTTATATACATGTAAGAAGCCTTCGGAGCAAGATCGGGGCGAGAGAATGGCATCTTTGGCGACTCCAACGACTAGATGCGGGGTGTTGTCGGCTTGCGACGCCCAGCGCACGATGCACAACGACACGGCGGCTTCGTTTTGCTCCAACTGAATCTTGTGCAAAGTGTTTGGCTGTCCACCAACACTCATGTCCACGACGCGAATTTGAGAGGCCCACATTCCTGAAATGAATTTTAATCTTTAGACCACTGTTGACATAATTTCTATATTTTATAAATCAACAACTTTGTGTTTGTTTCCAATGCTTGAATCAAATGAATCAGAAAATCCATCTGGGATTAATGCATGGATATATTATAGCCACACTCGATTAGAGTCTAACTGCTTACTAACATTGTTGACTCTTGCCCAGAGATATGTGGCATAAAATTTTATGTATTTACTAAGTGCTTACCTGCTCCTGCTTTTGGTGAAGAAAAGCCACTTTCGGGGAGAATGTCAGAAAGAAAAGCATCCGCCATTTCGTTAGCCAATTGCTGTTCATCCGGTCCGCCGCCCGCCGCCGCTTCACGCATTTCTTGTGCCATTTGAACTCTACAAAGAAAGAAAGGTTTACATAACTGATTTCTAAAAAATAAACTACAGAAATTGTTAATTTGGATCAGTACTGCAGGTTATTCAACATATAATTCAGTGAACTGTGTATGTATGTCATCATTTCTAATGTTCACATGCAACTGATTTTTAAACAATTAATGAATTTAATTACCGTCTTTGCTTCTTCATTTCATCTGTGTAGGAATTGTGGTCAGTTTCCAAAATTATGATGTGATTATTGTCTGTATTAATGATAAACTTCCGAGGCGTGTAATCTAATGGGACTGTTGTTTGGTTAAATACTGCTCCCAATTTTTCTAAAGCCAGAATCCTTAGTGTATTTGATGAAATTGCAACAATACCTTCGGCACACTGTTCTGTAATAAAAATTTTTGGTTTAAGACTCCAACAACATCCATACTATCCATATCCATACTAATATTATAAATGGGAAAGTGTGTTTGTTTGTTTGTTTGTCCGGCTTTCACGTCGCAACGAAGCTATTATATGGTATGGTTTTTGTGTGTGGAGATAGAGTGAGGAGGGTGGAGAGTGACGTAGGCTACTTTTTACCGCGGTAAAACATCCCCATGGGAAGATATCGATGTTTTGTTATTTGCTAGATATTTAGTTCCGGATGTTGTTAATAGATGGCGTTAGTATAATTCATTTTCAAGTTCTTATCTATGTATGATAAACAACTCATTGTTAATTCCCTTTGACCACGCGGGCGGAGCCGCGGGTAAAAGCTAGTAATATATTATAGCAAGTTAAGGTGCTTTTTCAACTGCCTGATCGGTCTTGATTATACATAGTAATTAATTAGCAAGTAATTTAGTGTAGCAATTAGGGTAATAGAATTAATATTAGGGTAATAGAAATTATTTGCATTTATCTATGTATTTAAAAAAAAATGGAGTGTAACAAGGACGCACGATTCCATAAGGGCGGATCGAGACATAGGTATTGCAATCAGGAAAAGCAGCTGATCGAGACCAATCGAGCAGATTGATGAATTATTTTGTCCACAGCATGGTTTTGCCACCTTCACAGTCTGAATGACTCCAGTTTGGCTATGGAATATGCCGAGTCCGCCCTCGACCGCAAGCGGGAGGGAGGCATGCTCTGCGACGTCGTGGGCCTGTCACTGCATGCTGCAGCTACGCACCACTCTCGTGAGCGACTCCCGGGGGAGTCACTCACAAACACGTCGAATAAAAGTCGACACGAAAGTGTAGTTCTGAACGAAATTCGCGAGTGGATAGCTGCGGTTATCAGTGCGGGGGACATAAATATGGCTGGCGAACCATTCAGCGCTTACGACAACCCACTCTCCCCAGGCAAGACTAACCTAACATCTGCACATTAAAGGTCAGGTTAGCAAATGATGATGCAGAACCATCAGATGACAAATAGTGATAAACTTCTTTAACAAGAGGTAGGAGTATTAATATCAACATTACTTTTAGCAAGTTTAAGGATTACCAACGAGGCCTGTTAATGAAAAATTTGTCATAGCAACAATAATAATTACCTGAACTGAAACCAGCTGCATATTCTAAACATTCGTAAGAAAGGGGCGTCAGATGGAATCGGTTTTGGTAGTGATAGCCAAGCCAAGTTCTGGAGGAGACTGCCAGCACTGCTTCAGATCCTTGTACTCTCACTTTGAATAGTTTTACCGGCCGAGATCCCAAGTACCTGCAATGTTACATTCTTGTAGTGTGCAAAAATTTAAACAAATTAAAAATACATTTCAAAAAGGAATCTCAGATCTGGTTAATTAATCGTCATATATTTCAGATGAAACACGGAGCGAAATGGTTTACATCATTGATATCTTCAGTTGTTTAATAACTAGATTGCTAAGAGAGATGCTTTACCTTGTTCTGGTGTCTGCTAAGTCACCACTGACTGAATCCAAGGTAGTTCTCAGTAACACACCATTGCTCAAGCCAATATTAAGATGGAGTGCTGACTTTGCTCCACTTTCAAAGGGTTGCTCTACTATACATAAGGACTCTGCACCAGCGGGCAAGGCCTGCATTGAGCGTGGTGATAGACAATCCTAAAAACAATTATACAAATTATAAAGTAAAATAAAAATAAAGCTAAATAAAATGTAATAAAAGTGTAAGGAATCAGTATTGTTTAAGAATAACGCATTTTTGGATGTTTGTAATCACATGATTTCAGTGGTGTCCTTTTATCATCATTGAAGGGAAATTACCAGATGAATAAAGTATATTTGTATGAAATAAACTTACAGCTGGATCCAAGGAGATAATTCTGACAGTATTATCACTGAGCCCCACGGCCAAGAACCAAGCCCTCTGTTCCCCAGTGGCCACCGACCCCAGTGCCATGCAAGAGACATCCGAGGACAACTTCTTTCTCTCTGTATACTCATTTAATTGCCCAGTCTGAAATCAATTTTGTATTAGAATAATGATATTATAAAATAAAAACAGATTTAAAAAAAAAATTGGATATGTCCACGGCATGGTTTTGCCACCTTCACAGTCTGAATGACTCCAGTTTGGCTATGGAATATGCCGAGTCCGCCCTCGACCGCAAGCGGGAGGGAGGCATGCTCTGCGACGTCGTGGGCCTGTCACTGCATGCTGCAGCTACGCACCACTCTTGCGAGCGACTCCCGGGGGAGTCACTCACAAACACGTCGAATAAATTTTAGGGATGTGCCAGAATGTTAAAAATACCTACAGGTATATGAAGGTTTTTAGGTCTGCAACTTAATACTGGTCCGATCTCTCTTATCAGTGAGATATAAAAGTTTTCTATGGTTGTATTATGTTAAGGTTAAGTTACATCAAATATCTGGCAAATCACTAAGTTTGTAAAAGGTGTAATAAGTAAACTTACAGGGTCCATTTCAAAGTAAACGAGTTCTCCACCAGTAAGTGCAATAACAACCTGTCTCTGATTGACTGCACACTTAACTATAGATTTCTTCCCAGGCGCTTTCCATTCGTTTACACGCTTATCGGCGCGGATGTGTCTGATACCATCCGGATACACTTGTACCAAGGCGTCATTGCCGAGAGCGTGACAACTCAATGTTGGAGTAGTCCCCAAGAAGCCGGAATCTGTCACCTCTTCTACAGTTTCACCAATAGAGAGTACAAGAGTGGCATTTACGAATGACACAATGATGTATGAATCAAATTCCTCTGCAACCAAAAGAAAAATATCGAGCTAGGATTGAGAAGATTGTCCACTTTCTAAAAGTAAATTATCTTCGTGTGATGACAGCCTCCAATGAAGAGAATAGCATCAGCGATGCCTACCTTTGTATCTCTGAAGTGAGCATCTCTATTTGTTCATCGCCGAAGAGAGGATTCTGAAAAGAAAAACCACTGGTGTTTATGTATGACAAACAGCCAGGGTTTTATTAGTAACTTGTTTGATAAAAAGGAGCATTCACACGTGGTTAAGTGACAGCATCATATATCTATCTTGGTCACACGGACAATAGAAATTGCTACTTTTTTGGGTGATTTATTTGACAAATTTGTATTCTAAATATTTTAAGTTATGGTTAGTAACATTTTACATAATCTGAAAATGTGACCTAATGAAATGCACTAGGTGCTTAATTATAAAAAACGTGATGCTAGCAGTAAAAGTAACATTTATATGTATGACCTCATTGATGTACCACTCCTTTTCACCATTAAACTAAATGATAACTCAGTATTATCAATGTTAACTCACCATCTTTGTGGCGGCGAACAGTCCACACGGCGTTGGGAGAGCCAGGCAACTCTGACACGGCCATTTCAGCAACCTCCAAACCATGTCTGAGGGCTCGCAAGGACGATCTTGGTCCCCGGCCACAGGCCAAGTAAACTTGTGGAGTGTCTTCACCAGTCAGATCAGCAACTTGGCATGCTAGGAAAAGAAGAAGAAACTGTCATACCAAAACAATTTTCTAGAAGTGATAATTAAACATAACTAAACTCATTTCAAATTGCAGGCAACTGAAAACTTAATTAAATAATTTACCTAATATAGGTGATAATGAATCCAGTTCATCTACTAGTACTAAATTCCTAAGTGCTCTGGGGGCAAAAAAAAAAGTGTCTCCTTCTTCCAAAGGCATGGCCGAGCTGAACTCTGGTTCATCATCTTCGTCACCCAAGTGTGCAATTTGATATAGGTAACTGAAAATACATAATTTTATGTGATAAATTAAATTTTTTAAGGTTTTTTAGTTTTAGGTTAATTTTAAAGTTATTAGTAGTTTGTTTTTGTAGGGAATAAAGTTCCTCTACAATGTACTCTAAGACACATGAGATACACAATTTTATGTAATTAATTTACAAGTAAATGTCATGAAAAATTATGTTAAATAAATGCATTTTTCAAATCATACATTATGATTTAAAAGTTGTTAGTCTCATATCAGTGTGCACTCACCCAATTAAAGGGAGGAGGACCTTGGTTCAGAGATTTTTTCTATAGCAAGTAATTTTAAGTGTAATTGAAACATATCCAATTACACATGTTACATGCATGTTTATAAACAAAATACTTACTGGTTCCCAAATTCACAGGCCACAAACAGGAACCCAGTCTTGAGAACACACAATGACGTAGCCACTGGTACAGTGTCAAAGTACTTCAGTTTTATTTCAGTTACCATATCCTCATCAGTTTCAATTGTAATTTTGAAAATATCACCCTGTTCAGTCTGCGCCAAGAAGAAAAACATTGACTTGGTTTTATGAGTGGCTGAGCATACAAATATCATGCCTCTCTCAGGATCATCTAAGTCATTTCTGCGTCTAGGTATAGGGCATCTTATGTCATGTTGGTCCCCAAGATTCTTGTATGTGAGGTAATTCTCAGAACAAATGAGTACTCCAGAAGGCCCATCATTCCCACCAGGCACAGTGATGAGGAAGTTTGCATGCTCTTCTAAGGGCTCAGAGTATTTCCTGACCACATGATTTAAGCCCAAGTCCAATTCGTAAAAAGTCAACGTCTGTTGTGTTTTTTGAGCTGCCTCACCTGTTAATTACGGAAACATTTAGTTTAATAAAGCTGAGGGATTTTCTAATCTGTACTTGTTTGGGTTGTTGATCATACATAGAGGATTTGGCGTCACTGCCAGTCGGAAACACGGACCTCAAAATAATCATGTCAACAATAGATAAAAGAAATTTATTTTGTTATTTTATTACCTGTTGGATCCGAATCTGCTTCTTCATAGTCAATCTCCAAACAGGCAAACATGGGGTTTTCAAATCCAACATCAACACCAACCATGTGGTATACTAGCGTGTTAGATTTGTGAGCCTCCAATGGTGAAGAAATTGTTAACCTAGCCTCTGCATCTCTGTTTAGAATGTATACAAGTTTCTGCTTTTCAATTGCACCTAAAATTTAAAATATCAATTCTTTACCATTATTTGAATCACACTAGGCAAACTATCAGATGATGAACCACTCTTGGATGGCTTGTGATGTTACAATACACTGATAATTATAAGAGTGTAGTAATAGGAGTATGTGGAGCTTCTCAACCATGAGAAGAGTCTGGGCCCAGGTTATGGTATACCAATGGATTGAAAAACAAACTCAACATAGGTAACTTACCTATCATAACAGCTCTGCCTTTGGGGTCTATTGCCAGGTATTGACCCGGCACAATACGTCTACATCCAGATTTGCCAAATGTTTCTTGATGCACCTTCTCCAAAATATTTTTGGCAGCAATGTATTCTAAAATAACTATGCGACCAGAATCCGAGCCAACTACAATATAATCTGCAATTAAGTCATGCTAAATTTTAATATTTTTTCAAATAAGAGTACTGAGGTAAGATATATTTTTTTTAATACAACTGTGCCAAGTCTACTTGTACATCCCTACTATTATTAGAAATTGTAGAGAGCGACGCGCTGGCTATTAATCTATGCATTTTGTTATACCACACATCTAATACAGTAGATGTACAGAAGCAAGAGAATGCAATAGAATGTATCTTCTCATGTAGTACGGGTCGTTACATATTAGACATTAGGCGTAGGTGTCTAACGAAATTAAAATCTTAAAGCTTAGGACCCCCTGGGAGCCAAGACTACTAAAAATCTGCAGGTGATATATTATTCAACGAGTTTTCACGTTAGTTGATTAGTATGAATGTTTCATATTTGTAGGCGTGCAATTACCACGCGGTCACGCGCGGTAAGGTTAGCCGGCGAAACCGCACCGACAGGCGTTATCGACACACGTGCGTGTAACAAAGGAGCGAAACGAGGTCAATTACCTTTCGTGCCGCCGGTGAGTCGAAATGACATCATAGAACGGATGATTCCGAATATCTCAACCTTCATCAGAGTGTGGACTTTCCCAGTGTTAGGATCTGGCCGCAGCAACTCGAGAGTTTTCCCACGTGATATCACAATTTCTTGCTGTTTCGTGCCGGAAAAATTGCCATGCACGGCGTGGGTAATGGCCGTAGAGCCTTGTAATGTCAGATTGTACAAATACATTTTGTACTGGCCTCATCCACTCTGTAATGAAAAAAAGTTATTAGTCTCCTCGCTTGGTTTATGGAAATCTAACAAAATGAAACATAATCGTATTGTAATGCTCGTAACTAAAGAAAACAGAGATAATCTTGTGCTTTCGAATGGGTGAGCAAGTTACTATAGCACCCTTAAAACGACCACTACAGATATTATAATCTGTCTTGGAGATACCAAGTGCAAAATATTAATAAGTATAAAATCACACATCAAATTATAAAGGTTTTGTAACTTACAGGTGCAGGAAAACGACAGGATCGCCGCAATGCGGCTAGATTAATTTCTTCCGCAACAATTTGATTGAACGGCACAAAATGGCCGCGATTCTTTATGTCATGTCAAGTCAAATCGACTACGACCACGCGCTGTGAACGCGTCTCCCCCGAATACATTTTCAACTTACGAATGGAAGACTAGCTTCAAGTGTAACGGACCAATCAAAATAGAGCGTTTCTAACATGGCGCCGGCTTTTTATAGAAACAGTGTTGCCATATTTGTTTTGTCGTTAATTATTAATTCAATGAGTGACTTTTTGTGTAGTAATGCTATTCGCTAATAGGTGGTGCCTAATTATCTTTTCTTAGTATATCTCTCAGACACGAGATGGCGCTGTTGCACAGCTTAGTACTGACATCTAGTGACCAACGATGTAATTTGTGAATCACTGAAATAGATGGCAGCTGCAGTAGCTCAGAAGATGTAATTTTGTGGATCTTTGATGTTTATGGCGGCTTTGTGATCATCGCTGTAGTGAATTTTATTTATTTATTTATTTTTTCTTACAAATTTTCATATCAAATACGTTTGCGAAATCTAATCATTTTTATATACCTACTAGCTGACCCGGCAAACGTTGTTTTGCCATAAATATTTTTTACTGAATATTTTGGGAGAACTTCATGTAAGTGTGTGGACTTCTAGTCTTCTACTACCACTACCCCTACCACTACCACAACTCCTACCACTACCACAACCCCTACCACTATCACTACCACTACCATTACCACTACTACTACCACTACTACTACCACTACCACTACTACTACCACTACCCCTACTACTACCACTACCACTACTACTACCAGTACCATTACCACTACCAGTACCACTACCACTACCACTATTACTACCACTACCCCTACTACTACCACTACCACTACCACTACTACTACCCCTACTACTACCACTACCACTACTACTACCACTACCATTACCACTACCCCTACAACTACCACTACCACTACCCCTACCATTACCACTACCATTACCACAACTACTACCACTACCACTACCCCTACCACTACCACTACCCCTACAACTACCCCTACCACTACCATTACCACTACCACTACCACTACTACTACCACTACTACTACCACTACCACTACCACTACCCCTACCACTACCATTACCACTACCACTACGACTACCATTACTTATAATCGAAAGCGTTCAATAAAAGTAGGAAATTATTAAAAATAAAAATCGCGATGGAAAAATAGGAGTTGATCGTAGAGGGTTGAAAATTCAGGGTTGTATGTATTTTCTAATGTTGTATCATAAAAAAATAAAAAAATAAAAATTTATCTAAAAATTAAAAAAAATAAAAATTAGGGATGGACTACCCTTAACATTTAGGGGGATGAAAAATAAATGTTAGTCGATTCTCAGACCTACTGAATACGCATATAAAATTTGGTAAAAATCGGTTAAGCCGTTTCGGAGGAGTACTGCAACAAACATTGTGACACGGAAATTTTATATATTAGATTTAAAAAAAATTACTAATTATTATTTAAGATATTAGTAGTTTTACGTACTACGTAAGATTTTAGTACGTTTATGACTTCTTCAAACGTCTACTACGTACTTACGTCACGTAGGTTACATTACGTAGACGTTAAGCATAAATAACCTTTTTAAAATCAAATAGATTTACTACTTAAGATTACGTTGTTAAGTGTGCTATCACAAGTTTGCTTGTATTTAAGCGTCTGATTCAATTTTTAATGTTTATAGTTTAGATAAAGCCACAAAATTAAAAATTATAAGTATATGCCCGAGAAAGTTTGATTATTTCTTTTGGGAGTGCTCTAAATATTTCAATTTTTAAATTTCATTTTGTTTACATAAATCATTAAAAATCTTATCTGCAATTGCAAAGGATGTTTCAAAAAACTTTTGGACATCTTTTGATGCTTTGTTACATCGAAGATATAATAATTTATTCATTTATAAAAGTGTCCATGGTACAATTATATTTTCTGCTTCGGAATGCTCAATTAAATTTTATGTTTAATACAAAAATACATCTAAAATAATTAAGTAAAACATAGAGTTACCTACTGATAACTTTTCCTCTGAAATTTCATTTTTTATCTATGAATATAATTCAAATTAAAACAGAACGTATTTAATAACTAAAGTTAGTTGATTGAAAAATAATAGTCTAGTCAAAATTAAAATAATATTTAGAAAGAATTGTAACCAGTTATAAAAATCAAAATAAATCTCGGGACGCGCAGTCTTCAGCTTTAGTCCTTTACCTAATAATGAATCAGTTATGTATTTCTGACATTATTGTTATGAGATAGATGACAGTTAATAAATAAAATAAGTACATTAATCTTAATACTGAGCGCTTTGATTTGGTACGAGCCGTCTTAAATGTTCCTTAATCCAATTTAAATATGTATATAGAAATAAGCAGCAATTTAATAATTAACAATAACACTACCACTAAACAATTTCTAAATGTCACCAAAACCAAACTTAATAGAAGTTATAATGTTATGACATTATACAGACGCATACTGGCACGCTGGTCTGGGGTTTAAAATTCCAATATGTGCTTATTTGTATGTGTACGTTTTGAAAGAGCTTTGGCCCATTGTGGTGTCTTTTAATTCTATTTTGTGGGCGCGCGGCGCGGTTCACAATGTATCGGAGCGCGCACCTGAGTATTCGGACCCATTTTACTTTGAGAAGCCGCGTTCTTTATTGGCGTCATCGGTCGTCGACAACATCTCCAATATATATTTAGTAACTGATTTTGAAATCGGTTTTTATTTAAAACTTTCCGCGTTTAATCTCTTCAAGAAGTCGTGTGTAATGAGTTCGGCCGTTAGTGGCCAACCAGATCAATCAGGGTAAGCCGTAAGATGAGAGGCCGTTACTAGTAGTTTTGCAGCACATATGAATGACGCATTTTACTAACACATGGATGGATGGAAATATAATTTATAAAATCTTCGAAAACTTTAAAGACGTTCTCTGTGGTATTAGTATTAAATATATTCGTAGCTCTATTTATCAATAAATCGATAAATGAAACCGGGAGACTGTGTGAGCGTGTGAGTGTGTGGAGGCTCATGAATCACGACGCTCAGCGGAGGCGCTCACGTGCGCTCAACGCAAGTTATTGTGGTAAAACTAAAATCACATCTTATTTATTTGGATAGAGATAGTTTTCAAATTCCCTTACTTATCTTAGAATATGGCGAAACTAAAAAGTCTACTTGTAGACTATGGATATGGAACCTTAAAATTATATCTAGTGATTGAACTTTATTTATGTGCTCTACATTAGGCTGGTGTAGTCAAAACGTAGAGATTGGTATGGGAAGGTTACGTAGGTTGGTCTCTATTAATCCGCATTGGAGCAGCGTGGTGGAGTATGCTTTAGAGTCTAGTCTTCTGTGGATGAGGCCCGGAGGACGTGGGACGTCTAAGGGTTGTAGCTAGGTACCGTAGACAAAATACATTTTAATTTTGTCTGTATGACATTGGGTTATGTTAAGGTCTAACATATCATACTTATTATGGATTTTCTCTTAAAAGGTCTTAAAAAGGATTTTATCGAGCTTCCTTCTGCTAAATCTGCTAAAATCTTCGCAAAAATTTCTTACATACTGTGTTTTCCATCTTTAAAAAACATATCAATAAAGGACGAACAAAAAGTTTTGAAAAAGGTTGAGTAATAAAAGAGTTTTGTTATTTTGCGATAACAATTGGCGTCGGTTCGGTCGGTGAAGCGTACAAAATGTCCTTAAATCAGATGTAGGTATAAATACGTGGGCGCAATTATTGCAGCTGCGATCACTCGTCCGATTGTGGCAATTAGTCTGCTCCGTGGCCGCTAAACTATAGGGTTTGCAATTCTTCCGTTTCTTGATAACCAGGTGTAAACAACAATGCACTTCACCATTCCAAACAACGAATCTTATGTGAAACATCTTTTTTACTAAAATATAATGTATTTCCCAACAACTGGTTTTTTAATGAGTAGGTACCTAGTCCTTGAAATTTGCTATTGCTCATCAAGGTCATCAAGGTTGCTGCACATTACGCAAATTTTTTAACAGTTTAACAGGTTTACAATTATCCGTTTCTGTCGTGGTATAATATTAACTAGTGTCTATATATTTTCGAATGCTCATTTCATTATTGTATTACAATACTTTTAACTTATCATAGCAGAGCACTACTAGGAGGGTTAAATACCTCAATCTTAACGATCGATTTGCTTGTTGCTCCTAATTACTTGATTTTTATTGAGCTTGGCGCAAGATACCAAAACTTAGACAGGTTTGTTAATACAAGTTCAAATCATAATCTGAAGTGGATATGGATTCGATATTTACTAGAAATACGATATATCGATACGTATCGTATGGTCATGTATCGATACAAAATATCGATATATCGAAATGTTTGTATCGATACAGCATAATATCGATACGTATCGCGCATCTCTAGTCATGTTTTGCGTTGAGTATAATTAGATTCCTCTGTATTTACTTACCTACTTCTACGTTACGATTTAATGTAATTAAGTTGATTTTTTTCGTTCATCGCGAGTGAGCAGTGAGATATTAGACTCTGCTTTTAGTTTTAAGTGAGCGATTGGACACTATAGTGTTAAACTAGTTTATGTGAGCATTGGACTCTTAACATATCGAAAATGTCTACATCGGGTCGAGTCGCATAGATCGGCCACTCTCACGCAGATGTATCAATTGTTCCCTGCGTCTAACGCCTAATCTTCGTAGATAGTTTTTGGATAATATATTTTATGACGAATAAACATTCATGTCTTTATCTTGTTTTTATTTTAATGCCCTTATGCACGAGTCTTCTCCTATAACACGAAGGATACACAGTCAGCCACAGTCTACCGCACTGGCCCAGTCGAGTGAATTGGTAGAATTTCACACGCCATTATGAGCATTAGATGAAACTCAGGTATAGTATGAACTCAGTAGATTTCCTGTTTCCATTAGATCAAGTGATATTTAATTTTCTATAACGCCAGAGCTCAAACTAGTGATCCCAAACAGAAGGCCAGGCTCTGTAACCACTAATCTAATACAGATTAATTTACACCACATTTAGGCATATTCTCTATTTAGGGACACAAAAAATAGAGATTTCTTTTAAACCTGGGTGAATAAATGGAAACGGTTTGGATATTTTAATAATAATTATACTGTAAAAAAAGTTTTTTTTTAAAAAGCTTTTATAACTTGACCTTGAAACCTTATCGTGGTCAAAGTTCATTACAAGACTTTACCACAAGTGCAAACACGACTATGATACGATATTCCATCATGAAGTTCCAGTTAATATCTTCCGGCTCCATCATCAGATCAGTTCGACAGTACCATATTATTGCATTGTCATCGGAACCTAATATGTGTGCCAAATTTCAGCAGCTTCAGTGGAAGTGGGTGAAATATTGATTGCAAGATTCCAGGACATACATACATACATACGAGTGAAGTTAAATAAAAGCTTTTAAAAAGATAATTATTAGGCTACAAAATAAAATAAAAATCATTGGGACATAACAACTTTTTGGGTGGGCCCAAACCCCATAGTAAGATGGGCATTGTCCTTTGATATTAAAAAAAAAAATTCAAGCTAACTTTTTGTTATTTTTAATTTTTGAAAGCCCTATCGTATGGTTACCGGTAGGCCGATAACAAATAGATATTATCGCACCGCTCGTGAGACACACTCAATTATTCACACACCCCGTTACTTCTGATTTAATTACTTGTCTGCTTATTACCTACTGCCTGTTTTAGAACGACTGTTCTTGGGACAATCATCTGAAATGATTAATTAGTCCGTACGTGCATCTACTGTATGGTAGAAGTAGAAACCCGGACACGACCGTAACAGTAACTTAACATCGTTGATGCGATGTCATTTGTGATCATTCGTTTATATGTGAAGGCTGTATAGGTATTGATCTGTATGTATTGTATGTAGGTAATGTATTGTTCATATACCTAGCTACATTGTATCGATGGGTGAAAATTGGAGAATATTTTCTCAGAAAGGATGCATGATTTAATAGGAAAAAGAAGATCGTTAGTTGAATTTCCAAACGGAACTCGATCATGGTCATGACTCAGAAGCTCAGCTTCAGTGCCGTGCGGAAGAGTGTTACCTACTTAGAGACATTGAGGTACTTGCAAGAATAGCCACAGAGGCACAGTTGTGTCACAAAAAATACGACGTAATTTATTGAGACTTTATTGTTTCTAGAATTCGCATCCCTAAATGCGTACATCACACTGGTCAAGTGCAGATCGACTTAGGTATGCCTTCGAGAACATTCGGTACTCACTGTATTTTCCTGTACCTACTACACATTACCAAAAACTTTTAAGCAATCAGTTTTAATTAGGTACTTATTAAACCCAAGCTCTCGAGTGAGAGATCGAAACTGCTACTTCTGTAGGTACTCTCCGTACCTACGACTAACATTAAATATTTTAATTTGTTTTACTTTGTAAACTCTGTACCGCATAGAACCTAACTATATACAATGACACATTTTTTTAAACCCATCAACATTACTTATGCGATTGCCTTAATTATACATTCAATCAGACTAAGATTTTATCCAAATAAAGTGCCTTTGTTCAAAAATAATTTACTGCGTATTAACAAAAATACTAATATATACTCTTAATTTTACACACATAGGCATATATATACACATCACTTAAATACATACAAAATAAATGTATACAAAAGCGTAACTATAAACTTACCTATAATAAGTAAACTCGCTCCCGCTACGTCGACGCTCGTCCGCTACACGATGACCGATACCTTAGTAAGCGTGATTAATTTTTGTTCTCAACACGATTGACAACATAATGTATTCTTTTACTACCTACCCTCAATATGATATTATTATAAACATTGTAAGTGTATAATTTTAATAATATATGTGCTTATTACGCTAAGCGGCAAAATATTGTAATAGTTTAGTTTCTCTGTAAGTGAATTTTTGTAATTCTTAAGAGAAATAAAAATCTTAAACCGTAAACCGTATTTATACGAATAGACCTCTGTCACATAATGTCGTCTCTAGTAAGTGCATTACCTCAATGGTTAGAGACGTGCGAGATCAGTCAAGAGATGCGCTCGCCCACGGGAGCAACTTGTCCGATCCGAGAACTAATATACGATATTCTACCTCTCGGCTCTCGCCAGTTTTATACAGAGATTTATGATTTAAATTATCGTGTTCTCTGTAAAAGTTACTAACCGATATTTCAGGCTCGGTAGTTTTATATCTCGCTTGGATATTCGTATCACTTTTTGTTGAGGCACGTAAGCCGCCTCTTGATTTCTTGGAAGGTTTATAATACCTGATAAAATATACTTTTGACTTATAATATAATAATTGTAATATGTATATGTATTACTCTTTAATCTACTATGTATATAAAAATAAGTCGGGTTTTCCTTCCTGACGCTATAACTCCAGAACGCACGAACCGATTTCCACGGTTTTGCATTCGTTGGAAAGGTCTCGGAATTTTCGAAAATTCAGGAAAAATATCAACAGAAAAGCGTGAAAATCTTTTTTCACACACAGCGCCATCTCTGATACACAGCATGCATGTACTACAAACCAATATTTTAAGTAGATGGCGCCGGTGCGTGATAGGTAGTGGTAGGGGTAGTGGTAGTGGTAGTAGTAGTGGTAGTGGTAGTTGTAGTCCACACACTTACATGATCCCAAAATATTCAGTAAAAATTATTTATATGGCAAAACAACGTTTGCCGGGTCAGCTAGTAAAATACATATAAAACTTCTATATTTACTTACAGTTGACTAGATGCTTTAAAAGACAGCGTTACAGTTCTGCCTCTTCCTAGAAGGCATAATTATGTCCAGCAATGGACTCTGAAAGGCTGCATTGCACAATAACATTGAAACCAATAGGTTTTTGGTACATACCACTTTAGAGGACGATATCTCTACTACGATCTCGTTGCTCTAGTGCTAGTTGGTGAAGTGCCATGATCACGAAATAGAGTTTCAAGTTTTAAGTCAAACTTCAAAAACAGTTTAATATTTTCAAATACATAATGTAGTTACAAAATTATTTTAGTTCTGTATTAAGTTGTTCAATGTTTTAGGCAGGAAACACCAGATGACGAAGATATATACGAATTATAAATTTATGATAATGATATTGTGTTTTACGACGTACTAAGAATAACAAGACCTTATAACATGTAGGTATACGTATAAAGTATACGCAGGAAGATAAATATACGAACTTGAAGGCGTGCAACTTTCGCCCACAGGAGCTGCCTGTCCTATAATGCATTCTGTCGGATATGTGCAGTGCTCACGCTCCCTTAAATTATCCTCGCCGCTACAGGAATTACAGCCGGCCAGATATTTCAAGGATGGTAGCTCATTCCGGACCTCGCTTGTTACACGGTTGCGAATAATTGTTTTGAGTTATGAGTTAACTCTGAGACGGAACTTTGTTGCGAAGCCAACGGCGCTGCAATTTGGAGGGAGTCCATGACGAATGATTTTCCAAATTTAATTTTTGATGTACCCAAATTAATTATAGAAATTGCCAAAGACGTAAAACTTGCTGCGGAAAGGACCTATTCTATTCTACTAAGTTAAAATAGCTTTTTAGCGTTTCTAGGATAGGTAAAGATAAAAGTAAAGTCAGTTGTTTTAAAATACTCAAGAAGTTAGTATATTTCTTTCATGTTATCTTGATGAACTTGAATCATGTCACGTTTTATGCTTACCTTCAACTTTATTCGTTTTCTTATTTTTTTAGTGCTGTTAGTACCTATGTGTGTGTCCCCTCCTCTCTGTCCTCCTCTCTGTCCGTAGTTCGTTGTTTTTTTTTATGTTTTATACCGAACGATAGCTCAATCAAATTTTATAACTACATATTTGGTTATATATTGTATATTGTATATATTGTATAAACTATCAGATATAATGTAGCTCTATTTGCAACATTTTATAATAATTCTTTGGCAGTTTTATTTATGTACCTATCTTTTTGTAAGGACCTTCTTACGAAGACTAACAATGATTTCAATCCCACTTAGAATATTGGCAGTTATTCCCCGTGAACTTGGACCCATGCCGAGAATCTTAAGTGTCTTTATACTGGGTAAGGGTAAGTAGTTCATAATGGGTAGACAATACTTCCGTCGCAGAACCAATCAGGTCATTGAGTGATTCATTAGTGTTTAGTTTCAGCGCGTGGCTGTCTATAATGTTTTGTTAAACAGTTTCGAGGAAGAGGAGCATTATGCCACGGGCCGTGTTTAACGAAACCAATGTCTCATTTGAAAACAGAACAGTGATGACGTCCGTAACCAATGGACTCAATGTCGTCTTAGCAGAATAAAAAATATAGGCCGGTAATAGTTATTTAGATACTTATATACTTACCTACTGAAGAATCAAACAATTCAAGCGTTATAGCCGAATAATTGGTTTACACCATTTTTCTTTTGCCTGTTCTTCGGAATGTTGTCCTTTCTGCCAAAAAGAGAATTTTACCACTACAAAAAACATCGTCCAAACACGTTGGTTTCGTCGGTTATAAAGGTCTTCGGATAAAAAATAACCTAGAAAATCTATGCTTTAAACCGAAAAAATACAATTTAGATGCGTTATCAATATCTTTAGTACCAGAGATAAGGATTGACAAGGCAAGTGCGCGTCGCAGTGTCGGAATGCAATAGGGCCAGCCCTGAGCCCCCGTGTAAACATTCCACCCACACCCCGCCAGCGGGTAACTCAATATACGGCGAGCTGATCTTTTGTAGGGTTGAACATCAAGGTTTTTTTGAACATTACTTAAAAGATGTAGCAGAAATTTATTAAATTTTCTCGTTTTTAAACATGTTATGAGTTGTTAGGTACGTATCCAAACTTAAAACTCTTTTAATTTAACACAACAAGTGATGTTTTTACTCAGTACTGTAAATATAACAGAGTAAGTCCACTGCGTATTCGTATTGATTGATGGGATCAATACGAATACGCACTACTCTACCATAGTGTATCTATGCATTGTATATGCTATGCTACTAAATGTATGCATGAAAACCGTTGCTTATAGTATCTTCGCGCTATTTCTAATATTTTGGGATATTTGGGTTACCACTGCGATGTTGGTAGCCCTAAAACTCCCCTCCCATAAAGCGTGTCCCTTCTTTAATAAAACATCTCGATAATGAAAAGTCAGGCAGTCATAGAGGGTGGCGAATTAACCCTCGATGTAGAACCGCGGCTTTCTTGCGCGAATCTGAGTTTTATGATCTCCAACCAAGCCTCCAAAATTAAACGGTACGACACGGACCACTTGCAATAAATATCTTAATGATATGGAATCAGAAAGTATCTTAGCTTTTTGTTGGATAGAAAATAGCGCAAGACAGACAGTGCAAGGTAATATGTGTTTTATTTTAACAGGCTGTGAATGCGATTTTGCGCAGATAGTTAAATGAAAGGGCGACTGATTGCAGATTCGGCTTGTGCGTACGATTGACATTCATTGCACTTTATTCAAGGAGGCACGTGCGGGGCCACCTGTCGTTGAGTCTGCCCTTGCTAGTGGTGTACCATTAATGGGAAAATACGTGAAAATTCATAACTTGGACAGCTAATAGATTTTAATTCTTGGAACCAAAGGACTTATTCTGACAAAAGTCGTCAGAAACCATTACGGACAGACCAACCCCTAGGTTAGATAGATACTAGATCGTAGGTCGCAGTGGCATGGGCAGAAATATAAAACCATAACCCCTGTATCCAAATAATAGATGAGACAAAAATGGTAAGTACTGCTTTGATAATGTGTCTTAACAATAACAACACTATAGTATAGTTTATGCTCATATTGAATGATAAGCGCATGGTTCGTCTTTCAGCATTAAGGCGCTGTAAGTTTCTAAAATAGTAGAAAGCATAGTAGTAGTAGCGTAGCGTCCATAGCCCAATGGCTCGGTTCGATTCAATGTGATCCAAAAGAGTTAAGCAACGACGGGCGCGGTCGGTTTGTGGATGGGTGACCGCTAGTGGCAAAATTTCATGGACGCTACCGTGCTTCGGAGGGCACGTAAAGCCGTCGGTCCCTTTTTTTTAAATGTTCAAAACAGTCGTTAAGCCTTGTCGAAGACCTTCAGGTGGCTTGAGAACATTCGACACTGGGTTGGCCACATCCGCATTGGAGCAGCGTGGTGGAGTATGCTCTAGACTCTGTTCTGTGCTCTAGACCTCCAGCAGCTGCGTCTGTGGGGGAGACCCGTGCCCAGCAGTGGGACGTCTATGGGTCGCAGCGAAGTTTCTATAATAATAAGGTAATGGGCGGAGTTAAGGACGATCGGTGGTGCTCCCTCCGCGCCCCTCAGTAGCGTATAATGATTAAATAAAATATATCTTACGTAATTTGACTAAAAACTCAGCTTATCTAAACTAACTCTACTATAAAAACAAAACTATCTCTACCGACTGTAACTAACAGTAAGTAAGCCAGCGTGACTGATTTCGCGGCACAATACGATCCTGTACACGTTCGTAATTCGTATAGCAGCGAGCCTCAGCGATCACTGTCTATTAATTATTTATTAATAGTTATTAATATTATAAATATTAATTCGTTTTCAAAGATGAGAGATAAAACTGTTGAGACGCATGTTTAAGACCTTATTTTGCGATATTTTTCTACCGAGTAAAAATAATGCAAGTGTGTTATTGAAATAATTACCTACATTCATGGAAATATGATGTAGCTGATTGATTATTTTTTTCAACAGTCTAAAGAGTGTATTTTGTAAAATAAAATGATAAGATGAACCTTATTTTGCTAGATTTGCCGACTTACCGGGCCTTAAAACATTATTTATTTATTTATGTCAAACCACATGTCATGCTATTTATAAAGAAAGTTTTGTAATTCATGAAGACTCCATTCAAATCTAAATAATATCGTGGAATTGTTCCGAATTTCAGATACCTAGTATTGTTATTGTTTTTCCATTGTGGTAATTTTTTTCTGTTACCAACCCCGAATAACACACTCAACACAACACATCAATGATATCAAAATGCTCCCAATATTGAGTATTGTTTAATTTTTAATTGGGATTTTAGATTTTGTGGCGTTTCGAAAGGTGGGTATTTTATCGCTTTCTTTCTCATACAGTTTAAAATTAAAATAGACGGCGTGAGCAACGAAAATGAATGCAGATTAATTCTAAATAAAATAATCGATTCGTGTCTCGTTCGATGCAAATGGCTGGCGCCGGACGCGGACCTCCCAGCGACAATACGATTGCATCGGCGTCAATTCGAATTCAAAATGGCGCCTCGTTGTTTTATTACTTACCCGACACCGTATAGTCGAGCCTTTATTTCAACTACTTCCTGTGGCTTACGTGGAACGATTAACGTTCGGGCGTTGTAAGCAAACTAATAAAAATATAAGACGGTATGATAATAATTTCATTACCTACCTACTTACCAACGTTATTTACAGGCACTTGTCTACTCTGTGGCCATTCGATGAAACGGTACGATATTGATATTGCTTCATGTTGCCGTATTATTGGTTGGATAATGACGGCGATGGAACTACGAGATCAGTCACGAAACGCAGGTGTTTTCGACAAGGCTATTTAGCACCAAGTGTGCGATGACTCTGCAAGAATTCAAAGACTTAAACATGATTTACTATATTCACTACTAGTGGACACCCGCAGCTTCCATCTATCAGTTCATCAATCATCCTCTGATAGCCCTCTGCTGAACATAGACCTACTGGTCCAGCGCTAACCCGCTGTTTTTTGCACGGCCTTGATCCATCTGGTCGGAGCAAGGCTTGAGGGGGCTCTCTGTTCTTCTGTCGTGATTTAGTCTATTGGTCATGACCGCAACTGCTAAGCTAGAGGTTCTGGGTTCGATCACCGTGTCGCGCAACTACTTTTTTTTTCAACTTATAATATAAGCTCGGAGTCTGAATTTGTGCCCGGTGTACGGAAATAGGCTTACCACCACTACATGGGACCTAAACAACGGGTGAGAAGTGGTTTTATACACACCTCTGCGTACCCCTTTGGGAAATACAGGCATCATGTTATGTTATTATGTTATGTGATGTCCACTCGATGACCTTTCTCAACCATCGTGTGTCAGTTCTGCGAAGGACGTGCCTCCTTGCCATTTTAGCTTGCTAAGATGAGTACTTAGAGAGCCATGTCGGTTACCTTTGTTCGTCTGCGGCATTCATCGTTGCCAATTCGCATAGAGAAATACCGAGCATAACTCTATCTAGTGCGCTGAGGATTTTGTGCTTGCGAATGGGGCGGACCTTAAAAACCACGGATGATTAATGGATCTTAACCATAAGTCATTAAATATCATGATCAGACATCAGAATAGATGTCTATATTTAATTCTTATTGCGCGTTTCAAGCAAGATAACGTATATAAAAATGTTTTTAAACAAAACATTTTTGTGTGTAAAAAATGTTTTGTTTAAAAACATTTTTTGGCAAATGAGGGTATTAAAATATTTTAATGTATTTACAAAAATGGCAACTTTAAGTGCTGATAGGAGAGGTAAATGGTCCGGATAAAAAGACCAGATTAAAACTTATACATATTCTTAAAAAGCATTTTTTGCAGACACCGTCGTGTCCGTGAAGTTATCTCTCCGACAAATTGGCTAGATTATGTTCGAGTGTCGAGTCACGGAACGTTTACACACAGCAACAGAAACATTCGTGTTATTTATTCTTTTTGCACATATATTGATCTCTGCGGTTTTGTTTCATCACAGTAAACGGACACAACTTGATCTTTTCTAGTTCTAGTTCATGTACTTAGGTACTACAATGTCAACGCATACAATAACACAGTAGACCTTTTACTGTCTTAAATATCGACACTACCAATTCGATTTTTGCGGTGGATACGGGTGGTACGGGTATCTATTAATTAATTTCATATAATTTTATTGAATAAATACGACATTCGATATTGGAACAGACGTAAGCACTAAAAAAGTTTACTTAATTCGGGAATAAAATAATAAGTTCCTTTACATAAAGATTAATTACCTAAAAGGAAAAGGTAAGAAGCGCTTAATATGCCGAACAAGACCAAACCGTTAATATTATAATTTATTAGATAACAAAATCTTTCGAAGTATCAGCTTCGATACAAAGCCATTTGAATGTTCCCGGTCCTATGAATCCTTACCGTATCGGGAATAGTAAGTTTTAAAACCATTGCACCTGTGTGGCCCACCGGTGGAAAAAAATGTGGGCGCACCTTTGACTAAACGAATTATTAACCACTACCTGAGACTTCCTCTCATTCGTCCACAAATTCTTTAGTCAACTTTGGTTAAATCGCTCACCTCTGCTGGTTCGAGTCGAGATATGTTTAAACCTTTACTAAGTCAAAGAGCAATGGTTTACACACATCACAATTCGCCCAGTCTACACAGATTCATAATAACCGAAATATTAGTCAAGTGGTCCCGCCTTCATTCTCAGGTGCATTTTTGTATTAAAGAAACGTATGTGTTTTTTTATTGTATTTTAAAAGCCTTCACGATGTCAAGAAGTTTCCCAAGACTGTTAATAAGAGTCAGTTTAGGGATCGATAGTTTTAGGAAAACCTCAACTCATGAGATTCAGTTAATTTATAGGCAGCTATAAGGAACAGCTTTCAAGTTGAATAAATAAAATAAAAAGAAATGAGCAGGATAATTCTAATCTATATAGATAGGCACTTTCACAAAAGTTTTTAGCTGCGAACTACCAACACTAAACCGTTACCTCGGACGATGTATCAGAACACAAAGAGGTGAATTGTTGACAATGCCGTTCAAAATAAAACCCACGTAGGGTACCGTTAGCCCGCATTACAATGCAATACGCAATACTGATCGATCAAGAAAGTGTATTAACAATCAGAAGGTATTGATTGGCGGCGCGCGTACTCATACTAGTTTCTTTAGTTGGTGGCGAATGGCGATTGTGCTTGTCTTGTGCTGTGAAGCAATGTTTTTAAGGTCTATGGATATTATAGAGAGCGATCACATGCTTTTTAGCAATTAGCACCCAAAGAGTATGTTCCTAAGGGAACTAGGAATGAGGATATATCGATTAAACTTTCTGTTTCATGTATGTCAATATACTCAAATTAAATTTAGATAATTTTAATCAGAAGCCATAGTAAGGCCATATATGTATATAAATTGTGCAACAGAAAGATGTACCTAACCTATTTTATCTATATATATAAAAGGAGAAGGTGACTGACTGACTGACTGACTGACATATCAACGCAGGGCTTAAACTATAAGCGCTAGAAACTTGAAATTTTGCACAGGGGTTCCTTTTATAACGTAGGGGAGCACTAAGAAAGGATTTTTGAAAATTCACCCCCTAAGGGGGTAAAACTGGGGTGCAAAGTTAGTATGAAAATTTGCCGTTTTTGAAGTCGTTAGACGGGTACTAAGACGTCGTTAATGGGTCTAATTCTACGCGAGCGAAGCTGCGAGCGTCCACTAGTCATTATATAAGTATTTTATTTAGTTATTAAGTAATACAAATACAGCTACGGAACAAGAGGAAGAATGAATCAATTCCAACTTGTTGGAATTTCTGATTAGTCATTAGACGTCATCACAATTTTCTGGGTTAAATTTTGGAATTTAAATTAGATTGGGACTTGGGATCTTTTCACGTATGTATGACAAATTATTTTATATAATCCAAAATTCGGACCCTTACTAATGACATACCGTAACGTAAAAGGGATACCTATGTACTAGTCTATCAACCATATATCAGCCTTTTTGGGTCAACTGCTGGACATAGGCCTCACTCAATCATCGCCAATCCTCCCGATCCTGCGCCCTCTTGTCTATACTATATATTATATATAAAATACACTGACGGACTCATAAACTGCATCAAAGGTCAGGATTACTTTCGAATCAATTTTTTTTATAGGTATGCAAACTTTTTAGATTAAACTGAATGAAAATGTTGAGACTGTTCATTAATCATTAAAAAAAACAATTTTTAAAAATAGAACTGCAGTAAAAGATAAAATTATAGCGGGAAAATTTAATTTATGCGTAGTATCAAATTCGTGTGTTATTAGAGTAAAGTTTGAAATTAATTCTTTTTCTTCTTTTTTTTCATTTGCGATTTAAATTATTGTTGCAAATTGTATTGATTATTAGTCTTTTGAACTCAACAAGTGTTTCGTAACCATAAATATGGATACTTCTTCCGAACAAGCCGCTCAAATTGTGGCATTGGTACGGGAAGGCTTGGATCAACGAACGATTGCTAGAAATTTAAATTTAAACCAGTCTACAGTTTCTAGAGTATACCGAAGGTTTGTAGAGACAGGTGCTTTCAAAAGGAGACCCGGTACAGGCAGAACCCGAGCAACCACCCGTCGTGACGACCGATTTATTGTTTCAACTTCCCTACGAAATCGATTCCTCACGTCAGTAAACATCAAAACAGAGCTGAATGAAGTGCGTGGAGTAAACGTGAGTGCACGAACAATAAGAAGGAGGCTTAAGGAAGCGGCAATCACCCCTTTTAGACCAGCAAATGGTCCAAAGCTGTCTGCAGCTCACAGACAAGCTCGTCTAAGATTTGCGCGTGAACATGTTAATTGGACTGAAGAGCTGTGGACGTCCATATTGTTCACCGATGAGTGTAGGACTTGTTTAAATGGTGCAGACGGTCGCAGAAGAGTCTATCGTCGACGTGGGGAGAGATATGCTCAAAGTTGCATTGAGGAGCGTGTGCCTTTTGGAGGCGGTTCGTATATGGTGTGGGGCGGCATTTCGATGATCGGGCGAACGGAACTTGTGTTCATCGACATGGTTCGTCAAAACGGTAGAAGAGGTGGCTTGACGGCACAACGCTATATAACAGAGGTTTTAGAAGCTCACGTGGTACCTTTTATGGGATTATTAGGCGAAAATTTTTGTTTAATGCAAGATAATGCCCGACCCCACGCCGCTGCACAAGTTAAACAATATTGCGAAGAGGTTGGGATACGTACACTGAATTGGCCGGCTCGCAGCCCGGATCTTAATCCCATTGAGCATGTTTGGGACAGTTTAAAAAAAGCTGTATATGCGAGAAATCCTGTGCCCACAACAGTGGCCGCACTAAGAACAGCTATTTCACAGGAATGGAACAATATTCCGCAAGAACGTTTAATAACTCTAATCAAATCTATGCGGAACCGTTTAGAATCTGTAATAAGTGCACGTGGAGGCAATACACACCCCAAAAACACTGACCCCGCAAACGTTGTTCTGCCATATGAAATGTCAAAGTGACGCGACGCTTCACGTCTATGAGCGATGGTTAAAAATAAAAACACTAAAACAGTGTTTAAAATATGTTTTCCAAGTGTCCACATTTCCAGTGGACCAAATTGTGAATCTAAACCATTCTTGAATCCTCTTGAACACACACAAAAAATTTCATCAACATCTATGCAGCCGTTAAGGAGGAGTTCACTGTCATAGAAATATATACTATATGTATTAAGATACGAGAGCCCTCACTACCACATCACGTCGACACCCATCCACAAATCGACAGCGTCCGTCGTAGCTTAACTCGGTCGATCACATACGATCGACGTAAGTCAGTGGGCTATAACTACTTCATTATTTTTAAATACAGTATGTATTTGTTAGTTTGAACTGGAAAAAAATGTACGGTTAGATTAAATAAAAACTAGAGTTATTGTTACATTAAATCAAGTGTGGTGCAAGCTGCATTATTCTGTAATTTTCAAATTAATATAAATTGATCATACATTAGTCTTTATATTTATAGGTAATATTAACATCGTTAGTAGATTGCATTAAAATGCAGATATTCTAAGGTAGTCTATGCTCAATCGGTCACAGTCTGGTTTTCGATACCTGTCAACTGGGTAGTTATTTATCAAGAGATTATTCTTAGATTACAAAACAAATGGGTTTTTCTTTGTAAGCAGCTGATACATTCATCGACTATAACCAATTACATTGATAGTGAACAATTTAGTTGTTCACACCTTGGAAGTGTTATCACATAACTACCTATAAAACTATCTAATAATAACAATAAATCCAACCATATAACTTTCATGGGAACGCAGATATTCTGATTGTATATTCCGAATATGGAAACTCGACTGCATCATTCAAGCTTGCAACAATTGCACTGATATACAAGAATCAACTACAAAAAGGAGTTCTTGCATGGTACAAAAACATGAACGCTTATAGTTACATATATTTTGTACACCTGCCATAGCTACAAGTCCATATAAAATCCTTGTTCCTTGTAGACTGTACGTACATTTTTGAGCTAAATAAGGCTGATAATATGTGCAAGGAAAGGCCGTGATTTCTTTTTAATAACGAGTCCCGCTGAGTGCGTATGTAAAAGGCGATATCAACTTTCCTTTTGCAGCTAGATACAAAAACTCAAATGTTGAGACTGTAGCGAGTTGGATAATTCGAAAAACTTAAATAAATAATTGTATGTTCGCAACTCGTCTGACCGAAATGGCGAAAATCAACTGTATTACATAACAGTAATTTATAAGATACTCATATAATAATATGTATTATGTAAAACCATAAAGAACCTACTTACTTATATAAAATGTTATCCTCAATAAACCCAGAAATTTCTCGAGGTTAAAGTTTTAACATAAAAAGCTTTTCAGCATTTTGTATAGCTTGAGTTGAGGTTAAGTGTGATCGTAAAATACACCAATAATGTTGCATCTACGAATGCGGACGGAGGGTCATCTCGTCATGCGACATAGAGACAAAAGGACCAATTTCGTTATGGCAGTCAAGTTATTCAAGTTATCTTTTAAAAATTGAGCGAAACTACTTCGCATTCAATATTACCATTAGAGACCATTAAGCGCTCGAGATAATATGGCCGAGTCGCATTGTTCGAGGTTGCGCCGGCGCTCTGCCCAGTAGGGCTGCCACAAATTATCATTTATATCCAAATATGTATATACATTTTTCGCGATGACAGGCCAGTGGCTATCGAAATCGCTTCTCACGCGAGCGGTTCGGGTTCAAACCTAAGCGGCACGCACCAATGACTTTTCTAAGTTATGTGCGTTTTAAGAAATTAAATGTCACTTTCTAAAACGGTGAGGGACACGTCTGAGGAAACCTGCATGCCTGAGAGTTCATCATAATGTTCTCGAAGGCATGTGAAATCTGCCAATCCGCACTTAGCTGAGAGGAGACCCGTGCCCAACAGTGGGACAAAGAAAGGGTGATGATGATGATGATGATGATATACATTTTTTAGGTTTATAGATGTATTCAAATTAAATTATGTATAATTTTCATAAATATCAAAATGAAACGTGAAGAAAGCTAAACACCTACTTTATTAAGATTTAATTCCCTAACTATCTTTCGATTCAGCAGATAGTTTGACTAAGAATTGAGTTCAGTTAATTGATTGTCCACGTAATTAAGTACCATGCCATACGCCATGCATTAAAGATATTGCTTACCTGAAGATTACAACGCTTAACTTTCAAGTAAAATAATAATTTAGAAATTTTCATTTACTAATTGAAAATGAACTCGGCTAGTTTATTACCTGATTACTTTAAAAGACAACAAAAGTCTTATTCTCTGTTCAAGAGCCCTGATTGTTATCATTGGTAACCCTGGGCCTGCCTCATAAGGCTCCGGCGCGGTGACGTCACGCGAGATGCACGCCGCTCAGCCGACACCTGCGAGAGTCAATGATCTCTCGCCCGTGTGTGGGCCGCTAACACGACCACTCTCATATGAAACTATTTCTACCATTTTGATTTAACTTTTGTTTATATTGTTCGTAAGTGACTTCAGATTTAGCTTAGGTTTCAGGTTTCATACTTCTTTGGATTTCTAAGTTGTTTTCTTCAAAAACACTTCGAAGAATTGAAACAACAGTCAAATACATATTGAATAATTAAATTAGTACCTACTAAGTACCTAATCGGTTTATTTGTGCGTTTATCGAAACTTTTACTGCTTTGTTGATCTAGTGGTCGCAATCGTGATTTCTAAGCTATATGTTCTGAGTTCAATTCTCTGTAAAATTCACGTAAAATTTTATTGATTTTATGTAACTATAAATTTCCAGTAATAGTGGCGTGATTTATGTTAACATACATCTGGAAACTTTACATTATTTTTACGTCTTCCTATTTGCAGTCCAGCAGGTTTACGCACTACAATTTTATTCATAACGATACGTAGCGCCTAGATACGAGTACATATAAGTACTAACGTGAAATCTGTAATTATAGTCCAAGCATTCCATAGACAATTCTGATACTTCCTTAAATGGTATTGAACCGAATAGGTTGGCAACAAATTGTTTATGTATCGGCCAATCTATGCAGATATTGAAATGTTTGTTAAACAGACTTGTTAATACGCGTTACCGGACAATATCTGTTGATACAATACATTGTTAACCGTGTCTACTAGGTATGTTAAGACAGAGGTGTTTTCATACGGGTCCATATTTCTACTGAATATACACAATGTCGAGAATAGCAGTTCGATAATGCAACGTTCTGAATGGCGCATCGGGCCGCGGGCTTACTGGCCATTGTTCGCGAACAAACGCAGGAAACTGTAAAGTCGAAAGTCCACCCGCTTGTTCAGATTTCGCCGTACAGACAGGTAGGTCGCAGGTGTCTCTATTCTTCGTTAGAGAGCTCCACTGGAGTTGTAAACAAGTCTATAAACAATGTGGAACACTCGTAAAGAGCTTACGCAGTCCGATGCGGTTTTTGACTGCAATGAAAGAGGAGGAAGTTGTCGTACTGTTGAGTATTGCTCGACTATGAAAGGTATTAGCATGACTGCGTTGTTCGTTTTGTGTTCGAAGCAAGGTGTTGGCACAACATAATACGGCGCTCGCTGTTAAGAAATGAATATATTATTTAGTAGCGGTGCGACGTGCTAGGTTACTATAACCAATACAATTACATATTATTGCCATTCAACATCGGCTATAATTTGCTCGACTAAGCAATAGAGTTTAAAGATGTTGAATCCTTTATGAAGTAATACCGTGGCGGTTCCAAAAAGTTGGAGTGGTAAATGGATGTGAACTACAGACTTAAATCTCTCGTTTTTGTCTGTCAGTCACTGATCGAGTGGAATGCATAAAGATCTCCTCCAGCCTTTGCGAAAAATGCAAAAGAAAGTCTGACTAGGACCAACGTTAGCTAACATTGTGCTTCTGGATATATGGAATACCGTCTAAATATATAAAATTCAAAGTCCTGACTGATCACTGAATGGATACTCATATCAATGCAAAATTGCTGGTCGCAAGAAATATGATTTTTTTACTGTATGTTCTCTTCATAAGGCATCCACTACGCACGATTTCGCAAAATTCCACACCTAAGAGGGTAATAAGGGGGGTTGCTGCAGAGCCTTTACGCCTAGATGCCTTTTATATTGCATGCAAACATATAGAAAGGATTTTGATAAAGTGCACCCACCCCTGATGATGTAAAATAAGGGAGTTACATTACCAACTGCAACTGTAAATGAATCTATAGAAGCAGAGGGTTTGGAGGTCCAAACATCATTCCGAATTAGATATTCGATATGGAGTACGATTCCATCTAGTCAAAGAAGGTGAGATCTGCAAAACACGTGTTGCTTATCGTCGCACAGTTTGTTTATCGTGAAAACCTGTTGAAATCTGTAAAATTGCTCCTAAATATTGATAGTCAAAGTAGCCGCTGTTGCATTCATGTATGCATGAGCATAAATAGGTTTACAGATATAGGTCGAGTAAAATGACTATAAAGCCTTCCCTATTCACTTTCCCAACATTCCCCTTCAGGCTGAGTGGTGGCGGCGGAGACGCGTTGTCATGGAGATCGCTTTCCATGGCTACGGGCATTGGTCGGAAAATTCAAAATGGCGGACGCTTATCGATCGCTAGGGGAGAGGTTTACGGAGAAGTGAGGCGTGCTAAAACCATGCTAACCCCCGTAATGATAAATATAGGATAGTCAGCAGTTCGACGAAAATAACAGCGTGCGTTGATGTAAGTGCTTTATGAACCGTAAAAGGGGATGATGCAGAGATTGTTTCGTATGCGACGACTTTATCTAACTTTTCCTACTTGTCATTGTTGCTTAGCTGACATTTTAATTTAACAGTTATTTACAATCAACGTATACGTTCACATTTTAGTTGAAACATTAATTTGGTTTTTGTGCGTTTAGCTGATTCGTGTGTTGGTGTTCGTCAATATTCGCCGTTTCTATCATGGCAGTCGATAGCTTTCAAATGCAGTAAGAATTTTTATGTATTTTTACCTTTGGTATCTTATATACATGATAAAATAGATGCGTTGCTACCATTCAGGGGTCGCCTCGCGGTGACAGCCCAGTGGCTATCGAACTCGCCTTAAAAAAGATTTAAGAAATTAAACGTCACTTGCTATAACGGTGAAGGACACATCGTGAGGAAACCTACATGCCTGAGAGTTCATCATGTATTGATGAACTCTCAGGCATGTAGTTATGTTCTCGAAGGTATGTGAAGTGTGCCAATCCGCACTTGGCTAGCGTGGTGGACTAAGGTCTAACCCCTTCCGAGAGGAGACCCGTGCCCGACAGTGGGACAAAGAAAGGGTTGTGATGATGATGGTCGCCTCTAAAAATGTTTAACCGGAAATCACACTTTTCTAGCCATGTAATCACAGCTGTTGGAGCACTAAGGCTGAATGTAACTCTGAGTGGACGGAAAACCAGACAATAATTGACATCAAATCGTTTCCAGGAGAATATTTTAACTACTGAAGCATCTGCGCGTTGAAGTATCTACTTCCTAGATTCTTTTCAATATTAAGACAAGCGGTTACAATGCCAACGGAACAGGGAAGTGCCATGGACACGACTTCACTAGCGGAAGTTTTGCTGCGGAAGTAAGGTGTACGTATTGTCTTTTTGTTTTTAGAGGAGTGTGTTGGCTCAGTGTATTTCTGCATAGATACTTACTGAAAGTTTTGTTTTGATTGATCTTATTTCAATGCGGTCATTCATCGTTTAGGATGATATAACCGTCGGTTATCACATATTAAAACATTACTTAATGCCAGTAACTGAATGCTGTGTTTTCGAACTTAGACCATAAACAAATTTAACGATTGGACTTGTGAAAACATTTGCATCAGAAGATTCGGCAGTTATAGACAGGGCAGGTGCTCCAGCGGAATAAAAGCGATTTAGTGTTGGTTTGTGTGTCGTTTGATGTGGTGTTTTATCTGTTCGGTGGGCGTGTCCGCGAGGTGCGAGGCGAGTCGCAAGACAATGATCTATTTTTACGTGGTGCGTAAAGAGGCGGCCACGTGTCCGGCAGCTGCGCGGGCGCACGTGCCGCGTATTTATACCGCCGACGCCGAGCGACGCCGACGCCGGGATACTCCTGTTAATCGTGTTATTGTTGATTTTTTACTAATATAAATGTATCGCCTTTGGATCACTGGTGCAGTAGCTATTTCGCCCAGTCCTTCATCTTTGCCGCCAATTATCTAGTGACGGACTAATATTATAAACGTGAAAAATGTTATGTTTGCATGTTTAGACACAAAACCAATTTGGATGAAACGTGGTGAAAATATAGGTAGATGATGACCTAGATTAGCACATATGATACTTTTCATACCTTGAAATATGTTCCCTTGGGATACTTTGCACGTTTATTGGAAAGCTATCTGGCACAACATCAACAGAGGGCGCTGACACTAACTTGATTACATTGTAACAAATGATAGGATGCAACTTAGCACAGCAGCAAAATATGTTTGTATACCTATACACTCTTAATTCCGCAGGCAAAAGATAGTTTTTTTAGATAGTACCTACATATTACAGACACATTAAAAATAAGTCACTGATTGCGTACTTAGATGGTATGGCAAATATACATTTATGAATAGTAACAACTTTGAAAACAATTCATTATAAGCTATATTTAAGTATCTAATAAAACTCACGAGTACCTATGACTGATTTAAAAACACAAACATTACATGTAGTGATTTATGCTTAAAACAACAATCTTATTTATTATTTTATTATTGTGGGAGGTGACTTGGCGAAATGCGATGCGTTCACCGCCTCGCGCCAGCAGTCCCAGTTAAGTGCAATACCTATACATTCACACTACCGAGACCCAATAAGTATTATCTACAAATTATGATAAACAGGTATGTAGAAAACTTTATAAGACTAGGTTAGTCGCAAGTCCGGAAATTACGGGCAGATAACATTAGATTGAGCTATTCATTTAAAAGTCAACTTTGAAGCTTAGCATACTGTTGAAGCATTATCTTGGATCGTTGCGTAAAGTGGTTCCAGCGAGATAATTTTCTCAAATCCGTGATTTAGCAATACAAGTTGGCAAACATTAAGAGTACGTCTACACTGTACGAATAATTTTAAAAGATTTAATAAATTAAACTTAAATTGACCTTAAATTAAAAAGACTAAGATTTTGTTCACGTACCTACCTTTAAATAGATAAAGGTAAAAAAATAATTTTATAAATTCAATATGGCCTTTGTAGATGTCACTTGACTATTTAATAAGCATAATTTTTTTATTTTTTAAGCGCAGTTCGACCGCTGTCGCATGTCAAGACTCCAAAGACGTCGACACCGCAAAGAAACGTTGCTCCATGTCATAAGTATTTAAAGATATGATAATCTTTGAAAATGTCACTTCTGACCAGGACACGAGGATTGGATAAGGATATATGTATAAGATTACTATCAGTTTTTTGTTTGTTTTATATTTGACCGTCTTATTCATGTTTAAGCAGCGGTAACGTCTATAAAAATACTACTCGTATTTTCGGTATTATGCTATTACAAAGGCTGTTCAATTGAATATCTATAATAATATGTATTATAATGCGGGAAAGATTTTGTTTTGTCTTTGTGTTTGTTAAAACGCGCTTATCTCTGGTAGTACCAGTCCGATTATGCATGTCATATTAATGCTTACAAACTAAAGTTACTTCATCATCCAGAAAATTTTATTAGAGATTTTCCGGTTATTTCATTGAGAAGGACAGTAAAAATTAAACAGGAATTAAATCATTTGTTTTACATTTGTAAAAATTCGCTGTCGTATCTTTTTCTTCACCAGTGCACACATAGCCTTAGTGTGCATTATTATATCAAAAGCAGGGAAATAGTTTGAAATCAGCTCGCAAACAATGCAATTATTTATGTTAATTCTGTACGTCACCGTCATTCTTGGATATGGGTGCGTATTTTACTCGTTGTCACGATTCTAATCAGTGGACAAGTTAAACATAATGCTGTTCAGCGCACTACCATAAATAGTTTTATCCTTACAACAATATTTAGCTACTGTATTTTATGTTCAACTGTTTAGTGTATTCATTAATTCTATGAATATAGCATTCAACGATACTTTTATGGATCTGGTCCTCTAGTATAGGGTCATGGGACTACACATATCACCGTAGCTACGAGTAAGACTACAAGCAAATCAATACTCGCTAATCCATCTCGACCTATCGGCTATATCCGTAAGCTCTCAAAAACCAAATTAGTTTTTCGATCAAATAATCATCAACGACGCAGCTATACCTTCTGTATTTCTACGGGTATTTGTGTCGCATGGGCGTCGGGAGTCGGCGTCGGCGTCGGTGGAAAGCGACAGCCGCGCCGCGGACGGCGGACGGCGAAATATGAACACCCCTGAGGGTTATTAATCTGCTCAACTATTATGAAACTGACGCACACTCTGACACATGTCTTCTTTGTCGCATCCGTTCTGAGCAGGGATGTCGCGTTCTATGTATCTATTACTAGAAAAATAGCAATAGATACCTACATAGAACATTTTTGAGCATTTTCCACTATGAGTGTAGTCATAATTTATTCTTCTGGATACTGCAGGTCACTTCAATCGAGATCGTGTACGTTTTTATTAGTATGTTAATTTATGACCATTAGTCACATAGGTACCTACCTATACTAGCGCACAGGCGGCAATATCGTTATTTTGGGGCAAGACATAAGCAGTTAGGAAGAAATGGCTTTGCAGGAGTATTAAGACAGTTTTATTAAAATAAGCAATTACTAAGCTGTATAATCTCTCTAGGAACTGTTATTACATTCAAGTTTAATTTATCAGAAGTTAGCCGTTTCAGCGCAAGCAGTAAGTCTGGCCACCCTGTCTGGCGCTGTTTGGTCTTTTTGAAAGCACTCCTACACATCTTATTCGATCAATATAACTAACGAGTAAGATATTTTGATCGATCTACTAACGTTTCTTAAGCCTTCTGTTCTTTATTATACTTAGTCGAGACGTTGTATCGTTCTTGTGCGTCGTATTCGCACTGGGCACGGTTGGCAGCAGCAGCCCTGCGTGTGTCCAGCGTGTCCAAAGCGCGCGGACAGGTGCGCGCGGCTGCCGCCCGTTTTCACACAAAACCAACGTTTCACATAATAAAAGGCACTTCCTTTCATCCCGCACCTACCGTCGGGAATGCCCATTAATTTGCCAACACAATATTTTTAGTGCGCGACTCGCGTGTAATATATCGTGCCCACGTGTCTCCGTATGTCGTCCGCCGAACGGCTGCGTCAAATTATTTTCGTTCATGTCACAAGATACGGCGCTCATCTGGACGTTTTTCCTTTAAAAATCACGCCAGTTGTTGGCTTAATACGGGTCATATAGCGAGCTTCCGGTCCGTGCTGGAAAACATCGCACCGATCAAATTTGTTTTTGCTTCATATTAGTCACCAATCACGAAATATAAAAACATTTTTTTTTTGGAAAAAATGAATCTTATTTTAATTTTGTTGTAGGTGAAGAGAAAAGTGTTAATTTCTTTTATATTTAGTAAGAAATTAAAAATTGCGTTACATTGGTAATCCATTTTAATTATGTCAAATCAGTGAAAAATAAAAGAGATTTTAGAGAATTATGATCATCATTCAAGAATTCAATTTGATCTAATATTTCTTGTTATTCGGCTTAGATTAATTAATAAGTACCTACCTAATGTTTTCTAACCAATGATAGGAAAAGTAAGTACCTAGTCAGGTAACTTAACATAACATAACATCACTCCCGTATTTCCCCGAGTGGGTAGGCGAAGATGTGCATTCACCCATGTTGAGGTCCCATGTAATAGGAGGTGAGCCTATCGCCATACACCGGGCATCAAGACTCCGAGCTTGTGTAGTGTTGGGTTTTTCACTTAGCTCGACACGGGGATCGAACCCAGGCAATTTAGCTTCGCAGTCGTTTTAGCAGCCACTAGACAGACGAAGCATTTAGTTAATTCATTTATCTTTTATAGCCCCATGAAAGTTGATCGTAGACCTTATACCTACAGTATACAATATTTATTTACCAGTAAATATCTAAGCGGTACAAGGAAATGTATTTTTATTATCATAAAAATACAGTATTATAATTCGGTGTTGCTAAATAATGTTTTTGTCAACACCATACTATCGTTAATCGCAAACTACCCAAGTCCGTGGTCCGCTTTGATTAAAAGATTTACGACAAAACATTTGCTATTATTTATCGAGATCGCTGCTGCAGCTGCTTTGGTACTAATAGGTACTAATTAATAAGACGTTGCAATAAATCTTCATTGCATTGTTCATTCTATAAACAAATTTTCCTCAAGAAAAGGTCGCCGTAGGTCGTTCAGGGTATGATACCAGAGTATCTGACTATACACTACACTAACAAATGTAGGTATTACAATTTGGCAGCGACAGAAGGTAAACTAGCAAAATTATATGTAAGAATTGTTATTTTGTGAGTGTTTTTGTAAAGCTTGAAAACTTCCACTTCACTTACACATTATTTACCTATTTGATGAGTAATATTTATTATATCCAGAAAATTACGTGCAATATAAATTTAAACGTATCAGAGGTAGCAAAAAATTCAACTTTATAAATAGGTATCAGAAGACTGTAGTAGAGTGAACAACATTATGAAAACTATTTATAATTTGTTTCGTTTCCTGTCGTCACCTCTTATACTTCCGGAGCCGTAGCGAAGAACAATGTGAGTAGGTACGACATCATGCCAAAACATCAGGGGCATTAGTTTTGCACAGGAAATTTCGTTTTGCATTCAACCAAAACGGTTAATTTTGTAACTGAATTAGTCAAGTGCTAGCTAATAAACGGATATGAAGCTAGAGCTTTGATTTATCTCCTATCCTAGGCATAAAATTCTGTTATAAAGCGAAGATAACAATGCATTAATGTTATTGAAAAATAACAAAAAATCTCGACTGTGTTAACTGAAAAAAAAATTTCAAACTAACTTAATAATTTTATTTCATTTATTCACGTAATATTTTTCAGTCAGGCCGGCAGTTTATTTCATATCAACATGAAAGTTGGCTTGACTGACTGAATTTGGGACCAACTTCCCTGTATGTTCTACCAAGCACTAAAAGAATCATCAAAATCGGTGAATAAATGTCGAAATACATACATAAACAAAATACAAACAGTCGAACATAGACATACACTCCTTTTATCGAAAGTCGAAGTCGGTTTAAAAACGCCAAATGTCCATTAATTTTAAACTTAGTTTGCTAAGTTTAAAAAATGTGAAAGTAGTACCTATTTTCATATTTAAATAACATGATAAACTTATTTGTTTTACTGCGAATCAAGTTTTTCAAATACTTAATAATTATAATCTGACCTATATGTGATATTATCATTTAGGTACCTAACCAAAAATCCTCCTAATTTATCAAATATCTCTAGTAACTATTTACATTAGACTATTATAACAAGCTATATGTCATCATTAGACATACTATATAAGTTGAAGATAAACATAAATTTTCTGCGTCATAAATTTTAATATTATGTGACATGAAAATTTGCGAACAAATATACGGGGCGGATTGACCGCAGATAACCGCGCCGAATGGTGTTAAAAATGTTCTACGATGGCGTGAATAAGAGTCTTCAATAAATAATGTAGGTTCCAAGCTCATTAATGACTTATTATAATATTTTTCACCTTCATATTATGAAAATTTTCAGCTCCCCATGTAGTAGCATTCTGTATTTTGTGGTTTACCTACCCATAGAGTTAAATTGAAATGTATATTGCACAGCATACATTCAAAAATTAGCTAACATGTTAATTTTATTTAATGTAGTATGTACTATGTCAGTTTAAAAAATATGATACTTACAATAACAATTTGTAGATCTATGTTATTAGGTTATTACGGCAGTATTTTAAGTTAGTTCAATGATTTTATATCGCGGACAAGAGGCGTAATTCTATAACAAAGTTCTCGGATGGTCAAATATATCAAAGTTATTAGCAAACTGTCACTGTTGAAGATGGTAGGAACTAGGAACTAAGAAACCTACTAAGAACCTTTTTTTCCGTGGGTTGAAGGAAAACGTCATGGATAACAAGTGGACCGGACAAAATGGCATGCCCGACTTCACTGAGAAGGTGACTCAGTGTCCGACGGACTAAGGGAAGAGGGATTCTTCCCTTTCGTCACTTTGCTTCTCCGGCGTATCAGCATTTCTCGAAAGTAGTCGAAAGCATTCGGGCAAACTATGTGGTCACCGCAGTTTTTGACATGATTATACCATAGAGTAAGGATGAATGGATAGACTACAAGCTCCATAATAATCAAGTGCCATAAGCCATTTCAACGCGGGCGAAGTCGTAAGAATAAGGTAAGAGCTTTAAAAGATAAAGAAAGGCAATCAGACATGAACAGAATACAGTTTAATTAAACAGTAGACCCAAGAGCCTTCTTTCTGAATCCGTTTAAAAATAGTAGGAATAAATCTGAGTGGCTAATGCGTTGCGCACTCGCACTGCGCGTCAAGTCACACTCCGCCGACAACTGTTGTCTGCGTGTCTCGACAGCTGTGCTCCACTTGCGAACACGACCACGAACGACCATAGTACCCGGCTACCCGGGTAGCTGACGCCCGGTCCGACGAAACCGGACACAGACTGGCGACGAAAGGGTTGGACTGGACAAAATAAAACGCGAGACAGCCAACAGATTCACAATTTCACAGTCGTTATTTTAACTTGTGCTTTTTGAGGACCCGTGAAAATTAGTCTAATTCGTAAATGGATAGGTGAATACGGTAGAACAATTTACTTGGAAAATTAGCAACATGTTACCTATATACATATTAATTAACTAAGAAATTTATGTCCCAGATCCTTGAAAATGCAACGTTTGAACCCTCTTAAAATGACTGAGTAAATGTAACAAATAAAGAAATGAAAAAAAAATATGTAGGCCCTTTGCTTGTGTTTTCTAACAGATAAATAGTAGGTACACATTTTTATAATATTTTCATAATTTACTTTTTCTGGTAATTATTTTAACATTAATAATTATATTAGTTTGAAAAATAAACAATGAGGTTTAGTACTCATTTATTTTGTACAAAATTTACAAGCAGCATCTTATCTATACTGGTATGATCGATCTTAGTATGTGAATAAATTATTACTCAGTGATTCACTCACTCTGTACCTAACTGGCATGTTTATTTTGGTAGAATACGTAGAGAGTTTATATTTTTTCGCACGAAATAAATTCTCAGCTCGACAATATAATAAATCATAATCCATTCTCTCTATTTGTTCTAACAGATTTAAAAAATAAAAATTGTTCGCTTTTGCTTTTTAAGTAATACGAGTACGTATATACTCTCGCCTAGCTGCAATATCTACAAATATTTTTTTTGTAAATCTTTTAAAATACTGATTTCCAAATAGTTTCCGTCTTTTCCCAATTAGTACATAATAATTACAGGCACAAAGTACATATCGGCGGGCGGACGCGGTTAAGGTCATCTTAATATTATTTTATTCTTACTATTTTGTAAACTGTAATGAAAACTAATAAGTATAATTGACACATGGATTCTAGATAAATCTAAAAGACTAAAAGGCAGCGTAAACTCAAGGCGTTAAGCTTCTATCGCGAAAACGCATGGAATAGATGGATCTAGTGATCCGCACATGCGCGAGCTCAGTAGCGGCAGAGAGCAGCGCCTGCGCATAGGCGCTAGATCGTTATTAATCACTCGCGATCATAATCTCCGGCGTCGGCGCCGCCCTTTGTTTGTATAAACGCGTGGTGCAAGTTTAATCTAACTGGCATGTGGAATCTCAAGTAATTCCTTATTGGTTTTTATATAAATTCCAACATCCTGCAACTTCATTAGCAATTCTGATTTATAAATAAATGTCTACGACAAACTTCAATAACATTAACGAAGTTCGCATTCTAAAATTAATTTTTATTTATCATTAAGCTGGTTCTTGGTTGCTTGTTTTAGTGTATTTATTATATTTTACACATCAAAAAATATAAAATTATGAACATAAATTATTGATCGTCTGGGCTAGCAATTGTGCACCTTTTCTTATTACCATAAATTATTCTTGGGTACAGTTATTTGTAATATGTATTATATTATCGATATGCTTGCTGGTTGATAAGAAAACAGTTAATAATTTTCACTTGCACCACGCTTGTTGCGAGCACGTGCGTGTATTTTCTTAACAAGTCGAATTATTCGCCTCGTTTGCCGACTCTCACATACGATACAGTGTAAACTATATGATGCGTTAAAAAGTTTCCAATGTTATTGTTTATAATAGGAAGTATAAGTGGACTAGCGTCGATGAGAGAAGCTTTTAGTACGGCGCTTGTATCAACGTATTAGCTGAGTAATGCAAAGTGCGTTTCGAAGTGTAACTATACGCAGCGGTTGTTATGAGAATACGATATAAAAGTAATCTCACGGCGGCTTGGTAGACATATACACAGAATCTTATAATATAGAAATATAATAATAAGAGAGAGATAAATAAATAATCTATATAGGCCTATACAGTTTCATGGATACTATCTAACATTTAATTTTGATTTTGTCTTTTTTCATGTACCTCTGGGCACGGACGATTGGCTACACGCATTTCCTTATTATTATTATTTATTTCAGGAGAGTGAAACCTACGAGTGATTTCTAACAAATATGGCAATGGCCGCACTCTAAGAAACACATTTATATCTGTAACGGTGAAGGTAACAGGAGGAAACCTGCCTAAAGCTCAGATGAATAAAAAAAGGCCTAAAGATGTGTTTTCCACAAGGTTCGCGAAGGCACATGAAGTCTGTCAACCCACACTTGGCCGGCGTGGTGGACTAAGGCCCGTCCCATTACTAGAGGAGACCTCTGCCCAACAGTGAGACTAAGAAAGGGTAGTGGTGGTATTAGGGAACGTTACTTAAATAGTTAGAAACCGGCAGAAATATCACTAAGCAACAAAAATCTCGTATCCCCTAAAAGAGGCCAAATGAATAGGTTTGTGTTGGATGAAAAACACGTGGACAATCGAGTTACAGCTCGTAATGCAATTGCACTGACGAAGTGCCCACGAGCTCGAGGGAGGCCTTTGATACAAATTGCCGCGCGCATGTCAACTAATGTAATTAGAACCCTTCGATGTATTCCTATCGGTCGTGCGAACAAGCTGTATTGCAACTTGCAAGTGCAACGTTTATCTAAATGTATTATTTAAATTAATTCGATTTTCGCGACGATTCGCACTGAAGCCATGCTTCATCATTCTTTGATGTTAATTTTGTTAAGTACAGCCCATTCAGTTTAGTTATTTGCATCAGCTATCGCACGCAATATGTTCCTAGTTAAGTGTATATCCTAATTCTTACCTACTTATTTCTAAGTTTGGCGTCCAGTACACAACACAGTGTGCAGTGCTGGTTTAATAAATCCGTCATGAACGCGACGATGATAAAGTATTCTTGTATCGCTAATCATGAGATCAGCTTTCATAGAGTATGAGGCAGTGAAACTAAAGAAAGTTCATTCCTACCTAAGTGTGATCGATTGGAGTTCGCGAGCGACAGCGCACGTGCGTCGTCGCCGCCGCCGGCCGCAACGATCGCCTATCGAGGTTTAGGAACTATACACACGGGAGAATAACTGAAACGGTATCGCTGCGTTTGGTCGTTTGAAAATTAAGTTTTAAACTGTATTGTAAACTGTCTTTATTATATTATCGGGTCTGTGTACTTAAATTATTATGCCAATTAAATAATCTTTATTTACAATACTTACGTTTTTCTTTAGCGCCACCACACCAGTTATACTGTATATGGCAGGCTATGTATAAATTATACATAACCTGCCATGCTTATTATGTAGTTACTATAGAACGGGTAGAAAAACGCAAACTATTCCAAGTATGTTTTCTAACTATCATAAAAATAAAAAATACATTAACCCATCAACTTTTCCGGAGTATGGAATAATTTACAATCAAACGAACTCTGTAAAGTTCGATTGAAAATATGTGAACGATTCATTGTAATTAATAAAAAAGCTCGTATATACTGATGTTATCTAAATACTACTTAAATCGTTTATAGGTAAACCAATCTGCATGCCGCAATCAAGTTTCGTGTGTTTTCGAACGTTCCTTATCTCAATGGGAAACCTTTTTATTAAATTGCCAGAGGAGGGCGTTTACAGCTGGCCCGCTTGTACGGGTTCGAATAATGATTTACATTGCGATCGATTCTCTTAATTTAATTTACCTAATTGCCGGGAGAGTGCGTTATACTTATAATGGAAACTAAGGTTTCTTAGTTATTCGTAAGCGAATAATTTCATTACCAAATCATCGCCAACTCGTGTAACAGTAGCCATAGCCATTCGTTTCTGATATATTTGTGAATTTGTTACCTATTTTATGAAGTTGTTTTATATTTTATTCGTTGTGTTAGATGAATATTACGTAATAAATATACATACTTACAGAATACAGCTCCGAAAATGAATATAAGGATTCGCAACTTTCGACCAACGATTTGAATATTTCGTCTTATAAATCGCACGAAATCAAACAAGCTGACATGTATTACGATGGTATGTAAAATCGATTGGTACATAGGTCTCAATTATAGTGACTAAGTATTCGCAAGAGTCACTTTGCTGGACTGGACGTAGCTAATTTGGTGTCATAGCGCATAGTTTATTGAAGTGGATATTTTTTAAAATGAATATAATATAATAATAGAAAATGCAAATAGGAAATAGTTCATTAAGCGGTATCCTGGGTTCTCCAGACGAGACGGTCAAGATAACAATCATTAAAAAATGTTTTATTGGAATGGTTGTTATTGTTATTATTTATCTTACCTAAAATGGTTATTTAAAAGAGATAATGACAAAGGGTAAAATGATTTAACCCCGATATCCTGATCTAACTATGATGTCAATAGCATGTTCTGATTCATTTCGGTAACCTTTTAACAGTCGGACTTAACCTAGCTTGATTAACCTAACCACTTTTCACCTTTTCATCCACCTATTTTTCTGAATAATATTGTTCGCCGTTTGAAAGCGGTGAGCCCCTAACGACTGATATCCTTAAACCAAAACAATCAGTACTTACGTTTTACGATATCCTCCTCCACAAAAAAGACCTGAAGATGATTTTCTGACTTAGACCTGTCCACTAGAGGCTGATCTTTCTTTTATAAACATAAATAAACACCACGTCTCTTATTCCCCGAAGCACAGACGAAGGGAAAATAGGCAGAGTGTACTACGTAGTTAGTATTCCCACTTGTCTCATGTAATAGGGGGTGAGCCTATTGCTATACCTGGCACAAATCGCAAGGCTCGCTGTTACTACTGGGAATTTCATGAACAACTGCCTGGTATAAGGGATCAAACCTAAGTACATCTTGCTCAGCAGTCGCGCTTGAGATCACTGTTGTTGCTGTTGATTAAGGTTAACACATTAACATTGTTAGGAGTGTTGGGCTTAACATATCCGCGAGCGATAACAAACACATGAAGCAACACTAGCTACACCGTACGCTAGCATCCTAGGACGAAACCCTTCGCTCGTGTATCCCTCGGGAACGGGAGCGCCCCGCCCGCCCCATCACAAGCATCGTTGACTTTGCACGCCATACCCCTTTGCACATAGCCATAAGTTGTGTACATAACATACCGTAGGAAACAGAACAACTGTTCAAAAATGTGTGAAGATCTGTTACCATGAAGACTGTATATAGGTACAGTTACATAACTAGGTACGGAGATTAATTTGAATTACTTACTTACATATAAACGTACGTTACTTACTTATAAACACTGTCGGATACCAACTGACTTGATTTGTTTTTACATTTTTCCGTTTATCACTCGAGGTTATAGGGTGTCAATCGCTGATACTCGAATGAAGATACGAGTAGGTTTAATTCATAACTCTAATTTGATACTTTACCAGATTACAAGTTACGTATCCATACGACCATCTAGGCCCGGGTCTGAATAGAGCCTTACATGGAGTCTCTATATAGTTATGGTGGTTAGTAAAATAGAATGTATATAGATGTTAGTAAATATTGATACGTTTATATACTTAATTTAAAAGTGTAATTAGACCATTTGCGCTAAGAATATAAATTGGAGCGAATGCATAATTAAGCAGGCGTTTAGTACACAGTAGCTGTAAAGCGTAAAACATTTGTCTGTTTCGGTAGGATCAAGATTTTTTTTCTAATTGAATACGCGCTATATTAAGATTAAGTAGATTTAAGCCTAGTTACAATTGACGGTATATTTTGTCTTATCTCTTCTTTTAAATTCATTTAAATAAGCTAAAGGCTTCAACAGAAATAGTGGTTCTTGGTTAAAATTTTGGCTCAGAACACAGAACAGTGTGTAAGTCATAGGGTGGCTACTAGGTATCTTACATGTGCTAGAAGGCTGTCGAGGGGTTTTTAATAAGTAACAATGTCACTAAGCCAAAAAGCGGTGACAGCCCAGTGGCTTTCGAACTCGCCTCTCACTCGAACGGTCCGGGTTCAAACCCCAGCGGCACGCACCAAAGACTTTCTAATGTTATGTGCGATTTAAGAATTTAAATGTCACTTGCTATAACGGTGAAGGACACATCGTGAGGAAACCTGCATGCCTGAGAGTACTTCATAACGTTCTCGAAGGCATGTGAAGTCTGCCAATCCGCATTTGGCCAGCGTGGTGGACTAAGGCCTAATCCCTCCCATTCTGAGAGGAGACCCGTGCCCAACAGTGGGACGTCTGTGGGTCGCAGCGCGAGCGAACAATGTCACTTACCCTGGCCAAGCTGGCACAGATTTTCCCGGTCTCAAAAAAAGATCGCATCATCGCATCAAAAACCGACTACAAGCGAAATGATTTCCACTCGTATGAACAACATTACATAACCTACTAAAGTTGAATTACTAATGAACCTGAAGTAGATGGTTTTGGTATCATTCAAAGATATCATTCGTGCTAACATATTATATTCCTTGAGTGAGAAGTACATTGAATGGTAAATTTACCATTGAACCTTTGAGTTTGGAGCGAGCTTCAAATCGATATAGTTTTCCCACAAGGCAGGGCGCGCGGCCGGATGCGATAGCACGTGCCTGGCCGGAAGCAGAACACTTTCCACCGGCCCCCGCTGCGTAATGTATGGAAGCCTTTTCCAAGCCCTTTGTGTGCTTTATCGCGTCCAGTTACCATTTAGTTTTGCCTTGGAATATAATAAATTTTCTGTTACAACATTCTTCATATACTAACTAGCAAATAATAATTACAATAATACTATTGTAGCGTCCATAGCCCAATGGCTCGCGTCGATTCAATATGATCGACACAGTTAAGAAACGACGGGCGCGGTCGGTTTGTATTGCTAGTGGCAAAATTTCATGGGTGTTACCGTGCTTCGGAGGTCACGTTAAGTCGTTATTTTCAATGGTAAAAACAATCGTCAAGCCTTGTCAAAGACCTTCCGGTGGCATGAGAATTGATCTTATTGCGAAAACAAGCACTTCAAACTTAGTGCACTTTTGAACAAAATATTGTCTGAAATTATGAAAAATTCTGCCAAATTCAGCAAAATTCTGCTGCCCATTTAATGCTTCAAAAGATACAGCGAGAAAAAGAATAAAACCCCTTTTAATATTACTTTGGATACCACCGAAAACACCTCCAAATATACAAGCAATTTTGTGTTGTTATTTGTGTATTATCGGACCAATTTGCTTTGTAGGATCTTAAATGGCTGCCAATAATTCTTTAGCGCCTACGCTTATGGTTTTGCATAATATTACCTGATTGATTCAGCTCCCCTTGTGTTTCCATAGCAATGCTTGTTTTAAACTTAATAGGGTAACATACCCAAATTTTCAAAATATTTGCAATAAAAAATAAATTCACCTGCGTCTTTGGCAAATCGCCAACAGTATTTGGAAACAGGAAACAAAAGAGGAGAATACAAGGAGGAATTTTTGTCCGATAAAACATTTTCTTGATAACGTCCATAAACATTTTTTCATAATAATACAGCGAGTGCGTATCCCGTGTCTATTAATTTTTCCGATTATTTAACTAAAAGTTTCGAAATTAATTTACATAAAATTATTACTTAAATGTATTTGCTACTGTACTAATCCACCAATCCGCGTTGGAGCAGCGTGGTGGAGTATGCTCTAGATCTCCCGCAGCAGTGTCTGTGGGGGAGACCCGTGCCCAGCAGTGGGACGTCTATGGGTCGCAGCGACTGTACTAATCTAATTCCATTAAACCCTATTCGTTACAGTCATGCTGGGCTTGGGGGAATGCTACGCTACAATCGAATGATTCCTGCTTCACTGAACTCACGCTACTAGAACTGTTGACACCACGCGATAATACTGTTGTAATAACATTTTTGTATGACTTCTCTAACGAAGACGTAGAAGAACGTACAATAACCTCACAGCAGTCGAACAAGTTATTTCAATCACAAGTATGTGATGTCCATGGTATAGAAGAGAATGGTATATGTATCTTCTCTCTACTGATACTACTGATAGATACCATTTAACAATAGATAGGTAGATGTTTAGCGAATGTCCGTGATGTCCGGGACAGAGAGACGACGGGGCCAGTACCAATATTTACCTCCTCACAGGATGTTTGTCGGATGTATAACGCTAACGGGCTAAAAGCTAAGAAAATATTTGGACTTGAAATCTTTAAGGGCAAATACAAAAAAATACCTGACTTTGAAGAACTTACCACAAGGTGTCGATGAGAAGATACATATAACGTGTTGGTAATATCTTGTTGAGCCTCATAATATTGAGTACCTACTTACTATTCGTAAATAAAATCCGTACCTTTTTTTTTTTTTTATGGGAAAAAGATAGCAAACGAGCCTGCAGCACCACCCATCCGCTGCCGCCCATGACAACTGTGACTGACTTTGAACAAGACTCAATAAGGGACTGGGATGGTTAGTCCAATTAGTTGAGAGAGTTGATTAGAACATTAGTTGGTCAGTTCGTTAGTAGGTATGAGGACTGGGGACTGTTAGTGATAGTTAGTCCTGTTAGTTGTTGTTAGTAATAGTCCAGTTAGTACTTGTTAGTAGGAGTCTCGTTCTAAGTCAGTCACAGATGTGTTGCTACCCTTGAGGACTAAGATGGTCGCCTCTAAAGAAGTGTAACCGGAATCCACACCTTTCCAACCGGACCACAATTGCTTTAAAAACAATTATTACACGGCAGAAATGGTACTAGGTACCGTGGCGGTTAGGCTATGCTATGAGAGTGCAGCGAAGACGATAAAAAAATGACGTAATACTCGTATTTATAATATCTAGCGTATCTATAGTACAAAACCTTTCTTGTGGTTATTTTATTTTTTTATCTCTAAACTTATTTTAAATAACAAATGCTCTGTTCTCTTTTAGTTATCGTCAGAAGCCGTATTGAAGAAGAAGTATTGTGTTATGAAGAAAAAAACTTGGTCAGAAACACTACTATCATATTAACACAGCGTACACATACGAGTACATGGCCTTGTTATAACAAGACAATTAAGTTAAAATTTCTTCATACAACTGAACTTTGTCATTTCGTTCGTTTCCTTTTTCATAAAAATGCCCCCTTATTTTTAAACTAAAACTGAATAAAATTAATGATAACATACTCGTAGTATCTTAAGTACCTGCGTGAGATGTACCCTAAAGAAGAATAAAATTTACAATTGGCACTCAATTACTCAAAGCGTGCATAAATAATGGAAATATATCTACACAACATCTCCCTATCCCCCAAACGTTCTAACTTCTTATCATTGTAGCAAACTAAAATAACTTTTTTATATTTATATTGTCATAACGTCAAATCCTCTTGGGTTATCGCTGTTTTTGTGGCTGTATGTCCTGATATTTGTGTTGATTTACAGACCATAAATAACCGTCGCGTCGGGGCGGGATGCTGCAAGAAATTCAGTTATCAAGCACAGTTATCTGACGGAAGGAGTGCTCTTGACCCCGTATTGATAGCGTCCACAAATAGTTACATAGCAGCTGACATGAATAGCGATAACCAAGAGTTAATGTATAATGACATTTTTAAACTATATAAGTATATTTCGTCGCTAACTAAGTAGGTACTTCTAACATTACTTGCCGTTAATATGCGTAAAGTTACAATGCGTTGTAATACCCATACCTACATAACAAATCAAGTGTGCCCGTTGAACTAATTAGATTGTAACAGGTGGAGCTTAGTAATAAATTTGGTAATAACGTCTTCATCACAAGCATACATTCCCACTGTTTGACATAGTGTCCTCTTGAAAGAAAAAGGTACATACAAAAAAGTGTTTTTAAAGAGTCAAAATTTAAGTGTGCTTCGTGTCAATAAAAAAATCTCAATAGTTTGGTTTGGCACAACAAACTTGAAAGATAAGGCAAAATTTTGAGATATTTATCAAGGCGTTAGTTAACTAATGATGGATTTATTTACTAACACGTTTTTATTAGCTTGGTATGTATGTATGTATGTATGTATCTTTGAACGTGATTTGCACCCCCGTTTGCAGACCTAACAAGGACCTAGTCAGAAGCTAGCGAAGTGTCACGTGACCGCTGCTCTCTGGAGTTTGTAATACGGAATTGCTAGGCAGTTCAGTTTACGCCGTAAACTGCCTGGAATTAAGTTCTTAATAGGCCCACTCGATAAGGTATTGGATGACAGTGCAATAATTTAAATAGTTTGTCCCATTATGGCTGAACACTGTTCAGTGAACAGGATCTTCAGGATTAGCTATTTTCAGTTATCTACAAAAGCGTGTTTTTTTAGTTTTTTTAATCATAAATTATTGTCTTGTCACCAAGCTGTTTGATTTTACTGGGTTAAAATTATGAAGTTCTTTTTTCTAATTGAGATAATACAGCGAGGTGGGATATGAAAGACCCTTTAAAATAACATAAGGCATGTACAGATTTCTATTTTAATTTACTATACAATTATATCATCGGTTAACGACACCGGTGATGGTTGTGTTAACCGACGTAGTAGTAGCCTCCAAATAGCAAATAAATATATACTTTACTAGTGGTCCGCCCCGGCTTCGCACGGGTATTTTATATAAAAATCAAAATTATAATACACACACATAAACCCTATTTGTAAAATTAAATAGTATTATATAGTATTTGTAAAAATAAAAATTTAACACGACTTTATTTTACATATATAGATTATAACAATAGTTTCGTTTACGCCTAGTAATATTATATAGCCTATGTCACTCAAGATGCAGCTTTCTAATGGTGAAAGAATTTTTGAAATCGGTCCAGTAGTTTTGGCAGCGCACGCCAGAATAACTCGCAGATGGTAGATTTTTTCATACTTACCTACTTGACACTTATCGTCATATTTTGGACAATTCACACAATATCTTTATTAGCCTGTGTGTTATTCTGATGTATAAGCTATATTATTGTAAAGTTTCATTTTAATCCATTCAGTACTTTTTACGTGAAAAAGTAACACACATCCATCCATACATACATACTTACAAACTTTCCCCTTTATAATATTAGTAGGATAGGATTAGTAAGGATTATAACTTATCGCTGCGACCCATAGACGTCCCACTGTTGGGCACGGGTCTCCTCTCAGAATGGGAGGGATTAGGCCTTAGTCCACCGCGCTGGCCAAGTGCGGATTGGCAGACTTCACATACCTTCGAGAACGTTATGATGAACTCTCAGGCATGCAGGTTTCCTCACGATGTGTCCTTCACCGTTATAGCAAGTGACATTTAATTTCTTAAAACGCACATAACTTAGAAAAGTCATTGGTGCGTGCCACTGGGGTTTGAACCCGGACCGCTCGAGTGAGAGGCGAGTTCGATAGCCGCTGGGCTGTCACCGCTTATACCTTATCAACAGCCTAAAATTTAAGTTTTATGCTTCTAGTTCTGAAAATGACAATACTTTCATACAACCTTTCATCTCCCTTTTCAACCCATTACAACACTTTTTTCCAATTAAAAAGTGTCTATGTCCTTTGTCAGGCACCAGACTGTGTACCAAATTTCATTTAAATCGGTTCAGTAGTTTTGGCGTGAAAGCGAAACAGACAGACAGACAGACAGATACTTCAAAACCAAACGACCAATTTTAATCATTCAAAGACCAAATATTATCTACATAAACTGTAAGTGTAGTCCAAAAAAAATTCAAGATAAAAAAATGGTTGTTGTGCCTCACTCGACATAGATAGGTATAGTGTGTCGCGGACATTTTTATAGATATTTATAAGATCTACAATTAATTAGAACATTTTATGGTTCTATCTTTTATAGTTTAGGCAGCGTACGCAAAATAAGTAACTTTTCTGGTTGATTTTTTACACCTTGTCTCCGAAAAACCCAAATATCTTACGGAACCCTATTTTTTTCCAAAATAAAATTTAGCCTATATCACCCGGGTATAGTGTAGCTTTCCAACAGTGAAAGAATTTTTCAAATCGGTTCAGTAGTTTTGAAGCCTATTCGATGCAAACAAACAAACAAACAATCAAATCTTTCCTCTTTATAATATTAGTATAGAAGATACATATTTAAAAAGGTTGCCATTTGTGTTGTTAGTCTTGCCCACTTTATTAAACTTAATTATGTATTTTAAAAATAACTTTCAGAAATATAAAAAAGATTATTTTGACATCCCACGCGACCCTGCCAGGATTCGAACCTGGAATCTTCTGATCCGTAGTCAGACGCGTTATCCGTTGCGCCACAGGGCCTTTGAACATAAATTTGAAATTTCTATACAGATTTCTAGAGATATGACCATTCTTTATTACTAAACGTTTGTGTTAATTTATTAAACAATAAAAATTATGAACGGAACTAGTTATAAAAATGAAAATAAACAGAAATAAACTGACGCATAGCATAGCCAACATGTCATGGAAATATTTTGGAAATAACATGATTTTTTTATGTTATTATATATCTGTGTTTTACAAGACGGAAATGGTATTGTCCCTTGATCAATTATAATTTATTGTGAAGTATTCACCCAATAGGTCTAACAACGGAATAATCAATGGTGTTAACATGGATGAAGGTCATGTGCCAGACACGTGACCTCATTAGTCAGCAATAGAGCCGCGTGTAGCGCCACTGTTCTTCGGTTTGGAGTACTTTGGAGGGTTGTTATTACATATTAACATTTACATATTTACGAAATATAAGAATGTAATTGTAATTATATTTAGTAATAATCATCTCGTAATTATTGTGTAATTTTATTTATATCACCTGTGTTAAATTCCAGATTTGGTGCAATAGACTACCTACATAGGTTAAATTCTATCTAAACGACTGAGATACCACCACCCTTCCTTTGTCCCACTGTTGAGCACGGGTCTCCCTCGGAATGGGAGGGGTTCGGGTCCACCAGGCTGCCAAGTGAGGATTGGCAGACTTCACAAGCCTTCCATAATTGTTTTATGGAGAATTCTCAGACAAGCAGGTTTCCTCACGACACGATATTTTTCTCACTGTTACAGAAGGTAACATATTTCTTACATCATACTTAGTAAAGTAATTGGTGCGTCCCTCTTCGTTTGAACCTTGCCACTGGGCTGGAGGGACTAAACATTTTATTTAACGATTTCGATTTACGCGTTGAAGTGATAGGTATATGTGAAGTTCCAAAACCATTTTATTTCATTACATCCCGATGTTACGCGGTGAGAGCTATTTTTTATACTATAAAACATATCATGGAGACCATTATGTATCGTAAATTAATGCGACAAGCTACCACTGGCCATCAAGGCGTCGTCGCCTTCGGCTGTCGTCACGGGCCACAACTCTCCGGTTTCCACTTCCCTCGTAAATATACAGGTTTATGGCGGATAGAATACGAAGCTATAAAATATAAATATTCCTGGACACGTCCATTCAGTCCCAAAAAAAAATTTATTTTTCAGCCAGAGTGTCCGTGTGTGTGTGTGTGAAATTTATTTTTCACTACACCGTCCTTTCCTTCAAGCATTTTTTGAAAGCCTCATGATCGTTTATTTTGGAACTAGTATTTTTATACTATTCAGAAAATTGTTACGTTTTCTTAACAATTTTCTCCGGCGTTAGTGAAAGGGTTGTAGTTTGTGATAGATGTCTACAGTTTACAATTCTGCATTATGTTGCGTATTGCTTACACAGATTAAACTTATCACACGCCGTTATTAATAAATGTAATTTTTATCTATAACTGATTCTGTTTCCCCTTTTTTTGTATCAGTCTTATTTCTAGGTTACCATTGCTAGTTTCGATAATGTCTTGTTTCTGACACTTAGGGCTGCCATCTCTAAAACCTGCCCCCCGGACCGGAAGCGTAAGTTCCCCGGATTTTGGACCTTTCACCCCGGACATTTCAATACTTTTTTCATACACTTACACAATGTATATTTAAAGTATTTTTAATAACATCAAAATGTCCTCATATTTTAAAATAGACTATAATCAGAACTAAAACTTAAAAAACCATAAATCGTAACTTTTATTAGCAATCCTACATGTTTATTATAAACTAGTGGACGCCCGCAGCTTCGCTCGCGTGGAATTAGACGTAACATAACCTAAATACAAAATTTCATTGAAATAATGTAGGTAGGTATATACGAAAAACTTTTATACCTACTAACTTTGCACCCCCCTTTTACCCCCTTAAGAGATGATTTTCGAAACTGAATAAAAAACCTTCATAGGTACTGAATTTCATTCGAATAACATCAAAAACGGCAAAATTTCATACTAACATTGCACCCCCGTTTTACCCCCTTAGGGGGTGAATTTTCGAAAATCCTTTCTTAGTGCTCCTTTAGGTTATAAAAGGAACTCCTGTGCAAAATTTCAAGTTTCTAGCCCTTATAGTTTAGGCCCTGCGTTGATATGTCAGTCAGTCAGTCAGTCACCTTCTCCTTTTATATACAGGGTTATTGGTAATTCGACGTATTCCCGTTAGGAGGTGATAGGGGTGACTATTTGTGATAATTTTAACCCCCATATGCATTATGCAAAAGTGAACCATTTTCGAGTTATCAAGCTTTTCAGCTTTTTTCAAAATGGGTCAGAAATGCAACATCAAAAATTTATTTAAAAAAAAGTATCAATTAAAATCTATTTTTTTCTTCTGATTTATAAAAACGATTAAACAATGGTTATTTATCAACATTAAAACTACAATTATCTGTCCAACTTTAGAAATGCGAGACGATTAACGATATTACTTCTATATTTTTTGAGATTTTTGACCACTAAAATGCCTTAAAAACAAAAAAAACTTATATCTAACTTGGCTTGCAGATTATTTTAAAAACATAACCGTTTTCTTAGCTTTCCAACAAGGCATAACAACTATGAACTTATTTAAAAAAAACTGAGAAAAACCGATCACAAAGGAAGCAGGCGGAAATTTGTATTCGAACTAAACTTAAGGTCGTTCTTTAAAATTTCAAAAAAAGTAATTAAAAACAATGCCCAATTTAAATAAAACAAAAAATATAAATATAAAATCAAATTTAGAACCAGTAAAAGCTTTGTAATAATAACAATTAATAATAAGTAACAATTAAGACATTTTGTAATTTAGCCTAATTAAAGTTCTTGCTCGAAGGGACTTCCCCTATTGCGTACGCAAAGTCTCATTATTTTTCTGAGGTGTACTTAACTACCGAAGTAGTCAAATTATTCTGCATTATGTGCAATATGTGCAAGAATTTATCGATGAACCAATTTTGCTCGCTTACGAATTTTTTTAACAAATGAAATGCTCGAAGACGTGCCTATGGCTATAAGGCGCCTATGGCTATACTAGCAAGACGGATGTCCTGCAAATGTGATTCAGAATAATTTGAACTCTTCGGTAGTTAAGTTACACCTCAGAAAAAGAGTGAGACTGCGTACGCAATAGGGGAAGTCCCTTCGAGCAAGAACTTTAATTAGGCTAAATTACAAAATGTCTTAATTGTTACTTATTATTAATTGTTATTATTACTAAACTTTTACTGGTTCTAAATTTAATTTTATATTTATATTTTTTGTTTTATTTAAATTGGGCATTGTTTTTAATTACTTTTTTTGAAATTTTAAAGAACGACCTTAAGTTTAGTTCGAATACAAATTTCCGCCTGCTTCCTTTGTGATCGGTTTTTCTCAGTTTTTTTTTTAAATAAGTTCATAGTTGTTATGCCTTGTTGGAAAGCTAAGAAAACGGTTATGTTTTTAAAATAATCTGCAAGGCAAGTTTCATATAAGTTTTTTTTGTTTTTAAGGTATTTTAGTGGACAAAAATCTCAAAAAATATTGAAGTAATATCGTTAATCGTCTCGCATTTTTAAAGTTGGACCAATAATTGTAGTTTTAATATTGATAAATAACCATTGTTTAATCGTTTTTATAAATCAGAAGAAAAAAATAGATTTTAATTGATACTTTTTTTTAAATAAATTTTTGATGTTGCATTTCTGACCTATTTTGAAAAAAGCTGAAAAGCTTGATAACTCGAAAACGGTTCACTTTTGCATAATGCTTATGGGGGTTAAAATTATCACAAATAGTCACCCCTATCACCTCCTAACGGGAATACGTCGAATTACCAATAACCCTGTATATAGATTTGTTGTTTACATTCATAGAAATGTGTAACTACTTAATTTAAATTAAAAAGAAAACTAAGTTAGACTTTTTACTTAATTATTTGGTAATTCTTTAAGCAATAAGGCAATAACATTAAAATGCCTTCAAAGTGGCTGTAGTTTTATTTACATAACTTATGGGAACGGGATCTGATCGAAAACCTGGACTTTTATTGTAGTCCGGGTTTCACCCGGACTACAATTAAAACCCCGCCCGGACGCTCCCCGGACGTCTTCCAAACTAGGACAAATCCGGGGAAACCCGGACGGATGGCAGCCCTACTGACACTCATTCGCTCACACTTTGAGACGTAAATTTTTTTATGTGCGGAATGAGTAGTATCTCGCACAGAGCATGTGAGATTTCGATGTTGAAGTGTTTCTGTAGATAACGCTCTCAGTAACTTATTTGTTATCTCACAATCCAGTTTGTTTTCTTTTGAGAATGAAAAAAATAATTAAAGCCATATGCCTTCCTGCGCCAATAAATAAAAGAAAAATAAATAAATAAATAGATATCCAACATAATGCTGGTCAAAAGCTGTTTAAAAATTATAAGAAACTTTACTTTCAGTTTGATTTTAGGTGTGATACACTACTTCTTACAATACATCTTCATCATCTTCAGTAGAAGTTTACTGATGATAACTGCTACGCTGATTAGAATTGTGTATTTAGGTAATTCAATTATTTAAATTTGTGATTCAACGTCAAACTCATACACAACGTTGTAAATAAATAAATATCTTGGGCATTCTCACACACGGCCATCTGACCCCAAAGTAGGCGCGAGCCTGTAATATGGGTGTCAGAGACTGATATACATACATAGATATTTTTAAATACTTACTTAAATAGATATATTATCATCCAGACACAGAACAAATACAAGTGTTCGCCACAGGAATATTTGTCCTGAGTGGGATTCGAACCCACGACCCCTGGCGCAACAGGCAGGGTCACTACCGATTGCGCCAACGGGCCCGTCAACGTTGTATAATGAATGCATTGACGTACATATTATTACTAGCGAATGTCTATTTTATATCTCACTGTAGGTATAGTAGGTAGTTCGGGCTGTTTGTAAAATACATTTGCAGTGGTTAGTATTGAGCAAGTTTTAGTGCGCGACAATGACACTTTAGTACATGAATAAATTATTTGTATAACTGGCACGAGTATTTGCCGCTATGCATACGTGAATAATGATTTCCTGTCTGTGGACATATTGAGATATTTGTCAAAATGGAGAGGTTAAATCGGTCACACAAACTTCAAAATGTCTTCAAACAGCCGCTTTTTAAATAGATATTGTGAGTGGGTACCTACCTCCGAGGTACCTACGGAAATGCATAGATATATGCAATACAGGATTCCCGCTGTCTCTATCTATACTGTGGTATAGGTGTGAACTGACTGAGACGCGCGTGGGATGGGACGTCCATGGGAAAAACAAACACAAGATACGAGATATTCATTCAAGGAATCTTCACATACACACTCATACAGTTGACGTTACTCTTGTTAATGTTTATTGTAAATTACAGTACATTGAGTTTTTTGTGCCAAGTCGCAAAACTAGTTCCCTTTGCCCTTTTTCTATTTTTTTTAAAGTAATTTTAGACCATAGCGGATTTCATCGTTTTCATAGACAAAACCAATAATTGATTATATTGGACCGACGATAACGTCGAACTTTATTATCAGGCATCTGCAATCCATCATGCATGCATTCATCAATCATCACTATGTACAGTTGTCATTTTTACAGCAGAGCACTTCGTTCGAACAATTTACAGGTTCTGCCATCCGCCAAGAGTTGTTACTCCAGGCTAGTAAGATGGATGGTTGGGCAATTGGTATAACTCACAGATACCTTAGCTTGACCCGAGCAATAATTCAATGCCGTTACGATATACAACTGATCGTCAAACGGTGTTCCCTTACACGTCTGTTTATTAGCAGACACGGAAATATGCTGGTGGTGTCGTGGTGTCAACTGTCTGGCGCCAGCCGGGCGGTGCTTCAGGGAACTCGACACAAGAAATTTGCGGCGTCGACAACTACCTATGTTGCGTCAGATATGCCTTCTTTATTACGCTGGTAAACGAAACGGTTTATGATAATTAACCGCAAACAATATCCTGCTGGGAATCAGATCTATTTTATATTCGCCTGTGTTTCCTGGTGGCAACAACAAAACACTGGCAATGTTAAGCATCTTTGGGTTTGGTCGGGAGTTAAAATGATCACATTTTATAGTAGTAGTATTTGAAGCTTAATGCCAAGCATGCCTTGGAGTTTTTTTAATCATCTCGATGGCATGTGAAGTTTATACGTCTGCACTTACTTAGCGAGGAGGGTAACGAGTAGGTACTATGGCCAAATGAGTTACTTCTATACGATAAATCTCAGAATGAGAAGGCACTCTTTGATGAGACCGGCGCTAGCAGTGGGCCTGTGAATGGGTTGATAATATTGTCAAGAACAGTTATTGAACATTGACGTAGAGATATTCAAACGGTATAATAAACATTTCACGCAAATGCTGCAATTCTAGTGAAATAATAAAGTATTCCTTAAATGTCTTGTAGAACCTGATTTGGGTCGATTTTGCGTCTGCAAAATTTATCTTACGGTCTTAAACGAAATTATGTGCGTGAAATTGAGCTCTCTGCTGAGCTGAGCACTGGCTCTCTGGCTGGACCACGCCCAGCCAGAGGACATGGAAGTGAGAAGGTGATGAAGAAACTACGTGGCAGGCAATGGCAACCAAATAAACACTGATTTAAACACTTAGTAGAACCGCAATCGACTTACCTAATGCTATTATACAGTCATAATGACGTCAACAGTGGCCAGTTGCGTTAGCTAATTGGCGACGCGACTGGTGTCCGATTGTCTCATCGTCCCTAACGCATGCACATGTCGTTGCATCAGTTTTGCCGCCCTTACACTTTTATGAATATTACTCTGCCGTAACTTGCTCTCTCTACATCCTGGCTGCATTGAAAACGAGCCATAGATATGCTAGATTCAGCGAACATTCGGGGGTCACCCGTAGCTGGTTGTTTATACATTGCGTATTGTGTGACGCCATATGGAGTATTAGCGGGACACTTGGGACGGGCTGGATTCCGGATTGCTTCGAATGGGCACAACTGTCAACTTTTGGTGAAAGGTAAATATTTTTTTACATTGTTTGTTTCATTGATAATGTACATTCGCGTTTGTAAAACGGACTATGTATGAGGATATACACACTTTGAGTATTAATAACAATTAAAGCCTTTGATTAATAATTAATGCACCTATATTCATGCATCCACTTTAATTGTAGCTACAAACATAACTCGTAAATATTTCTCGCAAGCAATATGTACCAATCTTTTTTAAACTAAAATGAAACTGTTCAAATTAAATACCCAATTACAAAGCCTAACTAACTATTGCTTATAATTGAGTTTACCTACATAGGAACATAGGTTCCGTATCCGCGTATCGTAAGAGCATTTTAAGACAGTAATCATTAAATATCACTGAATGATATTAATTAATTAAAAAATCATAAATATGCACTATTGCGCTTGTAAATTCTTATAATGATTATGAACAATAAATGCCTTCTAGTTCACAACAGACGAAGAGAAGAAACATTCCTTCGCCAGGGAAGGTAACTCGATTCGACCTAAGATTGAACCGCAAAAACAAAAACTTAGTGCGTAATAAACAAGCAATCCATCTTCATTGGTCGCCGTCTGTATAGATTTGGGCCTTCATACATTCATAGCGACTTAATCAAAACGTGCACTTGCACCCTCGCCTTAGGAGGGGCAATGTATTCATCCCGTCCGCAATATTTGTACATTAGAGGTCTCGCCTCGCTACTCTCCCTACATTTTCCCGGTTTGACTCTATAGCTTCACTTTTCTATTGCTTTATGGGCTTCTCTCCTACTATTGGACTTAGAATAAAATTAAAAAAGTATTTAGGTTTTGAAAAACGACACGTGATATACATTTATACCAATACAATGAAGATAACACGATAAAATTTGTATGCATAATGTGTTTTCTATGAGTTTGTATTTCCATTATTTTGTCCCCTTTGTGTACATACTTAAATTATAAGTAGGTAAATAAACAACATGTTTAACGTGTAGGTACATTACTTTGCCCTTGTGGAGCAGTTATTTAGGTAATATTAATCGGTTTTACTACTTTCTTTACATCGCGGCATCGTTCGATGGATTAATTAAAAGATTCTCATTAATCACCGAAAATGATGATGCAGTTCTTGAGATATCCGTAATTATAACATAAAACTGAACCTTCAGCTTGAAGTTAAAATCAATCAAACATCGAGAACGAGAATGGGCTGTCAATCTCTCCTGTCGAGATGTTGACCGTGGTAGGGGCGTCAGGACAGTCGCAGAGGGAGATTGGCCAAGTAATGAAACCTTAAATCCCTGGTACGGACTCGTAATCCCATGACGAAAAGTTATTTCGCAGGGGTGCCAGTTGGCCGGAGCTGATGTGGTTTAGTGTTTCATTTCGAGCGCAAACTGTGTTTTTATTCACGATCGTGTTGTTTCATTGTATCTCATTATATACTATTTTGTTTAATCATAAAGTGTCAGAGCAGTCGATCGTTCATCGAGCGGCTGGCCGCTGGGCTGTGGCAAGCGGGTAATAACTACATAATATTAGGTACGTGAAAGACATTATCTGTAATAGCCATTACGAGATGAAGTAACTTGATTCCTTTTATTCGAAAATGGAAACCACTGGAAATTTAATAATCATTTTTAAGACTAAAACTGACGACATATATTCCGTGAGATGCCCAATCGTCTCAAGAATGATGTTGCAAGGCAGGGTAAAATCGCGATATAATCTGTGATAACTTTTACTGTTCCAGATAGGGTACCAAGGTCTGTCGCAACCCTGTCCGCGGTAAAAGCACGTAATGCCGTGGGCGACGCACGTGCACTTGAGCTAATGAGAGCTCGAAGCCAGCCATCTTCCAGCCGATCAATGGGACGCTTGTTAGTTTTGTTGTTGTGAGTAATCTCGGCTTCGTGCAGTTAACGAGTGATTTAAAATAAAAAATTCAACAAAGCGCCGTGAGCAGTTTACCTTCGGCTTTACTTCAAGAACATACTATAGCTGTAATTTTCCGCGTGAAGTTATCTTTAACTTTATTAGTGCAATTTTTGCGCTTCTATTTTTGTTAAATACATTGTTTAGTATTTGTGTCTATGTGGTAAAATAAATAAATAAATAATCTTTTCGCCAGATGTTTTATCCTTCCATAGACTGTTGTTAGTACTAAGACTTATGTTAGTAGTTAGTAGTCCAACGGGTACCTCCATCTGATAGTCTGTATAGGAGCAGTCGGGCCTGGCAACAATCACCAATTTAGCATAAGAATGCTGCTAACGTTACCTATCTATGCGCTGCTTTTTACGCATCCTTATTGGTCTAGCAGTCGCAGGCGCGACTACTAAGTTAGGTATCTTGGGTTTGATCCCTGGATCGGGCAACAAATATTGGGTTTTCTATATTATATTTTCTATGTATACAAGGTGTCCCAAAATTCAACGATAATCCTGAACCAGAGGATGGACCTACTAATGACTACTCCAGGAAAAAAAAGAAAAAAAAAATATCTCGATTTTTTTTCAAGTTACTTAATAAAAATGGAAATTCTTAGAAAATTGACACCCCTCATGATATTTTTAACTACCATGACCACAATTTTTGAGATATTTCTGATTTCTTTTTTGTACCCGTGACCTAAGTAGTACTGCTATCTACCACACATCTTAAAATTCCTATAATGTCTGTAGTTTTTACACAATAAACAATTAAAATCATTGTTTTCCCTAAAAATTTTGATCAAATTTACTTTCAGTCCACTTTCACTCATTGTGGTGTAAAAAAAAAGTATGGACACTACTATGGCAAGTTTTTTTAAAAGTTGACGCAACTAATCAAGATTCCAAAATGGTATAATACTCTTGGAAAACTAGTCACAAAAAAAAAGTGTAATATTTCTAAACAAGAACCATATTTCAAAAATTGTTCTTGTCGATTAGTAATAACTTTTACTATGTGCCCAAAATATGATTTTTGTTGTAAATTTCTTGGATTTAAATGGGACATGTGCATAGTCAAACAAATTTAGAAGAAAGAGATAGATAGAGAGAGATTACATGTTAGTCAGAGATAGATGTAGATGTCGTTATTAAATAACAATAGGGCAGGTAGAGAAGTTGCTGTTCTCAGCAGTCAGTACGCTCTGCTTCTTTCTTTACTGTACACCGTTAAGTATTCAATTGACGTGTGAATCAAGTAATCTGCAAATTGAACTGACTTTGCATTATTTTGGACTGTTTAACTTTAACTGGGCCCTTTGAGTTACAAGGAAACTTAGATGGAAATAATTATTTGAACTTTTTACAAAATAACTTGCCAGACTTATTAGAAGACATGCCTTTAAGTGACTTACAAAACATGTGGTTTTAAAATGATGGTCGCCCAGCTCACTATGCCCGTCCTGTGCGAGACTACATTAACCAAGAGTAGGTATCCAGGGCGTTGGATCGGGCGACTTGGTCCTATCTTATGACCACCCCTTTCACCCGATCTAAGCCCCCAAGACTTCTTCTATTGGGGTTGTCTCAAAGACAGGATCTACTCAAACATTTTTCACCACCAAAAAACCTATTTTGGGAACATAGTATAAGTTATTACTAATCGACAAGAACAATTTTTGAAATATGGTTCTTGTTTAGAAATATTATACTTTTTTTTTGTGACTAGTTTTCCAAAAGTATTATACCATTTTGGAATCTTGATTAGTTGCGTCAACTTTATAAAAAACTTGCCATAGTAGTGTCCATACTTTTTTTTTACACCACAATGAGTGAAAGTGGACTGAAAGTTAATTTGATCAAAATTTTTAGGGAAACCAATGATTTTAATTGTTTATTGTGTGAAAACTACAGACATTATAGGAATTTTAAGATTTGTGGTAGATAGCAGTACTACTTAGGTCACGGATACAAGAAAGAAATCAGAAATATCTCAAAAATTATGGTCCTGGTAGTTAAAAATATCATGAGGGGTGTCAATTTTCTAAGAATTTCCATTTTTATTATGTAACTTGAAAAAAAATCGAGATAATTTTTTTTTCTTTTTTTTCCTGGAGTAGTCATTAGCAGGTCCATCCTCTGGTTCAGGATTATCGTTGAATTTTGGGACACCTTGTATATAAAAAAATTAAGTCTTAAATTAAATAAAATTCGAATAATTTTGGTTAAAATTCGGGTGAAATATTGTAATATTGCACATAACAATAAATGCATAAATTTTACAAATTATTAATAAAAAGTCATTCGCAGTCGGTAGGATTCGAACCTACGCTCCCAGAGGGAATCTGATTTCTAGTCAGACGCCTTAACCGCTCGGCCACGACTGCTTATTTTACATTTACGAAATATTGTAGCACATATAATTATAATCGATTTCCTCTTTAAATCTTGAGGTGAAGATTATGGCCATTCCAATATTTACTAATATCAATGAAGAGTTTTAATTAATGAGTTTGGTTGGTTTGAGATTTATTTCTATAAATACTTAGTCCGGGAGTAAAGAAACTGACTAAGGGAGGCCTATGTCCAGTTGTAGACTTCATAGGCTGATAAATGGATGGATTTATCTATTTTTAAGCAAATAACAATAACAAAAACATCAATAAATATGTGTTAGTCTTACGAGAAAAAGATTAATGACATTCCAAAGTCAGTGATAGAGATATAAGTGATAAAACAGGACGCTATCAGTCAGGTGGGTGCACGAAACTTGTACCGGATGCCCGGCTCGTTCAAACACTTGCAAGTACACATAATCCTCGTGAGTGTAAGCAAGTGGGTCGTCAAAAATAGCTATTAAGTCATGACTTGATAACCACGCCAATGTAAGCACGTCGGTTTGTATTGTGTTGAGTTTCCGCGACGTTGCGTGTTTGTGGTTTTTTTATGTAGACACTTACGTAATAATATTTTAATCGTAATAATTACTGAACATGATTAATTGCAAAATTTACAATGGGGATCTTTCTATGGCCTTTTCAATTTTTATATTGCGTATAGTCAAATATTTTTTAGTTTCTCAATCTATTCAGTCTTTAATACATAAGTAGTTAACTCAGTAAAAAGTAATTTAAATAAAACTTAGGTGTTTAATTCACTATCAATAACTTATCAATTGAAAGAAAATATGCAAGTGAAGGGCATGCCAATTTGGTAACCTTTCACGCTATCACTCTGTCTGTCACATCACATGAATCATTCATTCGGGAATTTTCTTTGACAAGCTGATTGTACCGGACCAAGAATTCCTATAAAATTGTTCGAACAACACTAGCCACGGAGGTATGATAATGATTTATGAGTAATCTTCTGACGATGTATCCTAATATATAGTCCTAAATATCGATGCATGATCTCCATTTCGTATTTATTTTATAAAAGAAACAGTATAGCTATTTTATTTATAGTGTAGACTTAATTATAACATAAACTTTCGCATTTATAATATTAGTATGGATTGCACAGTAAATATACTGTAAAAAAATTTTTTTTTAAAAAGCTTTTATAACTTCTTTTTTTATTTGCATGCATTGTCATCGGAACCTAATATGTGTGCCAAATTTCAGCTCGATAGCTTCAGTGGAAGTGGGTGAAATATTGATTGCAAGATTCCAGGACATACATACATACGAGTGAAGTTAAATAAAAGCTTTTAATTAAATACGTATAATATCACACCTATATTTCTCCGAAGGGGTCGGCAGAGGTGTGTGATAGGTACACATATTTTCACCAGTCATGTTTAGGTCCTATGTATCTACATACATGCTCACCATCTGGTGAGGCTATTGTCATACTTCATACTCCGAGCTACTGCTGCTTTCTAGTTTAATTAAAAGCCCAGTAATACTTTGCCAGACTTGCTAAGACTAACCCAGCAGTCGGGCGCATAATAAACCATTACACCAACGAGGTAGTTGAGATGGATGGCAGTTGGGATGAATGGGAGTATATTTCTTGATTAGGTACTATATTTATATTTAGCAAAAAAACTTTATTCAATGCATTAAAGTAAGTAGTCAATCGAATAAGAGACGAAGTCTTGTTGAACGAAGCAGGATTGTACTGCACTCTGCAGGCAAAATATTTCCGACATGCACGTGCAAAGCTACTTGTTTACAAAATGTAGCGCCATGGTGGTAATCAGTGGTTTGGTAACACAGAAACTAATACTAGCAGCTTACAATGTTTCCTCTGCATGTTTTGAAACGCAGAAATAAGGTGGCAAACAAGAAAATTGCGCAGTTGAATTGGCATTATACATATTATAGGTAACTGAATATTTGATAGCCCCCTTAGGAGGGTGACGTAGCATGTTAGATGTGAAGATGAATGTTAGAAGCTTTTGTCTAGAAGCACGTAATCAACAAGCTTTACTTGTGGAGAAGTTAATATTGACTAAAAAGAAAAATAACTGGAGAATTAGATTACTCGTCAGGTCACTACTTCGAGTATCTTATATTATATACTTCTGGCTAAAAACGTTGCCTATATAATATATGTATTATTGTTTTTTTGTGACTTATTTGATTGTACACTTGAACTCAAGGCAGGCGTGTGGAACGGACGGAATGATGCTTTTAAATATTCAAAGGGTGTAAAGGGCAACATCGCATACGTAAATTTCCCATGAGATTCTCTGTTTAGCTCTGCAATGTTTATGATTATACCTCTTTTATAAGTGAATAGAAATGTAATATTTTCGCTGAAACTAAATTGAATATTAAAGTAGAGATGTTAGTAAAGGGGCAGAACGATTGCGGAAACGGCAATAAGTAGGTACTAACTTTGATCCAAAATACCACTAGACCACGAGGCTATAACGACCGCATTTAGCATATACAAAGAGGGTCTTAAATGTTACGTAAAATTAAATATATATTGTTAATTGTCACAAAAATTGATTGAATTGTTAACATACATATTAAAGATGGGTTTAAATTAACGTTATTGTTAGCAAGATCGTCAGGCTTGTGAGCAACAAACAGTTACGCAAACAGGCGTCGTATTTTGCCGCGTTTCCACAGTTATTGTTGTGCGGTGTGTGTAATATGGTATTGTTCCGTGTTACAACAGACGCATGAGTATAGTACCTACGGCCGAGGCCAAGTAGCTAATAGCCTCGTGTAAAAAAGAAAGGCAATGGTCCAAATTTCCCCTTAAATTCTTGATCACCTTCAATTGAAGTAATTTTGAGAACATAACATATACGATATGCACAACAATAGACGTATTATATAAACTAGTGGACGCCCGCAGCTTCGCTCGCGTGGAATTAGACATAACAATAGTTTCGTTTACGCCTAGTAATATTATATAGCTATTATACTAGTATAAAACAAAACACCATGGTGTTCTTGTTCTAGATTTAAGAAGAATGATACATCAATGTGTGTTCCTCTTGAAAAATTACAAAATTATCTACAGTTATTGTTTTTTTTTCTTTATCTCACAAAATACAAAAAAAAAGTATGCATAATATGAAATATGTCTGATATGAATTTCATTAACAAACTTTTTTCATCTAACGATTCCGCGTAAAGACGCGGAAAAAATCGGAAGATGTATAGTAATGTGTTGAAATCTGTTCCCATTAACTAAAGTATGAAGCACAAGTACCTAATATCACCTCTGTTGTTTGCTACTCTGTGCATAGATGTGGTTTGTGTGTACGTACGGCCTCGGCTGCAGCGGAAGTGATGCCCCAGTCACCTCGTGCATTGTGTACGAAATACTTACCGACAGTGGGAAACGTTTTATCTATGGTCTGCGGAGCTCTATTTTAGTCTGCCATTAATGATATACCAACACGCGTATTTGGAAACTCGTTGCGTGTGCATTGAACGTCAAGATAACTTGACAGTTACTGTGTTTGTACCAAGTTTGTACAATATTAACTGAACAGGGTCATAATTTTACATGTACTCTTACATATTTACCTACCTACTATGATTATAATGTTAACGTGCGTATGCACAAACCAATAGAAGAACGAGAAGAACGTTAGTTCTTAAAAATGTGGATTATTTTATTCCTGACTTATCTTTGATAATAAATAGATGAACATAAAACTCGCAATGAGTAGGTACCTAACTAGTTTATTAAAAAAATATTGTAAAGGCTTTAAAAACACATTTCAATTAAATTTCAATTGGATTCAACATGGAACCCTAAAACGCTCTGCAAATGATAATGCCAGCACTGAGAACTAAGTGCGTTTATTTACACATGAGAAAATGCACACAAATCAAAGTGAAATGCGCACTGAACAATCTCACATGACAATAACACAGCGTAGACGGCTGCAAAATAAGTCATTTGGCTGGACTTAGTCTAAATATAAAACGCTTAATACAATCCCTACTGTCTGACTCTACATTTGTGTCGCTGGTCTCTGCTCGAATCAAACTAACACGGAGTTGACTGGATGCGTTAAACACATACCTACTTTATTGTGCCTAAAGCTAGAGGTCCTGGGTTCGATTTCCGGATAGGGCAACAACTATTGTTTTTTTTTTTCTTACTTGAATTGCCCGGTAGCAGCTCGGAGTCTGGATTTGTGCCCGATGTATGGAAATAGGCCACCACCTATTACATGGGACCTAAACATAACTGGTGAAAATTGGGTGTACCACTGACCTCTGCCTACCTCTTCAGGGAAATACAGGCGTGATGTTATGTTATGTTATAATAACGTAATTATCTTCCATAGAGATACTTGTCGATATGGTCTAAAGTGAAATGTGAGAATGGCGAGCAGTCGTGTTAACAAGACAGCAACGACGTTCCGTGTCATTAGAACGTGTCTAATATTAACAGCTAATTTTGCTACTGTTTCATCGGAAATTAGTTCTTATTCCGTCTGAATACGAGAGAGATAAAAGAATACGGATATATTAATTACCACGACCAATCATTGCTGCAAGTAGCATATCTAGGCAATACGGTTATGTAAACCATAACAATATGAAACCCTAGCTGTCGACACCTACTGTTTATCTAAGCCAACCAATAAACTAATATTAGTGTAACAGGATTCATCCCAATGGAATGTTGATTATAAATAATTATAATTATGTAGGTATGTTAATATACACCAATCCGCATTGGAGCAGCGTGGTGGAGTATGCTCTAAAACTCCCTTAGCTGTGTCTGTATATATGGCATCTATGCTGGTAGGGTAATAGGTATGTGATATTTCGTAAACTTCGAATAGCTACAATTAGCCAATATCCGTTGGCAGGTACTTTATTATTCTAACTAATCTATAAGCCATAACCAATACGAATTTAAATTAAAAGTTTTACTGCTCTTAATTATAATAGCAAAAGGATATTTCATTGCGTGACAGTCTACACCCTCTTATTATCACTGGCAACCTCTTATTATCACCTGCATAGGTATTGATTAAGCAAACAGTGTAATGAAATTGTCACTCGCAATGGAAGCGATGCAAATGATATGAAGTGCCGTGCTCTGCCCGTAGGTAGGGAGGTAATAGATATTAACCTTAACTAATAATAAGTTGAGAAAAAATTTAAGTATTTCTCTATTTTGTGGAAGCCCAAATCTAAATTGTGATGAAAACAAAATCTACAAAAAAAGAATCCTTGGAAAATTCTTTTTTGTTTAATTTTCATTTAGGTACTTCATTGTAACAATTTTTTTATAACAATATCTACGAATACAATCTCACCGACTTTTTGGCAATTTTTTTGCACTTTTCTGTCAATTCTGTTGAATGTCTAGCGAGATGAGACTAGTGTTTAATATGCCCATAACGAGTTAGTCGCCCCCAAGCCATATCCGTAGGTCCGAACACTGCTCCCAGCATTATCGTATTGTATGCAAAACTAACTCTTGCACGCTTCAGAAGAGCGCATCCAATGCACTGATTTCATAAGGCTTTGAAGACGACTCTGTGGAATGCCCATTTTTTTATTTCATATTCAATTATGATGTTTGCCCTATAAAGAATTTGGATTAAAGCAGTTAGCAACGACCTTTTGGCCACTGAATCCGAAATAATAAATCTAATAAATAACGCCTCATGCATATGGAGTAATGGTTTGAATATATTCATCGTTCAGTATAACACGCATAAATATATCGTAAGAGCGTGTGTGGCCTCCGCAGTCTCGGCTCGTTGGGCTTTCGTCGCGAGGTGGAGTACACAAACACTTGTAAGATAGTTGGCGTTTCGGAGGATTACAGTTATCAGTATTCTTATCAGCGTCAGTGCGCTTACACCTCGCCGGTGCAAACACCTGCCCGACCCACCTGTACGCACCTACACATAGATATGATTTCATACGATACCAGATACCACAGCCACAATAACTCTAAATATTTCCGGGTAATGCGTACTATTTTGTTATCAAAGCCCAACTCACTGGCTTTGGAAATTATTATCCTATTTAAAAATCTGATTGATTAGCCTTAATTACATTTGCGACGCACTCGGCGTACATCTGGGTGGTTAATTATCGCCACTCGGTGGGTACACGTTTGCTAATTTGTATGCCATTTATAAGGCCTGTGATGCAGTATTAATCATCTCGCACTACATGTACTTGTATTTAATAAAGCAAGTGAGTAATTGTAATTTCTGTGTGGCTTGCGTCTTTTCCATGCCTGCAACCCATCGGGCCACTGCAGACAAGGGTCTCACTACTGAGAAGGCGTCTTTTAGTTAGCTCTTTAGCTAACTATATTTTTGGTAACAACATATATAAATTGATAGCTCAAACTGCTGACTCCCACTAGAATCATCATGGTTTTCTAATGACACCATGGTATAAGTTGGCCCTGGTTCCGTATTGTTATTATAACACTACGATGTATGTAGTTATTCATGTATTGTTGTACATGTTTTAATGTAAATGGTTACGGTAGTAACGGATTTAAGAATTATTTGACTTTGGATTGAAAATTTAAAATACTGTACCAATTCCTTAAGGCTTAACAAAGGTCTAGGTTTCTTGTTGTTGGTAAAGCTTAAATTCATTTTTTGTTATGTATATTGGTTATTCGTTTTTCATTGCAAAATATGTCATTTGTATAAGGACTAAGGTTTCGCATCTACGAAACCAATTATATTCAAATAGTTCCCCCCTCGTAAACTAAAACAGCTGTGGTTTCTAAAATACAAATAGGCATGAGGCGTTTTAATTCAAGCCTGTGACAGCTATCATAAACTTGTTTTCCCGAAGATTTGTCGACGTTAGTCATAAAGACCCACATCCATAGTATTCCACACCTTTCTACACCGCCCAGGGTTAGCTGGTGGAGAATGCCATCAGGCATTAAGCTCGCCCTTTCTCTTGCTCGCACTTTTGCAAGGTATCAATAAAGTCTTTAAATAAATAAATAAAATATTCCATAGCCACCGATGCGTTGGCTTATGACCGAATCGAAGTAGGAGTAGCAGGTTCGTTACCGTACCAACGTTATCGCATCGGCTGATAACGGGTAATGCGATTATACAGGTGTTCGGTATGCGCGCACCGACGCGCCGTCGGCCTTCGGATTCAGCACAGGACGCCTACACCACCACTTCATGATACTTATGTATCAGTTACCTACTGTGATAGCATACCGTAGCTATGAAAGCGAGTTAGATACCCATAGTCCACAAATGCTATTTTGGAATCCTTTAGTAGGTATAAACCTTTACCACTGTCAGATAATTGTCATTTAGGCCCTAAACTTTAGGGGTATCCTCTGTGGGTCTGATAGATGCATTGACACGTCGTCATCATCAGCCTTTATAGGTCTACTGCTGGACATAGGCCTCGACTAAACGTCGTCACCCCGACCGGTCCTGTATGTAGACATATTCCTGGTAAAGTACAAATAGGTAGGTATTAAGTGTACAGCATACTGCCATTGTGTCATGTCGTGCAAAAATCTAACATACCCCGACCTCCCCTCGACTAGAGGTCTGATATCTTTTAGAGATTCTCCTTTTTCAATAGATATAAAAAATAAATGGTATGTAACTACGTATTATATACATAATTGGTTAGTTAATTCAAGCTAGTTTTCATGTTTCTATATATTGACCAAGAAGAAAGGTAAAGCTAGGTACAAAAAATCTAAGGATTTTTGATGGTTATAAAATAGCAAAGGAAACTGGGAAAAGCTAAAAGGGGACTGGGAGAGTAACTCCAGTTGCAAAAGATGTTATTACGAACATTATTTGGAACTGCAGTTGATGAAAATAAATCCTGTTATCTAACAGGATTTTATTTTTTATTTTTTATTGTTATTATTATTTATAATTATAATTTACTGTGTTAGATTTTCTGTATCAAAGTTGTATGTGTTTTTAAGACAGTTTCAAATGTAATTTCTGAAGATTTTGACATTTCTAGTACCTACATTAAATGCGGCAAGCTTGGCCCATATGACGAAAACGTCTTGGTGGTTCGAGTTGCTAGTCACATTGATATACGATAGATAGAAAAAAAATCAAACGAAACCGAAATTATTATTTTGACGTAATTCCGTTGTTAGGTTAGATCATATTGAAAAAATGCACTATTTAGTGAGCTGTGTCTTATCCAGTTATTTTGTTTGTATAGCAACAGGCCCTGTGGCGCAACGGATAACGCGTCTGACTACGGATCAGAAGATTCCAGGTTCGAATCCTGGCAGGGTCGCTAAGGATTTTTTTATTAAATAAAAATACATATTTACCAGTAATTAGTCGTGTTTATTTAAAACTGACGACATTGAGTTAATGTTTGCGATCCAACCTTCATTTTGTCACGCCATTTTCCTCCGTGTATCCACTTCAGTAAGACATTAAATTGTTTGCTTATGCTCGGCAGGTACTTAGCAATGTTTTGAATCATATTTGTTGAGGCATAGTGCTGACTTTCGAGTGTAGTTGTCGACGAGTGAAGTCTTTACTCGTGCAGCTGATCAAATATTGTAGTCGCGATAATTGGCCGTGATGCAATCGCGTGATCTTCGTATCATACCTAAGTATTTCAAAATTTAAAAAAAAGGACTACTACCTAAAGACGTACATCATAAAAACAAATAAAAAATGGACATTGTGTTAAATATTGATATGTATATTTACACACCCACACCACCAATAATTATTAAGAAGAAATATATCTACCAAGACAAAATTAATATTATAATTTACGTAATGAAGTCCTCTGATTCAAACTGTGCATCTTCTTGACCTAGTATTGTTTTTGAACCCAATTTTGATTAATAACACAGATCAATTACTCATGCTGATTTAGGTTTTACGCATTACTCTGCGAGTTAACAAAAGGTTTTAGATTAAAAAACGGCCCTCGATTTCTAAGGAAAATTACTGGCAGAGCATAAAATTTTGTAATCTGGTAAGAATTTGATAAGAATCTCTTTAATAAAATGATAATACTTAGTCAGTATATAGAAGAACCTTATTTAACGAATGACTTAGGTATTTTAAATGAGTCCGGTTCACTTCTTATAAAAAGTCGGGACCTTGAAAGTATTGACAACAACAAACTGACGAAATTCTCAACCTTCTACAGCCCATCTAGTAGGATATTAAATTGATCGTACAATAATATAATTGGTTTTTATTTATTTTATGACCATAATTATTTAGTACCTATTATAAGATTATAAAGATACTATAAAATAGTACCTACCCAACTTTATACGTAACTATAATTCGTATGTGAATTTATGTAATAAATGTAATATAGCGATTAAAAAGTCGTGGTTTTGTAATCTAGATAAATTAATCTTTTCTATATGTAAAGTATAGGTAAAGTAGAGACCTATGGCTCTACATTCACAATTTAATGATCTGAATGTTGGTTAGCTAAACTTTCTAATTAAACTCTTTATTATTGTAATTCACTTACAAAAATCAAATTCACTTGCAGTTCATATCTTTATTTATTGCATTAATATTTATTTATTGTTTTTTTTATTTATTTTAATGCTAAATTCGTTTTTCATGAGTAGGTAAGCGTATAGCAACTGTGTTTGCCAGTGTGTCATGTATATTTTTGTACTTACACTTAATTCTAATGAACATTTACGGGGTAACATGTGTAGAAGTAAAAGCAGTTTCAATTTAATAATTTTTTTTATTTCCTGATTGCTTCATTTAGGGTTGGGATACTTATACAAAAATCAGTGCATTTAAATTAGATACAAACAAAAGTATGGACGTAAAAATTGTGAAACACATTCGTTAACTGACAAACTTTGTGACTGGAATTGAAGTTATAACTGCCTAAACATTGAAATAATATTTTTGACAGTTCTGTTTATATCTTGTTAAAACGAGAATATAAAATAACTTCATTGATAGATCGTTATTCTATCGTCTTGGTTTGGTTGGACACCGCCCAACGTGTAACAGAGATCACACCACATACATCGAAATTAGTCTAATAACAATCAATTTGCTTGACCACTAGCAACTCTCATCAACTAAAACTATAACAGTCTATTTAAAATCATAATACACCATAATTAATAAAGAATAATATAAGATAATTAAAGCATTTCCACCTTATATTCAATATAAATCATAAAAGGTCTCAAATTGATAATTTTTTCGCTAATTTTTAATATATTTTTTTACTTTTACATACACTATTTACATGTTTGTTTTGTACTATACGCAAATTCATAAATTAATAAAATGACAGATACTTGCGTTAAGTACTTACAAAATAATATTCTGATATTCTTAATGCAATAAACTCGCCATGCATAAAACACACTCATGAAGTTTAACTTAAAATAAAATAATATACGTAAATCAACTTTGAATTGATTCACTTCTTTGATATAAATGGAAGCATCGTTAAATAACTAAGAATAAGGGATTGAATTTTGCAAAGTAATTAGGTTCTTCCCCACGATGATACTCGATCATAAGACACAGGGATATAAAGAATCTAACACAAAAGAGAAAGGCAGGCGCGTACGCCGTACATGATCCGCTAACCACTCCACATAATATTATTTACAAATACGTCCACGCACATCTGCCTATTAGCCTAACAACTAGTAAAGCTTTTTACATAAAAAAGGATTTAACAAAACAACAGACCGCGTAGCCGGCGGATTGCATTGCAATGCTCAAGTCTTCTGCGTAATGCCACAAATTAATTAAATTAACGTAGTATATTGATCTTAACGAGATCGTGCTTAGGATATCATCGCGAGATGATCTTCACTGGAACTGGCGGCGCCGCCTGCGCAGCCCTCGCCGTGCACCACGAGGTATATCTTGATTTTTATCATAAATTAAATTGTCTCTTAAAACTAAACACCATTTAACAAGAAGTGGGCCGGTCCGGCTGGTCTTCCTTCTCAGGGGTCTGTAACAAAGAAAAAAGGACCGTCAGATTGGTATTACACAGCATCAATAAAAGGATGGGTTATAGAGAGGATTTATTTAACAAAGTTGTGTTGGTTGTGTACCCTCCGTGTTTTATTACAGTTATTAGTGATTGCGACAAGCAGTATATCGGGTGGCACATGCGCATCCAGCCCGCGTCCGCCCGGCCATCTGTCACCGCATATGCGCTCCGTTTCAACACTGTTTTAATTCATTAGCCCCGACAATGGGCCTGCTGTTTTGTTACCCTAATTTAAGAGCACGTTATAGATTGGAGGTGATAGATTAATTGTCAATTTATTCATGTGGCGGGCGTTGCGATGGACATGTCGTGTACTATTGAGGAGTACAGTGGTGAGTCCAATGTATCGTTCCGAGTGTCGGCGAGTGTTAGATTACCGCTTCCCGTCCGCGCACATCCGCGACACAGCTGAGCGGCCGCACGTGGCCGTACCCTATTTACGGATACGTGTAGAAGGGAGAGCACATATGTCCCGAACGGATCGGGACTTCGCGAGAGCGAACACGTGAAATCCCATTATGAGACGAGCATTGTCGGCAGGATAATGAATAGGTACGTTGCATTTATTTAGCTATCCACCACCGGCGCCACCACGTGTGCTCGCGCGCAGCTGTGAGCGACCGTTACCCGCACAATGCCCTCGATCGATCCGTCGTCGATGGAATCCGAGTGATCGGCGAAATCGTTGCACGTGTGCAAACTTGCGGAGGTCCGCCGAGGCGTTTGCAGCGGAGCTGCATTGTCTGTCTCGCCGTCGTCGGTTCGGAGAAGCGTAAAGGTGCTCGTAAAACTTTCACGTGCGCGATTTATGTGAGAGGTACGGAGACAAAGATATTCAGAGGAGCGGGCGAGCGGAGGCGTGGGCGCGGACACCTGGCGGCTCGTTAGTGTCAGGCGGCCGTGGGCGTGGGCGGCGCGCTGGCGGTGGCTTCACCCGCTCTCCACTCAGCAGACAGCGTTCGTGATTGATAATTGCGTGACGTGTACATCTTAACTTCCTCGGGAAGCCTCATTTATCATCGATTCGATGAGAGGACGCTGGACGAGGGTTCTTAAATTAATCGTGAAAGAACGAATGCGGGATCTTAATTGGACATCGACAGCTGTAACGAAGGCTGAGAAAGTGATGGGTACCCTTTATCTACAAACAAAGAATTAGTAATCATGGCTATCAATACAGCCGAGGACGACAGACTGTTATACTTGGGGTGGACCCCCTCAGCAGGAATTAAGAGGGGAGTCGCAATGGATTACACGCCTAACCATGACGATTATTATAGGCACTTAATGGCTTATTACGGTCGAACGAAAAGTCAAACATGTCGGTGATCGAGTTTGTGCTGACATTTGGAATCGTGAAGGTGAAAGGGCAAATGGGGCAACGGGCTCGGAGAGATCCGCAACACTGGGAAGAATAGTTTGAATCTGAGCACGATAATGGCGATACGTCTCGCGGTGGCGTCGCGGTCGTGAGCGCCGGGGGCTAGGCAGCTGCGAGCCGCAATTACGTCGCGTCTCGAGCCGCGGTACTCGCGGTCCCGTGGTGTATGCTCGTGACCGAGGTTTGTGGCACATGGCGCCGATGCCCCGCAGATAGTGCCGTGAAATGCCGCCTCACGACTTGCACGATGAAGTTTCGAATTCCGACACGATCGCCGCGCCGAGGGCCTTCTTTTTTCTCTACCTCAGTCGATTACGTCGCGCTGGGATACAAAGCGACGATCGAGATACTGTCCGATGTCCTTGTAAGTTTGTATATTCAACATCAGTATTCAGGAATGCGGTCAGATTAGACAACATTCCGACAGTTCTTACATAGCGTAGGCGGTATATTAGTAAATAAAGTAAATAGCGCTGGCGCCCAGCTTGGGAATTGTTGTCTCTATGGAATTACAATTTAAGTAAGTAAGGTACTTAAATGGAATTCAGTAATAATGACATACAGCGCCATAGTAATACTTACGAGTAAGTACGAAGAAGTTTGAATAGTTTGTTAAAAATGCACATAAATTAAACATAAAATGTGTGTTAATTGCCAGTAAATGGCTAATGGCGCCGAGGCGGCGACGGCCGCTTCTATGCCTTCATTTGTTAAATTACGTACGAGTACAAAAACAGCGTGGGTTGCCAAATTACCAATGATTACGAATGTCCATTAAAGTAAGTTTGAGGTTCATTTGAGGGGGGGAATCAATAGTGTCAGCAACAGAATGTTTGTAAATTCGAGATCACGCGCAGAACAACTCAGTTTGCTGTTAATTTCGCGCGGCACCATGCGTCACGTAAATCACGCTTGTTTTGAACGTTTCCCTCGGTTCCAACAACTGGCAGTGATTAAAATTTACGTGGCGCGACCAAGTATTAACGAGCGTGCATCGCTTGGGCTTGTGCGCAGGCGCTCGAATAAATCCTGGCTATGCACCTGCCGCGGGACATCCACTCAAGAATCTCAAAGCATAGCAATTTAAGGCATCGTTCAGAATACCGACTGAGATCTGCCAATCGGTGAATCATCACGGTGGTTTCATATAGGTGAAAACAATCCGTTGATTGTGTATCATACGACATTGCATTTTTTTGTCGACCACGTTTCGTCTGAACGATGCCTATGATTGAGCTATCCATGACAACAGCGACCAAGAAAACAATTGACAACTACGAACGTGCTGAATGGGGATGATGAAACGGCAATCAAACGCAGGTGTCAGTCGGAATGCTAAACGAGGCAACATAAATATGTGTTGAATATTCAGATTGTGTGTCAGTACACGGTCGTTTACGCGGCGCCGGCGCAGGTGGCGCGCTTCAAGGCTGAAATTCAAAACAGCCGTCACGCATGTGTGAACAGCGGTCTAGATTGTCAGTGCTTATTGACTGATTCTGCAGTTTCATTGGACAGTATATAAACAATATTGGTTGTGTAAGAACTTATAACTAGTTGATACCACGAAAAAACGTAACATGGACACTGGACAGTAAGTATTTAATGAACGAAAGTATTTTATGGGAATAAATTTCATGTTTCCGCGTAAATTTTAAAACTCTTTACATACTCAAACATTTTGTCATTGATTTAAGAAGCTGATCACTTGAGACATTACCTAATAGGTTAGAGTAGTGATTGTTTACTAAGCAATGCGTGCGTCGTCGCCGCGTGTTGTGAAACTCAGCATCTCCGCTTTTACCTTCCCGCGCTTGCGAAATACGCAGGTGCGCGCCGCAAAAACACCGACACGGCCGATTTCATTTGGTTTTTATGCAACGTTATCTCGCGGTCGAGCGGCGTGCCAGGGATAATTTAACTACCTATACCATTAACTATTACTAAATTAACGATTGGTTTTATAGTGCACCCGCAGTTAGATTAAACTGTTGATTATTCTCATTAGAACAGAACTTTGGTTAACAAAAGAAGACTTACCGTGTGATTGGAATGGTGTGGTGATGATGAGGGAGATTTTTCTGCTTTGAGAATGGTGTTGGGCGCCGCGCGGGGCCCCAGAGGGCGGCGGGCGGCTCTCGGGGGGGACCTGCAGGCGGGCGCCAGCGCTCCCTCCGCCTCGAACTGCCCCACCGCCGGGTGGTTCTCCAGCGCCGACTGCAGGTCGCAGATGTAATCGATCACGTGCTGGATCACTTCCAATTTAGAAATCCGCCTGTTCTTCGGCATGAAGGGCACCAGGTCCTGCAACTTGGAGAGGTACATCTGGATCTCGGCGTTCTCGCCCTCCCGGTGCCGCTGCACCCGCCCGCCGGCGATCGCCGGCACCGACGCACCGGTCGCGCACACCGCCGTTATGGCTTTCATCGTGAGGGTCACTAACACGAGCACTTGTTTTCGCGAGACGTAACGCGTGCGCTACGAACGAGGTTCGAGTGAGGAATGAGGAGATGTTCGCGCCGACGTGATATATATGGGGTCGGGTGGAGCGCGGGGCGGGCCGGGGCGGACCAATGGGCGCGCGGAGGGGGCGGCGAAGCCTGATTTTCCCATGGCGGCGCGGCGGCGCGGCGGCGCGCCGGCGGCTGTGCCGACGGCCCTGGCTAAGGCCGTTGCGCTCCTCAACACCGCTTTGTCCTACGATGTTTGTTTTGGTCTCCGTCATTAGTTTTGAACGCACCAGACATTGCTCGAATTCGGTTTGGCTAAAGAATCCCTGTAGGAGTGTCGTGGAGGGTGCTTCAATGATTTGATAAATTTTCATAGAGTAGTGTAGCCAGTTAATAAACTTTTTTTATTCGACTTGGAAATGCGAAGCCTGCATAATTATCTTCTGTAATTAAATATATCCCACCAACCTTATTAAAACATATATAGCATTAAACCCAACAACAAACCAAACAAATATGAAAAAAAATTCACGTCAGTATATTTGTTTGAGTAAATTTAAAGTGAGCGTATTAAACAGACAGACATTATAAGTAATTGATTTTACCTCGGAGAATTTTTTGTAGCACTACGTGTAACATTATTATTAGTATAGGTATGTCACGAAATGGTACTAATTAATTCGATTGTTTTTTTTTTCTTTAGTTAATAACTATAAAAACCATCAGGCATAATCAATGTCCCTCGGATCTGTTGTTTTTTTTTAAGTAAACAAACTGCGGAGTTATTTCTAATTTATAAGATAGTAAAAATGATTTAAAATAATTATCCAATATTACCTTCCTCGTATGTTAGTAGGTACCTATTATTATTCGAGTAGGCACTTATTAGGAAAACTCAATAACATCCACTCAAATAGAATTTACAACAAATATGTTCGCTATTTAATAATGTAGTAATTGAACTATTACTAGTATGACAGTGGAGACGTATGATTCGTTCCTTCAGGAATTTATTTTTCATCCGATAGATAAAATATTGTGCTAATGAGGTTGATGATTTTCTAATTATCTCTGTTTTACTCTATAACAGCAATACTTAATACTATAATTTAACATGGGTCATTTAAACGTATCCCTGCATCTGCCAATTTAACATGGGTAATTCGTATTGCGAAATAACTGAAGGAAAAACATCGACGTCGCACCTGTGCAGATATTTTAAAATAAGGTTCCTATGTCACAATATGTAGTAACCGTACGCTAACGCATCTTTAGACTACGGCTTCAGAAATCAAACGGCTTCTTATTATGTCATGTAACCAATCCGCTCAGGGTGATTACCGAGGGGTAGTTGACCTCCTCACGAGCAACTCCAGAGGCTCGTATCGCAAGGCAAACTGCGCACTCTGTGCAAGTTGTCCTCATAATCTTAATCGCTAAGCGGTAAATGACCTGAAATAAACAAATATTTTATCTAGGTCATTCAAGTGAACGCGTTAAAGGATAAACAAAACCCGGGTAAATAAACACTTAGTCAAATATATTATTTATTAAAGAGCTATAATTTCCTGCTCTCAAAATACATTGTTGCTATCCTAAATCAATTAAAAATTTGCCCGGAAAACGATTTGATGAGGGCAGAGCCGCAAGCAAAGCTAGTTATATTATTATAGTTAAACTTATTCTGAGAAGATAAGTCGTACCTAATCATTATTAAAATCACGATTACCATAGTGAGTTTATTTATAATTTTTACAGTCAGCTTCATCACAACCCCTTCTTTGTCCCACTGCTGGGCACGGGTCTCTCCCACAGACGCAACTGCGGGAGGTCTAGAGCATACCTACTCCACCACGTTGCTCCAATGCTTAGCCACTCTGGAAACATCTACCTAATCGAAGCATGCAATAATCTACATAGCGCTACAGAGCCTATTCCCAGTCTATTTTTTACACACACTTCAACATTATACGTGTCCGAACAATCAGGTTGTCACGAGGGGAGGCCGGGGGCGCGGGGGGCGCGGGGGGCGCGGGCGGCGGGCGAGGAACAATGGTCGTACGTGACGGCATCCACTTGACGGTCCGGCAGGTCGCGGAGGCTGTACACTGGAGGCTTTCACGTCAATTTGATTAACAGATCCACCAGATTGGACTGTTTTTTTTTTTTTTGTGGAATGAAATTTTCGACCAAAATTCCACAATAATTCGGTTGTTACGGTATAGATCAAAGTATTACTAATTAGATACATTTAGTATTCAAAATAGTTTTGGCTTTGACATACCATTATTGTTTAGTCGTATAAATTAGCCCCGGAATCACTACGAAATTAGGAGTGGGTAATAGATTAATAGCAGCTACAAGTACTAGTAATATAACACATCCGAATTTTAATTGAGACTATCAATTTGTTTTCAATTACTTAATACCTGGCGACCTTAGTGAATCTCGTGTGATGAGAGGAATTCCAGACGTATTATTCACCGTACTGAATGAAACGTTCTACGTAGACGGAGCGTTCGGACCGCGCTGATGATTTGCCAACTTCCTCGCGAACGAAGGTTATGAAAAGTGAAACTAGTAAATACATCAATTTAATTAGTCCATCATGATTTAGTTAATTAGTTTTCCTACAGATATCATACTTTTTTATGTTGTAGTTTTTCAATTTTGCAATACATATTAAACCAAACTACACGAGATGACACCGTGAAATATTAATGGACTTTCCACTTTTAAAGTATTTTAAAACTCATCAGGAATAATTAATTAGGACTTAATAATTAGGTAGGTAGAAAATCTACACAAGAATCAAATTGTGTTAATTATTAAATTAATTAAATCATGAAATGGTGTTACTCATTCGGGATGGCTTGTTTTGATAAAGGTTTCAATTTAAGTTAAGAGCAGAACATTACAATAAATAACTAAATGATATTAACATTATATGAAGCGTAGTGTAATTTAACAAGTAACTTTACACGTACGTACATATTTACGTACATAGTTACGTACATATTTAAATATATGTAAACACAACTAGAGTCTTAAGACTTGTGTCTTAATTGTAATGGGGTACAATAGCTGGCTGTTGAGTGGTATTAAAAAGTTCTTAGCGACCACACAAAGAGGTCCGAACTGCAATAACAAAAGTGGTCATAAAAAGAAACAGCAAAAAGTCACCTTGAACAGGGAGTAAAGAACTCAGGTAGTAGATTGCTTAATTTTGTTATTATATGGCCCTGCCTCAAATGACGCTGAGTGTGATTTGATAAATTATTTTTCTAATTAAGGTAATTGGATTCTTTAACAATGTTTTAATGCACTTGTGAGAGCTATTAGGTTTATAAGAGGGGTAGTGCATTTTATCGTTTTAAGTGATCTCTAATAAAAATAAAAGTTTAGTTATTACATTTTTAATGAATGTTGAACTAACACTTTTATTTGTGCTTGTAAATCGAATGTGTCTTTTGTTATTTATATTCTTATTTGTTTATATGGTAGGTCAACTCAATAATATTGTTTAAAGGTACCTACAACACAAGTCAAGTACCTAAAGTATTAGCAGTAACTAGGTATAATAATCTTAAATTACGACCAAAGTGCGAATGAAACGAAACGTTTTTAATGAGACCCAAAACGTGGCTTCACGGCTACCTTGGACATTAAATTGGTTCTCAGACACGATTTTATTTAAACGGCCAGTGCATTGTCTCCGCACGTACCGGTCCTGTCCACTTCCTTCAATTGCATTAAAAGCACCTTACACTGCAATTTCCTACAGTATTTGTGTTAGATAGACAGGTATCCTCCTTTGTTAGCCTTTGAGATAATCATGAAAAAAAGAAGCAAAAACTCCGGCACGGCGACATAGTCGGGAATCACGAAAGGACATCGTAAGGTACTTTTACGGCTTCGTGGGATGCGAAACAAAAAAATAAAACTCTGTTCCGTCATAACATAATTCGGTTATTGCAGGTGTCTTAAATGCAGTTTATGGTACACTTTACAAAAATTTCGAGTGTGAAATTTTGGGACGATCAACAATGTAATTACAGTTTGGACATGTACAAATAATTGACAAGGTGTCTTTGTATTAGTTCGCCGTGGTAGGCAGGCAGTTTACAATTTTGAGATTATTATTGAGTGTCCTTATATCTGCCCACGAATATTTTTTATGCTAGCTATAATTGCCTTAAAAAGATCCTATGGCCAATTTCACCAATTTTTCGTTAGCTAATTTACATAACAAGAGCTCTAGTGGAACAGTTATTTCTATATTTGTTGTTCCCATTAACTCTGCATGGCCAAGCCAGACTAGTCGGTGGGATTTAATTACCTACTCTAATCATGTTGGGTTCGGCCACTATATTTTTAATTTTCGCGTTCTTACCGGCTCTCCATTTCCTACTATCAGATTGGGCCGGACTTACCGCAGGATCTTACGGTAGAGATAGACCAAATCCGTCATCGGCCGAACTATGCTCGTACGTCAACGGCCGAACTCGTCCGATCAAATCAAACATAAGTAAATGAATGAGAGTGCATACACTGAAACTTCGGACGTCATCGTACGACGTCGGTGATTTGGTGTCGGTGTTGTTGGGTATGGATTTGGTGTACGCGTACACTTACACTTATGTGTCAGAAGCTTATTTTCCTTCTTCAGAGTAAGATTATGTAACTGTATTATGATCGCCATTTTGTACAACAAGTGTAGTCTTAGGGTCTGGCCAAAGAAATTGAAATAACAACGGCGACAGTACCTTCCTATACCACTTAAATGCGTCGCTCGTAGCTTAGTGGCCTTCGTAGCACTATTCAGTGTTCAAGTCATGTCATGACACAAACAATACGTAAATATTCTGTATCGTCGTGGGACACAGGGAAGCACCTATATACAAGAAGATGGACATGGACAGTACGGACATCAAATAAGAAATTATTATTCTCTGTCCATATTTGTAGCACATATTTCACTTATATTTTTACGTGTATTAAATTTTTTTTACACAATTTCGAAAGTCCATTCCATATTTTGACATAGTCTTTTGCCAAAGCATATTTGATAATACGGCCACTTCTCCATAGTCCATGGTCAGCGTATAAATATAGCATAAACATTATTTAAATCTATTTCCCAGTTATACTTTGTCTTTATTTTAGTCAGTTATTTTTATGGAGAACTGTGTTCGCTTCTACAATAAAATACCCGGAAATATTACTTTTTTTATATTTTCTTAATAAATTTAAATCTTACATTAAATAAAACCTCCTTAATAAAGCTTTCTATAAAATAAATGACACTTATTCAATTATATACCTTGATCAAATTATAAAATTGTAAATTTTGATAAGAGTAACTACTGAGTTTCTTGCTGTGTTCTTCGTGTTGATAAAAAAAAATTGTGACGTTCATAAAGCGATTTATATAAATTCCATATAATGAAAAATAAATGAATCTGAATCTATTGAATAGCTCAGTTTCATTACTTTCATTAGGGTTAGCATAGACACAGGGCGGGCCGCGCGTGCCGTGGGAGTGCCGGGCGCGTGCCGCTCCCATCGCGTGATACCCCTGATTGATCAGCACTACCTAGTTACTAATATTACCCGATTCATTTGTTAATGCACCGTAATGTATCTACCTATTATGGGACAAACACTTTGCGTGTTGGTCTTGTAGCGGTTCTGTTAATACATATCAAGCTAAACGATGCTTGAGCAACAAGCTCGATCACTAAACCATTCTTTTTAGTGATAGCTGAGCGGTTCAAACTTTGACTGCTTTTTCAGTAAAATCTGCAAGATCCGAGGTCTAAACCACAAACATAATAACTTCACGAAACTTGGGCCAGTTAGATGGTGAAGGTAAAATCGTCTGAAAACTAACATGGGTTTCAATATTGAATACCTTGTGAGATAGTGCACCCATATTTTTCGCTAAGAAATGGAACTGCTGGAGCTTGTTGTTAGCATAGTCACCGATGCTTTCTAATAGACCCTGGAATCCATCTCAAGCGAAAGCTATGTAAGGTGACAATCCTACATAACAAACGTCGCTTCCGCGAGATCCGAACGCCTTCAACGACTTCGTTTTCACACGATAAATATACATTTGTTTGAACTAAGTAAACAGTAGAATCGATCATTGTTTATGTAGCTTTAATCAATGTAGCATTGGCCTTAGGCTACCTCGGGATCCGGGTAGCCGTTATTACTCCTCCGCGTGCACCTATTGACAGAGCAAACACGCCCGCAAACCCTCGGGTCCCACGGGAGGGCGCGAGAAATCCCTTAATTCGTAACCTGCAGGTGCGGGCTCATTACGCGCTTTCCCGCCACGTGGCGGCGTGTGCGCTATCGAATGTTGTTTGGGCCCAATGCGCGCGGACACGAACAATCGCTTTGATCGACGTTGATCAATATACTTGCGAGTGAGTGTATTGTATTGTTGGGCTTTTATCACGTTATGTATTTCAAAGACCAAGGGCCAAATGAGTATCTATCTCAACATAAACCTATAAACGTGAAAAAGGGACAGACTAATTATATACAACATAACATGACAAACTGTTCAATGACGCTGTGAAGGCCCGTGGGGCCATCGGAGATATCAAAACTAAAAAAAGTCATCATTATAAACCCCTATAAAATATATAAAGCCCCTAACTAGCGAAGCCCATATAAAATAAAATGTCTGGAAAAATAGCTCATTGAAACTAAGTTCAGCGCCAAGATTGTGAAACTTAAATCACACACAGCTATGGCCAGTCAATAGAAATTCTAATATATTGTAATTATATACGGTTTTACATTTTTATTATTCGTTGCAATAGAGGCTACAGTAAAACGCATTCTGTGAAAATTTCAAATTTCTACCTATTTCCGTTCAAGAGGTAAGGCCATAAGACTATAGGACACGTGAAGCTGATTAATATGGTTCTGTTTTTCGTTTTTCACTCTTTGGGTACGGAGCCCTAAAAACTATGAACTTAGCGATCCATAACTTTTTGCTTTCATATGTATGTATGTATGTATCTCCAAGTTTCCAGTTATAGGAATTAAAAACATTTGAATTTTAATTGGTTTATTCAAGTTTATTTATTGGTTTATCGTCTCAATATCGTAGCGTGTCGTACGCTTAGTTCGTAATATACGTACGTACTACCTACCTACATATTTCGAATAACCTTATAATTATCGCCGATTCCGACAAGCCGTGAATGTTGTGAGAAAGCCGACGCTATGCGGGGAGGCATCGCACAGGCATGCGACTGAGCCGTGAAGGGCTGGAGAGTCCGATGAGAATGGGCGAGTTCTCGTGTGAGCGCCGCGGCGTGGGAAGCGGGGTCACCAGGTCGCGATCGTAATTACCGGCGAGCGCACGCGCAACCCGGGGTGCCCGGCGCGAACACGATTTGGACACTGACTGTCAGACTATACCTGAGAAGGGACAGAATAAACGGTCCGGGTTCAAATCACAGCCGCACCACAGTTGTTAGGTTATGCGTGCTTTATTTAAATAATAATCTATTTAAAGGTAGCCCTGGGTAGTAACGGCTCAGAATGGTAACGGCCAAGGTACCATTTCTAACGTGGAGTAATTGTTTTTTAAGTATCCGTGTTCCGGTTTGAAAGAAGTGGTTTTCGGTTATCTAACGCGGTACTGAAGCAATTATGTATTCTATGACTGAAGGAATAAACTGATAGTGATACGAGTAAAATTGTGGCCTGTATGTACGCATGTTATAAAAAGTAGGCCTTCTCTCAAATTATAATGGTATTTTTGTACTTGATGGAGACTTTACTGTACCTATATCTATGTTTCGCAGCTTCACGATACAATAAATTACCACCTTTTTTCTGTGGATTTACCTCTTGATTTTGGCTTCTATACGATGAATAACTAATAATAATTTAAACATTTGAAAATAAAAAAATCAGCCAACATATCTAACAATTAGGTAGACTAGAAGACTTCAACGATCTCATATTACAGTAGGCATGCCGACTCTACCAGTTCACAGAGAATTGAAAACCTTCCTACCTACTCGTATGTTCATCCCCATGTAGAAAATCCGAAAGATGGATGTCATATCAAATATGTTACGTTCTTATTAATTTCATTACTCGTATAAAATAAAGTAACAGATTGCTCACTTCTTTAAAATTAATGGTTTAGCCATACAACTACTTACACCCTGTCTAGGGATTAATAACATGACACGATTCGGTGGGGGATTTAATTCGCAATAAGCGTAAAAGGCATTTAATAATGCAGACGTCCGTTCACGTGCGCTTCCAATGAACAAATACCTAGCAATCGGCGTAATGAAGGCGCGGGGCGCGGGCAGCGGGCGCGGGGCGGGGGACGCGTGGCGAACACGCGACGGCATTCAAATATTCTTCCCGGGGTGAGGGTGGATTTGTAAAGCTATTACATTAGATATTTTGTTACCGTCTTAGTCGTAGGGTAGATAGCAATTTCATTTTCTATGTACTTAATCGAATTGCTTTTTTGTATGTGTAAGTGTAACAGTAATGCCGACTAGTTTCGATCTATTACGATGATCATCTTCAGGAGTGAACGCGCTCGCGGCGGGCACGGCGTACGCCGTACTATATTATTTAATTAATTTAGGTACATGACAGCCATATACAAAAAAACATTACCATAAGTTTGTTGTAAATTGAATATATCTTACAACAGGGATTCAATGAAAATCAGCGTCATGATTTTGAGGAATCATGACATAATGCTGAGTGTGGCTATTTTGCTTTAAAACCAATCTTTTAACCAATATTGTGTTCAAATAATATTAAGTTGTCCCATTGTGGTTAAAGCAAAATAGAGTTTGTTCTATTATAACTTACTAGCTTTTACCCGCGGCTCCGCCCGCGTGGTCAAAGGGAATCAACAATAAGTTGTTTATCATACATGACAACGCCATCTATTAACAACATCCGGAACTAAATATCTAGCAAATAACATAACTTCGATATCTTCCCATGAGAATGTTTTACCGCGGTAAAAAGTAGCCTACGTCACTCTCCACCCTCCTCACTATCTCCACACACAAAAACCATACCATACAATAGCTTCGTTGCGACGTGAAAGCCGGACTAACAAACAAACAAACAAACACACTTTCACATTTATAATATTAGTATGGAAGTATGGATTCTATTCCATTATATTCTATTTACAAATACAAATGGCACTCGCAACTGTTTACATAAACACGCGACAGCGACGCATTCAGCCATCGCGACAAAGAGTGCTGGGAGTGCTGGGAAGTCAAAACGAAACTCCCACCGATTTATTATAAAAACTGTGTCGATTTTCCCACAATAGTAACGATAATGAATGCTGGGGATCAAGCGGATTGAATCACTATGAGCGCGGGCCGTGACGTCACCCCGCGATATTCTAACCAGTGTAATAAAAGCTGCGATTTTGCATGCACAACCTTTCGCGTTTGTTTAGAAACGTCATAGAAAGCAGGGTTCTGATTATGCTGGCGGGCCCCGTATGGGGTGTTGTGACATGGCGTGGGAGCAGCCTCCATTGTGAAGGCACTTAACTCAGGCCTGATAAAGGAACTATAGGACCATTAGACGGATTCGTTTTGCTCATTCGGTGTCGCCGATGAATGGATATTGGATTATGATACGTAAAGAGATTTAACTAGATAAAGGGGACGCGAACGAAACATTAAAATGATAACTACCTTGTTATCGGTATAGAAACTTGGGAGTCGTAATTCGAAAATCTTCGTGAATTTATTTCAACACAAGTCGAGGTCTCCATTCGAGGACTTTTCTTCCCCACCGGTTATCAGCCCTGCGAACGACGTGGCCAGCCCATTGCCACTTCAACGTACTAACTTTGCTAACTATGTTGGTGAGCTTTGTTCGTCTACGGACTTCATCATGTCTGATACGGTCGCGTAGCGAAATACCGAGCATTCAGCGCGCTATGGAGAGAGCTATTCTCTCCATAGCGCGCTGAATGACTCTGACTGACTGTGAAATAGGCTGACGGTAAAGGACCACGACTGGGATCCTTAAGTTGTTACTGGCAACACACATTGCTCGAATACTTTCGACTTCAGGCACTGAGTCGCGTTGCCAGTTTACTGTAATTTAATTATTTTAATCCTTATTGTTTTCTGTACATTTAATTATACGTATATTTTTGTAGCTCGTGCCTCATCGATGATCAGTCGTTATATCGTAGGTGCAAACGTTTTTCTACATAACATTTTGTATCGTAGAATTTAAACTGAAAACGTGGTAGGAGCAGCACTCACAATAAGGCTTAAAGCCGAGATGCAAGACTCCAAAGTTTTGTGTGTTCTAGCTGCCATGGAATATTATTGTCATATCTTCTGTTGACTTTACTTTCAAATACATAACCCTAAAATTTACTGTAGACGGTCTCCTGATGTCGCGAAATGCAAATCAGCTCGATTGAGTTCGTCTGATTAGATCTTCGAATTCATGATTTACAGCGTTCAAGTAAATGACATAAATAAAATATGCTTGCTAAAAAGCTTTTCATGTTGTAAAGTATTCCGGGGTAATAGTCTAGTCAACAAGTGCCTTTTAGGTCAAAATTTTTGCGCCTTCTCCGAAAATTATGATTGAGGTGTCATTCGATTCGGAATATCATGTAGATAGTTTTTGAGAAAATTCGAAGCCCGCTCGCAAAAAATGCAATAGTTATAAACAATTAAGTGAAATAAAGAAAGGGGGTTTGGTATTTCGTTGATATCTCAAAAACTATTTGAGAAAATTTAAATTTGAAAAAAGATTCAAAAAGAGGAAGAAATTTCCTAAAAAAAGTCTCGACTCCCAAAATTGTCGGACTAATGTTTATAATGTTCCCAGAGGGTTGAAAATACGCTCGAAAACGGGTACTCCGGCTTGCGTAAGCCACGGCCCCATCGGACCTGTAATGAATAAATATTATTTAAACTTATTAAATATGAAAATTAAAAATTGAAAAAATTCAGGCGCCTGTAGGATAGATCAATGAACAATAATCCGTAATCAAAAAATTTTTATCGCGATTTTTCAAAAAGTTATCCATTAATTAATTAACAATTTTTTGTAGCATGAACATTAACATTGCAAGTGCGATAATTGTTAAACTATTAATCTGAGATTTTTTTCCTTTCGTGGAGCTATTTTTCAAAGGTCTTAGAATAGATTCCCGTTGGAAAAATTCAAAAATTGTTAATTTTCGTTTTGTTATTAACAATTTACTGAGGGAAAAAATTATAAAGCTTAATTAAACATTGAAAAAAATTCTTTTTTTGTAATATTATTATTGGTCCATTTTCTTATGATCAGAAGCTACTTAAAATGATTTTTAATAATTTTTATCTCCTATTGTTTAAAAAATTGTTATAAACAAATGCGTTGTTTATGAGATAATTAAAATTTTTTTTTGATATCATAATCTTTGATGATAATTATGATTTTTTTTTAAAAAATCGTTTCTCTAAAAAAATTTTTTATTGCTTAAAAACGCATTTGTTGAATAACAATTTTTTTTTACCACTTATTATGAAAATTAAGGAACCATTTTAAAAAAAAAAAACATTGTTTATCTTGATCTTTGATAGTAAAAAAGAAAAATCGATTATTATTTAAATTTTCATTGTTTATTTAATACACAATTTGTTATTAACAAATTAATTATTTCTTTGTATTTTTTTTCGTTTTCTACTTAAAAAAACAAAAACAACCATGTATTATTTTTTGGAAAAAAAAAAATTATTTATATTTCGTTCAATAAAAAATATAAACAATTTTTTTTTTCAAAAAATAATACATGGTTGTTTTTGTTTTTTTAAGTAGAAAAAGAAAAAAAATACAAAGAAATAATTAATTTGTTAATAACAAATTGTGTATTAAATAAACAATGAAAATTTAAATAATAATCGATTTTTCTTTTTTACTATCAAAGATCAAGATAAACAATGTTTTTTTTTTTTAAAATGGTTCCTTAATTTTCATAATAAGTGGTAAAAAAAAATTGTTATTCAACAAATGCGTTTTTAAGCAATAAAAAATTTTTTTAGATAAACGATTTTTTAAAAAAAAATCATAATTATCATCAAAGATTATGATATCAAAAAAAAATTTTAATTATCTCATAAACAACGCATTTGTTTATAACAATTTTTTAAACAATAGGAGATAAAAATTATTAAAAATCATTTTTAAGTAGCTTCTGATCATAAGAAAATGGACCAATAATAATATTACAAAAAAAGAATTTTTTTCAATGTTTAATTAAGCTTTATAATTTTTTCCCTCAGTAAATTGTTAATAACAAAACGAAAATTAACAATTTTTGAATTTTTCCAACGGGAATCTATTCTAAGACCTTTGAAAAATAGCTCCACGAAAGGAAAAAAATCTCAGATTAATAGTTTAACAATTATCGCACTTGCAATGTTAATGTTCATGCTACAAAAAATTGTTAATTAATTAATGGATAACTTTTTGAAAAATCGCGATAAAAATTTTTTGATTACGGATTATTGTTCATTGATCTATCCTACAGGCGCCTGAATTTTTTCAATTTTTAATTTTCATATTTAATAAGTTTAAATAATATTTATTCATTACAGGTCCGATGGGGCCGTGGCTTACGCAAGCCGGAGTACCCGTTTTCGAGCGTATTTTCAACCCTCTGGGAACATTATAAACATTAGTCCGACAATTTTGGGAGTCGAGACTTTTTTTAGGAAATTTCTTCCTCTTTTTGAATCTTTTTTCAAATTTAAATTTTCTCAAATAGTTTTTGAGATATTAACGAAATACCAAACCCCCTTTTTTTATTTCACTTAATTGTTTTTAACTATTGCATTTTTTGCGAGCGGGCTTCGAATTTTCTCAAAAACTATCTACATGCCATTCCGAATCGAATGACACCTCAATCATAATTTTCGGAGAAGGCGCAAAAATTTTGACCTAAAAGGCACTTGTTGACTAGACTATAAGGGCAGATTGCAATCAGATTTATTCTATGTAAAATATTAGAATTGAAAATTGCGGTACAATATCGCCATATTCAAGTACAGTTATTTGTTCGTCGACATCCACTATGTGCGAAACCAATGAGCCGTGAATAGCATTATTAATATTTTTGAGTACTGTTAAAAGAGGCCGTAAAATAGACCCAAATCGGGGTGAAAGCCAGGTGTAGACGTAATACGGGTACGATATCTTGATTCACTTTAAACGTATGAGGGTTTTATGAATGTTATTTTTTTTTTGGTGAAAGGACCGCCCTTAAACCTTTGGCTTCAATTATATTTGACCCTAATTGCAGATGATGCGATACGGAGCTATTGTGATCGAGTTGACGGCGCTATTGGTTTGTTTGCACTTTTTTCGTCTCGGAAGCTGGATAAAGAATCTGTTTGGGGTTTTAGGGCTCGTTAAGTCATTGTTGGCTTCTTAGACAAGAGCTATGTAACGCTACGATGTATTTTGTTGGTATGCCGGCGTATTGTGAAGTGGTCGTTGTGTTTGATATTGTTTAAGTTGTGTAATAATAACGTATTCTCCAATTCAGTGAGGTTAAGTAATGAGAAGAATGAATGGGTTGACCGTTATTTGGTGAACACTAGAAATGTACTTCCGATGTGCAGGTAATAGGTACTCAATGCTTGAGTGGAACGCGTATAGCTTACCTATAGTGTATAGACTGATAACAAGTGGACAGGATGGACCTCAAATATAAATACTGATTTCGAAAACTTGCAGCGCTGTTGTGCCTTTATTAAACATCATAAAATGAGATCGATTAAAAAATACATGTCTTGTTACTAAGCAATGCTTACGTTACAGCCAGGTCAGTATAATTTGACAGGCCAATTAAAATAAATTCCAGATTTTCATTAGTACTATTGATATTTCCCAAATGACGTCATTGTACTAAGTATTCTGTGGTCGTACTGAAAATTCCTGTGTTTTATCACTGTTAATATTTTTAAATGGTGCTTTTGAAATCCTGGAACATGGACTGCAGGACGCCCTGATACACCAAGCTGCACCTCCACTTACAAGCACTATGTGAATCTGTGCGCGCCGCTTTTCACACCGCTCGCAGCTGCGCCAGCAGCAGGCAGCTGCCCCTGTATGCAAACGCCCTAATAAACTAACACTTTTTATTGCCAGTCGTATCGTGAACAAAACGCGACATGGGCGTTTTATAGCCAGTAGATTATGATAAGCCTAAGACCTGGCTCCACCTAGAAGACAAGCAGTTGGAGTCGACTATCTTCCGGCGTCTTTCCCACGTGAATAGTCGTTTATACGGAGTTCCGTAGCGTTGTATCTGGCGACGCCTAATAAGATACCTGTCTGTGCGTTTTAAATATTTTTTCTTAATGTATTTGAAAATGAAGTAGAGAAGGCGATTTTTTCCAGACGTTTGTAATGTATTATACCGTTCCATATTATACCGTTCCAAATGAACCAGGTTATAGAACCTAGCCGAGTAAGTTAAAATTTCGGTAATAGTGTTAGACGCTCTAAAACCGAATTATGTTATCATTAAATGGATAACTCAAAAAGAGTTGCATGGCTGCATATCAGTAACGAAGTAGGCTGAAGGGATCCATATTGTTGTTAACTACCAATACCAATTATTTTACCTAAATTGCATATTGTGGATGATAACAAACTCTTTCCAATGAAAGTATTCCAACGTAATTAGCTCAGCAGCTGTGTAAGAGCCAAGGGTTAAGTTACGCGAAAAATTAGTATCGAAGTTATTCTTGTGGGATTGATAAAAAAAGCACAGAATGCAGTAGGTAGTATTGAAGACCACTAATCTAATCCTGGAGTCCTTGATGAATTATATTTAACGAAAGTAGTTGCTGGAATTTCATAACCAGGTTTTCATAACTTTAAAAAAAAGTGTTTTGAGAAAGAAGCACTTTAGGGAGGGCTATTCCACGTTTACCAACATAAAACGATAATATTCAGATGCACAACACATGGCTCAGAGATAAGGCGCTTTTGTGTGGCTCAGATCATTGGTTGCGAAGTCAATAAGTGTTGGTAGAAGCAGTTTCGCATTTCAGCATGCAGAAAGCCGTGCTATTAAGCTAGTGTTCCCGTATGAAAGCGAGCAAGTTCAGATGCGCGGCACATGCCAGCTCCGAGGCACATGGCCCGAGGAGACAAGGAGCCGTTTGTGCTGCTATATCTGGCGTCGCACGTGGCCCGCAGACATACGGCTTCAGCGAGGGCGGCCCGCCCTATTCTCATGTACTCGAGCTGTTGACTAGAATGTCTGTGCGATACGCGATTAATTTGTAATTAAATCTTAAGTCGCTGATTAGTAGGGTCATCACTGACTGGCGGATAAATAAGTATCTATGATTGAACTTCACTTAGGTACAGGTAAACTTATGAGGTTTACTTTGTAACCGATTAGTCTCTATTTATTGTAGGTAATATTGTAATAGTAATAGGGTAGGTAATAAAGCTTCCACATTAATTCTGCCGAAATATCTCATCCGTATCTTACTCTTCTATTTTTTTTTCCTAAGTCTTGTAGACTAATTGGCAGTAACACCTTTCCGATTGAAACACAATAAAATTAGCATAATTACAGCACGGTTTCCACTCAAAGTGAAAAGTTTAAGGCCTCTCTCTACCGACTGCGGACTCCACCGTCGTACCGTACCGCCATTAGTACTTATGGACCAACACCTTGTTAGTCTTTGGTAGGTTCTTCATATTTGCATACTAAGCCCCTACCTAACCAAAACCCATTTCTTAGTTATATTAGTTATTTCTTGTTTGCCTGATAATTTTATGTCATCACTAGCTGCTGCACGTAGCTTCACTCGCGTAAAATATTGAAATTTTTCATCAATCAAAGTTATTATAGTTTGTAGTTACCTAGACTTTCGTTAAGCGTGTGTAATCACCTCATAGCGAAATAAATTATTTGAATTTGAATTTGAATATCCTAGTTGTTTTACCAGGGTGTCAGCTACCTCCATACCAAATATTATCAAAATTAATCCAGCCGTTTTAGTGTAACAAACACACTCACAAACTTTAACCTTAATTATATTAGGTAGTGTGATGTCGAAGAATTAATCGATTAATTTATTTTACTGAAAGAAGTAACACTGCATGGTCCGAATTTTCGTTGGAAATCCTTGTTGCTATATATTGATAGTTCAAAATTATCTGCGCTCTAAACATTTCTGCAATTCTTAGAAAACGTTGCGACAAGTCTGCGACGCATGTGTGGTGTTTCGGGACTTTTTTACTCTTGAACCGAGTAAAATATTGTAACAATTTCCCCAAGAATTGCTTTTTACTTCATTTATTTTATGATTCCTTGATGTATAATTGTAGTTGATTTAGCTGTATTAAATATTAAAATATACAAAATAGTTTTCTAGTGCCAAAGTTTTAGTACCATCATTATTTACCATTATCTAATTATAGAACTGTTGACCTATTTAATCTACTTGGATTTTTTAAAATCAACAGGTTTTCCTATGACATGTAAAATGACAAATGGATTTTTAAAAGTAATGGTTCACGGTCCACGATAATAATGTAAGTCCCTGTAACTGATCTCTTGTACAGGGACTTAAAATGTATGATTGATATTTATAACTCACATATGAGTGCACGTGATCCTTTCACATCTGGATATATACAATCCTCCTGCCCCAGGCTTTTGACTGATTAATGATGGCAACATTGTGTCAATATTTGCATAAGAAACGGACAAGAAAGGAACTTATCATCCCACAGATCTCCTTGTTAGCCGCTTTATTCAGATGACTTTCGTCTTGCGTTACGTTGTCGTGTATGAACTTTCAATTTGGACTTTATTTGACATAACTTTAACGTCCACGTTGCAGTTACTACGTATACATACATATTATAATATAAAATCGTAAATTGAACTTTTATTGCACGCATGAAGGTTCAAAATACTTAGTTACTATAAAGGTAACCAGGTCGCGACGCAGTCGACGTTGACTTGTTGGACGCGTCAATAAAAATATTCATTGGCTCACACTCTGTTTAACAGTTGATGAGACAACCCTTATCAAGGATGTTCATCGAAGGATTGGTAGTGTGACCACGTAAATGTTACCGTACCTGTCATTTCGCCTAGCAGGTTTGGCATCGATTTATTGAAGTGTCGAATATAAAAAAATATTCGAACGTGTCAACTACCGTTACCCTGGTCAAAAAACATGAAAGAAATATCGTTGTTGGTACTTCAATGAATTGAGTGCTTATATTGCATGCAGTTCGCATTTTTATTGACGTGGTTAAATGCAAAATATGGCTCGACTCGACTGTGGAAAGGTAATTTGCTAAAAATATGAGTCAATATAAAATTTCTAACAGTTGATTACTGCCACATTTCATAACAATTTTACTAATATTTACGCATTCTTCTTAGTAATTTAAGGATAGCTATGCAGGTCAGTGATGTTAATTGAATGAATATAAAATCGTAAATGCGTTTTCTGGGACAAATAAATAAAATTAAACACAGGTACCTAGATATTTTAAAGAAAATAGTGGCATCCTTGGCTGATAAACTCTCCCCAACAAGCGAAGTTCTGATTGATGCAATGAAAAATGACGCGACAATGTTATGAAAAATTGCGTTCTCGAGGGGCAGCTTTGTAGCGTCCGAATGGGATTTTATTACTCGCATAATTTAATAAGACGTCTTGTCCGGTGAGACGGCTTTGTGTGGCTCTTGATTAGGGAGACGCTTTCGACGCGACATTGTAAGGAGTTTAATGGAATGCTGTCATTAATCTGCGTCTTATTTTTATTGGCTGAAGAACATGTTTAAGGATTCGGCCGACATGTTGCTAGCTATTTGTGGGTACCTACTGATGCAATTTAAAAAATTGACGACGTTTCTATCGACGTTGAATATCAAAATATCTATTCGCTGATTCAGTTTGCAATATATCGTCCCTAACTGAGTGGCGTGAAAAGTGTTACGAGCCTAGTACCTATATTTGTTTTACCATTTATAGTAATTTGTTAAATTTATTATTATAATGAATAATTTTAATGAGACAGTTTAAAATGGTCTGATGTCTGCAAGACAGCCTGCGATTTCTTGCACCGCGATAACTCAATAATGTCAATTTATCTTCGCGAAACTGGTTCCTCCATCAATTTGGCTCTACAAAATATATTAAGTATCTATAGTGAGGTTAACGTGTTCATCGAATTGGTAACAAGCTCGTTATCTCCACTAATAATATAAATTAAAAATTGTAGATTTTCATGTTTTTTGATGGCTATAGCTACTGCTAAACAAAGCTTATTAAGCTAATTAGATTGGTTTCATGATTTAGTTATAATCAGTTTTAGTCCGATGTGATACACCCATTTTGGTATAACGCTAAAATGTATGTATCACATCGAAAATATACAGGCACGATGTTATGTTAAGTTAAAAAATGGTCTCTTGTACCGGTAAAACAGAGATACTTTAACAAAGATACGTAACGTAATACATAAACATAGGTCACTTACTGCAGATTACTTAAGTCAAGCAATATTACCGGAACGAGTATTAAACCAGTATAGTTATTGAAATCCGAAGGAAATTAAGACATAAAACATAAGCGTATGCAAATAATTTATAACTTTACATTATGCATGAATTTTATAATATTGACATTTCGACTCCTAAATTAATCTCGAAATGTGTTTCGTGAAATGATTTGCAATTGGAACTCCAAGTACAGTTGCGGTCGTTTCCTGCTACCTTCAGATTTTACTGCACGCACGTGCATACCGATTTCTTGTATTTATTTGCTACCAATGAGGAAATACAATAAGTAGTGATTTACAACCATCTTGTACGAGCAATCAGAATATGTGGCGAGAGTGTTGACATATTCGTATGTATTCAACAAAATTTATCTTATCAATTTCCAACTCAATTTGATTTCAATTTCACCTGAAAAGAGCAGCAGCATTCAAGAAGTGTTTTACTGACACAGTTCAAATGATCACGCTTAAAGAGTACGCTTCTCAGGTAGACCTAGTCAGCCACATTTGGTGATCACCTTTACAAATCTTAAGGTCCGCTGTAAAACATTGAAAGCGTCGTTATCGCCATGTGCGCCTGCACGTGTAAGGAAGCAGCCACATTGCGCGCAAATCTGTGCGGCACATTGTGGACCGGTAGCAGATGGCCTTCCTATACCGATTGACTTGCTACCTCATTACGTTGTGTCAGTATTTTATCGATTATGGATAAGTCTTAACCAGGTATATTTCATAGATATATATAGGTACTCATAGGTCACATAGGTTACAGTGGCTCGTCCTCTCACTTGAAAGGGCCTCACTTCGAATATTAGCGACACAAAAAAATGACTCGAATAAGCGTGCATTTTAAGCAATTAAATGAGACATCTCAAACCTACATGCTGCGAGTTTGAACGCACAAAAGTCATCCATTCCGCACATGGCCAGCGTGTTGGAATCTGACATCTCACTTTATTCTAGCTGAAACCCGTGCTAAACTGTGAGCTAAAGAAAGGGTTGTAATGCTTTCAAACGACGTAAGCTTTTCGAGCAGTTGTAGGTGGTTGTTGCTGTTTTGGGTATTTTAAGTTTGGGACTTCAAAAATTGACATGTCTGCTGCAGGTTCTACTCGTTAGAACTAAGTGAGCTGCGTACCTTGAGAATATGCCAAAGTAGTAGGAGATCGATCCGTGATGATCAAAGTTCAACAATATTTAGAAGACTTCTTCTTATATATATCCTTCTGCATGTTGACGTTATTTATACTAAGTAGATCAATAATTTATTAAATATACAACCTGTTATTAAAAGCTTTTATTTAACTTCACTCGTATGTATTCATGTATGTATGTCCTGGAATCTTGCAATCAATATTTCACCCACTTCCACTGAAGCTATCGAGCTGAAATTTGGCACACATATTAGGTTCCGATGACAATGCAATAATATGGTACTGTCGAACTGATCTGATGATGGAGCCGGAAGATATTAACTGGAACTTCATGATGGAATATCGTATCATAGTCGTGTTTGCACTTGTGGTAAAGTCTTGTAATGAACTTTGACCACGATTAGGTTTCAAGGTCAAGTTATAAAAGCTTTTTAAAAAAAAAATTTTTTTACAGTATAATTATCTATAATAATCTTAAACTGAATACTTAGTACAGAGTTTCGTGAATGCTTGACCAAATACGCATTTGTTGATTAATTTGTTAATTCATTTCGTTATACGTCTTTGTACAATTCTTTTTTAGAGCACATATAAGATAATGTAAGCAGTGAGTAATGTATTTTTCGAGGCGTTCAGTGTGTTCACACCAAAAGTGCACTAGTGTTATCGACTGATGCCGAACCTTTCGCTACGCATGATTAAGCCGTTTTGTTGTTAAGATATCATATCGTTGTTTAATACGTACAGATGTTCACATTGAACTATCGCAATTTGCTAAGCATAGTATTAACAAACATTATAATATTGACGCATGCTTATCGCACATACCTGTTATAAATAATTGTAGTGTTTTGATCAGAGGTAGTGACAGATTGCCTATTAAAGTTGCCTAAACTAATAATTTTCATTAATTCAGTGAAATTTAGACATCTGAAACTAGTAAAAGTTATTATTAGGAAGTCTGCTACAAATTGATAGAGAGATGTTAGTGTTGTATCAGTTTCAAACACTGTTTAAATAACATCCAAAGCAGCTAACATATCTGAAGCACGTAATATGTATTAAAAATGGCGTCGTTATATATCACCAGTAACCTAGTAATAAGGGCAATATCACCAATAACATATTAGGTACTTAATAAGGCCGTCAGTTGACAGATGTGCAACGTGGCCACTTTGCGACTATCTACGTAATGAAAGATTTTACGCCACAGATACGATACCGCAATCTAAATCAGTGCTCGAATAATCCGTCAATGCTTTTAGTTTACCTTTACGCGATATATTCGAAAGGCAGTCTGAAGCAATCTGTGTGGTTCATTGATGAAATAACATACCTTAGAAAGACATTTTAATTTTAATTTTTTACATAGGTACCGCCATCGTGTTTTCCTCACAATCTGCAGGTCGACAGGCAGTGAATGCTTAAAGCAATAAACGGCCTGGGCTTTACATTTTTTATATAGTGGCATAAGTTTTTTAAACAATCTATATAATAAAAATGAATCGCAAAATGTGTTGGTAAGCGCATAACTCAACAACGCCTGGTCCAATTTGGCCAATTCTTTTTTTAAAATGTTCGTTGAAGTTCAAGGATGGTTTTTACGGCGAGAAAAATTTGAAAATTCATCCCCTAAGGGGGTAAAACGGGGGTGCAAAGTTAGTATGAAGCTTGCCGTTTTTGAAGTTAGTGAATGTGTAACGCGAGCGAAGCTGCGGGCGTCCACTAGTTAATAAATAAATACCTTCAGGTAAAACTACAATTTTATTGGTAGGTACTTATTCAGATTTTAGATTTAGACTATGTTATTTTCCGCTACGAAACAATTAGCAAGAATTTTCCTGTATCTTATTGTCACTTTATTCTCATTTTCAAGTAATTAATAAGTTTGTGACATGTTTACAACATTGTTTTTTCGCGAACGGTTTCAACTAGATTCACATTCATTCAAATTAATTTCATCCAGTAAGTACTGTTGCTCGTGCTTCGGTAAATATACAAAAAATTTTGATCATTTTAATCTGACGACGGTTGTATGCGAGTGCCACGATAAGTAGCTTAATGATAGTGATATTATGTAGTCACATGTGGGTACTTAATGGCATTATTATAACCAGCTACCTGATTCTGCCGCGGTGATCGATCACTGATGGCGCAACTCTCTTATAAAATGTATTGGAACTTTAGATTAAATTTTATTAGCAGGTACGAAATATGTAGTCCCATTAATGCTGTTCGTACTGGTAATCCATTACAAATACGAAGTAATTTGTATGAATTCATACTTGGCAGAAGAGCGTGAGATAAGCCTGTCGCTAATAGCTATCGTGTGGCATTATCGATAGAATGACATTTTGCATTGCAACCTGTGTTAGTAACAAGCATAATCATTTTGGAATATAGTTGTAAAATATTAAATGAATAAATTGTGGTTTCTGGTAACGCTTTTCTAGATTAAACTATCTTAGTCCTTCAAGGTAATGTTTTCACACAAAATCTATGGACCGATTTCAAAAATTCTTTCACCATTAGAAAGCTGCATCTGCACTGAATGACATAGGCTATACAGGGTGTGGCGTAATGAATGGATAATACGGTACCTGGGTGTAGAGGACGTAGGGGCGGTTCAGAAAAATATGTTTTATGTTTAGTAAAAGTCCCTCGATTTTCGAGATATTCAACATTTTCGAAAATTCAAAAAAGTTACACCCTTTGCCACTCTTTTTGGTGGCAAGACTCCAAATGAAGGATTTTTTTGTATTGTTACATGTCACCTTCACTCAGTCACCTTGACTCATTGCAATAGAAATTTATTAAGTTTTGAATGCTGGAAATAAATAGAGTTATACCATTTCGGAATCTCAATGAAATAGGCATGTTTTTACTTAATTTGGCACTCAGGTGATCTTTTTTATTTTTCACCACGTAACGTTAAACTTAGGAAAAAAATAAGCAAAACAAGAAATTTGAGTTAGATCTTTGTTTAAAAAAAAACTATGCATGCGCCCCAAAAATCATTGTTTAATATTCGATAGCGCATCTATCCAACAATACTATACAAAAAACAGATTGAAACAATTCCTGTCATTCAAGTCTTGCCACCAAAAAGAGTGACAAAGGGTGTAACTTTTTTGAATTTTCGAAAATGTTGAATATCTCGAAAACCGAGGGACTTTTACTAAACATAAAACATATTTTTCTGAACCGCCCCTACGTCCTCTACACCCAGGTACCGTATTATCCATTCATTACGCTACACCCTGTATAATACATATTACTAGGTGTAAACGAAACTATTGTTATGACTAATTCCACGCGAGCGAAGCTGCGGGCGTCCACTATGATATATAAAATTAATGCAATTTGATATTTTGACTGCAATGCCCACCAAGACCAGGTGTATCGGAGCCGTTTTACCACTTAATCAAAAGTTAAACCATGCAAACGATAAACACATAGTTAAGCCGATACCCGTTAAGATACATTTTATTCGCTGCTACCGGAATTTATACTACTATATCCAATAATCACGTGATCAATCACTATATTTTGATTTGAATATGAATGACACAAGTTTATCGGCCTTATGATATTTTGCTATGGCGGCTTAATAAATAACAGTCAATCTATTTATTTATAGTATTTAAAATATATTGTTAATCTAACGTTAATCTACACCTATATACACACTGAAATTTCAGAATTATGTTTATGTTTAATTAAGGTTCGAGAATTTATTATTTGGAAATATACAAATGCTTTTCTCTATGGTACCTACTCTATGGTAGGTACGCCTCTGTGATAGGTGTACTCTGTGCTACCTCTGTGCTGTGCTCCTTGATGTCCTCTGAAGGCGTGTAAGTAAACTCTGTTAATCTGCCTTTGCTAACGTGGCGTTCCAAGGGTTTTTACAGGAGATGTAACCCTCTGGCCAGCCTCGTGACGTTTGATATACACACGGACTTTGTGAAATTGAACCGAAAATAAAGCTAGCAAGTGACAAATTTAGAATCTCCACAGGAGCATTGCGGCCGCGGCCCTGGGAAATGCTAAGTGGTAAGACGAGACACGTGTGCGGCGCAGCTGCGTGCACGTGCGCTCCGTGCCCGCCAGGCCCGCCAGGCCCGCCAGGCCCGCCAGGCCCGCCAGCTACAGGTAACGCGAATATGCCGGCACGAACACGCCGTCATCACATTCGGCACCTCTGTTAAATTATTAATTGGATTTGATGGTATGATTGCGCTAGTTTGTTGTGTTGTTACATTTTTATTCCACTTTAGGGTAAATTCCGAGCTGAATTCGAACCACTTCCTATTAAACAAAGAAGTAAAATATTTCAGATTTGAGGCCGACGACAATGCATTTTTATGGTAAATGTTTAAATTAAATATTAAAGTATAAGGTAAATGATTAAAGTATAAGTTATCACCAGGGCATGGCTCCAGACGAAGACACTGCTCAATGTTCAAAGCCATTACATTTCTTTTGGGTTTTAATAAAAACATAACTATGTATGAAAGTAAATGTAATGAAGAAATGGTCATAAAATAATTGCTTGAGGGAGGCATTACACACTAGACATGACAACGATGTGCAGGTCTGAGATAAATCATTTGACATTAAGGCATTGAAGGTTGCCTTTCTTTCAATATACATACCTACTTAATCTGCCTAGTTAGTTGTTAACGTTAGTTGACACCAACCGACTACTTGTTTTGTATATAACTAAGATAAAGTCTTGAAAGCCTTGAGACATCAGACCAAGAGAAAAATACATTATTTTATTTTTCATTTTATTTCATGCCTTTTGTGCTACTGCTTAAAGAAAAAAATCTGAATATTTTATGAATAAGTCATAAAATAATCTATGTTTAGTGAGCAGCGCAAACTTACGAGTAGCAGATTCTAAAACAGTTAGAGTAATTAGTTTACAGGGGTGATTGTTAACCATTTGCAAGGGCTCAAATATTTCTCACATGTTTCCTCGCTAACAAGCAGTACCTATCGTAAATATAATGAGTCTTTCTTTTGAAAACAAATGTGACTGTGTTTCTCACGTCCATATGGACTGCAGGATTTTGGGCAATCGACTCTCAGGATGAATCTGCCTTGCAGATGTCGGCTTTTCAAAGATTCGAGTTCCAGAAATATCGAATCGTATTTCGAGGACAGTGGCACCGTGACAAATTAATTTTATAATAATGTGAAAATTTGTTTATCCGATAAGTTGTACTCAAATCTACGTATTGAATACCTCCGTTAGACTTACAGCATACATCGACTGTCCTGCCACGCGAAAAGTAGATCAGGAGTATATCTAAGAGTGTGTTATGTGGACTCGTTTAAAATTAGCTTTTCATTTATTAATTTAAAGTGTTCTGTTGTAGATAAATTCGTTCGATGCAGTCGACTTCGGGGGTTTATCACTACTGATAAACCCACGAAGCTATCTAGAAACCTGTCGTTAAGCTTTATCGAAGAAATTTAAAATCGACTATTATAAAAACGTAAACGCAGTGGTAAAGCGACCATCGATTGTTCAGAAGGTTCTTTTAGATTAGTAAAAAAATCTAGTATTCTAGTAAAGATTGGCAAGAATAGTTTTATTAGACCTATTGAGATATAATGTAGGTAAGTTCGCTGCGACCCATAGACGATCCACTGCTGGGCACGGGTCTCCCCCACAGACACTTCTGCGGGAGGTCTAGAGCATACTCCACCACGCTGCTCCAATGCGGATTGGTGGAGGGGTTAGTGGCCAACCCAGTGTCGAATGTTCCCAAGCCACCCGAAGGTCTTCGACAAGGCTTGACGACTGTTTCCAGCATTGAAAACAACCGGGACCGACGGCTTTACGTGCCCTCCGAAGCACGGTAGCGTCCATGAATTTTTGCCACTAGCGGTCACCCATCCACAAACCGACCGCGCCCGTCGTTGCTTAACTCTTTCGATCACATTGAATCGAAGCGAGCCATTGGGCTATGGATGTAGGTAAGTTACTTAGTTGAAAATAAAAACAGTTTTTTTCAACCGAGGTATTTAAGGCTTTTAGTACATATACTAAAATTGGAGCGATACAGTAGGTTAGCATGGCCCTTACGCAAATATGACACGCAAACTCGTGAAGCGTTCTGCATTCTTATAACTGTTTTATTAGTTTTAGTTATAATTACTAATTAAAAATTTCTGGTCCAATAGTTGTATTAAGGAATACTTTTTTCGTTTATAAGATTAAGAGTTCGCTGCGACCCATTGACGTCCCACTGCTGGGCACGGGTCTCCCCCACAGATACTGCTGCGGGAGGTCTAGAGCATACTCCACGACGCTGCTCCAATGCGGATTGGTGGAGGGGAGTGGCCAACTCAGTTATAAGAGTTAAATCGCTGCAACTGAAGAATTAGCTCATATTACGAACTGGGGCCACAATACAAACGCACAGCACCTACGAATACCTAAAGACTTTAAAATCTATTTGTGTATGTAAAGTATTAATTTGTTTTATTTATTTTCCGTGTCTACAACCACAGAGTGTTAATCGCTGCACAGCTGTGAATACTGATTCATCAGGTTTGTACTCATAGACTGGGTATTATGAACATATCCAACAATGACGGCGACTTAGCGTCCGCGTCGTCGGAGCAGTTTAGTTATATTAGCGTATGTGATTTGAATACCGATTGCGCTGGAGCCTCGTCTAAAAATAATGGCATTACGATGTGATATCCGGCGGAGGTGGCATCAGCGTGTCCTGTTTGCATATGAGGGATGTGGTTTGCAATTTTAATTTGGCGGCATCAATTGTTCTGCCTTGCATGCGTTTATTCCGTGATGTTGAGGACTGGTCTGCATTTTAAGCCCTGTATAAAGCCTTCATTTGATTAAAAGACAGACTGACGCGACGTGGGGCTGATTTTTCTAATATTATATGTAGGTAGATATAGGATGATGAAGTCCCTAAATAAAATATTCGCTTGAATAAAAACAAAACCAATGAAATCTCTTCACGTCAATAGTATATCCGCATAACAACACGCACGCCGATTGACAGCACTGAAAATGTTTTTGTATCTGTTCTCAATCACAGGCGTAGTGAAAACATGCCTTTAGTCTGTCGGACGCGCCACTGCGAATGCGTTTATCACATGCGGCAGTCTGCGGCGCACGTGGCCTGTCGTTGTCGAATACTGCTAACAGTATTAACGTATCGCTGAATGGTACCCTGTATCGCCATCACATTTGTGAGCACATGTCCATTTGTGATTGAGATGCGACCACACTGCTTATTTTGCAGCGGCACGCAGCTGCTGCATACTGCAGCTCATGATTACTCATTCAAGACTCAAGCTCTTACCACCTCCCAGTCACCATCACCGCACTGGCCAATGGGACTGAAATGGGACCAATTGATGTGACCAAAAACGTGGGGATGAAAGTTTTGACTAAAGTGAAGAGAAAGGTATTGTTTATTCAGGCATAGATAATGTGAAAACATTCGGCTTAATATCAAAGTTTATCTAGAAAATAAGGAAGATTCCCTAGGGTTTCACTGGGTAAAGTTTGTTTAGTAATGTTCAGGAGGTGAACTGTTAAGCAACAATAAACCAAGTTAACGCAATTTCAAATTCAACGCAGGCGAAGCTGCGGGTTTTTGTTGTAGCGTCCATAGCCCAATGGCTCGGTTCGATTAAATGTGATCGAAAGAGTTAAGCAACGACGGGCCCGGTCGGTTTGTGGATGGGTGACCGCTAGTGGCAAAATTTCATGGACGCTACCGTGCTTCGGAGGGCACGTAAAGCCGTCGGTCCCGGTTGTTTTCAATGTTGGAAACAGTCGTTAAGCCTTGTCGAAGACCTTCGGGTGGCTTGAGAACATTCGACACTGGGTTGGCCACTAACCCCTCCACCAATCCGCATTGGAGCAGCGTGGTGGAGTTTGCTCTAGACCTCCCGCAGCTGCTTCTGTGGGGGAGACCCGTGCCCAGCAGTGGGACGTATATGGGTCGCAGCGAAGCAGCGGGAGTTCTCTAGTAGTAAAATAAAAATACTGAAAATAAAATATCTCAAAATTTCAAAAAAAGGCCTGTAGTGTAGGCGTAAGCAGTGGAAATCTCTGGTTTAATAAGTATAATAATTAAATCGTAAATCGTATTTTAATGTGTTTGTGTGTGACCTCAAACTGAAAATCAAACGAGTACCTATTCTAAAAAGAGGTAAATCACAAACAAGTTATTAGCAACAAGGTATTTACGAGTAGATGAGCCAATTGAAATATAGACGTATTTACAATGGATTAGATATCTCTTTAATTAATAATTTATCGTGATCACTATGCAGTGTATTAACTGTCCATGCGATCCATCGCGTGAATAATTTTGTACATTATTATGAAGTCTAATTAAAGTAAGGATCCAAGTGTAACTAATCATTGCCTTTTATTTTGACTAATTAAGTTGTCTGTGCCTATTTATTAGTCCTATTGATTAAGAATCAATGCCTTAGGTAGCATCCAAAGCTGATAAAAGTTCCGTTCTGAAGACGGGAAATAAACAAAGGTCATTGCCATTTAGTAGATAAATGGTCATCCATCCATCATCCATCCGCAATCCTTTTGGGATCAACTGATGGACATAGACCCTTAATCGATGATCGATCTCGCGGTCTTATGCCTTAGCGCATAACGTAGCACCTTTAAATTATATGTACTCCAATATATTATACTGGACTATTACTAACACCAACTAACAGGACTAACTATCAGTAACAGTCCCCAGGTCCTTACACCTACTAACGAACTGACCAACTAATGTTCTAATTAACTCTCTCAACTAATTGGACTAACCATCCAAGTCCCCAATTGAGTCTTGTTCAAAGTCAGTCACAGTTGTCATGGGCGGCAGCGGATGGGTGGTGCTGCAAGCTCGTTTGCTATCTTTTATCCATTAAAAAAAATCTATAATGGGTAACTATAATGTGTATAATACAATAGTTAACATACAAAACCGGCGATATTATTCGCAAGCTTAAGCCTAGTATGGGGTGTAAAGAACACGGGCTGCGGTGCTTATATTGGAATATTACATTGAGTGTAATCTCCGGCATCGCCGTCACGTCACTAGTGTGCGACGCGGGTCGAATTCGAGATAACCCACGCGCGTTTAACTAGTGTCGATATATTTTTTCGTAACTAAGGATGCTTATTTAACATATTATTATCACAATTCTGCACTGAAAATTCTGCGCTTAGTATATCCCTACTAACAGAAAGACACTAGCCCGACAACACTAAGCATAGGTATTCTGTTAGACCTGAAATAGTTTTACTCATGGCTAAGTTTTTATTGTAACAGCCACAGATTAGCGAACCTACAGTTTGAGTCAGCCAAGCTTTTAGATCCGGTCACGTGTAGGTGAATATACTACGGCTTAGAACTGCCCTCTCGTCAAGAACCGTAAAAATTTAAGACAAAACTTATTTAATTAAGTTAATCGTATTTTTCATATTCATATTCATATTCATATTCATTTATTGCAATCATTATTAAAATCAATATTTTAAAATGAACCCTGTAGGGCACGGCAATATACATTGAGGGAGAGAAGAGAGGAGGACGCAGCATTTTTTTTTTTTTTTTTAAAGTAATATCAATGTAATAATTATCAATGTCAACAATTTTTAATAATTAAGTTATGTCAAATAAAGTCGAATGTCAATAGAATGTTCATATTATTATATTTAGTAATGTCAAGAAATAATATACCTATTTATATGTCAGTTTTTGAAAATTTATAGCAATTCATATTTAAAAAATAAAATAAAAAATAATTAGTATTAATTGTCAGTTGTTTTGTCATTAAAATATTCTTCTATATTGTAATAACTCTTCCTAATTAGAATTTTTTTTAGAAGTTTTAGAAATTTCCTTTCGTTTGTCTCATTCTAGTTCATATTTTCATATGAACTAGGTAAATAAACTTATAACATTGATGAATATAAACTGATATAAACGAATTTTTGCTAGATACACAAATCTGTCTTTTCGCAGAAATCTGAAAATTTTGAAGGAGACATGAGTTAAAATAGCTATCTCTTTGTAGTGTCCGTTTGGGCATCTCAGCTGTCAGGTCCGCGGCAGCTGCCAGCGGGAAAGCTTGGTGGTTTTGCAACCCACTGATGAGGTGTATCATAATTAAATTGGATAGATGGGAATTCATCTTAAATTTTACTATTTCTCATATATTTCGTACACATGTAGATTTTACAGCTAACACACATTTATCTTTATAAAATTAATTTAAAAAATGTACGTATAGAAAAAATTTGTTTAGTCACTCTGTAAGTGAGAAATGCTGAATATTACGTTACTTATTGTGCCGGTCTTGGCATCTATATATTCCCCAGTTCCCACTCTAAATGCCCGGTAACATCTATATTATCCGGTATTTATTATTATTTTAAGTCTTTGCTCGAGCTTATTCAGCTCCGGGCACTTCGACCATAACTGATCGTTTGTACCCACATAGGTGGGGTAGGCTCACCACATATTATATGTGTCACCAGTAGGTTTATAATGATGCGTCATGTTATGTTGTTAGAAAGAAAGCGTTAAGTCATGAAGATAGTTATAAATGACTTTTGATTTGAAGTGATTCCAAAATAAACAAGAAAAATGCGAGACAACGTAGCGGGGCGCGCTGCCGATTTTGTGGTATCGGGCTGCCTGTAGCTGTATAAACTTTATATCGTCTTGACCAGCGACATTCAGGAGCGGGTGACGCAACGACGCATGCCAAATGAACGATCCACGCTCTATTGTTGTCGAACGTAAAGCAGAACACGTGCTTACAGAGCCCAAGCTTCTTTAGTCAAATGTTCCTGTAAATATTCAACGTCCCGGACGGGAAATTTAATATGAAACTACGCTTTACCATGGAGAGATTAACATTTAATCGCGTATTTGGCCTTCTCGTTCATGTGTATTGTGTAGTATGTAAATTGAATATGCGATACGCGTCAATATTTTTTTTAAAACGTCAGTTAAATCTCGGTCGTTGACACGACCAAAGGTAGATGGACCAGGTGGACCTAGTTATAAAAGTACCTACTTTTATGTGTGGCAGGTACCCACATGCTATGAACTCAGTGTAAATAAACAAATGAAACTACCAATTAATTATGTCTATTAGTTTAATCTACTGATCTAACCATGAGGCTGATTATGTTGTTGAGCCCACCTGTTGAACGAAAGGGTCCGGTTGGTTTCTGGTTTACTACGAATCGAATTAGACAAGTCCATACTCCGTCAATTACAGGACATCTACACAGCCGTTACAATATCTCTAGAAACGTCTACGTTCCTCTGTATTTGACTGTACCGTATTTAGTACGGACTCATCACAAGGTTGTGATTATACTTAGATAGTTTATCTTATATATCTGGTTAATGTGCGCTGTCAGTGCCATGTGCCTGAACACGCACAGGCATCGCACGTCGCCAGTGTTAGTAAACATCCCTGTTGCCCTGTTCCTTGTTTCTGCGGATAAAACTGTATCGATGACTAAAACAAGCATCTGCTTATGATTAAGAGTAAAATGAAAGATTACATGCACTAGGACTCCTTGTATAGCAGAAGACAATCGTATTTACGTACGCCCTAACAAAACAAGTAGACTCCAAAATTTAAATACTCCATACTTTAATTTCACTGTTAAAATACTAGCCATTACCGTTGCGTTAATCCCAGGTCTATACGTAAGAAACGCCTATAATAAAATACATCGTGAAACATAAAGTTTTTCCTCGAGTCGATTTCCATTTTAATTGTCTATGTCTAGAAACTTAGTCTAGAAAATATCCTTGCATCAGCCGGACTCTTACCATATATAGCTTGACATGGGTCGTTCGTGAAACACCTGTGATGCCTAGATTTGATAGAGAAAGTTAAACATTACGTGAGTAACTAATGTGTCTAGAATAAATTAGAATGTATGGTCACAAGATATAGATGAGACCTAGTAAAAGATATTCGCAGTATTCAAGGTGTCACAATTTAGACACAAATTATATATCTAAGCGGCACTAATAGACACAGCGATTCTACAAAGTATAGAGAGACTTTTTTTGCTTTATTTGCGTTAACTTTGGTGTACCTTTGTTGAACCTGACTACACTAACATTTTCGATAGGACTATGGAATAGTAGTAGAATTTTAGGTATAAGTAGGATTGTTTAGTAGGAATTCTAAGAGTCACCACAATCGTGCAGATTGGACAAGAATTTTTAAATCTCAAAAGACAAATAAATGAGTTTTGAATACAGAATTAGCGGTACACAATACTTGGACGGTTGTTTTGACACGACCAGCTGGGTGGTGGAATGAATTTGCAATTTGATAAAGGAACGCGGCGCGGCCCCAACCTACGACCTGAGCTCCGATTGTCGTTTCAGTGATAAATATATATTTTCTTTATTTGTCGCACTCAAAATAATAAAAAAGTTAGCGTCTTGATATATTTAAAATTACACCAGACAATATGTAGGTATGTATTACTAAAGTACACGTGATCCTTTTTATCTGCTGCTTCTGTAACTCTGTACACAGATGATGAAGTGGGTAATTACGCTATGTATTGAAAGGTAAGTATGTGTAATCTATATCTATATTAATCTACCTTGGGTGGATATTTATATTTTTGGCATTTTATTAGATGTAAATAATGACGTATTTTTTAAATAGGAGTACGATACGATAAACATAAACAATAGGTTCTTGTGTAACAATACAGATACAGGGAAAGGGTTTTTAATTGTATGTGCAGAAGTCATAAGATATGCCTGCGTTTGCTTTTCAATATTAAATTGACTGCGCCGTAATCAGTTCTATTCTAGATTTTATCGCCTAGGAAGGAATGCGACAACAGCTGCTAGGGATCGTGACGTCCAATCCGCTCCTCGGTGTCGTGACCATCGCACGTGGCGTCGCCAGCTGCGCCCGCCTCCGTGTTAGGTAGGTACTTGTTATTGAATTTACAACGCCAATGCACGCAACAATGTGGTATTTAATTCCAAAATACAGGAACTTCGAACTGCTCTTACTAAATGTTACACCCATAAGAACTATTACGATGCCAGAGTACAGACCATGATAGGCGAAACAATCTACACACCAATGAACTATTAAGTCAGAGACCATGATAGACGGTGTGACAATCTATACCCCAATGCACTATTAAGTCAGAGACCATGATAGACGGTGAGACAATCTACACCGCAATAAACTATTAAGTCAGAGCCCATGACAGTCGGTGTGACAATCTACACCCCAATGAACTATTAAGTTAGAGACGATGATAGACGGCTAGACAATCTTCGGTCCAGAACCCCACTGTTCTATTACTACAACTATGTAAATGATGGACCGACTTGCCGCTTTGCTAATAAACTAGGCTATGGAAGTCCTAAAAGAGCGCACCGAAGATGTAACCCAAAATGTCTGAGTAGTCGCCGAAGCCAAAAATCGCCTGGACATCATCAATGTTATTGACATCTAGATCATTGATAGAGACTGATACATCGATGCATTCGGCTCATCACTCGAGAATACTCGAGAGGTTCCAGATTAAAATTTCAATTCTACATTTCGTGTAGTCGTAACACGTTTTAACAACACGATTTCGAGCGGGACCCGCGGTTCGGCGTTCAGGCTCACTACCATCGCGCAAAGGAGTCGTTATATAACGGAACTAATATTCATTATTTTTAAATTTAAATTCTACATTCAGGTCTTATTAGATCTGAATTCAGTCACTTAAGAAATAATAATAGAAATTTCGCAATTCCGCACTGAGTTACGACTGAGAGCATGAGCTACATAACACAAACGATAACCGGTTAGTGAGTTGAACTCAAATTCAACTTGGCAATGAACCTATAGCCATTAACGTTGACGGCGTTGTTATTTAACTCAATGATATGATCGTTCGTACGACTACTACACATTTTATTATAGACTGCATTTAACAGTTTGCAAATCAGGTATTTAAGTAAATAAGGATTTTTAGGCTGTATTATTGGGGGTTCCTTACATGCAATTCTAAGTAGGATTAGCTCGGAGTCTGAAATTTGGTTAAAGGCGTAACCCAAAGCGGGTGGCAACTACATAATACCATACCATATATTCTGTTGTATACACACATACAGGAGTGATGTTATATCTTTATAAGATTTCTGACTTTAAATATTCAAAGTCAGAAATATTCAGAAAAGTGCGCAAAGCGGCATCTTATTTAGTCGGTGATATGATAGCCCATTATGAAAACATTTATGAATTTGACGAATCAGCTAAATTGGCATGGAAAGAGGTAGCTCATGTATTGAATCTATAAAAAAATTTAAACAAACAATATTACTAGATCAAAACAAACAATCATTGACTGAAATTCAAAGAAGGTGATTGCTTGAAGTTGATTGCCAAAAGGGAATTAATGTATAATATACAATTAGCCAGAAACACACGTGCCTTAAAACAATATAGTGAGTGACAATGACTGTGCTGTGATTGTTATGTCTGGCACCGATCACCGAGTCACCTGGCTGACCTCATGAAACGGCCAAGTTAATCATATTCCCTGATGTTTAGCTCGTAAAAATCTCGAACAACGTGCTCTGTCATACGAAGCGTAATTTATGAAGTGGTCGGATTTTAGAACTACAAATTTTGTATTTCTTTAACAACTCTTCACGCAATTTTATTCCTTAACGCCTTGCATATAAGTAAAACAACAACAAAGAAAAATTCTTTGAGCTATCGGATAACTAACAACGATACTTATTTTGAACAAGTTTTGATGGTTATTTTATAACCTCCTTCTAATTACGAGGTTTCCTCCCGCTCGAATACTAGGACAAACGAATTGCTTGTACGCAGTATTAAAATTCATGCTTGTAAAAAATTTACGAGTGTACATTAAATAACCCTTTGTTGTGGAATTAGTTTCGCGTGTGGTTTGTTTGAGGTCTTTCTAAACGACTCAAAGCTTCTCCACAAAATTTTATGGATGCGTATGTTATAATGCTTGAGGGCAATATTGGGTTGCTGTTCCTACTACTCTACGATTTATAAAAATTTGTTACTCAGGTTCCAAGGTCGTGAAAGTTATTATATGTTTGGTAGGTTAATATATATTAATAGGTATTAATTAATTTAAAAATACTTGCACCAAATTGTGTTTTTATCTACACTGTTTGGGGAGAATCTGCAAGGGAAGGTGCTTATTAATTAATTTGAGCTCGGATATAAAATATATAGTAGAGTAGTAGTCACACAATCGATCGGATGGACACAGGACCTAGGAGCATTGGTGCCGATTTAAGAGACGCCTTGTCGTGAGGACTACAGAAGACTGAAGGATGGAAACTCTGTATTTTATCACATATCATGTATTTCTTAAATAATATGATATCTTTATTATGTTGTAGGATACATACAGCAAAAAACGATGTAACAGGTAGGATTCTTTAATCCTAAAAAAATAGGCATCAAATCGTGCGAAAACTAAAAACTTTTGATGATTTGTTAGTTGTTGAGATGATTATAAGTCTATTTTTTTATAAAAACTGTTACCTAGAACCTAGTATAGTACCTAAATGTTGAGTATTTTTCAAGTCTTTACTAAAGGCTGACATATACTGCTTTCTATACTCTACAAATCGTTTAAAATTCAATATATTTCATCATAAACATCCGGTTTTATGAGCCATAATCCTGACACATGTCAAACAAATTGTTGACACCTCCAAATGTGGCGGTACCACTTAAAAGATTTACGAAACATTTCTTTCATGGAGCGGTGTGAAATTTGCTGGATTTTTTGTGTTTTGTTTCTTTCATTAGTTTTATTGTTAACAGTCAATCAACAACCAATAGTCATAGGTATAAGAAGTTACCAATAAATAATTATTGTTTTTACTTATACTACTTATAGGTACCAATAACAAATACATTCAACATACTACCAATAAGCAATAACTTGTGAAACCTTAATAGCTGGTTATAAAATGAGATGGTGGTGCTTAATATTTTATAAAAAATTTGAAGAATTCAAATTATAATTGTAAAACAGTTTTAAAAAAAGTGTTGTAGGAATATTTGTTGAAAACATTAGATCTGTTATTAGTTGATTACCTTCTGACATAGGGTTGCCTACCAATAATACCAGTAGGTACCTATGTATGTATGTATTGGCGCCATGTCTTAAAAATTTCTTTCATCAAGAGCTTGCGAAAATTATAAGTATATTATTTTAAATTTGAATGATCGTGGTTGACAGTATTCACAAACGCAGTCGGAGGCATCAAATACATTAACTATGATCTATTTTGTTATAGAATGTTGCCTCCGACTGTGTAAGACTGCCATTTCTAAAAAATGTGCTGTTTTTTCATATAATAATATAAGTATCTAATTATAAAATGCAATGCAAAAAAGTATCTAATAACTAAGTATATAAAACAATAAGATATAACAAGAACTACTAGTTATTTTAATAGAATATAATATGAATATAGATAATTTCATGGAAATTCATGTTCAATTGAAATATAATGTTGTGGGTAAGTAGTTGAATTTGGCAACCCTAGTGAGCGACGGATCCGTGTAGACGTCATCAGAAGCTGGCCGAGATCGAGTCAACGGTGCAAGGCCACTGCTGGAAGAGGAAACTGGCTCGCCACTTGTATCAGCCCACGTCACTATTAACAACTTGTAATGTAGGTACTCCTATATAGGATCTATGTTTTACTCATTGACCTTTATCAAATACCTAACAAGGTGCAAAATTAAAAAAAAATACCCGACCTTAAGCCAAATGCAATAAGTAGGAGAATGGTTTAAATCGTTATAATATCCTAATTAGATAAAATGAAAAATGAAATAAAAGGAACCTTAAAATGGTTTTTAAAAATGTTTTTAAACCGCTGTGGTGAATCTAGGTTACTGTTATGTCTGTACTAACACTCGCATGCCTAATACGAGTAGTTTGACGTAAAAATAATCAAAATCACCTTACGCTTTTTGGCTCCGGAACGCCATAGAGCTATACTAGCTGACCCCGCAAACGTTGTTCTGCCATATGAAATGTCAAAGTGACGCGACGCTTCACGTCAATGAATGATGGTTAAAAATAAAAATACTAATATAGTGTTTAAAAACATTTTCCAGTGGACCAAATTGTGAATCTAAACCATTCTCGAATCCCCTTGAACACACACAAAAAATTTCATCAACATCTATCCAGCCGTTGAGGAGGAGTTCACTGTCATACACACGTACACAAGAAATATATATATTAAGATAGACTGATAAACACAATACCCTTGACACCACGGTCCACATAAACCAGTAACACCGGACATACAAGCGCATCCATGCAATAAATCTCTACGATAAAGTAATCGATATGCAGAAAATCCTTCGCATTTTTTAGTAACTCGAAACCGTTTATACCAAAAGCGATACAAACAAAATACATCCATCTAATCAGCTAGTCCATTTAAATAATAATAATGGCGATCGTTTACTTTATATAATAGCGCAGAATTATTCCAATTCTATCACAAAAAACAGTTAGATTAGATGGCAAGGACGCTCTTAATGTGTACAAAATTTGAACAGTGTAAATTTATGAGGCTCTTATAAAAACCAAAATAGAAGAATATTAGTTGCTAGTCAACATAATAATATACCTTGAAGACCTGTTTTATAAAATGATAGTTTAACACGTTCAAACAGAAACAAATACACACATGACACATTAAAATTTCTGCTTAATCTTTGTTTTTAATCTGATTTTCAATAAGCTGGGCAATTTTATTGTGTAACGTATTCAGAAACTAACTTCAGATTTCTTATTGATGTACCCTAAATTAATAAGAACTAACTTATTACTTTTTCTAACGTATCGTATAAATAGGATCGTCCAAAATACTAAAGACGAGACTGTTTGATTGATGGGTGTAATTCTGAGAATACTGACCTTAGAGCGGACTGTGTCTGGGTCATAATTACACGATATGATTGTTCTTGTACGTAACATATTGAAAACAAAATATGTATATCCACCATAAAATGACCAAGTTGAATCCTTACTCTTACGTATGGGTCTTTTCGCAAATATTGATATATTCGCTTGACTTACACTTCTGCATGATCCACCTAAGTACATAATTTAATAGTACATAATTAATAGAGCCTATAGGGAACCAAATAGGTTTTATATGAAAGCTAATTGGTTCCATATAGAGTTCGCCCGGGGCAGTACCACCGCCCGCCACGGTACCTAGTAGGTACCATTTCTGCCGTGTAATAATTGTTTTTAAAGCAATTGTGGTCCGGTTGGAAAGGTGTTGATTCCGTTTACACTTCTTTAGAGGCGACCATCTTAGTCCTCAAGGGTAGCAATACATCTGTGACTGACTTAGAACGAGACTCCTACTAACAAGTACTAACTGGACTATTACTAACACCAACTAACAGGACTAACTATCACTAACAGTCCCCAGTCCTCATACCTACTAACGAACTGACCAACTAATGTTCTAATTAACTCTCTCAACTAATTGGACTAACCATCCCAGTCCCTAATTGAGTCTTGTTCAAAGCCAGTCCCAGTTGTCATGGGCGGCAGCGGATGGGTGGTGCTGCAAGCTCGTTTGCTATCCTGTATCCATAAAAAAAAAAACATGTAGTATGTACTGGTAGATACGTTCTGCAGCGGCGACTCAGTGCGAACACGTGCAGGCGTTCCAGTAAATAATTTGTTTAGTCCACTGGCTTCAAAAGTTTCTGCGAGAGGTCACGAACACAAAATGAAAACAATTCTAGAAAATCCTTATTAAAATAACTGGAAAATATTTTAACTCAGTGTTAGTTGGAGTATGTATGGGAAAATAGATACTGCCACAATACATAACAAAAAACTTTTTATTCTAGTCTACCCCGCTACCTTCATTGTCAGCAATGTTGCTTTCGAACTTGCTTCGACCGATTGTTTTTTTTTAAGCCTTATATCATTATTTTAATATCTCATTCTTTTCTATTTTTTATGAATGATTCAGTAACAAAATATTTATGATTTAGAAACCCATTTAACCCATCCACCGTACATATTTCATTGTCATTTACAGTTTGAGAAGGGCTGCCGACTGAGTCGCGCCTCGGAGGCGTGCGCTTATGGCGGGTGATGATGATGATCCACTTAACTGGATCTCATTGTCTCTATCATAATAACTCTTCCAGATAGTTATACACAATGAATGGTAAATGGTACAAACATGTAGCAAATATTTTACATAATATATGTATATAGTAATAATTAATTATTACAATAGCCAATAAACTTATATAAGATTTAAAAACATTACCGTTTGATTAGGTGTTTTACTTTGCAATTTTTAATTTTTAAATTATTAAATCAGTTCCGATGACTGCATTTATACCTCTTTTAATATTGGTATTGACCAAACATGACTACACACGAAATTCTAAAACCTGGAATATAATATGTACCTATCTTATTTAGTTGATAAATATTATTTCTAGTAAACTCATAAATATGAGTGTGCACTATGGTAACGGCACAGTTGATATTAGTAAGTGCAGTTATCTGATCTAGCTTACTAACCTGCCTGTAGAAAATCTATGTCAGAGTCTGTATCTTATTAACGCTTTCGTACTTCTGAAGCCATTAGCGGACCATCAGCTGGCGCGATATGGCCGGTAATCGACGGCTGTCGCTCTGCTGCAACGAGGTCAAGTTCCGCCGAGTGGCGCCAAAACAGCCACAGAGAAAGTCTAGTGCAGTGGATAGATTACGTACCTACTTAATGACGCGCTCACCAAGATGTATGGCTTCGGTTTACCTAGACATTATAAAGTAGTACAAAGTTCAAACTCGATCTAATCCACGTTACAAAATGATCAATCCATCCATCCCCCACCTTTTTTCAGTCCACTGCTGGACATAGGCCTGCCTCAATCGACGCCACTCCAGCCGATCCTGCGCCTGAATACAACGGTTTCCCGCTGTCTTCTTCTGGTTTTCAGTCCGCCTAGAGGGCCAATACTTTGTTTTCCGAGGCGCGGTCTCCACTCAAGGACTTTTCTTACCCAACGGTTACCGTCCGTCGAGAGATGAGGCCTGCCCATTGCCACTTCAATTCATTGATCCTTCGAACTATGTGGATTTCATCATACCGAATCCTGTCCCGTGGAGAAATATTGAGCGTAGCTCTCTCTATGGCGCACTATACATACTATGCATACATGTTACAACGGTGAAGTAATCCTTCCTGCGAGAGCCTGCACGTTTGTGAGATCCCGGTCTTCGTGATTAATATAATTAAAGTTTAGTAAAAGGTACTTAACCCTTTTATTTATATTTGATTGACTAGATAAGAGTCTAGACACGATTCTCAATTTTGAGGCATAGGGTATAATTATTGTACCTACGAGTACCTACGAGTACCTAACGTACTATAAGCAAGTACAAGTACTATAAGCTGACATCCGAGGTAACTGACCTTAACATGTGTCATATTTCGATGCTTCGTGTACGGGGATAAGGTGTTTTTAGCTTACTTGAATCCTTCGACAGAGATTCATAATCGATAACGAACGATGACCGAAAGCTTAACATGCGCTCCGATAAGAAGTACAAAATCGCAAAAGAAATTAAGCACAAGCGGTCATCCATTTGACAACTGATGCGGCTCAACATTATTGAACGGTTGATAATGACTCGAGTCGCAAACGAATTGGTATTGATTTGTTCGTCTCGTTGACATTACTCGCTGCAACTCGTGTTTCTTCCGATTTTCAATTAATCGAATGGAACGCTCACGAGCACACGCAACTGTCAAGTGAAAGGCATCTTTCTGGGATAGAGCGAACTTCTGTATCCTAAGTGTTCTCTAGACCGCAGCTGCGCGCCTATTTGCGGAAACGCATATCGATTTGTGTTAACACGTCTGCATTACTCGCTGCAACTCGTGTTTCTGCAAGTCGACCGTTGCTTGCCCTAATTACCTTATTTTTCAGCTGCTGACATTTGCCGATATGATTTTACGAGATTGAGCAATAAATACCGCGATTACAACACTCCCTAGTATGAGTTCTGGTAAACAGATTTTTCTATGAATAAGATACGACATTACCACACTAATTGAACGTAAACATAAAACATAGGTCAGTGTGTTGTGTTTTGACTGTGATAAATAAGTCTTAATCTTAATATCTTATTTTTGTGTGTGTTCAAGGGGATTCGAGAATGGTTTAGATTCACAATTTGGTCCACTTGAAATTGTTTTTTAAACACTATTTTAGTATTTGTATTTTATTATACGAGGGCTTTGTCCGAAGAGATTAGCATTAGGTTTACATGAATAATATCGACTACATGCCTTGTGTCAAAACATTTTGTAAATATCAATGTGTTTTGAGCAAGGTTCGCGAATCGATCTAACAAAGAGTGACGATTTAAATTTCAAAGTAAGTAGTAATTTTACTTATGTATTTTTCATCCGGTGCTATTAAAATGCAATATATACACCGCTTCTAGAACAGGTTCCTGAACTAAAACGAGGTTCTGGGAAATTCTGAATCCTAAGCGTGTGGGAGCACTAACGACACGTATCGTTTTACATTTTGATGTAAATATTATTCCTACATGCGCGTGCGTCAGTATCTCTGCTAAGGTTGCCATCTTTTAAAGGGAATGAAATAATATTTCTTACACTGTAAAGTTGTCAAATAAAAGTATGTAGTGGCAAGAAAATTTTCATCTTTGCGCTAAAAAAACGCGGCAGCCCTAGAAGGTGTCGGTGTTGCTGCGCCGGCGCCGGCAACTTGACCTGGCCGACGCGAACAGCTATTTGATACGTAAAGAGACACATGTCGCTACATCTTGCCTTGTGTTCGTGTGACTCGCGGTAATCTCTTCGTAGCGTATCAAAACTGCAACAACTGTTTGTTACACATGCCACGTGGCACATACGTCAATGTGAAATTCAGCCTTCAGGACAAACATTATATATTACAGGACAACAAGGCTGACAAGGCAGGACGAGAGGATGGATATTAAAATGTGTTCATATGTTTTCCAAAGTTATACTTGGCTTAGGTAGAGCAAATTCATTTATTTAATCTAACACTTAGAAGAACATATTTATGAAGCTATGCAGTGACATGACTACGCAGAAGTAAGTATCTAGTTATAGCCCTAGTCGGCGCCAGCAACTTGACCCGCTTGTGATGTGATACGTAAGGAGACACTTGTCGCGCACCTACTTCTCTACGAGCACAGTTGCTGGTGATATCATATCATACCTACGGAACTGATTAGGCCTATTAGAATATTTTGATGTATGTACTCGTAAGTACACAGCTATACGCAATTGCGCGTAATATAAAATGACTTATTGTTATAAGAAGTTTTAGCTTAGTTGTTTGTAGAACTATTACAACTGCAACAATTAGTTACACCAATTATCAGGATACACACCTGATAATATAATTATATGAAATAAATAAAGTAAAGTTTGTTACACAATTACCTGTTTAATTGCATTACAAATATAGATACATATCACTTATACGAGTATATGTGTACGCGACCGTATCAGAAATTATGAAATCCGTAGACGAACAAAGCCCACCGACATAGTTCGAAGAGTTAGCACGTTGAAGTGGCAATGGGCAGGCCACGTCGTTCGCAGGGCTGATAAGCGGTGGGGAAGAAAAGTCCTCGAATACTATACTATACTACATATAATAAAATACCTCGACTTGGAAAAAGGAGCACAGGCCGCCCTTCGACAAGGTGGACAGACGACCTGAAGAAGGCAGCGGGAAACCGCTGGATTCAGAAGGCACAGGACCGGTCGGAGTGGAGAGCTTAGGAGAGGCCTATGTCCGGCAGTGGACCAATAAAGGCTGTTGATGATGATGATGATGTGTACGAAAATTGTGTAAAAATTGTGGTAAAAAATGCTATTGTGTAAGATATTATGAATTTAAATTATGTAGATACATGAATATCACGTACATGGATACTAACTTACATAAGAGCACAATCAGCACAATACATGTCAATACAACACAAATTGTGAACACAATAATACTGTGAACTATTTAGGTCAATTAAAAATCTTCGTTTTCTGTATTACGGTATTACTCGATCACCACTTGTTCACGTTCTCGATGACACAATTCTTATCTTAATCAATCGTTTCGAATAACATGCATCCCATTACGTGTGCAGCATTATTACCTTATACTTAATGAACGTCGGCTGCTGATCGGAGGTTTCATTAATAAAACTAGTTGTCCCGTTACTCGCTATCGGTTATCAATGGAACGACATGAGCCCATCGGCCTTAGATATTAGGTAATAACTGCCTATGAATGAGTTTTGATGTAACGTGACAACGTCTAGTGGGTGTGGACAAACTAGTCTTGATACATACAACTCTGTGCTGTGTATGTCTGTGACATTAATCATATTCTAAATCTACATATATAAAAATGTTATGTTGGTTTGTGTACGCTTCAAAAACTCAAAAAGTTCTGCACCGATTGAGCTGAAATTTTAGCATGATATATAATCCGCATCAAGGATTGTTTTTATCTAATTTTTGCATCAGTCACATATCTGCGAAAAATATTGTATATCTACAAGTATTGCAAAATTAAACTTATATGACATGTATTCTTTGTTTTGTTTCTCATTTCGCAACCATTCAATCACAATGTGCCACAGCGAAGCGTGGCAGGGTACAGCTAGTATATTCATAAAAATAAATAAGATCGTTACTATATCCAGATTCAAAAACGTTGATGATCGCAGAGCACCGTGCCAAGTGTGTATTTGCAATTTTATTTACATTTTGTTACCAAATCAATACGATTTTTTCCAATGTCGCAATTTTTTTAACTTAACGAGTAAAAGTTATATGTATTCATAAAATCAAAATCAAATCAAACATTTATTTATTGCCACAAACATTATTACAAGCATTAATTTAAAAAAGAAGCTCCAAACATAGTAAACGGATAAGAGGTGGAGCTCAGCTTTATCTGACATAAGATTCTATGCAGCGCTGTTTTTCAGCCACCCCCTACCTCTGAGTTGTAGGGCGGGCAGTAATAATTTACAATCAAACGAACTCTGTAAAGTTCGATTGAAATTATGTGAACGATTTAATCGAAGTGTTAAAGTTTTTCTAACCAGGTCACCCAATGTTATCTCGGAGTCTAGATTTTTGCTGGTTTAAGGCCTAACCTAACCTAAAACCTAACCTATACATAACTGAGCTGGTAAAAAGTGTGCGAGTGAAGCAGCGGGCTATTCTAAAGTAGGCCTTTGAGATATGCATCGTGCAGCCAACGTGCAGCTGCCACAGCTGAAATGGGAGAGCGTAGTAATAAATTTGAATATGCTTAGGAATCTCACACGGTTTCATAAAGTGGGTGTTTATTTGGTAGATCGCATCAGTGAGTGGGCGCTCGCGACTCAATGCTGCTCAATGGTATTTGTGTTTCTGAAATACAGCTACATATTACAAAAGGAACAATAAACTGTGCCTTGGGTAATAATATTTTATAGAGGACAGAATTTCTTAAATAAATTAATAACAAAACAACCGGGACCGACGGCTTTTACGTGCCCTCCGAAGCATGGTAGTGCCCATGAAATTTTGTCACTAGCGGTCACCCATCCACAAACCAACTGCGACCATCGGTGCGTTAACTCCGTCGATCATATTGAATCGACGCGAGCCATTGGGATAGCCTAGGATAGGATAGGATAATGTATGTAGCGTCCATAGGAACGCTACATAATACATTACATTACGATACATTACCTACTAAAAATGTAATTGTATTGGTGGCACTGTGCGAAACATAGATAGAAGTGTTCCAACTTCTGAAATGTATAGTAGTATGTACTGCTGTCGCTTGAATTTGCAGTGAAGTCACGGTGACTCTGCATTCTGAAAATCCTTATAACGGAACTCTGCACAAGTCCGTACACAAAGCTGACAATTATGGTTAGGAGCGATAAAGTGGCCAATTAAAAGTAATCGGTCTGCAACATAAACAGCTGTTGTGTCGCAATGCTAGATGAATGGAGAGTTAGTGGCGCCGCGCGGGTTATCGTGGGTCAGCCGCGCTGCCGCTGGGACAACAAGTGCGCTCCAACTGGCTTAATGGCTGCTTTAGGCCTCTACTGCACTATAGTCTAGGCTAGGCTCTTTACAAAGGTGTATGCTTCTAGAAACTTCGATATACAACGCCTTACTCATAGAATAATAAAATATATAAATTATAATATTACTAGCTTTTACCCGCGGCTCTGCCCGCGTGGTCAAAGGGAATTAACAATGAGTTGTTTATCATACATGACAACGCCATCTATTAACAACATCCGGAACTAAATATCTAGCAAATAACAAAACATCGATATCTTCCCATGAGAATGTTTTACCGCGGTAAAAAGTAGCCTACGTCACTCTCCACCCTCCTCACTATCTCCACACACAAAAACCATACCATATAATAGCTTCGTTGCGACGTGAAAGCCGGACAAACAAACAAACAAACAAACACACTTTCACATTTATAATATTAGTATGGATAAACTTCATCTTATTATGACTGCCTCGTTGGTCTAGTGGTCGTAAGCGCGAGTACCAAGCTAGAGTTCCTGGGTTCGATCCCCGGATCGGGCAAAATATTATTGGATCTTTCTAATTTGAAATACCCAGTAGTAACTCGGAGTCAGTATTGTGCCATGTTTTCACCACCTAACATGGGATCTAAACATAACTGGTGAAAGGTGAGTGTAGGTCTTCGATCAATTATTGATCAAAGGTGTAGTAGGTACTACACACCTCAGCCTACCCCGTGACAGGTGTCATGTTATGTGGTATGTTATGTGGTATGTTATGTTATTATGATCAAACAGGTAGATACCAAACCAAATTAGATCTTCCTGTGATTCTAATCTTTTCTTGTTGGTGATGGTAAGTGTAGTGTCCTTTCTATATGATGTACAGGATGTACTGTAAGTATTATTCATCTACTAAAGACTCGCAGTTGTGTGTTAAAGTTTCACTATAAATAACAACACTGTCTATGAAATATGTAGACTATTTAGTTATATGATTGTTCGGGATCCAAAACATACTGCGTATTCATTAGATATTTTTTCATCTTAGACCCAAGTCAATGAATAATTGATTTGCAACATGTTTATTAGATTATTTATTAGCAAAAATATGCCCTAGACACTAAAATTATTTTGTACTTCAGAGAATGCCGAATGGAAGACCATAAATGTACCTTTATTGTTTAAGCCCTAGAACTTGTTGATCAGCTAATACATACCTTCGTCAGTCTATAATTTTCATAAAATACATAATACAACAACTATTATAATTAAACATAAACACTGAGCTGGATTACTAGGAAATCATAGGAGATTAAATGCTTAGGTTCATTGCGGTACTTTGATGAATGGAGCGCTAATGCTAACGGCACTGGGGGTTATCGCGGGTCATAGACGTCACAGTCTCTTGTCACATTGAATCAACAAGCAAGACTTTAGTACCTAATGCTTAAGCTTGATGAACACATTGTGCCAACATTTGCTACAAGGAGCAACACAGAATTCATACTTCAAAATGGGAACTGATTTGTTGTGGCAGCATGCTAACTCTGGGACGAATTGGATAGCATTTACACATAACACAAGCACAGACACACACAGTCTATCTAAAAATAATTCATCTCAAATTGTCATATGGGTATAATTAAAGGCGTAAGGATTTTAATAACTACGAGTACGAGTATACCTATAGGTGGGTTATTTATTTAAGGAGAAGGTCGGCTAGCAAGCAGTCTTTTATGACTTTTTTTTAATTTAATTTGCCAGCGTTCTGGGTGGTTCTGACTTTTGGGCACTTTGCCACATGGGGAGCTTGGATATTAAGGTCAAATAAAAATAAGTTAAAGGTAAGTTTTTTCCCGTTTAACTTTTATGTTAATCAGATTACAGTTTTTATATTTTATTTTCTCTTTGATACTGTTATAAAAACTATTTCAAGTACATACATACATATTGCAGTTTTATCGGCTAAAAAACCAAGTGGTCTTAACTGTAATTCTATTGCAATGCAATACATATGAATGGACGCTGGCGCCGAGTGGGTTATCGGGGGTCACCGCCTCCGCCGGGGCCCGCAGCTGCGGCCACTACTGGCAATAACAACGACTGGAAACAGGGAAACAGGGGAACAATGGTTAGGTCTTAGGGTTAGGTTAGCTAAACTCTTAATTACTTAAGCTTAGTAAGGCCCCCTTTGTTCATACTGACCTTTACTGGCCGGTAAGATACTCGCCGAATAATTTGCGCGCGAAACGATGAGAAGACCCACTGGCCTTTTTTTATGGATACAAGAAAGCAAAGAGCTTGCAGCACCACCCATCCGCTGCCGCCCATGACAACAGTGACTGACTTTGAACAAGACTCAATTAGGGACTAGGATTAGGGACTAGGTTAGTCTAATTAGTTGAGAGCTAATAAGCAATCAGCGAGCGATCAGATTCTCGCGCCTATTGTGTCAAAAAGTTACTATTACAACGGAATACGTTACTTAATACATACTGGAAGGTGAAATTTACATTCCCTTAAATCCAAAACCTTACTTTTGGTAAAACTGCCAAAGAGCTCCATACGGCTTATTAGTTTACTTGTGGACGCTCGCAGCTTCGCCCGTGTGCAATTACGAGTAGATTTAACAGCTTAGAGCAGCTTAGAGTGGTTTAGCTTAGAGTCTTCCTCGATAAATTATAATGTGAAATTTACCAAGCCGCTTTGGCCAGCGTACAGGTCTTAACCCTCAAATTTAGAAAGGAGACCCGTGTCCAACAGTATTGGCATAAAAACTAACGTCGTCACATTAGACGACATAATATTGTCTCGTCACGTCTTTTAAGGTTGGAAACTATTACTTATATTCCTATTTATGTAACACCATCTCGGTCCCAATTGGGTGTTACGCAACATAATTCATAGTTAAAACGGATGGACCGGGCATTTTTAAATGACGACCGCACTAATATTCTGTTTCCTTTTTGATACAATCTCGAAACAAGTTCGTCTAAACACACTTGACAAGTATCACTAGTGAGCCGGCCAAGCGTGTGGCTATCCAGGGTAATGACACGGTGTGACAAGTTGCCGTCTGGTCACCGACCATCAGGCTTTATCTATTAAAGTGAATCTTCGTTACATCAGAAGAGCTTTTGCTCGAGCTTGGCTCGAAGATATATAGCTTGCCAGTAACGTAAGAAATACGTTGGCTGTCAAAATAACACACAGTCGAACCACAGAGGAATGATAATCACTTCCATTGACATTTAAAAATTCACGGTTGTAAATGAAAGTGACAATGATTTTTTTTCGCTATAAGGTAAACAGCGAAATAAACATCTAATTTATTTGTATTTCCCTAAAGAGGTATGCAGCATTGTCTAATATACCCAGTTTTCAACAGTTATAAATCCAAACGATTTCATGTAAGGTTACACTTCTCTAAAGAAGTTAGAGACCTTTCTAACCTAACCATAATTGTTTTAAAAACTACACGGTAAAAATGGTATAACTGTACTGTGGCGGGCAGTGGTACTGCCCCGGGCAAAAACTATATGGAACAAATAGGCTTCATATAAAACCTATTTGGATCCTTATAGGCTCTACCACCTAAATATATATATATCTCTAATTTAATCTATATATCTCTCTATATACAGGGTGTCCCAGAATGAATGGATAATCCTTGAGCCCCGCACAGAACAGCTCTCCAGCGCTTAGAAAAAAATATCAAAAAAAAAAAAAACCAAGTGATACCCAAAATATGATTTTTTTTAGAAAAACATACGTTATTTTAGCTTCACTTCACATTCATTTACACAACTGCCACAAATTAATGATATTTTTGGCGTTTTTGGTGTCATTTTATTCCTGATAGACTATACTACTAGAAATACATCAAATAATATAAGTATCTGTGATACTTTTTTTATAAAAAAAACAAGAACTTGAATTTTTAACATGAAATTTGATACCAAAATAATTTTGACATAGTTTGAGAGTGTTTCATGTAAAAAAAAGTATGAAAACGTAAGTGTCCAGCTATTTTAAAAACATGCGCAGTTAATACAGATTAAATAATGGTATAATACATCATTTTATCTAATACTACTACGAAGTTATTGCTATTGAGATGCAAAACGAGTAAATACGACTAAAATTAAAAAGTTAATGTCTTAATACATTTTAATAATAATAAAACATTTCAGGTGTCGCTGCGACCCATAGACGTCCCACTGCTAGGCACGGGTCTCCCCCACAGACACTGCTGCTGCGGGAGGTCCAGAGCATACTCCACCACGCTGCTCCAATGCGGATTGGTGGAGGGGTTAGTGGCCAACCCAGTGTCGAATGTTCTCAAGCCACCCGAAGGTCTTCGACAAGGCTTAACGACTGTTTCGTAGGAGGTAATGGAATCCCATTGGTTACAGAATGATGGCTGCCCTGCATATTATGGTACAAACGTCCGGGCTTATTTAAATGCCACGTATCCAAACAAATGGATTGGTCGTTTGGGTCCTATTCTGTGGCCTCCTCGATCTCCAGATTTAAACTGTCGGGATGTTTTTTACTGGGGCTGTCTAAAGGAAGAAGTGTACTCGAAAACAATTTCAAATGAGGAATTACGCAGCCATGTTCAAGAGGCCGCTTCAAAAATAAATGAATGACTCTACGCACGGTTTCTTAGTAGAGCCTATAAAAGAAGATGTCGAGCGTGTATTAGAATCGGTGGCAGACAATTTGAACACCTGTTGTGAATAAAGATTGATGTAATGTACACCTGAAATGTAGCGTCCATAGCCCAATGGCTCGCGTCGATTCAATGTGACCGAAAGAGTTAAGCAACGACGGGCGCGGTCGGTTTGTGGATAGGTGAGCGCTAGTGGCAAAATTTCACGGACGCTACCGTGCTTCGGAGGGCACGTAAAGCCGTCGGTCCCGGTTGTTTTCAATGCTGGAAACAGTCGTTAAGCCTTGTCGAAGACCTTCGGGTGGCTTGAGAACATTCGACACTGGGTTGGCCACTAACCCCTCCACCAATCCGCATTGGAGCAGCGTGGTGGAGTATGCTCTGGACCTCCCGCAGCAGCAGTGTCTGTGGGGGAGACCCGTGCCCAGCAGTGGGACGTCTATGGGTCGCAGCGACACCTGAAATGTTTTATTATTATTAAAATGTATTAAGACATTAACTTTTTAATTTTAGTCGTATTTACTCGTTTTGCATCTCAATAGCAATAACTTCGTAGTAGTATTAGATAAAATGATGTATTATACCATTATTTAATCTGTATTAACTGCGCATGTTTTTAAAATAGCTGGACACTTACGTTTTCATACTTTTTTTTTACATGAAACACTCTCAAACTATGTCAAAATTATTTTGGTATCAAATTTCATGTTAAAAATTCAAGTTCTTATTTTTTTAATAAAAAAAGTATCACAGGTACTTATATTATTTGATGTATTTCTAGTAGTATAGTCTATCAGAAATAAAATGACACCAAAAACGCCAAAAATATCATTAATTTGTGGCAGTTGTGTAAATGAATGTGAAGTGAAGCTAAAATAACGTATGTTTTTCTAAAAAAAATCATATTTTGGGTATCACTTGGAATTTTTTTTTTTTGATATTTTTTTCTAAGCGCTGGAGAGCTGTTCTGTGCGGGGCTCAAGGATTATCCATTCATTCTGGGACACCCTGTATATATCTAATATATTTAATGATTTCGCTTAAATAAATGAAGCAGGAGAGGAAGAGACAAAATTTTGTTGCATGTACGAGTAAGACCTCAAATCTTAATTGGAACATCAGATCATGGTAAGTTTTTGTATGAATAGTATTGGTTGAACTGTTGAAAATTTATTGCCGACATCGTTTCTTATTAATTTATTAATCACGGCCACCACAATTCACGCGCACAAAAATCAAAGAACAAGTAGCTAATCAGATTTCGCCAAACAATAAGCATTTCGATTAGTTATAGAATTCCGTAACCCTACCCGAACTGGGATACGTGGAAATGGGCACTAACAAAGGCTTTTGTTTTCATTCTGCCGGGAGTCGCGCGATTCGCCGATTTTTTTTTCTTACTGCATTCCCAAAGTGCTGACCATAGCAGTCTCTGTAGACTGTAGGCTCAAACAGGTTTTGGGAAGGCAGTCCATATATTGTGATGCATGAATTATCCCTTTTTATTCGATACTGTCGCTGGTCCAGGTTGAAACGATTAGTTATTAGGACCTTTTGGCGGGATAAAAACTTTTGACACTCAGGCTAAGTTCTCAACTATGGATTGTGCTGCGACCCATAGACGTCCCACTGCTGGGCACGGGTCTCCCCCACAGACTATGCTGCGGGAGGTCTAGAGCATACTCCACCACGCTGCTCCAATGCGGATTGGTGGAGGGTTTAGTGGCCAACCCAGTGTCGAATGTTCTCAAGCCACCCGAAGGTCTTCCACAAGGCTTAACGCCTGTTTCCACCATTGAAAACAACCGGGATCGACGGCTTTACGTGCCCTCCGAAGCACGGTAGCGTCCATGAAATTTTGCCACTAGCGGTCACACTATCTATGGATTACTCACTATCAATACATACATCCTAACAGTGTGAAGAAGTGGCAGCTTCTAAGCTGTGAAGTGAGTCTTTCGCCTACAAACCCCTCAATCTCTATGTACGATAATTATTTTACTGGAAGTTTTATTTCCCAAACCAAAAATGTCCTTGTTGTAGTATAACAATTTCCTAAAAATATAAATAATATTAAAATATATTTATGCTGAGGTATATACTTGTAAGTGTACCTAGTAGGTATCTATTGCATTCTCAAATCAACATAGAGCGGAAAAGCTTTAAAGCTAAATTATTTATAAATATATTTTCATATTTATAACTTATTACTTCGCAATATTTAACCAATAACTTAATTGTTTGAAATCTACTAAGTGTCGGAATTCAATATCGACTCCAGTTTATCGTTTTTCTATACATTAAAATAATACCAAGTCACAATTTACTACAATGGGACAAACTTCCACGAGGCCTAAATTGAAACTTGGATCCAGTGAACTTCGGAAAGTTCGATGTATCCAATGCCTTTGTAGTCAGCAAAGGCGGTATAGATAAGCCATTGCACCATCGCACAACGAGGGATGCGATGCGACAACCAGCGAATAACTCTCTCGTAAAACGTATTTAAATTACTATCCCCGGGGCTATAATTTTATTAAAACGCATCGGTTAGCCGCAACAAACATGATCATATACTGTCTGTTAATTTAAAGGGAGTACGACAGGAATAATGGTAATTCGAAATTGCTGTTTATTACTTTCGTGAAACGTTAACAATTTTGTATTTATTTGAATGGAGTGGCGTAACATACTCGTATCTCGAGTATTATCGCTTTGCGTGTGAAACATAGCTTCGATACGTGTTGATATCGTTTAGTGTTCGAAATGTTTACTGTGCAATACTGATCTTGTAATAGGTATTGGACACTGCTGAGTCGTGATGGGACGTATAGTGTCAAAATGGACAGCCAAGTGAATGGTCATGCTCACGATGAGATTATGGAAAAGTTGTCACTATGGGACATAGTCGTGTTGGTTGTGATAGTGGCTGTGTTGTTCGCCGCAGCTTATTACCTGTTGAGACAACTGAGAAGACAGTGCCTTGATCTTATTCGGAAGGAGATAAAAAGAGAAGTAGAGGCGTCGACCGTCGCCGGACCTCCTTAGGCTGATAGTTACAGCTGTATATTTATTGTTCACCGTTTTTCATTAATAAAGACTCGTGTTGAATTTATGCTGTGTTATTTATTTTCCTGCAGTTGAAAATAACATGTTTACGTTTAAACACCTCGGAGCAATGTTGTACTCTTTAATAACTCTTTTATCATATTAATAATATACATTTTAATGCATAAAATGGTTTACTTACTTGTTTACCTCAATGTTTTATAGAAGACACTTCGTCACACGATAGTAACTCCTTTTTTATGGATATAATATAGCAAATAAGCATGCAGCACCAACCATTCTTCGCCGTCCATTACAATTGATTCAGAAAGGATGAGTTACAAGTCAAGTGACCAACTAAAATTAATAGGAATAGTAGTTGGTGGAGTGAAATACATAAAAACCCAGTTAGTGACTGTTAGTCTTTTTAGCTGGTGTTAATAATTTAGTTCATTCTATTTAATAGATACTAGTAGTACTAGGGCACCGGATTTAAGTCTGTTAAAGATGCGTTGCTACCCTTGAGGATTAAAATGGTTGTCTATTGAAAAGTGAAATATCTTCTCAACCGAAATAACACACACAAACACACACAACTTTTTTTAAATGGCGGTCTGTGGCGGTGGTAACTTCTGCCCCGGCCGAACTCTATACGTATAGGTTCTACCACCAACTTATTTGCATACGTTGTAATCTAGGCTTGTCGGGCGAAGATTACACTGAAGCAATAATAGATCACTTGTCGTGATACAGGCAGGTACGACCGGATACTCGCTTCTCGCCGGTTACCTCACCGGTGGATAAATGAGATTTTAATGATTGGTGTCCATTGCACAGAACTAATAGGAAATCGCTGGAACATTATACTGTAAATAATGTGTCACTCTAAAGACTACAAGTAATGGCCTCTGGAAGTCGATAGATTGTGTTCAGAACGACGGACTATGCTAGTCATACAAACCAGTCTAAAGTATAGATTGATAAATTAAGTAATTTCCTATGGTAAATATATTTATTTATATACCATAGGAAATCATTCAACTTTTAAAATAAATACATATATTTGGGAACTTATTTCGTACGTAAAGAAATTATGAACCTCTTGTACTTAATACTTATAACTTATGAGATTTTAGGACCTATACTATATAGTTATTCGTAGAATGAGGACTATCAATGTGAGAAATTGCAGTAAGTTACTTACTTATTATATCTATTATTTAGCTTTATAATTAATCGATGTTAGTCGTTCAATTTTATGTATGGTAACATACATGTTTAATCACCTTGTAGTATTAACGTTACGTAATATACCTAACGTAAACGTGACAGTATATTTCATAACGGTAGCTAAATAAATATAATTTTACTAAATAATAAAAGCGTATGGTTCGCGTTCAAATTTAATGCATTTCATGTTACATACGTATTCATATATTTATTATACTTATTAAATACAAATAAAATTGCATTTATTAAACTACTGTTATTATAACATTAAAAAATCTTTTTAAACAGAAATTTTGACATTTTATTTGTAACAGTGTAATCCATTTTTGGCCCTAGCATACTGTTTTATATTGTACTAGTGGACGCCCGCAGCTTCGCTCGCGTGGAATTAGACGTAACATAACCTAAATACAAAATTTCATTGAAATAATGTAGGTATATACGAAAAACTTTTATACCTACTAACTTTGCACCTCCCTTTTACCCCCCCCTTAAGAGATGATTTTCGAAACTCAATAAAAAACCTTCATAGGTACTGAATTTCATTCGAATAACATCAAAAACGGCAAAGTTTCATATTAACTTTGCACCCCCGTTTTACCCCCTTAGGGGGTGAATTTTCAAAAATCCTTTCTTAGTGCTCGCCTACGTTATAAAAGGAACCCCTGTGCAAAATTTCAAGTTTCTAGTTCTTATAGTTTAGGCCCTGCGTTGATATGTCAGTCAGTCAGTCAGTCAGTCAGTCAGTCAGTCACCTTCTCCTTTTATATATATAGATAACCTATTGTACTTTTATTGTATAACGCTGTTGGATTTCCTAAATAAATAAATAAAATAAAATAAAATTGTATGAAATTTTAATTAATTGAACTGACATGATCGTAATAGCACCAATGACATTGTAAACGAAATTATATAGTAATGAAAATAAATTATATTAGTACGTATGTTATTATGGTATGTATTTATATTTGAAAACCACATTTTGGAGAGTGCCCATAAACATCAAGACCTTGTTGGTTGTAAGTACTCAACTTTAAAGCAAATAAACTATTTGAATTTGATACAAATTTTGATCTAATCGGGCCGAATGACATTTATACTAATGTAATTTAAATTTTGTAAGATGTAATACCTATAATATTAACATAAAGTTCTTACTAATTAGGTACCTACTATGGTCGGGCGTTGGAATTAAAATGATTCCACTAACCTTCAGGGCTCGACTTAATTACCCGGTGTCCTGTTCAATGGCTCCTGCCCATCCACCGTGCAGGGATAGCTCGCAGCAATCACCGGAACCGCCATTGTTACACCATATGGCTCTCGGAGTCTCGGTACAAAGGTACAATATAGGTACTCGTACAACCAAGCAATCGTAATATGATTTGATAAAGAATATTCTTTTGAAATGCGACGGAGAAAAACAGATAAAATGATAAAATAATCTTTATTCTTCACTAAAAGCCTGTAGTTATTCTGTATGAAACCTTGTGAGTTGTGACATAATACATGGGTGTACTTTTGACTAGTTACCTACCTATGTTTAGATCTCATGTGACAACCCTGTATAATAATGACTCCTAATCTGCCTGGAGTGAATGTCGCTTGCTGCCAAAAATGTAAGTATGGTAAGTAAATACGAGTAAGTATGTAAGTCAATACGATTACAATACAAATACAGACATTAAATACTAAAATACATTTTATCAAAAGTCAGACTCGTTCATATAAAGATAATTCCGTGAATTAGTTAGTGGAATTAATTAGTATCCTACGCCTGAAATGTGAAAGCCTGAACAAGACATTACTTCTCATTAAATAAAACACAAAAACTTAGTAGGTATTAGTTTTTCATTTTATTCATTCGTTTAATCCATGCATGTCACAATTTACGGAAACACGCGGAATAATAACGTCAGCAACTTAACATTGCAACGCCCTCATTACTTGTTTGCAATAACTGCAAAATTTACTGAGCTGGCTTGAAAATTCGTTCACAACCAGCATTTTTGAACGGTAAATCAGTTATTGCGATAATTACAGTAATTAACTTCCTGCGGGTGACCGCAGCCCGCAGTTCCTATAACACTAAGAAAGAAAATTTAAGGGTGTTTTTAGAGTTCCGTATAAAAGGTCTTTAGTGTATTTTCCAACAGACTTTGATATGTATATAAAATAGTAAACGATAATGCAGCGCCACTCGTCCACTGTTGCCTATAAACACTGGGACAATCGATCCAGTTAATATTGTGTTAATAAGAACATTATAGTTGGTAAGTTAATTATATTTAAAACCAAACAGTTTGTAGCAGAACTCTACCTCGTGCGTATATCTTCTCTGTTCGATGTGCATAATATGGCTAGGTATTTAAAATCAGTTCATTATAATTACAATCACGATGGTCGTGAAGTGGCACTGGCCATTCGTCTGTAGGGTGCCTACGCACCGTGATTCCTTGGCGCACCTTATTCATGTGTCTTGGTCACGCACCGCTGCGTCTCGGTCTGAATGACCGGTGAGAGTAAAAAGTGATTTACAGGATTCATGGTCTCTAAACATGACTCGAATGACTGATTTCTTAACCGTCATCTTTAAATGGCATACTGGGCGGTTTTATTTAATGAAGGTTTTCGAAGAGAAACAGGATACTGCGCTATTGTACCTTATTTATAATAATTATAATTTCGATATGTAGGCTGTAGACTACTCGTAGGTACTTATAAATTAGATTTTTTTTAATATTCTTACTTATATAATTACAAACAGTTATAAAACCCGTTTCTAATCTTAATTTATCTCTTTTGACATTGTCGTCGAGTGTGTACAATAAAGTAAAATCAATATGTTCATTTTCATTTTTGAATTTATTAAATAGGTAAGTAAGTAGGTACCTACAAACACATACACGTGTTATATTACTCCCAAGGAAAGTCGGTAATCTGTCCAATTTTGGAGCATTATTTAAACAGAAAATTGTACTGGACGACCTCACGTGACAATCATATCGTCCAATCAGCGCCCAATTTCTGTAAATGACGTCCAGTTACGCGAAGGCGTCTCGGTATGCGCCAATTAGGTGTCGTTCATCGCGCACCTGGCTCACGATTTGGATTACGGAAATTAACCCAGTAAGTATTCTAGATTACTTTAAAACGGTTTGGGTTTAAGTATAAATAGAATCATATTTTAAACATATTTTACACCTTTCCATTGTGAGTGAAATGGACGATGAAACTAAAGTTAATACATATTATGTCAGATCTATACAAAGTCTGTAAGATTGACAATGCCAGTCCATACAAAGTCTGTAAGATGAACAATTTTAAGCAATCGCCTGGCAGTTCATAAGTCAAGAACAAATTTAATAACGTAGAGGGTAAAACAATCGGTAGGTACCCAAGGGTAACGTGCCCTCTAAAGCACGAAACTGCGCATGAAATCTGTCCACTAGCGGTCACACATCTACATATCACCCGACTTACTATGGATGCTATGTCAATAAATTGTCCAGTAAATAACATTGTATGAATTACTTCTGCTCCCATTATTCCGCTGTAATTCCAACAGTCACGTTACGAGTGGAGTTAGTCGTAAATACCTTGTCAACGTTAATGGTTCAAGATCCCAGTGCCGCCAGACGTTACTTATTTTCTCACAAACAATTTATATGCGATAAGCTAGTGTTAGTACATACTTTGAGCGTGTGCATACTCGCTAGCTTCGGTAGACGGCCAATTCATTGGTATCAGACGCTGAAAATCGAAAATTTCAGTCCCAACTTTTCTTATTTTCTCATGGCTGATTTTCACATATGTTTTAGTTAGTTATGTTACAAATTAATAATAACTATTGCCAGACACCTTCCGTCGGCCCTTACCCTTGCCAGACGCCTTAAAGATCCAGAAAAAATGATGTAAGTTTACTTATTTTCTCAAGCTTGATTTTTATGCACGACACTTGGGGAACTATTTCAACACTGTTAGTCAGCAGCCAGACCAATCGGATGGGCCAAACGTCCAGCCAGACACATATAAAGTGCCGCTAGGTATAGACCGTGAGGTCATTATTTGTACGATTGAGAGTGACAAATTAAAGTCTCAGTACTGATTTTAACATATGTTTTAGTTAGTTATGTTACAAATTAATAATAACTATTGCCAGACACCTTCCGTCGGCCCTTACCCTTGCCAGACGCCTTAAAGATCCAGAAAAAATGATGTAAGTTTACTTATTTTCTCAAGCTTGATTTTTATGCACGACACTTGGGGAACTATTTCAACACTGTTAGTCAGCAGCCAGACCAATTGGATGGGCCAAACGTCCAGCCAGACACATATAAAGTGCCGCTAGGTATAGAGCGTGAGGTCATTATTTGTACGATTGAGTGACAAATTAAAGTCTCAGTACTGATTTTAACATATGTTGTAGTTAGTTATGTTACAAATTAATAATAACTATTGCCAGACACCTTCCGTTGGCCCTTACCCTTGCCAGACGCCTTAAAGATCCAGAAAAAATTATGTAAGTTTACTTATTTTCTCAGGCTTGATTTTTATGCATGACACTTGGGGAACTATTTCAACACTGTTAGTCAGCAGCCAGACCAATTGGATGGGCCAAACATCCAGCCAGACACATATAAAGTGTCGCTAGTAGTCCGGTCAATTTAGACAATTGAAATAAAGAAAATTCCGACAGAGCCAAATCTTCGTAGAGACCTTAGGTTTACCACAAGGAATAAAGTGTCAAAAGTCCCAATCAGTCCCGTGCGCTTAGGGACTTATTCGGGGCCGAAGTAGGCATTTTTGTTTGCTTGAGTACCTAAATATGTATATACGTGGCATATTGTGTGCATACTATGTAGAACATGATTCTTACAAGCGCAATATCTGGGAAAAAGCGGGTCTTAGAGAAAAAATTATAGAGGCCATTTTTATAGGGAATTTTAAGATCTACAACTTTGCTCTAAGGTACTTTTTCGATAAAACTTACCGTTTTCGAGAAAAATCCAAAATACCTAAAATTTTGACCTTGGGCCCCGAATAAGTCCCTAAGCGCACGGGACTGATTGGGACTTTTGACACTTTATTCCTTGTGGTAAACCTAAGGTCTCTACGAAGATTTGGCTCTGTCGGAATTTTCTTTATTTCAATTGTCTAAATTGACCGGACTACTAGCGACACTTTATATGTGTCTGGCTGGATGTTTGGCCCATCCGATTGGTCTGGCTGCTGACTAACAGTGTTGAAATAGTTCCCCAAGTGTCGTGCATAAAAATCAAGCTTGAGAAAATAAGTAAACTTACATCATTTTTTCTGGATCTTTAAGGCGTCTGGCAAGGGTAAGGGCCGACGGAAGGTGTCTGGCAATAGTTATTATTAATTTGTAACATAACTAACTAAAACATATGTGAAAATCAGCCATGAGAAAATAAGAAAAGTTGGGACTGAAATTTTCGATTTTCAGCGTCTGATACCAATGAATTGGCCGTCTACCGAAGCTAGCGAGTATGCACACGCTCAAAGTATGTACTAACACTAGCTTATCGCATATAAATTGTTTGTGAGAAAATAAGTAACGTCTGGCGGCACTGGGATCTCGCTCTATAACTGTTATCACGTTTCGATCGACGGGTTGGGGCCGCTTTTGTTTTAAACTTTCTTGATACCCGGCGAGCCGTGGCTGATATCTGATATTTTTTCGTTGCTATTGTTACGAACCTTGATATCTTTATTAGTTTACTTGTCTTGTCTACTTAACTTGCATTGCGCTATACTGTACTTTTAAAATTACTTTTAGGACGGATAAGATCATGATGAGATTAAGTATTGCGCTACTATTGCATTACTGTTCAATAAAACATATTATACCACCTCAACATTCATGTTCGTTAAACCCAATTTGTTTATTGACATGCAATCTATACAATCTTTATCACAGGCTGAGACTCAAAAAACTTATTATTAGTAACATTCCCAATGGTGTCTATCATTGGGAATATTTAGTATATTGTACAAAATGAGTTAAAACAACTTACCAAACAAAATTTAGTAGATACCAGCCAAACTAAGCAGTCAGAATGCACCATTGTGCATTACTCAATTCCAGAGCTATTTAACCGATAGCGGAAGGGCTGATTACCCGTCCTAATGAGGAAGCAGTTAGAGCGACGGCTATCCTAAAGAATGAGCCGTGGTTAGGAGCAGTGCTGAAGTGTTCACGTGTCTACACATTTTGGTTGGGTAATATCCTGTGCCATGACCGTATGACTCGGTAGCCCTTCGTAGGTACTTAGCAATCTGTCCAAATACTCATATTTTTTGCATAGGATATGTATCCGGGGCAGATGCTTACTTTCCGTTGAATCTGACTAGCTGCAATTAATTTTATCGAGAAACCCTTCACTAAAGAAGGAATCTGTACTTGTAATTAAAGGAAGTCGGATGTCAGTTTGTCCGCAGCGACATTCTACTGACAGACGGCTACAGGATTTAACCCGATTGCATCATTACAAAATCATTTCCTTGATAAAAAAATATTTTAGAAACTTTGATTGTTTTTAAAAAATATTTTTTTTTTAAAATATAATATGAAATTAGAAGCTAGTCGTATGGAATCCTTATTTTAAGCAGTCGCTAAGAAATAGCAAGAATATTAAAATAATGCAAGTTTTTCTTAATAAAAAATCCCCTTTCAAAGTGACCTATTATTTCATGCAACCGCCATCCATGGTCTAACGGGTACGGAACCAAGACCTAACTAAGTAACTACTGACCCATTGCAATGGGAACTCCTTGACCTTAATCAGGAACACCTGTTCGGGGGAGCAACGGAATTATTCTTAAGGAATCTTAATCATGGGAAAGAACATTATTTTATTGTGCAAGGGGCCGAAGGGGATTTTGGGGCTTACAATTTGGGCACAAGACTTAAAAAAAATCCCAAATATGTATTTATGTTTTAATAAATTCACATTTCCGACAAATATTTAAGCTTACTACAGTGAAAAAGACGTTTTAGCACTATTGATAAGTTTAATAGGTAGATTGGTCACAAACTGATTATATGGTGTTATTATCTACCAATTAACAGAATTAGGTACAACAACAACATATCAAAACATAAATTGAACATGCCTTATAATAATACCTAACTGTTCTTATGAAGCTGTTCGTTGGCACCTTGGTTTGGCCTTACATTAATATAATATATATTTTTATGTAGAGTAAGAAAGGCAGAACCAACCTTACCAAGGTAAGGTAAAAATAAATATAAATGATACTAATAATTATATTTATCATAATTTTACACTGGTTAAATTTTTTAAATTTTTTATTTCAAGAATCCTACTAATAATCACATCGAAATTGTAAACAATGTACAAAAGCGCGCCAAATTTGCGCGCCAAACGTTTTGCTTGTCAATGGATCGGCCGACAAAGACTTCATTGACGCGGGCACCTGTAGAGGGGTTCCCCACACGTGGCAACATATGTGTACTCTACCGGTCCACTCTCACCTGGTGGAGGAAATCTCACCCCTCACAGGGTAAGGGTTTTGTTTTACACACACATGTCAGTGGCGGCTGCTACCGACAGATGCTATAATACGTTGTCGCTGACATCGATTTTATTGTAGTCATAATGTCGCCTTGTGCCGATTTACGACCAATTAACAATAGGAGCTTGTGCAATGCCAAATTTCATCTCATTTGCATAAGTATTAACGTACGATAATTGTTTAAAAATATTTTTTTCCAGAAGTCAAAACTAATATTTTACCAATCGGTACGAATATACTCAAATCGGCCAATTGCAACTACCTACTAAGATATTTAAGGAAATACAAATATGTATATTAAAAAAAAGTCTAGAACGTAGAATATGCGTAAGTAGAATAAATTGAATTAATAAAAAATTAAAAAAAAAAAGCTTTTTAAAACTTTTTTATTTTTTCGTGCATTGTCATCGGAACCTAAATATGTTTGCCAAATTTTAGCTCGATAGCTTCAGTGGAAGTGGGTGAAATATTGATTGCAAGATTCCAGGAAATACATACATACATACATAGATACATACGGGTGAAGTTATATAAAAGCTTTTAAAAATGCATAAATTTACAGTCACAATGAAATTATAATTTTGTAAATATTGTATTTGTTATTTATCTAATGTATTATTATTACACCTACACATGCAATTTATAAACACCGGTATCTTCCCGATCACTATAATAATGTACTTCCTATTTCTATCCAAAGTTAACTTAGTAATTAGTGCTCAATATGCTGATAAATTTATGATGATCAAATAAATAATAAATATCACATAAATAAATAATCAATTTTCAATAATTAAAAAATACATTGAGACAACGGAACTTTTTTACGACAATCAAATTTTTATTCTACGCATACTGCTACTTAAAATAATAATAGGAAACAGCTGTAATCAAAGCTTGTTCCTGCCACCGCTGCGCGACATGTTCAGCACTGGCCACTGCTGCCGGCAGATGCGGCGGGCAGCAAACATCTGCACAACTGCATTGTTACTCCCATATTGTGTGTTCGGACTTATTATTCTAATACAGAACAGAGTACACACTCGCTTTTTCCCGCGACTACGTTTTAATAGAGACGCAGAGTTTCTCTCGCGCACTCGTCAAACACAAAAAATCATAGGTACCTACTGCGAAAGATTGCTTGATATCATCATAATAAATTACTCAACCTTGGTCCACCGTTGATTGCTGTTAGGTATATATGGGTAGTTCTACTCACGGTGGAATTAAATAGGACCAATTAGTGAATCTCCTTTTTTTGTTATTAATTGTTATAAAAAGTGACTAGAGACCGAGAAGTTACTACAACATATACAATATTTAACGGGCCAGACAAAATTATGATAAATATTGATTTTATAGCGGTTTTTCTATTTTCCATGGACAGGGAAGTGAGAACATATACAGGGTAGTGAAAATTAAATTGAAAGTTGCATTTTAGTTAATATTCCAAAAATAAAAACGGCATTATACAGGTAAATCATTAAAATAAAACAAAGGTATACATTTTTCATACAAACTATCACATATTCGCTCTAAACAACGTTCATTATACTGATCACAGCAAAACAATAAATGAATTATGGTAACTGGATCCTTCAAGAGCTTTCGCCTTATTTAGAGACTCCGTAACTTTGTAAGGTGCACATGCATGTATCCCCATCGGTCACTTTAGGAAGTGCAAATTTCTAAGGGTGTCTAATCAATAGCGCTTTTGTTTCCTTATCTCTTTCCTTTTTTCCTGCTCCTATTCGGTAATGGTCCGGCTCCTCCTGTAATTATCATCTTCTAGTAATCCTTGAACCAATCCTCTGAGCCATCGTTTTGACTTTTTAATCTGTGTTTAATTTTTATAGGTTATCATTTATACCGGTTTTGCAAACTTTCCTTTTCTCCACAACAGCTCCTAAAAGCAATTTGTTTGCTACTTCCTTTTCTTAATTTGTCTTACGATTGGGAAAAAAAGCTTTTTTTACAACTTCAGCTCTTGTTTTTGGGTTTTCAGCCATTTGTAACCCAGTAAACCCAGGGAAATGATACACAGGGAAGTGAGGTTTTTGATGTATTTTGCCGAAATCATGAAATATATAAACTTCATAACAAATTTAATTTTATCAATTAATGGACGTAAGCGACTTTAACAATATTGTGTCATAATTATCTGAAATAATGTTAAATACTGTTTATAAAAACGTGCCAGATGAGTGAGAAGTTGTCTGGCCCAGACACGACAGCCGGCTATGACAGCGTAACCGCGACTAACTGAGTGGAGATTTGGATGAAACAAACGTTTCACTAGGCGAACTTCATCCTATACTTTAAACCATAAGACCGCCAACGACGCTTAATAGTCGTTTTATTACAGATTTTAATGTGTTTATAGGTGGCAGGGAAGTGATATGAAATTCGTGTCGCCTTTGTTCAGCAATCGAATATATTGAATCCAAACATGACCCATATAGGTTAAATGGAAGTTACACTAATGGTTACTTTTATTTTAATGTTATTTTTGACTAAACATATTTTTATATGTTTTTATTGTGATTTATATCATGAATTCTGGAATGTCGCCCCACAGGGAAGTGAGCATTTTCCCTATTTGAAGCCATTTTTCTCTGGGATTTTTTTATTTAAGCGAGTTGAAATTCAGTGACCAAGTACAATCCGAGTTGAACTTTATTAATATTCTTAAACGAAAGCCATTAATTGGTAGATCAAGGAGCTGCAAGGTGAGCCCCCTAAAATTCCCTGATTTGTAGAACTACCCATATACTACTAACTAATTATTATGAAGAAGGTGAACTGGTAGAAAATGCCGTATGGCATTATGCAAGCCCTTTGTTTAACTTAAATAAATAAAATTAATTAGAAGTAATACGTATAGACCTACCTAAATCAGCACCGCGATACGCGTACCGATATAATTTCTAGTCCATACATCCATCCATCAGTCTTTTGAATACCACTGCTTCAAAACGAGTTTATACAAAAGATAATAAGTTGTGAGGGTGTCTGAATTGACTGAATTACAGGTCTACTCTCAGGGAAAGGTAAGGTCATAGTTTTCCTCGCTGTGCGTAAGTGCGGATTGCCAGACATGTCTGCTTACGGCATTGCTTATGTCACGATGGCATATCATTGATGTCATGATCTCTATGACAAGGCATCGTTGAAGTCTCTCAGGCAGGCTTCTAGGTTTCATTTGCAAAAAAACGCATATTATGAAATTTAAACATACTAACTTATGATATTAACACATAAGTAATATATTGTAATTGTAATGTATTGTATTGTATGGACAAACAAGTCTGGAGTAAAAGATTATTTCATTAATTTGTTTTTTATAAATTAGTTTGGATTTAAATCCGGAGCCACTCAATAGGTACCTTTGAGATTACCACTGTGACGATGATATAAACAGGAGCGTTCCCAGTGTTCCCACGGGTGTTTTTACACAATCGGTGTTTGGAGGATATCCGCGGGCAGCGCCACGCTCCATCGGCCGATGCCGCGGCACCGTGAAATTGCTTTGTTCTATAAATTACCTAAAATAAGCCAATTGCCACTCACTTTGCTAGGCTATTTTCTTATTTTACTGATTTTCTGGTAAGTTTAATAAAATATTTTTTCCAGCCAGACAGCTGATAATGTTAATTGGTCATCATTGTTCAAACTTGCAATTTTAAATTGCGCCATTCTTTTGGTATCGGGATTCTTAATATATAATAAGAAGGGTTATATACCTATTCTTATTTAGTATATACTAGTGGTCATAATTATTATCTTAATCATAATTTATTTGCAAGAACAAAGTAGGTAATAACATACAAATTATAACAGTTTTGATGTTTTACCTACATAATGCTCTGCTTCTGTAGGCATGCACATGTCAATACATATTATAGTAAGTACCTACCTAGTTCTGTAGCATATTCTATACTTACGAATAAAAGCGGGTCCTTTTCTGATATTTTTGATTGAGAAAGCTGTAAACAAAAGTGTTTTTAGCCCAATTTACTGTGGCACCAACAGTAACTGCGGCATCAAGTAACCGGGCACGCTAGACACGTGCATACTAAAAGTGCCCAACACGGAACTTTTAAACATTACAGATTCGATTCCTGAACTGCATGTTGTTTTTCGAACACAGTTAAAACGGCTCGATCAAACATCTGACAGCGTAAATATGTTTCCAGTACAAACAGACGGTGTTTTACAGTGGTGCCGTGGAAATTAAGTTCGGACGCACAACGCGCCACGGAAAACGCCGGTATAAATAGAGTTCCGACTGTATTGTGGTAAGGTAAACAAGAAGTCCTAACTGCAAACCTTGTAATGGCGTATTAGATCGACTGATATTCGACGATATGAATGCCTTGTTAAGACGAAAAAAAATATTCTTCTTAATCGAAAGGCTTGAATCATAGGCATCACTGAATTCACAGGACGAGAATGTTAAGGCTCAAAAGTCCTTGATGCTCGTTATAACATAACGGATTGAAAGATGTCTTTGTTAGAGTCGATTATGGAGTGGACAGCAATGACAGCCCATTGACTATCGAACTCGCCTCTCATTCGAAAGGTCCGGGTTCAAACCCCAGCGGTACGCACCAATGACTTTTCTGAGTTATGTGCGATTTAAGAAATTAATTGTCACTTGTTGTACCGATGAAGGACACATCGTGAGGAAACCTGCATGTCTGAGAGTTCATCATAATGTTCTCGAACGCATACGAAGTCTGCCAATCCGCACTTGGCCAGCGTGGTGGACTAAGACCTAATCCCTCCGGTTCTGAGAGGAGACCCGTGCCCAACAGTGGGACAAAGAAAGGGTTGTGACGATATGATGATGGAGTGGAATACCTGGATACTCAGGTTCAGAAGTTTTATTCTGGACGATTGCAAGGTTCGTGGCATAGGTAGTTGCATCGTTCGATTTGTAATCGATTCCTACCTATCGATGAATTTTAATCGATTTGATTGATCAATTAAATGTAAATCTTGATCGAATTTTGAGCCGCGGAACTCCGGGTGAAGCTTTATTTTGATTAATATATATTGGTGTAGCTTGGAGTCGAAAATTGTATTTGCATTTTAAACCATTCCTTAATAGTAGTAGAGGTAGTAAGTAGCGGAAAACGTTTAAATGCGCGTAAAGCTAGCAATACACATGACAAATATACCTTTATGCATTTGAAATAATTTACTTCACTAGAAACGTTACTCGCGCCCCGCTCACATTATTGTCTTGTCAGTTTACCTCAACGTTCATTATCTGTACAGTCCATAAAGGATTGACGTCATTAAATGGATTCTAAAATCATCTACAATGCTCATCGAAAACACCTTGCAGTTACGTTGCATGTACAAATAATCGTTGTAATCGAGTAGGTATATATTTGTTTTATTACTATCACTTCATATCCGTTGGTAAATGAATTTTATAATTTAGCATGGAAAGTGGATGGCAATAAAATCATATAATTGCCAATATAGGCAAGTAAGTGCAGAGGTGAGCTTGTGGATATACATATTATATGGAATAAAATAAGTTGCGTGATATAACAGATAAAAATAACTGACCGCATAATATTTACCATTCTCGCTAATTTTCCAACATACGTTTTAAAATTAGCGAGAAGGGTGGCTGACCAACTTTAAATCATTAATTATCCTTCAACGATAAAAAAGACTGATAAAATACGTTTCTGTGCGTCGCGCAGTCGAGTAAAAACGCCGTCGTAAATGAAATAAGATAGAATGAATGGTGTTTTTCGTCATGATACCACTACCACTCCTATTTCCGCCGAGTTATTTGTTTAATGCCATTGTGTTATCTTATCTATGTACTCTTTTTGATGTTAAAATAAAGACCAGCGGGGTGGGAAATGAATCCCGAATGCGTGTGTGAAATCTCAATAGTAACAACGCATTTGCGATTAACTTTGAATGTATCTTCGAACCGGATTAGCTACTACTCCAGTCCTTGCTTCTCAATCTTTAAAATAACATGCAGCCTGTATCATATATTACTAAACAGTTACTTACTACCTGTATATCCCCGAGGGGATAGGCAGAAGAACTACACCCTCTTTTCACCTGTTATGTTTATGTCTCATGTAATAGGGGATGAGCTCCTTTCCATGTAGGTACCAAGCACAATTCAAGACTCCGATCTACAATGTACTGGAAATTTCAAGGTGCAAAAACCAAATAATACTTTGCACGAACCGGGAATCGAACCATAGTTTAGCAGTCGCGTTTTCAACTAGATAGACCAACGACTCCCGTTTCCAATCATCCCAATCCATGTTTCGAAAACTGAGCAACACAATTCTTATACCTTGATACCGGTCTTATTGAAGAACGTTTCTAATATTATGTACGTTGTCTATGACAAATATCATACGGCGGTAGTGACTTGGTGAGACTAAATGATAGTTAGTTATTTTAAAAAAAAAAGATAAGCCAAAGGTATATCCAATTATGGCCGTAGTCATGCGCCGGCGCCGTCGACGGCTCTGCGGCTTCCCACGATGATTCATAAAACGGCACAACCTGTGGACTCATGCCTTCATAACGACTGCAGTAATAGTCACTTAGTCATCTCCTCCGCCGTTACCTGATATTGCGATGATGATGATACACGTACAAAATGGCAGCGTTTATCTTTAAAAACAGTAACATTTGCCTTAAACGATAGCTAAGAAGATTACAGCAATAAACTGGTACTTAAATTGTGAGGAGATAAAGATTCATACTATTATATTAAACCATTATTATAAAACGAACATTTTTGTTATACTATAACTATTTCAAGACATTCAATTAAAGTCTTAGCTGAGCCCACCTCAGAAGTACTATAATATAAAATTTTATAGTAATTTTTAATTTAACCAAACCATTTTCACCAAAGTACTTTTCAGACGTGCTACAAAATGTTTGTATAAAAAAAGCACATTAAAATATAAAAATCAAGAAAGACATTTAATGTCGATTGTCTGACATAACTTGCGGCGGTTTTAAGTAGGTACCTACACGCTTTAGCGACTAGAGATACTATTCTTTTCCATACATTCAGTCACACGTTTTTTAAGACATGTAATATGATGATATTCAAGTTTTTCTTAGTTTATGATGGTTTACTCTTCACACACCGCAATTAGATAACAATGTCAATTTTATTGTAAAATACATTCAAAATATCTTGCTTGAACTTAGTGGGAAATTTTTCGTGACTAGGTTCACGTGAAAAACTTAGCCTGTTTTATTACAGGCTTGGTTTACAGTATGTATGTATAAATAACAACACAATATGGTGATTCATATATCGATGCGGATAAGATTAAGTACAGCAATCGCGCCCAAGCACTGATTTATTACAGGTGATACTTACTAGTACCTAGATGAAACTCCTTACAAGGCGAAACTACCGACCGGCTGGCGACACTAAACAATAACAATAATTGTTAATTAATTAATAATAATTTAATCGGAATTCCGTTACATATGGATACCGCATTAATTAAAACCACGTATACCGGGTGTAATCGTTAAGTGTGTACAGGCGATTATTCCGTAACTATTACAAATATCAAAAAACTTTAAACTGATATCGAAAGCACTTTACCTAATGAGTAAAATGACAATAATAACTTTTTAAAAATAAAACGAGAAATATCCAAAAATTTTACATTAAACTCGCCCATACATTTAGTATGAACTCGCATTATATAAATTTAATTTTTAAAAAAATAATAAAATTTATATAAATTTAAGTCTTACTTATTGCTTCAAGCAACTGTTTTAAAGCAAACAACAAAGTAATCGTGAAATAACATTTTGTTTTCTACAATTATTTTTTACTTTATTAATGAAGTAATCTAACCGTATCGGATGAGTAAACAAAGAATGTTAGTGCCTCATACAACTGTATTCTGTTGATGTACCTACACGCACCTGCCAAACATTCCCACGATTTCTTCTGGTTCGCAGCATAGCATAATTGATATTTACGAGAGTGGAAGTTGTATTTATTTTCTAGAACATCTATAAGGCAGAAAATAACAATGATTTTAATTTTTTTTTATTCTCAACTGTACAACTACTTATTAATGTGAAGTTGGTGAGTTTTGCGTGTTACGGGGGTGAAGTAGTCATGCAATGACAAAACCCCTTTAAAAAAAAAGATTCAAAGAAAAAAAATTACTTTTCTAAGTTTATAACCCAATGACTCGCGTTGATTGTGATCGACAGAGTTAAACGACGACAGGCGCGGTCGGTTTGAGGATGGGTGACCACTAGCGGTGGGTGCCACTAGTGGCAAAATTTCATGGGCGCTACCGTTCTTTGGAGGGCACGTTAAGCAGTCGCCGTTGCCCAGGAATGGGACGTGTATGTGATGTGTCCTTCACCGTAATAGCAAGCGACATTTAATTTCTTAAATTACGAACTTAGCTATTGTCATTAAATCTTTCCAGCATTTATAAAAATACTAATGTTAAGTATCAAAAGGACTACGATAATGTTATTAAGAGGCACGCCCACGGCTGGCCAGCGATGATACCCGCAATAAATTAGTAATCTGCGATTAGCGCACAGAAGCTGTAGAGATTTTCTGAGGCGCACCTGTCCGCCGTTCCCACACATTTGTTACACAACAAATGCGTTTTTTATTCATTCGCAATATTTTTTAAGACCGGCCCAGGATGTGGCGACGTCGTCTGTATCGAGTTGAAAGTAGACAGGTAGGTTAGAGTTGTTTCTTGTTGTTAGAAGTAGGCAGTACAGATTTTTTTTTGTATGTGTTCAAGGGGATTCGAGAATGGTATAGATTCAGAATTTGGTCCACTGGAAAATGTTTTTTAAACACTATTTTACTTAGTATTTTTATTTTTAACCGTCGTTCATTGACGTGACGGTGAAGCTTCGCGTCACTTTAACATTTCATATGGCAGAACAACGTTTGCGGGGTTAGCTAGTATTACATAAATTTTAAATTAAATTTATTTTTAATTGCTTTCGTACAAGTTTTCTTCTCTTTAAAATAATTGAAAGGATCGCAAATGTTATTCATAAATGGACAGGTTGGACCAGTCCAGTATCGCATGCTCTCAAGCCACCCAAACGTCTTCGACTTGTTGAATGATAAAAACAACCGGGACCGACGGCTCAACGTGCCCTCTGAAGCACGGTAGCGCATGACATTTTGCCACTAGCGGTCACCCATTCACAAACCGGCGCCCGTCGTCGCTTAACTAGATCAATCACATACGATCGAGCCATTGGGCTATGAATGAACTACCTCTATTAAATAATAATATATGACGTTAAAATAAGAAGTCATTAGGAATAAGGTCTCGGTGAGGAGTAGGTGACATTTAATCGGATTTGGAGGGCAGTAATAGTCCAGTTGTAATTGTTAGTTGAGTAAAACTTCCATTCTAATTTGGCCACCGATGCGTTGGCAACCTAGTTGCCTACCTGGGCGAACCGTACACAGGGTCTTCCACCTGACGACGAACAGCCTATGTGTGAATGTCACGACTACGCAGCACTTAATTTCCATCGTCATTACGCGGATTCGGAGCGACGAAGACACCTGCCCGCGGTTCCCACACTCGTCTCCGTTGGCCACTGAAGGCGATCCAGTTGGCTTTGATATGACAGGTTATATTGTGCGTGGGGACAGTTTCTAGATAATGACAGACTGGCAGACCATTTTGGTACACACTTTTGCATCCTTCAACCATTGATTAAACAAGTGTAAAAGGTAAAAGTGACCATAGCATTCAATGTTAAAAAAATGCTTTTCATTGATATTAGAATCTGTAAGAATACCTTAGAACTACTTGAGCAAATCGTTGGCCTAGCGGTCGTAAGCGTGACTGCTAAGCTACAGGTCCTGAGTTCGATCCCCGGGTCGGGCAACCACTCGGATTTTGGAGTTCCAAGTCTGTGACAGTTGCGTTGCCACCCTTGAGGACTAAGATGGCCTTCGATCGAAGGCCGCCTCTAAGGAAGTGTAACCAGAAACATATTTTACAAACCGAAACACAATTTTTATAAAATAAATTATTACATGACATAGATGATACTACGAGTAGGTACCGTGAAGGACGGTGGTACTCCCGGGAAAACATTGGTTTTTTGGACTATAAGTTTCATATAGGCTCTACCTGCTAAACACCTGTGTCGAATAACTCCAAATGGTTCCCGAAATGATTCCCGCCATGCTTCGCCATAATGATGTTAATGTCGTTCTATACATAGGGCACACTGAAAGGTCTGCGCTCTTGGCCGCTCATAAATGTTTGAATTTCGAAGGCTATATTTTTTAAACTATAAAAGACAAAGTCGCAGTAAAGTAAAGAGTCGCTCCGCTCTACCGTTATAGCTTTCATACAGCACGTGAAAAACCAATGGTCCTCATGTTTTCAAAAATACTTAGACCGAATGAAAAAACTGTATAAAATGTAATGGAGAATACTTCGAAAAGCAGTAGATATATTACTTTACATGTGAATTGTTTTACGCAAATCTTTCAGTGAACCGCGCGCAGCACCTGTCAGAATAAATGCTTTCTTATAATTGGGGCACAAAAAACAACCGTGTCTACGAGTATATAGATTTTATCTATCCTTAGTTGAAGCCTTACAAGACGGCAAAAACTTCAAATGCACGATCATATTATGTGGACAAACCTCTACCTCTGCCGGCACAGATATGTAGCTTGGTACAAGCACAAGAAAATTCAGTGTAATGATTTATTACCGTTTCATTTATTTTACAAACACAAAAAGGCGCTTGCGAACTTGCGATGTTGTTTTTTTAATTTACAGAAACCGTTAAGTTACATATCGTAAACAGCGACTGGTTTTACCGCGTGTGCTCATAATCAACCACTTTGTACGGTTCAAAGGACCACGGATGGAGAGAAACAAGTTAAATATATGGCGTTGGTTAATTTCCTGCCATTTTCTCCCTGTGTGGTCAGGATATTAACTGTAAGATCGTCGATTTTTTGGTATTGCACTCCGTAATTAAGCTTTTGTTAGCGATCGATTGAATGATTTAATTTACATAATGACTGTTTTAGTGGGTCGAGAGTGGTCGTTAGCCGGCTAATAATCGATTTTGTTGCACAAAAGCCTCGAGGGAAACCTCGTGCAAGTTCTTTTTTCCTTATTAACTTTTTTAATTTTTGTATAATTTCTTGTACTATATATGGCGAAGCGAAATCAAAATAAAAGAGTTTATCTGTGGTGAACCCATGTATTTCACTTGAATAACAATCCGATCGGCTTAACAAAATAACTGTCGTTGGTTGGAGTTTACAAGACTTTCAAGGCGAGTGGCTGTGTCATTATTTTTTCAATTAAATTGAGTATCGAGACCCTGAGGTGGAAGCAACTTGTCTGAACTTGAAACCGCAATTGGATAACCACTTAACGACATTGTCCTTTTGTAAGGCTGAGCCTGAGATGCAGGTGCGTGATGACGTCACGGCGACCATGAGAATATACCGAGAGTGGACACTCTCACGCCTCCGCGGAACGACAATCGCAAACCAGTTCTGCGCTAAAACCGTGTAAGTGCTGTCAAAGCGATGCGGCTGGTGTTGCTGGTTTGTGGGGACGTCCCAGATTACTCTAAAGGAGGGTTTCAATCATTTTTTTAAGTCTTTCCGGTTGTAACTTTATTGATATTTATTACAAAACTAATTTTAAATTGCTTTCAAAATCTTACTGATAAGCGCTGCTGCCAAACTAACACCATAAGCACAATGTAAGCATCGGCGATTGAATGGTTCAAATCCCCCGAGAATATATTTCACGAGATTTCTTTTTTTTTGTTTATTAATAGTAGTAGCACACTCTATGGTAGTATGTGTAGTAGGCCTCTAAACTTAGTAAATCTAACGTAATGTAAAATTTATTTTATGAAGTGAAACAAATCTTAATTAAGACATGGTTCATTAATTTAATTAAATGTTTGAGCTGAAAAAGTAACTGAGAACCTATGATTATTGTGGTACCTATTTATTTTGGCAGTGAACACCACCGCCCCTACAACCCTTTCTATGTCCCACAGTTGGGCTCGAGTCTCCTCTCTGAGAAGGTGGATTAACGCATCAGACTTCGTCTTCAAAAATTATAAAAGTAAATAAGAAATAATTCCTTTTAAGAGACACCCTTTATCATTATTAACAGTAGAAACACTGCTCACTAGAAGCCAACTACCATAAACGTGACTGGCTGGACATGTGACGGAAAAAACGAATACCTGGATAATTAACAATCAACGATCTACTAGCTAGAACAAGAATTATCAACAATCGATCTTATTAAAGTGTTTTGTTGTGAAATACGTGATCGATCTCCCTGTCTGCATCCATTACGTGAACGACGCAGAAAAACGTGTGCTTGTCGCTAATGTGTCCATAAATGGAACAATCAGAGCATTTTTAATTATAAGCTGTTTCGAATGAGTTTTGCATGGAGATTTACAAAACTGGTTACACTCGTATGTGTGTATGTACGTATCGAAACGGAATCAAAACCAGATACTACATATAATGTACTTATTATTTATCAAGTCGTTAATGTTACTGCCAACTAAGCTTGTTTGCTAACTTGCTAACGTAACGTAAGTCTAGTTAAAACCATAGATTTATTATACATAAATCTATGGTTAAAACTTACAACTAATGTTTAAGCCTATCTTTCAAAGTTGTGTTTGATATTTCACTTGATTTAACCATAGTTCATAGTTCATAGTTCATAGTTAATTTATTGGTAACGATAAGTTACATGTCATTTTTTTAATTATACTAAGTTGTATACATATTCTAATTTCCTACAATTTCAAAAAATTTTAAAAATAAAATCATCGAATACTACCTACATACAGCCATTGATACCTAAATGTCAAAATATACAAAAATAAAAAATAAAACATGTCATAAGAAAAAATAAAGAATGCGTCTCATTTTGAGGTAGTCAGAAATAGGGAAAGATGTCACAATTTAACAAAAATTATTCATAAATTTTACAAAAAAATAAAAAATATACTTAATAACAGTAAATAAAAAATATAATTGATGTGTATAGAGCATCAATTACATTTAAATTTACTAAGGAATTCCTCGATACTGTAGAACGTCTGTTCGATCAACCATAACTTTAGTCTATATTTGAAAGACTAGGCTGCTTGCGGTAGTGACGTTCGCGGGGAGTCTATTATAAATAGTCGGACCCATGACATGGGTGAGCTTACTAGACTTGCTTAGTCTATGCGACACTGCCGACAGTCTGTTTACGTGGCGGCTCTGGTATCGCGCATCGCCAAATCGCCTGTATATATCCAGATGTGTTCTCACATACACCGCTACCTGCAATATCACTATTGCGGGTAGTGTGAGAATCCCGAATTCTTTAAAAAAGGGTCTCGCGGAAGTGTCTCGAGCTACTCTTGCTATCGTTCTTATGGCGCGTTTCTGCATGCGGAACGCACGCAGCCATTCGGCAGAGCGGCCCCACAGCTCAGCTCCGTACTGGAGCAGGGAGTGCACGGTTGCGAAATAGCACGCGCGCGCCACCTCCGGCGACACCACCTTGGACACCCGGGCGAGCGCGTAACAGGAGCTACCAAGTTTCCCGCATATCTTATCTACGTGGCTTTTCCACGTCAAACCGCTGTCTATCTCAAAACCCAGAAAGGTCGTTTCGTTCACTCCTTCTATTTCTACCCCAGAAACGTTAACCTTAAATGGACTTAGCTGTCGTCCAGACAGATTGATATGCAGGTAGTGTGTCTTTTTTAAATTTAGAGCGAGACCGTTTAGTGTAAACCACTCTGTGAGACGCTCAGCCGTTTTATTCAGCTTCTCCTCCAGCTGACCTACTCCGGGGGCAGTGACAATCGCTGCAACATCGTCCGCATACATGAAGATTTCGGCTTCATTTACCGCATCCGGGAGATCGTTAAGTAGAAGGGAGAACAGAATATTTGATACTGACGATCCCTGAGCTACTCCCATAGTGGAAGTCAGCGGATCCGATCTGGTCACCCCGTTGCCGGCACATACTACCTGGAGTCTACCTCGCATTAAATCCTTGAATAACTCCAAGGGTCTACCTGTAACACCGTAGTGCGTGAGTTTTGTCGAGAGTGCATCGTGGTCAGCCACATCGAAAGCTTTCGATAAGTCGCAGCACAGAATCGCGACATGCTGCTTACGTTCGCGCGCGCCTAGCACTTGATGGACAATTTCACGCGTCATTGTCGTCGTGGATCGTCCTTTACGATAGGCGTATTGACGATTGGAGAGCGCTCGCGCCGGCCGCGGCGGCCGAGGCCGCTCGGGAGGTTCCGTTCGTGCTCGCGCCCCGCTCTCGGGGCGAGCTACGAAAGTACGTCCATTCTGATATTTTGACGCCCGGTGGCCACACAGTCGGCGTGTACACATGCTCGTACGCGCTTTCCGGTACTCGTATTACAAACGCTGCATGTCGGTTTGTTCTTATGTTACGTTTTAACACCAGATACTCATCGCTTTTTAATATTTTGTTTAAATGATTCAAAATACTCTGTTCCGTTGTATCTGGTTTGAAAGACCATGCCTGCATATATTTAACTTGCTCCACAGATCGAAGCTCGTCGTTTGCTTGTCCAGAGCCTGTTAATATGGGTCTGGAAGAGGATCGTTTATTTTTTACCACTGTCCATTCCGAGTTTCCTTCCTCCGTTCCATTTTCGACCGCCTGTTTAGTGGCCGCGCGTTCGGTGATTTCTTCATTAATTGCTTGATTAGCACTCGTTGTTGGCGAAAAAACTCGGCTCACCTCGGGTGTTTCCGGCCTCGTAGCAGTGATGGACTCACGTTGTTTCTTCGCACCCGTTTCGCTTCTCAATGTCGCCGTCGCTTTTACTCGTGCTTGCCGGAGCGGGCGCGTCGCGGCGCTGAGCGGGGCCGACGTGGGCTGCGGCGACTCGACTGTTGCTGAAGATTTTTTCACACCACCCGTAACGGCGTTTTTTAATTTTTGGTTACCCTCCAGTTCAGAGCGCAGCTTAGAAATTTCTTCACCTTGCTTCAATATTATGTTAATTTGTTCCAATACTGTTGCCTCCATTGCAGTCACTTTATTGCTGAGGTTATTCACAACCTTAACAAGTTCGCGCACAGCACTTTCGACACCTTTTTGAGCCATTATTCTATTTTTAAAATGAACAAGTACGGGGACACCCTGATGCTTGTGTGGCGGCTACCCACACACTGACCAAACTAACCATGTGATATTGTGGATGTGGATTATATGTACCTACGTTAATCTACGAAAAAGCAAAGAATACCTCATGTACTCAGTAAGGTAGGTATTCATTTTATATTCGAAATGTGCCATTTGCGAACACTGAATAAACTATGAGGGTAACATCATATCAACCTCTTTTCTACGCAATTCATTTACGAGTATCAATGGGCAGTAACAACACAAAACAACACAAGCTGAGTTTTGATTCTTAGCAAAACAAATAATCAATTCAAGCAACGCCGCTGTTTCCATAATGAATGAAAGTCACCTCGTTTGATTTGGAAATTACCATAAAATCAGTCCCAGAACGGTGTCAATTGTTACAAGCGGTGAGTCCGTGTGAATACCGGCCGGAAGCGTGGCGCGGCGGTGGAGCGTGTAATCTATTCCGATTTGGACTAGGGCGGTACCTATCTACAGTGCCAACTGAACTCCATATCCGGAACCTTATACAAATTGTTTCGAATAGTGACGTCATATTTGTCTTCTGTTTAGTAATGCTAGCAAGCCGTCTTTTCTATATCTAAGGTGAGCCAGCAAACCGACAAAACTATTCAGGCTCGGTCGCAGCTCGTAGCTCTTCTGGAAGGAAGTTGGTGAGTAAAAATCATACATTACTACACCGCAACTTCACATTAGGCGCGGCTCATCATCGAAAGCCAGCCCAGCTTCTCAGCCCAATGGCTCGCGTTGATCACCATGTGATCAACCGAGTTAAGCAACATCGGGTGCGGTTGCTTGTGACCGCTACTGGCAAGCTTCGAAGGGCAAATAAGGGAGTTTATTTGCATTAAAGTTGAGTATTTACATTAAGATCTTAATGTCAATGTTGTAATGGGCACATAATCAACTTTAACCAAAATGTGGGTACCTATGCAAATATAATAAAGGCACAAGATCCTGATTGTTTTCAATTATAAAACAATCGTTAAGCCTTCCCAAAGACCGTAGGGTCATTCGAAAACATTCGACACTGAGCAACTGACCTCTACAACAATCCACATTGGAACAGCGTGGTGAGTACGGGTCTCTCCCTTGGCTGTGACTGTGGGACAGACCTGTGCCCAACAGTGGGACGCCTAAGGGTTATAGCTTAGCTTAGCATTTAGATCAACCTTCAGGGTTCTGTAATATTAGACCTGCTGCGTATGGTACGTAAGACTAGCCAGTCTTCGAAAGCAGCCGCCGGTAGAAAATTTTGGGTTTTGGACCAAGTCTTGAATTAAGTCATTTTTGTGCCGATGCACACCATACCTGCAGACTCTCCTGCATATTGTATCTGCTTATTACAAAACAGTAGATCCAACAAGCAGTCAGTAGACTTGTTAGTGGGTGGCACGTAAGCAGCAATACGAGTAGAAACAGACCTCCCATTGCATTCGCGTCACAGTAGCCGAATCTTAGCGATTGCTCAACATCAGACCGGCTGGCCGCTGGTCCTAAACTTAATTTGTAGTTCAGACGTAAGACGATATGGCGTCAGTCGGTAACCGAACCCGGGCGCACACGTCGCGCTGCGCGCTGCGCTCTGCTGGACAGGACAGACAGACAGCCAGCATTGGCATATGGACGACAAGCGATACAGCAAACGCCGTGCCGCCGCCAACCGGTTCCGCAAATTACTTTACACGTCAAGTAATTCACGCAGAAGGTAGTGCTCATTTTGCTCTCCGCTAGCCTGGACCGTGGATACGCTTGCCCATTTTAGGGTACCGTCATCAACATAACTACTCTTTTAGTTGGCCGCGTATCAGGGTAACGGTACCATAACACATACTTGGCCAATTTTTATTAAAAGTTTTTATTTAACTTCACTCGTATGTATCCATGTATATATACATACACGATTCCAGACAAACTGAAATAACTTTGCGTTGTGATCACGAACTCGTCCGACCACTGGGTCCGATAATTTAAATCTTGGTGCTCATTACTTCATTGAGCTAGTGTGTACTTAAATGAATCGACAGCGCTACAGTTATCCGTATACGGGTTGATCATGAATAACCGCATCTAGTGATTGTACGGGCTCGTGTCGCAGTTATTCAGAAATATGCAGGACTTTCCAATATTCCAAAGATACTCAACTGTTTCGATTTTTTAGTAGTAGTAAGCGTGACTGGAATAGAGGTCCTGTGTTTAGTTCTCATTCCGAGTAAAGTATTATTAGGTTTTTCTAAATTAAAATTTCCTGTAGTACCTCGGAGTTTATAATTAAGAACAAGCTCAACACCTATATTGCATTAGGTACATAAGGCCTAAATGTAACTCTGTGGCTTACCCGACGATCAATTAATACAAAACTAAGAAGTATAATATATGGAAGTATCAAAATATTAAAAGTAGAAGTAAGTATTAAGGATTTGTGTAAGCTTGTGAAAAATGTTCTGTCCTACAAAACTCCATAGCCTGGGCGCAGTAACGCCAACACCCACAACAGTAGTTCGAACCAATTAAAGACCGACATGTGGCCTTAAAATGAGCGTGAAAAATCATGAGGAGGTTACTGGTGTTTTACAGTAAATGATATGTTTGCGGTACTAGCCACCAGGCGTTACACAGACTGCGCTAGGTACCTACTAAGCTTTTAGTCGATATTGTGAACGTCTTCGTCGGAAAGGACAGTCATTGGATAAATCATGAATGATAATGCGTAATAGTAGCGTTCATAGCCCAATGGCTCGCGTCGATTCAATGTGTAACGACAGGCGCGGTCGGTTTGTGGATGGGTGACCGCTAGTGGCACAATTTCATGGATGCTACCGTGCTTCAGAGGGCACGTAAAGCCATCGGTCCCGGTTGTTTTCAATGGTGGAAACAGTCGTTATTGTCGAAGACCTTCAGGTGGCATAAGAACATTCGACACTGGGTTGGCCTCTAACCCCTCCACCAATCCGAATTGGAGCAGCGTGGGGGAGTATGCTCTAGACCTCCCGCAGCTGTTTCTGTGGGGGTGACCCGTGTCCAGCAAATGGACGTCTATGGGTCAGAATCAGAAATTCTAAAAATCTATGGGTCAGAATCAGAAGAAACAGAAATTCGTTGCTTAAGGTTTCTATATCGACTTTAAATGGAAATTGTAGTTGTGCGCAGAATAGACAATTGGCTTTTTACCCGTTTATGTATGTACTTATATTTTGTTTATCAGTTTATGTATGTATTTATATTTTTTCCTGTATTTCGTTCTACAGTTTGTTCGTGTTTGGTACACGTAAAGCAATTTTGATCAATCGATTCGTCTTAACCTTGCGAGTGTCACTCAAAATTCACCACAGCGGCAACCAGAAGCCATATTGTCAAAATAAAAACAAAAGATCGACGAGTTGGGGTACATATCGTTGAATATTATTTAAAAATATCTGTAATTTTTATCGGTTGCAGTCCACGCTACACAGCAGTGTGAGCAGAAGCCCATCGATTACAAACTTAAGCCGCGGCTGAGTCGTAACTGTTGCTCTAAATTAATAAAGAAGGGTAAAAATGCACTTTCCAAGTATGTAAGCAAGTTCGAATATACCTAACTAAAGTATTTCTCCTGCTCAAGCAAATGTTCATCTTAATAGTGGTTAGTTATATAAATTAAGGCCCCACAAGCTAGTTTACTCGTAGGTATATTGTAACAAATGTTTCGAGTCGTTGTGCGAGCATTTTATTACTAATATCCATTTCAAAGTTAAAGAAACCATACCACAAGCCTCCATAGCTCAGGGGTTAGAGCACTGGTCTTGTAAACCAGGGGTCGAGAGTTCAAATCTCTCTGGAGGCATCGGAGATTTCCTTTTTAATTATAATCTAAATTAATTTAATATCGAAATGATATCAAATGCAAATATGGGATCGATGAGGTGCAGCTCACAAAGAGAGCCAACAGTGAACTAAACAATCCTATAACAGATCATTAGACGGTTTCGTAGCCTATTAGGTATATTTATAAGGTTTTTTTTTAAATTGGGACGGGGAAATCTTAACCATAATAATACATAAAATATGGTCACATTACATTTAGATAGTACATTATACTTAAAGCTTAAAGTTACCGTGCTTGCAATGCCAGGGTTTTTTTGGAACACCCTATATACTTTTCTAACATATTTATACATATCTCGTAGATACGAGTTCACGAGGTTACGTTATCAATATTTCTACAAACATTCGCGTTCATAGCTCAACTCTTCGGCCTAACTGCGGCTCAATAAAGTAGAGATAACTCAAGTTCAGTTTGGAAACATTTTTCTTGATGACTAAAGTAGTAGTCGTTATTTCTTATAGCAGTCCTTGTTTACACAAAAATTATTGTATTTCTATGGGGATGTGTAAGCAGCCGGGCCACATTGTTATCACAAGTGTTTCGAATTTTAATAGGATGATTTGATTATTAATACCCAATTTAAAGATAAAAGAACATCATATAAGCCTCCATAGCTCAGGGGTTAGAGCACTGGTCTTGTAAACCAGGGGTCGAGAGTTCAAATCTCTCTGGAGGCAATGTAAATAAATACATTTTTTTACATTAATGCAACATTTGAGACAGCGCAGATAAACTGTATGTAGGTATGTATATGTATTATGTATGTCCCTGTAGCTCGGGACCAGAATAGTGCTACGGTAGCCCCTGCCTGTCGTAAAAGGCGACTAAAAGGGGACTTCTAGGGTTGCGGGCGGTGAGAGTGGGAGCTCGAATCGTCCATCATGTGACCTCGGGAAAGACGACGCTGTTTGTGGCTGCACAGCGGCGGGCACCGGCGCGTTCTAAAAGAGATCCCGGAACCCTCCTGTAGCGCCGGAGTAGGCCACCGAGCGGGTTTTAGTGGGTGAAAGCCCCACATAACCCGGCGTCGCTCTCAAGACGCTCGGGTACCTTTTCAAGGTTTCCCACTGGTTAAACAAAAAAAAGCTATGTATATGTATACAACATAACTTCACATCACGCCTGTATTTCCCCGAAGCGGTAGGCAGAGGTGTGTATACACCCACTTTTCACCAGTTATGTTTAGGTCCCATCCCAAGTAAGTTGTGAGCCTATTGCCATACACTGGGAACAAATCTAGACTTCGAGCTACTACCGAGCATTTCAAGCTAGTAAAACCAAATTATGTAGTTTTTTCCTGACCCGGAAATCGAACCCAGGACCTCTAGCTTTGCTAAGCGACTGCTTTCGCGGTTACGACCACTAGATCGACGAGGACCTGCAGCTGCAACCCATAGACATCCCACTGCTGGGCACGGGTCGCCCCCACGACACAGCTGCGGGAGGTCTAGAGCATATTCCACAATGCTGCTCCAATGCTGATTGGCGAAGGGTTTAGTGGCAAACCTAGTGTCGAATGTTCTCAAGCCACCCGAAGGACTACTACAAGGCTTAACGACAATTTCCACTATTGAAAACAACCGGGACAGACGGCGTTACATGCCATCCGAAGCACGGTAGCATCCATGAAATTTTACTACTAGCGGTCACCCTCCACAAATCGACCGCACCCGTCGGTGCTTAACTCTTTCGATCACATTGAATCCACTCGAGCCATTGGGCTATGGATGCTACTATACGTACGTAGACATAACAAACTATAATTAAAATGAAAAAGATTTATAAAGACTCTTGTGAAACTGTTAACCTACTGGTTAACAGTATCACAAGAGCAGAAAAATCTGTATTTACTCGTATGAAGAAGTAAGAAAAACCGGTGAAGTGCAAGTCGGGCTGATAGACACGTAGAGTACCTACCCGTACCAACGAGTGATTTTGTAAGGTTACTTAAATGGAGCTCCATTTTGGAATCTAACTTTTTTATAATTTTAGCTATTTTCGTTCGAGAGATAACGCCCTGTAACGGCTTTGACAGACATACAGACCGCGGCGGAATTTTAATATTATAGTCTTCAGTTTGTTATCCTTTCGGTAAGGAATACTAAAAACCTACTGATAGGCTATTATGTCCTGGTTCAGATGTGTGTCTCCACAGTCACCACTCACACGAAGGTCAATCGTGTGAACTGTACAAACCACGCTTATCTTTGACCTCCCGAGCAACCTTAAAATTCAAGTAGGTAAACGTTCATGTATATCTAGCTTCAAATGGAAAGTAGAAAATATCTATCAAATTATCTGGAAGTTACAGGTACTAAGTATTATTCTTCCTGTCCAGCATTAGTCATACATTCCCACAATGAACCGTTCAACTAAGCGTTGGTAGCAATTAAGCAAGAGTTACTCAAAAAAATCCAGGCTACATTGCGAGCAACATGTTACTCACATTTTTCCAAAAGCTAATAAGTCGTTATGTCGTTTAACCACGATTTTTAGTACGGTCTCATATAATCTAATACGTGCCTTCATTATTCCCTCAGATTATTCTAATTTCATTGATCTATCAATTCAAGACATGAAACATTTGACACACGTTCTTGTCTATGTTGCACAGCTCTTAAATACGTATCTGAGTTCTTATAACCAAATTTTGCTAATCATGTCGCAAGCCTCCATAGCTCAGGGGTTAGAGCACTAGTCTTGTAAACTAGGGGTCGAGAGTTCAAATCTCTCTGGGGGCATACAATTTTTATTTTTATTTATTACATTTAAAATAAAGGTTGATAAAAATATTGTCGTATATTAAATAAAAAAGATAATTTAATAAAAAGTTTACTAACATTGAATTTAAAAATTTCTGACCAAATTCAGTTTATCTTACTTTAAGAAAATTGTGGTTTTTGTTTAAATGTTGTTAGTTAAATCATGTTAAATTTTGAATATTAAATTAAATCCCAAAATTAAAAATTTAAGGTTATAAAAAATGTGGCATTGTGGTACAAGATACTTCCAGCAGATAAAATAAAGAATATAGAGCTTCTTTTGGGAAATAAGTAGGATTATTTGTGCAAAACTAACTAGCTACCTACTAACTACATAATATTACCTGGTTATCCAACTTTGCTCACGGTCCTGTGTACAATGTTGCTTGTTTACAAAACTACCGTTCTGAGTGATTTGACTAACCTACTTGAAACCTCAGGAGTACGTCAACCTCTTATCTGCATGAGCTATCGCCGTGACAAATCCATATGTTGGCGAGTGCATAACGAATGCATCACGTTTGTCAACATACGTGACGTGACCGCCTTGTCTTGTATATCAAGTACGAACATCTATATGATGTAATTTTATTACATAACCGACTTGATTATAACAGACCATGCAACTTTTTAAGTAAAAACATATTCTTATCACTTTTAATTAAGATTTAATTTTCGTATTACATAAGTATATAATAATAATATGTTTCGTGTATTATTTTTCTTAATAATATGTAGTAACTATATTACAAAACTGTGAATAGGTTTTCTATTTAAAATTAATTCCAATTGAATCTTTTTTTACGGTGTTTTAAGCTACGATTAGGTTTTTACATAAAATAATAACTACAACAACACACACCATCCAATACAGCATATGTGCTATACCCTTGGAGGAAAGTAGAATTTCTACACTGGGCCATAGACTTACTATTATTCTGTGGCCATAGTGAGAGTTTTTAAGTTATAAATTAAAAAAAGAGTTCTCAACCGAGTAAGCCCCATTTAGTTAGGCAAAGCCTTTCAACATCGCCTGTGCTCTGAGCAACGCTACGGGCCCGGCGCCGCTCAGGTGACCCCCCCTACGGCACCGGCCCGGCCTTCATCATTATGATGCGGCGCTTTCCGCCCTGTCTCCGGGGACTTTCCACAGGGTGAAAGAACCATTAAGGTTCTGTGTGTAACCCCGACGGTCGAACTGGTTGGAACTGCCATTTGCCAATGGTTTACCAAGTATATAAGGTGAGCTAGAAAATAACTTCGTCAGCGTGAGTTAGGCTATTACCGTTTTATTTCATGAATTTGTTGAAAAATAGCAATTTTCATTTTTACATTTCTTTATGTTTAAATTTCAAATTTTAAAATTTATTTTTCTAGTAATTTGTACGTATAATTCTTGAGATATTAAAATAAAACCAGCTACACGTCAAGAAACTCTAAGTCACGCCATCTAGCGTCGCGTAGCTGCACTTCATCTCCGAGCTCTTAACTTGCATCATCAGGCATAGAATCATGAATTTTCATTGTCATAATACCGAATATAAATGCGTATATAAAAAAAGAATAACCTTATGGTTGTTTCTCTGTTTACTTTATAAAATTTCTCGTTGGATTTAATCCGTCAAAGAAAACATAAAAAGTGAATGTAACACCCTTAAAGGAATCGCGACGGTCACCTCTACAATTGACCGTTAAACCCAACTCTGCTGTTACAGGCACAGAGTTTTGAATAGTTTGTTTGTTACGTCCGTGATTCATAATGAGAGTATTTGTTTGTGGCATAGTATTTTTAATCTTGTGCAGTTGAAATTAAGTTTGATTTTGTTTGTGAGGGATTAGATGCGCCAGCGCAGGTGTGCGGCCGCCTGGTCGTCGCCGCGGCTACTTCACTTGGATATGGCATTCATTTATTAATTTGCCTGCGCCAACCGACACTGCGCACCAATCTTTACTTTTTCCAAGAGAGATAGCCACGCGAAAACTTGTGCGATCGCACTCTACTGAATTTTAAAATTAACCGATTTCAAAAATTCTTTCACCATTAAAAAGCTGCATTTTCACTGTTAAAAATCAACGGGCCCAAAATGTATTGTTTTTACTTTCTCATAAAGTACAGTGCTTCATTTTGTCTATTCTTCTGAATATTATTTTACATTAATAGACACCTCGCTAGTAAATTGCTCCTTTACACACGTCAGGCACTCCAAAACTATAAGTACATTCTATCTATATCATAGGTAGGTAAACTGACCAGGTACCTATTTTATTTAATAACAAATTTTGATTAAATTGTTTATTGTGTTAATAATAGATAGATATTAGGTATTATCAAGAACTACATATTGTAGAGTTCTTTATTCTTACACACCGACTACACTAGTAGAAACCAACTTCTCCGCTATTTGCGTTTTTGTAATACCTACTTACATCTAAAAACAAAAATAAAGAATTAAGTATGGATTTTATTCACCTTCACCCATTCCATCACAAGTTTTTCTCATTTCGGTTTAACTGGTAGAAAATGCTAGGTATTATTACCTGGGCATTGTGTGAGCACATTTTTTTAAAGGCGACAGTAAAGTTCAAATAAATAATAACTATATAAATAAAAGATTGGTATTGGAAGTGTTTTGTTTTCTAAATGTTTCCGCCATCACAGGAAAGCTCAGTGTAAATGTAAGTATATCAGTGTTATCTATACTACTAATATAGAGGAAAGATTTGTTTGTAATGTTTTCACACAAAAACTACTGGACCGATTTCAAAAATTCTTTCACCATTAAAAAGCTAAATTTTCACTGTTGCATAATGTTACTAGGTGTAAACGAAACTATTGTTATGTCTAATTCCACGCGAGTTAAGCTGCGGGCGTCCACTAGTTTTTAAATATTTTGTTAACCAAGCATCCATGTAAGCCAGACCGCTAGTATGAAACGGCTGTTGCCAACGCCACTGCATTCCAGGGCCGGTCGTCGCCGAACGACCAAACACGGAACTTGAAGGCTCTAAGCTACTGAACTGCCCATGTTTGCACAAACCAGTCGAGGAGGAAAAACCCGCCGTAGTCTCTGTTGCTTGCCGAAATTATCAACAAGTCTTATTAGGAATACTTAGCTAACTAGACTTGTTTAACTTGACCACAATCAAATAACAGCAAATGGAATAACATTAGGAATTGAATTCCAATGGCTCGTGTCGATTCAATGTGATCGACAGAGTTAAGCAACGACGGGCGCGGTCGGTTTGTGGATGTGTGACCGCTAGTGGGAAAATTTCATAGGCGCTAACGTCCTTCGGAGGGCACGTTAAGCCGCGGTCCCGGTTGTTTTCAATGGTAAAAAACAATTTTACATTATTCAGATACCCAGACACATTTTGATCGTATTTTTCATGTTCGTATTTTCTATTCAAGGTCCTTTCTCGCTCTGTAAGTCTGTACTCATATTCAGCTACCACTGCTTCGGTAGGTTTTCTTGCTCCGAAGAAAAAATGGCGGCGCAACAATCCTCAACACAATGAAACAAACCATATCGTAAATAAATAAATCAAGTAATTTTTTCTCGAGATTATTGTGGAGCCGGTCAGAGCCGGTGTCATATCACATGTTAATGCTTATTACCTACTACAGCTTGCTACTTTAATAAGTAGAGACTCTTCTCTACTAGCCTCTACTAGCGAGTTACGTAAACTTAATGCTAATTTTTCTAAGTGACAAGTGACACTTCCACGGTACATGCATTTTGGAGTCACGGGTTAATGAGTACCGACGTGCTTCGGCCGCTTGGGGCCATTAAAATATTTCTTTGAACGCCCGGGTTAGAGGTCAACTAAAATGAAATGAAATACCTGCTTCGGGTTGCGACATTGACTTAACTTCGATGAGTTTACCTTTTCGTGACTTAAGTAGGTACTAGCCTTGTAATTTATAAACAACAATATGTAAAGTAACTCGCTTAGGTTCAATAATTACTGTCACAGATATGTTTCTTTTCTACCCTTGAGTACTAAAACGGTAGCCTATAACAAAGTGTAACCGGAAACCACACCCTTCTAGCCGGAACTAAAGTTGATTTCAAAACATTTATTACGTACTTACTTTGGTATTTTGATGAGCGGTGGTACTGCCCTGGGTGAACCTTAAATAGATCAAACATAGGTTCTATTATTATAACAGGTTCTACATGCGGTCTACCACCAAAAACCCGAAACATTATGTCACTTGCCAAATGTAAGGATAGACACTAAAGTACAGTTTTATTACCACTGAGAGTTGAGAGAAAGTTCACAAGAATTACACATTGGTAGGTATTCCAAATATTCCAATCAATAACAGAATATAATAATACTGGTACTTTAATATCTATATAACATTGAAATAATCCTACACTTATTTAACTGATGTATTTTCTCATTATACATAAGTTATAGCACTTATCTCAAGTTCATAAACATTCCTTTCACGGAATGCATGTTAATTATTCAAAGTATTTACAGGCAACACTTAATAATTTAAATAATATTAGAATAAAATGTTGGCTCAATAAAAGTTATAATTTTATAAACTATGCTTGAGTTAGGTTACCTTGGGCTGCGTCGTGCTGTCATGATCATGAAATAAGTTTTCTTTAAGTGTGAATTTTATTTTCTTGTAATCAATTTTAATGATCAAGTGTCGTTTTACACGCAGACATCTTACGTCTACTGGCTTGACACCAACAAAAGAGCGGCGTTATTTTAAATAAGTACATATATTGTTTATGAAATAGTATTTTTTATTTTATTCAAGCATTCATTTAATAACTCCCTCTTTAGTCCACTGTTTTGATTATATTGAAATGTTATGGTTTGGATACTAGCTGATAAAGCTTGAAATAATAAGTCAAACATTTAAAATAGGTTAGTTAAGTAGACCTCTAATAATGTAGATTAAAAACTAATATCTCCAAGAGTCCCTTTATAATTTTGATGAAGGTTATTGTTGGAGGTTTAGTGGTCCTTGGACGAATAAACCATTGTAGCAACCAGTCTTCGGCTAATAGTGAATGATAAGAGATTAATTAAGAAACATTAGCATAACTTAATGCCATCTCAAGAAGCAATTGCACAAATATTTACCCCGAATTTTTACAAGTGCCACTACCAAAAAGTTACCTTAACGTCAAATAAGCATCGATATTTAATACCATCACGGACTACATTTCTAAAGGTACCATCATCGGTAAATGAAGTGTGACAACCTGCCTAATTAACACAAATTAAATGATACCCATCGAATGTTATAAGGTGCTTCCCTTTACGCCTAATTAATACTTTAAAATAACTGGTCTCTTTTAAACACCGCCGACAGCTTGCTGATTCCTCTTCTCTTTATTTAATCACCCAATTACTAACTTAATAGCCATCTTAATCTACTATATAAAAATAAGTCGGGTTTTCCTTCCTGACGCTATAACTCCAGAACGCACGAACCGATTTCCACGGTTTTGCATTCGTTGGAAAGGTCTCGGGCTCCGTGAGGTTTATAGCTAGGTTCTCCCAAAATATTCAGTAAAAATTATTTATATGGCAAAACAACGTTTGCCGGGTCAGCTAGTAGTTTATAATTATTACTCTCACAAGTATCATTGATAGGTTTAATACTACTAATACTGTTCATTTTATGTAATTGAGAAAATAATGAATGCCATGGCAGATCTAGAAACTGATCCACAAAGGAAAAAATATACAGGCTGGATTTGTTTACCTCACCTGGAATAAACTCTAGATACTCTAAATACCTAGAGATAATCAATTTTTCTCAAAGAAAACTTTTCTTTATTTTTATTAAGAAGCAAAACTGCATTGATATATGTTTGAAAATATGATTGCCATAAAATTACAGGGTGTTATTTTAATAGATTTTGACCGATTCAACTCTCCTGTATAACAAGTGCATGGCAATCGTATTTTCAAAAATCTTTGAATGCAGTTTGGCTTCTTTTAATTTAAGGATGTATCCGTGGAGTAATATTGGCTATTTCCATTATGTTGGTATATAGAGTTCTGTTCCTTCAGCTACGGTAGGAAAATTCCACCCCCTAGATACTCTAGAACATTAAATTTATCAAGTCATAAGTAATATGAAGATTATGAAGCCGACGTTAAAAACTATTTCTTTTTTATCGCTAGGTTCAAATGTGGATTAACTTATAACGTTTTTTATTTGTATGAAATTACAAACGAACAATCAGCGCGGGCATCTCAACGTAGGTCTGAGTAGGTACATTAATTTATAGGTAGCCTGAATTGAACCATTAAATACGCTATTAACAAAATGACAAAATTAATTTGTACTCAGGTCATTGATTGTATTTTTTTCTGTGTGTGTCCTCGACCGTCAATTCAGGCACGTGGGTGTGAGTGAGTAGGTTGCGTTATTTTTTTATTTTATTTATCAACAGCAAGCAGCGCAAGGAACCTGGGACTCTACGTTCATTCTGCGTCACTTGAATGTCTCTGATTGAAGCTAAAAACAGATCTAATGTAAGATCAAGTGTTTTTTGTGTACGCATAGTATGAACCTGTTGATAATAAAATATATTGTAAAATAAAATAAGACTAGTAATTATGTAATTAAAAAAATTCCTAACACAAGGACAACGAAAATACTCTTGACGCGTTTCGAAAAAAGTCCTTGTTTATTTTTGTCAAAATAAGTAATGTATAAACTTAAACGTTTTAGTACCTAACAACGAGTCTTCCATCAATCTTTAGGTAACACTAAGCTCATACAAATGGTATAACCGTAAGAAGATCAAATAAAATTATTAAGTACCGAATTCCGGTAAACCGTATGGTAAAAACTTGTGAAGGTAAAAACTAATTTAAAAATCATTATAATTAATGGTTGCCGCTTAGCAGCGAGTGCGCCGGTATTCGTTCCTTCATCCTGATATTAATGATCTTACTTTGATTTTCACACCGGTTGGTCTACACGACAACCGTCAAGATTTTTCTACAGAGCCACGCTTTATTTCCATACTCCAAAGTTTCTTTTATTATTTTTTGTACTAAAGCGTTTGTCACTATTTCGAATAATCCTACTAATATTAAAAATGTGAAAATATGTTTAGATATTTGTTACTGATCACGCAAAAACTACGAAATGGATTTGGATAAATGTTGGAACATAGCCTAGCCTAGGCCATAGGATAGCCTAGGTTAGCACATGGGATACTGTTCATCCTGAAAAAATGTTTCCTTGGGATGCTTTGCTTTTGCGATGCGTTCACGTCATTGGCGCGTGCCGTTTGGATTTGAACCCGGACTGCTCGACTGCGTTAGCCACTGGGCTGTCGCCGTTTTTTCCAGAAAACGTTTTAAGTATACTTATTTCGCTTTGAATTCATAATGTTAAGTTATTAGTTATCATTGTAATCCAATTAGTATTAAGAGTGATTGTAATGATTTATTTTTGTGACTTGCACGCCATCTACATAAAAAGAGATTGTACTAAAATAATCAAAAAGGAGCTGTCTTGACTTTTTATGTCGGCCAGCGCGCCATTTTTGCAGTAAAACCAAGTAAATTAAGCAACTATATCCTGACTGGACTCGGCGCCAAAAAGGTCCACGCCGGCACCGAGCCAGACACATTTGAATTCAGACTTCAGTATCGAATAGACGTGCAAGGGTAGCTTGGTATTTGTTTGAATTACGGAGGAATATAAGGATTAAATACAGTGATTGAACTTGACCTGGAGTTTCCTTTATATCTCAGAAGCGGGATGCAAAGAGATAAATCCGTGTCCGGATTCTCTTACCACGCCTTAAAACGTAAGTAAGAACTATTTATTTACTATCCTTTTTTTTTTTTCTCTCAGTGGCTATATGCATGATAATATAGTGATAAAATCGAACAGAACTGAAGGTTTATTTTTTTATTTTTAATATGACAGTAACTGTAACTAAGGAGAGAATATTTTAGCCCCCATTCTGGTGTATTATAGATTATTTTATTACTGAACGATTCGTGAGTGTCTATATTCATAGTTGAAAGTTACCGGCTTACTCACGGATTTAAGTCGGAAATAGGCCGACTAGTTTATAGATTAGATAGATTAGTTGATATCCGCGTTAATTAGTAGGTAGCTGTGTGCTTAAAAGACTTGTTTATCGAAGAAGTAACGAATCTGATTAGCGTTAAATACAGTAGTTATTCGGTATGACAGTACTTATGCTTATAACATTTTAATAATGATTATACCTTGACATTTTTTTTGTTAATTTATCATTCGGATTTTATGATAAGGCCATATAAATTATATGAAGAAAACAAGTATACTACTTGTTGTTTGTAGTGTTTAGGAGTCTCAAACTTTCTTTAATCATGTATGAAAAGTTACACGAAATATAATGGGTAGACGGAAAATCCCCTGATTAAAACAGTTTAACAGCAGCTTAGCTTAGCTGAACAGCGAAGTAACGCTGCCAGTGTCTGGGCTTTACGCCAAATGAGTGACATATTTATTTTAACTTTGTTTTTTTTTATTATTACTTACTGCTACATGAAATCGAATAGGTTCTATGGATTGGTATATTGGTGCTGGCCCGTGGAATTTATTTGATTTTATATAATACTATTGAACCTACCAATAAATCTACTGTCCCGCGGTTCCTAGTCATACTCACAATTGATTTCAAATAAGATGAGTGCATTAGATAGTTTCAACAGTTGACCATTTATTACAAGCAGTAATGACTATATTTACAATCTTATTTTACTATTTTATGCTTATGAGTGTTTAGTGGTGACAGAAAATGGTTAAGCTATGATCTCTTACATATGTGTTCCATACTCTAATATCTTAATTTTCAGGACTTAACCTCTCATTAATGGACAGTACGTTTCATTTAATCTGTAGTCAGCTGGCTAAATGAGAATACGGTATTTTACTAATATTCCATGCACTTGTCACGAGTGTGCAACACATTAATACTTATTCTTTTTATTTTATATAATATAATATAATTAGTATAATAGATATACAGATTAAAAAAAAAAAAAATTGACTAAGTACTAATACTTAATTTCGAGTTTCAGATAATGGAACATGGTGCAGAAAATGATGATTAACCTGCTGTGTATGTATTAAGCATAGATTTATTACTCTATACTAGAGAGGGATCGGCAATGCGAAAGAGAAAGAACATAGATACTCATATGTTAGAGCGAGATAGATAGGCGAGACCATTTGCGAATACTCTATAGGCCTGTGGTGACCTAACGATAGTTGTGAACGAAACAAATTTTGCTTATTTTTCTAAATCCCACGTTTAAAAGCGTAGATTTGGTGTGATTTAGACGTAAATAATTATGGTTACGTGTGCAGTACCAGGATGTAACTCATCTAAGAAAGAAAATCCACAGAATTATACATTTCATATGTAAGTACGATTGAAAGATTTTATTCTCCTATTGCAATGTTTGAGAACTTTGTAAAAGAAATTATTAACATATGGATGGCCAATAATGTGACTTTTTAATATACAAATGCTCTGAATGCATAGGAATTGAATATAAAATATTATCAAATACGTGAATTTCTAGTAATTTCTCACCACGAGTTTGATGTAATATTGACAACCGCTTACAGCACACATGCACATTACACGCATACTCGTGTGATTAAGTTTTGGTATCGCTTTGATATTCCTATTGCCGATCTTTCTAGTATTATATCTATTGTATTAGGGCCCTATAATTCGGCGTTCGAGCCGATTTGAGGGGGTGAGGTGAGGCAATCCGCGGGGAGCTGTCAATGTGTTACACGCCCAAAAGTTCGGCAGGCGGCCGTAGCACAGATGTCACAGTACAGTGATATCAATATGACTACAGTATTCTTACAGAAGGAAAGATAATACAAATGCAAAAATATTTATTTGTAGAAGGGTGTACTTGCTTCAAATGGTACAATTTTATAATATCTAGTATTCTTAATCTTGATATTCTGTACCTTTGTTTTATTATATTGTATGTATTTGTGTGTTTGACGGCCGACACGCAGGGAGGGGTTCCCGGGTTCGAGTCCCGCCTTGGACGGGACATTTGTTTCTGTGATGTAGAGTTTCTTGCATTTGTTTCCGTTGACTGATACCCGTGTTGCAGGTTCTTACGAGCTTGCCACGGGACTGGGTTGATGTGGTGGGATTGTTCATGAATATTCGTTTATTTATGTACGTGGAGCACAGAGAAAGTTTGGAGGGACTAAAAAAAAAACTGACTTCTATGGATAAAATATTTTAATTAAATCTTTTCGGGGAAACCTCCACCATCCTCTATGCAGGCTTTCATGGGTCTGAACCAGTTTTCGAGGCATTTTTTCCGGTCGCCGCGGACACCCCTTCCACTGCCTTCTCGGGCGCTGTTGGCGCGTCTTCCAGCGATGAAAGCTGTATCCCTTTCAGCGGATTTTTATTTTGGAGAAATATAATATAGGGTAGGATTGGATAGGGGATTTATTATGCGAAGCAAAATGAGTCGTGCGGTGCCAGATCAGGGCTCTTTCTCTTGAAAGCAGCATCAATTATTGTCCGGCATCAGTGTGGTTCCAATCGCGTCTTGAGTGTTGTTTGGTTTCGTACGAAATTGGAATTGGCGTTGCATTGTCCAATGATTGCGTCGTAACAGGGTGTCTTGCTAAGCAAAGTGCCATTTCTCGCCTTCTTTTAATAGAGTTCACTTCTTGGGCACATTATGGAAGCATGGTCCACTGTGATTGAGAGCTTGTTGAGCCGTGCTGCAGCAGGCGCTCTTCACGAACAATTTGTTGTTCTTCTTCAGTCCTTTGATTCGCAGTGTTTCGAGCCCTATTTGCATTGCGTCTTTGTCAGTAGAGATTTGACCGTCTTGGTCGTAGCATGGTGTTGTTGGTGATGGTGTCGGCTCAATTGGCCTATAGAGGCTCAAGGCGGACACACCTGTCGACTTCAAAGGTTCGGATTGTCAAATTTTCAACTGACATAAAAGAAAGTCGGACGGAACGTGATAGGGGGTGTCCTGGTTCTGGGCTACCTCTCCACAAATTTTCGGCCGGGTCGGTTCAGCCGTTTTCAGTTATAAATACTATGTAATAAATTAAGAATTGAAGTAATAAAGTGTAAGGAATTTAGCTATAGTCAACGTTGTCAAAAGAATGGTTTGCCAGTGTACACTTTCGGTTGTCGGAGTCTGCGGGCTCATTCCGGTGATTTTTTGTGATGTTTAGGTGAACTTTGTTTAACTAGATAATGCGTTATAGTGGGACTTTCAGTGTATTAAATGTCAAAGTCAAAGTCAAATAATTTATTTCGCTGTGAGGTGATTGGACGCGCTTAACGAGGGTCTAGGTACCTAACTAGAGGCTACTTAAACTACTAACTGACCTGTATGGGGCGAGGGATTGGCTATTGATTATTGAATGAATAGCTAGTCCTACACGGGTGCCTGGCTTGCCTTAGGATAAATCTACAATAATTACCTACCACTAAGCTAAGCTCTGAGTCGCGATAGACTATCTACTCGTATATGGTCATCGGCTTTAGGAAGAATTTACAATATTCTTATCCTATGCCCTAGTGTAGGCCGAGAGAGAAAAAAAAGCCTTAGGAAAAACTCTCGGTACTCTTTTAAAAATTCAAATTAATTTTTACAGAAAAATGTACAGTATGAAATGCCTTTTGGGTATCGCCTGGTTTCGACCTCGAAAATTGTTTGTTTTCAGTTGTTCTTCTTGTGACAGCGTCGATGTCATGGTGGTTGAAATAAGACATCGACAGTGCAGGTTGTTCTTGCAAGGGATGGACAAAGAAGTATAAATTCTGACGCGTGTGCATGGGTGCACACAATTTTTATTTTTGGTGGATACAGGATGGCGGGCGGGCTTGCGGCGCCACCCTTCCGCTGCCGCCCATGACAGCTGTGACTGACTTCGAGCAGGACTCAATTAAGGACTGGGATGGTTGGTCCGATTGGTTGAGAAGGTTGATTGGAACATTGGTTGATCGGTTCGTTGGTGGGTGTGAGGACTGGGGACTGTTGGTGATGGTTGGTCCTGTTAGTTGGTGTTGGTAGTGGTCCAGTTAGTGCTTGTTAGTGGGAGTCTCGTTCTGGGTCGGTCACGGGTGTGTTGCTGCCCTTGAGGACTGGGATGGTCGCCTCTAAGGAAGTGTGACCGGAGGCCGCACCTTTCCAACCGGACCATGATTGCTTTGGAAACAGTTATTACACGGCATAAGTGGTGCTGGGTGATATTTCAACATAGTGATTGTTTTGATCATTTTATCTAGATAGGATCCACGGGTGCGTCTGGACAATCTTGCTATCTTTTCATTCATATAAGAGTGAGAGTTGGGCCTTTGTTTTGTAGCTGATAGGATGGATTAAACATTGGAGGGCTTTGGGATTTTTTTATGTCGAGTAAGGTTGATCTGATTGTGTTGCTGAGCGCGACTGGATGTTCGACGGATTCTTGAATAAGACATATATTACTTTTGGAGTTTTGAATCACTGTTTTTTATGTTTCCCATGGATTCGAGAAGCTGGTGGGCGCGGTCTCAGCGCGTCTGCAGCGTCTTAATGAGACCTGCAATTATGAGTGATGACCCGATCGAACCACCCACGAACATAGAGCTTGAGCAACGTTCGTTGGGTCGGAGTGGTGAGCTAGAGCAACGTTCGTTGGGTCGGAGTGGTGAGCTAGAGCAACACTCCTATCGTGTAGAGCTTGAGCAACTTTCACCGTGCCAGAGTGGTGAGCTAGAGCAACACTCATATCGTGCAGAGCATGAGCGGCACCGAGAGTTGAGAGAGACGAGTCGTGAAGAACTTAAGGAGCGCCGAGAGAACCATTTGGGTTCTTTCAGTATTGAACAACTGAGTGCTGAGTTGGAACGGCGATCAAGATCCAGGAAAAGACGATTGACAGCAACTTCAGAGGAACAGCTATTATTCAACATGTATAAATAATAAGTTAGCGTAAATTTAGCTGTTATAAATTATTTTGCTGATTTTGCTTTATAATAATAGCATTTTAAAAAAATAACCCGAGGACGGGTTATGTGGTTAGATGGCCGAGCTGTTAAGTTATTAGTTATCATTGTAATCCAATTAGTATTAAGAGTGATTGTAATGATTTATTTTTGTGACTTGCACGCCATCTACATAAAAAGAGATTGTACTAAAATAATCAAAAAGGAGCTGTCTTGACTTTTTATGTCGGCCAGCGCGCCATTTTTGCAGTAAAACCAAGTAAATTAAGCAACTATATCCTGACTGGACTCGGCGCCAAAAAGGTCCACGCCGGCACCGAGCCAGACACATTTGAATTCAGACTTCAGTATCGAATAGACGTGCAAGGGTAGCTTGGTATTTGTTTGAATTACGGAGGAATATAAGGATTAAATACAGTGATTGAACTTGACCTGGAGTTTCCTTTATAATAACAAACGAACATAAGTGGAAATATACCTACACCAGCACTTGGTACACAACAAAGCGCTTATATTATTTAATGCACGTGTACACTAGGCGTAGGTACATGGAACATGGTGGTATGATGGTAGTACATAAATAGTACAATGTCCGAGTAGCATGCGGTCTTCCAGTGCAGGTGTGGCGCAATCACAGCTAGGAATGCGGCAGGTGCCAGGACGAGAGCCGCGACACGCTCAAATCACGTCTATTAACCGCAGGACTATGACCGTACATAGACTTACCAACATCAGAGCTGACTTCAACACTGCACTACCTATACAAAACATTAATAACTACATACATATTATAGAACTGTCTATGCGATCAACTAAAAAACTAGGGAACGGATTTTCATACGGTTTCCACCAATATACTGAGTGATTCAGAATCGAAGATGTTAGGCATGTTATTACTTGTTTAATTGTTAACTTGTTCAATTTACTTATTAGTCATACGTAGATTTTGAAATTGGAATTTGGACGTAACTGTTGCGAATTTCTGAAGATGTTAAATTGATTCTTATTTTATAGCACAGCTAATAGAAACATCTGTTAGTAAACCTTTTCTGTAACTGAATAAAGTAATTAGATACATATAATTTACATTTACCTACTTAATTATAATTCATAGAACGATCAGCGTTGAAAATTTATAATGTTCGGATGCTAACTACATACTTGACTCTCATTGATTTTGAAATACGAACGTTATTAATATGAAATAAGTAATGTTTAAGTTATTTCAAAATTCATGAGTTAATTAACAACGATCGAAAAGCGCCTCCTACGCGTTCTTAAACCTATGGCGAGTATAACAGCGTAATACTAGACGACTACTTCAACGTACGTAAGTAACAAAATTAAAAAGTGCCGAGACAGGTGGTAGCTATTAGAACTGCGTTAGGAACCGCGTAGGCTTCACGAACTGTAGATTAATTATTTTCCTTGTGTTTGTACATTTAGAAAATGATTTAAGGTGTTGTCAATTATAAATTATTTAACTTTAAACGATTTCTTTACTGAACTACTCTTTGTGCACAATGTAGTTATACTTAGCCTCCGGAATAAGGTACTTATTAAAAAAATACAAATATCCATGAACAGGTTCAATAGGCAGGGATACCTTGGATTTGTTGAACTTTAAGGCTTTTAAATAATACATACCTTAATATTTGTTACCTACCTTTAGGTATTGAATATTATATGTATTATGGAATAACGACCAATTCTGGAGAACTACGTCCTGTTAATTACTAATTGACATAATCTGCTTTACCTACGAATTCGATTCACCGGACCACTCGTAAAAACAAAGAATCGTAGATTAAGGACTAAGGTATAAAACAAATAGTAAATAAATAAATAAAAATAGAATAGATAGAAATTAATTTATTTTGCTTATAATAGAAATACACACACAGAAATACTAATATAAAATATTTCAATTTTAAATATAAGCAAAAAAGCGCCGTACTAGCATTATGTCATGACTCGAAATTAAGCCATGACGCTGATTTCCAGTACGGTATTTATACTATTATTATATTTATATTTTCTGAGTGATTAGTTTGGTCGAGTTGTGACATGACCACTGAACATTAATTTTTTTTTTAAACCAACACTGAAACATATGTACCTACATAACTATCGATATAATCAAATAATTTCTAAAGCCCTACTGAATATCTAGCAAAGCACAATCACCTAACTTCCGCAGCAGGTGTTGGTTGGATCTGAGATGGCGAAAGCACATGGATACACGAAAGGAAACGGTCACTTATAGGAATAACATGCATATTATGCTAGCGCACTGCACTTACAAGTAAGTGCATTGCTATATTGAAAGCCATGGGTGTTTAATCAAAGAGGAATAGTCTACGATTGGAAGACGGCGGCAGGTGGCGCGCTGGGCGACCATTACGCCGCATTTCCTATTAGAATCGTGTTAGAGAGCCCATTCCGTAATTATTAGACACTAGATGGCAGCAGGTGCAATGCGCCCACGCAGGAACCGACGCTCATTTATCTATGGACATGGAGCTAAAGGAAATTACAGTCAGACTCGAACGGTTTGTTTTCTCGTGAGCCTTTCTGTGATATTATTTGTTTTTCGCTGCGACCCATAGACGTCCCACTGCTGGGCACGGGTCTCCCCCACAAACACTTCTGCGGGAGGTCTAGAGCATACTCCACCACGCTGCTCCAATGCGGATTGGTGGAGGGGTTAGTGGCCAACCCAGTGTCGAATGTTTTCAAGCCACCCGAAGGTCTTCGACAAGGCTTAACGACTGTTTCCACCATTGAAAACAACCGGGACCGACGGCTTTACGTGCCCTCCGAAGCACGGTAGCGTCCATGAAATTTTGCCACTAGCGGTCACCCATCCACAAACCGACCGCTTATTTGTTTACTGTTATGTTATTTGTTTTACTGTCGTAATATTCCTAACAAAAGTCTTATTTATACATATATCTTATTTTATAACCTTAAATAATTTTGCGAAATTAAATCTAGGTTTCCACAATAAATATCTAGGCTAGTACAATGCTTTTTGTTTTGCAAGCACGGAAATTTAAATAGGTATTATGCATAAAGTTTAAATAGGCAAATAAACTAAAACATATTTGTCTTATAAGACGCCGAAAGCTAACATAAGTCCACATACTATTCAACTATTTTATTAAAAAGAATCAGCAGGAAAAAGTGTATAATACATGTGTATCAATATTCACTAGTGCACCTATTTACGTTTTAAATGTTTTGATTTATGTACTTACACTTATAATAATACATAATAAATTTTATTTATATATTTTTTTTCTAGGTTATTACTTATAATACTAGAATATTATAAAACATTGCAGTAATTTTCAGAGGAATTGACTACGTATCTAAACTACCAATGTTCACATTTTTCCTTCTGCGCATTAAAAAGGATAAATAAGGATAAGTAGTTTTGTCTAACAATTATTGAAGTTATACTTCTTTAGGCGCGTTAGGGAAAAATGATGAGAGTACATTTTTAAGATGCGCGCGAACGAAAAACGAACGAAAAACAAACAGGATGAAGTTAGCTATAGTCAACATTGTCAAAAAATGGTTTTACAGTGTACACTTTCAATTGTCAAAGTCTGTGGGCTCATTGCGGTGTTTTTTTCTGATATTTAAATAAACTTTATTTAACTAGATAATGTGTTATAATAAAACTTTCAATGTAGGTATTATATACCTTTTGGGTATCGCCTAGTTTCCACCTCGAAAATTATTTATTTTCAGTTGTTCTTCTTGTGACAACGTCAATGTCATGGTGATTGAAATAAGACATCGACAGTGCAGGTTGTTCTTGCAAAGGTTATACAAAGAAGTATAACTTCTAACGCGTGTACATAATAACACTTTTTTTTTTTTTATAAATGTACACTTTACACATCGTACTTATATAAAACTATAAATCGGTTAGCAATAAAACTACAGTCAATTAGTTGTCTGTTCGTCTAAAGTTACCGGAACGAGCTTGTGACTCGTCACATGATTGTAGTTTTGGCAACATTTTGTTAGTTTTCGAGTTCATTCATTCGAGAGAATTGGATTGTTTCCAGTATTTTTGTCGAATTAAACACCACTCTCGCTTTTAGTATAAAAATAGTAACTATCATCCTGTTGTTTTTGATGGATTTTGTATTAATCTCGATCCACAGATATAAACGTTTTAAAAAGAAATCTCTAACCCTTAATTTCATTTGCTAATGAGCACAGTTATTAGGAGGTAATATGGCCATAGTTCACCACTCTGGCGAAGCATACTTTAAATACCTTATGGTAGACTACCAACTAAAGCAGTTTTCAGGCATGCAGGTTTCCTCACAATTCCGTCAGTGTTACAGAATAGCAGGTGAAAAATCATTGAAAATTTTAGGACATTACTATTACCCACCATAAATCGCTACTTTAATTGACCATACCATGGATTGCTTTTTGTCAGATATACTCATGTATAGGCAGGCAGAGGGACAGACTGGAATAATCATAGGTTATTAACAGCGGTCATTCTCAATATTATGGTGCGTAGGTCAGTAGTACCTACCACAGAATACATAATAGTACACACCTGCTACATAACATTCACATACAAGATAGAATACATGTCTTACCGTGTCAAGTGTCTTGTCAATGTTGCGGTAAGTTTCACACGCCGAAAATAAGTTGCAAAACATTTTTATCTTGATTATGTCAAATATCTGTGGCGTAAGTGACAACTTTAATACCTTATTTCTTATTTCGTTGGTCTAATAACATTCAACAATAAGTTGTAGGATTTTACATGACCTATAAAATGAATGCATTGTAGCGTCTTGTCTGTAGGAACACGACATGAACAAAGCATACCGTGCGGTTTCTACAATATGACGAGATTTGCAATTTGACATATTTCGTACATATTTTAAAAATTCTAAAATTTCTAAATATGTAGGTATAAAATTAGCCGCACCAAGGCCGCACCTTTTTTCCGGACGTACTGTATATAAGCTGCGGACCCACCTGTGCACACTACGCTGTTCCCACACGACCTCCACGTCAATATTGACACTGATTAAATCAATTCCGTGAATGTACTATCTCACGGCAAGAACCCGCCCGCAAGTCCACAGTACCTACAGTATCCAGGGCTCCAGGCATTACACGAGGAAGAACCATCCATCCATATAACTACTCGTATCTCGATGAAGTCATAAGCCAATCCAAAAATAGTCCTAACACATCGCTTCTCAAAGGATTGACGCTTCGCATATTAATAATATTGTGTGGAGTCTCATTTAGCTAACAATTAGCATCATGCAATCTATAAATCGCATCATGACACTATTTATGCAGCATGGGACTGTATCGTGCATAACAAGTTTGTCATTAACAACAGCAGATAACAACACGTCGTCGTCAGTTAGAGTGACGGTTTCCGGAATGATTAGCTTCGATTGATTCGCGATAAACAGATATTTACCTGGTTGCTACAAGGCGCTATCTACAAGACACAATCTGTGACAATTTTATTATTTCATCGTATCTTCAATCATTATTAAATATTATAATCGAATAATTTCAAAGATTGAAACAAATAGACGCTAAAAATAGATATCTAGTACCATAGAGAAAGGACAAATTTTAATGTACTCGTAGGTTAGTTAGTAAAAGGTTTAGTAACAGGACAGGTTTAGTCTATGCTAGAATTATACGATACGTAAGTTCATCACAACCCTTTCTTCGTCCCACTGTTGGGCACGGGCTCAAAATGGGAGGGCCCATTTTGAGAGAACACTAGGAGGAGATTAGGCCTTATTCCACCACGCTGGCCAAATTCAGATTGGCAGACTTCACATGTAACTACGTAAGTTAAGGACTGAGAACTTTTCTGAGTTTAGGTCATTATGAAAATCCTTCGTGTTCTTATAACTTATCCTAGATCTTGAACCTTTAATAAAGCTGCACTTATCTTACTAAACATAAATCCAGTTCCATTCAGTTAGAAATAATTAAATTTCTTTTCTCATTGATGTTGATCGTAAAAGGTTATTAATAGATATGTTTGCGGAAAGGAATGTTTGCATTGGACTATTATCGCTAACCTTTTGCGAGGTTCTCGAGGCACGATCACAAACAAACCGGCAAATAAGGACGATATGTGTGCATTCAGCTTAAGAGACCCATAAATACGCCTATTGGGAGTTGTGATGTCAGAGCAAATATTTCTTGACGGTATTAAAATTGATCTCAGGAAAAGAAACGACATTTAGGGATCATGGGTAATTAAGGAAGGGGGAATTGTTCCATTAGTGGAGTAGTTATTTAGTAAGAGAGTTGATCCACGTAAGTAATTGAAAAATTCAGCTTCGTTAGGGCTCGTGGGCATTAGACTAATGTCTAGATCTAAGCTAGATATGATTGACTGTATTTATACCAAAAAAAAAATACACTTTTTTGGCATCAATCGATGGTCAATCATAGGTAAGGATGGGGGATCAATCATATTGAATAAAATTGTCTATATCCAATATTTAGAGTAACTTAACGTACAGGTGCGGTTAAAAAGTTCGACTCTGATAATATAGAAACCGATATGTTCAAGAAAACTATAATCATGTTACGTCTAACCTACTTCAGACTTCTGCGAAAAATATGTTTTATTAGTTAGATTCGCAAATAAAATTCAACAGATCGATCCCAATAATATAATTAGCGAAAGAAACAAGCCAATTTATGGGGCGCCTAGAGCGAGGACAAAAACTATGGAGAACAATCGATTTGGCGCCGTTTAACAAAACTGCCAAACGGCATTCAGCCTTTGAAATCACGGGAAACGCCCACCTAATAAGTGGGTACTTTTTTAGTATTCCTAAGCAGCTGCGACCGCAAATCGAACCTGTCTAGGGTTGCTAGGGCTGACAGAAAAAACGATTTAAATGATGGGCTAGATTTACTCGTAAATTACATTATAAATTATTTCAAATGTTCTCCTTTATCAACATACGCACAAAAGTACCTACTATTTATGAATAGGTACCTGCAATCTAAAACTGATTAAGTGGTTTTTGAAATACTTACTAAAATAAATACCTGATATTCAAAACATGCAATAAAAAATATTGGTTACTAGACTTAGGTGTAGCGTCCATAGCCCAATGGCTCGCATCGAATCAATGTGATCGAGATGTTAAGCAACGACGGGCGCGGTCGGTTTGTGGATGGGTGACCGCTAGTGGCAAAATTTCATGGACGCTACCGTGCTTCGGAGGGCACGTAAAGCCGTCGGTCCCGGTTGTTTTCAATGCTGCAAACAGTCGTTAAGCCTTGTCGAAGACCTTCGGGTGGCTTGAAAACATTCGACACTGGGTTGGCCACTAACCCCTCCACCAATCCGCATTGGAGCAGCGTGGTGGAGTATGCTCTAGACCTCCCGCAGATGTGTCTGTGGGGGAGACCCGTGCCCAGCAGTGGGACGTCAATGGGTCGCAGCGACTAGACTTAGGTTGATCGATAAACAGAATATTAAAAGTACCTATTACCTATGAGTGAGTGTCTGAATGGGGACAGAAATCAATAGCATTAGTTGACAACCCTGATAGACCAACTGTTTTTTGCTGAGTCTACATGGACATGTCCTTAATGGGTTGTTGTGAAATCAATGATGCTAAATTACTGTTTCGAAAGCAAAATAATAATGAGCCCGGTGCTTTGTGTCTGCAAGGGTATGTGTCGATTTTTGCCAATAAATAATTTGAACGATCTATTTTATATACGTTAGATTGGGAATACACATGCAGCACCATAAACCCGCTACCGCCAGTCATAAAAGGGAATGTGAGAGTTAATTTGGTTAGTAAAGGATATTAAACATGGGTTGGTCTGGTTATTAGTAAATACGAAAGCAATAGTAACAAGAACTGTTATCTGTTAATGACCCCAAAACTATAAATGTTTCGAATTATTTGGCAATACTAAACTACATAACCTACATAATTAGGAAGAGTATTAATACCGGAAAAAATATAGGACGGACATTGAATTTTAAAATAAAATCTTAAGGTCGGTCGCTCAAATTTTAAAGATAAAACCCACCGCCGTCGTTTGATCAAATTCCCAATTAAGTTTGTTATTAAGAATAATGTCACTATTATTATCTGCGCTTTATACACTAAGGGAATATTTATATCCTAATGTAGGTTACGTTATATTATAAGCATTCTGAATAAGGAATTAATGAAATACTGTAACAGAAAATAGAAAAATCATTTAAACTCTGTAACCTTTGAAATTGAGATATGTAATAGTTAGCGGTCACTCACTAAACGTCTTGGAGATGAAGAAAATAATTCAAGAGCTACCCTCTCCCTAACCTATATAAGCAAGGCGATGAGTGCGCCTCGTCCATTTTGTCGTCAGTCGTCTGATAAATAACATCTCACCAAAACTCTGCCCGATTTAATATTTTGTCGATATTGTGAATGTTTAAATGATTATGTGAAATTGTTAATGTTAATTTTTAATTCTATAAATGTGAATAAATCGAATTGTCATGCTTCTAATCTTTAATTTCTAACATCAGAAGTGGTATACGGATGCCTTTTAAACGCTAAAAGCCATATTCATTGCTTTATTTTTTGATCGGGCAGGGTTGGTGCGATGCCATCAAGCGGTATACACGTACTCCCTTTCCTAATAATCAAATGGATTTTGAAAAGATTACAGGCCCTAGAACACAGGCGATCACATGGGGAAACTAAGACGTTGTCGGCAGCTTCAAGCGGGGAGCATGGCCACGCCTTGGCGGTGCCAGGCGCATCGCCATGCTCTGGCGCCAGCCGCGCGTACCCGCGCTACGCCGCTACACCTGGTACCCGAGAAATCGAGCGGGCACGCCGCCGCGCCAGCACCATCGCCGCCGAGCGACGTGAACAAGGCCGCTGAGCGCCTACTGGAAGTGATAAGCTCTCTCCTGGTGAGATCAAACCAATATTTTGTGTCCGATTTCGACCCGAGTGTTCATGATGTTGACATACTTATATTATGGTGCAGTGAAGTCGATAAAGATCTTATTTTGAACCGCTGGGTGATAGTGAATGCCTTGCTCTCGTAGGTCATTGCTTAAAGGGTGAGGTGAGTCTCGCACCTGGCTTAGTCAGTTGATAAGCACTACATGTAGGTACCTGTTCTAATTTCAAACAAGAATTAAAAACGTTGTGCCCACGTAACTCAGACATTGCGAACATTCTGTTTGATTTGATGCTTACCGAGTCATTTTAAACTTAACTTAACTATTTTAAAGAGCACTCGTGCTTATCCCAATAATGCTAGCAAGAAAAGCTACCATACACAATTTTTTAATCAAAGAAATACTTTAAAACGGAATACAATCGATTCTACAAATATGCGGTGTTATGAATGTAATCCGTTTGGTCATAAGTGTCATTTGTCGAAGAATGAAAATTGTTGCATACTAGTAAAAACAGTCCTAGGTACATTAACTGCGTCTACAGTTGAGAAGTGTATCTTTTGTAAAAAAAAACTCGGGCATTCGTAGGGTAGATGTTTCGCAAACGAACTGGTAGAATCTAGAAATAATTATGGTGTTAACTTCTGTCACATTATTACTGCCGTCATAATGTGTTAATTGACAGTGGCTCGTGCGTTTCATTTCGTTACGACCCATAGACGTCCCACTGCTGGGCACGGATTTAATTAATATCTCGCAAATTAACAAAGCACTTCGCGTGTTACGTGAAAACGACGCATCAATTTTGTTATTATTACGGGATTTAGGAGGAACTGAGGTAGATGTCAATGCTATTATAATTTACCGGTGGAGTTACTCAATATTACGTTGGAGGTAGATTTCTATAAAGTAAACAGCGAATTTTTAAATACCTCCATAATAATTGGTACGGATGTTTTGAATAGGAAGTGTTGCTTATGTTCGAACCGACGACTCAACGTATTGTACATAGCACGGTCAAGGACGAGATGACGGTAGCTTTTACTTTAAAAAGTAAATACGCCAGTGTCTGCCGATATTAAACAGCTCTTACTAAACGTACTGTCCAAGTATTCTGACTATTTTTTTAAGTAGTATTGCTGCCACCACTACTGTTAAAGATAGTGAGTTCGTTATTAAATTAACTAGTGATGTACCCGTGTACTATTGACCGTACAAATTATCAATGATGAAAAATTACGTGTAGAAGAAAATCTTACTTTGCTTGATTCTGTTTAAAAAGTGAGGATAAAGAACGCATTTGTCCACTTTTTACGGAAAACTAAATAACAAAGCCGTTTCTCAATAATTACTAAGTACTGTGTTTGTGTTGTGTTAATTATGTAGCTGTGAAGTGCTTGTTTCCGCAAATTTGAGACCGTGCACACGAAAAACGTGAAGCAAGTGCGCGAACTACTTGGTCTCGCGGGATTCGACTTATTTGTTCACAATTATTACCTTGATACCTACGCAAACAGCAGTTGGTTTCAAATAAGAATGCCACATGAAGAGCTGGCCAGGACGCCGCCTCGCTCTGGGGCTAGGCGTAACCGTCACAGTGAATTTCGACAAGGCCATAGGCGTGGCTCACGATCGCCACGCGTTCGCGACGTATTTGAACTCGTTCACGTTCACGCTATAGTAGAAATCGTTCGTGTTCGCGTTGTGACAGACTCACTCGCGTTAATGTAACGACATAACTGGTTCACGAGCATATCGCAGCTGTTCGCGTTATTATTCACAGTCAGGTTAGGCCGAGTCGGCACAAAATTGAAGCACTACTTATTCTCAGTCCGCTGGGAAGCTCGACCCTGGCATACCAGACCCAGGGGTTCATACCGCGTAACTAAAGTGTTACCGAGCTACCGATATGAGTGTAAACTGCTTAGTGGTGCACGTGGAAAAACAATATAGACCGCAGCTGAATACCGGGTGCCTTACATTGCACCGCATTCTTTGAAAGTGAGTTTACGCCTATGCTTATGTTTCAGAAATGGAAACTCCATTGCGCATGCAACGCAAAGGCGAGCTCTGCAGACGTGTCCCTGACGCGTGTGGGCCATGCCCTGTGGACATGTTCCTGGCACGTATGGGCCGTGCCCTGCATACGTGTTCTTGACGCGTGTGGCCCTGCCTTGCGGACGCTGCCCACGCGTATGACCTGCTGTGGGAGGGGGCTTATGCTCCATGGACGCGTACCGCGTATACGCCGCGAGTGCTGCTCGCAAGACGTATGCTGTCTGCGCCACGAGTGCTGCCCGGAGGGCGTGTGCTGTGTCTGCGCCGCGGGTGCTGCCCGGAGGGCGTGTGCTGTGTCTGCGCCGCGGGTGCTGCCCGGAGGGCGTGTGCTGTGTCTGCGCCGCGGATGCTGCCCGGAGGGCGTGTGCTGTGTCTGCACCGCGGATGCTGACTGGAGAGGAGGCAAGATAACGTGGGCTTGTCTCGACAAGATAACGTGGGCTTGTCTCGACAAGATAACGTGGGCTTGTCACAACATCTCTCCTTTTTAATTGTTGCATGCAGACAAGATAACGTGGGCTTGTCTGGAGAGGAGGCAAGATAACGTGGGCTTGTCTCGACAAGATAACGTGGGCTTGTCACTACATCTCTCCTTTTTAATTGTTGCATGCAGACAAGATAACGTGGGCTTGTCTGGAGAGGAGGCAAGATAACGTGGGCTTGTCTCGACAAGATAACGTGGGCTTGTCACAACATCTCTCCATTTTTAATTGTTGCATTGCAGTGCGTTTGATGGTAGTCCGGAATGCTATCATTCGCAATGCATTGTATTTTTATTGTTGTCCATTTGTTGTGTATGTTTGTGTTATGTCATCCATGAGTCTGAAGCTAAGTGTTCTTTTTATTTTTGTGAGTCTTTCTCATTTTATGTTTTCGGCTTACATAGCTACTAGGACCTTTATTATCGGGCACTTGAGTGCACGCTTGCGCCCGTAGTACTGGTTCTTATGTTTCAGTTCAACTATTATTGCTGTACAGTATAGCTCCGAAACTTCATATTGTTTTCACTTAGCTTCTGACTACTCAGTATCGTACTACCTATGCCAATACTCATATATCATCTTGTGCGTTACAGGAGCCAATCAAGTTGATGACGATGATGATGATGACCAGGCTATCATATGATGGTGATGGTTTAAACGTCAATGACGGCCAGTTCACAAGAGATGGTCACGAATGAACTGCGGGACATTCGAGTTGGGTTCAGGGTGCTTACCTGGCTAGCGTAGCATATGGAGGCGGTATTAAGAGGTTCAGCTGGGTCACCTTGAGTAAAGGGTAAACTGCGGGAGGAGACCTGTGTAAAACCTGCTCCGTTGCGTTATTCACTGTTGTTTTGTTGCATTGTTCAGACTTTTTACTTACATTATGATGTGTGATCAGGCTGTTTTTCATTCACTATCAGTATTAGTAGTTACTATTGCCAGATAAAATTTCAATCGCAGGAACTTGCTATAAGTATTTTTACGGGTTTCGAGTAGCTTCGCAAGATACTCGTGTAAGGCCCGCTGTGGCTTCGAGGTGAGCGAATGACTCGTGTAATGCCTGGAACGCACTTACGGGTTTCAAGTGAATTCGGAAGATACTCGTGTAAGGCCCGCTGTGGCTTCGAGGTGACCGTCATGACTCGTATAATGCCTGGAACATTGGTTTCGGAATGATCCGTGTAATGCCCGATATATATATAGCAGACTCCCGATTTGAAATTGCACCCATAACAACACATACGAGTAAACACTAAGTGTTTGTTGAAGCCTGATCACCATAAGAATGTATTGAAGTTGTTAACCTTCAGTAACTTTACATGATATATTTGAAATAGGCCTAAAGTGTGGTTTCTCCTCCAGGCATTGATGACTGTGACGGTGACAACAGACCCCCGGCCCAGTCAGATCCTGGTCAGCTGGATCCTGGGATCCTGGTCTGCTGGCTGGTCTGCTGGTGGCTGCGAGGTCGCCGCCCTGTCAGGAGAGGCCGAGTTAGCGGTCACTCACTAAACGTCTTGGAGATGAAGAAAATAATTCAAGAGCTACCCTCTCCCTAACCTATATAAGCAAGGCGATGAGTGCGCCTCGTCCATTTTGTCGTCAGTCGTCTGATAAATAACATCTCACCAAAACTCTGCCCGATTTAATATTTTGTCGATATTGTGAATGTTTAAATGATTATGTGAAATTGTTAATGTTAATTTTTAATTCTATAAATGTGAATAAATCGAATTGTCATGCTTCTAATCTTTAATTTCTAACATAATATTATTTACATAAAAAAATAACAACTATCGTCAGCTTAAGTAACTCTTGTTGTAGTGAGCAACGAACTCTGAACTTGTACTGAGTATGATAATTATGTTACAGATAAATAATAAATAAACAGTTAGTTCTTTATGATTTTTGTGATATAGTTGTGTGAATATATAAGTTATTACTTGTAAACAAATAAAAGGCTTATAGTCAAAGATTCACTGTTTTTATAATTAATCTATTAAGCGGGTTGCTCTCTTTATGTTCGACCCATGAATAAATAAATAGAGACCTGTTATGCGAGAAATATAAGATAAGAGGGTTAACAACAGTGGTCAATTTCGGTAGTGGAAGACCATTAATTAATGTCCCGCCATAGTAGGTACATAACACTTGTACTAAATGCGTCTTTTTAGGAAGAAGACCCGAGCCACAGAATACATAGTAATTGGCTCGGCTATGCGTTCAATCAGTACATTGAGTAATGAACAAAATCAAAGCTTTATGTAGGCTCAATAGTAAAGTAGGTATTAATTTTAAGGCATCTCGTAAAAAATAATTTATAATTAGCCAAAATCAGTCCATAAAACGAATACCGTAAATTCCATCTAAACCAACCAAAGAGTTGTCCGCCCTTGTAAAGGTCGTAGCCATGGTCAAACCAAACCAAAAATGCAGTCCTAAATATGCATGAGTCATGTCAAGCCCTTGTCTCTTGACCGGACGGCGGCAGGTGTTCGAGAGACGGGACCTTATAATTGGTTCGCGAAAATGTTATAAGGTGCTTTCGGCGTTTAGGTCTCTCTTATTTTTGTTTAAATCAGGCACGGTGATCCCAAATATTTTTGTGGATGTAGCCCCAAGCAAACATCGACGGCTCTGTCCAATTTACATAACAATTTAGTTAGTGTTTAATTTGGTTTGAATGACGCAGACTGCAAATCTGCAAGTTGTCTTTTTATATAGTAGTGTTCCGTGATGTCTTTTAGTCGCTCGCAGTCCCCAAGCCACCACTGCTATCACGTGGAGGGAAAACCTCTAAGGCGTGTCACTAAAGTGCGGGATCTCGGAGTACAGTTCTCGGCTGATCTGAATTTCGGGGAACATATAACTGAGGTGTGCAAGAGGTCATACCGTAACCTGGGCTTCATATTGAGGCAGTCGCATGAGTTCACCAACATGAACGCTGTGCGTGCCCTATATGAAGCTTTGGTAAAGTGTCACTTGGAGTACAGTTCGGTTATATGGGCCCCGAGTCAGATCAAATATAAGCTTATGCTGGAGCGTATTCAGAATAAGTTCGCCAGATTCCTTTACCTAAAATTGTATAGGGTATAGGTACCCGGGCTACCCGGTGCTGTATCCTACCTTGTTTGTTCTAGGCATGGTAGGGTACAATAAACTGGAGACGCAGAGAGAGGTCACAATTGCTAAGTACGTACTTATGGTGTTACGGGGGGAAAAGTATAACCCAGCCGTATTAGAAATGCTGAAGCTACGTGCACCGCAAAATAGTGTAGAGCGAAGACGTCTACCACCCTTGTTAGCGCTTCCTCGCGCGCGTACCAACCTGTTGCGCGACGCGCCGCTCACTCGTGCGCTGCGGACTCTAAATATGGTGGCACAACAGATTGACATTTTTAGCTGCACAATGAACGAGTTCACCAGAGCCGTCTTGTCCATGTCTTAATTTTATATTTAGTTTTAATTTTGACATATTATATAAATTATTAATTATTATTATTATTTTTAATTTTATTTTTTACTATTACGCTGACTATTTTTAATATCTTATGACTAATTTTTAATTTGAATTTTGTAAATACAGTAAGATTTTAAGTTTTATTAATATTATTGTAATTGTGTTTGTAAATAATTCTTATTTTAATACTCACTATTTAATTACACTAGCGCATTGGGCGCAAGGCCTGTAATGTTGGTTGTAAGTTATTGAAATAAATAAATAAATAAATAAATAAATATAATTCTCATTAAGCACATGAATATTTCAACAGCGGCTTTCTTCAAGCAGAATTTTTCAGGCTCCATCATTTGGAAAAAAAATCAAATTAAACTAGATATGTATTATTATTATGGCAAAGATAGGTACCTATGTTTAGTATCATTGAACCAAAAACTTGTTCTTGACATACCTACACATTCTATGAGGTACAAAGGTCACTTGGTAGTGAGAGTGGGAGTAAAATAAAAAAATAAGATATCAATAAGTTATAAAACTTTATATACTTAACTAAGTTTAAAAAATACCATTACATAACTCAATTGAATAGTAAATTATCTATTAATTAATACTATCATAAAAATCCTCAGAAGAGGCAAGACTGACAACAAAACTAATTGCGTTATACCTTTTGGTTAGTTTTAAGCTAATTAAAATAATATTAAATTAAATATATCTAGCATATTGCACTAATTTTTCTTATATCTAAAATATAAATTCTTGTGTAAATTTAAATTATGAAATATATATATTAAAATCACTTTGTCATGTCATATTTTTAAGTATTTTAATTATGAATACTTCAAGCCACTGTCGTTTAGCAATGTAACTACCCAAGAGTCCTCGGGTATAAGGCCAGAGTTCAGAAGCTTCACAGCGGCGGCTACATTGGCCCCGCTCGTGTATCCAACGTACAGACCTTCCTTCTCTCCTATCAGGTGTTTATACTGGACAGACTCTTCATCAGTCACGCTGAGAGTTCCATCCATGTTATCGTATTTAAACAAATTAGGAATGCACCCATAACCTGATCCTTGGAGAAGGTGCAACGGTTTCGTGACTTCACATCCTTTGATCGGTTCCGATCCAGTAGGCTCTACGACAAAAGCCTTCAACTCAGGATTCTTTTCCTTCAAATATTTTGCAGTCCCAACAAACGTGCCAGCAGTACCCACTGTAGCGACGAAAGCGTCAACATGGTGTCCCGTCTGCTTCCAAATTTCGGGACCAGTCGTGTGATAGTGAGAGTCAGCATTGACTGTGTTGTTGAACTGGTTCACGTAGTATGCGCCGGTCTCTTCTACCATTTTCAATCCAACTGCTTCAGCGGCCTTCACATCAGCAAGAGTTACGTTGCCGTATGTGCCTTCTACTTGTGGAACCCTGACACATTTGGCTCCGAGAGCCTCCATATGCACCGCTCGCTGAGCGCTGTTACCCTGAGACATGGTTAGCGTAAGAGGATGTCCCAAAACAGCACACACGACGGCGAGACCACATCCTTGGTTTCCCGAGGTGACTTCCAATACTGGTGCACCCGGCTTAAGCTGTCCTGATTTTCGAGCTTCTTCTATCATGTGCATTGACGAGCGGCACTTGATAGATGCGCCAGGGTTCATGAATTCGCATTTCGCCAAGATTCTTCCCGGTCCTGTGTATAGACGATCCAATGCGACGATCGGCGTGTTACCGATGAGTTCCAAAGCGGAGGCTTTGATTTCGTTTGGGATTTCGGCTGAGCTGTTTCCGTTTGGAGCCATTACTGGAGAATGTATCACGTATACACAATTGTTTAGGTAAATATTAGTATTACGTACGCGTTTGCGGTTGCACGTATCGACACTGTTGTACGGCAGTGACGGTTGTGGACCTTTAAAGCGGTGTGCGCACGGAGGCCAGCCAGATTAGCGCTCTGCACACGGTATGGCGCGGCGCGAATCGAACCGAGCGCAGACCAAACAAAGTTGAACTCGTGCGCACATGTCGAGTAGATACGCGTCGCCCGCGACGTACCGCTCTGAATTGGCTTGTACTAATGAGTGATGATTACTTCACTCTATGCCCATTCATAACTATAACATCTAATTCACACTTCATCATTCATTCTTTATGGTAGCAATATTCATCGAATTGTTTAAACTTATCTCGTACCTATATAATGTTGTACCTATATAAATTAGTTCATGAATTATTATATTAAGGTGCTGATACCTATTTTATATTAGCAACTTATTTTTATATGTATATTCCCAACTTACGACGCAATTGGAGCAAAGTAGGCAAATCATTTAGCAATTAAATTAAATGTACATAAGTATATAGATAACAAGAAGTAAGTAATTCAAGCTGGGTTATCTTCAAAATAGAATATAATGTTAGTATAACTAAGTATCTACGAGAGAACAGAAACAAAACATTAGGCACCTTACATTGGATGTTACATCGGACATATTATTTAACTTATTAAATAATAATATGTAATATGGTATCCTTAGATACCTATTTTAGAGAATTGAAGTTTCGTAGTTGTATATCTACACATCTAAGTAGATTAAGTAGGTAGTAGATACATGAGTAGGTACACACTTATCGAAGACTGATGTCATGTAGATAAGAGCTAAATATTGTAAGAGGGCAATGAATGAGACGAGTGACGTGCGCAGCAACACAACGTGCCACGATATGGCATTACATTTAATTTGGGATCAATCAAGCGATGACATTCATCTCCGCGGTCACGGTCTGGGCTTAATTTTGGTACTAGCACGGCCTACATTCCTTTGTGAAGGACAATAATAAGACTACCTACCTACTCTATGGTACTAGCAATAACAGACATCGTTTCTGATTTTTCGACATCAAGGTACAACCTTGATGTCGAAGGTACCCCCAGAACAGTAGGTACCCCGAATTCACACGGGAATAAGAAAATTGATAAAGCATAACTATTTTAACCGACTTTGAATAAAGAAGGCAATGTTTTTTTATCGAACAACCATAAATTTAATTTCATAGTACCTACCTTAAGTAGGTAGGTACTATGAAATTAAATTTATGGTTGGTTATTAGTATTTTTTATAATCAAAAATCAGCCATGGTAAATTTACATAATTTATTTATATAAGTACAGCTGGGTAAGTGAATATACCTATTAAGTACCTGCAAATTACATTATGTTTGCGCCAACTGGCAAAACGCACAAAAAGTGCAAATAGTGAACGCCGACACCCTCCGCTCCGGCAGCAACGATTATGTCACATTCTAAGTGGCAATTTGAAAATATTTAACATTCGAAAATGTGATACTAAATCAAATTTGATCTTAAATGTATTTGGACTATGATTTATATTCGAACCATCTACATTTTAACCAGTTACTTTAGCCGTTATTTTTATTACAGACTGTATGACTTGCATATATGGCACAGTTTTATTTGTAGGATGCAGTCGGTTGCCGCGACTTGAAGTCTCACCAGATGTCAATACTAGCTGTACTATTGTTAACAAATACGGGTACAATTGTGCACAATGCCATACATTATTGTGTTTGGTGAAGGCAAGTGGGCTGAATGAGCCAAATGTCGGCCATTTGATAATTGGGGTACCTATCCGCTATCCGAGGAGCGATGGACGGTGGCGCAAATGGCTGAAGTGCGTAATAGGTGGCGTTACGTGACAGTTGGTAACATTGGTAAGAGCATCAATTTAATTACGCGCCATAAGTGTTACAAGTTTACAAGTACTAAGCGAAATTCGCTGCGACCCTTAAACGTCCCACTGCTGGGCACGGGTCTCCCCCACAGACACTTCTGCGGGAGGTCTAGAGCATACTCCACCACGCTGCTCATATAAATTAAGAAGTTAATTTTTTCCATTAAGGAAATCAATCTTTATTACATCTAGAATTTGTTACGTCCATTTAATTTCTAAATAAGTCATTTTCTGGTAAAATAATGATAAAATGTTTCAATTTACTTACATTTTCTTGAATGTGTTTAAAATCATTTTTCCAGCTCATTTTCTTTGCCTTTTGTCATATTCCTCTGGCAAGATCAATAAGCATGGCATGGAGGTGTAGGCGCGGTGGAATGCGGGCGTCGATCGTATAGTCCTCCGCAGGTGCGTGCCCGTGGGAACACGGTCTCACCTCACGGCCGCGGAATCAAACTTCCTTTGAATTTTAAGTTTTTTACGCTACACTCGTATGGTTTGCACGGTCCTAATTTATATTGCCAGTTTTTTAGTTTATACGTATGTACCTACATACTTACGCAGTACACAACCCTAATTAATTAGTAGGCCGCAACACAACATAAAAATTTGTAAAGTTAGTATGTATATCTACGAGGGCGGGATGATAAGTATTTAGCCTAATAAGAAAACACTTAACTTTCCATGATAAAATTAATTCTATTTTTCGACATAGTCTCCGTGAACCTCTACGGACTTATTCCATCTTCGTTCTAAAGCAGTAATGCCTTCCATAAAATGATTTCTTTCGAGGCCTGCAAAATACTCCTCTAAAGCGGCTATGACTTCATCATTTGTGGCAAATTTCTGTCCGCCCAAAAAAGTTTTGAGCTTAGGGAATAAGTGAAAGTCTGATGGCGCTAGACCAGGCGAATAAGGTGGGTGGGGCAGCAAATCATACTTGAATTCGTTGATTTTTGCCATAGCTTTAACACATGTGTGAACCCTAGCGTTGTCTTGGTGGAAGATGATTTTTTTTTTGCCAAACCTGGTCGTTTTTTCTGAATACATTGATGGAGCTTCACTAGAATATTAGCGTAGTATTCTCCACTAATTGTTTGACCTTTAGGAAGGTAATCTATCATCAAGATCCCATCTGCATCCCAAATGACGGAAGCCATCACTTTTCCAGACGACTTTACAGCCATGGCTTTTTTCGGAGCCGGGCATCCCGATTGAGTCCACTATTTTTATTGAATTTTTGATTCTGGCGTGTAATGATGAACCCATGTTTCATCTGTTGTCACAAATCGACGTAAAATCGGCCTTATTACTCTGAAAACGGTCCAGACATTCTTTTGAGTTTTGCACCCGAATCCGTTTTTGAACGTGCGTAAGCAATCGCGGCACCCAACGGGCCGTTAACTTTTTCATATTTAATTCCTCACTTAGGATATGATGTACCCGTTCTTTTGAGATACCTGTAGTGTCAGCTATTTCAGATAACTTCAATCGTCGATCTGCTAAAACTATATCATGTACTTTCACGGGCATTTCCGGAGTCGTGACGCTTTTTGGACGTCCGGGGCGGGCTTCATCTTGGACACATGTACGACCGCGTTTAAACTCAGCCACCCAGTTTTTTACTGTGGCATAAGAAGGAGCACATTCACCCAAAACATTATTTAACTCTTCATAGATATCTTTCCCCTTCATGCCGTTCTTATGAAGAAACATTATCACCGCTCTTTGTTCAATTTTATCCATTTTGAAAACAGTTGACGAAATATATTTTCAAATGACAAAAAATCAATAAAATTTTCACGCCACCAAATTCAAATTTAGAACACAGGTGGCCAGAGATACGAATTTAAAAATGACATATATATTTTTTTAATTTTAACTTTTTAAATACCAGAGGCTAGTTACTTATCATCCCGCCTACGTATCTAGATATGTACCTACTAACCGATGTTTATTATGATACGAATATATAATTATTGTAATTTGTAGGTATATTAATTTCATATTATTAAGTAAAAATTAACGGAAACCTATCTAGTTGAGTTAGACATAAGCAGTAAAAACTTTAGTTCTACTCGTGTTCACCATAAATTACTTTATTACCTACGTTCGTAAACATTGACTTAATATTATGTACTATAATAAGTCAATGTAAGTACGTAAATTAAGTAAGTACCCGTTGCTTAGTGATTTTAAGAAAGAAGCTTTTAAAATTTGTTCAAAAGAGAAAGGATTATCGGTCAGCAGTCGGCAAGCTCAGCTTTGAGGCTGAGGAAATCAAATCACGACTCACGCGCCGCGCCGTGAAAGGATCTCGGAACGGAACGCGTTTACTTATATACAGCATGCTCCCTTTAATGTATTCAATTTATTTAGATTAAGATTATTTTATAAGTTCTTAGTGTACTTGAGGTCAAATTAGCAGTGACAATGTTTATTATGGTGTTTGGATGGAAGTTTTTATTTTTAATAAATTAACTGCTGCCACAGCTGCTGCTAATAAATTATCTGTGCGGCTCCATATATACGCCACCGGCGGAAATAACAGTCTGTTCAAAGCAAAACAAAGGATCAGGGAGTGTTAGAACAATTAGTTAGTTAGTTGTTGTTGTTGCTGTCGTCAGAGTTAGGATACATATGCCAATACATAATGGTAGGTATTCAGGTTGGAAGGTAATATGTGTAAGAAATTGTCTAGAAATATAAATATCTAGCATCGTCTTTATTTTACTTATTTTTCAGGCTCAGTGATTATGGCGAAATCCTAAAAAAAGGTATCCTTGCGAAAGAAAAAAAGAAAATCAGAACATTTTGTGCTCAATATTGTTTAATAGACCTTACGTACTATAATTTGATAACTACCTATATCTATATAATTATTATAATATCCTAGTCATTTAATAAGAAGGCTCAAAAATGGCAGTAACTGTTAAACAGCGAATTTACTATAGGTATACCTCTCTACATAATGGATATTAATTTTGATCCAATAAAGTCAATGCATATTATTAAAATCTAATACCTACCTAAGTACATAGTTATTTTCTCTTGAAAATTTATCTCAATCAATATCTTGAATTGGGCGATAATGGAATTATGTACGATAGGTACCTATAAAACTAGTTGATACATCACAGGGGTACACACCCTTATTTTCTTATTAATAAATATAAAAAAATGAAACACATGAAGGTACCTTAAAATAATTTTGTCACGTAATAAGGTATCAAAAAATGGATTAATTATTTTTGGCAGATTTACAGCAATATATAAAGGAACCTATAAAAATATGTCATGTTTGTAAGTAAATGTCTAACTATAATTTACAATAATAATGCACATTATCTACAGATGCTGTGGTAGGTATTATATATACAAATTAAAAGTATGCATGTTCTTTTAGTATTCTTGCAATACCTCACTCAACCAACAGGGATATCAATGATAAAATTACAAATGTTAATATGGAGCCGAACACCACAAATACGATTCCAATGTTTATCTTAAATTGATCAACGAATTATCTAATCCAGATTTAACAATTCGATATCAAAAGCGTCGTTACACAGGTAAATATAAAATATTAAAACAGTTAGGAATAACACTAAATACTGACAAATTATACTATGTGATAAATAAATAAATCTATAGTACCTATTAAATTATACAAAAAATATATTTACTCTTCGCAATATACTTAATTCAATCATAAAAAATTTGGTAATTATATAATTTTTACCTAGGTGGCTACATATGAATTATACTGTAAAAAATTTTTTTTTTTAAAAAGCTTTTATAACTTGACCTTGAAGCCTAATCGTGGTCAAAGTTCATTACAAGACTTTACCACAAGTGCAAACACGACTATGATACGATATTCCATCATGAAGTTCCAGTTAATATCTTCCGGCTCCATCATCAGATCAGTTCGACAGTACCATATTATTGCATTGTCATCGGAACCTAATATGTGTGCCAAATTTCAGCTTGATAGCTTCAGTGGAAGTGGGTGAAATATTGATTGCAAGATTCCAGGACATACATAGATACATACGAGTGAAGTTAAATAAAAGCTTTTAAAAACTACTTAAATGACAATAGGTATTTTGTTATTGAGCATCAAATCCAGGCAGTTTTATGTGTAGCATAAAAACCTATAATAACTTTTCAGTAAATACTTTAGTAGGTATCTAAAAGAAGAATTAAAATTGTACGTAACGTACATTATTGTACTTAACGCACATTATTGTACGTAATATTGATGCGATATTTTAAAGGGCACGCTGTAGAAAATCCGTGTTTCGATTCGGATGCACCTGAGTATTTCACAGCGCGACTCAGCGGCGCCAACCGCCGCGGGCCAGTCTCTCGTGGAACAACGACACTTTACTGCTTTTAATAATTGTATTTATTCCTTTTTTTTAAAGATATAATGTAGAAAACGCGACAAAAATATAATAGGACTTTGAAAATGAGAGTTATACCTACCAGTAAGTATTTGTTCCTTTCGAGACCCTTCATGTTTGATATGCGTCGCTATCTTCGATGACTACATATTGTAGTTAAATGGTCATCTGAGTCATCTCTTTATTAATAATTAGTGTTGTACATAATAAAAATGTACCTGGTGGTTCTTAAACTGGTTAGTGGTAAGAAAAACTCTAGGATATCACCAGCAGGGTCTTCCTACTTTTTAAATAAATTATCGGGAACAATCGGTAATCATCGGTTACGGTAAATTTGCGATGTCCAGCAGTAGACCTCAAAAAACCGGACACAGACGGATAATATGAATACGAGAGTACATACTATAAATCACATATCAGTGTGCCTAATAAAATAATGGAAAAAGATTGCCAGAAGATTTTACATTAATACAATCATACTATATCAATCTATTTACATCAATACATAATATCAACTTATATACCTAATTGCTCATTTACACTTCTTATTGACGAAATAGTAATTAAAGCGTTTTAGTGTCGATCTCTACGAGCTCTCATCACATCATGATGTCATTAAATTTTTTATCAAATGTGATCAACCCTTAAAAAAGGCTTTTATGAGTATACATATATTCAAATGAGCATATATTCAAATCTCTAAAGCTCTAAAGAGGAGAGCACTTGCGAAAGTCTATAGCGGAATTTGCTTTGCTGTCATTTGAAAGAAATTTCGCAAATTAAAGAATCTTCATATTATCATGATTAAACTTTTAATAGCCGAGGAACCATTACGATCTTGCTGTTCTGTACGATAGTACCTTTAGTTTTTAGTTTAAATAGTAGGTATTTTATTTTTAACTAGCAATTAACAATCCATAACCATCTATTAATCAAATATAAATTACTATGAGAGAAAAAAATTATCTGAGGCAAATCAGTGTGTAAGATTTAAATCTATTTTGACAATTTCTTGTATCGGCATGGCGAACTTGTCTTGTAATAAATCTAGAATCTTTTTCAATTTTTGGTTTTTAACTTTAAGCCTGTAAATTGCCATTTCATTATTTTTGATTGTTTTCTTTTGCATCTTAATTTCGTTTCTTGTCCATCGTAATTTCGCCTTAAGTTTTCGTTCCCTTAATGTGAGGTTCTTGTTGTCTTCATCACCTTCCTCATCATCATCATCACAATCATCATCGTCGTTTTCTTCAGGAGACTTCACTGGGACCATTATTGACAAATTCTCATCAGTCAATCCTTGGTCATTTAAAAATTTTGTCAATTCTGGCTGAGCCAAAGGCTCTTTTAGTTTCTCGAACTTGACAATTTGCATCTGTAATGAAATTGAAAACTTTGACTAATTTTCACTTCAGTAAATATTACATAAATACAACAAGAATTTTGTACATAAAAGATTTCTTTTCACTAAAATTAATAAATATTATAAGCTTGTACACATTTTTGAAATTTACTTTGTGAAATTTTACTATGGACTATTTTATTAGTGGAATTAGACATAACATTAGTTTCGTTTACACCAAATATTGGTTACTAGTGGACGCCTGCAGCTTCGCTCGCGTGGAATTAGACATAACAATAGTTTCGTTTACGCCTAGTAATATTATATAGCCCATGTCACTTAGTGAAGATGCAGCTTTCTAATGGTGAAAGAATTTTTGAAATCGGTCCAGTAGTTTTGGCAAAGCACGCCAGAATAGCTCGCAGATGGTAGATATTTTCCTACCTACTTGACACTTATCGTCATATTTTGGACAATTTACACAATATCTTTATAAATGGTAGCTTATATGTTATTCTGATGTATAAGCTATATTATTGTTAAGTTTCATTAAAATCCATTCAGTACTTTTTACGTGAAAGAGTAACACACATCCATCCATCCATCCATACATACTTACAAACTTTCCCCTTTATAATATTAGTAGGATATATTTATTTATTCAACTGTAAACATTTGTTGCAAATATGAAGCAATTTCTCAATTCATTAAAATTATATTGAAATTTAAAAAATATTCAAACAAACTTTCATCCCATAGGGTTCATTATTTTCCGTGATGTTAACTAAAAATATAGTGTTTTGTTGATCAAAATGCGTCAACTGGTGTTCATATAATATCCAAATATTAATTACTTGACTTCAATACTATTCTCTCAGGGATGCAGGTCATGTTTGTATCAAGTTTCATCAAAATCGGTATGGTAGTTTTTAATTCCATCGCGCACATAGACAGACAGACAATTTTAACACAAACAAGAGTAAGAAAAAGAAACAGAATTATTTAAAATAAAAAAAATTAGGAATCTGTATCGATTAATGATCTGGATAGATATGAATTTTAAAAAATCATAAATTAAAAGTAGATACTTACAATCTTACTACCTATACCTTATTATACGGTATTACCTTATTATAAAGTACTTACTTCCGTATGAAACGATAATACGTTCAGTGTAGGGATGGCATAGCTACATAATCTTTTCTTACGCTTATCTTTGACCATAAAGTATTTTTCATCAAAATGTATGGAACATATTGCGCTGCCCTTTTTCGGGTGCCAATTGACCCTGCCGGTAGCCTCCCGCCAAGTTTCTCTAAGCTCAGGATTCTTAGGAAAGCTGGAATGTAAAAAAATCACATGTTACCTACATTACCTGCCTGAGTTTTTTATTTTATGGATACAAGATAGCAAACGAGCTTGCAGCACCACCCATCCGCTACCGCCCATGACAACTGTGAATTACTTTGAACATGACTCAATTACTGGGATGGTTAGTCCAATTAGTTGAGAGAGTTAATTAGAACATTAGTTGGTCAGTTCTAAGTCAGTCACAGATGTGTTGGTATCCTTGAGGACTAAGATGGTTGCCTCTAAAGAAGTGTAACCGAAAACTACACCTTTCTAACCGGACCATAATTGCTTTAAAAACAATTATAACACGGCAGAAATGGTATTAGGTACCGTGGCGGGCAGTGGTAGGTACTGCCCCGGGCGAACTGTATATGGAACCCATTAGGTTTAATACAAAACCTATTTGGTTCCCTATAGGTAGGGCTGCCATCCGTCCGGGTTTCCCCGGATTTGTCATAGTTTGGAAGACGTCCGGGGAGCGTCCGGGCGGGGTTTTAATTGTAGTCCGGGTGAAACCCGGACTACAATAAAAGTCCGGGTTTTCGATCAGATCCCGTTCCCATAATTTATGTAAATAAAACTACACCACTTTGAAGGCATTTTAATGTTATTGCTTATGGAATTATCAAATAATTAAAAATTATAAGTCCATAGTTTTCTTTTTAATTTAAATTATTTACACAGTTATATGAATGTAAACGACAAATTTACATTCATAGAACTGTGTTACCGTGAACTGTGTGGGGGGTGTTGTCGCACACGTCCGTAGGTAGCTAACCTAAGGCAACCTTACACGTCCCTCCAGGGTGGTGCTAATAGCGACAACAACATAGTACAAGAGATGGGAAGCAGCATCTCTCAGCAGCGTACTTTAAAATTTAACTGCGTTCACCAACTCGGGACTAGCCAAGCGCGGTGACCATGGCTACAACCCCTCTATGGCCAAGGCCAAGGTTCGCGTAGATTTAGACCCGTTAACGACGTCTTCCCGCGTTCGGGTTGCCCACTTGACTTCAAAAACGGCAAAGTTTCATACTCACTTTGCACCCCCGTTTTACCCCCTTAGGGAGTGAATTTTCAAAAATCCTTTATTAGTGCTCCCCTACGTTATAAAAGGAATCCCTGTGCAAAATTTCAAGTTTCTAACCCTTATAGTTTAGGCCCTGCGTTGATATGTCAGTCAGTCAGTCAGTCAGTCAGTAAGTCAGCTTCTCCTTTTATATATATAGATAAACATGTAGCATTGCTAAAAAAAGTTACTATTTATGGTTTTTTAAGTTTTAGTTCTGATTATAGTCTATTTTAAAATTTGAGGACATTTTGATGTTATGATAAAAAAGTATTGAAATGTCCGGGGTGAAAGGTCCAAAATCCGGGGAACTTACGCTTCCGGTACGGGGGAGCAGGTTTTAGAAATGGCAGCCCTACCTATAGGCTCCACCACCTACCCTATTTTTATACTTTCAATGGAAATGGATATTAATATGGGAGCTACCGTGCTTCGGATAGCATGTTAAGCCATCGGTCCGGGTTGTTTTCAATGGTGAAAACAATCGTTATGCCTAGTCGGAGACCTTCGGGTGACTTGAGAACATTCCACACTGGGTTGGCCACTAACCCCATTGGACCAGCGTGGTGGAGTATGCTCTTGTTCTTCCGCAGATTCGTCTATGGGGGAGACCCGTGCTCAGCATAGGAAAGTCTATGGGTTGAAGCTTAGCTATGATGAACGACAAATGGACTTAGCTTTCCCTGACCAGCAGTAAAGTAAATGTTGGCAGAACCATCAAACAATGAAATTATGTACATACATGTCATTATAAGAGATAAAAATATAATAATTATGACTGATATAGTATATGTGTTTGGATTACTTAGATTTTGTTATATACCGTGGTTGAACCTTTATTTGTGTGCCTGTGCTACATAAGTACCTAGTGCTAGTATTTATAATACCTAATTTTATATAGTTGGCACACACAGAGGGCTATAAAAGAAAAAATAAGGTACATAGATAATAGAACTTTCGCAGCTAATAAAAAAATAACAACTAGAGCTATAATAATATATTTATATCCTACAGTTTAAATTAAGATCGCATAGCGCCATGAACAATGAATTCGCGCTGAATTTTAAGACAAAAAAAAATTTCGCTAGCATTAACACTCACATGTGATACGTTATGCCTCCGTGGGTTAAGTTGACATTTCGGCTATCGTTCTTGCAAGTCATTATAGAGCAGAATGGCATGGTTGTTGTTTTTTGTCACTGGCGTTTAGAATTACAGCATGACAGCGAAAGAAACCCGACTAAATAGTGTGGAAAGGAGAACGTTTTCTTTCAGGGGGTTTTGTTACTGGGTGCACGCACGTTTGCTGTTCACGTCACTTCCCAGGGTTCTTTGTGGCGGCGAGTCGATCTCGCCCGACCTGCCGTCGGTATTGATCGGTCCGGAGTGCGCCTGGCCGCTGAAACTCGTCTGCTGAAGCGAAGGTGGCGGGGGATTCATATTCATTTGTAGGCGTAATATTACGTCTATGAATGTGCTATGAAATAAAGAGTTGACCTAAATGTTGCAAATACCAGGTCATAAAATCCCAAAATAAAATATGCATTTGCTTTGTTTTTTGAATTTATTTCAATTTGTATAAACATGATTAGTTAATTAGGTATACACCGCTCTTTTCTTTAGGGATGAAAACCATAGTTCATCATGCTGGTCAAAGCAGGGATACTAAGATGTGCGCTATCGAAGTAAGGAAAACTCTTCAACAGGTTTCTTGTTTTATGGGTATAATGCTAGCACACTAAACTTGCGCACGCCAAATGATTCACACACCTAATCACAGAATACTTAATAGTTGACCTAATTTAGAAACGGCCATAAAAAGAAAACGACGAGTACCTATTAGTATTACCACGGACTACACTTGCTCCTTACTCTATGGTATTACCTACTTATCTGAGATAATAAACATTGATGTTAAAATTACAACACATAACCGACAAGCGATGAGAGCCCAGTGGCTATCGAACTCGACTCTCACTCGAGCGGTCCGGGTTCAAACGGACGCAAATAGGCACCAATAAGTTATGTGCGATTTAAGAAATTAAATGTCACTTTCTGTGACGGTGAACGACACATCTGAGGAAACCTGCATGCCTGAGAGTTACAGAAAACCAATTCTATTGAATTAGGAGAAATATCTTAATGGCGATTACAAAATCGCTAATTCAATGGATTCTTCACTGTAACATGTGTATGTTACAGTGTGGAATCGATGTAGAGTTATTCAAATATCTACAAACATTTAGTCCAGCTATCATACGTAAACGTATCCATTTACCAAGCCTTTAAATACACTGCTGGACACGTTGCGATTTCTGGCGCCAACTTAAATAGAATAGCTTATGTTCGTCCGCATGCCCCTTATTTCATTGCCACTAGTCGGAGGGCGCCCTGTTTTTCCCAGTCGTGGTCTCCACTAGATGACTTTTCTTACAACAATCTGTACTTATTATTCTATTCCATGGATCATATAAAATTTCTGGATGTACATTACTGGATGTTTTGTCGATGGTAGAGACTATAAGGAACCAAATAGGTTTTATATGAATCCTAATTGGTTCCATATAGAGTTCGCCCGGGGCAGTACCACCGCCCGCCACGGTACCTAGTGCCATTTCTGCCGTATAGTAATTGTTTTTAAAGCAATTAGGTATGGTCCGGTTGGAAAGGTGTGGTTTCCGGTTACATTTCTTTAGAAGCGACCATCTTAGTCCTTAAGGGTAGCAACACATCTGTGACTGACTTAGAACGAGACTCCTACTAAAAAGTACTAACTTGACTATTACTAACACCAACTAACAGGACTAGTTATCTCTAACAGTCCCCAGTCCTCATACCTACTAACGAACTGACCAACTAGTGTTCTAATTAACTGTCTCAACTAATTGGACTAACCATCCCAGTCCCTAATTGAGTCTTGTTCAAAGTCAGTCACAGTTGTCATGGGTGGCAGGATGGTGCTGCAAGCTCGTTTGCTATCTTTTATCCATATATATAAAAAAAACCTAATGTAAAAGGTAGAGTTACGTGGTTATTTTACAGCCAAGGCTTTTAGCTATGTTTAAAAGACTTGTACCTACCTATTGTCTAATGATCCATTTAATTTTACTTCAATTACCTATCTATCTACACTACACTTGAGTTATAAGTAATATTAATAAATTGCAGTCGTAATTAATTGTTCGTTAAAGGTGCATGGAAGAATAATCATCAGACACATTTCGATAACAATAACAAGTTAAATGAGTCAATGGAAGACATTCAATGTCGTGCTTGAGCAAATAAAACTGCCATATATTGTAACACGTGTCGGAATTACGTGGTTAGTAGATAAATTTATGTAGTTCTCTTTAAGTTCTCAAGCTAAATAAACGTTACATCTGCTAATTACAATGACCATCGTTACTATATCTGAAGGAAAACTGCAAGGCGCTAAATGTTCTTCTGAAAAAGGCACTGTATATTTTGAATTTTTGGGAATACCATACGCAAGGCCTCCAGTAGGCGATTTGAGATTTAAGGTTTGTCCACTTAAAATATTATTTTATAGTAGGTACCTAGATACATTAACTACAGTACAGTACAGTATAGTACAATACCCAGTCAAATTGATTTGATAATTGGGATAGTGGTGATTTCAGCGCTGCTTAATCCTTGAACCAGCACGACATGCTAAGCAGACCTTTTGATCACAGGACACTGTATCATGCTTAAATAATAGGCTAGGCTATAAAACTTCAAATTATTTTCAATTCAAGAATTATGTAGTTACTTAGTATCTAGGTAGGTAGTCTATGTAAATTATCTCGATGTAGGTACCTACGTTTATTCTGATATTTTGTATGTGGCAGTAAATGTACCAATAGAATAAAGGGGATATACTTAGTAAAGGGTTTCGTCGTTATATTTAAACCCATATTTTATTAATTATTAATTAATTTTATTTCAGAGTCCTGAACCTCCGGAACCATGGGAAGATATAAGAGATGCTACAAAAGTAAGCAAATGTCAGATTGCGTGTCAAATAGATTTATTTAACAGTAAGTATGACGGCAATGAGGATTGCCTCTACCTCAATGTCTACACGCCGAAACTACCAAGCAACGAGGGGAAACTGTTGCCTGTAATGTTCCATATTCACGGTGGTGGATTTCTTCATGGGAATGGTGTAATCAAAACGGAAACTGGTCCGGATTTTCTCATTGACAACAATGTTGTTGTCGTATCCATTAACTATCGATTGGGAATTTTCGGCTTTCTATCACTAGACATACCCGAAGCTGCTGGTAATATGGGACTAAAGGATCAAGTCCAAGCTTTATTATGGGTACAAAATAATATTGAAAAATTTGGAGGAGACAAAAATAACGTAACAATTTTCGGTATTAGTGCTGGCTCTGCTTCAGTTGAGTATTTGATGTTGTCGCCGAAATCAAAAGGACTTTTTCATAAAGCGATACTACAGTCTGGGTCTAGTCTCAACCACTGGGCAGTCAATTTTGAACCAAAAAAATTATTATGTAAAGTTATTCACAAAATTGGTTATGACGGTTCTCTAGAAAACCATAGCTCGATACACAAATACTTGATGTCTTGTCCGGCTTTACTACTAACGGAAAAAAGTTTCGAAGTAATTCAAGAATTTGCTCCTGAGAGGGTATTTTTTGGCTTTGTTCCAACTATTGAAATGGATTTCGGAGATGGTGAAGCGTTTTTGACTACAAATCCTTATAAGATTCTAAAGGAAGGAAGTTTCAATCGTGTGCCTGTAATTAAAGGCTTTTGCGAAAAGGAAGGCTATATGATGGCAATTGGAAAATTTTCAGTTATCGAAGAACTAGACAAAAATGAAAATTTCACTCACCACTGGGCATTCCCTGTGGAAGCAAAAGACGATGACGCGATAAACAAAAAATTTTCAATGGCTTATGCAAAGCATATTAATGATGAGAAAGATGAAAATAGAATGGTTGACTTTTTTAGCAATTATGATTTTATTTCCGGAATTTGGGTATCGGGTCAATTTATGTCGGATCAAGGAGTTCCTGTGTATCTATATAAATTTTCCTACGATGGAAAAATGAACTTTTTAAAAAATGCGTTCGATATCAGAATGAGAGGTGCATCCCATGCTGATGACGTGACATATATATTTAAAAACGAAATATCTAAATTAGCTGATGAATGTGATATCAGTGTACGAGACAAAATGACAAAACTATGGACAAATTTTGCCAAAACAGGGTAAGTACCTACCTGGGGTCCGTTATTTGTCATAAAAAAAATTGGAGCTAATTTTAAAACACATCAACCTTAGAAGTTAAGGTGTATTCATTTGGGTGAGACTGGGGAGCAGGATAAATTGCAGGAATGTTGAGTGTTCTTGAAAATTAATTAGAATCCCTCTGACCTACTGACCAACAAGCTTGTGACGCAGTTGTGAGTGACTCGAACCACGGGTCTTGGATTCGAATCCCACCCGAGACAGATATTTATTTAACAGATAAAAATTAACACCATATTATAAGTGCTTCAATCGATAAAGTTTCTTACATGGCAAGCTATTTCCCGTCTGGCAAGCTTGGAACGGTGAAAAGGAGTCGTTAAAAGCCGTGAAACTCATAATAATGGATTGATGGAAATTGAGGATTTTTAAATATTAATTTTCATTTATTTTTCAGTAATACTGAAGCAGACAGCATCGGTCTACCAACCTGGCCTCTGTTCACCCGAGACTCTCCAACATACATGAACATTGATAAGATTTTCACGATCGAATTTCAAAATAATACAACCAAAATGGAGATCTTCGAGGAAATCTACAAAAAGTACGAAATGTAGTGTAGTGGCTATTACTATGTTGGTTCTACCAAACCATCCAATAATAGGTATAACATCTGTAGTAACTACCTACCTACTTCCTTTTTCACAAAATCCCTAACAATCACAAACCTTCCTTTGTCCCACTCATTTCTTAAAATGCATGCATCTTTAAAAGTTATTGATGTGGCGTGCGTGCTATTACTTTACGTTACTATCTATAAGAAATGGTGCTTGATGACTTGGTAATCATTGTTTTTCTATTATTCACTATTTTGGTTCTTTTTTAATGACTACAGAACTTAAATGAAATCACCTTAACAGTTTTGAATTTGTATTTATTTGAATACAAAGTTAATATACGAGTATGTATTGTGTAATCTAACTACTGTAATTAAATAATCTCATAAAATATTTACAAACTTGTTTACAATTTCTACGAAATATATTTATGTCAGTATATTTACACAAAAATATATTATTCAATGAAATATGCAAAAATGCTTCCTTAGGGTCTGTAAAGGTGATGAAATTACAAAAATTTCTTCTAAAAACATTTCTTACCATATACATACTTACTATCAATATATTATACTATCTTATATGTAGTATACTAGATGGTAGTGTGTATTTCGATACCTTAAAACTTATACATGGAACCTTACTTAGGTCCTTTTTACAGTTTGTCCGGGGCATTGCCACTGTCACCCAAGGTATCAAAGAACCCCACATTTCCTAATATTAAGAATAACTTAAACAATATTAGTTACCTACACAGTTGTATTATGAACTGTACTTTTCATAAAGCTCCTTAAATAACTTTGTCCGCTCTGGATACATCTCATATTTCATAGTAAGTTTGTCATCTATATAAAGGTATGCTAGTCCAGTTTCAGCAATTGGTTCCCACTTTGTCGTTATAACGTCATCTGTTTTTGGGGTTGGGTCTCTGTAAAAATGAAAAATAAATTATTAAAGCATAATAAATTAATTCAATTAGGATTTCTTATTCTGAAAACAACACAATTTTATATCCATGACCCAAGTACAAATCAGTTTATATACATTATTTATCTGCCTCAGCTGGGATTTGAACCTAGGACCTACAATTCAGTGCGTACTCACTGCAGGGTCATCTACCTGTCTTCAGGCAACAGCGTGCATACATCAATAATTTACTACATAATAAATTACTTCATGCAAGTAAGTATAATGCAAGCACTAATATTTTAATGATAAATAATATATTACATGATTATTTTTATAATAAGTACATCAAAATTGAACACAGTGGACTTACCCATATTTAGCAAAGTTTGTCCACATCAATGCCATCCTGTTACGTACAACTTTATCTGTGTCAGACAGATTTCCCTTAAGCTCATCGCTTCTTATTAGGTATCCTCCATCATCCCCATGACAAGCTCCTTTCCTATCAATGTTGTGTTTCTTCTTAATGTAATTCAAACCTCCATCATAAGCAAATTCGTAAAAATACACTGGAGAGTTGTGCTTGGCTATTAATGTAGTTGAAATATACACTCCTCCCAGAAAATCTACGTCAGAAAAGAAGTTAATCGCAAATGAATCTTCTTCTTCATACTCTTTTTTTCCTTCCAAGTAAGTCAATTTGAGCTTGGTCTCTAGGTCAGGCTTATCAGCATCATCAACTTTGAATGGCAAATGGGCAGTAAATTCTTTTTCCTTTGTCAATTTCTCTAAAATGGGTGCACCATGAGACAACATCAGGAGACCTTCATGGCTACATATTCCAGCCATATAAGGCACTTTATTAAATTCTCCTCGGCTCAACATCTCAAACGTATTTTTTGTAATGAATGGCTCCCAGTCTCCAGGTTCTTCCACAGTTGGCACGAAACCAAAGTGGATTCCACCCCTCCACTTATCTGCTGCTAGCACAATCATTGACATTGTTATAAGCTCTTTAGTAGACATACTTTTTAGGAACTGTAGTAATTCGGTTTCAGTGGCAATAATTTTCTTTTTCAACAAAGGAATCATAGAAGCTAATTGTTGAACTTTATCATTCTGGGCCCAATGGAGGAGTGAGGAGCCTGATTGTGCAATAGCTTTGTGGTACAGACCCTTTGCCATTGGAGACAGCAATAAATATTCAACTGATGCTCCTCCAGCGCTTACACCAAAAATGGTGACATTATTTGGGTCACCACCAAATTGATTGATATTCTGTTGCACCCATTTCAGTGCCTGAACTTGGTCTCTAAGCCCCATATTGCCTGGTGCATCGCTTCTACCTAAGCATAGAAAACCGAGAATTCCTAGTCTGTAATTCAAGCTTACTACAACCACACCATTTTCTATCAAATAGTCTGGACCATGGGCCGAATCATCAGTGCCTTGTCCAAATAAAAATCCACCTCCATGGAAGAAGACCATGACAGGAAGAAGAGAAGTCTTCTCTGCAGGCAAACTTGGTGTGTAGACATTTAAATACAAGCAATCCTCATCGCCCGTGATGGATCCAGTCTCTTTACTAAACTGTGCACATATATTGCAGTCTTTGGTCGCATCTCTGATACCTTCCCATGGATCAGGTGGAACTGGTACCTAGAATATAAACAAATATTTTTTAACTTATATGAACACGCAGCTGCCTAAAGGCTGAATCAATAGCAGATTAAAGGAAGATTATTATTTTTTACTGCTTGTACCCCAGTGAGTATTCTATTTAGGGGAAGTCACCTATTTTCAAACATAAAGCTTAAACCAAGCTAGGAGCACTTACTAAAAGGGTAAACAAGTTTTAGTATGTGAAGGTTAAAAATAAAAACTGAACATTCACTTTTTACAATACAATCATGTACATAATGAATGAATTTGTAATGTGTTATTCCTAAAACAAAAATTACTTACCGCAAAACGTAGGTCTCCTACTGGAGGTTTAGCATATGGAATACCTTTAAATGTGGCAAACTGAATTTCATTTGCCGTTTTACTGAGTTTTCCCTGTAGCTTCCCTTCGGTTACTTGTACGATTGGATTTGACATATTTATCTTGTTTCTTCCACTGTTGTTACCTAAAAATCAATATATTTTACAAGCTGACACTGTTTTCTTGTAAGGAAATGAAAGGCTAGGACTAGGAATAGTAGCAACTCAGATTCTGAGGATAGAAACATCTAGTTATCTAGAACAATCGATTTTTCACAAGTAAAACTTGATAATGATACTGTGAAGGTGTATTATGCAAGGAAAAGTTTTGAATCACCTATTTAATTAATTTGATAAGTTTTTCTCATAAACTTTCTCGAATAGTTAGTTAAAAGTATATCAACGGATGCAAAACAAGTAGAAAAATATTAACTGTTATACCACTTAATTATTGGCTAACCGCGCGGGCGCTAACTTCAGCTGTGCGAGTGTCAATGTCATTTCCACAATACTGTCAAATTTCTTTACGTTTCATTCCATTCAACTGTGATTGAAATAATTATGATGTTTAACATCCATTTATTTATGGTATTTTTTTAAGGTATTCTGAAATATATATATTGTACCTATGATAATTTAAATAAAGATCTATATATCTGATGTAAAATAAAAATAAAATGGAAATAATTTATTTCAGGAAACCCATATCCAATTGTTAGTAAATTTAAAACAACTTATAACTAAACTACTGGGAGCATGTAGCCCACAGCAGCGCAACATATAGGGACAGTCAAGTCTACCCGCTAAAATTCTCAGGATATCGTTGGGGTTGGCACGCACCCGCCGTACAGCAGCAGCTCGGATCCACATTGTGACCTAGAAGCAAGGCACACGTGCCTCTGCGAACATGCTAGATGAACTGGAATAGCGCGACAGCCCCATCAACACCCTGAATGCGTCATTATACTGAATGCGAAGGGCTCCATTCATTCTCTAAACAATGAAAGTATAACCTCCGTAGTACATCCAGCATACCTGCGGGCTATCATATTCGCGACATAGCCTTTCGCTCAAGTTCAATGTCTACATTGTCCTTGAAATCTTAGTCTTTAACTGATCTATATATGGCCCGGGTACTTTAATTTGATAAACCCTTTCTAGTGGGATACTGTTAAGCTGTAGTATTGTGGGTACATCATAGCCCAGTCATATTAGGGCTTTCACCTCGGAATGAAAGATAATAAGCTGCAAATTGGTATGAACCTTTGTTTTGTCATTCTAAATGTTGTCTCAAAAGTCACAATCGTTATCGTGTCCGCGTCTCAAGATATTCAAGGTCAAAGGTCACAAAAATCGGTTTTTCGCGAATATCTGGCTTCCTATCGGTTAAATGAGATTTGCATTTATTATAAAAGTTGTAGGCTATAAAATTCCCTACAACTTTTGTTTAATTTTTTTTTTCATACGACCAACCGTTTTGAAGGTAGAGCGCGAAGTGCACATCGTACAGTCATATACGGCCTAATGCAAGGTCAATCGTGAGTTATGGTTATCAGTACGTTATAAAGTCAATTATTTACTTGGAAATTATAATTATTAAACAATGCCTATTATTTATGTACTAACTATCGTATAAATTAAGAACTAACTATTAATTATTTATATTTAATTAAAGTAAGTAACTTGATTATTTATATATAATTATTCATATTTAACTATTTAAGTATAAAATATTATTAATTCTGGATTATATATTTTAGTTTTATTTTAAGTTAAAATGATAGTAAGAGTATATATTTTACACATATTTTTATTTATTATTAAATACGGCATAATATACATTAATATTTTATACTTAAATAGTTAAATATGAATAATTATATATAAATAATCAAGTTACTTACTTTAATTAAATATAAATAATTAATAGTTAGTACATAAACAATAGGCATTGTTTAATAATTATAATTTCCAAGTAAATAATTGACTTTATAACGTACTGATAACCATAACTCACGCTTGACCTTGCATTAGGCCGTATATGACTGTACGATGTGCACTTCGCGCTCTACCTTCAAAACGGTTGGTCGTATGAAAAAAAAGTTTAAACAAAAGTTGTAGGGAATTTTATAGCCTACAACTTTTATAATAAATGCAAATCTCATTTAACCGATAGGAAGCCAGATATTCGCGAAAAACCGATTTTTGTGACCTTTGACCTTGAATATCTTGAGACGCGGACACGATAACGATTGTGACTTTTGAGACAACATTTAGAATGACAAAACAAAGGTTCATACCAATTTGCAGCTTATTATCTTTCATTCCGAGGTTGACCCCTTTTTTTACCTAATATGACTGGGCTATCAGTGTACTTCCTAGATTGAGCCGTAAAGACGATGTATTGACTTTTACGGACATTATTCACTAATCCACGTCTAATGACAAAGACTTCACACATTTTTAACAGCAGCCTAAGACCACAGACCTTGATACTCACCGACACCATGTCATCCACATAGCTCAAATTATTCGTACACCCCGTATATCAGTATAATGATACTGATGACCACTGGGTCATTCGATGTATTTTTTTTAAAATGGGTTTTATATGAATTATAATGAAGTACCTATAAAGGTACGTAGGTATTCCATAAATGTATGTAAAAAACGATTGTTGCAAATTTGAAATGAATCAGTCGTAATTTACCAAAAAGTCCATACAAACTATCATATCGCATCCATGGAACCTCAATATTTTTTCGAGAATTAAAGTACCTTAAAACCTAACCCGAAGTAAAGTAACAACTTCACCAAGTTATATCTAAGTCCATCCACTGGTTTCTACGTGATGCCCGGGCAGACAGACAGACAATATTTTCTAAAAAGATATTTTTGAGTAACTCGTTAATATATTATGTGAAATTTTTAAAAATATTCAATGTAGGTATAAAAAAAGCTTTATTATAGTAAAGTAAGTAAGTATAGATAGATAGATGAATCTAGGTTAGACAAAAAAAAGTAAGTCAGATTCAGATCAGCAGTTCATGTTATAAATTTATAGTTTTATTTATTAATACTACTCCAGCAGAACTAGAGCTATAAGCGAATATAATTATACCTATAACTTAGTGTCCTCTCTGTCTTCCGTGCTGTTTCCGTGGACAACAGCAAATCCAGTGATAATTATGATAATATCACGGCCTAAAACCAAACGTTCGAAATAACAATAACTTCCCGCATTCCAAGCATCGCCATCTTCTTTGGACGTGCGTGTAATTGGAGCGAGCTAAACTCATTCAAATCTCAGTGAGATAGCCGGATGCGCACCTGTGGCGGCAGCTCGTGAGAACGCCCGAGATCTCTTCGAGACACACTACAATTTACATTTGTAGTCCTTATAATATAGAACTGTGTAAATAAAACCTTATTTCAATAGAAAGAAGACGTTAGATAGCTTTCTATGACGGCAAACTTATGATTGTTAAAACTAAGGCCGTACAAAATGTTCTGCTGTTTATTGTGTTATTTTGTACGCTTTGAACGTCCACGTAAGACTATTTAACGCCACTTTTTACAGACGATTGTTACCATGTGGTTGGACTGGTTCTGGTGGGCATATCATTGCGTAACTGAACCGATTAAGCCAAATCTTACGATTGTCTTTGTATAAGTGGCAGTTTTTCTTGGGTTTTGACATTATTTTGACACTTTTCTTACCTATGGACTGAATTGATAGGAGATCGTGTTACGGACTTGCCCACTGCCCATCTAATACAAGTTATCTAAGTGTTGTTCTCGCGTTAGCCTAGGCTTCGCTGCGACCCATACACAGTCCCACTGCTGGGCACGGGTCTCCCCCACAGATACCTACTGCTGCGGGAGGTTTAGAGCATACACAACCACGCTGCTCCAATGCGAGTTGGTGGATGGGTTAGTGGCCAACCCAGTGTCGAATGTTCTCAAGCCACCCGGAGGTCTTCGACAAGGCTAACGACTGTTTCCAGCAATGAAAACAACCGGGACCGACGGCTTTACGTGCACTCCGAAGCACGGTAGCGGCAATTAAATTTTGCCACTAGCTGTGGCTTCGCTTTGCGCAATTATTTAATTAAAACCAAGTCACCTTTAAATTTACATTTGTAAAACTATATTACAGAATAATTTTAAATTTATATTTACAATTACTTAAAGCCCTAGACCCCAGTAATGTTTTGTACTTTAATTTGATTAGTGAACCTTACCACCAAAATGTTAGGTAGATGCGGAAATATCCTTATTATTGCGGTGTTAGATGGTTACCTTCCAATCGTGAGATGTTTGCAAAAATCTGCCCCACAGTTGGGTCGTGTGAACCCGATCACAATAATCTTTTTACTTTTTACCAGCTTTTTATATACTCGCCAAGCCATTGCAAATTTTTTACATATTTTCGCTACCTTTTGTCGCTTTTGTTTCGCGACGTTATTGAAAAGTTTGATAATACCCAAATTGCTCGCCGTGCCATCTCAACAGTATGCCATCATTTAGGCTGTATTATCTACATTCTACACCAATATTCTAAAGGGAGGATATGATTCTTTAGAATTGGCGAAGGGGTAAAAAATAAGATTGTTTGAATTTGATGGTTAACTTAAAACATGTGGTCTTCTTTTGCAACGCGGGATAATAAGTACCCTAATGAGAAGTTTTCAAAGCAAAAATCAACTCTGACCTGAGGACACGAGCGCTGTTCTGCGGCTGTCCATTTCCTGTGACCTCCTGGAATATTACCACCATCTATTCAATCATCCTGAAAGTGAGGGGCATAGATACTACATATTTTTTAATAATCAGCGGAAATTATTATTTCGGTGGTCATTAATAAAGTGGGTAGAATATGCTTAGTACAACTTCACCATTCGAAAACGGTGGTACTTTGGGTGGAACTACGGGCCCATAATGAAACAGAATGGGTAGTATCGTCAGGTCTCGTTTTGATCATAAAGATTAAAATGTCAATTATGTATTCTCATGATGTCAAAGTGTACCTACTTACAGTAAAAACATGGAACAATGGTCGGCCCTGCTTTCATGTGGCCGCGGCGGAGGCAACCATAAATCGCGATGCTCTTATGGACAAGTTTTGTTCCACTTAGCTCTATTAGCAGCAGGATCTTCGAAGAATAAAATTGCAAATTCCGTTTGTTTCAAAAGCTGAATTGCTAGTGCTAGTTATTGTTGAAGATACGAAATGACGATCAGACCCAGCACCACCCATCTGCTGTCGCTCATGACAACTTGTTACTTAGATTCTAATTAATAGGTATACTCTACAGAACAAGGGCTTCCCATCATTATCCATATCCCCACCAATTAAGTCAAGTTTTAGTCAAGTACCACAACCGGCTATAACTGGACATATATCTCCTCCCGGAGTAAGGTAAAGGTTTGCAACTGCGCAATCGCAAACTATACGCGCCTTTGAGAACATAATGGTCTTTGATCTGCAGACTCCCTTCTCCGTTTAATTATAACAAATCTCCATAAGTCATTGATGCGTGCCTAGTCTAGGATCCCGGAACTCTTGAGTAAAATGCTTATCTTCCGCACGGCTGTCACCGCTTAAAAATCCACTCAGAAGAGTAATTTGTATCTAACTTGCCCGACCAAGTTTATAGTTAATTCCAAAATAGTGTAAAAAGTGTGCGAAATTATACATAATCCCTAGGAAAAGTGTCACTTCGAAAATTTTAAGATATATTTGTCAAAGTTGATCGGATAAGGCTACACATTTGCCCTTCAGGATCAAATACCAGCGCAAAGGAGAACATGCCAGCTCTCGCGAGCCGACACTGCCGTGTCCGGATATACCTAGCAGCGCTGAGTGGTGGCTGTGTGCGCTGCGCGCAGGTGTGGCCGAGACTGGCCGGCGCCGGCGCACATTCCTGCGACGGTCACGACGCCGCGCCGCCCACTTGATCATTGCAGACACGACCGAACAAGCTTGCCGCTAACAATCGTTTTTGTGATTATAGGCAGCGGAATCTCAGCTATGAAGTATTACGACGGCTGGATATAATAATCCTGCTATTGATGCCAAAATGTTCCATTAATTATAATGTAGTAGGTACTTACTTCTTGTATCTAGGTACTATCTGTCTACAATCACTTATCCGAGCTAGAACAGCGTATGACAATATCCTTAAGATGTAGGAAGGGGGTGTGGGCAATTATGATGTAGTACCTAATTTTAAATCTTATCGCATCTTAATACTAACTCAGCAGTGCTGCCGACATTGATGCCTAACCTACCATCGTTATTTTACAAACACGAGCCATAAGGAGTATTTAGGGAGGCCTACATACATATAGTATACAAAAGCCTATGATATAGGTATCTAATGTACCTACACTGCTTTTTTTTTAAAATGAATTCAAGAAATTAATGAATTCGTGATTGTACCTGGCTCTAGCTAGACTAATCACCTGATAGATTATACTTGGGAACTTTGTTCGCTTCTACACGCTACGACCCAGTCGTCCCCCTGCAGGGCACGGGGGAGCCCACAGACACAGCTGAAGGTCTAGAGCATACTCCACCAACTAGTAAGAACGTGCTTATGAAGTACTTCAGTAAGAGGACTTCGAGAAAGAGGTCACTCACAAGATCCAATTCGTTTGGGTAGCATTCGAGACTTATCTCTAGGTGGTGATGAACGTATAGCCCTACGATGCGCAGAGATCATAAATAGTCTTCTCCCGAGTAATCCGCCTACTGACATAACGCGTAGGGGAAGACAAAACCTTCACCTCCGGAGTCGATTAGGAACTCGTATAATCATATAAAGGTACTCTGTGCGTATAATGTTGTCTTGCCGCTTATGAATAGCTGACCGGCTGACCGGTACTTTGGTAGGCAGTTGCTGCCATTAAAGACTGCTAAAGGATTTTCTCGGTGTCCTCTGCATTGCAGCAAAACCTCTTGCTGCATTTAACATTTTAACCGTGCGCGATCGGTATTGCTAATGGTGTAAATGTTAATAATACACAAGGTTCACCGATTTTTTTACATAATTTTGACATGTACCTAGCTATGTGGGTTGCGCATAAAATTAATACCTAAAAAATAAAAACTAGTGAAAACATTTGCATTGCAAGTTTTTTTGATCATTAAGATCATTATTACTACTTCCGCCATCTACATACATTGATATTGGTAAAATATATGTAATATATACGAGCGCCATCTGTTTGATCATTACTAAAAATTAAACGAATGAAACCACACAATGAAACCGTAACAGCTCTGCTACTCGATAATAGATGGCAGCTACTTTTTAAACAGCAGCTCACTTTTTAAAATTAAATATTGTCTGTTTACTAAGTTATAAATTAATTAATTTTTATTATGTACCTTAAAATAAACTACTCATAAAGTGCAAAAATAAAATTTATATTGGATGGAATATAATGTTTTCAATGACAGTTAATGATGGCAATATTATTGAAAATGATTGAATTTCGGACGATCCGAACATAGACGACATTAGGCGGAATTGTCCGAAGTCAAAGTCGGCAAACCAGCAGAACGACGAGTGACGACCATTCATTTCATTCATTCTATCTGCGAAGATTCTAGATTTCAAAAATAACCTCTTATAGTAAAACTTAAAATCTCAATTGCCTGCCTATATCCAGTATTCCTGAAGCTTTGTATTACAACTATTAAAATGGCCCAGGCAATGAAAAGATTGATTCCTTTGCTCGATCGTGTCTTGATCAAGAGGGCAGAAGCGGTCACCAAAACCGCCGGTGGCATCGTGATTCCAGAGAAGGCCCAATCCAAGGTTCTACATGGAGAAGTGATAGCTGTGGGACCTGGAGCGAGGAAAGACAACGGAGACTTTATTCCCGTTCAAGTCAAAGTAGGCGACAAAGTTCTTTTACCCGAGTACGGAGGTACCAAGGTTAGCCTAGAGAACGACGAAAAAGAATACCACTTATTCAGAGAGAATGACATCCTGGCGAAGATTGAAAATTAAATTTAGTGATAGCTTTAAAAATATTTTCGTTTCTGATTTTAGTTAAAGACTGATGTAGTGCACGAACGAGAAGTGATTGTGTAATATGTTTAAAGCCGTGGAACATGTTATATTCCTTGCATTTATTATAACATCGTTATAAAATGTGTTTTTCCTTTACTCAAATCCTTACCCATAAATATTATGACAAAAATTTAAAATCTGATGCAATATTCTAGGTTATGTAGAATGTACACAAATTAAACAAAAGGTCGCTTTAAGACTCATTTTATTTCTTGTAGCTTTAGAATTACTCAATATTAAAAGAACTAAAATTAATTAAATATGCAAGTCAAAGGCATCTATGAATATTATTTAATCAGTACAAACGTTAAAAAACTTGAAAAGAACAGTGCCTTGAAATCTAAAGGTTAATCACAGATTAATTAAATAGTTACTTATACTATGTACCTTATTTTATATTGTATTGTATGCAGGCCTACCATTCCTACCTAATCATTATTTAATTAAATTGGCAAAGATCTTAAAAACAATTTTTTTCATGGCTTTATTTTAATTTGATGGGGCTGTAGGCTAAACATACCAGCCTCATAGTTAATACTGTCATGAATAAGTTTCTTAAACTTATTAAAATGGTTTTTAAACACAACTTATTCTGAGAATATTCCTGAAGCAGTATTTAGTGTTGCCCAATGGCTGTCACTCAAAACAATTTCCACAAGATATCACACAGGATTGCATAATTATAGACTAAATTGACACCAGCTATCCTCAAGAGGTTGGCAATTGATGCATTGATTGATATAAGCATGGACTACATTATAATATAATGTATGTCGTGTCTTTATGATATCTATAAGTAATAGGATACATTGTCAAAGCTGTTTAAAGATAACTGTTTTTGTTAATACAGCCACACTGCACCTAGCAATAATTCTAGGCAAAGTGCAATAATAAAGTAAATTATTGGTTTACTATCTAAACTAAATAAGATTAAATTTACACATCATTTAAATGTAAATCATCTGGTACAACTCTCACCAAACACTATGGCATCTGTAATTAATTGTGTATGCCTATTCTCCTCCTTCCTCCTGTCTCCACATTATCAATAAAAATATACTGTGCAGCAAAACGATTGAATATATTACACCTCTAGCATCCATTGCCTAATGCAGTTGATTCAATGTGATTGATGATGATGATGATGACAAGCAATGATGGATTGGTTTGAGGATGGGGGACTGCTAATGGCAAAATTTGATAAGCACTACCATGCTTTGGAGGACAAGTTGGCTGCCCAGCCTGGTTGTTTTCAATTGTGAAAACAATTGTTAAGCCTTATCAAAGACTTTTTGTGGTTTGAGTATATTCAACACAGGTTGGCTACCCCCTCTACCAATCCTCATAGGAGCAGAGCAGTGTGGAGTGGAGTATGCTCTTGACATCCCCTTTGACATCAACTTTGTCTGTGGAGACCCATGCCCAGCATTGGGGTGTCTATGGGTTGTAACTAGCTAGATATCTCCATAGAAAGTCTATTATCTCCAAGATTTCAGCATGCAAGTTTTTAATTAGAACTAAATTACAAGCTTACTATCAATAAATCATAACTAATATTACTAAACATGGCTTATTATAAGTTATAAATCACTGTAGAGATATGGCAGTACGTCTCACTGCTGCAGATAGTACTGGGTTTGGATCTGGTGGTTCTGTCAACAACTGCACAGAGGTCCAACAGCCATCTTCATTTGACTGTCGCAGAGCTTCCATGGTAGCTTGTACTCTCTGTCCATCCTCAAACGTAGCTGCTGCCCTCACAGGCTCCTTCACCCAGTCCATTTGTTCACGCACAGGTAAAAATGCTTCTTTTAAAGCACTTATCATCTTACAAAGTCCCTTAATGTATGGCTTAGGTATCACACTTGAGGCACAACTTAAGTCCTCAATATCAACATATATAACCTCTTCTTTATCCTGTCTTTTCCCATCGTCTTCAGATTTCAAGTGAGTCTTATGCAGTTTGCCATGCAAGTCTCCACCCCGAACAACAAGATAGCCTTTCTTACTGCACACATATATTTCCTGATTGAAACAAGGACCTGGTAAGTGGTTATTCAATGTTGCTGTTACCAGCAATCCTTTATCCATTTGTAATTGGAAGGTGCAAAAATCAGGTGCAGTTATTTTTCTAATGCCATTAACTTTCGCTGTTTCCTCCACAAAAGTCCTTAGAACACCATGGGCTTTGACCACCTTCTGTCCACTTAAAAATGAAACTAAATCAATCACATGACTGCCAACCAAGGTGAGGGTTCCACCACCCATTGTGTCATCACACAACCAATTGTAAGTATCACTGAGCAAGGACCCCATCTGTACTCGTACATCAATGAGAGTTAGTTCATTAGGGTTTCCTAAGTAGCCATCCATTATACACTTTCGCATGTGACTGAATGCTGGCAGAAATCGTAGAGAATGGTTTATAATAGATATCAGTGTGGGGTAATATTGGGCCGCTCGGACCATTTTGAGTGCCTCAGCTTGACAAAGGCCAGCAGGTTTATCGCACACGACATGTTTCCCGATACCGAGTGCTTTAACTGAAATTTGAGCGTGCAGGTTGGGCGCACATACGATGAAGACGAGACTGACATTCTTTTTTAACAAAACGTCATCAATTTTATTCGTGAAAAATGGAATTTTGAGCTCTTTGGCAGCCGCTTCAGCTTCCTGAATGGTCACACCCCATATAGCTTCTACTGGGAACCCCTTTTCTCGTAGAAATGGTACCAAAACTTTGGCCACCGAGCCAGTTCCGAAAACACCAATACCAGGCAGCATTGTTGTTCGGATTATTTCAAACGTGTCTTCTATATAACATTTGGGTGGTTAGAAATACATGTTATTAATTGAAATAAGCGGGATTTATTTTATAATTTAATTTAATAAAACAACGCAATTTGCGTGAATTAGAATATTGACATTGACATTATTTGACAGTGACATAATATGAAACTTGACAGCTTGGAATTTGGATTTTTTTCACAATAAATTAACCCATATTTTTAAGCCATTCTACCACAGAGTACTTTGTTACAATGTTGCTAAATAGTCTTCAGGCAACAATTTTTAACTTATCATCGAGCAATGAGACCTTAAACCAAACGTAACTTATTAGCTATGATCATTAACCACTGAACTGTCACTGCCTTTGCGATACTAAAGGTTCGTCGAGTCCCAGGTCAGGCAAAGTATTATTGGGCTTTTCTAATTTTAAATTCCCGGTAGTACCTAGCTCGGAATTTTAAAATTATGCCCGGTGTGTGGCAATAGGGTCACCATCGATTACCTCATAGAATATGGAACAGGTTTGAATACCTAATATTGATCTAGCTAGGTACCTATTTTCTTCTATAAATAATATTACAATATACCTACTGGATCAACCAGACCGTGTCTTGTCTTATTTTAGAATAACTAGCGAAACATTAAATAATATTCAACCGTTGTTCTGAAAAGGTTTTTGCTTTTTTAAGATAACTTACCTACTTAAGCTGTTTTTAACCATCTGTATCTAATATATCATCCGGATGTAGGATAGGATAATACCGCGATGTTTTATTCTAATCATATCACTTAATATAATTAATACCACATTCGACTTGCGCCAATTAGTTATACGAACGAGTAGTATTCCTGTAAGTGGAACAAAGAATAATATTTGTTGAGAAAACAGAAGGCAAGCGTAAGTCACCGCGGAAGGCGCTTAAAACGAATCACTTCGTCGGACGGTTAAATTCAATGCTTTGATATCTGCCACCTGGAGTAGTAGGGCTGGCACTAAACGGGAACGGTAATAGTTGCACAAGTTACCTTAAACTACATTATATTATAGATCGTTCTTTCGTGTGAGTACGTTCACGGTAGTGACACGTAGGACTTCCATGTTTTGCAGCTATTGACAAAACATCACGTTATGTAGATTTATTCAAGATCACCTAACCGTTTTAAAAATTTAGAAAAATTTAAAAAAAATAATCTAATATTACGAGTATGTAGATAAACATTTTACATGTCAAGATTTTATCGTCTTCAAAAAACGGGCCTTACTGTAAAATATTCATAGATCAAGTATGATTACTTTGAGGCTTCACAGGAAATGTCATTTTGCATAATATCCATAACTATAGTTCGCTACATACAATGACCAGGATAATTCCAACCAAAAGCGTTCGTTGGATGAGTTTTTGCTCGCTGCTATCGCTATCAGCTAGTTCTAATAAAGTTTACTTTGCAATTTGTAATCTAAGGAAATCCTAAATTTTAATTGTTTGTTAAAATTAAAGTGCGCTTTTTTTTTGTTTCTCATCAAATAATAAACATAAACATTTGATCTGCAAATTCTCTAACGAATCGTTTTTAAGATTTTTAGACAGGTAGGCATGAAATCTAGATAATTAGGCATAAAATATAGATAATAATATAAAGGAAAAAGGTGCCTATGTATCGAGCGGCAACCCTAGCTCGGTCCTATTTGCAGCAATCCGTCTAACAGCTCTCAGTCGGGCTGCAGTACCCACTGATCACTTCCACAATTAGGAGCAGACGAACTAACAACCCAAACAAAAGGTTAACGCTGCAAGTTTTATTTATTTCTTACTTACATATATTTTTGTACATAAATTTCTTATTCCTATCCTATGAATGTTAATGCTAAAGTTACAATACAATCTTTCACAGGTGAAAACTGCTGAAACGCCTGCTTCTTTTGCTGCTTCAGTGAGGGAGGATTAAGAGAGGAGCTTACAGGCTGAACCGAATGTCAGAAGTTTTTCTCCGGGCATAGGCCTCTGAAAATGTTGTTTATTGTCTATTATCATAGTTGTAGCTTTACTATGGTAGTAGTAATGCAACCGAATAGAATTATGAAATTAAAGTAGAATTATTATTATATTAATAGAATATTAAATAGAAATAGCATTTACGATTGTCAATTACGAAGGTACTTATTATAATTATGTATTGCTTACGTCATAATCCTCGTTGTTATTTCGTCACAATTAAATGTATTTATATTATGCTTTGATATAAAATTATTATCATAACTATAAGAAATCTTCTTCATTGTGGCGCCTTATAGCACTTTATATCTCAATTTAGCTCACCTGGATCGGCGGATTGAGTTGCCCTCCGAGGCATGGAAACCTGTCTCTTGAGAATGTTTGCCAATAGCGGTCCCCCTTCAATTAAATAGGCCCGTTGGCGCAATCGGTAGTGACCCTGTCTGTTGCGCCAAAGGTCGTGGGTTCGAATCCCACTCAGGACAAATATTCGTGTGACGAACACTTGTATTTGTTCTGTGTCTGGATGTCAATAATCTATTTATAACACATTTGCTCGTAAAGGGTCTCTTATTACACCAATTTCAATATCGTAATGTATCTCATTACCGCACTTGTGCGGTAATGTAAAGTAAAACGCACTTGTGCGGTAAGTAATGATTTCTTTTTAAAAAGTTCACGGTTTATCAAGCAAGATGCTTCGTCTAAAACGAACGATACTTTTTCAATCTTAGCAAAGAGTTTTTATGTCAGAAAAGTGGTCAACATCTTATGAATAAAATTAACTTTGGGAGATAAAATATAAAAAATAAACAATTAATTCTTTAATTTAATTAATTTTGACAATAAATTACAATAATTTATCTGTATCAAAAACAAAAAAATATTAATTTACTTTATTAGTAATACTGGCTGTTTTTGTGTCTTTGCCTTAAAAAAAAGTGCTGATGCGCGCGCATCGTTTTGTGAACAAGTAAAAATTAATCCGCGCGCTTTTTCTTTTCGTTGCATTGTTTTTATTTGAAAATGTCATCAAGTAATGATGAAATTATTAATTTATTTCCTCGCAAATATGTTATAAAACGTCGTATGACACACGTGCGCTTTGATAATTACAGCCTCTGCTTTCTTGTAGCCCTCGCCTACGGCTCGGGCTAGCAATATCGCCTCGGCTGTAATTTTCAACTTACCGCACTTGTATCATAATGTACTATTAAGTATGTATTTAAAAATATCTATGTATGTATATCAGTCTCTGACACCCATAACACATACTCGCGCCTACTTTGGGGTTAGATGGCCGTGTGTGAGAATGTCCAAGATATTTATTTATTTATTTATTTTAAAAAAAAATTGTCGACTGAAACACCTGTTCAATTTCCTCCTGAGTTGGTACTCCTCAATGTGAAGTGTCTCACCTCATAGTACAGGTACGTTGGTCAAGTCGAATTGGCAATCTTCACTCGCCATCAAGAACATTGTGGAGAATAGTTAAGCATTTAGGGTATTCGTGGTTAATCACTCATACCTACCTGGAAACGCCATAAATATTTTACTACGGCCAAAAACGTCAGTATCGCGTATATGTAAATTATCGATTGAAAAGTCAGATTTGAACCCGGCATTCTCGAATAGGAATTCGAAATTCTAACCACTGGCTTATAACCGCTAAAGTGGATATAAGTATACCAGGGCTTGCCTAGCACGTGTACCCCTTACCCAACAAAGTATAGGGTGTCACGGAAGCGCGACCCGCTTTGAACCGACCTGTCAATCATGTCGACTCACGTTAAACCCTAATTGTTTCACACTTTTTTCTGCATTTGAAAATACCTGATGGGATACAACGCCTTAAATTCACAATTATTCGAATTTTAAAATTTTGGCAGAATGATTGTAATCTAGAGCCACGGCTACGGTCAAGGGTTTCAGATTAGGCGATGACCACGGTAATGTGTAAAACACGAACCATTTTCAATATTTAGATCCCGTTCGAACTGAAATAATGAAATTTTAAAAAAGATTGAATAATGACTAACTCCAGATGACGACGACTACATATAATGTCTTCTGAAGTTCGTCTTTATTCAAGCTTTTTTAAAAATTATTAGTTACATGTTTTTAAGTTTACATTTTCAGTTTCTTACCTTCGATTTTTTCTAATCTATAAGTAGCACTTATAGTTACTTAGTACTTTAATACTATGTAGGGAATTAATATGGCAAAAATTGTAATGTTGTGCAGTAGTTAATGTGGTTTTCAGGACAACTAGACTAAAAATAAACATCCTCTCCTATGTCTCATATAAAGATACATACAATTACTAGTATTCGCGATATCGATTAGTTAGACTTTACAAATTGGGCAATCCAACCAAACAAATTGTGCAGTTTAAAAACAGTTATTGAAAATCATACATAACTGAACAAATCAAATGTGAATAAATTAAGGCGCTGATTTGTCGATGTATAATCCTGAAGCTTACTCGGGAGGGGCGTGCGCAGGCGCCGCCCAAAAGCCCGCACCGCCCGCCTTGCGCACGCGCCTGTCAAAATCACCGCGCCGTTACTAGAAGGCACTTCTCGCCCTCACCCGAGTTTCGAATAAAACAAAAATTGTTTTAAAAATTACTATAAAATGTATTAAAGACGTGCATTGTGTAAAGTTAATAATTAGGAAGTGTGAATTTGTGCAATATTTTTCAAAATGCCTAGAAAACGCGCGAATAGATCGCCGCCGGTGGAGAAAAGAACCGATGAAGATGATGATGATGACTTTCTGTTTGACGACTCACAGTCAAGCTCAGGTGGGTGGGATTTAGATTACTATTTGCGTTTTTTTTGAGTGCATATGTTTATAGAGTACCTACCTACTTACTTACTTACTTACTACCTACTTACTAGTACTTATAAATTTTCTCAAAAATGTCCGTAGGTTAAAACTAAGAAAAAATATCATAAAACATAAAAAATCATATAGTTTTTAAATACGTGGCGCATTATAACATCTAAATGGACTGAAACATTATTTTTCAAAATAGAATGGTACGTACTTTAGGTTATTAGGTACATACTTTAAGAATAATCTTTTGCTGTCCAAATTCTAGTTCCTACGTACGTTTAATGTTCAGTCTATACATTATAAAAAACGAATCGAATAAGACCTAGGTATATATTGTGTCTATGTATTTTCCAAAATACAATTAAATGATTGGATAAAATCCTTTGACTTTCCCGTATCATAGTTGGATAAGTATTATTGCTTAGGGGAGCGATAGGAAGAGTCTAGGAAAATATTAACAGTAAGTAGGATTTGAAATTTTGAAAGCAAATTATTAATAATTATGATAGTTAGCTGTTTCTCGTCAATTTGATATTACAGAAAATATCCAAGTTACAGAAAGTCAATTTGCAACCAACTGTGAACAAGACTTAGGTAAGCCTATGGCCTAAGATTTCTTAAAAATTTGATTTATGAAATCTCACTCCAAATATGTATGACGACTTAGCGACATATCCATGAAGAATTCAACCTGAAGGGAAAAATATTTAAGGAAGTTTTAGGGCAGTTTTCACTAAGCAGGCGTTTTCTCCCTATTTTACTGCCTACTGTAAGTTCAACTGTTTGTGATTCAGGACGAAGTGGACACGAACCCCAACACAGAAACGCGGCCAATGCACGTGAGAGAGCCCGAATGAGAGTGCTTTCTAAAGCATTTTGCAGGTAAAACATATATTTTTACTAGTAAATGCCTGCAGTTTAGCACGCGTAGAATAAGAAACAACAAACAACTTTCCAATAAACGTGCTAAGAACCTCAAGGAAACATATTTCCGGGATTAAAGTGTTTTAATCTATGTTATCATCTAGCTATATGCAAAGTTCACCCAAATCCGTTTTGTAGTTTTTGCGTGATTCAGCAACAAGCATCCAAATATACAAAGTCCTTCTCAGCTGTGAGAGAGATCCGTATCCTGCAGTGGGCCACTAATGGTTCAAGCCAAGTTTCAAAACTAACCACCTAGGTACCTGACTGAAACTCACCACCCTAGGTGAGTTTCAGTCAGGGATAAGTAGATATGGCATTATTATGCACTCTGAAAGTGGCAGGTTCACTAAAAGTGAACCTCTTTAGTAGTCAAAGCAGTATGTAAGGTATTGTTACAGATTCAACTGTAAAAGAAATGTGCCATTTGCGAACAATGAATACCTACTATGAAGATACCATATCTATCTATCTCTTTTTATTCTTGACAAATCAATGAATAACAATTGCACTTGTAACATTAGTGAGTATTTCAGGTTAAAGACGACATTGCCGTGGGTGCCGGCAGATACAAAGCTCTCCAAACTGGACACTCTGCGTTTGGCCGCATCCTACATCGCTCACCTGCGCGCGCTCCTCCACGAGCCACGGTCTGCGCACACGCCGCCGCATCCACTCAGCCTGGTTAGTGCTCCATATATAGATAGATTCAGTACTTAGCAGCAGCAATAGTCAGATGGCCACGCACGCTAGGCGTAGATCCTACTGTAAGATATACAGGCTCTACCTTCTACATAAACAAGCCCCGCCCTACGTCGCACACCGCGCGCGCTGCTTCACTAGCGGTCTGCACACATGCCGTCGCATCCACTCAGCCTAGTTAGTGATCCATGGATAGATTCAGTATTTAGCAGCAGCAATAGTCAGACGGCCACGCACGCTAGGTGTAGATCCTACTGTATGATATACAGGCTCTACCTTCTACATAAACAAGCCCCATCCTACGTCGCACATCGCGCGCTACACCAGCGGTCTGCACACATGCCGCCGCATCCACTCAGCCTAGTTAGTGATCCATGGATAGATTCAGTATTAAGCAGCAGCAATAGTCAGACGGCCACGCACGCTAGGTGTAGATCCTACTGTATGATATACAGGCTCTACCTTCTACATAAACAAGCCCGGTCCTACGTCGCACATCGCGCGCTACACCAGCGGTCTGCACACATGCCGCCGCATCCACTCAGCCTAGTTAGTGATCCATGGATAGATTCAGTATTAAGCAGCAGCAATAGTCAGACGGCCACGCACGCTAGGTGTAGATCCTACTGTATGATATACAGGCTCTACCTTCTACATAAACAAGCCCCGTCCTACGTCGCACATCGCGCGCTACACCAGCGGTCTGCACACATGCCGCCGCATCCACTCAGCCTAGTTAGTGATCCATGGATAGATTCAGTATTAAGCAGCAGCAATAGTCAGACGGCCACGCACGCTAGGTGTAGATCCTACTGTATGATATACAGGCTCTACCTTCTACATAAACAAGCCCCGTCCTACGTCGCACATCGCGCGCGCTGCTACACCAGTGGTCTGCACACATCCCACCGCATCCACTCTGCCTGGTTAGTGATCCATGGATAGATTCAGTATTTTGCAGCAGCAATAGTCAGACGGCCACGCACGCTAGGTGTAGCACGCAAGGACGCTGCTCCAATGCGGACAGGTGGAGGGGTTAGTGTTGTTAACCCAGTGTTGAATGTTCTCAAGCCACCCGAAGGTCTTCGACAGGGCTTAACATTTATTTTCAGTTAGTAAGGGTCTAAGGATCTAAGGTTCCCTGTCAGTCACAGATGTATTGCTACCCTTGAGGTCTTAGATGATCGCCTATAAAGAAGTGTAACCGGAAACCCACCTGTTTAACATAACCACAATTGCTTTAAAAATAATTATTACGAGGTATGGTACATGGCGGCTGATGGTACTGCCCCGGGCGAACTCTTTAAGGAAGAAAATAGGTTTCAATATATTCCTGCATCCTACGAAGCAGGTTCACATACCTGTTACTGACTCACGGGCTTGGCCGGAATACCCACTAAAACCCAGCGGCACCTTCAGCGTCAATATGAGACGCTACGGGATCCCATGTATGAGCATTACGTGACGCTTCGTAAAGCTGTGAAGTTGAGTTTATACTTAATTAAGAATCGATGCAACTCCTCCACTCCACAATACGATACCGATAGCGTCTTCCAATGAAGACCCTATCAGTGACCGGTGAATTATTCCAACTTTCCTTGTTCGATTGGATAGATTCTTGATACCGAATTTGTTATCAGTGAAAACTTTAGACAAATCGAATTTGATGTAAATGCCAAACAAAAATAATTAAATCATTCACTGAAATATCGAAAATAACGATTTAATCCTTAAGTTCATATGAATGACCTAAACAATTCGAATTAGCTGTTCAAGTCATAACGTACGATATGAATGAATTCATCTCATGAAAACTTTTATGCAATTACCCCGGTGTACACTATAAATCTAGCGTGCATTGAAATAGAGACATTTAAACGAGAAGACACCAAATAGTTTTATGTTGAACAATGCCAGGAATTCGAAAACAAACCTTTTTTCTAAACTTTTCCCATCAATTAAGTATTAATCGGCGCGTTGACGGCGACTCGACGCGCTGTAAAAAAAAACCTCCGGCCCGCCCATCTGTCGCGCCTATCACATAATTGTTCACGATATATTCACTGTCACACTTGTCATCTGCTAATTCCGAAGCACGAGCTCGCAATGAATTAGGGTAACATTCGAGGAGTTAACCACGCGCTGACAGCGGGGATTACGAGGTTCTCCGAAGGTCTCTCGCGGTCGAACGTTGTGGGATAATCCGCAACGATTGTTGTCAATATGTAATGATTTAGTTACGTAGATATTAATTGTGAGAAAGTAAAATTGATAAAGTAAAAGTGTTACATAATTACGGTGGAAAATTAGGTTTTACCACGTACACACACTATAGGTTTTACTCTCTACCATTTTATTTTACTAATTGTAGAACAGCAGTTGAATAAGTACCTAACTCAAAGCTTAACAATATTTGGTTTAGAATTTACTAACTTTCACTAAATTAGTACATTACGCTTCGACGTTTCGTAGGAAATAAAAAAGGAAATCCAAAGATCTTGTTAAGTTTAAGGTATCTTTTTAAAAGCTTATTTAACTTCACTCGAATGTATCTATGTATGTATGTATGTATGTCCTGGAATCTTGCAATCAATATTTCACCCACTTCCATTGAAGCTATCGAGCTGAAATTACACACACATATTTGGTTCCACATATTTGGTTCCGATGACAATGCACGAAAATAAAAATAAAAGTTATAAAAAGCTTTATTTAAAAAAATAAAATTTACTCAGGATTCTACATTACATTTCTTTAACTACTTGTAGAACTTTCATTAAATTAGTGTTTTGAGGTAACTCTGAAAGTACCTAAGTGTAATATTATTATAGTTATCATAACATCACCCCTATATTTACCATTTTTCACCATTTATGTTAGGAATTACAAGTTGAAAACCTCATAAATACTTATACCGACCCCTAGATCGACCCTAGGTCTCTAGCTCAACAGTACTTAGCGGTTGCGACCACTACACTATCGAGATAGTCAACGTATGTTCTCATTAAATAACCATCGCGGAAAATATTTTTTGCAACCATCATGGTCGAAATAGTATATTTCACTACAAGTGCGGAAAGCCTGTCATTGCAAAGAGTTCCGACAAATGTCTACCCGAGCCGAAGGCGAGGGTTGACAGTCGGAACAAGTTGCAATGACGGTTCCGCACGTGTACTGAACAACTATTTTTAATACAGTTGCGAAAAAATGAAGCAATTTAATAAAATAATAAAAACACAAACTAAACTCGCAAAGAACATTTTTGGAAAATGGCGCCAACCTTAAAAGAATACAGAGTATTGCAGAGATTTTTTTTTGTTTTCTTCACCCATTCTGCGTAGGCAAAGGGAACTATGCCCATACAGCCAAGTCTTCAGTAGAATTTTTTTATTGACATGAAATTTAATGAGATGAAATGAAATGAAACCTAACCTAACTCATTGAATCAAATCATTAAATCTGATATTGAAACAAATTAGTAGCTTCTTTTTAGAAATATTTGCATGAATCATAAAAACTTCTATGAATATTTTTTTTTAGTGAAAACTCCGTGGTTGGTTTTTTCTTTTTAATAGACATTATTTTGACAGTTGGGAAAGAAAACGCACGAGTTCGGAAAAGGTAAAGAAAAAACACGAGTGTGTAATAGCTCACTTCCCGAACGCTATACGTCCCTGTAATACGCCACTTTTTGAGCAACTGTGTTAAAATAGTATATTTCGCTACAAGTGCGGAAAGCCTGTCATTGCAAAGAGTTCCGACAAATGTCTACCCGAGCCGAAGGCGAGGGTTGACAGTCGGAACAAGTTGCAATGACGGTTCCGCACGTGTACTGAACAACTATTTTTAATACAGTTGCGAAAAAATGAAGCAATTTAATAAAATAATAAAAACACAAACTAAACTCGCAAAGAACATTTTTAGAAAATAGCGCCAACCGTAAAAGAATACAGAGTATTGCAGAGATTTTTTTTTGTTTTCTTCACCCATTCTGGGTAGGCAAAGGGAACTATGCCCATACAGCCAAGTCTTCAGTAGAATTTTTTTATTGACATGAAATTTAATGAGATGAAATGAAGTGAAACCTAACCTAACTCATTGAATCAAATCATTAAATCTGATATTGAAACTAATTAGTAGCTTCTTTTTAGAAATATTAGCATGAATCATAAAAACTTCTATGAATTTTTTTTAGTAAAAACTTCGTGGTTGGTTTTTTCTTTTTAATAGACATTATTTTGACAGTTGGGAAAGAGAACGCACGAGTTCGGAAAAGGCAAAGAAAAAGCACGAGTGTGTAATAGCTCACTTCCCGAACGCTATACGTCCCTGTAATGCCCCATCCACACGCTTGGCAAACAATGGCAAACAGCCAACAGCAAACAGCAAACACGGACGTGTGGATGGGTGTTTGTCGTTGTTTGCCTGTTTGTGTTTGTGTTGGGCAGTGTTCGGCATCGGTGTCGGTTTTTCTTGCCAGATCAAAGGATGTTCGGCAAACAGTTTGCGACGTATCCACACGTTTGGCAGCGATCAGTAATGCGCGCGAGCTTGCGGGAGGCGGACGTATTTACTTGCCATATTCATGGGCATATAAAGAGAACATTCCACCCTATTCTTGATCGAAGATTCCACCCCATTTAAAAACTGTACCTCAAGTATTCGAATTCGATGGTAGCAAAATTATTTATAACAAGTGATTTTAAAAACTTTTAATTAAATTCACTCGTATGTACTCGTATGTCCTGGAATCTTGCAATCAATATTTCACCCACTTCCACTGAAGATATCGAGCTGAAATTTGGCACACATATTAGGTTCCGATGACAATGCATGAAAATAAAAATAAAAGATATAAGTAAAAGCTCTTTAAAAAAAAATTTTTTTACAGTATAATTTATGAATAAAATCTAACTATATTGATTCATTTTATTATTGCAAAATTTTCATCGGAATCACCATCGTCTTCGCTTTCTTCTTTTTTTCTTTTTTCTTTCTCTTGCTTTAATTTATAATAAAAATATGTCAACCCGAAAGTAATAGCTGCCACAAGCTTGTCGTCCGCCATGTTTGCCGATTCGGAATGTTATGAACGTTCGCCAAGCATGTGGATGGCTGTTTGTGTTGGGTGATTGTGGTTGGTGTTTGGGACTTTGCTTGCTGTTTGCGGTGTTTGTGACAAACAGCCAGCGTGTGGATGGGGCATAATATGCCACTTTTTGAGCAACTGTATTAAAAAAGCATTTTATGAACATGTCAAGTTGTGGGTGGCAGAAAGATTCCAAAAAATATACGAGTGTTTTTTGTATCTAATACTTAAGGCAATATTGAACCCCTTAAAAAGTAAACAAATATCGGTCCAACTGAAATGAAGCAAAGATAGAATGAAAAAGGTTACAGCAATAAACACACGTTTTACTTGATGCGCGCGCTGACCAAAAGTTTGCAGCTGTTACAAGTATAAATAAAATTTATCTCCGGACGTTAAGATGCTCCGTTTTATTGTTTTCTTCCTTTGTTTAACTTGATCTTAGATTATGAGCTCGACGAAAAGTCCACAGAGGTTATCAAATTATTTCATGTTCAGTTTTTATCTTTCGTTCCATTTTCTTAGTTCTGAAATATTTTCAATGTCACCTTTTTAGCCTTTAAATTGTAGTCCGAAATAGGTAAATCACAAATGATTTATGTCTTTACAAAATTAAAATAATTTCAATATGAATTATGTATTTAATAAGTTTTTGGAACATGGCTGTTAGGTCAAAACACATGTCTTGTGTTTGTTTAAACACAAAAAGTGGGGTCAAGTAACATAACATAACCATTAATCTTCTTCTCTATGGGAGGTCTTTGCAAAATCAAATGATACCTATGCTTTTGGTTCTGTAATCTGAATCTATAATACCTACCATACAATACGGTATACCTATCTACTTAAAATTGTCTTTTCCAATTTATTTGACAGCCCTAATTATCAAAATGTAGCGTCCATCTCCCATGTAGCCCAATCTCGCATGGCTCGTGTTGATTCAACGTGATTGACAAAGTTAAGCAACGGCGGGCGCGGTCGGTTTGTGAATGGGTGACCGCTTGTGGCAAAAACTTCATGGGCGCTACCGTGCTTCGAGGCTTGTTTTCAGCGGTGAAAACTATCAGTAAACCTTCTCGATGACCTTTTATGTTTGGGTGTCTTGAGAACATTTGATACTGGATTGTCCACCAACCCCTCCACCAATTTGCATTGGAGCAGCGTGGTGTAGTATGCTCTAGACCTCACACATATATTTGTCTGTGGAGAGCCCAGCAGTAGGACCTCTATGGGTTGCAGCATTATCACAAACTACTACCGAGTCCAGTTTATGTTCGGCAACCAACCACTTTCTTGATTTAGCTTATGCTGCCGACTATAACATCGCAATGTTTTTTTTCAGTTTGAAAAAAAATATTTTTTTGTAAGTACATAATAAGCTTCGTAATAATATAAAAGCTTGTTTGTGTCCCAACTTATTTCCACAAAACACGTTTGCACTAGGTATATTTTAATAACTGACAGTTGGTATGTACTAAAAAGAAATAATTTCCTGTTTTGTCGACACAGATACAAGTCGAATATAGACTAACCAACCATTCCATCCATCCATCCTTCAGCCTTTTGAGGTCCCTGCTGGACATAGGCCTCTCCTAAACGTCACCACTCCGACTGGTCTGTGCGAATACCAACCAATACCTATCATCAAATTTCAACACCTTCAATATCAATCCTTCTTTTTCAGGCCTGGCCCTTCGCGTTTCAACATGGCGGTTCTCTTAGCTGCACAATTTCCCAAAGATGGAACATGAATACCCAGCAGGAGCCGTCTGTGGTTAATCGGAATGTCCAAATGTCAAGAGGGAGCGTTCCAAGTGAACCAACGGGCAATGACAGCTACGGTCACGATTACTCTGAAGAGAACGATTACGAAGAGCGCGCTTACGATGATATGATGGGGAGCGAAGCACCTTGCAGTCAGATGCAATATTGCAACTACGGTTACAAGGAAAATTACTACGAAATGCGAAATTCATACGTTTCCGGTGAATTAATTAACAATGTATGACTGAAAATTAAATACGTTTTTTTTTTTTTCTTTCACCCTGGGATCCTATTTCTATATGTGGTTAGGTATTATTTTTCGTTATTGATATTGTTTAAATTGAATTGAATGCATTTTTCATTATTACAAAAGCTTCATTTTTATTAGGACTCAAATACCTACCTAATTAAGGCTTTTCTTCGAAATAGGTACCTACCTAACAACGTTTTAGGAGAGCCAAAACCTACATATTGATCTATATGGACAGTCCAGCAGTGGACCTCAGAACACTAACAAGAAGATGGAGTTTCTAATATATAGTAGGTAATGAAAAAAAACACACACATTTAATTAATAAATTGTATTGTTATATACCTAAAATTAGTAGATTCCCTGCATCATTCAATAAAATGAACGCCACCATAACGCGTTTTCTGTTCAATATTTAGTCAGGTCATTGCGTGTCCTCAAATAGCGAATGTTAGACGACCCGAATATAATTCTGCAAAACCCAGAGCGGATATTAAAGATTTCAGTGTCATTTGAGACTAAATGGTAGAAAACTAAAGCGAGATGAAAGCGCCGTCGAGTGCGGTAACCCGATAGTTTCACAAAGTAGTCGTGACACTCCCGACCTGACAAAACAAACACTCAAATGTGTCTTATACGCAAAAAATACACACACATCCTTGACACAATGAAGAAATTAAAATATTTATGTTTGCGGCTCATATTTACCTAGTAGGTATATTATAGGTACGACGATGAAAAAATAAAAGTGGATTTCATTCAAATCGTATTTCAGAACTTGTGTGAATTGATTTTAAATGACTTCGAAAAAAGGGGGAGATTCGATTTTCGTCTGCATGTATTTATTTCACTTTATAAAAAAGCTTCTTTTTACAAACAAAGATTACAAACGCTGTTTAAAATTCCATGAATCGCACCAACATCCTCATTTCTATATCTGCTTATTGTACCAACTATACCTATACTCGCAGAATATTGAAGCCCAAATAGCAATAGCTAATCCATACCATCTCTTAGCAATCTTCTTCCATTTAGTTACGACGTGTTTCGGGAAGGCAATATATCGCATCCTTCTAGGCCGGTAACGCCTGTTCGGCGGTTACCACTTACTATCAGCCTGTATGCATGCATTATAATCGAATTATTAATATACTCGTAATTCAGCTTGTACCGAAAATTAAATTCAGTCTCTACTTACGCTCATAACTATCAATGTGCGTTTTATCTTGGTTGCAACTTGATAATCCTAAATTAAAATGACGTCGTAGCTACAGGGTACAGGTAGGAAGAAATTTCCCCGAAACGTCGAGTTTTCCCCGTTGGTCGAGGCAACGTCTGGTGAATTAGTCAATTATTTAACTAAGTAGTTTTCATTCAAAATAACACAAAAGGGTAGCAGTGAAAAGATTTTTAATGATATAAATATTTTAATTGTATGTATTAATTGTATTATGCCAGAGCACACTAAAAATCATATCAATAATTTACAACGAATCATAATGTAACTTAAGCGAGGCAACGATTTGGTAAATTTGTTTAAATAATTACACTAGAACTTAACTAAAGCATATGAGTGATATACTCGTCTCAAATTAAAACATTACGGTTACAGTGATCGAGCAACTATTGTAGAGTCCATTTCGTACGATGAAGTTAAGACAAAAACTGTATATGTATATACGTACAAACCCACACAGTCTTAAATTCAGTTTCATTATTTAGGTCATTTTTTAAATATCCCCTCCTAATTTGAATAATAACGAGTACGCTTGCGATTGGGTGGTTTTCTTTTATGGTTTATAAAGAAACCACGTACAATTTTTTTATAATTACCTCCTCTTGGTACGATTTACTGCAATAGACAAAAAATACCAGAATAATGATTATTAATTGAAATTGGATCTGAAAAAAAAAACCAATTGTGAAGAATGTTATATGGAAAATATATGTAGGTTATGCATTAGCAAAATTGAACCAAGCAATTTCATCAAATTGGTCACACTGATTTGGCATTAGCGTCGACTTATAATTATGTCATAATATGTACCACATATTATCTGTTCTGTGATATGTACTATCATGAAACAATGAACAGAATGCATAAGGAAGTACCTATTTAGATTCTTTTTTTATTTTGATGAAGCATTTTAAAATAAGTAGTCACTCTCGATCACTGTAATCTTAGCTACAAGCCTCCCATTACTTATACGGGTACTAAGGTAGTAAGGTTGTACATGTTCATTAATATACAGGACACAAAATAATTGTACATTACCGAGGAAACATTTGCATTTGTGGCTTGCAGATTCATCTAAGTAGTTAGGTATTACTTCATCTCACTAAGTTTCTATTATCTAAAACTACTTGATATTATTAAACTATGTTTTGCTAGCCGTGATCGTCAATGATTATATAAATAAACATAGATATCTAAGAACCAATTATTCATTTCATTTCATTCATGCCTATTATTTAAACTAAATAATGTAAAGGACAGTACAAAACATTGCTAAGTAGATTACACATTGTCGCAAAGAATACAGTTCTTCATTTCACTATGTACCTATACAGTACAATTTGCAATTGTACTTGTATCTGCACATTTCACTGATTACTTTTTACAAGTTTTTGACTTTATTTTATTTTGATATTGATTATACATATAACAACATACATTATTTGATTAAACCGAATATTTATTGTGACATTTTACTTATGATATAATATGTATCACCATTATAATTATTATACATAAGGTTAGGTATTGTAAGAAATATTTTTATGACACGCCAACCGAGCGCAATTTACAAATTGAAAAATATATTTTCAAAACAATAAATCGAAAAAGACAAAGTATTTGTCACAAAAACATTTACATTCAAATATTTTGGTATATTTTCCTACACTTATAGCGCGATAGTTTAAAATCACAAAATTTCCGATCGCTGCTACTCAGATAAATACATTATTATAAAGTATATGCATTACAAAAGTAATTAAATTACTTGCTTATTAATAAAAATTTTGGACAAAAGCTTAACTTACAAAATTATGATGACACGTAGGTATATGTCGTATTATTACTTACATACGGTTTTCGTACCTTGAATACGACGTAGTAGTACGATCGATTAACACTCGCTCGAAAGCTTCTATCCGATTTCGTATAAATTAGGATAGATTAGTATCCGATATTTACAGATCAGATACCTACTCTTTTGTACTTTACTGATCAGTTACCTAGGTATAAGTACGTAAATATCGGCAGGAAAGTGTAGCTCTGAACTTGAATGCTTAGAAAATAGTCTGGCACGGGGCGAGCGGGTTTTCAATCGTAAGCCCTGATTAACCAATCGCCAGCCGTATTATCACAATATAAATATATACTGTGGTATCCCCTGCGACCCATAGACGTCCCACTGCTGGGCACGGGTCTCCCCCACAGACACTGCTGCGGGAGGTCTAGAGCATACTCCACCACGCTGCTGTAATGCGGATTGGTGGAGACTGTGGTATTATGTCCCCTGAATTCCATATCACAATCGCACCTATCCCCTGTGAATTCCGTTCATAGCTACACTTTCGCGCCTTTTGTGTTTGTACCTAGGTTATCTAGGCAGTAGCTAGCCAATGTTTTTAAGCAAGTGTTATTCGCTCAAGCGGAATTTGCAATACAGTAGGAAACTAGCTAAGTTTGGTATCTTCCTTGTTAATAGTTCATCAACTAAACTAGCTAAATAGTGGGATATAGAATTTTTTTAAATTTTGTAATGAATTCATGGTGAATTCATTTATTTTGTTACTACAATAACGCTTATCAAACACACTATTTATTCATCGATAGATGAATTACATTCATGCTATCACTCCGCCATACAAGTCCATCCTGTATCATAATATCAAATATCAGTATACATTTATAAAAAATTATGTCTACCACATTTTTGGTAGTTTCCTAGCATCCAAAATAAACTAATTTCCTAATTTGATTTTAGTTTAGATTAAAGTTAGCATTTATAAGAATGGATTAATGCATCTATTTTACTCATTATGAAGTGGGTAATCATATAAGTCATGATACCTAACATTTTTTGAAATTTGAAATTCACACGGTAAAACTATAACATAGTTATTTCTTTCGGGCACATAAAATGAATAAGTGAATGACTTACAAGCCAACTGTTTTCCTACCATGCCAGACGTTGAAGTTACCTTACACAGTTGTGTAAGGTAACAGATACTTTTTAGTTTGCTCTCCCACTCAAAAAACATGGAAATAATAAGGCATGTACCTTTCGTGGAGACACGTCATTTTCTATGTATATTCTCTAAAAGTTTCATATTTTATTTTTAATTTTATCAATAACGGTAGCACAAGGCTAGGAAATGGATATTCATTTCTTGTTATTTGTTACTTAATACCATTGATATAATATGGTACCATATGTCATATCAACAGCGTTGAAATAAAAACGTAGTGATTACTTGCTCAGTGGTTGAAGTTTAGTTAATGTTTAACTAAACAGTAAAACATTAATTAAACTTCATAGGAGGACTCATCTCAGGAGGACTTACTTTTTCAAGAAATTGTAATGAAGGATTTGAAGCCTTTCAGCACATTGAAAATATTTAATATTAAAAATGACAAATTAATTTGGTAGAACACATAGAAAAAAATAAACCCTATTAAAACGTAATACACATTTTTTTACCTATTCGTCTTTTTTTCCGAATGGACTTTTGCTGTATGGTCATACCGACCTTTACGGCGTCACTCGTCTTTATTACGATTACGTATCACGTAAGTATGCATTTATTACCTGTCATATTGAAATATTGTAAGCATTACAAAAAAATACAATAAGAATTCATAAAGCTTTTGGTATCTTCGTGTGATATTTACACGCGTATTTCCGTGTATATAATAACACAGTATATCTAGTCACATATCGGCCTTAACAACCTATTAACTTAGGTACTTATCATGACTATATTGCTTAAATATGAAAGCGCTATTTATTTTACTCATATTAATATGTACCGATTAATGATTATTCACTAAGCATACAAATCCCTGTAGAACGTCTTTTCACACGAATGAGAGAGCATTTAATATTATAAAGGTACCTATGAAATAAACATTAATAATTATAGGGTTTCAGATCTTACAGGCTAAACATGTGATGTACACAATATGTTATGCTATGGTTTTCCAACAAAACTTACATTAATTTAAACGTCAGTTTTGTTCAAAGATTTAACCTGTAAGTTGCACGTATTTGAAAACTAGATCCTATAGGCTTTAACTGCAAATTTCTACAATACGTCATAATGCAGTTATACTGATATTTGTGCGATGGCTAGAGTACACATTAATTTATAAAGAAATATCGTACGACGAAACAGCAAAACAAGCAACCAGTAAAAATACACTTACCTAACAATCTCAGACCAATAAAAATGTGGATAAAGATAAGTTTAAAGTTTGTATTTAAGTATAGTTTTGTAAGGTATACTCTAGTGTCCCTGGTATACCTATTGCGTTTACACTGAAGATAGATCGTCAGGTTGAAATGAAATAATCTCGACATTAAAGTTAAGTTAAAGATTAATGTTAAGTTACATAAAAAAGTTGTCGTTAAAATTGACGACAGTGATTGAATGCTAGGAACGGTGACCCTTACATCATAATATGATTGGGGTCTGAGAATTCCATGTAACTCTACTAGGGGGCAGGTTCGCAGTAGAGCCATAGCAATGCTAGTCATTTTGTAGGTTAGTGAAAGTAATTTTAAAATGATAGGATGGATTTATTCAATATGATTTGTAAAATTGCATTTGCATCCAAATAATTTAAAATAAGCATCCAAATTACTTATTTCCAACAAATCTATTAAATGATGTGTGTAAAAAAATCAGATCTGCCATTCTTCTCCTTTTTTTTTGATCTGAGTTCACAACGTTAAAAAATATATCAACTACCACACATAAAACGAACTAATAATTTAACATACGAATTAAAGATTCAGTCCCATAAATGTTGTGTTATTGATAAATTGTATAAATAAAATAGAAATATCATAAAATAAATTATTTACATCCACAAATTCATCAAATAATAATAAAAGTTTGTCTTATAAAAATATTCTCAACAAAATTAAATTATTTAAAAAACACTTGAACGTCGAAACCTTACACTATTTTAATCAAGATATTTACAAAAGAATATTTAAAAAGTCTGTTTAAATTAAATAACGTCCAAATTTTAAAATAATTTAACTTATTTTGTAGTAGAATAGTAAACTGAGACTAAGCGATCACGCAGTAAAACAGACAGTTAAGTCTAACGTAAGTTACAAGAACTTAATTATATATGACAATACGATGGGGTTTTGGACAATTTTACTATCTTCCAGAAAATATACTAATAGAATTCGACGTCGTACGCTTGCGGACGAGGGTTGCCTCAACTGAAAAAAAGCAAATTGTTTGTTATCATAAGATTTGAAAACTTTCTGGAGTCAATATGTACCTAGTCCTAATCCTTTGGTTAATATATTTATTCATGACTAAACGGCGCCCACAGCTTCGCTCGCATGGATTTAGACTACGATTGTTTCGACGATTGTTTCGTTTATATTTTGTACTGTAGGGTTCGGGAGGCTAATTAAAGATCAAATTACCGGTTAGAACTTTAATTATGAGAAATTATTGACATAGATACATGAACACTTTTTTCATCCTGACAAGTTTGGACGACATGGGACGCGCTACGCGCGGCAAATTTAAATGAGCCACAGATAATCAGATAAGGTATAATGTACGGATATAACTTATTTCTAATGGTTGCGCTTCACTACCTATTTTAATCACGGATTACAACAAACTCTACTCAGTGACACTTAAGGAAATCTTTAATTTTAGGGTACTATTCCATTTTCCATGGAATTAAAATGAAAAAGTTTCTTTTGTTTTTCTTCAAAATATAGAATAACTGACGTTTTCGCTTACTTTAATAATAAACTGTTTCTGTAAGTTTCAACCGAATCGGTTGAAGTTTCAATAAAAGTCCATACAAACTTTTATTTGATAACGTATCCCAAGGGAACCTCAATATTTTTCGAGAATTAAAGTAGCATTTTTACGTGGTGCCTGGAGAGATAGACAGATAGACAATATTTACAAAAACCCGTTATTATAATGCTCTGAATTGAAATTTTGAAAAAATGTTTTATGTAGTACAGAAAAAGTTCGTCTATACTTTTATTATAGTACAGAATATAGATAAACAGATATTGTATTAAGAGCTGTAAAGTCGATTGTGTCGTCTAAAGATGTGAACGGCTACATTTATACGCGTAATATCAGTAAGCTCTAAAGCATGGGAACGCACTTGCGGCCCGCGTTAACGATATTTTTACACGTTGGTACGCGTTTTTTTAATGTATATAAGGTTTTAAGGTATCTATCTAACTATAAATGGGTTAGTCAAAGTGTTTTTTATTCCTCGAGCGACACGGCGGCCAAGTAGAATGTACGGTCGAGCGTCACTCCGGGAGATGCCCTTGTGCTTTATATGAGTATACTCACTGGTGGAGTCCTGCGGGACGAGCCAGGCGGCGCGGTCGTCGTGCGACACGGCGGCTAAGCAGAATGTACGGCGTCACTCCGGGAGATGCCCTTGTGCTCTATATGAGTGTACTCTACTCACTGGTGGAGTCCTGCGGGGTGAGCGGGCGGCGCACGGTGTGCTGGATGACGGCGAGCCAGGCGGCGCGGTCGTCGTGCGACACGGCGGCTAAGCAGAATGTACGGCGTCACTCCGGGAGATGCCCTTGTGCTCTATATGAGTGTACTCTACTCACTGGTGGAGTCCTGCGGGGTGAGCGGGCGGCGCACGGTGTGCTGGATGACGGCGAGCCAGGCGGCGCGGTCGTCGTGCGACACGGCGGCTAAGCAGAATGTACGGCGTCACTCCGGGAGATGCCCTTGTGCTCTATATGAGTGTACTCTACTCACTGGTGGAGTCCTGCGGGGTGAGCGGGCGGCGCACGGTGTGCTGGATGACGGCGAGCCAGGCGGCGCGGTCGTCGTGCGACACGGCGGCCAAGCAGAATGTACGCTCGGGCGTCACCAGGTGGAAAGGGAAGCGCGCCTCCTTGCAACCGTTGCCCGCGTGGGGCACGCGTACAGTGTAGCCTGTTGACTCGTGGCCTGGAATTAAAATAAATGTAAATTTAATCTTTTGGTTGGAAGGAATGGAGTAGGAAAGCCCGAGGGGACGATGGAAAGGTTGGAAGAGGCCTTTGTCAAGATAAGCAGATCCAGTTGCCAGTTTTAGTTTTAAATTTTTAAGCAAACCTTGTAACTTGTAGTAGTAATTTAATCTAGGCGATGAGTTAGACATAATATTATGAAGTGTGAACATACAGTGAAACTTTCTTTTCATTTTAAATTATTGTTAACTTTTCCATTTGCTCACTCATTATGTACTTTATTTATTTATTATTATTTTAACTTATTTTAAAATTCTTACCCACACATCAAATCAATAAAATGTATCTAGTCAAATTAACCATCAAAAGTAGAAGGTAGGTATAACGACCTGATGAAAGACTCTATTCTATGAATTACATTATATTATACATTATCCCCTAGAATAAATCAATCCCAAACCAAGTTCAGGATCGAGATTATAAGCCACATCACAAATCTTGAATTCCGCATCGCCCCTTTTCAATGTTTTTTTAAATTTATGGACAAAGGTACACCTACATATTGCAAACTCAGACAAATCCAACTCAAGATTTGAAATGAGGTTTAGAATCTTGATCCTGAACCTGGATTGGAGTTGACTTAATAATTCGGCCGTAGGCTATAAAGAAACGCAGCAATAAAATTAATGAAATAATGTTGGATTGTGAATCACTCATGAATGACTCGCTGCGACCCATTGACGTCCCACTGCTGGGCACGGGTCTCCCCCACAGACTCGCTGCGGGAGGTCTAGAGCATACGCTGCTCCAATGTGGATTGGTGGAGGGGTTAGTGGCCAACCCAGTGTCGAATGTTCTCAAGCTACCCGAAGGTCTTCGACAAGGCTTAACGACTGTTTTCACCATTGAAAACAACCGGGACCGACGGTTTTACGTGCCCTCCGAAGCACGGTAGCGTCCATGAAATTTTGCCACTAGCGGTCACCCATCCACAAACCGACCGCGCCCGTTGTTGCTTAACTCTTTCGATCACATTGAATCGACCCGAGCCATTGGGCTATGGACGCTACGCCATGAATGACTCACCAATGAATATCTCGCCTTTCGGATACGCGTCTAAAGGTTCATCGTGGTACATAAGCTTCCTGTTGTCTAGCGTGAACCAGCGGCGTCGGTGTGCGTCTGAAGGTCGGGGGCCGGTCTTCCAGAGCCACCCTTCCCTCGCGAAGTCCTTCGGCAGGCGCAGGATCAGGTCGGACTGAGGGGTCGAAGGAAACGCCACTTGGAGAAGGTGGAGCTTTGCGCAGCGGATAGCCATGTACCTGGGAAATGTTTATAAAATATATTAAAAGATGTAGCGTCCATCAGAATCTGAGTTAAATCTCAAATGGGAGGCTTTCATTTGCCATGGAGGTGACATATCTTTACTATTAAAACCTTTTAAGTATGTATTATTAAAAGTAGGTTATTTTTTACAAGCTTTTTTTACATATTTTTTCCTTATTTTATGATATCACTTTCCTCTACTTACTTAGTGTGTAATAATATTTAAAAAATAAAATTCTCACCAGCAATTAATAACTTCCGGGTCCTCGTGGTAAACGTATATGTGCCTGGTTGAACCGTCTTTCATGAAGGTCAGTTGCATGGAGTTCATGTGTCCGATCTTTGCTGGAGCGAAAGCAACGTTTAATTCTGATAGCCGCAATACACCTTTGGGCTCTCTGTGCTCCTTAACGTGGTACCTGGAAAGGTGTGTAGCGACACTTTTATATTAACCCTCAAAAGGAGCAAAAGAACACAGGCACAGATTCCTTGCTAAGAAGAAAATAATAACTTATTACTTATGTTAGATCATAAAATTGTGGCTGGTTTATTAATCTTGGATCGATTTATTGCAAAATATTATTTAACTTTTGATATGAGAAACAGTGAACAAGAGTTGAATAATTTCATTTCACAAGTAACACTATCCATTTACACCAAGCTGGTCATTTTTTCAAAAAATATTTCATCGGTTTATATAGTGTTTTTTATGGACCACTATAGGGATATCTGAAACAATAGAAGATACAGGGAATCTGCCTTTTAGGAAACGAATTCTCTTTTTTAATCAAAATATCAAAATTTGGCATCATATCTTTTGGTGACGTGTGATACAAAAATTGACAAAAAAAATTTAAGCCAATCGTTTTGTTTTACTGCGATTTTATGGGGAAATGCAAAAAGCCAAAGAAGTTACAGTGATGTAGTGTAATAAAACACATTTTTAATGAAAACAGTATCATATAATGTTTGGTCAAGGGTAAGTTTAAGTGAAGTAGACCGTCAAAAATAACAAAACCGTTGGTTCAACCATGGGTGTTACTTATTCGTACCACATCGTATAGTTCAATATGTTCAAATTCAGCGTTTTTGCATTTTCAACAAAAGAGGGTTAAAAATTACAGGAAAGTTCTGACTTACGGGAAGTTAAATAAGGATATAATATAACCTGAATACTATTGACGTATTTTATTTTAACTTAATTAACATATAATATTAATATGTACTTATATTAAAATTTTATAGACATTCCCGGGGAAAAAGAGGATCCCTTAGTATACGGTATGCAAGTGAGTTTGAATATTTTTAAATTTCTATGGGATTACTTCATACCTATAATATGTGTGCCAAATTTCAGCTCGATAGCTTCAGTGTAAGTTGGTGAAATATTGATTGCAAGATTCCAGGACATACATACATAGATACATTCATACATAAGAGTGAAGTTAAATAAAAGCTTTTAAAATGTATAACGTAGCCTGCTAATATTTTAAGGATAAATACAATCGATATACAGGTAAGTACCATCGTGTACACAAATGTAAAATTAAGAGGGAGGCTCATTTTAATTAATTAATTAATTCAATGCCTTCCTTTCTTAAATGTGTGCTACATACGAAGGCACTCGAAGTAGTTTTCGGGGATTTGATTTACTGTATAAATTTTGTTCATGTGTACCATAGTTGAAGAAATACTCTTATAAATCTTTTATATCTTTTTTGTTTTTTTAACCAATATAAGGTAATTTATATTTTATGGGTATTATTACAAGTGTTATTTGTAGCAAACACCAACGTTATTCAGAACATTGATAGAGCGAATCTGTGATAAACCATCCATACCAAACAAACAACACTTATATCTGCGTACAGGTATAACTTGTTTAAAAACACTTATCTCTAAACTGAATGATTAAACGCCTATGTTAGGCCGGTCTTATCATTATGCAAAATATAGGCATATTCCATTTATTGGTTTCAATTTTATTTTTGTGAATATATTACTGTTTCAAAGTTGAAATTTCGATATTCATGAGCCAAAAAAGCCATTAGAATTATTTGAAGTGTCTATTATTTATTTCCAATTACCATTAAAATGTATATTGATGAACTTTGAGTAGTGATAACAAGATGATATCCATAAAAAATAAATATTGGGATGTCTTAGCATTTTCTTCGAGTATAATCATTGTTTTTTGTCGACGAGCAATTTTTCAAGGAATCTTGTAATCTTCAGGTAAAGAGATACTAAATGTAAGAAGATATTATAATAATTGTATTACAGTTGTTGTTGTTATGTAGAGAATTTATATTATAATAATTGTATTACAGTTGTTGTTGTTATGTAGAGAATATTATTATATTCGGTAGAGTTAAGTGACAGTGTTACCAAATTCGGCTGACAAAAAATTTGTGCTGTGACCAACTGATATAATTTGTTCTCCAAACATGAACATCACTCATTATGTTGTGAATCTTTATGGTTTTATACAAAAAAGAAGCCCGTTCTGATTAGCCATCTTATATTTAGAAAAGCAGTAATGATCATTGGGTTGTTTATGGTCTTTTAGGGAAATCTTTATTTATTCAATTATAATTTTTCAATTCACTTTATTTATTAAATTTTCTACTAAGTAACTTAAAATTAAAACTGTTTACAATTAACTAAATTGATAACATACAAAAAATATACAAAGATATATACATACATAGAATACGTATAATATCAATACCTATAAACTCAAATATATATATTCAATCAAACATATACATATAGGTATGTAATACATACATATAAATATTAGTAACTATACAGATAGATTAAACCCAAACAAACCTTTGATGCCGTTTTAGGTGAATCTTTATTGTTACTATCTAATAACACCTGAATATTACATATATGTATTCTAAATTACCTATTGTTAATAATAAATGTAGTTATGCTTTCATTGACCGAGCCCAGTGAACTGACTCATTGGTTCACTACTGAACTAAAACATAATATGACTTTATATGGTAACAATAGATTACTGAAATATTAATACGAATTCATGGCTTACTCCTTCTAATTCTCAAGATCACCCGCTCCGTTGGCAAATGACGGGTCAATATAATATATAAGCTAATGTTTACGCACCTAATGCCTTAAAACTTATATTGTTTCTGAATACATATTACATAATATCCGGTAAGTATACATTTAGATATATGTATTTTAAAATGTTAGGCTTTCTCCGTATGTTAGTCATAACCTAACTCATTTTATATTTCATTTCTATTGCAATGCTAAACAATCAAATAGTTTATAGCTAAATTATTTAATATACATATATTCTACATTAATATGTTAGTTCATCACAGAATCGCTCTTTTTTAGTAATGGTTAGCTATTGGAGGTAATGTTAGTTAATAATGTAGGTTATTATGATACACATATAAGCTTGAATAATAGGCAATGAAGTAACACACAAGACAGTATGAGCTATTTTATAATGATCGATAAATCGTTAGTGCGTCAGGTTTTCGTTGTAACACTCTGCGAGTATTTTAAATATAGGCATATTTAAAAACCGGGTATGAATTAAAGTTTAATTAGATTGCAATGTAATTAGCACGAACTGTCCTTCCTCGATGGTAATAGGTAATTGACCAATATGCGGTCTAATAGACCTGAGGACTAAATTGATCGTAAATACAATTTTGGTATCTCATCCAACACTGGTCGCGAGAATATGAAGACTTTTTTTTCAGTCACATCGAAAACATGATAGCGCTGCAACATTAAAGCCCTACACATTATTTGTCTACAAATAAGTGTCCTGTATCGTACTAAAACGTAATTTTTTATGTTTATATATTTGTAACGCGTAAACGTAAAATTATACTCTCGCTCTTACCTCAAACGACCAAAGTTTTTGAGTCGGAGCCGATCGAAAAACCGACCAAGACAACCGGCGGCGGTTCGGCATCCGTCAGACGGGTGCTGGTACCTAAGGACGGATATTCTTGAGGGTGCGTTCCCACAATGTCGTGAAGTTTCTTGTCGTTGTACGATAGTTGTTACTTTATTGATAAACGTTTTTTTAACGAGACGTCACGCAAGCATCGCTGCGACCCCTAAACGTCCCACTGCTGGGCACGGGTCATTATCCCCCACAGACACTGCTGCGGGAGGTCTAGAGCATACTCCACCACGCTGCTCCAATGCGGATTGGTGGAGGGGCTAGTGGCCAACCCAGTGTCGAATGTTCTCAAGCCACCCGAAGGTCTGCGACAAGGCTTAACGACTGTTTCCAGCATTGAAAACAACCGGCACCGACGGCTTTACGTGCCCTCCGAAGCACGGTAGCGTTCATGAAATTTTGCCACTAGCGGTCACCCATCCACAAACCGACCGCGCTCGTCGTTGCTTAACTGTTTCGATCACATTGAATCGATGCGAGCCATTGGGCTATGGACGCTACATCACGAATAAATATAAATAAACCATCACGACATTCAGTCAGTCAGGGGACAGACAGGAAGTCACTGTTCCTATTTCACGACAAGCGATTCCCACTAGGTCCGATCATCTAAATACTAATTTATTGTTTACTAACAGATAGATATCGATAGACTGCACTTCTTTTCGCTTCTTTGTGTCATGCAATCATGACCATCTTATTTAACACAACGTAATATAATAGCAGTCGCAACTCTGTACCGCGAAACTTTATTAGGTATGTCGTGATAGGAAGGTAAATATTATAATTGAACGCGTCAATTCGGTTTACGTGCAGAATAACCTCTACCACCAAGGGATGTTTCTAAACACATGTAGGTAATAAGTAGCCTTTATCAACCGTAACCTACAGACCTAAGAGATCTTGATCTCTTATCTCTTATTATAAAAATTGATTCACCCGCAGTCCAGCCGATCAGAACTCGAGATAGCCATTAGTCGATCAAAAATCGATCGATAGTTTTTAAAAATCGAACTATTGTTTTGTGTTTCGAATTACTGTTGTGTCCATTTCACGGGAATCGTGCAATTTTCCTGGTGAAAAGTAGGTAGGTATCCTATGTCACTCTTCAGGCTACACTACTACATCGGTGCAAAAATCACGTCAATCCATCATTCCATTGAGGCGGAGAAGGACAAACCAACAAACACACTTTCCCGTTTACATATTAGCAAGGAATATATTCAAGCAACGACTCGTAACGACGCGATTGTACCTACCAGACAGTAGTCACGACATAGTGGGAACTCAGTTTCTTAACTTAAGAGAATCTTACATTAGGTGGGATTGGTATCTTTTTAAATTGGCGACGCTAAACTTTCTATTACAAAGTACTTATCATTAAAAAAATAACAGATAAGTATCTCATAGGGGCTCAAAAACGTCCTATATTGATACGAGAAAGATAGTAGGAACGACCATGACTTTTTTTTTACTCGTCTTGGCGGTGGCACTGCCGTGCCTATCGACTTAATGTTCTTCACTTCTAGAACCGCAATTGGCTTTGATATTTAAGTTTCTGATTTTTATTTGTAGGAAACACTTTGAAAAATGTAAGAACTTTGCATATAATAAATAAGTAATTGTAGGGGATATACCGAATTAACTACCTACTATGAATACCTACTAAAAGGTTTGCGCACGTTATATGTAATTATAAGACTAATTGGTTTATTTAATTACGTCAAAAAGTTGTGTTAAAACATTAATTAATATTTTCTGTTCGTTGTCACCAAAAATAGGAACATATAAGTTGATGAAATAAAATCCAATTACCTGATTTTATTTATCTAAATGTAATAATAATGTATGTAATACCATTCCTGCTGACAACTTTTATCCTACTAGTGTTTTTATCTGACTTTTAGAGAATGAAATATTGATTTTTACATTTTTGATCGCAGATTTAAAATACCTGATTTCAAATTTCGCATCATGGATGACGTCACATAACTGATAAAAACAGTCAAGTACGAGTGACTCAGACGCTTGCTACACACGTAAGGTATCTTACCGTACGTGTAATACAGCCCAAATACGTCCCACAGTTGAGCACTGGTCTCACCCAAATCCACAGCTACGAGAGATCTAGAGCATGCTTCATCATGTTGCTCCAATGCGGATAGGAATTAATCGCCAACCCAAGGCTTAAAGATTGGCCGAATGCTTTAGTTTCTTGTATTGGAATGGAGTCACCCTTGGGTATAAATTTATTGACTATTTTATTTGTCGGTTTATAAGATAGAGGAGAGATAGGGTTCCGTTTTTCACCCGTTGGGAACGAAACGCTAAAAACTGTAGTAGAGTTACGCTGCAATACAAAACAGTATCTATACGCGCTTACTGCTGCTAGCACAACTGCGTAGGCTAGTCGCTGACGTCAATCGTATTTTTTCTTTACTTTCGCGGAATGCTAGTAAATGGAAAAGTCTTGAAGCAGCCAGCTAGACATTTTTACGACAATAAAGTAACGTCGGAGAACGCGTAACTTGTGCATAATTTTATGACGTGAACGGATTCTTATCCATGACGTGCGATCATGACACAACAAAACAGTAAGGATGATGCCAGCAATATACATACGTTATACTCGACTATAACCAGGTATAATACGACCAGGTATAATTAATTTCGCAACAATTTCTTTACATAGATACTCGTAGGCCCGCTGTAACGTGAATATTTGTTAGCAAATTAAGATAAGCGCGCGAAAGCCACAGTTAACCTGCCTGCAGACAGTTCGAGTCAAAACTACGTAGACTGTCAATATTTGCCTAAGGTTCTCAACGTACGAGTATGAGTACGCGCCGAAAGAGGCGTGGAAGTTTTCGTATTATGATTATGACCTACGTCACGCGTCCCGCGTATGAAATGAACTTTATCTATGAACTACAATATTAACATCACCTTGACGTGACTCGTAGAAAATTTCTTAGCGACAAATGGGTTCGACTTTGTTTCATCATTCGCCGAGCTTGTAGCTACTTGATTATCTTTCATATTAGTATTTTAACGTCAGAAAATTTGCGTATAGCGACATAAAAATGATACCAATAATAAGCGTTACTAGCTCTGGGTTTATATTTGCGCATGACGTAGAGCAACCAAATACATTCCGGACAAAATGTTTATAATGCGAATTAATGATGATGACATCAAACATGCAAGGATACCGGAATGATATAGGTATGCCTATAAAAACAATTACGACATTTTATGGCCGTTGAATGATACGAATTTCGACAGGACTTTGATACTAAAGCACGCATACGTATTGCAAAGTTTTAGTGACGTAATTATGTAGCTCATTCAATGATTGCATTAGGAGTGAGAAAGAATTTGGATTTTGGGTAAAAAGTTTGAATGGACTAACTTTAAGGTGTCCTCGTTTTCATTGAGAACAAACTTCCTGAGCTGGTATCGGCTGTCTTCCTTGCCCCTCTTCATGAGGAATCCTTCCATGGAGCCAGACAGATAGCTTTGCCTCTCTGGATGGCAGAACTCTTCGCGCTCGTACTTCGCTCGAATCCACTGCTCGATTAGTACGCTGTAAGTGAGAGTTGTATTTATTATTGCTATGTACAGATGTAATAGCTAAATAATTATTAAGTAATCATCACGTAGCAGTATCTTGTAATAAATATTATGTAAAAATTTATAATATTATTATCACCTATGCATGAAGACCCAGCATTTCTCAGCTCATTTACCATAGTTCTGCGGAAAACCCGCAAACTTGGCGAACTTGCAGATTATTGCAAGCAGAGATCAATGACGTCATTTGGCGTTAAAAACTTTTTTTGAAAAATAAGAAAAGCATACCTTAGTTTCTCATTTGCTTTTTGATAAAATAATTAAAAAAAAAATGAGATGTCAATTCGTACCTACTACGTAAGAACGTGTGTTCTGCTGAAGGTATTTTTTGTTGTTATGAGTATGTAAAATTCCTTTTATTTGTACTAGTGTTTATTTTTCACCCAAATCTATCGTAGAGAACCACATCATCGTATAGATTAGATAAACGCAGGAAAATATCGTAGCATTATGAAGGACCAATTGAAACTTGTTTTCGATATTTATCGCATGGTCATTCCTCGTCCTATGGGATCGCTGATAAAGAGTCGATAAAGCGTGTAGGTCGCGTGTAGGTAAGTTTTGATCTTTACCGTGTTTACTTTACCACATTCTCATTTGTGTAAAAGCTAAAGTACACATTCTTGGTGTGTAGTGGTGGTGTAATGACGACTAAATCCATCAAAAGGTGTAGTTAACATGAATAAATTGAAATTGGACCTTCAAGAGCTCATAGCGAACTTTGGGTGACTGTGCCTTTTTCAATGACAGAAAATTTACCATTGTAACCTTTAAGAGGGTTAACAAACTATATTTTATCAAAAACTATATTTAACAAAAGCTTCTGGCATTTTTTTCCATTTAAAAAAGTAGTAGACATCTGAAATTTCTCTGTCTCCGTTACCAACATTTAAACTAATTATCTATAGAGCTGATGTTAGGACCCAATTAGTTCTACGGTATGGGAAGTACCAATAGGAAAACAAACACAGTTCTAAATATACCCGTAACAATCAACAACGAACATAATGTAAAACCCTTCATCTAACAAACAGCAATAATACTACGAGAAGGTACTTAGCAAAAATAGAATTGAAGGGCAACAACGACGATTGACGAGTCACTTATGCATCTTTGTTCACAGTTTACACTAATCCCTTTTATTTATTTTCTTAGTCTAGCTAAAACTGAGGTTTTCCCTTAAAAATAGTGTGAAACGCAGGCCTTCAAGGCAGGCAACGCACCTGTGATACCCGCACGTCCTTACGCGCACGTCTCCTTAGACGACGGTGACCACTTACACCGTATGTCTGTTTGTCCGTCTATTTTATAAAAATCTTAATATATAAAAATGAGTCGCAAAATGTGTTGGTAAGCGCATAACTCAACAACGCCTGGACCAATTTGGCCAATTCTTTTTTTTAAATGTTCGTTGAAGTTCAAGGATGGTTTTTACGGCGAGAAAAATTTGAAAATTCATCCCCTAAGGGGGTAAAACGGGGGTGCAAAGGTAGTATGAAGCTTTGCCGTTTTTGAAGTTAGTGAATGTGTAACGCGAGCGAAGCTGCGGGCGTCCACTAGTAAAAAATAAAAATATGCAGGCCACCTGATGGTACGTGTTCCTCATCGACACCTTTGCCTGTAAATGTAGGCAAAAGAGGAGGGTCGCCAGTATGTCGTCAGCACAGAAAAAAACCCGAAAGATAACATTAGATTTATCTGTCTTCACGGGGTCTCCACAATAGCAGGAGTGCGGCAAGAATTAAACAAACTCCTAATTTGTCTAATTTCCACTTTTATTCTTTCTACAATTATTTTTAGGATATCAGCAGGTTACATCACTACAAAAACTGCTTACCGTTTATTTTTAGGTTGGGTTAATACTTTCATTAAGCTCTTATGGCTATTAGGTATGTTTGGGTCACATTCAAATTTCCCCAAACAATAGAGAAGGGATAGTAAGAAGGGAGAATAATCTTGTGGTACACAAGTAACCCGATATGACTTATGCTTATTGTATGATTGTATTGTATGAAAATCATCTTACGGCGGGTCATTTTTCGTTGGTCGTCTGTAGCACGGAGGCACCCGTTCTTCGTACTTGTTCTTCGCGGCGATGTTTCCGACCTCCTTCATTCGCTGCACCTGCGAGTCCTCCCAGCGGTCGAGCTCCAGGTGTTTGACCTTGCTGATGTGCGCGCCCATGCCTCGGTGGATACTGGCACATCGCATGCAGATGAAGATTCCCAGGTTGTAAGACGCCCAGTCTGGGTCTGTGACAAAGGTAACGAAATGTATTTATAATTTGGATGTTTGTTGCTCAACCACTTAAATACTACTAAACAGATTTGGATGAAACTTGGCACATAGATAGATGATAACCTAGATTAGAACATTGGTTACTTTTAATCCCGGTATTAGTACCCTTGGGATGCTTCGCAGGCTTATTGGAAAGTTGTTTGGCACAGCGATAACAGATGGCGCTGGCAGTTCTGATATGCGGTGGCGACTCGTTGGTCTAGTGGTCGTAAGCAGGTGCTAAGCTAGATGTCCTGTCTGGCAAAGTATTATTGGGTTTTTCTAGCTTTATGACATTAGGCTCCCTTATTACGTGGAACCTAAACATTGATATTGGTACAACACACTACTACGCGAAATAATGGCTTGATATTATGGTAACTTTAATCACTTGGTTACAAATAAGTATTACAAGACGACTAAAGTAGACGTTTTATGAATTATTAAAACCATAGAGTAATAACCCGTGTTAAAACTTATTCTAGCTATAATAACATTGTAAAAGTGACTGTATACAAATATCTGCCTACCCGATTGAAGACTTACGGGCGTGATTTGCGTAATGTTACGTTAGGCCATTCTATCATTTCTTGTTTTCATTGCGTCATATTTTTTAAACTAATGCAATAAAAGGTAGATACTTGCGAGTAATCATGTTTTGTCAAGTCACTATTTAAATATTTCGCAACAAAAATTATAATGATGGGTGATTTCCAACCGATTAGAGAATAATACATGTTAGTTTATTTTCTTGTTATCTATTGTAATTATGAGATATTTAATGTTATCTATTCGCTTCAAAACAGATGTCATTGAACTACTAGAGAATAAACACGCGGGAAACGAATTCAATACAGTTTAAGCTAATTTTACACAAGAAACAAGTTGCAGAGACCATAGAAATAAGCACTAGTTATGCTTGAATATGATCATCTTTGCTGTGTCATGTTTCTTTGTTTTGTGATAACACAATAATACAAATAATACAATACAAACACAATCAACACAAGTTGATTGTGTTGTGTTGATCACCTGACATCTTCTAAAATACAAATAATAAATAAAATAATATACAAAATAAAAATAAAAGTTCAGTTTTCTTACGAGACCATAACCACAATGAACTGAAAACTGAATGAACGTTATAATTTTCTTTTAATTCTTATGGCTTTTCTACGGACAAACATTGTACGAATGACACAACAAGTTTTATGTATGCCAAAAGAAGAAAAAAAAAAAGTTTTATGTAATTAACGAATTTTAGTCAATGGGTGAATGCAACGACTTTCAGTGCTGGCATTACCGTTGTCGTCAATGCTTGTTTACACATTCCACCACGCACCTACGAGGAAAAGGTTGGCAAGAAACATACAAAATGTGTGATTTGCAGTTAGCTGTTTTCCTGTATGTTGTAATGTTAGCTGGTTTCGTGTACATTACAACGTTGTTTACAGTAGGCAAATAAAATAGATTTAAAATATCGGACCTAATCAGAACCGTAATCAGACGTCATTATAATGACATAATTCTATTGTCACGATATTGGAACGTTGAACAATAACAAAACTTCATTAGCACGACCAGAGTAGCCGTGTTTAATAATTTTGATAGGGTCTCGTAATAATAATATCATAATCACAAATCTTTGAAGAAGAATTTTGATCTCCTGATTAAATAATTAATGGAAACAATAATTTACATGCTCTATCTTATCCATGTATTGAGAGCCTGGAGGAAACCAGACTGTAAGGCTGTTCAAGACTTTTCAATTACAAGAATGTATTCGTAAGTCTGTTCTCCAGCCCCGTATTTCCGAATTTAGACTATTGCTAGAACATGAACTGGTATTTTAGCCATGCAGTATGCAATCCATGTCAAAGTTATAGTATGAAGTTGGTTCTGTAATCTGAGATATCAAGCTATTAGAGTCAAGATAACATATATTTAAAGCATTCGCAGTAGGTACTTATTCACTTCTTTTAATTTCTCTTGTGTGCGTTCCGACTTTGCCACGGACTCAACCTTTGAATTGAAGCCCCATCTTAGCACAGACTATACTAGCTCTACCACTTTGGTAGGTAGCGATGGATTTGTATAGATCAAGTAGTATGGAATTGACGCGTTTATTATTTTATTTATTTAATAAAACGTAGTAATCACGTGACTAGCCGTCAGACTTCAGAACCTGACCACCCTTAACTCATTAAGTTGTTATATCGCATCACATAAATCGCATTTATGATGGTTACCAACAAAACTACTATCCTGGCGTATACTTGATGAGAACCGTTTTATAACTGTAATTATATCTGCACATGATTAATTAATGTAGAAATCTTATACAAGTCTACTAGTACTACCTAAGAAGGTGAAAACAAACAACGTCGCCTGCGAATTACGCATGCGGACGGACGTCATTTGATAACGAACTTGCATCAAGGGCGGAGGGGCCAGCCGTATTTTTGAAACTCACTCGCATACGAAAATCACCAAAGCGCCTACAAATTCTAATTTCGGTCGGCGATAGAATGTATAATAGATTTCATTCGCAGTGTTTCATGTTCATTTTTACTTTTCGTAATTACTAAAGTACATAGAATTAACTCGTTACAAAATTCGCATACGAATATCAAAGGTTCGCTGCGACCCATAGACGTCCTACTGTTGGGCACGGGTCTCCCCCACAGACATAGCTGCGGGAGGACTAGAGCATACTCCACCACGCTGCTCCAATGCGGATTGGTGGAGGGGTTAGTGGCCAACCCAGTGTCGAATGTTCTCAAGCCACCCGAAGGTCTTCGACAAGGCTTAACGACTGTTTCCAATATTGAAAACAACCGGGACCGACGGCTTTACGTGCCCTCCGAAGCACGGTAGCGTCCATGAAATTTTGCCACTAGCGGTCACCCATACATAAACCGACCGCGCCCGTCGTTGCTTAACTCTTTCGATCACATTGAATCGACGCGAGCCATTGGGCTATGGACGCTACATATAAAACATATGTAAGGTTCGGTAAAGTTCAAATATACCCAGAACCGTATACTTTAATAGATTTCACACTAGATTTACTGCGTGGGAAAGGCAGTGACGTAGTTTTAACTAGGAACTGTTTGGCATCAATGACGCAACATAATGGTAGCTGTGGAAAATCTACGCAGTGGCTTTTATGACAAGGTTCACGAGTGGCTGTTAATACGATATGTCATAAAAGTAGTTAATAAAAAAAAATTATATTCAATAAGAGCTTTTACTTGTATAAAATGTTTGCAAGTTGAAACCATAGGAAAATTTGTGTTGCCTTTTAATTTAAATTTTTAAAGTACCTAATTAAACCTAACCTCAGTTTGATAAGTTCGGAATTTTGAACAAATCTACAACTTCTTTACTCATAGTTATTATTATATTCGGAGTTGGTAATAAATTATTGTCGACATCATTTTGGAAGTATTTTTTTAATTCGTCCTTGGAAACAATTTCATAAACTTTCTTCATTATCAAATATATGCACTGAAAACGACGCGAACATTATTACATATTTTGTTTTATCCGTGATTGCGACAATATTTTAGTAAGCAGGTACTAGGTAGATATACAAGTACTAGGTACTAGGCAGGTGTCTGGCGGAGGCTCTATCACAATTCAGTGTCATCGGTAAGTACATCTTCAAAGAATTAGGTTCCCTACACGTGTATAACTGACCGTGTCCATTGAACAAGCAATATTTTTTGCGAAATGCCAAACGGTACTTTTATTGATACATATCAGCAGATACGAGGAGCTTAGTCATAAATCAGGGTTGCAAATGTTGTTATTGATAGAAATAGGAATGGAGAGACAATATGTATATGTTTTGAAATCACAAAATTCATGAAGCAAATACTCGTATGTATTAAGATACCTACTAACTTATCTCGCGGCTCCACTCGCGTATACGTCGGTTTTCAATAAATAATTATCTACACCTATTCTATTCAGATAATTTATTATTATTGTCAATTTAAATTTCACGGATACAGATACGGATCCGGTGGGAGATCCCGGCTTGCGTGGGGACACAGGTCCAACACTTAGTCGTAGAGGCGCCTTCGAGAGATTTTAATTAGTTTTGACATGGCACACTTGGTGGTTTTGATATGGCACACGTGGTGGATTTGATATGGAACACGTATGTCACTTCAGCGCCATCTGTAATCGTGTGCCAAACAACATTGTAATAAACGCGCGAAGCATACCAAGGGAATCCGTTTTGTAGTGATTGCGTGATTGAGCTCTATTACAAACACAACAACAAAAACATTAGTCTGGAAAGGACAGTATATGTGAGATTTGTTAATTGATAGTAGGTAGGTTCATTGGGTGATTGGTAAAATAAATTAAAAGTGAATCAACTAAATTAAATAAATTAAATGTAAATTTATTACCTACTTGGTAATAAATTTACATTATTCATGAAATCTTCCGAAAATATAAAAAGTTCAATAAATTACATGATTAGTAAATGACTGTCTCATTTTATACTAATATTTCCAAGCGCGATTGTTAAGCTAGAGGTCCTGGCTTCGAGATTTTGAGTTTTTTTTTTTTAAATTTAAAGTACATAGTAGCTTGAGTGTAAATTTGTGCCCGGTGTATAGCAATAGCACTGTATAGATTTTTAGCAATAGGCTCCCCAATAATGATGATTATGAATGATGTTACGAGTATGTCATTCTTAATAAAATATGATATAGTAATACAAACAACTATATTAGCTGCTTTCTTGTAAAGAAATTGAAATGGGACCTAATCGTTCTATGATTTACAAACCATTCTTTGTTGCTTGCAATGTAGGTCTTTTAGTGGATACCGCCGTAATAATAATCTCATAATAAAAGAAAACGATAATTAGGGCTCGTTCGCCAGCCCTACTCAAACCTAGAATGATAGTTGATAGTTACAATAGCTGTTGTTTTGTTGAAGAGCGAAGGGTCTATCTTTCCTTATCTGAGCGTCGAACGATTTGTAGCGTCAATATAAATCATTCATGGTGATATCATAGTCAACCATGTTTTTGATGACCATAATGTTATTACTTTAAAAGAAATCAATAACAGTAACAAGTACAGTAAATTATCGCGGTAAAGTAAGAATTTTTAATAAGCATAATTAGATGAAAATGTACTGTTGACCTCAAAAATGTACTTCGCTATGGTCGCCCCGAAATAGAACCATCATCACACTCCCGCGAAGTTTCTTTCCAGAGTGGAGTAACGTTTGGAGCAAAATATGAAGCTAAAGACATGATCAAATCTGCTGAAACTCGTATACACTAACATAGATCATATATTTATACGGTAAAAACTTTTGACAATTTTAGCACGAGGGCTGAGTTGAGGAGATGCATGCGATCTGCCAATGTTTGCTATGAGTCATATACACAGTCATAGTTCTTTATTGGTAAAAAATATGTTTACACGTCAATAATCTTAGTAATATTTGGTATACTTCGTATCGACACCAAAAGGAAAGAATATATGTAATTCAAAATTATACTTACATAATATTATGTAAGTAATACACCCATTACAAAAAAAATTGAATACAAAATGTAATTTTAAAGAAATGTCAACGTAAAAATATCAAATATTTTCAGTCATAGTCGACCAAGAAATAGATTTGAAAATTGTATGTTTCGTTCCGGAATTTGATAAGAACGAATGTCATTCATAAAACACTGGTAGGTAAACGACAGGAAAGCATTTTGCTCAAAGAATTCTTCAATACTCCAATTTCTTTGATTTTGTTAAATTATGTAATGAAAATTAGCATTCAAATTGACGGGTAAATAAAAAAAATCGGTAAAATGCCAGTCGTTCTTGCACTCTTAGGTTCATGCTGAAAATGTCAGTTGGGCTAGTTAGCAAATGTTCATAGAAAAAAAGAGCACATTAAGACTGAGCGCTTAAACTTCAGCGCCAAGACAAGATTGTATAAATCGAAAAGTGTCAACACATATATGTCCAGTCAATTGAAATATTTAAATACAATTTTGCAGTGCCATCTAGTAAGCCAAGCATATAAGAGAGCTAGTTTACTAGGGCGGACTGAGATATTAATGTACCTTATACAGTACAGTTGATAGCGTGATTCAGAAAAAATCATAGCGCCATCTTATACATACTTTTTGTTATGTCAATATAATTGATTATAAAGTAATTATAAATATATATTTTAAATTATTTCAGCTTATTTAAATAAGGTAGATTAAACTAGTGAAAGTAATTTATTAAGTAGGATCCGAACGTCTCATATTAAATCCGCGATTTGAAAGGGACGCCTCAGCGAAAGCGTAATGTCACGCATACCTCGAGCCAACCGGATGTCGACAATAGTAAATGCTAATGGTATGTCCATGTTAAACAGCTCTATATATATAAACCTAATTCTAAGATGTACATATTAACGGTCAATGCCACTTGATTAGTCATTAATGCATATTATTATGCATATTAACCATACTTTCAATGATTTTTTTTGCAAACTTTTTTGTGTATAATAATATCTGCATCATTACTTACTCGTATGCATCATTTATTTCTACTATAATAAAAATATTTTTCAATTTGATTTTATCACCAGAAGCTAGAACAATCATACAGTCAAATACATTTCAAGGATGCATAATATATTAACTGATATAATGCAATTACGCAATAAATATCTATTGCATAAATGTATGCAATAGATATTTATTGAGGTAAGGTAATGACCTATATTAGTTAGTTAGTAACTCCACTAGACATACGTACTCAAGGTCTCACACGCATTGTAACTTATAGAGTACAGAACTCGAAACTTTGTAAGACTACTGTGGGTCACATGAGACTGGTCTCTTTGTAATGAGCACTTCAGGCCACCGACTATCAATGCAACCGTGTGGTCGGTAAGTTAATGCAATCGTATCACATTGCAAGCCGTCGCGCAAGTCGGCGCCCACCTTTAACACAAAAGTCGATGTTTACAAGCGCTGTATATGTGTACAGTGTTCTGCAAAAACACAGACTCAACGTCATCCGCACACATAGGCGGCGTGGCCTCCAATTGTAAATAACACGCTATGTTTTGGTCATAACAGTTGTGGGTGAATCTTCTCGTAGGATCCGAAACTGGTTTCGATGAGAATTTCAATCAATATTTGTAATACATTTAACCGAGGTTTGTCATTCAAGTTACTGTTGTATTGTTAATAACGATAAGGCGGGCCCACAGACTTGTGATAGCTATAGTAATAGTAATTTGTAATTTTCAGTGTTAATTCAGTTACATTCTTCATATGACCTCCTATAAAGTCTCATTATTAAGTCCGCAATTTAAGTAAGTAATTTCATGCATGTGCGGTTTATCACGGAAACTGTGTTACATGTCTCCAGAGCCATGCTAATAATACATTGCAGCAGTCCCACTTGCGACTACTAATAGTTGGTCTAACCAACCAAGCAGTTGAAAAGTAGGAGACCTACTCACCTCCGCCAACCATTCGGGTAAATACAAGAGCTCTATTTTTGAACCGCTCGCGTGACTTAATCGACTGCGACTAATTGTCTCTATCGAATGGAGAAATTCCGTATTTTTAAATCACCTACAATGTAACAAGTGGTATTAAACGATTGGCAGAACAAGAGATAGACTAAGTAGTACCTACGGTATTGTTTCTATTTAACCAATATGAGTCGCAATCGAGCGATTAAGTAACGCGTGCGGTTCAAAAATTGAGCCCCTGGCTGGGTGCTATGTAATGTGATGAAAACTCATTATATATCTGTGCGGCGTGCTATGCAAAGACAACTTTGTTATTTAATTTATACGACCTAGCAAGAGCAGTCGTAATCGTTGATAAGAAAATATTATTATGACGCGACAAGAAAGCTGATCTAATGACTACATATTTAGCTATGTGATTCGAAAGAGAGGTGGTTTTAAAAAGAGTCAGTTAACAGTGTATAGTGGATAACTAGACCAAACCAACTAGATCGATCGAAAGCCAAGTAAAGGATGACTATTGGTATTTCCTGCTGCCTCTGCAGTATGACTCATACTCATAGCGCTTTAAGGCCCAGGTTTATATAACAATAATGAACTTATGAAGAATTTGCACCATAATAGCGAAGCGGTGGCTAGTCGGAAATTAACTTCAAAATCGACGAACCGTAGAATCAACTGGGCATGCTAGCGGCAAAATCTTTCAGAATAAATATTACCTTCATAATGAAATAAAATACGTGCAAGAACGGCTTTACGGCAGAGGACTATGTTCGTTATTTCTTGCGCAGACAGTAACGCAAGGTTAATGTACCAATGAATGCGGGAACGGATGACGTTTTTTTTTTTTTTTTAGTATAGGACGGACAAACAGACATACGGGCCACCTGATGGTAAGTGGTCACCGTCGTCTATGGACACGTGCGACACCAGGGGTATCACAGGTGCGTTGCCTGCCTTGAAGGAAGTGTTTCACACTCTTTTTGAAGCGCTCCATGTCGTAGCTCGAAGGGAAAACCTCAGTCGGAAGCTCATTCCACACAAGACCAGTTCGCCGTAAAAAAGACCGCGAGAATCGTACGGTGGTAGAAGGCCATGAGTCGATTCGGTGTGGATGAAACTTCAGACCTCGGCGTGTAGTGCGATAGTTAAATGAGGTTGGTGGAATCAAGTCATGAAGTTCCTCCGAGCACTCACCATGGTAGATACGGTAGAGGACACAGAGAGAGCCTATGTCTCTCCGGAGACTGAGGTCCTCTAACTTACCGGTAAGATTGGGATCGCCAACAACTCGGATCGCTCGTCGCTGTATGGAGTCAAGTGGATTCAGCTGGTAAGCCGGAGCACCCGCCCAGAGGTGGGAGCAGTACTCCATGTGCGTTGACATAGGAGCAATAAAAAAAACTGAAGGCGTGAACTGTCAATCTGTTATTATCAATATTAAAAAATATGGATAATGAGCCCTCTAAATTTAACAATGGGTAAAATAAAAAAAATAACACTGGGCGCGTTTTTATTATGTCTCGAATTAATGGCAATTTTTTTTAATCAATACGTGTGTTGATAAACCGATAGTATTGTGGTTAGTAATAGTGGTCCGAAATAAAGTCAATACTTTACATACTCGAAAAAGCGTTGTCGTCCATCCTTTCAGATTCTCAGTTTAGTGTCATTAAACATGTATCCTTACTTCATATACTTAGTTGCATTAAGTTGGTACAAGGGGACTGCTTATCTGTTGTAAATAGGAGTAATACATAGTTGGTTAGTATTCCTTAGCAATTTACTATGATTATGCATACTATGTAGCTTCACGTAGGTACTGAAACATCACCCGACATGTTGTGCCTGAACAGGCGGAGACAAACGTTAGTGTGGATAAATTAAGACTGCCTCTGGTATTTCCGATAAGTCATTGCTTTGCAATTTTACTATTCCGGTCGGCGATAGATTCCGGTTAAAATTCCAGCACTTACATTTTAAATAAACGAATGCTCGCCCTGTGCTTTAAAATCGACCATTGGCTTTAAGTTTGAATGTTTCGAATTTTTTTAGCGATACTCAATTTTGGACAGCAAAAAAAAAGTAAAAAAGGAGAAACTGGTATCTACTGAACCTTTCGGCCATAGTGATAATACTACGAGTAATTTAACCTATTTATTCTCGTAGGTAGTAAATACTTACTACTATTCGAATTCCACTTTGCTCTAAAATAAACATAATACCTAATTATGAGCTTTAATCCACTTTATAACTACCAATCAATCAGTGAAATCAACGTAAAATTAATGAACTTGAAATTAATGTAAAATTGTTTTGTACTTAAAAATTTTTCTGTGTTGTCTTTTTTTGATTTTGTGTTGATTTTTTTTAACGAAGTTTATTAAGAAACAACGTAAACAGAGTGCGATTACAAGCTTGGTACATTTTTATTAGAACACGGACAATATTGTTACCGAGTGAACTGTAACCATAACAACGACTACCCGCGTTTCAAGGCAGGTACCGAGGGATCGTTTAATGCGATTATACCTGATGCGTTTAAGTTCGCTTCAATACATTCTGTACTTGGGCTGCGGTGTTATGGAGCTAACAAAGTAATTACCCGTAAATTCGCATTTGTTAATGAAATGAGTCAAATATGTCAAATAGCTCGCGGTCGCATCATTCAATGGATCGAAAATGTAACGCCGCGTTTCAGTTCATGCCAAAACTACATACAAACTCGATAAAAATTAAATTATTAAAAAAAAAGGGTTTTATAACTTTTATTTTATTTTCGTGCAATTGTCATCGGAACCAAATATGTGTGCCAAATTTCAGCTCGATAGCTTCAGTGGAAGTGGGTAAAATATTGATTGCAAGATTCCAGGACATACATCCATACATAGATACATACGAGTGAAGTTAAATAAAAGTTTTTAATAAAAATAAAAAATAAGACCTTCTAAATTATGAGTAGAAAAACATTCAGCGGTATCTTGATGGGTTGCAAATGTTACGATGCATGCTGCCACTCTTACGAGTATTTAAGTTAGATATGTAAGTTATATACAATTAGTCACATCGTCACCCGTTTAAATGTAACTTATTCATACTTTCATACCGTTTGGGTGGAGTCTGTCGGTAAGTTTATTTCCTTGACAGATGATATATTGTTCCATTAAAACCACAACCACCGCAACAACTGAACATTAGTTGTATTAACTCTTGGTGTTGCATGAGCGCTTTTATTCAGTCCAGGACAGTCAGTAGAAATAAAATATAAAAATATAACATCACGCCTTTATTTCCCCCAAGGGATAGGCAGAGTTCTGTGGTACATCCACTTTTCTATTCTATAATAACGTAATTAAACTCAAAGCCAATTAGATCCGCAAAAGTCGACAAAATTGCTCCACTTATCGATGTTTTTCTGTAATACGATCGATGATGGCTAGATCCAACTATCGAGATACTTCAAAATTTAGTGCGGGTTGATACCTAATTCTTGCGTTCAGCTCTACATACTGAATGGGATTTCCACCTAGTGATAAGAGCCTTGAATGGTTACATTAACTTTAGAGAATAATTGTTTCACTAGGTTGAGTTTTAATGTAATAGGTACTTATAATTAATTGTAATATGTAATTATTAAACTGAACAATTGTCATAAATGATGATTGGTCACTTGTTACAATTGGATCCAGGATTCGAAACTGCTCTACAATACATATAATGAACTGACCAAAATGAATAATAACCATTTCTATGACGTACTTACTGACCTACTTAACTTGGTTTGTTATGTTATATTGCAATAAGTTACCTAAGTAAACATTTACAAGTTAATGGGTCAGTTTGACTCAAACAAAGATACTGATAATGATAGCGACATTCATTCATATAAAAATAATAAGGCACTTATAGCTATAAAGTGTTTTGTCACTTTCTGTCAATTCTGAATTGAGTTTGAATTAAGAAGATAAAATACTCTATAGCTAAAATATGTTAATTAATTTGTAATGAATAAGACCGACAAAATATAAAGAATGTACGCGGGGAATCCGTTAATTGTAAACGCGATTTCCAAATTGACATTACGACGTCGTCGATGTTCTACATTTATAAGATACACCGCATACCAGCGTGTACGATGTGACTGTTAAACTACGCATACCATAAAGAACCATTTAATAAGTATTTTGTTCGACATTCTAATGTTTTGTACTCGCATTCTTACTCGTAAGTAATGTGAGGGTCATCGAGCGGTCTTATACTTAAAACGTGAGAGTAGAAATGGGTTTTTATTTCTTTGACCTTCAAATGTCTTAATGTCTTTACTTCGCTGCGACCCATAGACGTCCGACTGTTGGGCACGGGTCTCCCCCACAGACACTGCAGTTTTAGAGCGTACTCCATCACGCTGCTCCAATGCGGATTGGTGGAGGGGTTAGTGGCCAACCCAGTGTCGAATGTTCTCAGGCCACCTGACCTCCTGACCTGACCTGGAAACAGTCGTTAAGCCTTGACCTCTTCGACAAGGCTTAACGACTGTTTCCAGCATTGAAAACAACCGGAACCGACGGCTTTACGTGCCCTCCGAAGCACGGTGGCGTCCATGTAATTCAGCCACTAGCGGTCACCCATCCACAAACCGACCACGCCCGTCGTTGCTTAACTCTTTCGATCACATTGAATCTATGCGAGCCATTGGGCTATGGACGCTACTACGTCTATACTTAAATTCTAAACCCATTAGATGATCGACAGATTACTTTTGGGGGAAATATCAAGAGGACCAATCATGCTCATGGATCTAGAGTTGCATTAGGTACCTACGTGTTCTCTATAATGTTCTCGAATTCAGAGAAGACCACCACCCACCAGAGACACATTGAGTGTTGTCTAAACTCTTAATCCAGCCCAAAACAGTTCATAAATAAGCCTTGTAGGTACTCATTTGTGGAGTTTATATAAAATACATTGTATGCGATGGGTAAATTACTCTAGGAGGATTTACACTTGCCGCTATAAAAAAACCATGGCATCGGACAAAGTTTTATATATAATGTGAGACACATGTTCAATGAGTACATAAGCCTAGGTCTAATTAAGCGAACCGATGTGCAAATAATTACACGGTTGTCGAACAAGTTCTCAGGACGTAATTTGTAAAGCTTTGCATGTCGTTGCGCTCAATAATTATGTTGCATTTAGTCTGAGATTAATTTGTGTTTTGACTGGGATCTTTCCTTCGGTATATTTCTTAGCTGTCAGGCTCTGAAATTAAATATTATCGTTTATATAAATTGCACGACGAGATCCTTAAAATAAAATTGTTCATGTTATTTGAATTAATTAATGATGTCCAAACGATTTGCCTTTGAGTTAAACTTTTTATAAGTATGTACTATTTAAATTCTGGTTATTAGAAGTAGGTTCTTCTATTCCTTTAAAAATTTAATAGGGCGGCATAATCTCTTGAGCGACAAAGCCTTTCGTTTCTGATTTTTTTTTAAAAACTCTCGAGTCCGCGTTTGTAAATTTTAAAAAATGTTTAAAAAAAGACTATCCGGGCTTGTTTGAAAGTTTGTATGGATTTCTTTTCAAATATTAGCACATTTTCAAAAAAGATTTTCTGTTTAAAATTTTAAATTAATTAGGTACTTAAATATGTACGTGTTTCTTAGTTTTTAATTTTTTGTAAAATAAAGAAAACATTGGTAAACCATGGATGCTTTTGTCGAATACATCAATACGTTTTCTCCAATACAAATTCAGCGTTTTTGTATATGTACAATCCAAAAATGGAATGTGAAGTCTGATTGTTCGAACACTTCATACATAAAGTTATGCTGATATAATATTACGTATTACGATAAGTTGGTATAGAAATCCGTCCACGGGATTTTTAGTTTATAGGCATTTCCCGAAAATAAGGCCAGACCCTAGGGATACGGGATGGAAAGATGTTTGAATATTTCTTAAATTTAATAGAATCGTGATGGCAACCCATGTAGAGGTCGGATTTTAGGATTTTACCACGCTTTGTCTACGTGACTTATCAGTTGTTTTCCTATACAACCATCGGTCAGAAAGTATTACGTTAGATGAAATTTGATATAATAAAAGTTTTTGTTATCGTTATAATATAAGCGCGTTTCAGATTACGTACAATGTAGAGTAGGCCGCAAACAACATTACCACACAATACCATAAATTCACGATAGGAATTTGTTTTATTTATTGATAAAACATTTCTTAATATGGATGGACACATTATGTTCTTTATATTAAAAGAAATCAAAAAAGCGTTAAAATAAGAGAGTTTTTATTGAACCATAATTTCAACTTTTAACACTAATTTACTGGCAAAGAATCGACATAAATTTAATGTAATTATTCTTAAGTACGTAAACGTACAATAATTTAATCAATAACAAATATTGCATTCTGATTCTGACTAACTCACTGTAAAGTTTATCAGAAAAGATGCAGCACATAAGAGATTAAAAAAATAATGTAGAGTTGTACAACTCACAATCATAATACACTATTTTGCAATTTACTTACTACTATGTGTCTGAGTCATGGTTTGAACGGTTAAAAAATAAAAACCGATACCTCGACTTCAATGTCTGTTAGCCAATCCATTTCCAATCCAAACATTAAGAAGGCAGCACTACCGGAACCAAATGTATCGCTTACACTTCTCAGAAATCATTAGCTCCTTGAATCAGAGGTTCATTGTTATTGCGTCCAATGTCGATTTGTTTTCATTGAATGCATTTTACGTTGAGGTCATTGAACTCCGGAGCATGGACGCACTTACGCCCCCCCGCCTATTCACCACCCCATGGAAATACCACGCTTTACAAGGAAAAGTAAATCACTAGGTAAAAACACTAAGACATACCCTCGCTTCCACAATCGGCACACACATTATTTCCAGGTTTCTTGAGCAACTCCTGTAACAATCTCTCGTTATGATCTACCATCGTGGAACTTTTGTATCAATAATGAAGACACACGCTACTAGCGTACGTCGCCACCCGAAAGTCGAACGCACGCGTTAGACGCGTTCTCTGCTACTGCGCGAGGGAGCGAGCCAGACTTGCTTCGACCGACGACGACGCGACGCGACGCAGCGCGGCGATTCGGTTCAACAACGCCATTTCGTAAGTGAAAAGTCTCCCGTTTCGTTCACTCGCTCTCCGAACCCGTTCGCTTGAATGAGATAGAAAGAGAGGTCTAGTTTCGGTACATGAATGAAATCAGTAGTAGTAGAAATACGAACATAGGTATCTATGCAGAGAGTAGCGGACGTCTCGTAAAACTTTAGATGTGTGCGTATGGCGTAGTACGTAATACAACGTAATATAAGCGCCGTCGTCGCCGCCGTCGTCTCGCGTAAATGCTAGGCATATCTACATCTGTGGCTGGTGTAGAGTACTGTAGAGTAGACAAGTAGACGGTGTACACACCTATAATCTATACTACTACAGCAGAGATGATTATCCTGTTAGGCACAAATATCAGTGGAGTGTTTTTGTACAAATTTCATAATAATATTATCTTCGTTAACTTGCATGATATTATGACAATATTAAATTTTGTCGATATTAATTCAGCTGAAATGCCGAGTTGTTTCGTGTTGAACCTAAAATAAGCTTCAAATAGGTATCGTTGTATGCAAATGCAATGTAGGTATTCTTGAAAGGCGTTCGACAGTGAATGAAAACGTAATTTACTTAAGTACTGATAATAATATGCAAATAAGATGTGTGCTTCCTTGATACTGTTTGAATAGGCAGGTACAGTTAAACACCTGTATTCATTGTTAGTCGAAAAGTAGAACTCCATAGAACTCCGTTCTCAGTACCGCTATTTACAATATCTTTAATACCAATATTGTAATGGGTACTAACTTATCATATGAAGATACAAAAAACGTCTCTACATTGTGTCCCTTTTTGTGGTACCACCAACATTATCATTCGGACTCTACCATGACGCACAAAAGTATGAATTACTTTTTTCCTTGCTTCGTGTGAAGGTACTTTGAGTCTGTCTGAGAACCTAAGGTTCTCTACATATGCCTACTTTATTCATAGGAATAGAAATTATAGAAGTAGGTACATTAGCTAAAAATTGGCAACAGTCGCATATGATGTGATCGATAAAGTACACTTATACTGTAATAAAAACCAGGCTTTCATCCGACCAGTCCCTAATTATTCTCTTGTAAGGGATGACAGAGCCGACGGCCGTAAAGGCGGTGGCACTGCCATCTACTACAAAAAATCACTTCACTGCTCGTTAATACCGACTCCCACATTGTTAAATATGGAAGCCACGGTTGTCAAGCTGGGCATGACGGGACACCAGTCCCTGATCATAGCCTCAGTGTACAACCCAGGCAAACCCCCCCTCCAAAGCGACCTAGAAGCACTATTCTCGCTTGGAGACTCTAGTGTTCTGTTCGGAGACTTTAACTCCCCGAATACTGTCTGGAAGTGCCATAAAACCAATAATAACGGTAGGAAGCTCCTCAAGCTTACAACAGACATGGACATTGAAGTCCTAACCCCCACATCCCCCACATACTATCCGGACCGGGTGAACTTTTCACCTGACATATTAGATATGGCCCTGCTCAGGGGAGTCTACCTACACACGAGAGCAATCGAAACTCTCGATGACCTGGGTTCCGACCATCGCCCGGTCTCCCTTGAGCTGGGTTCAACCGACCCAAATCCACCCGCCCTTACTAAAACCTTTACAAACTGGAAAGGATATAACGCGTCACTTAGCGCTGAGTTTGACGCTCCTGACTCCCCGTACGCTATCTCAGCCGACTATTTCGATAGCCCGGAAAAGATAGACAATACGGTCTCCAATTTAACCATATCCATCCAGACTGCCATCCATGACAACGAGCGTGTAGTTAAGGTTCCCATCCAAAAACTGCAGCTCCAAGTCAAATTACTAATTCAAAAGAAAAATGCAGCTATTAGGAAAGCTGCATTATACCCCACACCTGAATTCCGTAGAAAGGCCAATGGACTACAACGCAAGGTCCGAGCCCTTCTCTCCGAAATGAGAAACTCCAATTGGGACTCTCTCATGTCTGACATATCTCCATCCCATTTAGCATACTATAGAGTAGCGAAAGCCCTGCGTTTAGACGGGAAACTAAGTACCCCTCCCATCACACGCCCCGATGGTGGTATCGCCTTCGAGGACGATGAGAAAGCTGAATGCTTCGCAGACAGCATAGCTGCACAATGTGCACCAAGCACGCAGCCATACTCCACTTCTCATGTAGAAGAAGTGGAAAACGAAGTCAGGCGGTTAAACTCTCTCCCTATTCTTTCAGATCCTATTTCGACCACTGCCGACGAAGTCAAAAAACTAATTCAAGGTCTTAAACCAAGAAAAGCCCCAGGAGCCGATGGTATATCTAACCTCGCGCTCAAATACTTTCCAGAGCAGGTTATAACATTACTAGTAATTCTTTTCAATGCCTGCTTTGAACATTGTCACTTTCCCGCAGTGTGGAAAGAGGCAATAGTCATAGGAATCCCCAAACCCGGGAAACCACTTAACATCCCCTCTAACCACCGCCCTATCAGCCTCCTCAAGGCCTTGGGGAAGGTACTTGAAAGAGTAATTCTGTCTCGCATGCGAAGGCATCTCCTTCCGGAGGACGAACCACCATTGATTATCCCTCAACAATTCGGCTTTCGATCAAAGCACTCCTGTCCCCAACAAGTTCACCGCATAGTAGAATATATACTGAGCGGGTTCTACCCACGACGCGAAAAGACAGTTGCAGTCTTCTTCGACGTCGCCAAGGCCTTCGATAAAGTCTGGCACGGAGGCCTAATCTATAAACTCAACCGCCTTGGCCTTCCAGACAGGATAGTACGGATCTTAGCATCCTACTTACACAATCGCTCCTTCCGTTTCAGACACGGAGGAATCCTCTCCACGCAACGCCCCATAACAGCCGGGGTTCCTCAGGGCTCAGTGCTTGCCCCATTACTTTTCATATCGTTCACCAACGATATCCCCATCCCTAAGAAAGGTGTGCAACTCTCCCTATTCGCAGATGACACTGCCTTGTACCTCAGGGGACAGGTGATTAAATCAGTTCTGGACCGACTCCAAAGCTCAGTTAACGAGCTGGGAGAATGGTTTAGGAAATGGCGTATCGAGGTAAACGCAGACAAAAGCGCAGCAATTCGTTTTGACCATAAGCGCAGGCGGCACCTTGATGATTCTCCCATCCGCTTTGCGGGAACCCCTGTCCCATGGAGGTCCGAAACCAAATATCTTGGTGTTACATTAGATTCCAGATTATCCTTTAGACCTCATATCAAAAGGGTAACTGGAACGGCCAAATTCTATATGAGCCGACTCAACTGTATGTTGGGACGGCGTAGTAAAATGAACCTTAGGAACAAGCGAACGCTCTATAAGGTTTGCGTACGACCGGTAATGCTTTATGCCGCCCCTGTTTTCGCCCATGCGGCTCCTAAAATAATACACACGATGCAAGTAGTGCAAAACAAGTTCTGTCGTGGGGCGACCGACGCACCCTGGTACGTCCGGAACGCTGACCTACACCGGGATTTAAAACTCCCAACCATTCAACAAGCTATGAAAAACTTCTCAGAAAGACTCTTCAAGTCCTCTGAAACTCATTCCAACCCACTGATTAGGGAAACAGTGGAGTATGTCACTCCCACTCTAACAGGCCATCAAATCCGAAGGCCACGTAATGTCCTCACGGACCCACCTAATCAGCTCTCGTCTAACTTGGAGTGCCTACTAGAGGCCTCCAAGAATTCAGACGAATAATCTGTTCCCTCAGATAATGCCATCTCCCGATGGCACAAGTCCCCATTTCAACAGCACTCAGTGCAGTTAACATGCGGTAGCGCCCTAGGGTAGCGCCGCTTGCGCCCCGCCCCTCCAGGCGGGGTCGTCCCCCGATGTCGGCTTGATAGTCCTGTTGACTAAAGCCATCCCAAGGTAGTGTTTAGTGGAGTAGGCACAAATGGCTTCACCTGTGAGTCCCACATATCCGGCCGCATGCATGCATGGTTTCGCTGGAATGCATGAGCATTCACTACCTCCCTCCCCTGGATTATATTATGTTTATAATGTAATATATATTCAGGAAGGGTAAGCCCCATATTCCATCTTCGGGGTTAAAAAAAAAAAAAAAAAAAAAAACCGACCAGTCGTCCCTATTTAAACTTGGCAATAATAATACACAGTTTCATACATCTTTCATCCCTTTAAGTATCCACAAGAACCGTGTACTTATTTTTGTATTAGATGAATTATAGATTGTGTTCGGGCCGTGGAAAGGGTTGGCCATCTCCTCGCAAGAGTAGTAACACATCTATCTCTGGCTTGGAACAATAATTCTCAAACTCAAACTAAACTTCGTAGTATCCATAACAATCGATTCAATTTGATCGACAGAGTTAACCAACGACGGGTGCGGTCGGTTTGTGGACGGGTGACTGTTAGTGGCAAAATGTCCAATAGGAAAAAGAATGTCCTTACTACTTGTCTTGTCATGTTTGAAACACGGGCGGAACAGATGGATGATGCTTTGCTACATCCCAAAAAACAAGCATCCAAACATCTTAACTTACATACTTTCACGTTTATAGGTAACTAGTGGACGCCCGCAGCTTCGCTCGCGTGGAATTAGACATTCACTAACTTCAAAAACGGCAAAGTTTCATACTAACTTTGCACCCCCGTTTTAACCCCTTAGGGGTTGAATTTTCAAAATCCTTTCTTAGTGCTCCCCTACGTTGTAAAAGTCTACGTGCTACTACTACTTAGATAGTAGTAGTACTACTACTACGTGCAAAATTTCAAGTTTCTAACCCTTATAGTTTAGGCCCTGCGTTGATATGTCAGTCAGTCAGTCAGTCAGTCAGTCAGCTTCTCCTTTTATATATATATATAGATTTAAGTAGGATTAATAAATAGAATCGGAACGGATTTCCAAATTGAATATGTTAATAAATATTCAATCACAGCCGCAATATTTTTAATAATACATATATTTAACGAGATTTCGTGTACCCGCATGTTTCCATATATATTATGTTCTACATGTGGAAACCTGTGGGTGGAAGGGAAGAATTTTGATCCTAATATAATTTTTGAAGAAGTTACCAGTAAAATCTATCTGATTAATATGTACTCATAGGTTATCTAACGAAATTATGTAGTAGGTACATACATATTTCAAAATTAGTCCACGTGTATGTTCTTAGGTCATACTAAAAGTTGCTGAGTTCTGATAAATAAGATAATTTTTTTGTGATATATAATGTAGATGTATACGCCCTTGTTAGATTATATTATTGAATACAAAGATTGATATATGTGGAAAATTATTGATGGTAAAAGAGAAAAAGAGTAATTAATAAATGGAACGTAATTTAAGCATCGTGGGAGAATCTACCAACAATATTAAAAGTTTGAATAAAGCATTATTAATTTTGACATTGTTTTATAATTTAGACCCACTCCAATTTGACGTTTCATATCAATATAATTCTAGCTACCAGTTAGAATCTATTTAAATATCTAACACCCTCATAATTTATGAATTTCGCATTCCCTGGAAACATTGCAAAAAGCAGTTGGCCCAGTCTTCCGTAAGGATTTCTTCAATGACACGAAGCACTGTTGGCCGATTCTTGGTTTGTAAAACGTGTGCCTCTAAGTTTGTCTTTAATTTTTGGGGAACAAAAAGAAGTCGCAAGGTGCGAGGTCGGGCTTTATAGCGGATGCGTCCTCAGTTCTAGGTTTGAACCCTTCAAATACACTTCCGTTACCTTAATGGAACGTGAGGACGCGTTGTCATGGTGAAGGACGACATTGTTTCTAACTTTGTCGCGAAGTTTTTCTAAGACTGGGCAAGCAAGTGTTAACGTACCGCGTACTAATCTGCTGTCACTGACAATTGGTTTTCAAGCGACTCTGTTTGGTTCATCTGATTTTCCGAAAAAGGAAGCAACTTTTTTTTTACTGTTCAAAGCAATGAATTCACGAGCCTCTAGATACGAAGCTATCAAACACACCAGCATAGCTGGCAAGGGCGACTCCAACAGCTTGTTTATTAGGCCCGCGTGCCACACACGGTCAAATGCTTTTTCTACGGAACCCAGAAAGGAAATGACATAATACGGAGTACAAAATTAGGTGGGTATTAGTGGAAAAACTAATTTAACATTATACGATTTGTATATTAATTATATAATGTATATTAACATATAACATTATTTAATTATACAAATACATACCTACCAACATGAAGTCGACACCTACAAAGCCGCCCGCCGTCATTGCAAAGTCTAGTCAAAAAATGTAAAGATTATGCAGCATTTTCCATTTCAGTTTTTATCTACTGCAATAAAAATTATTTAAGCAATGAAACATCAAATAAATCTTACGTCAGGGGGTACTTAAAACTGTCCCCTCGGTATTATTTTCCCTCGTTCCCTGTAGTTATGATAACTTACCCTAACATACTGTTTAGTCTAGTCTAGTCACTTCATTTATGAGGTTATTTGCTGCACGTCCTGAAGCTGTGACTCATTTAATAGATCGTATAGCCAAATGTTTCCAGCGTTTCTATTAGAAGCACTCCTTAGTACCTACTTACCTACAATCCCCAAGCGGAATAAATAAATATATAAATAATCAGCAGCATCACCCATCACCAAACCAAATACATTATCATAGAGTAACTAATATATTGGACATTATACTTCCAATATGTAACTTCATAGAGAGATATAAACGAAACAATACGAGAACCACCGCCTGCTCTGATACCTACAATTAAAATAAATACTCTTAAAATTATCCTACTTAAATTATAAATTAGAAAGTTTGTAAGTTTGGATGTAACAAGCATCAATCAATCTCACGAAAAAACTGTAAATCGGATTTAGATTAAACTTGGCACCTAAATTAGCCCATACATAGGTAATTTCCATCCCAGAAATATGTTCCCTTGGTATACCTACTTTGCATGTTTATTATTGCAAAGTTGTTTGGCACAGCGTCAACAGATGGCACTGACATTTATTCTGAAATTTGGTGTAGACTTTGCATTACTCGAGAATAGGTGTCGATAATTTACTTATGGACTCGTGGCAGAGTAATAATTATTATGTGCCCGTGGTCCCACCGATTTTCCCTACTCTTCACTAAATATAATATTATCAGAATCCACTAAATTTTACCGACTAATCGAGTAGGAATCGAACGATTTTTACAGTTTTTTGTCCATTTCAAGGTTACTCACTGTCAATCCTGATGTGAAACATCTATAAGTGGAGGGTAAACCAGATTTTTGGCGTGGCGATAGAGGCCGTGGCGTCGCTTCGCCACGCTATATTATGATGGAATATATATACTATACAGTTTTTTATAATTAAAAATAATAATTAATAAATTAAATAAAATTATAATAATTATTATTAATTATTAATTTTTTTGTTCTTATTTTTTTTTTATCATGCCATATTTAGTTCCTGTCATAATCCGTACTTTTGTGCCTATTACTTGTATAAAATAAATGACAAAACGGTTTGTAACTTTTCTTATAAGTTGAGTAAAAATTATAGTACCTACAAGTTACATGGAATCTTAATATAAAAAAGTAGATACGTCTTAACGATGAAAATAGCAAGAGGCGCAAACATTAACACGTTTTGACAAATCATAATGGTTGGTTTGATTCATAAAAAAACATTAGTTATCTATGAATTTAGTCGCAACTGCAACTGCTGTCTTAAGTGCCCCACACAAAGCCCTGCTCGCAGGGCCTTGCTTGAAGGGCCCCTGCCAATCGTATCGTGTGTGGGCTTGCAGGGATTTTTTAATTGCTTACCCTGCCGCAGGGTGGCAGGGTCATCCTGCCAGCCCGACGCACGATCTCCCCACTCCAACCCTGCAAGCAGGGCAATGTGTGTTACGGTCGGGCCGATTTCACAGATTTATAAGTATAGTATTTAATAATATGGTGTATATCTAATCTATGGTTTCTACTTTTCAACAATAAATGTTTGGTTTTCTTCGTACGCCGTCTTAATTTGTTTTCATTTTGTTGTACTATGTATTGTTGTGCAATAATTGTAATTCTTTCAATATATTGGCGTGCCTCAAACAACGCAAGATCTCTACCACAGAATATAATATCTCTACCTAGTCTGTGGATGCAACTGGCAGGGCCGATTTGCAGGGCTTTGTGTGGTAACACCCTCTGTGGCAGGCCCTGCAAGCAGGCCCTGCAAGCAGGGCTTTGCAGTGCTTTGTGTGGGGCCCTTTACCTGCTAGGTAAGTTAAGTACTTATTTATTTATTGAAACATGTTTACATCTCCACCCCTATTTATACTCCAAGCATATTATTGACTTTCACTGTCAGTCAAATCAACTTGTCATTGTCATCCTAGCAATAAATACTCTGTGGCATTGCGAATGTGTCACTCAACCAAACAAATTCAAGTCAAGCTATGTCAACCAACTGTCAAGTACGTTATTCTCGATTTTATTACAGGAAAAATGCATGTTCTATAAAATATTATTCGAACCTATCATGGACCTAAAAAAACAATAAAATATTTTATCTTTGTGTTGAAGTATAAAGAACACTATTAAAATGGGGCGGCGATCAATTAATACCACCAAGAGTGGTAAATACATGAATCCTACTGACCAAGCTAGTAAGTATCTATTTACATTAAACATTGATTAAAACATGAAGTGGAACATTTTTTTACTTTTGTAATTACTTTAACAGGAAAGGAAGCTAGAAAAAAGGAACTGAAGAAGAATAAAAGGCAGAGACAAATGGTTAGAGCAGCTGTGCTTAAAATGAAAGACCCAACTCAAATCTTAGAAGAACTTCAGAAAATTGATGAAATGGGTACCTTGTATAATTACTTTTTTACAAAGCTTGTGACTGTATATTGTTTTACCTCTCAAATCTAAGCTAACCTAATTTTTCTGATTATTATAATATAAAAACTTACCTCACTAAAGTATCCAGTAACCAAAATTTTTTTCATAGTTAAATAATTTGAATACTGTTAAAATTATATTCATTTATTTCACTCTTATTGTGCAATATATATTATAAAAGTATATATTGTGACATAATAATATATTTTGTTCATTTCTTATGCCTATATGACATTATTTTCTTTTTTATTTACAGAATACAATGTACTGCAACCATCACCACTAAATGAAAAAGTACTAAAAGAGAAAAGAAAAAAACTTAGAGAAACATTTGATAGGGTGTTAAAGATGTATGTAAGTATGAAAAATACAATAGGCCAGTAATCAGTCAAAACATTAAGATTGCTAAATTCAGTTGGTATTGCTGTAATCTATTTATCTAACTTTTAAATTATGTATCGAAAGATTTTGACTCGTTTACCCAACCAAGTGGTCAGTAAGGTTGAGGATCATAACTTAGCTAAGGGAAAAATGTACATTAAGTTAGATGGATGGTTTGCCTGTTTGTTGTAGTAGCAAGATTATTCTTGATGTGAATTTTGTTTGATATAATGATAACCATGTTTTTTTTATAGTAAGCATGACCTTATTCTACACAAGGGATGCAATAGGGATAGCCATACCAACCAATAAAGATAATAGTTTTGAACTGAAATTAAACTTATAAATATCTTGTATTTATATTATCTCCTATACTTTTGTTATAAATAAAAGTTTAAATAAATAAAGTGTCACTGGAATAATGTAGTGTTTTATAAGAGTGTTGATTCAATGTGATTGACAGAGTTAAGCAATTTTGGGTGAGGTTGTTTTGTGGATGGGTGACCGCTAGTGGCAACATTTTATTGGAGCTACAGTGTTTTTACACATTTACATTTTAGCTGTTGGTCCTTGTTATAGTAAAAACAATTGTTGATCCTTGTCAAAGTCCTTAGGGTGGGTTGAGAACATTCAACTGGCAGCAGTGGTTCGTCTATGGGTTGCAGCTGGCTAGCTAACATGTAGGAATGTGTTTACTCTTTTTTTTTTTTTTTTTCTCCCTAGAATATTGCTGCCTACCAATACTATCACACCATCACCCCATCACCCTGGGTTGACTGGCAGAAAATGCCTATTGGCATTTTCCACCCATTGTAACATCTTTTTTTTGGTGTAACCGTAAAGTATTTAAATAAATAAATAAATAAAATGTGCAACCTTCCTACTGAAACACATCCATTAGACTGAATAAGAATTACATTCTAAATAACATACAGACTGCCTCATTGGTTTTGTTATTGTAAGCATGAATGCAAAGCTAAAGGATCTGTCTGATCCTGGGGCAATTACTCTGGATTTGTGCCTAGAGTATAGCAATAGGTTCACCACAAAAAAACAGGTGTAAGGTGCAGTGCCTGCCATGGAGAAATATAGCCATAATATTACATGTTATATTTATTACAGGATAAAGATGACCCAGAGAAGTGGGTAGAATTAAAACGTCAAGAAATGGAATATGAAAAGAAGAGAACTCATCTTATATCATACTATGAATCAGTGAAACATGCACAGTCTGTCCAAGTGGATGAAATTCCACTGCCAACCTTGCAGGTAATTCGGCGGTACAGCCCAGTGGCTTTCAAACTAGGCCTCTCACTCAAGGGTTCAAATCCATGTTTCAGCACTATTCACTTTTGTAACTTGTGTAATTTTAGTCTTTTTTTTTTGTTTTACGATTTGAACGAACCTTGAAAAGGTACCCGAACGTCGTGGGAGCGACGCCGGGTTATGTGGGACTTTCATCCACTAAAACCCACTCGCTGGCCTACTCCGGCGCTACAGGGGGGCTCCGGGATCTCTTGTAGAACGCGCCGGTCCCCCCCGGCTCGGCCCCCCCAAGACGGGCTCTTCCCAGTTTACACAACGCTGTACAGCCACAAACAGCGTCGTCTTTCCTTGATGGACGATTCGAGCTCCCACTCTCACCGCCCGTAACCCCAGAAGTCCCCTTTTAGTCGCCTTTTATGACAGGCAGGGGCTACCGTAGCACTATTCTGGTCCCTAGTTTACTCAATCTTTAAATAGATGGCGCTGTACAACTTTCTGAATCACGTTAACAACTGTTATGTGAAGTTTATTCACTTGATCCATGGGTTAGAAAAATTTTGTATTGGGCTCCGTTTCCGCAATTGGCTATTGAGCCTTTTTGCGTGATATTTTTCGATACAGTGTCTGGCGGTTAGTCAGAGCTGTTTAATTATTGATTATTATATTAATACTATTTAAAATAATACTTTATTAATTATGTCTCGTTCAGAGTCGTTCATTTCATATTGATAACATAACCTTGTAAGCTGTAATTGTTAATACATTTTAATTCAATAATACAGTAGGTACAGTTCAGAACACAGGGTATTAATTAAGCTTTTCAAACGGGGAGAGTACCTAATTCTGAGTCTGTAGGAAAGTAAATGGAAGATTTTCAAAAATCAAGTGAGTATGTACTACCAGAACTAGGGGCACTGATTATTCATATACAAAAGAAAATTATAAGTCCATTCTAATATATTACGTCGATTTGTCTGGAAACACTACAAAGTGTATCTATTTCTATATAAAAATATGTAGTTCATTAATACTAGGCCTTTCATTGAAACATTTTTTTGGGATGAATTACTAAATGCAGCAAAAATATCTAAGGTATGTTTGTCTGTGGTTTTTGTGTAATTACATCACCTTTGATTTTAGGTTCCAGAAAATCTCATATATGGGAATGTACCATCGCAAATACCCCTTCCAGTAGACCAAAATGGGCCAGTTAGGCCCATTCTGAAGAAGGATTCTGTATATAAAGTAAGTATTAGTGTTTATTGAAAATAATTTGTGGTTGTTACCAAATGAATTTTAATTTCGCCTGCCACATGAATGGTAGTCTTAAGTTTAAGCATGTAATCTATTTGTGGTGTATTGATCAAATAGAAAATAAGGGGAATGCATATTTTACAAGGCTTCAATAGCTTGAAAAACAAAATATGTGGAAAATTTGATAGGTGGTTAAAGCTTATGCAAAAGCACCATCTCGTGGCTACTAGTAAAATTTACCAGACATCAATAATTACCTCCGCTTTATGACTTCGTGGTGTGAATGCGAGTGACCTGGATAGCTGAACGACGGGTCCCGGGTTTGTATCCTGGCTGGGGCAGTTATATTGATTTCGCAGGTTTTGATACTCATGTCATTTATGTTAAATGTTTTTTTTGTGTGTCCGCCAGTCGCAACAGAGGCCTAGGCCTATCGCCGCAAGCGTTTATTTATTTATAATAAAAATAATTTAATGACATGGTTAGGCTTTGGTAAAGTGCCGTCTTTTATTGACTAGTGAAAAATTTCCAGATGTTTCGGGATAACTGAAAGTAGTTTAATGTTAATAGTATAGTATTCCTCATCTTACAGTACAGTAGCGTCCATAGCGCAATGGCTTGCGTCGATTCAATGTGATCGAAAGAGTAAAGTCGTCGGTCCCGGTTGTTTTCAATGGTGGAAACAGTCGTTAAGCCTTGTTGAAGACCTTCGGGTGGCTTGAGAACATTCGACACTGGGTTGGCCACTAACCCCTCCACCAATCCGCATTGGAAAAACATGGTGGAGTAGGTATGCTCTAGACCTCCCGCAGCTGTGTCTGTGGGGGAGACCCGTGCCCAGCAGTGGGACCTCTATGGATCGCAGCGACTCCTCATTTTATTCGATGTTGGTGATTCCAGTAATAATATACTTACTTAGTAATATACTTTTAAATTAATGTTAGTGTGTATTTCTAAGGAAAAACCAAAAGGCATAGAGCCTCCAGGCGTGCCGCCTGGCCCGACGGTCGACTACGAGTTGCTACTGCGCGATGCTGCCCATCTCGTTGATTTGGTGCACAAGGAGAAGAAGAGTCTTCGATTTTCCGACCTGCCTGACGAAGGTCCTCCGGGTGAACCTGTAAGTTATTTCCATCCATCATTCAGCCTTTCAAGGTCTACTAATGGAATAAACAAACGCAATCAACCAATTTATACATTAGTAGATGGCGAAATCTCAGACACGTTGATAATATTATAGCTTAAATAAATAAATTTTAAATATAATGTTACAGGTCCAACTACACAAGCAGACCATGGATCTACACCACGTGATAGACCCGCACCATGCCCCCGTAGACCCCCACCATGTCCCGATGGACGCCCACCACGCCCCCGTGGACCCCCGTCACGCCCTAGTCGACCCCCACCATGCCGCCGTGGACCCCCACGATGATTTAGACGACGATCTAATGGATGATCACCACGACCGTCCCGCGGCCATCCACACGCCCAAACCAACCTCGCTGCAGCAGAGGATGTTGGCCCTTTCCGGACAGAATATAGACGACTTCATGAAGGAAATGGAGGAAGTGCACCGCAAGAGGGAACGCGACAGAGCCGCCGATTTGAATGCGCGGTACGTAATACCAACTAACACTGTCATGGTTTCATAGGGTTCTGTTGTCAAAAAAGAATCCATACTAATATCCATACTAATATTATAAATGTGAAAGTGTGTTTGTTTGTTTGTCCGGCTTTCACGTCGCAACGAAGCTATTTTAAGGTATGGTTTTTGTGTGTGGAGATAGTGAGAAGGGTGGAGAGTGACGTAGGCTACTTTTTACCGCGGTAAAACATCGCCATGGGAAGATATCGATGTTTTGTTATTTGCTAGATATTTAGTTCCGGATGTTGTTAATAGATGGCATTGTTAATTCCCTTTGACCACGCGGGCGGAGCCGCGGGTAAAAGCTAGTATAATATAATAGTTTCATTTGGAAAAACAGTTTGACAGCGATAAAATTGTAGTAGAATGTTTGAGAAAACGTAAATAAATTTGCATATTTCTATTATCAATTCAGCTTCCCCATGGACATGAAATGGTATGTTATTATGAGACTAATACGAGTATTTATGTATTTGCACCTCCACAAAAAAGCGAGTAGATGTTATTTTATTTTTATTCAGTTGTTAAATCTCAATGTATTGTATGTTATGTATATTTTTAAGCACTTACATAAATTGTCATTGTCATGTAGATTTTCTCGTTTTCGGATTTTTTTTAACTATGCATTTATTTAAAATAATTTTTACTAAGTATAAATTGGTCAACATTATACAGGTTTTATCCTAACTCCATCCAAACAGGTAGCCAAATTGATTTGGAGTTTAAACCTTATCCAGTATATTGACTAAGATGCTATTTTTGCATTGAAATTAGTAGAAAATCAATGTGAGAATTATTTTAGATACTGTAAAGCTTTTATTTTATTTCCTTGATTTTTATAATAATTTCTGAGTTTCCCGCAGATTATTATAAATGATTGTTTTGTAAAAATAATTTTACTGTCTGTTTTAAATTTTTTGTAGTGTACGATAGTTCTGTCGCTATTCTGTGTTAATAGATAACAAATTTCAGCCATTTCTTAATCTCACAAAGCTTATAATTATGCATCTTCAATTTTTTATGCAGCATGATTTACATTCATTCTTAGGTAGTAGTCACAATAACGTATTGAAATTATTAGTAGGTAACCTCCTCATTTTAGTACTTAGTTTAGTTTAGTCCCAGCTCAGATATATGTAGTACATAGTGAGTTCTTATACCATACATTTTTTACTCTCATAATTTAACCATAGCCGCTCTTTCGTCGTGTGTCGATACTAACTGAACGAACTCTCCCAGCACAATGTTTGTCGTAGGGCTGCAGCGGATGGATGTTGTTACATCTATATATATAAAAGGAGAAGGTGACTGACTGACTGACTGACTGACTGACTGACTGACTGACTGACTTGGTTAGAAACTTGAAATTTTGCACAGGGGTTCCTTTTATAACGCAGGGGAGCACTAAGAAAGGATTTTTGAAAATTCACCCCCTAAGGGGGTAAAATAGGGGTGCAAAGTTAGTATGAAACTGCCGTTTTTGAAGTTAGTGAATGTCTAATTCCACGCGAGCGAAGCTGCGGGAAATGCTGCCACTAGTCCTGTATAAGATGAATGTTGTGAATCTTATACAGGATTCACTGAGTAGACCTGTCTGTTTTCTAGTCTGTCGGCGTTGCGCCGAGCGGCGGGCGGACGCGACAGCGACAGCGACAGCGAGGGCGAGGCGCACCATCTGCTCCACCACCAGGAGTTCGGGCTGGAGCCGCCCGGCGTGGATGTGCGCGCGGTGCCGCCGCCGCTCATGCCGCCCGGTACGTGCTGCGCCTGACCGGCCTTCTATTGACCAGGTGATCTCCAGTCTGTGGGAAGCGACAGCGAGGGCGAGGCGCACCATCTGCTCCACCACCAGGAGTTCGGGCTGGAGCCGCCCGGCGTGGACGTGCGCGCGGTGCCGCCGCCGCTCATGCCGCCCGGTACGTGCTGCGCCTGACCGTCCTTCTATTGACCAGGTGATCTCCAGTCTGTGGGAAGCGACGGCGAGGTCGCGCACCATCTGCTCCACCACCAGGAGTTCGGGCTGGAGCCGCCCGGCGTGGACGTGCGCGCGGTGCCGCCGCCGCTCATGCCGCCCGGTACGTGCTGCGCCTGACCGTCCTTCTATTGACCAGGTGATCTCCAGTCTGTGGGAAGCGACGGCGAGGTCGCGCACCATCTGCTCCACCACCAGGAGTTCGGGCTGGAGCCGCCCGGCGTGGATGTGCGCGCGGTGCCGCCGCCGCTCATGCCGCCCGGTACGTGCTGCGCCTGACCGTCCTTGTATTGACCAGGTGATCTCCAGTCTGTCGGAAGCGACAGCGAGGTCGCGCACCATCTGCTCCACCACCAGGAGTTCGGGCTGGAGCCGCCCGGCGTGGATGTGCGCGCGGTGCCGCCGCCGCTCATGCCGCCCGGTACGTGCTGCGCCTGACCGTCCTTCTATTGACCAGATTTTCAGACCTTCTATCTGCTCCACCACCAGGAGATGGAGCCGCCCGGCGCGGAGGTGCATGCCGTACTGCGACTGACCGTCGTTCTACCTGGTAATCTCCATTCGACACCTAACAACGTCCAGACGTTAAGGAACGTAAGCTTAGCTTTCTAAAAACGATGGTCGATCTTTACAGGAATGCGGCCGCCGATGCTGCGGCCGCCGCTGGGGCTGCACCCGGGCGTGCCCGTGTTGCCCCCGGGGGTGCCGCACGGCGCCCCGCCCGGCCCGCCGCCCGGCGCGCCGCACGGGGTGCCGCCCGGCCCGCCGCCCGGAGCGCCGCCCGGACCGCCGCCTGGGCCGCCGCCAGGTATAATACTTTAATAGCGACAACCTATAAGCGTTCAGTTTTTCCCACAGTCACGGCTATATGTATAATTATATACTACTATTATAACAACTAACAGGACTAACCATCATTTAGGGTCAACTCACACTGGCGCAGAGTCGAAGCGACGCGACGCGTCATATTTTTCCGCCTACAGCATATTCATCTCTATTGTTCTATTATTTAAGTACAAATTTCTGCTATCTAAAATATGGCAGCGCGCGTCGACGCGCGTTGACGCGCGCAGTCGCTCTTCGACGCGCGGCTGGAGTTGAGCGGATTCGCGAGTAGCCGCGCGTACTCTGGCGCAGTGACGCGTCAGACGCCGACCACAAGTCTCGTGAACTGGTGACACTCTGTGATCCGGACGCCCTTACGAGCATCGTCACGCGCAGACGCGCTTCACTTTGCAAACATGACGCGTCGCGTCGCTTCGACTCTGCGCCAGTTTGAGTTGACCCTTACGGTCCCCAGCCCTCATACCCATTACCGAATTGTCAGTTTTAAATAACTCTCTTAGCATACCACACTGCTAACATTGCGCATTGGTGGAATAATAGAGGAGGTAACTTTTCAAGACAACTTTTCCTAAGGATTTGTTTGTTAGGGCGCTGTAGTCTGTAGTACAGAGGTACAGATTCTGTACCCTTTTTTACTCGAGTTGTTGTCCCCAGGGCTAGGTATCCGGGGCGTGCTGCGGCCGCCGGGCCCGCCGCCGGGCGCGCCGCCGCGCCTGCTGCGGCCGCTGGGCCCGCCGCCGCCGCACGTGTCCGTGCTCACGGCCGCGCCGCAGCTCATATCCAAGAAGGACGGCGTTCAGGGTAAGACTCGCGTTCCCGATGTGTTGTCCCCAGGGCTAGGTATCCGGGGGGTGCTGCGGCCGCCGGGCCCGCCGCCGGGCGCGCCGCCGCGCCTGCTGCGGCCGCTGGGCCCGCCGCCGCCGCACGTGTCCGTGCTCACGGCCGCGCCGCAGCTCATATCCAAGAAGGACGGCGTTCAGGGTAAGACTCGCGTTCCCGATGTGTTGTCCCCAGGGCTAGGTATCCGGGGGGTGCTGCGGCCGCCGGGCCCGCCGCCGGGCGCGCCGCCGCGCCTGCTGCGGCCGCTGGGCCCGCCGCCGCCGCACGTGTCCGTGCTCACGGCCGCGCCGCAGCTCATATCCAAGAAGGACGGCGTTCAGGGTAAGACTCGCGTTCCCGATGTGTTGTCCCCAGGGCTAGGTATCCGGGGGGTGCTGCGGCCGCCGGGCCCGCCGCCGGGCGCGCCGCCGCGCCTGCTGCGGCCGCTGGGCCCGCCGCCGCCGCACGTGTCCGTGCTCACGGCCGCGCCGCAGCTCATATCCAAGAAGGACGGCGTTCAGGGTAAGACTCGCGTTCCCGATGTGTCGTCCCCAGGGCTAGGTATCCGGGGGGTGCTGCGGCCGCCGGGCGCGCCGCCGCGCCTGCTGCGGCCGCTGGGCCCGCCCCCGCCGCACGTGTCCGTGCTCACGGCCGCGCCGCAGCTCATATCCAAGAAGGACGGCGTTCAGGGTAAGACTCGCGTTCCCGATGTGTCGTCCCCAGGGCTAGGTATCCGGGGGGTGCTGCGGCCGCCGGGCGCGCCGCCGCGCCTGCTGCGGCCGCTGGGCCCGCCCCCGCCGCACGTGTCCGTGCTCACGGCCGCGCCGCAGCTCATATCCAAGAAGGACGGTGTTCAGGGTAAGATTCGAGTTCCCGAGTTGCCGACGCTGCTTCTGACACGGTCAAAGGGATATGTATATATCTATATTATAAAAATGAATCGCAAAATGTGTTGGTAAGCGCATAACTCAACAACGCCTGGACCAATTTGGCCAATTCTTTTTTTTAAATGTTCGTTGAAGTTCAAGGATGGTTTTTACGGCGAGAAAAATTTGAAAATTCATCCCCTAAGGGGGTAAAACGGGGGTGCAAAGTTAGTATGAAGCTTTGCCGTTTTTGAAGTTAGTGAATGTGTAACGCGAGCGAAGCTGCGGGCGTCCACTAGTATTATATAAAAGGAGAAGCTGGCTGACTGACTGACATATGCAGGGCCTGAACTATAAGGGTTAGAAACTTGAAATTTTGCACAGGGGTTCCTTTTATAACGTAGCGGAGCACTAAGAAAGGATTTTTGAAAATTCACCCCCTAAGTGGGTAAAACGGGGGTGGAAAGTTAGTATGAAACTTTGCCGTTTTTGATATTATTCGAATGAAATTCAGTATCTATGAAGGTTTTTTATTGAGTTTCGAAAATCATCTCTTAAGGGGGTAAAAGAGGGGTGCAAAGTTAGTAGAGGTATAAAAGTTTTTCGTATATACCTACATTATTTCAATGAAATTTTGTATTTAGGTTATGTTACGTCTAATTCCACGCGAGCGAAGCTGCGGGCGTCCACTAGTGTATCTATATATGTATATATAAAAGGAGAAGCTGGCTGACTGACTGACATCAACGCAGGGCCTAAACTATAAGGGTTAGAAAATTGAAATTTTGCACACGGGTTCCTTTTATAACGTAGGGGTGCACTAAGAAAGGATTTTTGAAAATTCACCACCTAAGTGGGTAAAACGGGGGTGCAAAGTTAGTTTTTGTAGTTAGTGAATGTATAATTCCACGCGAGTGAAGCTGCGGGCGTCTGCTAGTCTATATTATAGTGAAACTCACATTTCACATGTTATATAATTATTATTATTATTATTATTATTATTATTATACATAATGTCGTTTAAAATCTTTCGCAGGTGCAACTATAACAGCGAAACCGCAAATCAGAAATCTATCGGCGGACGTGACGAGATTCGTGCCGTCCGCGCTCCGGGTGAAGCGGGAGGATAAGAAGAGTAAGCCTGACCTTAGGGTCGCCGCACACAGACAGACGGATCTGCCCAAACAGGCGCCAAGCAAGGACGACGCTTATATGCAGTTTATGAAGGAAATGGAGGGACTTTTATGAATTATAGGGACTATTATATGTGTGTAATTACTTAATAACATTCAGAGCATGTATCTGTTTTTTAGATGTATCCAGTTATGTTGTGTTACATACCTTAAGAATAAATGTAGTGCTATCTTTACTGTGTTATATTTTCATTTAACACACCTTCGGTAAGTACGACGGAAGAGTCGCACAAATTCAATTTCAATTCAATTTCATTACAAACTAGTGGACGCCCGCAGCTTCGCTCGCGTTACACATCCACTAACTTCAAAAACGGCAAAGCTTCATACTAACTTTGCACCCCCGTTTTACCCCCTTAGGGGATGAATTTTCAAATTTTTCTCGCCGTAAAAACCATCCTTGAACTTCAACGAAAAAGAATTGGCCAAATTGGTCCAGGCGTTGTTGAGTTATGCGCTTACCAACACATTTTGCGATTCATTTTTATAATATAGATATAAAACATAACATCACGCGTGGATTTGCCCCAAAGGGTAGACAGGTGTGTAGTACACCATATTTTCACATGTTTAAGTCCCATGTAATAGGTGGTGAGCCTATTGCCATACACCAGGCACAAATCGGGACTCCGAGCTGCTACCGGGTATTTCAAGTTAAAAAAACCAATCACGACTCAAAGAAAAAACGTTCATTAAAGCTTCAACCAATTAATACAAAGAACGCGCTGGCTATTAAAATTAAAAGAGCCGGTTACCGCGAGATAATACAAGTTTTTTTGGTATATGTATTTGTATTTTCCGCTTATGTCAGTTCGTTTGGTTTTAGCGGTAGATCTCGTGATATAAAACGTGTCGGTACATAACTTGTAGGCAGTCCTATCCACATCTACGGTAATGTTACAAATACTAAATAGTTAGGTTATTAATAAATTAACGGATGTACTTTGTATTGTTTGTAGGTAATACCTATCTTACGTAAGGTTGGCAGGTGGCTTCATGGCAAAGGTTCAGGGAAAAGCATAAATTTAGCAAATACCTTGTGGTTGCGGTCATGCGGTTTGTATAAAGCGTGAGGCGCAAGGAGCACTCAAAAGGAATTTCAAATGTTACTAAGTATAAGTACCTATTATAAAATAATAAAATAAAAAAGCCATTCAAACCTCTGTGACAATAATTCCAAACAAAATATTTTATCAAAAATACCTAGTAATGACCTAATAAAAAAGTGAATTGATTAGCATTAGAATTGAATTGATTATGTTAAAACACTTTGTTATGATAGTGCGTCAAAATAGATATAATTATAATGTCATTAGTAAATTTGTCATATATTATTTCTAATTAAAAGCTCATAAAGTAAAAGCTCATACGCTCTTCACAGAAAACGCTTTGACGGGGGGTAAAAAAGCTATTAGCGTAGCGTCTATAGCCGATTAGCGATAGCGTCGATTCAATGTAATCGAAAGAGTTAAGCAACGACGGGCACGGTCGGTTTGTGGACCCATCCACCGCTAGTGGCAAAATTTCATGGACGCTACCGTGCTTCGGAGGGCACGTAAAGCCGTCGGTCCCAGTTGTTTTCAATGGTGGAAACAGTCGTTAAGCCTTGTCGAAGACCTTCGGGTGGCTTGAGAACATTCGACACTGGGTTGGCCACTAACCCCTCCACCAATCCGCATTGGAGCAGCGTGGTGGAGTATGCTCTAGACCTCCCGCAGCATAGTCTGTGGGGGAGACCCGTGCCCAGCAGTGGGACGTCTATGGGTCGCAGCGAAAGCTAGTAACAGATGTATTCCTCGCGGCACGAAATCTGGAATAGCTGAATATGGGGTTTCAGTGCGAGGTACATAATCCATCCAGCCATCAGGTTTTTTGGCCCATTGCTGGACATGGGCTTTCCTAAATCGTCGCCACTCCACCCGAACCTGCGCCTTCTGAATCCAACGGTGTCCCGCTGTCTTCTTCAGGTCGACAGTCCACCTCGTCGGAGGGCGGCCAATACTTCGTTTACCGAGACGCGGTCTCGAGTACGTTTCTTACCCAACGGTTATCAGTCCGTCGAGCGACTTGGCCTGCCCATTGTCACTTCTGTTCACTGGTCCTTTGAGCTATGTCGGTAACCTTCGTTCGTCTACGCTGAGCTTTGATCAGGTCTAGACTTGGATGCCGGTCGCTATAGTCAGCCCCTGTAAGTTATTAGGTATGTAGGTAGCTTAGGTAGGGTAGGTACATAGAGTTCAAACAGAGTAGAAATTCCACTTCATACGGATGGAGCTGAGTCCTTTATTTCAGATTCTGAAGCCAAGCGACCGGCATCATGTGGGTATGGTCGAATATAGTTAGTCTGAACTGTCAAGCAATCCCGGGAAGGACAACGAGTTATTTGGGGCTTCCTAGACACATAACTTCGAAAATTTTGACCTAAGTGTCACCGACACAGATACATACAGTGACTGCACTAAAGATCCTGGAGTCCTTCACTAGCACCGAATGATGTATTATATTATATTATATATAATATAATACAGGTAAGTATATGGAAATTATTGGAAATCCCACATAACTTGTTTCGCTATAACGATAATTGGATTCATTTAATCGGTTTCCGTTCTTAAAAAAATGGTGGTTGTAATCATTAGTTTTAGTCTTGTAGTGGAAACACACGTCTCTCACGCCGCTGGATTGTAAGCCATGTCACAGAATACATAATAGTACAAGTAGCCATGTGCTTACTATCCAGCGGCCCGTCTACTTGTTAGTTGAACCACTGGGTAGACTCTAGATATGATAAAAATCTATACATTGAATAGGTAACACTTGATAAAAACTATCAGGGGATGATCAGAAGGTAATTGTACAGATTTAATATTTCAAAGTTATTCTTTGATGATTACCTCAATCTATCCCGGATAGATGGATAGTATGCATATAATATAGGTAATCATCGGAAATAATAACTATTGCTTTATCAGCTGATGATCATAGAAAAACAACGGAAAATTGTAGATTATATGTACAAACGTAGGCAATGATAACGTGAAATGTAAATCAGTTTCTAGGTTGCTAATATCCTTATCAAATGAAATGTAGAAATAATCTAATGTAGATAGGTATTTATAATTACAATAACTGAAAATGTAATTGTTTATGATTAGGTTCTAGTTGGCAACTTGCCACACTTTAGCAACAAAAACTCAGGAAAGTTAAGATACTCGTACCTACTGTTTTGGTAAACAAATAAAAATATATAATTAGGTAAATCTTTTAAATGCGATTTTTTATGTTTTTATAATAATATTGTTACATAGAAAAAAACGTACTATTTAGTCTATCAAAAAGATAGAGCCCGCCACTACATTCCTGAGACTTCCCCATAATGTTCTCAAAGTAATGTGTAATCTGACAATCGGCACTTGGCCGACATGGTGGATTAAGACCTTACACCACCCATTCCGAGAAGAGTCCCGTGCCCAACAGTGGGACAATGAAAGGGTTGTGGTGGTGTGAGCAAAACCTCCTTAAGTGCCGAAATTGGGCACAGTGGGTTTTAGTGGGATGGGAATGTAAACATCCCACTAACCGGCCGGCGCGGCGCCACCGAGGTACTTTTGTAAGGACAGATTAGCTTGTTTATTTTGTGTTAAAAATAGTCTACGTTATTTAAATATATAATATACTTACTTGTTTAAAATATGTATGTAGGTAATTTATAAGGTAATTTTCCTATTACTGGGAACCAGATTTTGCTATTTGACTTATTTGAAAATTGTTAACATTTATGACGGGCCCGTTGGCGCAAACCTATTGTGACGACACTGACAGTTACGCCTGGGGTCGTGGGTTCGTCTCGCTCAAGACAAATATAAGTGTGACGAACACTTGTGTTTGTTGTGTCTTATTTATTTTATTTATTTAGTATGTATTTTAAAATATCTATGTATATAATCTCTAACACCCATAGTACAGGCTCGCACCTAGTTTTGGGTATGACCAATGACCATGGTGTGAGAATGTTCTTGATTAAATGATATTATTATTTTTATTATCGTTGTAAAAATAGACAAACGCAGAGCTAGTTAAGCAGGGTCCAATACTTACCTATCTGAATTATTTAAACATCCAGTTATGCACATATTTTAAGATTTATTAAATAACATACCTCACCTACTGATACGTTTTATAAGTAGATTATTTAGGGCTACTAGTATAAATTAAGGTAGGTAATGAATGTATAAATAAACATACTATAATAAATAGTATTTTCTGTTATTTTTTGAGTTACCAATAAAGCCGAAGGCTGACTTGGTTTAACGACTATTATCTTAAGATAACAATCGAGGCCGATGGCTGAGCGTTCTTTAACAGTCATAATTATTATACTTTTCAATTAGATTCTGATATTAACTTTTCTTTCAAGCAGCAAAGAATAGAATATTCTAGCCGGCAACCTGCCTACTATTTTCTAGAAACTTTCCGATGTTATTCCTCTGTACATGTTTGTTCTATAATCTGAGATAGGTTACCTGATTTATGTGTTTAAATTTGTGATTAACTTTGTTACAATATTAATAAAAAATTTAAACACATAAATCTTTGTTACAATATTCATACTGAAATAGTTAACACTGGCAACTCCTTAAATCCCTCTAGCTAGTTTTTCAGTCATAGTAAGATAGAGATTCTATAAATATAAATAACCTAACATAGTACTTAGGTGTTGCTGCGAGTAGAAGTGCTTTGATTCGGCAGTCGCACTACCCATCAATAGCCATCATACTGTGTAGGTATTCAATGCACTTATTTTGAATCTTTCAAATCGCAATAGAAAGCATGAACATGATACATATTTCAGTTAATCATTGCGTTCATCATTTGCGTATATTTGGTGTTGCGTACACATTGATGTTGTTAATTTCTGGTATGTATTGTATTACTATATTGTTTTGATTAGCCTCGTGCGCTCGTGACGTCGTGACGTGACGGATCGGGAACGCATGCGTGAGTCGCAACTCGCGACCGCGCTGCGCAAACACCGCTTAAAGGGGCTATTTGACAGCAGCTGACGACGGGGGGTTTCGCGCTTGCTCCCGTCGTCTGCACCCATCTGCCATCTGTCTGCCAGTGTGCTGTCGAGCGCCAAGAAGCGCTGTGCGCAACACCGACGTAGCATTCGAATTTGAAAAATAGTCGAATGACTCCGCTATATTACCGCGCCGAAACTTTGAAATTTCGTTTGTAGTGCTAAAATTGTGCATCGTTTTATAAATTATTGGTGTCATATTTTTCGTGTACAAGACTGATTTCAATTGTTTTTTTTTTGTGATTACCTACTCAATTCAGTGAAACACAAGGTAAGGGATTTGTTTTTATTTAGGGCTCGTTGCTTCGGACAGTTCGGACGACAATGAAAGTCGTTGAACCGTGCGTTTTCGTCTGGTTATGGACAGTTATCAGACAATCTCACTGTCGATAGGTAAATAATAGACCAGATAAAAGAGTCGTGAAAATAAATTCCTAATTAGAGTACATATGTAATTTATTTTTTATTTGATACTACATATATATTATTTTACATTACCTACATCGTTATCACACCAAGTCACCACTGAGTCACTGACAGGAACCGACATCTGCTCTTGAGTTGCAATACATGAGTTTGTGTTTTTTGATGATTTATTTCAGATACTCTAGTAGGTACAAAAAATTAACAATGTTAATCAACTTTTAGTAATCTTAAGTAGGTTCCTGTTTATTAACACGCTTTTGTTAGGTCGACCTGTATGTAACTAACTATGTAATGCAATCTAAGATAGTTAATTTAACCATCTTCCAAGGATCGTAGCGTAATGAAAATTGGCAGCTGTATGTAGTTCTGATGACAATGCAATAATATGGTACTGTCGAACTGATCTGATGCTGGAGCCGGAAAATATGAACTGGAACATCATGATGGAACATCGTATCATAGCGGTTTTTGGATTTCTTAGAAAAGTCTTGTAATGAACTTTGACCACGATTAGGTTTCAAGGTCTGATGATGAAGCCGGAAGATAGGCACTGGCATTTCATGATGGAATATAGTATCATAGTCGTGTTTGCACTTGTGAGAAAGGCCACGTAATGGTCTTTGAACACGATCAGGTTTCAGTAAATATTTCGTTATCAAAGTAGGTATAAAATAAATTAATAGTTTAAAAAAAATAGAAAAACACGCTTTTATAAATGCACGTAAAAACCAGAAATAAATTATTACTATGTGCTTTTAATTATAATATTTGATTGTAAAAGCGTGGGGCGCTGGAACAGGAAAGACTTTTTGTATAACTTGCTGAGAAATCAAGATAAGCGATGTTACGGGAAGCAGGTTACACAGATTGGCGCTCCAGTAACTGGAGTTGCAGCACGACTAGTATTCCCTTAGATATTCAATTCATTATAATGATGAATATGGCATTACTAATATCTTGATTTCTCAGCAAATTATACGAAAAGTCTTTCCTGTTCCAGCGCCCCACGCTTTTACAATCAAATACATATTATAACTAAAAGCACATAGTATAAAAAATATAATAATTTATTTTTGGTTTTTTCGTGCATTTATAAAAGCGTGTTTTTCTATTTTTTTTTAAACTATTAATTTTTTTATTTCTTTTTGTTTTGTTTCTTCTCCCGCTTAGGCGCGCGAGGAAGAGTTCGCATGCGACACCATCCTTTTTTCCATTGAAATAAAATAATAATATAAATTTTGGGTCCATTACTCGAGGTAGCTAAGTACCTGAGCCTTTCCCGGGGCCCCTGATGGCTGGGGCTTTGAAGGGTATTAAGAGCGACTGGTCACTCTCACAGAGCGGGTAGCAGGTGCAATGCACCGTTTGCTACCCAATTTAGGAGGACTTCAGGAATCTTACATGTGCTCAAATGCTGCCGAGTTTTAGTGAGTAGTAATCTCACATTACCTAATAATTCCTCCAGAGAGGTTCGAGAAAAGAAAAGAAAAACAGATATAGGTAGGTATGGTACAACGTTGCCAGACAAACAATTTCGTGCTATAATTAAAAAAATGAGATTTGTTAAAAAAATATTTATTAAAAATAGAGTCTACATTTTTTATTTGCATGCATCATAAAGTTTTTAATCTCACGGTTACGATTTTGGTGCAATTACGTATATCTTTTGTCCGAATGGTTTTTACAATTTTAATTTACCAACATTACATGATCTTAGCCATAAGCAATGGAAACCTTAATTAACTTAAATACCTACTCAATTACACGTGTCATTAAATTCAAATGCCGAATAAATTATACTATGCAATAATCACTCAATATCAAATGTCAATCAATGTCAAATAATGTTGCAAAAAAAAGTCAAATTGTTTAGATCAAATAAGTAAAGACACATCGGTAAATTACATGTCAACGGAAGGTATGCTATCTTGTTATAGTAGGTATTGCTGACGGCGGTCAACTCGTTCATTGTGCTGCTGAAAATGTCAAAATATTGGGCTATGATATTTAGAGTGATCATAAGCATAATTATACATATTTGTTCTGACTCGGAGCCCATATAACCGAACTATGCTCTTAAGTGACACTTTACCAAAGCTTTAATAGGGCACGGACGGCGTTCATGTTGGTGAACTCCTGCTACTGACTCAATATGACGCTTACGATACGACTTCGTGTATACTTTGGTTATATTATAAGGTCTCCAAAATTCAGTTCAGCTGAAAACTGTACTCATTATCAAAGTGATGTTTATAAGCGAGATCTCGATAACTAGACAAGATTAATGATCATTGATATAATCACTCAATATCAAATGTCAATCAATGTCAAATAATGTTGCAAAAAAAAGTCAAATTGTTCAGAATAATGTAAATGTAAAAGAAAATTATCTACATAATATTATATCGTAGTTTTCGTTTTGAAGTTGTTTTTTTTAATATTTTAACCACATACGCTTATCCAATTTTTCATAATATTTTCTTTATTATGAAAAGTTGGCTAAACCGTACTGAGGTATACATATTCCAATTATGGTTCGGAGACCAAGACTTTTTGTTGGACCTTGCTCCGATCATGACATTAACGTAGGACAATAATGCTTAATTAATTCACAGTGATATTTCCCTTATTGCTTTCAATAATCATGACATTCACATTTACCAGGTTGCTTGCAAATTATTAAGATTATTTTGGCTTGTAATTGGTATTGGACTGAGAAACGAGTTAATTACATATTTTTCGTGCCCTTTATGTCAATTATTTCTGAAGTCGAAGCACCTTCACGATAAAACGTGAACGTGTAAACGTGAAGGAAGTTATTATAAATGTTGTACTTTTTTGTCATACTTTTTAGTTAACTAAAAGCAATTACTCCGCTTTAGCAACACATCAGTGACTAGTTGTGTTGTAACACAACTAGTAAGTTTAGGATTTTTTTCAATTAACTATTTTATTTACAATGACAATGTTTTCTATTTTATGCTAGCACCCATAGGCTGACACCATTAAATATGTAGATAAATATAAATAAAGAATAAACCAACAACGTAATAGTATAACTTTGTGTTAGTACCTACTTGCAAGTAGTAACTATACCTACTATGGTTAATATTAAAGACATTGTATACTCTGCTGGTGAATTTTTCTACCGTATAACAATAGTAAACAAAAACGTTACCAACCCGCATGTTATTTCTATAGATTTTTTACCTGAAAACAGCTAATACGCGGCATATTCAATACTGTCTAACCAATTACCGACTAGGCCTGTTGTATTGTACTTGTAAACAATTTCACAATAATCAGCGTTGTTGAATTTGCGACCTCGTCTTTATTTAGAAACAGCTACGTCATAATGATAAAGCAATGGTTTTTCGTTACTACTTTTACAATTTTTTTGTGAGCGCCACATTAGGATTGCCTCATAATAAATTCTATACTATGTAATAAGTATTTCTTTAATATTAAATACTATGTACTTTTATATAATCTGTATCCACTACTTAGTGGCTATAATACTGCCTTGGACCTATAGTGTAGCAGTGGTCGTAGGTATGCACTGGACATGTACATCTTATAGTATCTGATGATTCGTTTATAGGTTTTAACTGTCATCGAACTGGTAAGTTTACCCTACTAACCCTTAGGCTTACTAACTTTAAGGCGCTGTAAGGCGCTTACTAACTTTAAAGCGACCTAAAATAATATAGCTGTGGAGCTCCCTGCGCCCCTAAATAGCGTACTTATAATTAAATAAAATATATCGAACGTAATTTCACTAAATTTCAACTTATCTAAACTAACTCTAATAAAAAAGAACAATATCTACTGGCTATAGTCAGTCTTTTAGTTATAACTTGGCAAGTTATCTGTGGCGATCACTGAGTGTCTATTCGCGTAACGTAACTAACCTAACGTAACGGAGACAGAGTTGGCGTAAAATTAAATAAACTTAGTGTTTGCTAAAATTTAGGAAATTAAATATGTAATTAAAAATTAAGTACTGTACTGTACTTACTTACATTACAAAATTTTATTACTACTTTAATTTATTTAGCATACAGCATAAGTACCTACTTACGTAAATTTTTATGGTACATAATTAGTTTTTAATTATGAGAGATAAGAACTGTTGAGACGAATTTTTAAGACCTTATTTAGCGATTTTTTTCTAGCGAGTAAAAAGAATACAAAGGTGTATTTGAAATAATTACACTCTCGTAAATATGATGAAGCTTTTTTCAACACTCTAAAGTGTGTTTAGGTATTTTGTTAAAAAATGGATAAAATGAACCCTAATTTGCTAGATTTGGCTACTTACCGGGCCTTATACAATCTTAGTTATGTACTTAAATTATATGGTAATATTAAATATTTTTGAACTAATATCATAGAGGAAAGACAAAGGGTTGAAAATTATGTAATCCGTGTAATATTAACAAAACAATATTGTTGTTCTGTGTCTTTTGTACCTATCTAATCGTCTAATTGTTTTGTTTTATTAAACAAACGTAAAGTGCTGTTAACCCCGTGGTTAAGACGTCAGCCTATACCACTTTACGAGAGGTCTTATTGTTTAAAAACTTTAGATACCTACCTTATGAATTACTTAATGCAAAAATCTAGTTATGAAATACATTTTTGCATGTTACTTTTAGCTGCTTTATTATACATGATATAGTATACTATACTATATTCTACACGTTACAATCATTGCATACATATATTAGATAGATACACATCTTATATTAAGACTGTTATGAGCCGTATTATTTTTTTTATTTAAATTAGGCACACCAACATAAGATACACAACAAAATAAACACAATAAAAACAGTATAAATAAATCTTGCAGTTCTCACCAAGATCGTAGAACAGACACTCTACCCAAACAATTTATTTATTTTAGATTTTTCCATTGCCTTATTAATACTATGGACGTAGGAACTCATACTAAAATCGCGAAAGAAATGTCCCAGTTACACAAACACCTTATGAAGCTTCGATCAAACTACACACGATAATTCACCATGCAACTCATAGTACAAAACGCGACAGTAAAAGTAATAGAGTAGTCTTTATTTAAAATAGTACATTATTTATATTTATTTTTATTACACACAAATTCTATATTTTACATTTTTAAAGTTAAACCTTTTTTCGGAACGTTATCAATTGGATTTTATGATATGCAAAAAGAGTAATGAAAAAGAGACAACTACGAGTAGGTATATGAAAGGGTCCATACATGACTTCTTTTTATCGAGAGATTAATCGCTCGCTTCATATATGAAAGATCACCAGGTTGATGTAGGGACATTAAATACGTAACATTATAATATTTCAATTTCCTTTTAATTTATTATATAGGTACCTACCTAGTTGACGTTTTGATTTTTTTGATCGGGGGAATACCGATCAATATTGGATTTCCTGGGATTAGGTATCAAAGTTTCATATAAATTAAATTTATCCTCTTAGTCAGCACTAAAAATTTGATCACTTTGATATCTACTGCAACAAAAAATCGGGTTTTTAAATATATACGAGTATCTATCTACTTAATTTAGAAGAATCAACGACGGTCAACGGCCTTTGCTTTAATAACCTATGTCTATGTCACACGAAAGCCCTTCATAAATTGAATGAAAGTTTGAAGAATTTTTGAAATCAATAAAGACAAATAGTTTGTCTTTATTGATTTCAAAAAAGACAAAAACTAAAGTACAAACTAAGTAAACGATGTGAACTTTATCAGGTTCACATCGTTTTTGTTCCATCATTTCTGGATGACCAACGTTTTTTTTTTGTACCCCAGCAAACAGTTAACTCGTCATTTTGTGTAAGTAGTTATACACTAGGGTGCAATAAAAATACTTCGGTATTAGCACAGGAATAATATCTAGCCATTGGCGGCAGATCCATCTTCCTCAAAGATATTACCGCTCGAACTCTACCTTTTCAACTTAATCCTAATTGATCTCACCAGGCTAAAACGTACCACCTACCTATATTGTACTAATTTACTGGACGTAAACACTTAATCAACCGATATGAAGTAATTATTTTGAAATACAATATTGGTATGTATATGTGGTTTATTTATACTAAGTTCCATCTCATTACCCAAGTGAATATATACACATATATAGTACTTAATTACAGGGAATGAATAAAATGTTGACCCAAACTACGTATAAGTTAATATTAAAATTCGTCAACAAGTTATATTTTATATATTGTTTTGGTATCCGTAGTTTATTCAATTCACGTCAACCTTAATATTGTCGTGTAATATCTAAATGGTTTTATGTAATTTTATTCCGGTCGAGAAAGTGTTATTTATGTTATTCTTTTTTCTAGGTTTAACCAATTTGACTATCACCAAGGTAGTAACTAGTAACATTAAAATTGCAACCTGGCAACGCGTCATTGCTGTGACGTAGTACGACGTACCTACGTAGTTGGATAGTTATGTAATTTATGTCTTAATCACTCACTGTTCGCCGTTAGTCATAGTTGGTCAGCTTGTCTTGTCATATTAATGTAATGTAAACAAATTCCCACGACCAGATATGCTTGCATTATATTCCCATTTGTTATATTTCATAAATATCATAATATTTACGAAACCACACATATAGACTTTCACCTCTTTATACGCATTTAAACCAGATTTAATTGGTTCAAACTGTCCATGACTTGAATTCGCTCACTAGGTAGGTATGTTGCTTTATTTTTATGAGGGATTTCAACATTGCGCCTCTAGATGTGAGTTTGGTCACATTGGCAACAAGTGGCTGCAACACGTTTGATCATCTGCGGACTGCATATACGTATGTAGATGAGGTGAATACCAGGTTAAAGATAAAACTACCTGCAAATTACGTTGAAGAAGGAAAATTTTAATTAAAAATAGTTGGATAAAGAATTTGATTATACGAGTAAGATGTAACTGTGATTAATCATCGGTTTACAAATACTATTCCGCCAGATAGCCATATTACGCTTATAAAAGTTATTTTCGTCGATGTATTTACAACTATTGAGTTTTTCTAACATGAAATGTCCGATAGCTGGATTTGAGGCGTATGGCAATAGGCTCACCAGCTCACCACCACCACCACCACATGGGACCTAAACATAACTGGTGAAAAGTGGGTGTATTACACATCTCTGCCTACCCCTTCGGAGAGATAAAGGCGTGATTCTATACTTACTCAAAACAACATTTGACTGATGCGTGTTGATGTTATTCTATACTTACTCAAAACAAGATTAAACTGATCCTCCCTTAAAAGGAAAAAAACATATTAGCTAGGTTAGATTAGGGTCAGGCTTTTTTAGCTGACGCGGAAAAGAGTGAGAGTAATCTAGGTTTATTTTCTTTAGATCTTTGGGTAAGTATACTTTCTATGTAACCTATCACATCTATTAAGTTTAGTCAAACGAACTTGATCTTGTTTTTGATGATAAATATGTCATTATATATCAAAACTAAAGATAGGAATATCTGTGGCCTCATTGTCATTGTGTTTGGTGATTCAGTGTCATCATTATATCGGGCGTGCGTTGAGCCATAATTTAAAACTAGGTCGGACGACAGAATGAAAATGTTGTTGTAAACACACACAAAGGTTATCAATTGGTACTTACCTATATTTGTTAGACTGAGTCAGTCCACACTGTTTTGAGTGCTAAAGTTATTATTTGGCAATGAGACGAAGTGAGTTCAGCAGTGCGACATATCGCGATTTTGCGAAGCAACGAATTTTTTTCTGGTATCAGCCAAGCTCAAAATGACCGCGGCGACTTCAGTGAGTACTTATATGGATAAATATAATAGGAGTTTACCAAATTATTGCAGATATATGTACACATATTATGCCAACATTAGAAATGTTTACAATTGCATGTTTGCATTTTGAATTTCAAATAGTTTCTAGTGAAGTCTAAACGAATGATTCGATCTATGTGTCGTCTTCCAAGAAACTACCGACTTGCCTCTCTATCGTCACAAACAACGTTTGTTAGTAGCGCAATATGTACTCCAAACCTTCACTTAATCTCCACCGTAACTGCATAGTATAAAGACTACCGGAGCGAAGACTCTTTATACTATGGTAACTGCGTAGAGCTTCAATCACGCTTTCGAACGGTGAAAGTATTGTGTGAGTAGGAAAAAAGACCCGTTTGCTCAGTAAAAGTGAGATTCAATCTTACAGTGCGAAATATATTTATATTGCAATGTGTGACAAGGGATTTCATTTACTTGGGTGACTTAGACTAGAAAGTATTAATTAAGAGTTCATACCATACACCGACGGAATAAAGTTTGTCAACCAAGGAAATCTGAAAGATCGCAGTAACAACACATACAATAACATACAACATCTCACTGTTGGACACTGATGTTATGTAATAATTTATAGACGTGCCCATTTTTACCATATCTCTAGCTAGAGCAAATGTATTATTCGTATACATTGCCCTGCGGCCCTGTAGCGCCAGTGTTTGTATATGGATTTTCATGATTCTTTTTTATTTGAAAAGTCTTAACACAGACTAGGTCCTCTATAAATTTTATTAAAAATATTTGAACCCTAATAGCTATAAAATCAAGAATAAAGGCAAAAGCTGAGAGGTGTAGCCTAATTCTCGACAGCCAATTTTGTTATTGCTTATACGCTGCCTATATATAGATTGTATCCGAGTAAAATCTTCATTGATGAAAAAGGGGGAACGCAAAAGCGTAACGGCCGATGACCCGAGCCACAGGAAGGGTTCCGTTCCGTCCAAGTAAGGAGGAGAAAATGTAGGATATTGTTTTTGAACACTTGTAGTAGGTAATACATCCAAGGCTAAGGCCAGTGAATAGGACACATGATTATCGATGTAAAAACAATTTTCATCTTTAAAATTAATACGTAAAGACAATTATTTACCGTTACCTATATCGGACTTATCCATTAAATACCTGCAGAATTTTGGTTGAATTTCGGCCATGAGTTATTCATAAATCCAGGAAATAACAGGAGAGAGAAATAACAGGAAGGACAGAATTCGATTGATAGTGGCAACAAAGTGGCGCTTAGGTGTAAAGTTGTAAACGAAACACCTTTTTTTCTCATACCACGTGTGCGAAAGTGCGGCTGTCGAAGCCGCAGTAGCAGTAGTTTAATTTTTTTAAACCTATTATAATAATAATAATACTAAAACTAAACTAAATACAAATACATTAAATAAATACAACAATGTTTTACGGGTAATTTGTTTATTTTCAATCATCACTACATAAAGTACATACCATAATATGTAGTGTAGAAGTACCTAAACTAAGACATTCATCAGCCTTTGTATCACTTCTGGATGGGCTGGATGACTGGAAATACCTACTGGTAGCCTCTATCATCGATGCTGTGCCCGCTAAAGACAGCGTTCTTATAGAATAGTCCCACCGCTCTTAGTAGAATAGTTGCTATGCCATAGTAGCTAAACTTAGATCGTCGTCGACACAGCAGTATTTACAGTGTTGCAGTTGTGCCAGTTCGGTGCAATGAACTCGCTGTTTACTGGCGGTCAAGGTACTCTCTAGCCGAGACTGAACGTGACCTACAACTGCATGTTACATTTTTCTACTTGGCATATTTTTCAGCTTTGCTATCTATAGAATTGGTTTCTCTTACGATATTTTTTTAATTATTATTACGTCTAGCACAGCATAGCCCAAAGGTAAAGATTACCATCAAGCACATTGCACCTTTTTTTTTTTAATGAAGCTTTAATTAATACTAGTGTTTGCCGAGTGGGCGAAATTCGGATATAATTTTTTTTTTAAATTCTAAGTTTGAACCATATTTTAGTATTTTATATATCTCTATGTGTTTTAAATCTATACCTATATATAAAACTCAAAGGTGACTACTGACATAGTGATCTATCAACGCACAACCCAAACCACTGGACGGATCGGGCTGAAATTTGGCATGCAGGTAGATGTTATGACGTAGGCATCCGCTAAGAAAGGATTTTTGAAAATTCACCCCCTAAGGAGGTAAAACGGAGATGCAAAGTTAGTATGAAACTTTGTCCATTTTTAACCGATCGGGCTGAGACTTTGCATGCATAAAGCTACTATGACGTAGGGGAGCACTAAGAAAGGATTTTTGAAAATTCATCCCCTAAACGGGGGTGCAAAGTTAGTATGAACACTTTGCCGTTTTTGAAGTTAGTGAATGTCTAATTCCACGCGAGCGAAGCTGCGGGCTTCCACTAGTATATAATAATGTCTTTGAGACTTCAAAATTACATGTGGCAAAATAACATGCCATCCTATTCAGGTAAACAACTGAGTTAATACCTATTCAGTTGTTTACCTAATAGCTATGATGTGTGAAACAAATAGTAGTGTGTAATGTTTTCTTTTATTAATTTTATGTATTTCTAATGCGTATTATAAAAAATGTTAGCTTTCATATTATGAACAATTAATATGCCAAATTTCATATACCCCCGTACAGGTAATTTTGGTAAAAGGGGTTCAAAGATTTTGCTTCACATATTAATATTACCTATGATAATCTAAAAACAGGAAATAGGTACCTACTGCAATTTAAATTCTGACAGACAGACCCTTCCTCCTCTTGCGCGGCGTTGTAGGCGCCCATGAGCTGAGGGAATTCGGAGTAGGGGAGATCCCCTCTATCCCGTGTCCCCTAAACCCCGTCGGTGACTTACTCCTGGAGCAATCACCCGGAGCCCTCTTTGCCTGGTACAACCGCTTTGCTTATGCACCTAATTTATGAATGGTTTGTTGGTTCTGTATTCTGTGGGTTTTTCATTAGAGCTAGTCTACTTACTTACTGCAAATATTTAACCTAACTAACTAAACCAATAGAAAATCATCGTAAGTTTAATATTATTACCATGCAACTAAAAATGTTTTGGCATGTCACAGATGTCCCACATAAATAATTTCACTTTCGCTCTCTTGCGTACTGTGTCGGTTGCTTTCACAGGTAATACCTAAATACAAGATACGTACATACATTCATGGACGCAGCGTCAATGTCATCTGTGGCGTGTAAACATCTATGCGTCAGCTCAGTAACGTTGTTCATAGTAAAGCATGTGAGCGGAGATAAAAAATAAATACATACCTGAAAAATCGAATTAACTACGAAATATTTACTGAAAATTTGGACAGTGTTGTTTGTACATTAGTAGATTATTTCATCCTCAGGCAAATGAAACTTTGTATATCACTTGTACGTGGTGACCTACCTTACACTAAAACTCTATGTTACTACTTTGTACTCGAGTTTCTAGATTCTGGGAAATATGACCAGTTATTAGAGTTATGAAACATTTATTGTATTTCAAAGTATATATGTATGTATGTATGTAGTATGTATGTATGTATGTATGTATGTATGTCCCGGAATCTTACAATCAATAATTCACCCACTTCCACTGAAGCTATCGAGCTGAAATTCGGCACACATATTTGGTTCGGGTGACAATGCACGAAAAAAAATAATTGTAAAAGCTTTAAAAAAAAGCCTTACATACAAAATAATTTCTACAGTACTTACCTATATTTAATTTCATTTACCTAATTTGAATTCCTTTTTTCATTTTTTATTATCGTGTTTGTTTTTTTTAATTTTTGTTTTAGATTTAAGGTTTATTCTATTTTTTTTGTATTATTGGTCGTGGTCACTGGTGAAAATAAAAGCTATTCTATTCTATTAATATCTTAAAGCTGCTTCCTGCACGTATTTGTAATGTTTTGACACAAAAACTACTGGAACCTGGAACGATTTCAAAAATTCTTTCACCATTAGAAAGCTGTATCTTCACTGAGTGACATTCATAAAAAACCTATATGGTTCTCTATCGGCCGAAATTAATAACCTATCTTTGGATTGATTTGCCTATCTGAGATAGTTATTTGACACATTTTATATGGAGCATATGTCAAATATCTATCTCTGGTAGGCAAATCAATCCAAAGATAGGTTATTAATTTCGGCCATATAGGATCTACCACCACTTGTCTAGATAAATAAGTAAATAGTGATGTAGCTAGAAGATATGGTAAAAGTTTCTAGAATGGTTTTGTTGACATTTGACATATTGAAATTTCTTGTTTTTATATGAAATCAATGTTGGTTGCCGATATTTAAATAAAATTGGAACTCGTGTGTGATCGTATCATCCTTATTGTAGAGTTCATATTAAATGTCAACTGGTTTTTTGTAGATAATGCATTTCAATATTTAGGGCAAAAAGTTTTAAGTGTGTAAATTCCTACTATCAAGTAGATTTTCCATTCACCATCTACATTTTAAAGAATTACGAAATTCTCTTTTTTATCTATGCTACTATAATGATACAAGTGATACTAAAATTACATAAAAGGCCGGTGAAATACGTACCTACATTAATCGGAGATTGCGGTAAAAACTTCTATGTACTCGTAGGTATAGTTGATATTTTAATAACACTTATTACCAACTAGGTAGGAGATATTTTTCAATTCATGCGAACATAAATTTTAGAATAACAAAGTTTTTACTAATTCATTCTCGTTCTACACAAGCATGATAATAACTCAAAATACAAACAACGTTTTATTATGAACGTCATTTATAGTTATTTTATTACTAGAAGATGCCTGCTACTTTCCTCGCTTAGAATTAGGCATTGTGGCGTTAACTTTTAAAAAGGGAACAATTGCGTTATACATTACTATTGCGTATCTTTAACCGTTTACGCAGCGCACGCAACGGAAGCTTTAAAAAGGAAAAAAAACCCGAATTTGCATCATTTTTCATTGATATACTGCCCCTATTGGTCGTAGCGTGATGTTATATGTATAGCCTAGAGTCTTCCTCGATAATTTTTCAATTTGAGCCATTAGTGTTTAAACAAACAAACGTACATAAGTACATAAAAACAAACAAAAAATTTTCAACAGAATTGCAGTTTTTACTTAAGGCTGCCAGGAGGTTGCGGTCGATTGAGAAATTTTTAAGTTCTTTACATAGTTACTTGACTTCATATTCAACGAAAAACATATGAACGCAATTTCTAACTAAAAATAATTAAATTATTAGAAACAGGACTTGCGGCCAAATTTTTACAGGTCAAAACGTGTCATACTACTAATCAATGATCGATACAAATTGTATTTAATTAAAAAAAACATGAGCGTAGAAATAGTAGTGGGATAAGTAAGTAATAGTTGTGGGATTTTAGGCCGGACTTATTTGATCGAGACACTCGAGAGAGTCATTGACTTGAATGACTTAGAAGTAGGCTTATTTAAGTCTTGTTCTAAGTCAGTCACAGTTGTCATGGGCGGCAACGGATGGTGGTGCTGCAAGCTAGTTTGCTATCTTATATCCATTAATCTATATTATCACCCCTGTCAACCAGTTTTTTCGAGTTGTTAATAAATTAATTGAACATATCACAATGATAAATTATCTAAAATTCTAAACTAATTTATATACATATGTATAAGAGAAATTACTATCTGTTTGATTTTTTATAATTGTTTGTAATGAATACTTGAATAGGCTCAAAAACCATATCATGCAAGAACTTAAAAAGCAAAATTATTAGCGAATTACATACCTAATCTACGAGATTAAGAAAAAAAAAGTAATCCCTACTAAAAAAAATTTACGTTGTTGGTAATCCAAGGTATCAAAAGATGGCATGTAAATGTTATTTGGCTTCAGTAAGCAAGTTACCGAAAAACCCAGGAAGTGTCGTACATCGAAATTATTTGTACTTATTACATACATATACGATACGGCAACTGAAAAAGCTTTCACGATTGACGATGGTTTTGAATTCATCTGAAAACAATAAATCTATTGCTAAATATTACCTATAAAGCGACATTGTCGAGAACGACAAAGCTCTTTAAATAAAGAAAAAAAATAAAGATAATACGAGCTTCTGAAAAATTATGCTTGTTAAAACTTTTTGAATTATTATTATTAATTATATTAAAAAAACTCAGTTATAGTTATCAGTTAGGAATTAATTAATGTCAGTTCCTGATCAAATTCTATGATTGCTACGAAAGATTTGTAAGGTATGAAACTATGAATATCACAAATACAGGCAAATACTAAGTGGACTCAGCTTAGAACTTTACACAAACTATTCAAAGCACATAATGCAATATATTTCTTGGAGCTGTAGTGGACGGACACCTTACCTCACCGCACTAATGTTTGCGCGATGCTTGTGAAAGCGTGTCGGTCATTCCTTCGAGAAAGATCCATTGATATGGATGGGAGTGGAGCTAGAGCCTGCTAAGCCTAGTGCTTTTACTATTGAGCTTCGATTAAAATTAACTAGGTATTCTCTATAAGTATTTGCTAGATAATTGGCTTTTATGATTTATAATAATCATGTAACATCTAAATTCCAAATGAGTCTAGATTATTCTGCAACAAATATAATGAATATTTTTCATTTATAACTTTGAATTTGTAATTCCGTTTTCCGTGAAACAAATGACACTCAGTACTGAGTGTCATTTGTATTATTGTCATTATTTGTATATTGTCGTGAAACAAATGACACTCAGTACTGAGTGTCATTTGTTTCACGGAAAACGGAATTACAAATTCAAAGTTATAAATGAAAAATTACTGAGTGTCATTTGTTTCACGGAAAACGGAATTACAAATTCAAAGTTATAAATGAAAAATATTCATTATATTTGTTGCAGTGTGTGAAACAAATGACACTCAGTACTGAGTGTCATTTGTTTCACGGAAAACGGAATTACAAATTCAAAGTTATAAATGAAAAATATTCATTTATAACTTTGAATTTGATTCGAAGATAATTTCGAAAGATAATTTTTATTGAAATTCTAACTAAGACGCGTGTGGCTTTTTATTCGGCGGTTTCCTACAATAATTAATAATTACGTCAAAGATTGTCCAGGCCGGGTTATTAAATCATCGTATCTCGTCCATTGTACTTTACACATTTATTAAACGGCAAAGTAACGGAAGTTGAAGTTGAATACTTATTCAGATATATAAATGTGGGTCAATCTTGTATAGAAATACAAATGTAGGTATGTATTACATACCTAAGTACCTACTTCATGCTGATTCATTCACAGATTCATGCCAAATATTACACCTTAAGTGCGAGGTGCGACGCATACTTATCAACAATAATGCAACAATAAGCGTTAACGGTACAAAGCACCAATTTTTTTTGGTCTGGTGTGACACTGGACGATCGATGCTTCCTGAGTTGAATTTTATGAAATTCGACCAAAATTCCAGGATATGTTTTTTACGACATTGAACAAGAAGAATATTTTCACTACATTTTTTAAAATAAATTCTTATTTTGGTTTTAAAAGAATAAAGTTGCATATAACAATACATATTTACCTATAATAAAATTTATGAAATTCTATATTTCTTATTTATTAATTATTATTAATTTATCTCTTTAAATTTCACGGGTCCAGATGTGGACCCGGTAATTTGGAAGGCTTGCGTGGGGACACAGGTCCAGCACGAAGAGGCCCCTTCAAGTCATTTTAATCAGTTGCGATAATACACACGTGGCGGATACCACCCTCGGTTATAGGTAAAAAAATTTGAATATAAAGGATAAATTGTTTGACACAAATATTAAATAACGAGAATATTTTGCCTAGGAATAAATCTGAACAAACCAGGTCTGAATGACCGGAACGACACTTGACTTGTCTTAATCACATGCGAAAAATAATTAAACAAAGCTTTAAAATATTCAAATCATATGAATATTGATGTAAAAACACATTATAAATTTTACCTGGTGTTTTGATGATTTTATTAGTAATTCTAATGTAAAAAGCGTTTTTTTAGGGAATATTCCACGCGAAGTCAGTAGGAAAACTTTACCAACATTGTAATAATTATGTATATAAATTGACCCCTTTACCAATGAATTATATATTGAGCAAGATCACGTTACCAAGTGCAACTAATATTGATTAGATAATTAAGATATTGTAAGACACACGCATAGGTTTACATTGTAATTATATTACAATTAAAGTAAAGATAACAATTATGAAATATTTAGCAAAGATTATGAGTATTTATTTACTAAAGTTTTGTTTGTTTTTGCCTATTTCCTGGAATTTTTTGCGTATAGTAATGAAGCCTAATGGATTGTGATGCCACAGTAAGTTTGCAATTAACTTTTTGTTGATTGAAAGATTAAGTAGTTAGTTGACTGCTTCTTCATACACGATCGTTTAGAAAAAATGTGTTTTCAAGAGTAGGTGTGAATATATTATAAAATATTCAATATACAGAGTGCTTTGCTCAATGGTCTATAATATTAAAATTTGCAGATGAAAAACAAAATGTAAAAACCAATTTACATTGTATAAAAACAGATGAGGAAATGCCTTTTATACAATTTTGTCAAGAATATTTTAATTTTATCTAAATTTTAATGTTTTAAAGAGGTATCTTAGATACTCGTAAGTTACCTTATATGAATGTAGTTATATAGTTACGCGGTTGAATCTGTTATGTTATTGTTCTGTCCAACAGCTATATGACATTATTTTTTATATTGTTTCAGCCAGTGAACATGGATTTGGAGTTTCAAGATCTAACATATACCGTTTGTAGCAGATTAAATAAGGGTGAGTCGAATAATTATGTAAATCGTTGAGTTTAATCATCGATGTCATATTCAAAATACCGTTTTCCGTGAAACCTAGCTTTAAATATATAATGAGCTAAATAAATCAAATAATTCTATTCATCATCACAAACATTCGCAATTTTATTATTTTATGATTGAACCTCCCTAACCCTTATAGTTTAGGCCCTGCGTTGATATGTCACTCAGTCAGCTTCTCCTTTTATATATGTATATAGATAGATTACGCGAATGATAAGCCACTGCCACGGTCGCGTAATGCGCAGAACAGATAATCTGTTCTGTGGCGTAATGTGTCACTTTACTTTCAATCAATCGGCCGCTTTAGGATTTTCCATCTGCATTGCCTACTATATCGTTGATAACATGACCTTGCTTTTAATGGCGTGCAGAGATTAGCCGTAGCACGTATGTCATGTATGGAATAGTATGGATACGTGGTCTCAATTGTTTATTTTTTTGTATTTTAGTGATTTTTTTTATATTAACATGAAGTTTGTGACGTCGTTAAAGGAGATTTTACCATACTAAATGTAACTAAGAAATACATATATGTATGTACTTAATTGAATGCATCCGTGATTGATTGAAGTTGCTAGGTTGCTAGTTTAAAATAAGCAAACTTTGTTTATTATATTTGAATTTGTAAAATTATTACATATTAAGTATATTTTCTCAATAGAAGATTTTATAATTAATTATGCAGGATGTTAAATGAATTAAAGTTCTTAATATTAATAGGTCAACTACTATCAATAAGATAAGTCATTGACCTACTACGCCAAAACGAACAGCAAAGAGACGTCTAAAAGATAAGAAATAAATTATTTGTACTATGTAAGTAACAATGACGTACCGTTAACTACCATACCTGACTTATTACAGTGTAATGTTTAATTGCCAAGTGGGCTTAATTACGGACATTATTAAACACGGAAATGACCTTGGTGTTCACTGTTCTCTGTTAAATTCTTACACAATAAAAGGTATGCCTTATATTCTTTAAAATTTGAATATCGACATGTTGCATACAATGCATGTCGATATCACACATTTAATTTTTATCAATGTATAATTATACCTACATAATATCCAAATATTTTATTTGTTTATTTGTTATATCAAACAAGACTTAACGTGAAGATAAGAATATTGCCAAACAGCAGGAGGTAGAGACCAATGACTGAGCAGGTACATAGTTAATACCATAAATAAGTTTATGCAATAAATTGTATCATTAAAAATTAATCAGTTGGTTCGATGAGTCAGCATTATAATATAGGTTTCCCCAACAGTTTCTTTAACATCTATCCATACTATTACATATTGGAAATATATACATATACATATTATGTACATAAAAAAGTTATAAATAAATATAACAAAAATAAGGTATAATATTAACTTAAATGAAAGCAAGCATATCAAATGACCAAAAGTAGCGTTTAGGAGTGTATGCTCTAGCTAGATCTCCTGCAGGTGATTGTAGAAGAGACCCGTGCATAGGTAGTCTTTGGGTGGTAGTTTGCTATAGGTACCAATATAATAAAAAACATACGTGGTTTTTATTGATGATTTTTTTATACATTGTTGTTTTATTTCTTACACGTGGAAATAGGTAATTATGAGGGTTACTTAATATTTGTGATCCGCGCAATAAATTGACATTGTAAAAAGTTGGTATCAGTAGGTTAGGTACATAATGATTTTAATTGTAGACTCACTGAGAAGGTAGTTAGATACTTCATTTGCACTATGTACTTCATTGTTTTACAAAAAGTAATATAGTTTTTTTTTATTTGGAAATATATACATAGGTAAATTCAGTAGAATGGAAAGGTTAGCAAATTTTACATGATAAATGCATTTGAAGATGCAATACAATGCATTTGCACTTTGACATACATGAAAATTAAGCTATTAGTAAATACTAAAGAAATACGTATTTTACCTTTTTTTTAAGAATTTACAACCCCCTTTTTTTAGCCGGCAAATGATTTCACGCATCCCGCCCTTCCAGTAAGGCGGGTATGTGGGACTCGCCGAACCATGTCGGAATACCCACTAAAACCCAGCGGCGCCCTCATCGTCTTTTAAAACGCCACGGGATCGCTTGCGCATTAGGTACTACCGTGACGTTTGGACGTGCTAGGAGTGCGTGTGCTTCGTTGTTTCTGTCTGCTGCAAGGGATGGACGGTGAATTTTCACTGGCAGGAGGCGTTCTTCAATCCCTGCAAAGCGCGCGTCCAACATAATACCAACAGGTGAAACAATGGAACTCTTAAGTTCCTCAATAATTTTACCATCAAGAAGCGATGAAGTAATCGACTCGTTTGCTGCCGTCTTCATTTCGGAAAACTCACGGCGATGAGCCTTCAACTCTGCTTTCAGACTTTCCAACTCTATGCGTAAGCGACCATTGTCGGCCCTCAAACTTCATGTTTCCTCCGCCTCATTTCTCGTTACAAGGGTTTCCACTACCTCCTGCAGGGCTGCCACTGCGTCTTTAAGTTTCCTTGCTAGGGGACCCTTCAGGTTGCTCGATTTTTTGAGCTAATTCTACTATTGTAGCTGTATTTTGACCTGCCACAGCCCACAGCTCCTCGGCGCAAGGATTCATTGAATCCTCCTTGTGGGCCTCCGAGGAAGATTCTTCATGACCCAGAACTAGCTGGGATGTCTGCTTCTTGAAAGCTTCGTTCCTGAGCTTCCTTTCAAAAGCTACCTCTGTGGCTTCCGCTTCTAACTTTTTAGCTCGGCCCTAGCGCGATCTACTCCCTCTCCTCTTCCTGACGGCTTTTCCGCGGCGAGATGTACTGTATTTAGCCGATATTCTTTATTCGGTTTCCGTATCCATGACCGTTTGCTCCACAGAACAGATAAAAGAGGTTTTATCTGTTCTGTGGTATGCTCGGTCCCTGGGGCCGAAACAGCGTGATGCGGTCACTTTTTTCGCACTGAAACGTTCGTTTCCGCTCCTGTGTTAGTGTCCATCTCTCAAAATTATCATTAGACACAATAAAGACACAAATAAACACGACGCATAAATTAATCCGACAATTAAAACAAAAAACATAACTAGTACGATCGAGGTAAAATGAGTATTTTCGATCGACGATCTTTTTTTATTCCCCTCAAACCGTTCCCAATCAAACGAACAAACAAACAACTAAACATGTACCTATCCACCAAAAACAAATAAAATACTGTTTCGAAAACGGTCCCTTTGTGGGTTCGACCAACACAGCAGCGTACCTATGCAGATTTTCCTCTGCAAGTCACTGCTGCAAACAGGAAAGACAAGAAAGAACCTATTTCAATTCGAAAACAACAACTCCAGTCAACACCTGTCGGTGGGTACGTATTTACGCACCTACCTACTAGGTATTATGTGCAGACCAAAATTTGAAATGTAGTCTTTGTTCTCCTAATATTTAAGTGGAATAAATCCAAACTTAAAATTTACACGTGCTGCTTGCAAGATAAGCAACGCAAGCCCACACGAACACTCCAAATCAACACAATGCAATGAATACCTAAACCCGCATGAAAAACAAATTCGACTCAGTAATTAGAAACAGGAGCTGTACGGAGCGAAGTGATACAGGACCGTTCGGCGCAGCGTCTCAATCGCACTCGGGGTTAAAAAGTTAAATTCCACCCTTCAGCCAGATAAATTGAGAGTTCAATGCTTAGACCGCTCTGCACAGCATTAACTACTGGGTCTTAAAATGTACAATGTTGACACCAGATTCATTTCATGCAAACACTAATAAATAATGTTATTCAATTCCACCCCTAATAAGGGGGGATAACTTAATTTTGCTAAAACGTGCAAAACTTTTCAACGGCTTTAAATGAATACTGAACACGAGTAGATATTTAAAATACTTTTCATCTTGGAATATGTTTCCTAGGGATGTTTGCATATTTTATTGTTTCCGTTTTTTTACTTGAAAGAATTATAAACATTCATAGGAAAACACACATGAAGGCGTTATCCACATAACATCTTTTTATTCCGAAAATACTTATGTTTAAATATGGATGTTTTTAATGTTTTATTTAAGTACTAAATCAAGTCCAAGACGAACCTTATCCAGCCAATTTGATAGTAGGCCAGAATTTCTCTTTCAGTTTCGAAATATATATGTTATTTTTAAGAGTATTAAAGCCGTGCTATTTTATTCGATTTCGAATATAAAATCTAATAAACGGCTAAATAATGGCTGTGCATAACAACTGAGTTAATTTTATACTACTTACTCCACTTAATACCTACCTACTTATCAATTCGCTTACAAATACAAAATGTAGAATGGCAGTGACCCACATAGGTTCATCGAGTCCCAGACATTTATCTGGGTGTCATAATACAACGTAAATAATTACAAAGCTTTGTTTGGAATTGAAATTGTGTTTAGTTTAGTTAGATAAATAGTCAGGGGCGTAAAACCTTTAACAAGTAGGTAGTAGATATAACGCATTAACTGAATAACAGAAGGAACTGAATAAGAAGGGCTTTTTTAATCCAAATATAATTTATCATGTCACAACTTTTTATACCTACACACGTAGGACCTACCTACGCTTCTACGAAGGTCGGTCCTAATGGTTTTAGAGGAGCGCGTGAAATGTATACAGATAATATTAAAATATAAATAGATTATACCATTATGTTACCTATGTCATCTACTTGTGTAAGTAGATAAGTACACAACCTTTACTGTGTGTCTATCAAGATCAATTAATTTAAGGTTACATGTTAATTTTTGCCTAGAGTTTTTGGACAGTGTCTACGGTAAACCCTATTTTTCAAATGGGGAGATTATTCGGCCTAAGTATATTATTATCGCCAAGCTTCTAAATCAAAAATATTTTCAATTATAATTTTTTGCACACGTTCAAAATACGTTGAAAATAGCTTAGCGCACTCAGATAGATATACTCAGGAAGCGAATAAATATTGGAGGAAAAGGACGTTTTCGATGAAACCTTCCAGGCGACTTGAATTTTTTCGACATGTTCAACAATTATAGTCATAGGTAGGTATCGTCAACTAATTTACACATACTCGTAACAAATTATATACATGAACCTTTCTCATGAATCAACCTGTATAATAGTAAGCCCGCAAATCTGTTCAGTAGTTTTTTGAGTTGTTTTATAATATTCATTGAATGTTTTTCAATATTCTGTCTATCTAACACCAACAATAGAGAATTTGCTAAAACGCTATCACATATGCCCTACTTAGTTAGACAAGGAAGCCAATAGCGGACTCTGTACCTAGGATATCAAAGGATCCTAAGCGTAGGTTGATTACGTAGTTTAGGTACCTACGGCATGCGTGTACTGTGAATGTGTAGTTTAGGTACTAGGCGATGTTGCATATTGAGTGATTTATTCTAATGAAGAATCCATTGTGCTACTGACTCACTCTATTATTGATCGATGGACTCACTGGATTAATTTTGAAATAACTTTTAATAACACTATATGTACGCAAAATACTCTCTCATCTAATTATTATATGCTACCTACTCGTATATAGTTGAGATTTAAAGCTCTTACTGCGGTCACTAAGAGCGGTGACAGCCCAGTGGCTATCGAACTCGCCTGTCACTCTAGTGGTCTGAGTTCAAGTTCTTCACGATGTGTCTCTCACCATTACAGCAAATTAAATTTCACTTGCTGTAATGGTGAAGGACACATCGTGAAGAAACCTGCATGCCTGAGAGTTCTTCATAATGTTCTCGAAGACATGTGAAGTCTGCCAATCCGCACTTGGCCAGCGTGGTGGACTAAGGCCTAATCCCTCCTCCTCTGTGAGGAGACCCGTGCTCAAGAGTGGGACAAAGAAAGAGTTGTGGTGGTGGTGGCTAACTAATCCCCATGGATGGCATGGCCGAGCGCGGTGACCAAATTAGCTAACCCTGACTGACAGCACAAATTAGGTCTCGGCCTGATGATCTAAAGAAGTTAGAAGACGTAGTACCGATGTGATGTGAACAGAACCGGGATGTCACCGGGAGGAATGGCACCGATTAAGAGAGGCCTAAGCATTTTGAAGATTAGCTTTTCCTAGGTAGTTTAGATCCCGACCTGACTATCAAACTTCCCGGGTTATTAACATTTTTACATCGTCAGTGTGATAGTGATAACCTTTAAGTACGTTAATATTAATTATTATGTTATTGTTCTCAATAATAATCTAATTTTCAATATTTCACTGGCAAGCAAAAATATATACAAAATACCGAGAACGAGGCACTTATCGGAACTGGAAGTAGGACTGAGATTCAACCACTATCAGGATATTTGTATAGTACCTACATCCTCTGCACGAGCTAGACCGGTTGCGCTAACTGGATCCTAACAGCAAGCCATTAAAGGCCTAAGCGGGAATACCGAATGTCTCTGGAAGTGCAATGAGCATTTTGTGTTGCAAGTTGTAACCGATATGATAATCTCGTATTGATTGGCTGTCTAAATGGTAGGTAACCTAAACCTAAGCTATGTTAGGTACTAATTCGGATTCAGATTCATTTATTTTTCAATAATATGGTATTTGTATGCGGGATGAACGTCATAACATTTTTTATCTACAGCCGGTTCACAAAGTTGATGCTACCGAGAAGAACACCGCAAGAACGAGTTTCTTGCGGTGTTCTTCGTTACTCTTTTCAAAATATACAATTTTATAATTCGATCAAGGTAAGTACGTTATTATTGATCAAGTGGAGCTGGAGATACTTACGTCGCACCAAGCGTTTTTATCGTTTAAGTAGTAATTTATTTTATAGAAAGCTTATTATGGAGGTTTTATTTAATGTAAATTGTAAGAGTTAAATTTATTCTCTGTCTCTAAGAGACAAGTAATATTTCCGGGTATTTTATTGTAGAAGCGAACATAGATCCCCATAAAAGATTTTGATACTTTACTTAGAATAGAGCTAGGTACCTACAATCAATTTATCCTTAGGTATTTATTGTATTAAAGTTATGTACTTACACTGTTTTTTTGACAACAAAAAAACAATATTTTTCAGTTTTAGCAAAAGTGTTGTTTGTCAGTAAATTTCGTCTAAATTCTCGTAATAATTCAAGATTCGTTATAATTAGAATTAATTCAGTACAAATTATGAGATACCCTACCTGCCTAAACTTGATTGACACGTATATAAGCTACAAATAGCGGATATGAATTAATTCAGCGTTTCAATAAAATTGATTATAAATCAAGTTTGTTAGCGATAAAAGCCTACACCACTTTTATGCGTACGCTAGATAGTCACGTGTGTGCGCACACACGTGATTATCTCATGGGATCCTTCCCGTCACTCTTCCATCACTCTGTACCTAAGATCTCAGACTACAGAACCAAAGATTATCTGATTGGGCAAACGACAAACCCTAGTTACTGCTGAACTTTAAAACCGCCTAGAGGCTGAACTGAAGGTCAGACTTCAGGAAGTTTCAGTTTAAATTCCGGTAATTTTTATTTTATGGAGTAAGGAGTTGGCACCTACCTACCTGCCCAGCAAGGGAGGAATTAAGGGTTATTTGCTGAATAGTGAGCATAAGGCAGTTGGTAAATATTATATTTTATGTATTTCATTTGAAATTTAATGACTCATTTTGCCATGCTATTTATTATAAATTTATCGATCTCAATACTTCCTGATTCTCTTATGACGTATCGCAAACAGTAGGTAACCGAAATTTGTAACTGGTTTTCAATTTATTCAGTTATCTAATGAATTAGAGATTTGTTATATAATATTAGCTTCATAACAAATCGGAAGTGCCTACCTACTAGTAAGGTTGATGCTACCTATCGAGATCAAGAATAACAGGACAAGTATCTTGATAAGATCTACTAAATTTTTTACTATTTAAGAATTTAGTACAGGTATTTAATTAACTAGTAGCCGCCCGCAGCTTTGCTCGCGTGCGTTTAGTTAGTCATAGCGGTAGTTTTGTTAATAGTTGCTACTTTAATTATCATCAATACTCATGGATATTACCTACTGGACCAACTCTACCAAGTGACATCCACGCGAACCGTTCTTATTTTCAGGGTATGTCTGAGTATTAACCCAAATTAAATGACATTAAAAAAATCATATCAATATGTTTATGGTTATGACTGGATAATAATTATTTTTCTTTTCTTTAGTCTGCAGTTTTCCCTTTCCTTCTTCATCCCTTTGTAGGTTTATATTGAACATGTATTAAGACAGTTTCCCAATATTTTGTTAAATAGATAACAGGCCTAATTAATAAAAAAATTAATAAACCTATTTCAGTTATATTTTTTATCTTCTTAAATAATCAAATTCAGAATTTGAAAGAAAGTGACAAACAATTGACAGCTAAGATAGTTCAATTATTTGTTATGAGTAAGGCGGGACCAACTTCTACTCACAGAGTACATTTTAACTTCTACTTCTACTTAGGTGCCTCCTTAAGGAAGTACCTACAAAAAGTATGTCTTTATTTTTAATTTGATGATACTTACATTGCTTACATTCAACAACAAATTAGTTATTATTTAATTCCTCACATACAAGCCGAATTCCACCAGAGGACTACTTCTAGTTAGGTACCTATTTACGAGGGGCGGCTGATAATTCCGCGGCCTAAGGTACTTAGCGATGACTAATCACCTCATTACTAATGTCACTAGTAGCAGCACTCACTAGCAGTATATATAGCCATAAATTAAATTGTTATGTTCATTAATAGTTAATCTATCTAACAACGAACATCGCCATGTCGACCGAACTTGACAATTCGCGTAATTTCGAGCAGCGCGCTGTGATTAAGTTCCTCGCTAAGAAAGGAAATACGCCGAAAGCAATTTTTGAAGAAATGTCATCGGTACTTGGGGAATCTGGACCTTCTTATACGATGGTCAAAAAGTGGGTTCGGTTATTTCAACAAGGACGAGAGTCCTGTGAAGACGACCCCCGACCGGGTCGACCTGTAACGGTAGTGACTTCGGAAAATATTCAAAAAGTAGAGAAATTAGTACTGGGCGATCGAAGAATTAAATTGTGGCAAATAGCAGAGGAGTTACAGATTAGTAAAGAAAGAATCGGAGAAATTTTGCATCAACATTTGCATATGAAAAAAATTAGTGCGCGTTGGGTACCGCGAATGCTCACTCCGCTCGACAAGCAGCGACGACTCGCGACTTGTAACGAGTTTTTAGAGTTGGCCAAGGATAATTTGGATGAAATTTGTCACAGAATAGTAACCGTTGACGAAACATGGATACGTCAGTATGATCCAGAATCAAAAAAGAGTCGATGCAATGGATAAAAAAAGGGGAAAGGGCGCCGAAGAAATTCAAAGTGGAAAAGTCGGCGTCTAAAATTTGGCGACCATTTTTTGGGATAGCGAGGGAATTTTATTATTTGACTATTTACCTAAGGGAACTACAATGAATGGACAATATTATGCTAATTTATTGGCTCAGGCACGGGAGGCTGTGGTGGAGAAGAGACGTGGAAAGTTGGCGCGCGGTGTGCTGTTTTTGCAAGACAATGCGCCAGTTCACACCTCTCGGGTTGCACGCCAGGCCCTTAAAGACACAGGATTTTCAGAAATTGACCACCCACCATATAGTCGAGACCTGGCACCTAGTGACTTTTTTCTTTTTTCAAAATTAAAAAAGGAGTTAAGGGGCCGAAGATTTTCCGACGATAGTGAGATGATGGCGGCTGTAGAAAGTCATTTTAACGAGCAAGACAAGGAATATTTTTTCAACGGCTTAAAAGCATTATATGCTAGATGTGAAAAATGCATTTCACTTGAGGGTGATTATATTGAACAATAAAAATTATATAACCCAATTTTCCTTTCATTAAGTACTTCAGGCCGCGGAATTATCAGCCGCCCCTCGTACCTGTTCTGATAAAATGTTAAATAATGCAATGTTCATATTCAGCGGAAATAACGAAATAACTATCATTATTATGTTAATCTTTTTTGTACCGGTATATCTATGTATCTAATTAAATGATACGATTAACGTTAATCATGTGAATACCAATGTATGTACCTATGTAAGGTATTTATCATACCTTACATAGGTACATATACAGTAGATATAATGGTATTTGTATTTACCTTGACTGATACGAAAATAGTATACTAATAAATTCTTATACCTAACCAAAATAAAAGAAATTTAATAAACCTATAGTACCTACTGACTGAAACGCCCATTCTTTCACTAATCTGAGGACAATGCTTTCATAATTACTTACATTTAATCTTTTATATCGACTGTTCAATGAGTAGCTACGTAGGATAGGTGACCGCTAGTGTGAACTGTGAAAGTTTAAGCAGTACAAAGGCACTTTATGTTTAACTAGTGGACGCCCGCAGCTTCGCTCGCGTGGATTTAGACGTAACATAGCCTAAATACAACATTTCATTGAAGTAATGTAGCTAACTTTGCACCCCCCTTTTACCCTCAGGATGTCCCATAAGAGATGATTTTCGAAACTCGATAAAAAACCTTCATAGGTTAAATTTCATTCGAATAACATCAAAAACGGCAAAGTTGCATACTAACTTTGCACCCCCGTTTTACCCCCATAGGGGGTGAATTTTCAAAAATCCTTTCTTAGTGCTCCCCTACGTTATACATAAAAGGGACCCCTGTGCAAAATTTCAAGTTTCTAGCCCTTTTGGTTTAGGCCCTGCGTTGATATGTCAGTCAGTCAGTCAGTCAGTCAGTCAGTCAGTCAGTCAGTCAGTCACCTTCTCCTTTTATATATATAGAAGTGGCCTGTGATTCGGATTGGCACACATGAAATCAAATGCCGAAAAATCGAGAACATTATGGAGAAGTCAGTCAGACCTATATTTGTGTACTGTTACAGCAGGTGACGTTAAAACTATTAAAAGACAATGGTGCATGCGTAGATTTAAATTTGATCCCTGATTGTATTGTATTGAGTTGTAGGCCGAATTTCAACTTTTAGGCTACAGTAGACATACCTACCTTAAATTAACATCTTTAACAACGGGAAAATCATGGTAGGTTCTCAGTCTTTCATTCGTGTTTGGGGGGTGAACACACAGAACAGATAAAAGAGGTGAACACATCGCCTTCACTAAGCACTTAGTTATAATAATTGTAATACATTTGAGGTCAATGTGCTGCATTAGCAAATATTTTTTCCTACGCACTACGTAGGTATCTGTAGACTTACAGATACGATGCAAGGGTGTTTCTGTTTATAGCTTGGTAACGTGTTTATCCTGTTTTATGCTACTGCAAAGAAGGGCAATGCCACCGCACTCCGATTCCAGAGCGAGTCTGCAGATTGATTTTACCTTGAAAAAATTCATCCCAGGTGGCATCGAACCCACGACCTTCCCATAAGTACCAAGAAGGCATACGTCTTAGCGTTACGTCAGTGTTACCAACCAATATATTTCACATTTACGTTTGGCTTAGCTCTAATAAAATTTTGACTGTTAATAAATAAATAAATATACTTACCTATAGATTTTTTTCTATTTTAGTTAAGAAAAAGTTTTACTATTAGCAAACCACATTTACCTTCCATTGACCATCACTGGTCGTAGGCATCATCAATATCATCATCAGCCTTTAGAGGTCCTCTGCTGGACTTAAGCTTCTCCCAACAAAAAAAAAGGGCTCGAGGACTTTTCTATAGGTATATCCAGTGGAACGCTCACTTCCTGCCTGCTGTCAATAGCAGGACCGGATTTAGGGGAGGGCAAATGGGGCTACACAAAAGATTTTCTTTTGTTTTTTTTTCCTTACCTTTGTACAAACGTGATTATATTGTTCTTAAATATTAACAGAAATCATTTTATATGTTTGTTAAATACATACTAAAATAATGAGAGGAGTCAAGTCTCCGTTAGGAGACTGGTGCCCAATAGTAGAACAAAAAAGGGTTAAGGTGGATATAATATTTATTCGATTTGTTCCAGGAGCGCGCCGGGATATCGTAAAAGGAGTCCACGGGCGGTTCCTATCGGGCCAGCTGGTAGCCATCATGGGGCCCTCAGGCGCGGGCAAGAGCTCATTGCTCAATGCTATTTCCGGATACAGGTAGGATCTGTAATTTTACATCTTCTGGATATAGTTTTATTTCATAGATGTATAGAAGGCGACAAAGGAGATTATTTCAGATCAGCTTAGTAATATCGATTATGTTTCTACCTTTTTTATTGATCTATTTTGTTAATAGCGTTTTTAGCACGCTTTTATTAGTATGTGTTAATGTTTCCAACGGAATCATTGAACGTGATATTCGCCCACTTTAAAACGTCAGATTAATTTTAAACTTTGCACACATATCAAGGACCAATGACAATGCAATAATCTTAATAGTTTATAGACGCTTTAAGTTCCGCTATCTACAAAAGCTTGTTTTCCACTTCAGTTCGCAGCATAAGTATGCTGCGAACTGAAGTGGAATCGTGCTGATTTTTTCTATATTATAGCGAAATCCACATGAACAATAATTAAATTCATGAAATTGACGTCATTCACACACTACCGCCCACGGCTCCACGTTTAAGCAACATTGTTGTATCCAGCGAGCGTTTCTTGGCAGAAAGTGCTGTAGCTATACTTGCCAAGGTGAATTGACACTGCTGCTACCACATGCTTTTAACGCAAGTTTGTAATAAATACCAGTGCGTCTAGGTGGTGTGTATTGTGTGTCACAAGCCAACTGAAAACGCTTTCCTTAGAACATCGACATATTATGACCATAGATATGTGACTATATTTTACATCTTAGAAAGATCCCAGAATCCCACATAATCCATAGTAACATTTTAAAATGGTGGCTTCCAGGTGGAAAAAAACTTCTTGACTTGATTGAAACTTGATTTCCCTAGTAGCACAGAATACTACTACTTAATGGTTATGACATTTTTGTTCCATAAAAAGCCCGGGGCAGTACTACCGCCCGCCACGGTTCCTAGTACCATTTATAACGTCTAATATTTTTTTCTAAATTGGTGTACATGGATATTTTGAGGATTGCCTGGTAACTAAGATCGTCTTATAGCTCATCACGAAATTACAATCCTCCAAAGCATTTTTATTGCAATAGATATCATTTCATGTTCGAATAGATGAAAATGAGAAGGTAGATGTACCTACCCACTACTGCTAAATATCGGATGGTACCTATTGAACTTTCGACACCTTTATTTTAAAGCTACTTACTACTTGAAGTTAAAAGTTCATTGCTATGACATGAGAAATAAAGAGCTGAGAAAGGTATACCTATACCGTATGGTACCGAACGTTCCAGCATCATACACTTAGGTATCCTTGGATTGATAATAGAATCCTCAACTGTAGCGAGACTAAATCACTTTTGCGGCTTCGATGTGGGCATTATATCATGCAATAAGTTCGCATTTTTGATGCGGAAATCTCTGAAACTGCTGAACGTGAAGTGTGCCCGATGACCTCTTACATGTATTGATGAATGTGCTCAGAAAGCAACGGTAAGAAATTACCTTCATTTTGATTTAAAGTCTGTTGCGCCATCCAATGTAATACTTGCAGATCCGATTTCCGATCTTGCAAAAAAGCTGTTCAAATTAATTCACAGACTGATCTAATTAGTTTTAATTTATTTTTTGTAATAGTGTTTTTTATGCTAAATATGTGAATTCTCCAACCAGAGCGGCATGTTCGCGTATACGACAAAGCTCTTTTTTCTTTTAATTTATTTTTTATAATAGGGTCCGGTTGGACAGGTGGTGTCCAGTTATACTTCTTTAGAGGTGACCATTTTAGTCCTCAAGGATAACAACGCCCCTGTCACTGACTCGGAACGAGACTTCTCCAAACAATTACGAACTGGACTATTACTAATAAGGTGGCTAATGTTGTTATTAAATCTCTCTGCTAACGGGACTAACCATCCTAGTCCCTATTAAAGTCTTGTTCAAATGCTGCAAGCTCGTTTGCTTATCTTACATCCATAAAAAACATGACAACTTACCCTTTTACGTCATCCGATGAGGTTTGTACGTCTGTATTTCAGATCAGCAGGAGTGACCGGGAGGTTACTGGTGAACGGGGAAGTGCGCGACGAGCAGCAGTTCCAGAGGATGTCGTGCTACATCACGCAGGAGGACCTGCACCAGCCGCTGCTGTCGGTCCGCGAAGCTATGGATGTAGCCGCCACCCTCAAACTGCCGAAGGGCACCAAGCCTCACACCGAAGAGATACTCCAGGAACTGGGGCTGCTGGAGCACCAGCACACTAAGACTGATAAATTGTCTGGTGGACAGAAGAAGAGGTACGTACTGCGGCGATTGTTCGACAATTCCTTTCGTTTTAACATACATATCAACTGTTCACGGCGCAAAAGTCTAGCTCGAGCGCGAACGTAATCCGAGGGGATAGGGAGGGCATGGGGTATCAGTGCGCCAGACGATACCTTAATTACGACTTCTACGCATTCAAGATCAGTGTTAGACTTTAAAGCCGGTTTCTATAGCAGTTCCAGATGGTTCGTGCGAAGTGTCTAATAGATAGCTCGATTAGTTACATAAAATCTTATCAAGTACAACGTAACGAGCTCTGCGCTAAATCAGAATCACGCTGGAAGATTCAAATTAATTTATTTTTCATTATGGTACTTATACAATGAACGTCATTACGTTATTAAACTTTTTATCTAATTACGTCCGGATCGCTAGATGCTACCAAGAAGAACATTACAAAAACAAGGTACATAGTGTAAGTAGTAACCATTACTGTCAATCTTGGAAAATCTGCATGACTGTTGTGTGTAGGTACTCTTATCATTCTAACAGGAGACCTTTGTGATTGTGTTGTTACCGTGTCACTCGGGTTGTCTGCGTGATAGTAAAAATAAAAAAAATAATTTGCATACAGAACTTTCGATGTTTCGAAGTATGTAGGTAAGTACCTACTTACGTTTAGATAGAGATTGTGTATCTCTTCATTGTCTTCATTGATCCGAATGTATTGGAATATTTATTACTTTGTCAAATGTTAAATTAGTTTAATAAGCTATTGTTCGCATGCAACATGCTAGAATTAAATTTAGTACCTACGACCGAAAGACCTACACCTTTTACACCTTTTATGGATCCTCGAATTTAGCAGAAATAGCATTGGTTGTTGGAGTCAATATAGGCTTGCCACAGCAGTGTTGAGAATCTAGTAGTTTGCGTGGAAGACCCGTGTTCAATAGTGACGCTTAGATACATAAATAAGCATTGAAAATTATAAAGAGAAGCGCAAAAAGAAATCACTTGAATTCCCTGAAAATATTTATCTTTCTCGGCCAAGTCGTGCCTGGATGGGATCCATATGTCACTAGAGAACACTTATTGACACACTATACTTACCTGTGGGCTGTACCGTTCCCAACAGTGGGACGTCTATGTACGTCTATGTATGTTGTAGCTAGCTAGCATACGAGTACTTCCCCACCACATGAGATGATTCCCTTACCCTTACTGTATTTTGACAGGTTATCAATAGCCTTGGAGTTGGTGAACAATCCTCCCGTGTTCTTCCTGGACGAGCCGACGAGCGGCTTGGACACGGTCACCACTGGCCAGTGCGTCAAGCTGCTACGCCAGCTGGCGAGACAGGGCAGGACCGTGGTCTGCACTATACACCAGCCGCCGGCTTCGCTCTTAGAAATGTTCGATCAGGTTAGTTTCAACCAACATTCTGGACAACAACTAACAAAATTGTGAACATGACCACGAGTTTAATGGTGGAAAGAGAAATAGACGAGAAGGAATGGTAGAAAGCTAGTCTGAATTAATCAACTTCCATTCCGAAGTACCTACTTAATTTGTGTTTTAAAACTTTAGACTTGCACAGTTGACGTGATAATGGAATTCAATTAAGTATTTATTCAATTATTCAACAGTTTAAAATACAGTGTCACTCCAAATCTTTTACCTACCAAACTGAACGTATCTATGTTTCGGCCGTAGGTACGAAATACAGCAGGTGAAGAAAAAAAAAGAAAGTGATAACTAATTACTCTCTGCTCTACTATTATTTTGATTATTTATTCCTGCATACAAACAAGACATAATCAAAGCTATTGAAATTATATGCGAAAATGGATAGCATCTCATATGATTACCTAGAACACAGAATAGATAATACAGTTCCAAGACTGAACATTTTTAGTTGCACTTCATCATCATACAGTCTTGCAGTATGTCTGTTAAGGATTTCTACGAGTACTGTATTACTGTTGAAATTCAATAATTACTCTTTAATGCAAATAAATTAATCTCAATGCCAAGTTTAGCGCTACAACAGCATTAAATTAGTAATTCAATCTAGGTTTTTAGAACTCTCATCGTATTATTATCCTCATATTACAGTTTAACATGAACATTATTTATTATTGTTGAACTGTATTGTACCTATAACAATTGGCGTGTTTGTAGGAATAGTGAATCAGCCCTTGTTACCATAGTATCGTGTTTAGAATTATAAGGTCAGTTCTATTGTGGAAATGTACTCATAAACTTCATGATTCACATTCTGTACCTTCTACATGTTATATTTAACACTTTTACACATGTTCTTTTTGAAAAGGCAATTTATAGGAAAATAAAAGACTAAAATAATCATAATGATATAGTAGGTAAGGTAATGATATTTTTGTAGGAAGACATTTTTTTAACATCCTTTTACAGTTTTTATTTCAAGTCAAATCGAATCAAAAATTAGAATAATATAACAATTAAAGCATACGTAGCCTTTATCTGATTATTATCTACGTAACACTAACACTACAGTCAGAAGACTATCCGCCGCCCGCCACGGTACCTAGTACCATTTCTGCCGTGTAATAATGGTACGGTTGGAAAGGTGTGGTTTCCGGTTATACTTCTATAGAGGTGACCATTTTAGTCCTCAATGGTAGCAACACATCCGTGACTGACTTAGAACAAAACTCCTACTAACAAATACTATCTGGGCTATTACTAACACCAACTAACAGGAATAGGTAACTATCACTAACAGTCCTCAGTCCTCATACCTACTAACGCACTGACCAACTAATGTTCTAATTAACTCTTTCAACTAAGTAGTTGGACCAACCATCCCAGTCTCTAATTGAGTCTTGTTCAAAGTCAGTCACAGTTGTCATTGGCGCTAGCGGATGGGTGGTGCTGCAAGCTCGTTTGCTATCTTGAATCCATAAAAAAAAATTAAATACATACCTAAATAAATAAATAAAGGTTCTGAATGGGCTCTAACACGTAAAATTACGAATTTCTCAAACATTTGCAAGATAGTTCTGTCTTATAAACTGAGGTCAGAGGTTTGACTCATTCATCACACGACAAGTTAATAATTGTAATTATTGTTATTATAGCATGATTTAAAATGTTCGAGATATTGTCGGGTCTTTATAACAAGGCATTATGGTCAAGATAAGTGCATAACCATACAATAATTTTAAATGCCTATCAATACCAGCGTAACAGTAATAATAGCACGTTAATTCCTTTTATTTGTTATCTATTGGATTTATCGTTGTAAATTATGTATTGTTCGTGTTTGAAATAAAATCTTGAACTTATAAAGATCTCATAAGTTAATTGGTTCGTTCATAATATACGGACCGGCTTGTCTAGCTTTGAACTTGAATTCGTAGAAGTCGAATTTAAGGTAGGTATCGTTTGGCGGGGGCGTGCGGATTGTCATATTAAGTCTCCCGCACTGATACCCCATGCGCATCTATCCCCTCCCCATTCCGTTCAGAGCTAAACATTCGCGCCGCGAGAAAAACTTCTCTTCTTTCTTCATCTGCTGGGCTACTTATCCCAGTAGTTTTTGGTTACCAAACCTTATGGTTTGTCCCTTGCCGCCATCCGTTTCTGCTTTCTTTCTTGTATCTTAACACTCCGAATTCAATGATTTAAAAAACTTACCTGTTTAGTGTACCTATACTGATCTTACCTGTGTTGTATATGTTACCTCTACATATTGAATGTGTGTTCAATATCTATGGAAGATCTATAATCTATGACGGATTCCTGTCTGTAACCTACAATATGTATCATGAATGTTGTGCCTTCTATTAATAAATTACATTACAAGCAATACTCGGAGTTTCAATATATAACATGGCGCTGCTAGACAGAATAAAATAAATAAAAGAAGGCATGAAGAAGTTTTGTCGAAAATCATAAGATATAGAAGATTGAGGCAGATTCAATTTTAAAGCCGGCAGTATGGCGGAAAATGTAAGTGGTTTATTAGGATTAAAACCCCCAGGCCCATTACAAATACATACTGCTGAAGCGTTTAACCGATGGAAAACCAGTTTCCATAATTACAGAATTGCCTCAGGAGTTTCGAAGTTGCCGGAGGAGCAACAAGTAGCACTCCTATTGCACTGTATCGGAGAGTCATGCAGTGAGATATATTCGACGTTTGAATTAAAAAAAGAAGATACTACTTATGTAAAAGTCCTGAGTAAATTTGAGGAATATTTTGTTCCCAAGAAGAATGAGTGTGTAAGTTCTCACATATTTTTCACAAGAAACCAGTTGGTGGGTGAAAAACTCGAAAGGTATATCGTTGAGCTGAAAAACTTAAGCAATGATTGCAATTTCGGCAACATGAGTAACCGTTTAATTCGGGATAGGATAGTGGCAGGAGTACAGGACAGCAAATTAAGAGATAGATTACTGAGAGAAAATGACCTAACCTTAGAAAAAACTATACAGATATGCCAAGTCGCAGAGTTATCGGCTGAAAGAGTGAAGGCGTTTGAAGGAGAAAGAGAGGTACAGAAAATCTCTAAAGAAACAAGGAATTCTACAAGCAAGCCTCACAGTGCCTACAAAAAAGTATGTGTGAAGTGCGGTAAGCGGCATGAGTGGTCTAAGTGTCCAGCATATAACAAAAAGTGTTTAAAGTGTTCGCGGATGGGTCATTTTGCTAAGATGTGTAAAAGCCGTTCTCAAAGGTCAGTAGATAATATTACTAGTAATTTAGATGTTATATCATTAGGTTCAATTAATGTAGACAGCATTAATAATGAAAATAGTTTGAACTGGTATCAGAATGGGTACATAAATAAATCTTGTATTAAATTTAAACTGGATACAGGTGCACAGTGTAATGTTATATCAGAGAGAATCTGTAAAGATTTAAATATAATGGAATATGTCCCAACTAATGTAAACCTAACAAATTATAACAAAATAAAGATATATATTTTAGGTAAAATATATTGTGATTGTCAAGTAAATGGTAAAATTTATGCTCTTGAATTTTATGTCTGCAAAGGGGATTTTGAGTCAGTTTTAGGGTTGCCTACTATTATTAAATTAGATTTAATACAAAGAAATAATACATGTAAAGTAAATAATATTCATTTAGATAGTATTTTAAATAACTATAAGGATATATTTCATGGGATTGGCAAAATAAAAGGTTATGAATATACAATTAAATTAAAGTCAAGTGCAGTAGGTAAAATTGAACCATGTAGACATGTACCATTTAAGCTTTTGAATGGACTAAAGAAAGAGTTAGATTTTATGGAAAAGAATGGTGTCATTAGTAAAATGGATAGAGCTACAGAGTATGTAAATTCATTAGTCTTGACTTCAAAACCAGATGGCTCGATTAGAGTATGTTTGGATCCTCAACATCTCAACAATCAGATTGTAAGAGAACAATACTTATTACCTACATTAGAGGAAATTACCAGTAGATTAAAAGGGTCAAAAATTTATAGTACTCTAGATGCTTGCAGAGGGTTTTGGCAAGTTGTTCTGTCAGAGGAGTCGCGAGAGCTGACTACCTTCAATACACCATACGGTAGATATGTTTTTGAAAGACTTCCATATGGGCTTAGTTCAAGTCCAGAAGTGTTCCATAAGCTCTTCAAGGACATATTTAAAGATATAGATGGGGTAGAAATATTTATAGATGATATTTTGATATTCGCTAAAAGCGAGCAGGAACATGATTTGATTCTTCAGAAGGTATTGAATAGGGCTAGAGAATATAATATTAAACTAAATGAAAGTAAATGCCAAATTAAAGTTAAAAAAGTGAAATATTTAGGTCATATTTTGTCTGAAGAAGGTATAAAAGTAGATGTAGATAGAACTAAAAGTATAATTGAAATGAAAGTTCCTGAGTCAAGAACTGAGTTAATGAGATTTTTAGGTATGGCAAATTATGTGTCAAAATTTATTAAGAATTTTTCAGAGATAACAGCACCATTAAGACAATTAATTAAGAAAGATGTACAGTTTAATTGGAGTGGATCTCAACAAGCAGCTTATGATCAGTTAAAGAAAGTATTATCAGAACCTCCAGTTTTAACTTATTTTGATATTAAAAAACCTATTGTTTTAAGTGTAGATGCATCAAAGGATGGTTTAGGTGCAGTTATTTTGCAAGATAATAGACCAATTGCTTATGGTTCTAAAGCTTTGACACAAACGGAACAATTATACAGTCAAATTGAAAAGGAGAGTTTAGCAATTTTGTTTGGTTGTAAAAAATTTTATCAGTACTTGTATGGACAAAAATTTGTAGTAGAATCTGATCATAAACCATTGGTTTCAATTTTTGCAAAGTCAATGAATAAATGTCCAGCAAGGCTTCAAAGAATTAAGTTAGCATTACAGCCTTATGACTTCACTGTTGTTTATAAGCCAGGTAAAGAGCTAGTGGTGGCGGATCATTTAAGTCGATCATATTTAAATGATACCTCTAGTACATTTAATATCAACATAGAAGCTCATGTAGCAGTAGTCATGAGTGGGTTTGATGTTACTGATAAAAAGTTAAAGTTGATTATAGATGAGACAGCTAAAGATAGTGAGTTAAAGTTAGTATTAGGTTATATTAAAGAGGGATGGCCCAATAATAAATGTGATGTGCAGTCAGAAGCAAAAACATATTTCAGCTATAGAGATGAGTTAAATGAGTGTAATGGTTTAATTTTAAAAGGTACTCAGATAGTAATTCCTAGAAGTTTAAGAACAGAGATGTTAAGTAGAATTCATTATGCACATTTAGGAATTGTAAAATGTAAGTTGTTAGCAAGAAATACGTTATATTGGCCAACAATGAATAAAGAAATAGAAGATGCTATAAGTAACTGTGACACATGTAAAAAATTTCAGAATTCAAATTCAAAAGAACCTATAATAAATAAAGAAATTCCAGATTATGCATGGCAGATTTTAGCTACTGATATATTTTTTCTAGACAACAAACCATATCTATTATTAGTAGATGCTTACAGTAAATATGTAGAAATTTCAGAGTTAAAGAGTTTGTCTGCAATGTGTACAATTGATAGTTTGAAAGAAATTTTTGCTCGACATGGTGTTCCAGAAACATTGTATTCAGATGCTGGTACACAATTCACAAGTATAGAATTTAAAAATTTTGTTAGAGAGTGGAGTTTTTCTCATAGGATTGTAAGTCCTAAGCATCATCAGGCAAATGGGTTAGCAGAGAGACATATACAAACTGTAAAGAGAATTCTAAAGAAACTAATCATTGAGAATAAAGATGTTTATAAAGGTTTATTGACTTATAGAAATACTCCAGTCTCAGAGAGTGGTAAGACACCAGCAGAGTTATTGTTCAATAGAAAAGTAAAGAACATGTTACCATGTATTACAAAATATAATAATAATATTAAGGATTATAAAAAGGAATTGTTAGTTAAACAGAGGAAACAGGAAAGATATTATAATGTAAACACTAGAGAACTACCAGAGTTAGATGATGGAAATATTGTAAAAATTAAAGAGGAGAGAAAGTTAGGTCCTAGTAGAGGAGGAATTGTAATAGGGAAAGGCAAAGGTCCTAGGTCATACTATGTAAAAACTGAAGAAGGTAGAGTAGTGCAGAGGAATAGGAGAGATTTAATTAAGAATGGTAAATACAAACCTCAGGATGTGGAAGTACATTATGACCTAGAAATAGAAAATAACAAAAGTTCTAATACAAATGAAGAAATGTGTAATCCAACTAAAATAAGCCAACCTAGAGAGTATGTAACAAGAGCTGGTAGGGAAGTTAAACGACCAGGATATTTAATTGATTATGTATAATGCTTAGCTGGTAAAGAAAGAGGGATGTTGTATATGTTACCTCTACATATTGAATGTGTGTTCAATATCTATGGAAGATCTATAATCTATGACGGATTCCTGTCTGTAACCTACAATATGTATCATGAATGTTGTGCCTTCTATTAATAAATTACATTACAAGCAATACTCGGAGTTTCAATATATAACAACCTGTGTCATATGCCTCTCAGGGCTTGTAGCCAGCAATGCATTATGCATTAGTCAATATACACATTGCTACCATATCAATTACAGATTAATTCCACATTACAGAAAATACTTTGGCGCTTATTAATCAGTAAAGCATGGTCGTGCCTGATCGGATAGTATTTAATGTCTTCGCGTGTCGACCATTTTGTTTTCCATAGCAGTTCATTTACATAATTAAGGTATAATTAAGGTAAATGTTAATCACCTAATGCTTTATCCTAGCTAACTGTGCCGTTGTTCTGAATGCCATCAGTATATGGCAAATCATTTAATTGCTTTTTTTTTGTTCAAATTTAGCGGGTTGACATGCATTGTATCATCGCTAACCTCTACGTATTTTTAATAGAGAAGTCCTCATCAATCAGCACACGAATAAATTATTTAGCACGAATAAAGCGACCAATTTCATATGTTCATTTCTAGTATTCTTTAAAGCTTAGGGAAATCTACCATTTGAAATATGTGATTTATCTGTCCATGTTTTTATTCCATTACACACAAAAGTGTGTAAAAACTAAATAAGCACTAACACACGATAACAATATGTATATTGATTTTAAGATTACCTATATATAATTAGGTAGTTTTAGTTAATATTTTATTTGTATTGGTCATAGGTATATGTGATCGCAGACGGCCGTTGCATTTACCAAGGCGACACAGAGGCGATGGTTCCTCACTTACGAGAGGCAGGCCTCCCTTGTCCCAGACACCACAATCCAGCTGATTTCAGTAAGTTGTAACACGAGGATTAATAACTTTAATTCAAGTAGGTTGTTACCTGCCTGTTTAATACTTATTTTTCTGACTTAAATTGAATTTACAACCGAAGTCGATAGGTAATTATCTAAAGGTTTTCTTGTTGGTTGTCATCATCATACGCTGTCCTTGACCTATAACTGCAAGACTATTTGTACGACAACAACAGCTTCGAATATCTGCATTTTGTTTATAGAATTCTCAGACATGTAGGTTTCTCCACGAATGGTTGGTTCTTTCGATATGTGTGGTTGCTATTTGGTGACTCGCCTTTTATAAGTAACATATTGTTAACGAGTTATTTATTGATTTAAGAAAGCGAACGTGCATGCGATGCACTGCCCATGACATCTGAGATAAACCTTGAACAAATCTCATAAAAGACAGGGAGAGTTAGTCTAGTTAGTAAAGCAGCAAAATGAGTGACATTCGATGAATATATTACGCAATAGGAATTCACTTGTACTATGTCTAAATATTTACTGAGAGTCGACTCACCGCACGCTTCGTTGCAAAACACGTTCGTACAAATATTGGCACATCACTATGGGAACTATTAGCAAACGACTTACCAAACTTTTTTGAAATAAACAAACATTTATAGTTATTTTAATAGGCATTATTCCGTGAATTGCGAAGTTTATTATGGACTACACGACATTTACCCGTACCACTGAATACATAATAGTACAAGCCCGTACTCAATAACATAAAATCCGTTTCTGGGATTTTGCCCTATTGCTCGATCGTTCTCATTAAGATACCTACCATACCTACCTACTTCATTTTATTCCGAAATTTCATCACATCTTTGAACATGATTCAACCATTTCTGGGTTGAAAATTCTCAGATGCTGAATTGGTCCAGGAGATCACAATTGACGTGTCATTTTCTCAAATGAAAAATAACATCTGTGGCACAAAAACACAAACAGTTCATCCGAAAATTATAATCTACTCTCATGACATTTTTCTTTTTGAATTAAACTTTTGATCAAACTTTTATATGATTAATGCTCGCTCTTTGTACTTAAATACATAAGTAATTTCTGTACAGTGTTATTAATTCGATCATCAGTCTATCGTGCACAAAGGTACAGACAGACTGACAGACACTAAATAAATAAATAAAATTGAATCGGTATGGTTCAGTACCAGTAGGTACCATTCACTGAAACATTTTAGAGTTATTTAATGTACACCTTGTTATAGTTTGGTGGTATAATGTATTGACATCAGACAGAGCTATCGTAGCTAAGTACCTACCTGGTAACACCTATCTATCAATGTATTTTTATTAGACCTTTAGAAAAAAATACATAAAATACTCATTTAGTTGGAAATTCTATTAGTATGTACATACATATGAGTAGTAAGCGCGGTTTCACACGAAAATACGACTAAACGAATTTGAATCATCAAAATTATATTTCAATTCCTCTTAGAATTTTTTCTCTTTGGTGACTAAATATTAAAACAAAAAATTCAATAGAAATAGAACAGAAGAAAAAGGGTTCGAGCAAAGTTTAATAAGGTTGTTTTCTGATAAATTCATTTTTTCTTCTCAGTTATTGAAGTCACGGAGAACACTGACAACATTACCATGCTAAGCGACCTCGTGCTCAACGGGAAACTGTGCAAATCTACTAAACTGGACAGTTCAACTAACGAGCCGATGAACAATATGCCTTTAAAGATAACCTACCAAACAGAAGACGAAGTTGGCGAGAGAGAAATAGTACTATCGAATGAGAATTGTTCGTACAAAGTAAAACAGTACGAAGTCAGTCAATCGTCAGTGTCATTGTCCAGTCAGATTTCGATAGACAATTCCTCGTTAGCTTGGATGAAGATACAGAAGACTTCTGGAGGATGCCGATACCCTACTACGTGTTTTGAACAGTTCAGAATTCTCCTATGTCGAATGCTTGTCCAGATATCGAGGAATCAACAAGGTGAGTATGGACTTATGGACCAAGTAACTTAGTACCTAAGTACCTTAGTATCTAATGATTGGTATTGTATAGTCTAAACGGGAATTCCATACAAAACAAAAAAAGTTTCGCTAAAGATAAGACAGTAAAATAGCGTATCTGCGTAGGGTATCTATTTAACAATTGAAAACAATAGCACCCAAACTCAAACGTACGACTAAGGCGAGTTGTAGGGCATGATCGCTTCCACGGTCACTGTCGACAAATTGTCGAGCGTCTGAAAGAGCCCTAAACATATAGATATCGCTTAAATATTTGCAGCAAGTGGGCTTTGGAATCCAGTTTCATTAAAAATGTTTTAACAGCCCCTTTTTGTTGTATTATTATTGTCTTCAATAGTTATAACCAACTGACATTTGAGTTGAGTTGCTCATAAAAACCAATATCGTTTGAGGATAAAATTGTTAAAGTTCATTTAAGTATTTTATGGATATAGTTCTTGAGATCAAGTCTCAATTCCTAGAACCTGAATACTACTGAAGTATGACAAACACAAAGGTAACAATATAAAATTAAATTATATTGGTATAGGTTAAGTCTGTACATAACCTATATCAATATAATTTAATTTTGACGGTTTTACAATAATATTTAATATATTCTGACGGTTTAAATTTTTTTTGGCATTTGGAGATTCGTAGTCGCAAGATGATGAAGAAATAATGATTAGACAGCTGATATTTTTAATAGATTAGCTGGAATTCGAAATTTGATATAGACTTAGGTAATCCAGCAGATTTTTTTTCCCAATCAAATCGACTTTCTGTCTGCACCTTCTAACATAATTCGTATCCATTAGTAATTTTAGAATAGAATAGAATCCTGGGTGGCCAATAACATAGACGTGCGAAGGATTCCAAGGGAACATATTTCCGTGATGAAAATTGTAACTACTTATGTGCCAACTTTCATCGACAACCCTTTTGTAGTTTATGCGTCATTGAGTAACCATATTTTTATTAGTACGATACAACGTTGGTCTAGTGGTCGCAAGCGCGACTGCTAAGCTCTAGCTTAGCAGGTCCTGGGTTCGATTTCCGGATCGGGAAAAAACTGTTGGGATTTTCTAACTTGTAATGCCCGGTAGAAGCCTGAATTTCTCCTGGTGTATGGCAAATAGGCTCACCACCAATTAAATGGGACCTAAACATAACTGGTGAAATGTGGGAACACACCTCTGCCTACCTCTTTGGGGAAATACAGGCGTGTTGTTATTTATTTACTAATAACATTAATGGAACGCGACTATTTCGCGACTTTCGCCGCTTTATTGTCCGAACTATGAACTTACGCTTAAAATGTACTATCTTCCAGCTCTGTGGATCCAAACAGTCCACCACACGATGTGCGGCGTCCTCATTGGCCTATGCTTCTTCAACATGGCCAACGACGGCACGCAGATGTTCAACCACTTGAAGATGTGCGTCGGACTCGTCATCTTCTTTGCATACACCCAGATAATGGTCCCTGTGCTTGTCTGTAAGTATCTATGGTGACTGTACCTTACGACAAACGTCACATGGAGCGTTAATTACTTATTTACATACATATACATATACTCTTTCCAGCGGCAACCATCTTAGTCCTCAAGGGTAGCAACGCCTCTGTGACTGACTTGGAGGACACTATAACCAACGTTTATTAACACCAACTAACTAAATGTCAATAACAGTCCCTACCCCTAGCAGTAGCCCCATAGGTACCAAATATCTGACCACTAATGTTCATACCACCCTCTGCTAACGGGATTCGGATGGGTATCCTAGTCCTTATACGAGTCTTGCTGAACGTTTTTCATGGTCTGCAGTGAATGGATGGTGTTCCTTGAGTAGTTATTTGTACTTTATTATATTTACTTCTTTATTATAACAAAAAGCTTGATGTACAAAAGGCGGAGTTAATGCTACGTCTTATCTACCAGTCGACATTTGAGTCAAGCAGATAAGCGCTAAGTCGGCAGAAAAGTAAGTTAATAAAAACCGGCCAAGTGCGTGTCGCACTCGCGCACTAAGGGTTCCGTACCATTATCTATACAAACGGCAAAAAAATCATGTCTGTTGTATGTCCCTTAAATTTTTATTTTTCTATTTTTTAGTACTACTATTGGTTGTTATAGCGGCAATAGAAATGCATCATCTGTGAAACTATCTAACTATCACGGTTCATTAGATACAGCCTACTGACAGATGGACAGACGGACAGCGAAGTCTTAGTAATAGGTTCCCGTTTTACCCTTTGGGTACGGAACCCTAAAAACAAAATTATATATTTATATGCTCGTTTGCATAAAAACACTGGCCCAAACGAACTGATTATTACGCGGTTTAGTTAACCGTATTCAGGTAGACTTATTTTGTAGGTATTAATAAAATAATTTTACCTTATCGGGAACAAACCAACAGACCAACAAAAAATCGATTAAAAATCTAATGATTATTAACAGGTTTTTGTGTATTTCTATTATTTGTATATTAGCACGGACTACATCCTTACTCTATAATATTAGTAAGGATTTTTCCATCACATTACATTTAAAATTAAAAAATTAAAAAACGATATATCCGTGAACCCAATCATCAAAACCCGAGTTATGAAGATGATGAATCAAATAAATAAATCAAGCGGCTAAAAAACGACGACTAAAATGTGCAATAAAAATGTTAATAGTGGGTTGAGTATGAATAATAAAAAGCAATAAAATATCTGACGAGTTTAAAATAATGAAAAATAACGCGTCTTATAAAATTATTATAAAAACTTGCATATCCGCAACATAATTGTAATTACCAGATAATTATTTACCACTTGGTACCCACTATAATTTTAGGTAGATTTAGTAAGAATATTGTTACGAAGGCACAGGGAAGCTAGCGCCATCTAGCGCCGCTGGTGGAACCACTCAGTGAACGCATAGACAACGTGATATCCCGACTCGATACTAGATGGCGTTAGTGGGCCTGTATTCTCGCGTGTTCGGGAACGCGCGGTATCTTTCCAGAATCGTCTAGTACTCGCGACGGCACGTATAAATAGTCGCGGGGAGCGCCGCGAGTTCAGTTCAGTTCGAGCTACTTTCGAGGCGATTTCGAAGTGAAAACTAGTGATACCGGAGTGATACAAGTGAAACCTACGACTTGGCTTACGACCTAGGACATCGTTAGTGTGGAGTGTAGTGGACCTAGTATTTAGTGTTTGGACCTAGTGTTTAGTGTTTGGACTTAGTGCTTTGTGTTAGTGCTAGTGAATAAAGTCTTCATTGAGTCAGCAGGTCTTTCTCTCCAAATCCTTCGAACCATTAGCACGTAACAACTGGTGTCGGAAGTGAGATTTGGAGATGCCATTGACTCCGAGAGAGGACTTACAGGAGGGCGTCAGGACAAGGGCACAACGAGCTGCGGAGGCCACAACTGGGGACCAAGCTCCGCTCACTGTGGGCCAAGCCCCGCCCAGTGGCCCCGCCTACCAGGCCCCGCCCACTGAACAGGTCACGCCCACCAGTGACACCGAAGCTTCTACAGCCCCTCTTCAATTAGGGAGTTTGTTTGTATTAATTCGGGAAATGAAGGAATCACAAGATCGCAAGCTCGGTGCTTTACAAGAGTCACAAGAACGCAAGCTCGGTGCTTTGCAAGAGTCACAAGAACGCAAGCTCGGTGCTTTGCAGGAGTCACAAGAGCAACAAAAAGACCTCCAAGAAAAAGTGCTTGGGGCTATAAATGATGTTAGTGACACGGTGATTAAGCTTCGAAAGGATTTCGACGTAGTGGAGCAACGAGTTACCGGGTTGGGATTGGATGTGGAAAATATGAGAACCGGCCTCACTGAATTACAGAAAAAAGTAGTGCGCCTTGAAACCACGGGAGTTGCGATGTCTAGTGGAACTACCGTAGTGGCGCAAGGACCAAGAGTGAAAGTGCCACCATACGACGGCACTACTTCTTGGAACGCTTATCGTAGGCAGTTCCAGATTGTTGCTACTGCCAACGGATGGACGGAAGAACAATGCCTGACCGCTCTCACTGTTGCGCTCAGAGGGCAAGCTTTGTCGGTCCTAGAAGCACTGCCACATACAGGAAATGGGTTCCAAGACCTGATGGAGGCACTTGAATCCAGATACGGGGAGCGACACCTGGAGCACGTGTTCCGTGCCCAACTGCGTGACAGAGTCCAACGCTCAGGAGAAGGACTACAGCAATGGGCGTTGGAAATTGAAAAACTCGTCAGGAAGGCACACCCAGGAGCCGACACCAAGATGGTAAACACGAATATTGTTCAAGCATTTGTCGACGGAATCAAAGACCTGGAGGTCAGAGCTGCAGTGAGGCTTCGTCACCATACCTCACTAAAGGAAGCATTGGCGCATGCTTTGGAGGTCGAGGCTGTTCGCCATGACATACGGCAGACCCATAAGATCCGCGAGGTCTCTGAGGAAGTCAAGGAGGTTAAGGCTCCTACGAAGAAAAGATATGGAGTCATGTGCTACAAGTGTGGTGAGAGGGGCCATCTTCAGCTCAACTGCCCGCAGAAGGAGACCCAGATGGCAAGGATGAAAAGGATGGAGAAACAAATAGAGGAGCTGAAGAAGCAAGGGGCTTCATCCCTTGCGCGGGATCAGGGAAAGAAAAAGTCAAACAGATGCGTGTTGATCGAAGACACACCTACCAAGACATCGGCGCAAAAACGGATGACGGCGAGAACCGTGTTTAGTGGAAGCAGTAACGCTGTGGACAAGGTTTTGAACCTTGGTGATCGCGAGATCTGCTTGAACAAAGGTGACGTTATTGGGAAGTGCGAGAAAGGTGTCTGGATGAAAAAGTGTAGTTCGATGACAGGCGCAGACTCGGCAAACAGCAACAACTATGGATTAGTGACTGAGCTACTCGATGACTGCAAGAGTAATCTGACTTATTCGCAGAGCATGAAAGCTAAGAAGCTTTTACAGCGCTACGCGAATATCTTCTCCAGTCAAGAAGGGGACCTTGGAAGAACGTCGATGGTTCAGCACAGGATAGATACCGGAATCGAGAGACCAATTCGTCAACGAGCAAGACGGATACCAATCGCAAAGGAAAAGGAAGTTGAAGGCCTTTTGGAGGACATGAGAAGGAATAAGATCATTGAACCGTCATCAAGTCCGTGGTGCTCACCTGTTGTATTAGTGAAGAAGAAAGATGGTAGCACGAGATTTTGTGTGGACTATAGGCGTCTCAATGATGTCACCAAGAAGGACAGTTACCCGTTACCTCGAATCGACGACACTTTAGATACCTTGAGTGGCATGAAATGGTTCTCGACTCTAGACCTGAAATCTGGATACTGGCAGGTGGAAATTCATCCAAAAGACAAGGAGAAGACAGCTTTCTCGACCGGAAAAGGTTTATGGCAATTTAACGTCATGCCCTTCGGATTGTGCAACGCACCTGCCACATTTGAGCGACTCATGGAGTGTGTACTGGCAGGCCTAGTTGGAGAGGCCTGCTTAGTCTACTTAGATGACGTCATCATTGTCGGCCGTGACTTCGAGGACCATTTGCGAAACTTGGAGCGAGTTTTCGCCAAAATAGAGGGAGCCAAATTAAAGTTGAACCCGAAAAAGTGTCGTTTATTCAGGAGTAAGGTCAATTATCTCGGCCATGTTATCTCCAGTAATGGAATCCAGACGGACCCGGAGAAACTGGAAGCAGTTCAAAAATGGCCTACCCCTAAGGACAAAACCGAAGTGCGGGCATTCCTCGGCCTATGCTCATACTACAGGCGTTTTGTTCAGGGATTCTCGGAGATAGCCAAGCCATTACATCGGCTGACAGAAGATAAACGACAATTTAGTTGGGATGAGACTTGTGAAGATTCTTTTCAGAAACTGAAGAAACATCTGTGTGAAACACCAATCCTGGGGTATCCACAACCTGAAGGTCGGTTTATAGTCGACACGGATGCAAGCAACACGGCCATTGGAGGGGTGTTATCTCAGAAACAGGGTGAAAGAGATGTTGTTATTGCATATTTCAGCAAATCTTTATCCAGGCCAGAGAGAAACTACTGTGTGACAAGAAGAGAACTCTTGGCTGTTGTAAAGACGCTACAACACTTCAATAAATATCTCCTTGGCAGACCGTTCTTACTGCGAACGGATCACGCAGCCTTGAAGTGGCTACTGCAATTCAAGAACCCAGAAGGTCAAGTAGCTCGATGGATTGAACAGCTCCAGGAGTATGATTTCGAGACGGAACACCGCAGCGGAAAGACGCATGGGAATGCCGATGCACTCTCACGAAGGCCGTGTTCGGAAGACTGCAAACATTGTGTTAAGCAGGAATCTCATGAAGTAACATTAAAATTAACGAGAACAAGTCCTTTGGGTCTCTGGGAGAACGATGCTATGAGGGAGGCTCAAGAAAGAGATGAAGACCTTCGGCACATCATCACATGGAAGAAACGGGGTGACGTAAAACCAATCTGGAGCGAGGTTGCACCCACTGGCGCTGTCACTAAGGCGTACTGGGCGCAATGGGACAGTCTGATACTGCAAAACGGAATACTCTACCGGAAATGGGAGAAGACTAACGGCAGAGAGTTTCATCTTCAGATCATTGTCCCAAGAACGAGAGTACCAGATGTGCTCCGTGAAATACATGATGGCGTATCAGGAGGTCATCTAGGTGTCAAGAGGACGTTAACAAAAGTGCGAGAACGATTCTACTGGTTGCATTGTCGAGATGATGTACAGGATTGGTGCCGCAAATGTACTACCTGCGCTGCTGTAAAAGGACCACAGACCAGGAGCCGTGGGAACCTGCGGTTGTATAACGTCGGTGCACCGTGGGAACGAATAGCAGTTGACGTAGCTGGGCCATTTCCTGTAACGGAATCGGGTAACAAGTATTTTATGGTCGTCATGGACTACTTCACCAAATGGCCCGAAGTGTTCGCCATACCAAACCAAGAAGCTACAACAGTCGCTTCTAAGTTAGTCGAAGAAGTGATATGTCGCTTTGGTGTGCCTCTAGAAATCCATTCTGATCAGGGCAGGAACTTCGAATCGCAAGTATTCCAGGAAGTGTGCAAAATTTTGGGCATGCATAAGACGAGGACCACCGCGTACCATCCACAGTCTGATGGAATGGTTGAGAGGTTTAACCAGACTCTGGAGAGGCATTTGGCGAAAGTGGTAGACGACAAACAAAAGGATTGGGACAAGTATATACCACTCTTCCTTCTGTCGTACCGAACCGCCGAGCATGAGAGCATAAAAGCTACCCCGGCGTATGTCAATTACGGTAGAGAACTACGAATACCAGTAGATCTATTGACAGGAGGGTCACCGGAGGGACCAGAGACCGTACAAGACTATGTTTGCAATTTAAGGGAAAAAATGCGCTATATACACGCCTTGGTACGGGAAAATGGGTTACAGTCAAGTGAGGGCATGAAAACCAGATACGACCGGAAATCGAACACGAGCGGCTTCGAGGAAGGGTCACTGGTGTGGCTGCATAACCCAACTCGCCGGAAAGGAAAATCTCCAAAGTTGCAGACCAAGTGGGACGGTCCATACAAAGTGGTTACCCGACTGAATGATGTGACTTATAGGATTCAAAAGCAACCAAGAGGAGCATTCAAAGTGGTACACATAGACCGTCTGGCGCGTTACCATGGCAGTAACAACGATGCTCGGGACGAGCATCGCTAAGAGGGGAGTGGTGTTACGAAGGCACAGGGAAGCTAGCGCCATCTAGCGCCGCTGGTGGAACCACTCAGTGAACGCATAGACAACGTGATATCCCGACTCGATACTAGATGGCGTTAGTGGGCCTGTATTCTCGCGTGTTCGGGAACGCGCGGTATCTTTCCAGAATCGTCTAGTACTCGCGACGGCACGTATAAATAGTCGCGGGGAGCGCCGCGAGTTCAGTTCAGTTCGAGCTACTTTCGAGGCGATTTCGAAGTGAAAACTAGTGATACCGGAGTGATACAAGTGAAACCTACGACTTGGCTTACGACCTAGGACATCGTTAGTGTGGAGTGTAGTGGACCTAGTATTTAGTGTTTGGACCTAGTGCTTTGTGTTGGACCTAGTGTTTAGTGTTTGGACTTAGTGCTTTGTGTTAGTGCTAGTGAATAAAGTCTTCATTGAGTCAGCAGGTCTTTCTCTCCAAATCCTTCGAACCCTTAGCACGTAACAATATTCTCGAAAATGACTGACGGACGAAAGTTTAGACTCGATGTTGTTCTAGAGTTCCATGAATTATTATGAGGTAGTCTTAGGTAATTATTAACTGTGTTTGTACTACTGGGTTTGCTGCATTACTTTTGTATAAAATTGTATTCTGTTTTGAAGTCGGTTTTGTTACATATATTGTTAATATCCATTGAATAATAAAATAAAGATCTATAAAATTAAATTAAATCAAATATACCATACCCCATTCCACTGCTCAAACATAAACCCTAAAGAACAAACCTAGGGCATCACTCCCTAATACTTAGGATATGTAGGCAGTATAGGGACTATGCATCAAGGATAAGTCCATCGACTTATTTAGTAACAACTTAGCTAAAATAACATAATTGTTTGACGGGAAGGTAGTCTGTATCTCATTATATTAGTATGTATTCTCGATTTCAACATAATTATTAGTTATTATTAGTTTGGAATAAGTTCACTAAATTCAAACGTTTCAAAGTGTTAATTCTTAATTATTAGTTTTAATTTCTTGTCTTAAACTGCATTGTTATCGTGCAACATTTTTACGGAAGCTGTAACTACCAATAAGTGAAATTATATGTACATATTTATAAACTTAAGACAAACAGTTATACCATATTCACATATAATTTTGTTGGTGGTTCATGTAATAAATAAATAAATAAGCCCATTGTCTCGTTCTTACAATCAACCACAGTAATTACTGATGTATCCGATAGTGAAAATAATGAATAAAAATAAAAAATCTATACAAAAATATTAATTTATCAATGAAAACCGATAATAAATTAAATATTTGTAGAAAATTAATATATTATGTACATATATACTTTTTTTTAAATATCGTATACATATTATACATATAAAAAATATATACATACATATAGATAAGTTTTACTTCAGTCGTGTGGTCTAAAGCACAGTCGTATTTAATTGTCTCTGCCTACCCCAGTGGGAAACAGGCGTGTTTGTATCTAAGTTGTTCGCACATCCTTTCCAGACCCTCAAGAAGTGAAGCTAGTGAAGAAGGAACACTTCAACGGCTGGTACAGCCTCACGCCGTACTACGCCGCGCTCACCGTGTCCAAGCTGCCGGTGCAAGTGGCCCTAAACGTAGTGTTTTGCGCCATAGTTTACTTCATGGTGGGCGTGCCGTTCTCTGTCGAACGGTTCATCGCTTTCTGCCTGATCGGGAACGTCGTGTCACTTGTCTCCGAGGGGCTCGGCCTGGCTATCGGATCTATGTTCAGCGTCAGGGTAAGTTACTGCTCGCTGCGACCCATCGACGTCCCACTGCTGGGCACGGCTCCCCCCTCACAGACACTGCTGCGGGAGGTCTGGAGCATACTCCACCACGCTGCTCCAATGCGGATTGGTGAAGGGGTTAGTGGCCAACCTAGTGTCGAATGTTCTCAAGCCACCCGAAGATCTTCGACAAGGCTTAACGACTGTTTCCAGCATTGAAAACAAACGGGACCGACGGCTTTTCGTGCCATCCGAAGCACGGTAGCGTCCATGAAATTTTGCCACTAACGGTCAACCATACACAAACCGACCGCGCCCGTCGCTGCTTAACGCGACGCTACAACAAGTTACTGCTCATTTGCTTAGTAGTGTCGTCCAGCTCAATGGCTCGCGTCGATTTTATGTGATCGACTGAGTTAAGCAACGACGGGCGCAGTCGGTATGTGGATGGGTGACCACTAGTCGCAAAATTTCATGGGTCGCTAACTTGCTTCGGAGAGCATGATAAGCCGTCGGACCCGGTTGTTTTCAATGGCAAAACACCCGTTAAGCCTCCTCGAAAACCTTCGCGGGTCTTAAGAATATTCACACTGGGTTGGCCACTAACCCCTCCACCAATCAGATTTGGAGAAGCGTGGTGGAGAATGCTCTAGACCTCTACCAGTTGTGTCGATGGGGGAGTCCCGTGCCCAGCAGTGGGATGCCTATGGTTAGTAGCTAAGTTGCATAAAAATATGCACGCTATTTTCAGGATAATTTCATGGGTGCTTTCGTGCATCTGGGAATACGTTAAGGGCGTCCCGGTTTTCAATTGAAAAAAAAAAAACATTGTTATGAGTTGTTGTCGAAATTGCAGCAGCGTGTATGTGTATGCAGCAGTATGTTCTACCTCCCGCAGCTGTGTCTGGAGGGAAGACCCGTGTCCCAATAGTACGACGCCTATAAGTCGAAGCTTAGCTTATTTCAATTAATGCCTACATAGTTGTGAATCAAACCCTTTCCTGCTTTCAGAATGGATGTGCGATAGGCCCAGCGGTCATCGCTCCATTCCTCGGGCTCGCGATCTACGGATTCGACTTCGCTCACCGCATCCCACTTCTGATGAACATTATAATGAAGACCTCGTTCATACGCTGCGGGGTCGTCGCGATGGTACTCACTATCTTCGGCTTCGGACGAACCCCTCTCGAGTGCACAGACGTATATTGCCATTTCGCTAAGCCCGATGTATTGCTCAAATACTTGGACATAGAAAAGACTTCAGTGTGGCTAGAAATACTTATTATGGTAGCAATTTTATTCGCCTTCAGACTCCTTTGCTATGTCAATCTCAGAAGGCGCTTTGCGACGTGATTTTTTAAGGTATTTAGAGTTTATTCAATGTGATATTATTCCATTTTAAAGACGGCGCAGTACAAAATTTAATAGACGTGTGATAGTTAAATTGTTAGTTATTTATTGAACTTTTACAGACTAATCTTCCCATTCAATTGTTAGAGCATCAGAGCTTTGCAGATGGAAATGCATTTACTTTATTATTAGATATTTCGTAGTAGTTGTATTGATGTTAGTTTGGTAGGTTATGTGGTAAAAGTTTGTTTTTGACTTTTGTCCCGTTGTGTCACATAATACTAGTGTGCTATTCCGAATTTGTTCCGTCTGTACAAGGGTTTGTAAATCTTTACAATATGGTTCTGAGCAAGTTTTAAATAATTTATTGTATTGTGTAAGGGTAATGCTTTAAACTGTATTTTAGGTGTATTGATAGTATACAAACAGTATATTTTATATGTGACTTTTATACATACGTAGGTAATATACCTATAATATAGTACATAGTTAAAAACAAGTCACAAAATATTTATCAGATTATTATTAGTCTGAAATAATAATATGTTTTTCTCTGACTGGACTATGGTTAAATAAAGGTTTTAAGAGAAATTGTAACAAATACTAATATGTACTTAATGTATGTATATGTACTAAACCAGTGAATTCCCTGCCTGTCTGTTTTTATACTGGTACCTTATTAGTTTTAAAAAATATCGAATAAAAATCACTTAATATAAAATAAAGATATAAAATTCCCGAAAACCCAGGCAGAGGTGTATCGTAGGTACTGGGTGTTCCGTACTTTTCAAGTTATGGTATACGTCCCATGTAATTTTGAATACAATGCAAGGAAATATGTGGTGCATCATTTGGTGATACGTTATTTGTATTATGAACGTAAGAATTTAGATCTAAATAGGCTGAGAACTGTTCAAAATACGCCTTTATATTTTTATAATGAAATAAAATAAAATATTTGAAACTGAATGTAATTTTGTGTGATTTTAATTCCTTAAAATTAAAACCAAGTATTTACTAAAAATACAATACATAACATAACATTATGCTTGTTTAAAATAAAATTTGGTCGTGCGAGTCTAAACTAAAACTAAAGTTGGCACTAAAGATCGGAGCGTGAAAGTGAAAAAGCGTGAAGTTCGAAAAAATTGTTAGGTAGTTTCTAGCCCTTTGGAAATATATTTATTGTTTTTTTTTTATTATTTGTCGTGATGGACACGTAATAACACGTATTTTGTATTGTCTATCTATAACGGTTCATAACAAAAAAAGACTAATAAAAACCCACATTTATAAGATTGTGTTTTTGTAAAAGGGACCAATTTTTTTACTTTTTTATTTTTGTTATGAAAGCGACCACAGTGAAACGCATTCTGAGAAAATTTCAGGTCGCTACCTTTTTCCGTTCAAAAGATCTGACTGTCAGACGGACAGAATATTAATAGGGTTCCGTTTTTCATCCTTTGGGTTCGGACCATAGAAACCCAATAACTGTTGCCCGGTCCAGGGATCGAACCCAGGACCGCTACATCAACGAGGCAGTCTTATTAATTTGTATTGATTCTCAAATCTCTTTAGAATTTAAATGTACACCATTCATATTGCAAATAGACGGAAACATAGTAACTCCTAATTGAGGAGACCAGAAGTATACTTATAATTAGCTAAGGAATGGTACCTTTATAAAGGGAGAATAATCGCAAATTAAATTTGATTTTATTGTGTCGGAAATTTTAAGGATGCCTGACAGACTAACTAAGCTAAAACCCATAGCGTCCCATTGATTGGCCAACCCCGACATTGCTTAACTTGGTCGATTACATACGTACGACGCGAGCGAGATTTCTAGGGATTCTACATTAGGACAATAAATAACCCATTTTAAAATTCTCATAATGAAGAATTATATTAAAAATATGTACATCTCTACATAAAGAAACTATAACCTACTTCTTTCCAGTACCTTTGTCTCTTCTCTTCTTGATGTGCTTCTTGGTTTTAGTTTTCCTCCTCTCTGCCTTCTCTTCTTTAACTGCCTTCTTACGCGCCTTTTTGCTGTTCGGCGATTCGTCTCGCGGTCTACTGGATTCCTTGAATCTCGTTTCTGAAAAGTCGATTACAAAAAATTGTTTACAAAAAAATTGATGGATTAATGGACCTAATTTAGTCTTTGTCTAATTAGTACTGTGACCAACACTTGTGTTTGTTCTGTCTGTCAATATCTATAATTATGTATAAGTCAATATCTATATGTTAAGGGAATGCTTGTATAGTGAGGTGGGGTAATACTAACACATGAAGCAAGGTTAACACTTTTAATTGTTGCCACCCATAGACGTCCCACTACTGGGCACGGGTCTCCCCCACAGACTAATCTGCGGGAGATCTATAGCATAGTCCACCACGCTGCTCTAATGCGGATTGCTAGATGGGTTAGTGGCCAACTCAGTGTCGAATTTTTTCAAGCCACCCGAAGGTCTTCGACAAGGCTTAGCGATTGTTTTTACCATTGAAAACAACCGCACTTACCGTGCCCTCCGAAGCACGGTAGCGCCCATTAAATTTTACCACTAGCGGTCACCCATCCACAAACTGACCGCGTGGTTGCTTAACTCTGTCGGTCACATTGAATCAACCTGAGCCATTTTACCACCACCACCAACACTTTTAATTTACCTAGTAAATAAAATAAATTCATTAATTTACTTAGATTATTCTGGAACATAAGCAAATGTAACTAAATATTATATACACCCTATACGCCCTGTATTACTAGTTAGGTACATACAATAAACTTCTTTGATGACATTGTAGTGATGTTGATATAGTTGTTAGTTGTATGATAGTTGATGTGATGGTAATGATGAATGTGTGACAAGTCCAGTGGCCTTAGAACTCAGCTCTCACTCAAGGTGGTGTGGGATCAAAGATAAGCAGCATACGATGTAAGGTACGTGTAAGATGTACGCATAAGATGTAAGGTACGTGTAAATTAAATGTCATATGCTATAACAGTAATGGAAAACAGCTGTGAAGAAACCTGCATGCATAAAAGATCTTGACAACGTTTTCTCAAAGGCATTATACCACTTGGTCAGAATGGTGGACCTTCACCCCAATCTGAGAGGAGACCTGAGAATAACTGTTCAGTATAGACATTTGTGGGGGTCATGAATACTCACTGATGTCATCAGCTTCATTCTCATCACCGGAGCTGTCATCAGATCCAGTACCAGATATGTCATCTTCTTGTAAGATATCTGGTTTGTCCACTGTGCCCGTGAGATCCTCATTGAAGCCAGTAATCTTTTTGTATGCCAAGTCTTCAGTGTGACCTCCCTTTGCTTTGTTGATATCACGCTCATAGTTGATCACCTGGAAAACGTATATAGTATATAGAATAGCTTGTGAAAAAGATTGTATCAATAATTAAGAGCACAATTAACTATGTAGCATAGAAATATGTAGCATCCATAGCCCAACTGGCTCGATCCATAGCCCAACGGCTTGCATCAAACCTGTTTGATCGATAGAGTTGAGTTACGTTGGTCAGTTTGTGGAGTGACTGCTAATAACAAAATTTCCTGGGCACTACCAAGCTTCATAAAGCCTTGGTCGCAGTTGATTTCAATATTAAAAACAATCGCGAGGCCACTGAAGACCCTTAGATGACTTGAGATCATTCCACATTGGGTTGGCCACTGGCAGCTCCACCAATCCACATTGGAGCACCGTGGTGGAGTATGCTCTAGACCTAGCACAGCTTCCTATCCATTGATTTTAAAGGCATCTGCACTTGGCAGCATGTAGAACTATGGACTATTCCATGCCCAAAAATTGGTCATTGAAAATGTTTGAGGTGATGGTGGCATGGTCGTGATGAGATACAAATGGTGAACTAAGAGACTTCTGCTCAATAGTGGGCCGATGAAAAGGATGTGATTATATTGATGATAATAATATGTAATGATATGAGTATACTGCTGAGCTTGACAACTAAGGTGATCATATCTTGAATAAGAATATTTAACTGGCAACAGTAAAAAACATAATATAATAATGCAACATACCTCAGTAAGCCTTTTTGGAATATAAATGTTTTTGAATGCCTCCTCCTCAATTTGTTCCTGAGCTGACATTTCCTCAAAATTTCTAGATGCCGCTTTATCTGACATTTTTTCCAAACAATCCTCAAGGTTATTCTCATTAATAGAAGCATCCGTTATGAAATCAAACAGCTCCTTCACTGTCAATGTTGCAACCCCTTTTTTACGGAAGAAATCTGATATGTTAGTGCAATCTTTTCTTAGAAACTCAAAAGCATGTGGGTGATCATGTTCAACCGATTGAGAAACGTCAATTACAACAACATTGCCATTGTGGAATAGGAGATTAAATTCAGATAAATCAGCATGGACCAGTTTGCATACATTGAACATTTTCCACATCATTGTAATGCAGTCTCTGTACAAAGAACGTGCTGTGGATTGGGAAATCTCCACATCTTTCAGCTTTGGTGAAGGCCAGCCCTGCTCCCCCATGAAAGTCATGACTAACACATGACTCCGTAAAATAATAGGTTCAGGAACATTGAGACCTGCATTGTACATCCTGACAAGATTCCTCATTTCCTTTTCAGCCCAAGTTCTTACCATCTTCCGAGGATTGGATCTGCAATAACCATTTCTGAATCTATATTCGCCAGACACATATTTGTCTCGGTCTTTGAAGACCAGAATTGAAGTTTTGAAAATTTTGATGGCGAAGTCTCGTCCATCTTTTGATGTAGCATGGTACACATTGGCTTCTTTGCCTGTTGATATACATCCATTTATTTCATTGATGATGTTTCTATTAAGCAACTTAAAAAGAATCATCTTAGTCCTTGGATCCATCACCTGTTCAGCAGTAGCCCTGTCATGTTTATCTTTAAATCTTACTCTTTCATTATCATATTTCCTATCATTCATATCCATGAATTTCTGAGCTCTGTCAGTCATAGCAGGCTCATATTTGTCCACATTAATTTTATTGATGTACTTTTTGAAAAACTTTTCAGTTGGTTGATAAGTAGTAATCTTACTAGATGGAGCTTGGGGATTTGGGATATACTGTTTTTTCTTTGAGTCCTGTGAAGGATCATCAGAGTCAAAGAAATAATCATCAGAATCAATCTCATCTTCCCTACTAATATGTTTGATTTGGAGATCTTCTGAAAACTGAAAACATGAATTACAACATCATTAATTAAGTCACTAAAAGTGAATAGAAATATGTGAAGTAATAGAACAATATTAAATGAACATAGGTAAACTAAAATTTTAAGAAGTGCTTGTTGAGTAATGTATATTTGTGGTGTTTAATAAAGTGTATTTGTATTTATAGTAATTTTTTTAATCATTGTCCTAGTTACTTACCCTTACAGATTTAACTTTGACAGAAAGATCTTCAAAATCACTGAATTGCCCTTCAGATCCAGACATTTTTATTTCTTATAGGTTACAACAGCTTTTTAGTTAAGATCTAGTTTAAGATTACCACGTTTAGGCACGTTGATTTCATATTCATACGAGCATGGTACATGGTACCACGCCGAAACTTTAGGATGTGATACTGTCATTCTATCTATAGGTATGTATGTAATTAGACTCTTTGTCAGTTTAAAATTATGTTAGACTTAAACCATTTGACAACTTACTTTGACAATGACATTAATCTTTATGTCTTATGTGGAACGGTCTTTTTTCGAATGGACTTTTGCTGGATGGTTATACTGACCTTTACGGCGTCACCGAATAGAATGGTATGGTTGACTACCATGGATTTATCCACGACCTCACTGACAATTAAAAAAAAAACAATAATACTTGGTCGATCGAACCCAGGACTTGTAGCTTAGCAGTTGCCACTTGCAATCACTAGACCAACGAGGCAGTCATTCTTGTACATTATTTATTTATTTTATTTATTTTATTTATTGGCACACATTATATTAGAGGCATTAATTTGAATACAAATAATTTACATCTATGAGGCATGTAGATAACTAGCTTATGCCCGCGACTTCGTCCGCGTGAATTTTAATTAAAGAAAATTGTGTTTGGAGCGAGTTAAGGAGTCCGTCATCCTACAATAACCTTAGCGTCAAAAAAAGGTTGAAATTCAAAGACCTGACTCGTCAAGAAGCATAGCCCCACTATTAGATTGGCTAGATATCGGTTGTATTTCATCTTGAACGTTTTCTATTATCAAGTCGGGAGTAAAATTATGTCATGTGATAATCCAGATAATTCATTCACATAATCTACTATCATGTGATTCATTTATATTCGTTGTCAAAGTCCAGCAGTTACGGCTATGTGGTGAAGGAGCAACGGAGGGTGCGGGGCAGAGCCCTCCCCTAAAAATAAAAAAAGCAAAGCCCATTATCATATTAGATGATTTTTCGTTGGACTTAACGTTGTTAATTTAATCAGGTTAAAAAGGAAAGACTAAGTTTCATACTTCAAATTTCAATTCAACTCCCTTTTCAGACCCCTAAAACGACGAATTTCTAAATTATTATTCCTCGCCTACAATCATAAAAGCAACACCTGTGAAAAAATTTGCCTTTCTAGGTTTAGACCTAGCCAATTCCTAATTCATCAACGCCCTTAGGGGCGTTGATGAATTGAGTCAGTCAGGCCTTTGCATTTTATAAATATGATTTAGATGATCAATATTGTGTGACTAACATGTAACATAGTAGTATATGTTAGTTTATAAATGAAACTTTTCGAATTATCAGAAGGATTTGTAGTATTTTGTAGTTGAACTATGTTAGGTAAATAATACAGTACCTATAGGTACACGTAGGTTTACCTACTAGGTACATATGTATATCCATATAAACATATAAGGTAGGTACCTGCCTACTTATAACATAATTTTAAACCGGATAACGGAAATCGAAACAACGGCGTAGAAGAAGAGATTACATTCACTGTGTAACGTCATAGCCTCGTAGGGTTAATGAAATAAATATCGCAAATTAAGAGGGGCGCTTGATTGAGGAATCAACCAATTCAATGTCAATTGGACAAGTGACCACTGCCATTAGATTTTCGTGGTATGTTTTTAAAACGGAAATCTTTTTTTGTTTACCACGGGTCGTTTAAACAAATATAATATATCAAAGTGGCCGCAGAAATATCGATATTAGAAAAATAAATTATAATATATACCTACTGTTATACTTATTGATTAGGTACATATAGCTCTATAAAGTAGATGTTCTGAGTTACATACATATATTAGTATTAATAAAATTAAGCAACTAATAACCCCTAAAACAAACCACCAACAGCATTGCACGTGTAGACGTGGATGTTTGATTGTTACTTAATCACTTAAGTCGATACATAAGGGTTACCTCACACCGAGACGAGACGAAGCTTAGAGAGGTGGCCCTTGTGACAGGCGTTGCGCCTTGCGATCGACATACTAATGTGACAAAATTTAACATTAATATCGAATTTTTTTCGAATGGACTTTTGCTGTATTGTTATACAGACCTTTATAGAGTTACCGAATAGGGCGGTAAGTTTTAAAGAGCTTAAACCAAAAGTTAAAGGATTACTCCTTCATGTGTGTCATCGGCTATTTAAAAAATCTAGTAAGTAAACAAGTTCTATTATTGTACTAATTATGGTTATCTTTAAAAACGTACTAGCGTCACGTCGCGTTGCGTCTCGGTGTGAGCTGACCCTAAGGCTGAGATATTTAAAATAGGTATTACCTTGCATGTTATACTTAAATTGATATAACACTATCGATCGGTTAACAATAACACAATATGGTCATAAAAATTGTTAGACATTTTTTATACGATAGTTTTTTAATAATTTAATTTGATACATACATACTTAATAATAATATTATTATTTAAAAAATATATACATTCGAACATATAACTTATCTATAGAACTTTTTTCGATGTCGGATAAAAATAAAGCTTGAAGTATTTCGAACACACTGCAGAAAGTAAAAAATATATGTTTTTTAGATAAATTACAATGTACCTATTTTTAGACACCTATTATAGTATTGTTTGATATTATTATTGTAGATGCTTTCTTATATAGCGTGGGTGGCTTCAGTTCGATGGTACCTCAAACTAGGTACCTATTCTATGCCTCAGCCTACTACAAGTTCCTAATTCCTTCATGCATGAAAGTTCTCCTTAATTATTGAAGGATTAATATGCCAATGCCACAGTCGTAGATTAGTTAGGTACTAGGAATTTGATAATAGTTCAATAGGTAAATCAAGACTGCAAGCAAGTTCGAATTAAAAAATCATTTTGTACGGAAAATACAGCCGCTTACTTGCGGAGGAATTTACCTTTTTGTACGGGATCAAAGTACCAGGAAAATGAATCAGTTTTATAGCAATTATGTTCCTCTATGAAGTTGTTGAATCATTGTGAAGTCCCTCGGGCCCAGTTGCAATCGCTTTGTAGCGGTACGATATTTAAATTCGTCATCGTCTTTGGTGCTAGCAAATTAATTCCAATTTATTTGGATGTAGAGACTGGCGCCTCTTCCAGGTGTATCCCCCTCTTTATGTGTAGCCCACAATAAACGAAGTGTCCTATGCATTTTATTTTAAAGACTAGAGTTTGTACTCGCACAAATCAGCTGACGAATAAAATCGGTCATATTGCTTCGTTATCTACACCGTCACAGCATTCGGCTAGTGTTGACGATCGATATCATAGGAGAACACCAAATGTGCCGTTTGACTACCCATTTCTATGGAACTAAAATGAAATAAAATAATAATCAAACAATTCGCTTTTTCATCGTTTCGTTGCGAAATAAAACATTGTCTACCAACTTTCATAACGATAACGATTTACCACGTGATCTAGCGATCATATATCATTTATCATCATCGACCCTTACGTTTTATTATTTTCTAAGTTCGTTTTCGTTTTTAAATTATTACTTTGTCTAAGCCTTATGGCGATAAAAAGAATACAAACACAAGGTACTTGCATTTTTTGGTTTGCGTTAAGTACATACGAATCTATAGCAATGCACGCTCTACAATTTTACGGAAACGAAACTGCTTCCTGTCGGTATTGGTGTAATATTTTGAAATAATCGAACTCCCCGGTACGATATAACTTTTTCCAGCGTAGATATATGTATATAGATATATGGTAGACATTGGTGGACACACTAAAAATAAGAGATTAAAGTTAAAAGACCTTGGAAACTTAAGATTTTTTTTCTTTAAATAAAGATTTTTAATTTATTAGTCTGTACTCGATAAAGTCAAAATAGAGTTTCATTCGAGTACCTAAATTGTAAGTAGTCCTGAAAATATTAACGTGATTTTTGTTTTAACAATTGTTCTAGCCTAGGTAAACCTTTCAACTCTTTCGATGGCTACGCTATATTATCTGTAACAAATTATTTAGATTTTGGGCGATGGTCATTCTCAGTTGATCAACCATGTACAAAGGTCACATTGAGTTATAAGGTACGTACCTAATTAGAGTCTGCAAAAAGTAACTGTCAAGGCAATAACGGAAATGCATTTGAATTCGTTTGTCAATTGAAAGTAGTAGGAACTATTGCATAATACAACACAGACCACAGAGCTAACAATTGTTTTATGTATTTTATGGTTTATAAGAAGCACTTGGGAGTACAATCATGGGGCTTTACAACAGGAGTAGCTCATTCAATTCATTATGCATGCCCTATTATAGTTTGCACTATAAAAGACTTATCAAAAGCATATTAATAAGGCTCTTCCAAAAACAAGGAATTAAATTCCCACTGGAGCCGCGGGGAAAGCTAGTAAAAAAGAAATGAATCTGAATCTAATCCAAGCTACAATCCATAGGCATCCCATTGTTGGGCTCAGGTCACTTCACTTCTACATGTAAGTGGTAGCACCTATAGTAAAAAGGTGTTCAAAGTTCGTTATTCAAATAATAATATCAATATGAATTATAATAACTAAGTTCGTACGTTACTTTATTTGTATCTGCTCGTATGTAGATACTAATAAATTTGCTAATAAAATGATAAAATAGTGTGATGCCAAATGATACAACTAAGCCAACTTTTAATCCGATTGGTATAATTTTCAAGTTTTTAAAACACGATATAATTTGAGAGATTATCATAGAATGGAATAGTTAGCAGAGTTGCGTGATTCGATCACTACGGTTTATTTGAGAAAATCTTTTCATAATACGGTCACCGGGTGACAGCACTTTTTATGGATTTTCTGTGAATCACATTTTATTGTTAGATTGTGATTGGTTACCTATTTTGGCTATATTGGCTACCTTCTTAGTTAAAATAATTAATTACTTTTAGCATTGATTCGTGCTCGCCAGTGGAGCAGCAAACCAAAGTTATTTTGTTATATTATTCTCAAAAGGATAGATTTTCATGAGCTATGCGACTAAATTAAGCTAGTATCAATCTATACATGCATCAGCCTTTCGTAGTCTGGACATCTATCTATAGGCCCATGTCCATATATGTATGTATAGGCTATAGAATAAAATAATGGTAGACCTACACGACTGCAACGCCGGTAACCCATTAGCAGCCACTTCAGGGCACAATCGAGAAGGTTCGTGTGGAATGGGAAAGGGGTTAGTGTCCAACCCTATTTTTGGATGTTTTTAGGTCTCCAACATGGATTTTCACGGCTGTTAGCATGATGCTTTAATAATTGGCACCGACAGCTTAATGTGCTCTGCGAAGCACGGAAGCCCTTGGGTTTTTGCCACAAGCAGTCATGCCATAACCCAACCAAGACCGGCTGACAACTTCTCGAGCCACGAGACCTCGACCGCTTGAATTTTTTTTACATTTTTTGAAATGTATTTAAAGGTCTACCAAAAAATTAAAAGACATGATATGATCACTTTCACTCTAACAAAATGTTTAGCTACATGTAAAATCGATTTCAGATAATCGCAATAACTCAAGTTAATTTTTCTAACTCTAGGTAAGTAAGATCTTTTTTTGTTCAATCATAGGCATAGGTGCCTTTATTGCACATGAGATACCTATTCCTAATTGAGGAAGAACGGAAGACTCAATTAACTATGCATAATGTAATCGGAATGTAAAAAATGTAAATGTTAAGATCTGCTCTAGGTACCAAACTGCTGCGAAAGGATTGAAGTGTCAGTTAGTTGGAACTAACTGACACTGCAATAAAAAAAAAGTACCTAAAATGACAGAAGCTTGAATGTTAGGTTGTACTTGTCTTCTTACTTCACGTAGGTACCATAACCTTGTCTCGAAGTTTACATGTAATCTTCTATTAATTGGTTAACGTTCATCCAACTGTGATGAAACTGGATAAAACTTCGATTATTGTTGATCAAAGGGGTACAATAATGCATCGAGTCCTTGAGATAGTTATATAATCTTTTAATTCCCTTATGATAGTGGATGAAAGTTTGGAAGCCAAAATTCCATGCAAACGAAGCCATGAGCCACGAGCGGCCATTAGTGTAATATATTATTTTTGTTTTGTTGGCTGTTGACTTTTTGATTTGTGTTATTGACGAATAGAAAAATTACGATGGACTATTTTTAAATGTTTATTTAGTATATAATAATATGTTGGTAGGTACTTACTTTATTCATTACTTTGGTTCATGGATTTTTAAAGCCTCGCTGTTATTGAAAATAGTATTTTTTAAATGAAATAGTCGAAATAATTAATAAGCAAATACAATATTTTGATTGCAAGCTTCTTTTAAAATCTTTTAAAATACGTTGATTCTTGAATGATTTTGACTACGGTAAGCCCGATTCTTGATCTCATCGCTGTAGTAATCAATTTAACTCAAAAAGATAAGTTGATATGTATTGTATATTTTTTCAATGAAACTTTTCGAAAGGAATATTTTGAACACATAATTCGATTGCACAATTGCAGTTTTAAATACATATCAGATGTTTGTGTTTGCTGAAATTATATTTGAAAAAATTAATTATTAAAAACACCCATAGAAGAATTTGACATCAAACTTTTTTACCCATAAATCAAATTCGCATTTTAGTTAGACCATAACGTGCAATTATTATTGTTTTAACTGCACCGCGCACTTAAAGTATTATAACCTTATGAAGTGAATTGGCTGCGAGGTACCTATTTAAGAAGGCTACGCAGTGAGTGACGGGCTAAAACTACTTTGCTAATGGCAACGGCCGCTCGTATACGTCCAATACGGCAACAATAATCCATGAACAATCATCTAAATAGAACAACATAACACCATCGGCTGTTAATGATATAAGAAGTAAAAATGCCAGCCGATTCAACGATGATTGTGACGGATGGAGAAGAAAGTGTTCTGCAGAATCAGTATCAGAGTTTGCCAGAGAGATCGAAGCATGAGGATTTTTTACGACGGGCGGTAGATTTGCTAGTGGAGAGAGTGGTTTTCACCAGGGCCTCCAGGACCTCCAAGGTGGTCGAATGGGCAGCTCCAGAGGACATCAAGAAAGCTATCGACTTGAAGCCTAGGGATGGGCCGTCGACTCACGAGGAACTATTGGCGATCATGGCAGATGTAAGTAGATTTGAATTTTAATTCTCTGAGTTAGTTTAGGTTAGTAGTAGTTAGCTAGTTAGTTATAAAAGAGTAATACAAACTTCAATTTCAATATCTTCAACTCCTTTTTCTTACAATCAAGTGTGAGCATCATTAAGTAAGACAAGATTTCTTCTTCTTCTCTTAGTATTAACTTAACACCTTCTATGAGACAGATTTTACGCTTTTTGCGTTAACATGAGGGCGTTTCATAACTTTACAACCTAAGGTAAATAATGTACATACAATGTTTTAATAATCTAAATCAAAAAGTTTACAAAAACATTTCTAAACCACAATCTTTCAAATTATTTTTGTGTGACTGAAATGGATCAAACATTTAATTTAATAATTTAAAAATATTAAATTTAACGAAATTTAATTTAAAGAAATTAAATTTCAATTTAATTTAAAGAAATTAAATTTCACTTGCTGTAACGGTTAAGGACACATCTGAGGAAACCTGCATGCCTGAGAGTTCTTCTTAATGTTCTCGAAGGCATGTAAAGTCTGCCAATCCACACTTGTTCAGCATGGTCTGACTAAGACCTAAATCCCTCCTAATTCTGAGAGGAGACCCGTGTCACCGTCCATCTCATGAAAACTTTTACGCAATTGTTCATATTTACGCAATTGCCCAGCGGGTTCAGCAAATTGATAATATTCCTTTTTAAAATTGCAAGATGAGTGACGAAAAGGCATTGAACGGTATACGTTATGCCATGCTTAGATTGTCTGTAGTTGTTCATTATAAAGTTCTTAAAAAGGTAGTACTAATTAGCGGAAGCTTAAGTAATTTATTCAACGAAGCGCAAATATGTAGTTGTAAAGCAAATGTATGTTTTTATTACAGAAAATACAAGATAGTATTGTCTTAAAAAGTACATAGTCGACACGATCTATCCATGATTTGTATACTAATTTTTTACAACTCTCATCTTTGTCTCTATTTTACTAAAACCAGTAAAACATAGTGGAAAAAAATTGAATCAATGTGGACCGTTAGTCGAAAACAGAAATGAACATCAGTGTTTCTATTTGCATTTTCAGGTTGCTCGGTACTCTGTTAACACAGCGCATCCTTACTTTGTCAACCAGTTGTTTTCTTCCGTTGACCCATACGGCTTGGTTGGGCAGTGGTTGACAGACGCCCTCAACCCCAGTGTTTATACCTTCGAAGTGGCTCCAGTTTTCACCCTGATGGAAGAGGAAGTTCTTCGCGAGATGAGAAAATACGTCGGCTGGACAAATGGCGAAGGCGACGGTATCTTCTGTCCAGGAGGATCGATTGCTAACGGCTATGCTATTAGTTGCGCACGGTTTTACTTCTACCCAGAAGTTAAGGTAGGTTCTGGAATTGCTTGCTAACAATAATCTGGTTGTATTACTATAAAGAAAGGTCCTCGAGTTGAGACCACGGCTCGAGAAACGGAGCACAGGCCACCCTCAACTAGATGGTCTGATGCCAAAAGAAGTCAGCGGGTAACTGTAGACTTCAAAGGGCTGATGGATGGATAGATTAATGATATTTCTAAATATAAATACCTATTATATTTCATCTTAAACTCAAAAGTCATAACACGGTTAAATAATGTTTTGACTGAAAATTAGATAATTGTAGTTTTAGCAGATCTAAACTTGTCGGGGTCCAACAAGTGTTTTAGAGGTTGAAGAAAAGGGGTTGAAGAAGGTCCAACAGCTCTCTAGGGAGCGGTTACATGAGGATGTGACCCATGGTCGACGCAGTTGTACATAACACGCGCCGATTGGACCATAAACATACCCAGCGACTCCAGCCTTCGCCCCAGTTCTTTGATTTCTAGCAGGGCGAAGATTTGCTGCACCAGTCAAATTTTGAGTAGAACAACACTTTCACTTTCTTTAGCATAGTGTGTTGTAGGCTACATTGTCGAGTTTAAGACCCATGACCATTAAAGACCAGTATTTGTCTACATTATCGAGTTTAAGACCCATGACCATTAAAGACCATTTAAGACCAGTATTGGGTCACAAATGGGATGAAAAAAATAAATTCTACAAAGAGTTATTATTCTATTTTCGTAGTAATTATCTTTATTCAGGACATTGATCAAACGATGGTAAATAAAACACGCGATGACATGGAAACATAATCGCTGTTTTAAAGATATAAAACAATGAAAATACGAGTAAGCGAGAAATTAAACTTGTTGAAAACACTATTATAATATTACAAACTTCTTAATTAATGTTGTAATTTGAGTAATAAAACTAATAATTGGACGCGATTATTTTAAATTGTGTTAAGGATTTTCTTTGAAACATGATGGTATCTGTCTGTCCGTAATTCTCCGAAGGAAAAGCACTGTATCGGATGTCGATCAGTGTTTAAAATTACTGCAAATTGAAAGGACTGAAGCTTGAGTAGTACATTTCAATGGAACGTTAGAGGCTGATTAGGTAGATTTATATATGTTGCTTGAGAAATGTCGAAGATTAATACAAACTTTAACCCCTCTTGTTAGCCTCTTATGGGTGGAATTTTGCAAAATCCTTTCTTAGTTGATGCCTATATTATGAGGTGACTCTTCAGTGAAAATTTCACATTTCTAAGACATATGACCAACCAATCAGTGGTCAGTCAGGACCAAGCATGTTATATATTTAGATTATTTCTGTACAGGAACGCTAAATAGCTTGTTGTGACTGCCTCCTTGGTCTAGAGGTCGCAAAACAACTACTACAACAAACCTCTTCCTATCCCTTCGGGAAAATACAGGCGTGATGTTATGTTTAATAGAGTTAGACTAAGATATAGTCATTAGTCTTTAGTTGATTTGTAGGAAACATTCGGTGGCCACCTTAACCTCGATACCAGATGATAATTATATCGCGTGCTGTTAAGCCTACTTTGTAAGACCTTGGTATTTTAACATGTCAATCGTAGGTCAGGAATATAGGCATAATGTTTAATAAATATTGTGCTTTATCTATAATATCCATGCAAAGGTCTTATTTTTCCGAGTTTGACGCACTTTTGCTTATTGATTTTTTTTTTTGTTTTGTCTAGAGACTGTTTATAGATCTTGGCACACCAACTAGCAGTGGCCAAGCTAGCTACCAACGCAATCAGAGAAGGCCTATGCCTAATGATAAAAGTACACTGTCTAGTAAGAAACTTTTGAATTTGAAAGTTACTTAATTTTTGTGTATTATGACTCACGCTTTGTTTTCGCTCGCCTTAACGTAGTAAGTTTAATTATGACAATAATTACAACCCGCGTTCATATCTTGGTACTTCCTCTCATTAATAAACATAGGAAATACTTCCTAAAGCTGATATCGGAAACCTAGTTGTGCCAATTGGTATCAAGGTTTTTATGTTTTGTGTGTTATTAATCTCTATTTCCTAATTACTGCAGCAACTGAATACATAATAACGAAGAATTAATTTGTAAATAATCTAGAATCTACGAACTTTGACAAAATAAATATCTACATAAATATTTATTTTCTTTCATGATGACAGAATTTCGCATTTCTAAAAAGACAAAAATACCATTACATATATTTTTTTAAATAAATGTGTTACACCACGTTGCACCCTGCATTTTCCTAATTTCCAACCCCGTCCCGTTAAAAAAAAGAACTATTTATGTACAACAGAACAATTTTTCGAGTTATGTCATTAGACTGTGAATTCTTATTTTCTAGAACAAAGGAGTGTACGCCGTGCCAAATCTGGTCCTCTTCACGTCAGAACTTGCGCATTATTCTACAAGAAAAATGGCCGCATTCATGGGCATCGGTAATGATAACTGCATCCTTATTAAAACCGATAACAAGGGCAAGATGGACGTCAACGACTTGGAAAGGAATATCCTGGACGCAATAGACAAGGGAGCCACACCGTTTATGGTGACAGCTACGTCTGGCACTACCGTATTTGGAGCATTTGACCCACTCATACCGATTGCTGCTCTGTGCAAGAAGTACAACATTTGGTTGCATGTGGACGCTGCTTGGGGAGGCGGGGCGTTGATGTCGAAGAAACACAGTCATTTGCTAAATGGGATCGAGCTGTAAGTAACTTTTAATTCGATATGTAGCTACAATGGTGAGCACCAAAAGTTGTATCCAAGCGGCACGCACTCATGCCATAACTTAGAAAGATATGTTAAAGTCATTGATATATATTAACTCAGTGGTTAAAGTATGATTCTTGCCCCATGTTTAACACATTTTCTTACCCACATTTTTGGAAAATGTTTATTGGAAATCCACAAAGACTATAGCACAGTTCGAGGTTATCTTAATGCAATCTCATAAATTTAAAATTTAAAGTAGTGATTAACATACTTACTTAAGTAGATAGGCAGAAATACTAAAAACAGTAAAGAATAATTATTAGCACTAAACATTAACAACCTGATCATGGCCTTACGTCCTGACGAATTTGCGCAGTCGGCAGTAGGGTAAAATAGGTTTTTACCCGACTGCGCGACGCAATTACGGGTATTGTGTTTATCGGTCTATGTAATGTATAATTGTAGATATGTACAAAAGCAGTAACCACTACAACGACAAGGAAACGTCAAATTAAAAACAAAAAAATCTACGCACATTATCAAGTCAGGTTTATTTGAAAAGTATTTAAAAATAATTTTAAGCTTCATTTTATAATTAATTTGTCATTTTAAATTTAATCTTATATTGCTCGATATACTTTTTGAGTAAAAACTGCTCAGTAGCCTGCAAATGAAGGGATTTGTAGATGATAAAATGAAGTATGAGGATATAGAATAGAACTCAGACCCAAATACATATCATTGATTTCAGAGCGGACTCGGTGACCTGGAACCCTCACAAGCTTCTCGCCGCGCCGCAACAATGTTCGACCTTCCTAATAAGACACCAGAACGTTCTTACGGAGGGACATTCTTCGAATGCCAAGTACCTCTTCCAAAAGGACAAATTCTACGACACATCATACGATACGGGCGACAAGCATATCCAATGTGGCCGAAGAGCCGACGTCTTTAAATTCTGGTTCATGTGGAAAGCTAAGGGCAGCGAAGGATTCGAGATGCACATTGACAAGCTATTCGATAATGCCAAATATTTTGTTGAGCACATCAAACAAAGGGAAGGCTTCCAGCTAGTTTTAGATAACCCTGAATGTACCAATATCATGTTCTGGTACATCCCTAAATGTCTGCGCAATCGTGAAAATGAGGCTGATTATAACGAAAGATTGCATAAGGTTGCACCAAAGTTAAAGGAACGTATGATCAAGGAAGGGTCTATGATGGTCACGTACCAACCGCAAGGCAACCTCGTCAACTTTTTCCGCATTGTTTTTCAAAACTCGGCTTTAGATCGCAAGGATATGGTATATTTTGCTAATGAGTTCGAGAGACTTGGATCGGATATAATCGTGTAAATCTAGATAAATCGATATGTTATTTAACGTATTCTTACCTTGAACAAATATTTCGTCAATATGTAGCCTGTGATTTAGTTAACATATTAGTTGTAATACATGATTCAAGTTTATGTTGTTTTTAAGCATTTCATTAAATAAAAGTTGTTATATCTAAACCAATATTAATTCGTTTTGTTGATATCAAAATCACATTCATTCATTATGGCAGTTAGTTGTATAAGCAATTCTTCTCGATCACTAAATGATACAATTGTACCTTCTTCCCTGTTATATCATAAGTGAAGCTAACATAGGTCAGCCCCGAGACGCTGCATAGAGCCAACAGAAACTTCTCCCAAAAAATAGAGTTGAAACGGAAAGTAGAGAAAAGACCATAATAATATTACCAAAGGAAAGGCGCAGAATAAAAATGTAAAATCTTTTTTGATTATTCTATATTTCTTTACAATGTTACATACAATGACAGTCATTGTCTATTAAAAGCTATCTAATTTAGCATCGTTTTAAAATCTAAAAAACACTCTTTTGTAGATAACCGAAAAAAAATTTGATTTTTTTAATTAAATTATTGAATTGTCATCATTCCTTGATAAGTGTGCAGCAGTTTCAAGTGATTTTCACCTACTTCAAATCTTTCGTTTTGAAGTAGATGAAAATCACTTTCATATCCGTTACATATACATATTATTATTATAATAACATAACCAAGCTATTAATAGCGTGTTAAAAATAATAAGGGATGTAAATTTCATATTAATCAGATCTGTTTTAGTTTAACGAATCCTCTTCATCAGATAAATTTTCCAAGACTAGTTCTTCACAGTCCATCTGAAATAATCACAAGTTTGGGACTTTGGGAATTGGATATAATTTTAAGAAATTATTTGAAAAAATAATCGCTTGGGTGAGGAATTTGAATATTCAAGATCCTCGAATGCAAAGTGTACCAATCCGCACCTGACCTGCGTAGTAGATGTTGACTTTATTAACCCACACGTTCCGAGAAGAAAAGCGTGGGATACTTTGGGACTGTGGAAGGGTTAGGATGACTGACTGAATATAATTTTAAAGAATACAAAGTTTCGGCTAGACAACGAGGAACTAAAAAAATCGCTCTTCTGACCTATTTGCGAAGCAAAATATTCTTACCAGTACGTTATCATCGGGCACTCTTGATAGTAAGTCCATTACTTCATTGTTAGGTATTCTATCTGGTGTCAATATTTTTCTAGTAAACTTGTGTACTCCTGAAAAACACTTTTTCCATTAAACGAAGTGCCTACTCATTAAATGTGGAATTAGTTCTTGGGCAGACTATCTTATCATCACGTTAATGTATGAAATTCGTTCATTCCATTGCCATAAGGCATGGATTGTCATTAATTAACCGTCGTGAGCTAAGTACTTTCTTGGATTTTAATAATCCAAATACCATTTGTCTGATCATTTATTTATATTCCAAACGACATTAACGTTGAAAATCTTAGGATTCATGAGTTGAAACTTTTGATCATTGAAATTAAGATCCTTAATTGCTACAGTAAATTACATATAATTCAGTAAGTAGTTTTGAAAAAAAAGATTGAATTTTGCATAGGAATGTGACTAACTTACCCCAAGCCATCAAAATATATCTGAGTGGTATAAGGAACATAACGAAGGCTATCACTAATATGAAGAAAATGGCTAGCAAACTCACGAAAGGAACCGAGAAATTTACTAAGCTGAAAGCAATCAAAGAACAGAAAAAGTAAAAATTAATGTAACTTCGAAATCATAATAAACAAATGTATGCTTATCAAGTGTAAACTTTTAATTTTTTACAAAATACTTTGCGTACCGCAAATGCACTGTAATGTGAAATACACAAATCATATATTTTTTATTTATAATGATTTTTATTCACTTACTTTTTAAACCTTTCTCCAAGGCTTGCAAAATTCCCCAAAACATTTTGAACAGTCTGCAAAGTTTCTTGGAAATTTATAATTTTTTGCCTTAAACTGACATTCCGCTCATCCTAAAAAAATATTCTTTACTTTTGGTATGTAATACTTAATAAAAAAATTAATAATATAATAAAAAAATTAATTAAAAATAGACATTTTTTAAAGTGGTTGCTTCAACTCCAACATGAAATAATGCGCTCCTTACGATATAACAATATATTATTAGGCCCAGTCATAAATTACCTTATTCTGTTTTGATTCTCCAGGTGATATTATCGAAACGGATTTCATGTATCGCCTTGCCCCTGAAATAGCAAGTTCCCATCATAATAATATTAGCATCTTGAAATTCAATATAACAAAAATATAGCCCTCAAATCTGCGCTTCGCACAATGCCAACTGCCATTTTACCACAGATGTACTATAAGGTTTTAGGCTAAGAATTACAACTGACTAAGATACAAACGAGTCCTTTAGTAGTCAAACTATCGACCATCACCACCACATTCCTTTTTATATCCCACTGTTCGGCTCGACTCTTGTCTCGTAATGTCAGGGTTAAAGCCAAGATCCACCACGCTGGCCAAGTGGGGATTGTCAGATTTTACATGCCTTCGAGAACTTTGTGGAGATCTCAATGGCATATAAGGTTCCTCGCGATATTGTCCTTCACCGTTCACAGCAGTCAATATTTAATTTCTTTAAACGCATATTACTTACGAAATTAAATAGTGGTTCATATAGCTTGAATTCTATAGCTACCTTTAAAAACTATCAATAGCCTAATAAGTAGTCATTCCTACTATGCTACTATGGTATGCGTTTACCTACTTACAGTTGAATAAGTAATAGTCTTCCGGTCTGTACCAAGCAAAGGGTATCAGCAGCAACAGTGGCAACATCCACAGTCGGAAGAACCAGCAGAAAAGTTGCCACGCCATCAGCGCTATGAAGCTCCATTTCCGAGATTCCCACTCAAAAGCCGTTCTGATAGGTATCAGTATAAATAGTATTAAACATATTTTTTAATCGAAATGTATTGTTAATAAGCAACAATAAGCGTAATTTCTAGTTTAAAAATAATTAAATGCAAATTTAAATGCTTTCTTTAAGTTTTGCCTTAATTTTTTCTATGTTTAATTGCTGTTTGTTGACAAAAACAATAAAGGTTAAATTGTGTAGCCAATTAAAGCAATTAAATAATAATGTGAGATTATAGAAAACTTTCCGGATTGATAGCTTGTATTTTGAATATCGAAAAACAGTTCAAAGTAACTAGTTAAATGTTTTGACTTTTGTCTTGTACTGTAGTGGTAGTCTAGTGGTAGTTTAAGCGATTATTTGTCTAGTAAATTCTAGTACTAGTGGACGCCCGCAGCTTTGCTCTCGTGGAATTAGACAAAACAATAGTTTCGTTTACACCTAGTAATATAATAATATAGACTATGTCACTTAGTAGGTATAGAATAAGGTACCTACCTGAATATTTGGAATGCATCCAAAATCCAAGAAATAACAGCTTTAGATCTTGTTATATTCTTGGCAAAGAGATGCCTATCTAATTTGTCTTCTACCTCCAAATAATTAACTTCTTTTGGATTAATGACTCGTATAGAAGCTTTTACCTGAAAACAAAACGAATTATAAACCAACATATAAACCATCAAACTATTAGGTTTGATGGTTTATTGTGAGAAGTATTTTTCCCGTATACGTCATATTTGATTGAGTTCATAACTATAAAATTTTGAATAGAAGAGGTTTTCTCATATTTTATGCTTTATTTGATGTCATAACCGGCATAAAATTCTTGAGATATATAAATATACTAGCTGACCCCGCAAACGTTGTTCTGCCATATGAAATGTCAAAGTGACGCGACGCTTCACGTCAATGAGCGACGGTTAAAAATAAAAATTCTAAAATAGTGTTTAAAAACATTTTCCGGTGGACCAAATTATGAATCTCATAATGCTAAATGCTAAATGGAAAATGCTATGTATGCTAGCTATTCTCGAATCCCCTTGAACACACACAAAAAATTTCATCAACATCTATCCAGACGTTTAGGAGGAGAGTTCACTGTCATACACACGAACACAAGAAATATATACTCGTATAATAAGATATGCGAGTAGTGCATTGAAAATTACAGAACGAATCTGCTTATATTCTTTTTGATTTTATAAACTTGATATAATATTATATTATAGTATAGATTTTTGTTGACGTAAAAATACTTTTATGTCGTTATGTACTTTAAATTATCAAGAAAATCAAATGAATTAGATCTATCTATCTATCTATGATGAAGATCTAATATGAATCTTCAAATAGATTGTCATGAAAGTTATCGCATAACATACATACATATAAAATATAGATACATTTTAAATATCGATAAATACCAACTGTAAATCGGTTTCTTAAATGGTTAATTGTAATTTATGTAACATAATGGACAAGAGAAATTAAAAAAAAGCAATATAAGGCACCTATGTATTTTCAATGACGACGGAACTGGTCCTTCTGTAACCATTTTATTAGGTGATCAAACTATCGCTCGAAGAAAAAACGCACGAAAATTGTCTTACTTACGCGATTCCATGCAACAGACATTTCTAATAATATTCTCGGATTATTGCCTTTGGCTCTTTCTCTCTGTGTATTATCTTTGAGAGCGTACCATTTTTTTCTATTTTCTATATTGAGTAAAGGTATAGAAACTTTACCATGCTCTTCGGATTTCTTGTCGTCACAAACAGTGACTTCTAAAATCGAGGTGATATCATTTAACGTGCTGAAAGTAAAAAGTCTTGAGGACATTATTCATACTATGCATAGATAATGCAGTTTCTCTACTTATTTGTTCTTAAGCTACCTTGAAATATTTATGTTAAGTCTTGTTTGAGCAACTTAAAATCATTTTTGGAAGAAATTATTAAAATATCTACATATCTATACTATAATAAAACTGAAGAGGAACTGTTTGTGTACATTGAATATTTTTCCAAAATTTTATTTCAATATTAACGAGTTAAACATATATTTATTTATATTTTTATGTATCTCCAATACAAATTCAGCGTTTTTGTATTTTCAATCTATAAAGTATTGAAAATGGGGATGAAAATTCAGATTAGTTCAGACGTTGCACATAATAATATATTATGTCAATTTATATTTATGAAAAAGCTAAAGCGTGCAAGTACAGGGGTCTAGGCACCGAATATGATTTTGTTCCATTCGGTGTCGAGACCCTTGGTCCGTGGGGTCCTAACGCTAAAAGGCTTTGTAAGGAAATAGCAAAAAGGTTAGTCGACATCACAGGAGACCGAAGAGCTGGCAGCTACCTAGGACAGAGAATTAGTATAGCTATTCAAAGGGGGAACGCTGCCAGTATCTTCGGAACCTTGCCTAAAGGGACTCCTTTTAATGATATATTTTAGTAATTTTTTTTTTTTTTTGTTTTTGTTTTAGGTTATACTTTTAAGGTTTTTTTTTATTTTTTTATTAATTTAGTTTTAAATTCATTAATTTGTAAATTTACTTTTAAGATATAGATTTAACTTATATGTAATTAAATTTAACGTTATTATACATTTAATGTTACCTGTTATATTTATTTCGGTTAATATTAAGGTAAGGGCAACATGCCCTAAAAATAAAGAAAGTTTCCTGAGATTTCACAGGATAGAGTTTATCCAGTAATTTCTGTGATTAAAATAAACAATAATAAACGAAACTACCGCAGTCTAAATCCCCGCGAGTGATGCTGCGGGCATCCTCGAGTAACTAATAAGATCCATCATTTTTAAGCCACGTCATGATACCTACCTACCAAAGTGCCAGGTATCATGAGCGACAGTGGACTTCTTGACAGCTCACTTCCACACCATCTGAAGTAATAATGTAACAAATCATTACTTACAACGTGAATATTTTCATCCAATTAGGAGCATTCGTTTTGCTATCTGTAGGAGTTTGAATTCTCTCGTTGTCGAGTCTAAGAACACAATACCAATCATTAGCAGGCAGACCTTTTGCTCCATACACGATTACGATGAGGTTACCCACATTCGAAAATTCATCACAAAGTCGATACCATGCCTGTGAAAATACAAAAAAATATTTAACGGTGAAATACCTGTTTAGATAACCAAAAAACGCAAATTTAGAATAATTTAAATTAAAAATCTTACATATTTGTTCTTAATAGAAATAGCTTGCTGTATTCGAAAAGATTCATCGATTTCATACACAGATTTTATTAGTGACGTTCCAGTTATAGTAAGAAGTATAAATAATTTTATATTTTTACTGTATTCTAATGGAATATTTATCTTATGTGTTTTTTCCTTCTCAAGCTCCGATAAATCGATTAAGGTTCTGGAATACCAAAAGTATTGACAAATAAAATTAAAAAATCCAGTTGGGATCTTATTCATTTCATAAGAATTCTTTTACCTGCCGAGAAAGTCATCTCTATCGTTCAGCGATATTTCTAGTATACAATCGTCATCAAATAAGTTGAAGTGGTGAATTTCTTGCCATTTAATAACATCGTTATGCCCTCTCACTGACTTAGACTTGCGTTTTTCAGAACCTAATCTAGAAATAATGTATGTAGGTAGGTATGCTATTAAGTTTTAGATTAGGAAGATTGTTTATACCAGATTGAATAGAACTATATATTATTATGTAATATGAATTACATTAATCAGGGTAAAACCTTACCTCAAACGGCACAATAAAATACGAGGTTTTTCCTCCGGTGTCTCCTCAAGACCTGTGACTTTTATTAGAGCAATTGTGACGGATGCAATTTTCGTTCTTTTAAATGTCCGCAACGGTTCATGTTTGGCTGTATTACAAAGAATAAACTGGAAAAATTAATTTATGATCAAACGGACAAGATAAATTTATGACAAATTCATAGCAGGTATGCAGAAGCAAATTGATGTAATGCTGCCAAGTTTCTTGCAATGAACATCGAAAAATAATTTAGATATTTAAGTAACAATTTAATGACTAAGACCCAGTCCCAGAATGGTACATCTGATGCTTGTTTTTGTTTTAACAAGTGAAAGTAGTCACATTTTCAGGACTTGCTTTTAGAAAAATAAATGTAAATGAATTATTACCCGATCTACTTTATCAAAGGAATTTCTTTTTTCTTGCTTTTTTCTTACTTTGATTGGTTTATCATTTTCTTCTCGTTTTCGCTTTTCCTTGCTTGTTCTTAGCCAGCCGATCTTTTTTCGAATAATTCTTATAGGTGGCGTTGCTGGCAGAGCGTCATCACCTTGGGATAATTCGTTTAAACTGGAATCGTATAAAAATATTTGCAGCACATTTGACTGTCTGAACATCATTCGGTTGAGGCGAAGAAGTCGATCCTTACTGATATAAAAATGGGAATGTGAGTTTGTGCATATATGTATATAGTGGAAAGTGACATATGATACTTTTTATCCCGGAAAATTTATTGCTCGGTTCCCTTGAAATGGACAAAACACTGAAATAACTAATCGTTCGATTTTTAATCAATAATTAACTATCATCGATTGATGGCTATCTCGGATTATGATCGGCCAGACACCACAGACTACCACTAATCAAAATCTAGCGGGTGAAGCTAGATTTTGATTAGTGGTATTAGTGGTCTTTGGTGTAGCTAGCCGTTGATAAAGGCTACAGTTATTATATTTTAAAACATCTCTTGATGGTAAAAGTTAGTAAATATAATTTAACAAAGGCAGTATCTAAATTACTTACGATTCCAGACTAGTATTTAGGTAGTTGGTTCCAAAGATTTGATTCTCTATTGATTTATCATCATTTTCACTTTCAGATCTTTCACATAAACTTGACTGCGAGACGGTTTCCGTTATAGTCGCCTTATTGTATGTGATATTTTTAAAAACAATATCATTTCTATAGTAAATATCGTCAGCTATCATATCACAACTGTAACATTTTTTCCCATTTTCCGGTCCATATACAATTTCTTCATCTATTTTGCTCAAATCACTTACACTTGAAAATTTCTTTTCCTCCTTATACACGTAGTCTTCGTCAAACATTGTCAAGATATCGATTGATTTTGATTTCTCCAGCTTTTTTTGCATTGCTTCATATTTCGTTTGCACTCTTTCATGTAACTTTGCGAATTGTTTTCTCATTAGACCGTTGGCATCCATTGATTAGGTTTTAACTATTATGAACATACATATATAATAAATCAAGTTTTACAACACTTCCACAAGCTAATCAGACTACTCATATGAAATAGTTTGCAGTGGCCGCAACGATTATTGAATCGCATTATCTCTACTCTATATCTTATCATGGATACTTTTATCGATTACCGATGTTTGTAGCAGACGGAATTAGAATTAACACTTTTATTTATATTTCAAATCTAGATAGAGTTGGTAAATACCCGTAACGAAGGTTCGATACTCTAATTGGAAGGATATTAAAAAGCCAATGACTAATGCCATTGGCATTACTGAACATGAAAGTAGCCCAAGTAATCAGAATGAGCTGGTAAGGTGAACCTTAGGGGTCCATCGCACTGTTAAATGTGGTTGCTTAAGATTTAATCATTAACCTTGTATATAGGTTCGTTGGTTCGCATATAAAGCGGCAGGTGCATGAGCGCTTTTACCTTAACAAAAACCAATATGTTATGCTAACATGCATCCCTAAGTAGATAGCTTACTCTTCCCTGTAAATCTTTCTATCAAATAAAATATATTAATATTAATGGATGAATATGATGAACCACTTAGTCTTCATCTTCCTTTTGCTGCTTTCTTCAACCGATGCTATCTTTGACTCCTGTGGTATCCCGCTGTTTTCTTCAGTTCATCTTTTTACATGTTCGGAGGGCGGTTCAGTTTTCAGACGACGTCAGTTCTGTTGATAACAACTAGAAAGTTAAGTAAGTAACTTAAATTCACGATAGCATTGAACGAAAATAAAATTAAACATATCCGCAAAGGTGGACCGTTGATTCATCTGAGGTCACTACGTCACTACGTAACGTACCCATACGTTTTCACCGGAACGTGCTAGAACCTCATAATTTCAGGCCGTGACAAAACGACCACAACCGTGCAGAAGGTACTTGTTGTATCATCGGCGAGAGTAAAGTTCTACTCATAGACGGCCCACTGATAGGCACGAGCCTGCCTCTCAAACATAGCTGCGGGAGTTCTACAGCATAATTCACTTGGAGGAGTTAGTGGCCAACCCAGTGTCAAATATTCTCAATTGCATATCTTTGACAATGCAATTCTTTTTGATTTTACCACTAAAAAAAATCGGGACCAACGGCTTAACATGCTCTCCGAAGCCACTAGCAGTAACCGATCCACAAACTGACCACGCTTGTCGTTGATTAACTCTGCAGATCACATAGAATCGACGCGAGCCATTGGGCTATGGACGCCAAAGGCGAGTAGACGTGTAACTGAATTAAAAGATATTATATTTTACTTATAGCTATAACTTTTTAGAAAAGTTAAAATGGTTGTGAAATAATGTCTGCAAAGATGTATGTAAAAAAAATCTATAATAACTTTATTATTACTTACAAGCAGGCATGTTGTGCTTTTGTGTTTAGTGGCTCAGTGATAATGATGACTTTTTGGTGATAGATAAATATTTGTATTTTGATTCAAATACGAGTATATTCCATGGAATTAATTTTAAATTCTTTAAATTAAGTATTATTAGAAATTTCTTTATAATTTTTTTATAAATTTCTTAATAAAAAAAAAATTTCTTTATTTCAAACATTTAAAAAAAAACATCAAGTTAATGTCCATCTACAAAAACTTTACTATCTTCGTGTGAAACAATCACCTAACCCGAGATAAATTACCGCTGTTTTTGATGGTCCGCTGAGTTTCAAACTCACTACGTTTTATAATTTAACATTATTGTGCATCGGGTACATAATCGATACATATCGCGTCTTTTCTGGGACTCTTAAAGGACTGGGAATGCAGTCCAGTTAGTGTATTTAATAGGAAATACTTAGGTCAAATTTTTTGTAGGGAGTCTATAAGTTTAGTAGCTTGTGCTCTCTATGAACGAATGCGCTCCTTGAGTAAAGTTAACGTTATTTAAAAAAAGACTTTACTTTAAAGTTATGCTTTAACTAAACAGTTTAGCAATAACTTGAGGTATAAAAAACTGGCTGTAAAAATAATGCGTTACTAAGTTATCAAAAGGTTTGCACCGTAAAATGGGAAATAGAAATGGGTCAAATAAAACTACTTTTGTGCGTGACGCTCAGCAAACTATATCTTTCAGAGGACATCTGTACCCTCGCTCGATCCAATATTATGATAAAAGTGGATAGGCATCATAAATTTAGTAGTAGTAGAGACATCCCAATACCGCTAACATGAGTCCTCTGGAGCGATCAAATTGTGATCCGATGTTCGTGAACTGAATTTGTATTAACCTCAAAGATAAACTAGAGAAAAGTAGACACCTAGTATTAGTGGTAGAGGCAATTCTAGTATACGAGAATATTGCTTAATCTAGCGAATTCTTTACAATTTTCTATATAACTAATATTATATAATAAATATAGTATATTTATGATCTTCTTTATAATGTATGTATGGAACCTTCCATTGATTGGTACCTACATATATGACGTATTCCTGAACTTTAAAATGTTTTCAAAGGGAATAGTGGTTACCATTCGAGCAACACCAAAGAAGAGGGTAATGGAAAGACGTATGTATAATATATAGGTTTACTTTAAATTTTGACTTTTATGTAGAGGACTAAAGACTACTTTTAAAAGCATGTGCTTGTATTTTACACTTTGTGAAAATTGATTTATTACGTCCATTATTAAATTGTCAGCTTCAGTCTAATCTATAGTCACAGATCATACTTTAACTTTGCGCGTTGCATAGATTTAGAAAAAGGTTCGGTTGCAAATGGATCTTCGTGACGGAGTATCTACTGATGGCTTTTTGATTGCGCCATCGGCTCAGCTGGTCGTCCCCCAATTCTAAGTGAAGATAAATATGAATACATTTCTTTTTTCCAGTATATTCTAAAGTAATGAGTAATTCCTAGGTCTAGGTACCCTCCAAATAAGGCTGGAGTATGGGCCTCAAAGTCGCGTGGCTCAATTCATTATCAACTGAATGTGTGTTGTTGACTTCTGGAAGTTCTAGTAAGATCAGTCTTGCGGTCGTATCGAAGTTCTTTAGGTGGCCTAAAATCTTCCGATCATCGTGTTGTCCAATTCCTCCACAATATAACATAACATAATATCACGCCTGTATTTCCCGAATTCGTATTCAAAGGGTAGGCAGAATATGTATTTCGAAGGTATTGCAGAGGTGTGTAATAAATACTCCCACTTTTCACCAGTTATGTTTGGGTCCCATGTAATATACCATGTTGTGTTTATTGCTAAACACCAGGTACAAATCCTGACTCCAAGCCGCTAATTCCGCCACTAATCCGTATTATTTATGTTGGCCATGCAGCACATTCACATTCGCTTATGAGTTACCGGTTATGCAAGTACTATGTACATAGGACTCCAGCCTGATTGGCGCCGATTAGGGAAGGTATTGGCATAGGCCTTCAGACACAGGCCTTTCATCATCATGCTTAATTAAGGGTCCACTGCTGGACATATGCCCCATTATTGGCACTACTTCTCCCAATCTTGTGCCCTGAAACCACCGGTTTTCTTCACCGGTTCAGGTATTTTATCAGCGAACTTAATTATATTGCATGGAATGATTGAATCAACCAACAATCAACAAATATATATAGGAAATCTCATAAGATTTCCGTCGTATTTGTTCCTTATGTTATGTTGCGTTACGATTTTTTCTCATTTGTGGAAGGCAAGTGAGTCGCTGAGTATACGAAAGCATTAGTGTAATGAAAACTGTTGAAACGCTTGGCAATTAAGCAAACACCGTATGTGCCCCCCCTGGGAAATCAGCCCCTGGCACCTAATTCCATCTTCTAAATGGCCTGAACGCTTATACGAATATATGTACAATTGAGTATCATAGGCCTTTTTTCTTTGTTCCGTGATTATATTTTTATTCCGTGTGCAGCTATTATCCTTTAGAACGGAGGTATGATAGGATCTTCATTTTGGAATTTGAATTTTTATTGAATTAAACTCGTTTAAAAACATCGAAACAACGATCCAACTACATTTCTTTGAAAAAAAAATTTATGAGTTGAATGTTTTGGTGACCTAGTACCTACATACTCGTATTACACTTATGTTAAAAATTGATTACAATACGCAGTTTACTTGTTTGTTTTTGGGAAGAACTTTTCCGTAAAAATTAATTATACTTATCATATTCGTAAAATTAATATTTTATTTTGTTACAAGTTTTTGACATTGCTATTACCTATACATTCACTGAAAACAATAAATTACAAACTCCTAATCATACCTACGAGTATAAATAAAAAATAAGGAGAATAAACAATAGAAATTTAATTTGGGATAAAAATTCTGAGTTTAATTTAAAAAAATAGCGTAAATCAATCCCCGGCTATGTTCAAATGGAAACTTTTAAAATGTTCAGCAATTACAGGAAAATGTTATGGAGCTCGAGTGGCGTCACCCATGGGAAATCAACCGCAGGCGTTGATACCTAATTCTGAGGAGGTGCGCGGGCCCGATCAGCCGTACGAGTCACTACCAGGCTGACTCTCTATTGGGCCTGGGAGAGGACAGTCCTGAAATAATAGCCAAAATTTTATTGAATCCATCGATGACAAACTGATGGTTTAACTATAGTTTTTATGGAGACTTTTCATAGTTCTTGCTATTAGCTAAATAGATTAATTAAGAAAACAGCGAGCGATCAGCGATGCTTGAGCAATCAATGCGCACGTGCCAAAAAAATGTATTACCTATTTCCATGGTATTACCACTACGGTAGGAACAAACATTAGTTCTATCAATTCATCACAATAACAAGTACGGGCATACAACATTTATACAGGGTTCTTCTAGTACGATAAGGACTTCAGGTCTTCAAGGTCATACTGCAAATATTCTTTCATACCGGCCATCGGACAGACAATAGTGAGAGATTTGCGATTAAGGAGGAAGGAGGGCCGAACTATGAATTACTTTGGAGTTTGTTAGTAGGTAAATAGCAATTTGTGTGCGTTCGTTACTAGGACGTAGAACAAATAAATTGGAGCCTATTAGCAACTCCAATTTCTTTGAGGGTCGATTGTAACATTTGAGAGACGCATTTTACTGAACAATAAGAAACAGACATAGTAAAACCAAAATTTTAATAAAATGTCACATCCCTGAGGTAATGACAGCATGCCGCGAGATGATGTTAGTACAGTATTAGTATTGTTAGGGCTTACTGTTAATATAGTATAGTCTCGCTGAGCTAACCTCAGCATCAGCTTCCCTACCTCAGAGCAATGAGACCTTCAATAGCTAATTGAGGCAGCCCGTCAAAACGATTGAAACGATTGATAAAATTTACTCATATCATAGCACATATCAGTCCGGTTTAGATCAACTAGAAAAATAATTTTGTAGAAAATGTTTTAAAACAATATTTAATAAAACAATTTTACTATACTTTCTTGCTATCTTCACTGAACAGTTTCATTTCTCTATTTATCAGACTGGAAAACACTATGAACTGTTATTGTAACTTTGGTGCACTGCGAATTCCAAATTCTACCTAGATTTGGAAGAACAGTATTTTAGTCGAAAAATGTATAGCCTTAGATACATTTTGGACTTTAATGGAAAATAAAAAATAATTAATGAAATTTAATTTACATTATATGAACATTTCAAAGGTTCGCTGCAGACATTAAGTTTAATTAGATCTAATGTCTTCTAATTAAGCTTTGGCCATCGCGGACGTCGCTGCGCCACCACTCTTAATTCCGGGGATTTCGAGTTTCAATTAACTTGGTATTCGCTTAGGGTTACTAGACGTTAGAATACCATTTCCTGATATTATTTCAGAAATGATGTTTTGTACGAAATCTCACAAGTAGTCTCTCAAGTCACTACTCTTTGCAAATTATCAAAAATTTGAGTAAACTTTAAAAGCACATGGAAAATAATTATTATAAGTACCTACTACTATCTTCACTGAACAGTTTCATTTCTCTATTTATCAGACTGGAAAACACTATGAACTGTTATTGTAACTTTGGTGCACTGCGAATTCCAAATTCTACCTAGATTTGGAAGAACAGTATTTTAGTCGAAAAATGTATAGCCTTAGATACATTTTGGACTTTAATGGAAAATAAAAAATAATTAATGAAATTTAATTTACATTATATGAACATTTCAAAGGTTCGCTGCAGACATAAAGTTTAATTAGATCTAATGTCTTCTAATTAAGCTTTGGCCATCGCGGACGTCGCTGCGCCACCACTCTTAATTCCGGGGATTTCGAGTTTCAATTAACTTGGTATTCGCTTAGGGTTACTAGACGTTAGAATACCATTTCCTGATATTATTTCAGAAATGATGTTTTGTACGAAATCTCACAAGTAGTCTCTCAAGTCACTACTCTTTGCAAATTATCAAAAATTTGAGTAAACTTTAAAAGCACATGGAAAATAATTATTATAAGTACCTACTAATAAAATGTAGTAAAATATGTAGTTACTTACGTTTATTGATAGTACATAAACTTCTTTGTGAAATTTGTAAGACTGCTTTTGGCCATCGTGAACTATGATCAATAAGAGAAACACGATTATATTAGATAGATTTTTTTATGGTGTTAACCAACACCATAAAAAAAACTATTAATAAAACTAAAACTAGTTTTATTAATAGTTTTGTCAGGACTTTTCAGTGTACTGGTAACCCTAGAGCCGCCTGCGGTGTAAAGATAAAAACATTTGGTAGGAACCGATTAGACCGGCGGCGCCGGCGGCAGTCTAGCTGAGTCTTGGCTAATTATAATTACACTTGATAGAATCCTTTATTTACCGTAAATGCACTTTTGCAATTTTAAATGATCTTACATTCGATCTTTATTTAGAAATGGTCAAAATCAAATTAAAATTACTTGTACGATAGTAAGTATAGGTACGATAGTAAGATAGTAGTATTTCGTAATATGTTTGAGATACAAATAGCTTGACACCCTTCCTAATACCCTCGTTACAGTCTCAGGGTTTTAACATTAAAATGTTCTTCATTAACGAGCTCAATAGCTATCCGAGAACCTTTTCAAACAACTTTATTCATCTTTATCGTTCGTTCAACGTCAATTAAACCAACAAGTCACAAAGAAAACAGAGTAATTGTTCCCTCGAAGAGATTTGTTCATTATTCAGTCCTGCTAATCTTCTTCAATAATAGTTACCGCAGTCTGTGAGTAAGTAAACGATGAATGTCTGTCTGCACTGTACAGTACTTGTATGTTGGTATATCTAAGTACGCAACTATGTAAGAGTAACCTTACCTAAAATCTTAAAATTAATTACAAGATATGAATCTTAAATTACAATCTTAAATTACAAGATATGAAAATTTGCATAACCTATAGTTTGATTTCTCTCATTTCTGTCTTTCAAAACTATGAGATATTACGGCTGCTTAGACGATGATGTGCAAATATTTTTAAATGTAACTTCAAATGGCGCCAACATCTATTTTGATCATAACCTTTTTGTTAAAAAACTAGAAAAACGATAGTTTCCATTTCCACCATTCCGACACAGTTACCTAACGTTTACGTTGAACAGCGCCATCTAGTGTACAAACATACGGAACACAAACTTTGTATAGATGTCGCTGTACCGTCCTCTGAATCACGCTAACGAGTGTATGGTGTAAATAGGCTATATACGAAGTGAAATTTTAACACGTCGGACCTAATGGACTTTTAGTCCAACGGCTTAACGTTATTTTTGATACAGAGCTGGGTATTCAATCCCACCTGTTTATTATCACTCAAACTCTTCAATTCTACAACTACATCAGGTCAGGTAGTTGTATGTACATGTAGTTTAACAAAATTTATACGTTGTTGGGACATCCTTGTAAGTAAGTATATTTACCTGTGAACCTGTGCCAGGATGTCCCGCTCTTGGTAGTAGTAGTTGACTTGCTTGATTGACTTTTAGATGTGTATTTTAGTGTATCATTTTATTTCGTGACGATATACTTAATTGAATTACAGTACATTTTAGTACAGTACAACCTGTGGTCGTATTAAGACCACTGCGATGGGAACGGACGGATCTCCCCACTGCCACCGCTTTGGAAGGTCTATACCACGGTGTGGAAAAGAAAAGCAGGCAATTAGATAAGGATAAATAAGCAGTATCCGTATAGCGTGTGTGTCATAAAGTTTTGTTTGTTCAGATAACGTGGCATCCTGTATTAAAACCGGCATTGGATGAAAAATAATACTTACAAAGCAAATCAAAGGCGCTTTCCATTCTATAGAAAGTAAAGGATCTTACGCTCAAGTTTTCGTAATACAGTAAGAAATGCTCGGAACGCTCGATTCAGGATAAATTAAAATAAAAGTAATAATACCTAAAAGAAATTTATCATGGTACTCGTAGGTACTTATTTTTTTAATGCTTGTTGGTTAATCTAAGTTATTATTATTAAGTATTATTAATTTCTACTGGTTGGGGTTTTGGTAGTAGTCCAGGTGATTCTATCAACGTTTGATGGATTCATGATCCTTAATGATTCCTGTCTGATGATTTTTAATAAAATAATTTAATCATAACATAACATAATATATTAACTACCAGTAGAAGTTGGAAAACCCCAACATTAGGTTTTTGTAACAAGAAATGACCAGTAGCAAATCGTAGTCTGGAAGTGTGCCCAATAATAGGCTCATCATCCCCTGCACACTGTAATATACTCTTTTGCCAAGCCCTATGGGGAAATACAGGCGTGATGTGCGTTATACAGCGTAAGCAGTGCTCGTTCACAGAATGGGCATGAAGAAAACTATGCCAATTATGTTATACAGCGTTAGCAGCGCTCGTTCACAGAATTGGCATGAAGAAAACTGTGCCAATTTCTATACCACACATATCACCGAGGCAGCGTTGTCCGGAAACAAAGTAGATATCTATTTCCTTGTCCGGAGCTCGGCTACGGACCGTTGTACTTGAGCCTTCACTCGAGTGCTCGTTGATCCTATCTCACTTACAAATGAACCAGATAGGAAGTAACGACTAACCATAGAAGGTTTATATGAAGCTTACTGCAATCGAGTTCAGAGCTGACTTGCCATGAATGAATTTACTGACAATATTGTTTGCAATATTGCAATTCTCTTACGGAATTCTGCTATTTTGTTTAAGATTACAGAACTAAAGGGATAATGTATATATCGGTTTATTGGTAGGATTCTAACGAGACTGACTTTTTACTTGAGAGTAGTGAAATATTAGAAAATAATAGATAGATCTCAATCGTGAAGTGCATTAATATGGCTACTTACCATTGCAATATTTATTCAACAAATTGGATTAACAAGTATTAAAAACGTAAAACTTAATTTAGAAAGCCAAGATTAAATAATTATCGAACTACACACAAATTAGTCGAATTGAGCTTCGCTGGTGAACTAGGAGGATTAATTAACAAAAAAGTAGCTTGTCCAACCCTTTTTTTATACTCTTAAGTTGAGACACATAAGGTTCAAACAAATATCTGTGCAAATACGACTTAATTGCACCAATGAAACCGTCAGGCGATCTCTATGTATAATTTCAAACTACTTGGACTTGTACTTTTAGATTACAAGCGCATCAGGTATTCAACAGAAAAAAAGGTGACATCTTAATGTATATAGGTACTCGTAACTTGAATGGAGGGATTTGATTACCGCCGCATATTCTAATACTTAGTTAAATATTGTTTTGATTTCCGGTTTCGCTTCTCATCAGGCATGACTTATTTTAAGTCGATAATGTGCACTATGAAAACATTTTATGTGAGTCTCTTAAGCATGACGCATTCTCTTATGCATATTGCATCTTATGCGGCGGATAACATGCAGCACAATGAGGGTTTCTCATATCCATTATAAATTAGAAGTATAGGTTTGAGAGGCATAAATAAATATGTCTTCTATATTTCCATCCACGTGTATTTGATTTGTGTTTCGCTCGCTTTGATCCTGCGTTTGACATATTAATTGATTCGAGAGCATCCAGGTAGAACATCGCAGCCACCGTTGGAGCTTCCGTTTGGAGCTTTCTGACAACTTAATTTACTGAACCGGATAAACGTTCCGTATTGGATTTGTTAGCTCAAGAAAGGACGTACCTAGCGGTCGCAAGCATGACTGCTAGGTCCTGGGTTCGATCCACAGGTCGGGCAACAACTAAGTATTGGATTTTTCTAACTTGAAATGCCGGTAGCAGCTTGGAGTCTGGATTTGAGTCCGGTGTATGGCAATAGGTTCACCACTACCATAACTGGTGTAAAGTGGGTGTATTACACGCCTTCGCCTAACCCTTCGGGGAAATATTTTAGTGTTTTTTTCTATTAGTTATATTAAATGTAGGGTAAAACAAAAAAGACAAATCATCAAAAAGACAAAAAAAAAAAAAAAAATTTTTATGTCATGACGGTAACCTAATGTTACCTAATGTGTTACCTAATGTTGTCCCACTGCTGGGCACGGGTCTCCCCGGTCTCACACGAACACGGCTGCGGGCGGTCTAGAACATACTCCACCACGCTGCTCTAACGTGGATTGTTGGATGGGTTAGTGGTCAACCCAGTTTCGAATGTTCTCAGGCGAAGGTCTTCGATTTCATTGCTGCATGTCATCGCAAAGCGATTGTTTTTACAATTGAAACCAACCGAGACTTAATAGAAGACTAATAGAAGCTTACCGTGTCCAAACCACGGAATCGCTTATGAAATGTTTGCCACTAAACCCATCCACGTCGATCACATACGAATGACGCGAACCATTGGGATATGGATGCGAAGCTTAGCTTTTAGCCTAAAATATATAAAGGAAAATGATAATAAATGTATTGTAGTAACCAACTCCGTCTTGGTGGCAACATGTGGCGGGCGTCATGCTGTATATAAACTTTTGCCAGTCGAAGGGAAGTTTTCTTATTAAAGTAGAACGAACTGGGAACACTATTTCATCTTACAATTTTTCATCTCGCTATGTTTTTTTGTTATTTATTTTTCCATATCTCCGCCACCACCATAAACATTTGCACAAGTTTAATTATAAGCTGTTTCAGTTTCGTATCGATGGATACATATCTACTATTGCTACGAAAATATCTTGACGGTATCTAACTTTTATAATAAAACAGTGTATGATTCCATACTAGTCAAAATGATTTTAAAAACTGTTGTCACGCCTGTATTTCCTTGAGGGGGTAGACAGAGCCACACCTTACATATCGTATATCGTATATCTACTTGTCCCCTGTTATGTTTAGGCCCCATGTGTGTGTAGGTGGGTGAGCCCATTGCCATAGGTACACCGGACACAAATCCAGACTCCGCGCTACTACGGATAATTTAAAATTAGAAAAACCTAATAACACTTTGTTCTTCCCGGGGCTCGAACCCAGGATCTTCTGTGCCTCTACTTTAGCAGTAGCGCTAACCACGACCAACGAGGTAGTCAAGGTATCAATATAATAATATCAAGGCATCATATATGTATATAAATATATAGTGTATATATTTAATTACGTATTTAATATATTATATTTATGTAAGTAATTATGTATATGTATGTAAGTATGTTGGTGTATATATATTGTATTATTGTGTATGATTTTGTATGTATGTTAATATTTAATCTTTTTTTTTGTTTAAAATAATAAAATTAAAACCGCTGTTCGTGACTATCTGGTTAGCCCAATGGTTGGCTGGTAGAGAATGGTTTATGCATTAAGCTCGCCATTTGTACCCTGTACATTTATGTGGTTCAATAAAGATAAATAAATAAATAAATATCAATAGTAAAATTTCCAATATTATTGTTGTGAAAACATTTATTTGTTTAATTGTATAAATACAGTCGGTTGTTTATTACACGAATTACGAATTCGATGTCAAAAGCTTAAATCTAGAATACGTCCGTAAATGCTTGTTGGTATGTCATGTCTTATTTATAATATTTATTATACTATTCTGCTTCACCATTATCAATACGACTTCTATAATGAATACTGCGTCTAGTAAGTAGGTAATTAGATAAATAACGTACAATTTAATTACAATACAACTCGTTTTCTTTGGTTCAAGTGCAATAAACTACTTTTGAATTAATTTAATTTATGTTAATATAATAATTATACATTTTTAATAAAAGTTGTGATCGTATTTAAAAACAGTAAAACAGTGCAATTGGGACTAGCACTTACACTAACCAGTAATAACTAATGGTAAAGAAATCGATAATAATATAACTATAAATAATTATAAATTACACTACACTTTCTAAAAAATTAAATCAGACTTTACAATAATGTACATTTAATTTATATTCAATGGCACAGACTTAAGAAATTGGGCAGCCAGTGTTTAAGCACGAAACTGATAAAAAAATATCGGGTTCCGTACCATCGAGCGATTTATTAAGGTAAGTAACCTGTGTGTTACGTATGTTAAGTAATATGACTTAAGTGGGCCTTGTGATAATTTAAATCATAAAGTGAAGAGAGCGCTCATAAAAATAGTTCAGACATATTTGCAGACACGACTTTTAATAACCTACTAAGCAAGTTGGAAAAAAAATATTGTGAAGTCGGGCTGCAATTTTTGATATTATCACGAGATTGAAGCAAAGGTAAGAAATATTTTTCAAGGTAAAATTAGGTCAGTAAGGAAATTGCTTTTTTGCATCATTTTCATCATGCTCTCAATTTCAATCATGTATTCGATTTAATGAAAACAAGAATTATTATTCTTAATTTTAATACTCTTATACGAATACTAAACTGGTCTGTCTTTTGAAGATCTTCTTTTAACGTCTTTCGTGTATCTTTTATCATTATTAATCAATCATCAGCTGCTATCCTCCGATTTATCTTTGCCTGATGCTAAACTTTATATTACCAAACAAGATTTTAAATTAACACATTTAACACTAAAATTGAAAAACTAAACATAATATATACAGCCTCAAATTATTATATGACTTTATCACATTGATCGTTAGAAAATAATTTCATTTCATTTTCTATACTTACAACAAAGATTCGTCGAAGTTTGCATGAAAAGAGAAACGTGTGAAACGTGAACAAACGTGAAAAAAACTTTTTCCCAAATTCTTACGCTTAGGTCTTTATTTAATCTGTTTGTTAAAAGAAATGTGATGATATATGCGTCTGACCTTTTTATCTGCTTACTAGCAGAAAATGTTTCGTGATTGCTTTGATTATTTTATTAGATTATTATATTATTGTGTTAGGTTCCTGCAATGCTTTATTAATTTAAATTCTTCTTTTAATGTTCATTTAGTTATAAGGTTACGTAATGTGGCATCGTCGGCGCGGCACTTATTTTATCAAACTAGTCACGGAGAAGCAGTCAATGCTTCTTTCTCCGTGAATTCTCCGCTTTTGAATGTCATGAGCTATGTTAGGTTCCGCAAGCGTCCAGGCAAGAACCCAACCACCATTATTCTTTTAATTTAAAATGTTTTTTTTTTTAAATCGAAAATCATGAGAATCTTAAAGTTTAATTAATTATTTGATGGTGATAGAAATGGTGATCTCATGGTACCGTTCTGAATAAGTGGCTTTAAACTTGGTGATTATTTTTAAAGATCTGAAATCATTCGAACGATTCTCCTCACATCTATATATATCATCTCTAAAATGATGTTAAAGAAGTTATACGATTACTTACTATGTTACAAACCATTCACAAATTTCATACAAGATAGCAGATTAAATATATGTACTGGCTTAAGTTTATGAGCTAACTTTAGTAGGAATATCGCGTGAACACTGGACATTAGTAATCTCATCTACATTATAATTATGTGCTATTTCACTTAAGCTATGATTATTAAATGGCTCAAGCTGAAGCTTATTAAGGCTATAACAATTCGAGTGTGGAAATTTAGGCTCAATTTCCAGAATGCTAAACTAGGTACCAAAAAAATCAATTAGGATATAATTTGGGACCTAGGTCAGAAATGAAACAACGTTACACTAAGTTAATGATTCATGACCTTGACCTTTAGAGTCCTAATATAAATTAATGATCATACTGAGGTGGGATAAGCCTAACACATTGGGCAAGAGTTAACAAATATCTCTCTATTCTTATTACTATGTCGTTTGCCCGACACCATTGTTAACCGACATACTGAAAATCAAAAAAGGAAATGTGTAAGTAGTACAAGAAGTGTTAGTCTTTCCCACCACACTAGGTATTATATTTTAAAATACATGGCACCAAATTTTGTAAAAAGTTACAGTATTATCAATAATGTATTTAGAATTGATTTTAAGCTGACATTATTAAATTAATTAATAAACTAAATGTCCTTTCAGTGTGCAACTGAGCCGTTTGAGAAACCGTCTTTGGCACAGAAAGTTGCCAAAATAAATATCTTCGTCCAAAGTAGCATTGTGGGTTTGAGCCTCTTACGTATAAATTTAACGTTGCCTGTATGGCTGAGCAAATATTTCATTCAATAACTGTTGGTATTCTTCCGCGTTGTAAAGATAGTCCTCGTCGTCTACTAGAGATGTTGCGTTATACCTGAAAATAGACAACGTAAATAAACATTGGTCGTAACTGCGACTACTAAGTCTTGGGTTCGATCCCTGGGTGAGGAAACATCAATTGGGTTCAACATGAAATGCCCGGTAGCAGCTTGGATTCTGGATTTGTACCCGGTGTTAGCAATAGGTTCATCACCTATTATATTACACATGTATACATTACCTTTTGAGGATTTGTGGATGGGTGACCGCTAGTGGTAAAATTTCATGAAAGCTACCGTGCTTCGTAAAGTCGGTCCCGGTTGATTTCAACGGTGGAAACAGTTGTTAAGCCTTGTCGAAAACCTTCGGGTTGCTTGAGAACATTCGACACTGGGTTGGCCACTAACCCTTCCACCAATCCGCATTGGAGCAGCGTGGTGGAGTATGCTCTTGACCTCCCGCAGCTGTGTCTGTGGGGGAGACCCGTGCCCAGCAGTGGAACGTCTATCGGTCGCAGCGAATATTATTAAAAATGTATATAAAAATTAATATAACTGTTTACCTCGTCGTATCCCTTTTATTCCGCAAATTGTAATGAGAAGTGGCTTCTATACACAGGACTGCAAAATGGTTGTTACAAGTGTATCTGAAAGTAATTAGTTTCATGTTTTAATTGCAAAATTAAAAAGAAATTTAGCAGACCCATCGTGTATACCTACAGCAACAATTTTATTGATGTGGTACGTACTCATTTTAAAATGCACTTACGGAGAAAGCATTGGCAATTTGCTATGATTATGATTTTGGTGTTATTTTCAATGGAGTTCAATATTCTACTGGTTAGCTGGTAGATAATGGATTTTGCATTAAGCTCGTCATTTGTACCATTTTATTTGGGTGTAATACAATAAAGAATAAATAAATAAATATTAGCAAGTTATCTCTTGTTTTGAAGCTTATAACAAATTCTCAATTTTATTGTTGTTGATGATGGTATTTACGATGATGAAGGTTTATGATATAAATCCCGCGTTAGGCTTAGGCTGGTGTTGCGGGTGGCACTGGCCGATACACACAGAAAACAAAACAAATTATCATCAGTGATACGAGTACAACTTAATTATCTGTAAAATAAATATCTATTCAGACCCAGACAGGATTCGATAGTACCCGATGTACGGCAGTCAGAGTCGCTCAAAACGTTAATTGATGAATATGATTACGATTATGATGGCGTTGGTGATGATGATGATGATGGTGATAATAATGTTGATGGTAACGATTATTATTTGAAGGGTAATGACATCGATAATTATTTAAGGGTGATGACGACACTGCAGCAGTGACAGCCCCAGTGGTAATTGAACTCTCCTCTCACTCGAGCGGTCCGGGTTCAAACCCAAGCGGCACGCACCAATGACTTTTCTAAGATAATATTATGTATGTGCGTATTATGAAATTAAATGTCACTTGCTGTAGTAACGGTGAAGGACACATCGTGAGGAAACCTGCATGCCTGAGAGTTCATCATAATGTTCTAGAAGGCATGTGAAGTCTGCCAATCGGCACTTGGCCAGCGTGGTGGATTAAGGCCTGATCCCTCCCATTTTGAGAGGAGATGATGACGACACTTAAAGGGTACACAAACCGTTCCTGTGAAAGCAGCTTGTGCGAGTACAGGGAGGCGGCCATGCCGCGGGCAGTGGGCTCGCCGCTCTGCCACTCCTCGCAGAACGTATCGAGTGCGCGCTCGCCGCTTGCGTGGGACCCGTGCCATATGAGTTTTTGAGGCCTTTTGTAAACAGAAATAAATACATAACAGAAATAAGTTTATATATTAATATTTATATTTCTTGTGTACGTGTGTATGACAGAGAACTCCTCCTAAACGGCTGGATGGATGTTAATGAAATTTTGTGTGTGTTCAAGGGGATTCGAAAATGGTTTAGATTCACAATTTGGTCCGCTGGAAAATGGTCTGCTGGAAAATGTTCTATAAACACTATTTAAGTATGTATTTTTATTTTTACCGATGAACGACGTGAAGTTTCGCGTCACTTTGACATGTCATATGGCAGAACAACGTTTGCAGGGTCAGCTAGTATTAAATATATTTACAATAAATTTATGTGTACAACCATCTACCTTTTTAAATGTATGAAGTGAAAAAATTTACATATAATGTGTTATATGCGCTCTGAAAGTGGCAAACTATTCTTTAGGTACTTTGTGTACCATTTACCTATTTGGTCTCGCTTCAATATTTGATGTATTCTTATGGGTTCTAATGTTAAAGAAATGCTATTTACGAGCACTGTATACTATTATGAAGGATAGTAATTTTAAATTAAAGTAAGTAATTAAAGGTTTAACTGTCATAAGTTAAATTTATAAATGTTAAATATAAATGTTAAAAATAATACAGTTGAACTAAATAGGCAATACCTACATACAATTTATTTATTAATTCGATGGTAAAGAAATAAAAATATTATTATTAAAAGCAGTTCAATTAAGACTTTATAGGGTTAACATATTCGTAATTTTATTACTAACTATTATTGTAACTTACCAGTTCGGATCTAACATAATATTCTTTCCGCTAAAGCTGTAGATTCGCGGCGCTCCTGCCATAAGGCCTCCGCTGCCGTCGAATATATCGGAAAAGGCCTTGAATATAACATCACCCTGAATATTGACTACAGGCAGGTGGTGGTCAGAGTATCGCACTGTAGAATCTAAGTTTTGTATTCTGAAATAGAAAAATCACTGTATAATTATTTACCTTAGTAATTATTTTCTAAAAGTAAACAATCGTCTAATGTATAAATTTTAAGGGGCCTGATCAAAAACTTAAGGTAATCCACCACCATCAGGCAGGAAATGGAAAAATATTTTACCTGATTGTCACAAGGCACAAAACATTTACATTAGTTTTAGTAAAGACATTTTTTTTTATAAATAAGGTAAGTACCGTATTTAATCTACCTTTTACATTTTATAATTATACTTATGTAAGTATCCTAAAATCGGTTAAGTGTAAGTCAGACTCGCACACATAGGGTTTCGAAATATTGAACGATATTTACTTTAATTATTTGGTGAACAACGTATTGACAGCACGTGATATTTGTTTAAAGTATTTTTTTATTTTTTTAAATTATTTGTTATGATAGCGGCCACGGTAAAAATCTCCCTGTGTGCCTTCATGTGAGTCTTCTGTCAGACGGACAGCGGTGGCTTATTAATAGGGTTCCGTTTTCATTGGAAATATATTTTATACTTCGCTATAAAAGTGGCACACTAGTTTGTGTACTTTTTGCTTTGACTCTTGTAAGACTTGACGTATTCTTTTACATTCTAACACCAACGAAATGTGGTATTTTCGAGCACTGAATATGGTATGGTCTACCTCTTTTTATTCATATATCAATGGTATCTTGGTAAGTACCTGTTATGTTAGAATTAGCTAGTGACAAATTAAGTCAGTCGTAACTGCTGATTGGTTCGCCAGCCTTAGCTAACCCGCGCAGCCGTCTCCTCCGGATTTCGTTCAGAGCTAAACATCCGTGCCGCGAGCTGTACATGCTAGTGAGGAACGCTCTGAAGGTGCCCTTGAGTCCGGCTCGCCTCGCCTGTCGGTAGCACGCGTAGTCTGCCCGCCGGATCCCGTGCATGCTGCCCGACCACGGCTCGTTGAGTGCAACTAGCCGGAGCTAAACTTTCGTGCCGCGAGCTGTACCTGCTAGTGAGGAACGCTCTGAAGGTGCCCTTGAGTCCGGCTCGCCTCGCCTGCCGGTAGCACGCGTAGTCTGCCCGCCGAATCCCGTGCATGCTGCCCGACCACGGCTCGTTGAGTGCAACTAGCCGGAGCTAAACATTCATTCATGCGTTAATGCATCACTAGATTCATAAGGTAGCAGAGCCTATATAGAAACATTATCCATACTAATAATATAAATGCGAAAGTATCTCTGTCTGGATGTTCGCCTTCGCCGTTACAGATGGTGACATTTATTTCTTAGATCGCATCTAACTTAAAGTTTTTGGTGCGTTTAAGATGGATTTGAATCCAGACCTCTCAAGTGAGAGGCGAGATAGCCACTGGGCTTCCATCGCTGTTATATGAAATTGCGTTTGGAACGAAGGATTCACTCACAGCTGGAGAAGCAGGCGCGCTGACCGGCGCGCTGTCAACCAGATTGGATATGTGAGGAGCGTGGACCAGGCTGGCGGCGGGCATTGGCGGCGTGGCCGGTGGCGGGGTGGACGCGGGTGCAGACTGCGTCACCAGCGAACCCAACTAAGGACAGTCTGTGTATAAACATCGGCACGAAAGTGTAGCTCTGAACGAAATTCGGAAGGGATAGCTGTGCGTGGGGTATTAATTTGGGGGACATGATACGACTTGCGAACCAATCAGCGCTTACGACGGAAAACCCGCTCACCCCGCGCAATGCGATGCCATAAATTTCTACTTCAGAATTTCAAGATCAGAGATAGACTTTCTTGCCGTTTACTGTATCAATCAACACATATGTACGTATCAATCAGCGCGATACGATCATTTCTCGGGTAAATTCGTCATATCTTCTCTCATCTTCGGGAAAATACAGGAGTTACGTTATTAAAACATTATTATTACAGCATTTTGGCATTCACATGCCTTCCAGAATAAAATGGAAAACTTTCTGGTATGCACTAGGTTACATTTAGTTGCGTTTAGCTTAGACGGACAAATGTCTTACCACTTAAGTATCCTATCCTTAAGTATTCATTTGTGTGGAGAACCCAGATTCTTTCGAATGAGAGATTAAGTGTAGGCTTACGAAAAGTAAAAATTAAACTTATACACTGCGAATAAAATCTATAACACACATTATGTCGCCGGGCGATATTGTATTTCGAGTGGACCATTCGTAAGATAAGTCGCGCGAGTGAAGTTCAAAAATAGTTGTAATTCGTAGACGCTTTGGCGATTTTCGTATGCAAGTGAGATTCAAAAATAAGGCCCTTGGGCTGTGACCACTCGCTTAAGGCTGTTTAAGGCTGCCTCCTCCTATTCATACATTCATCTAATCCTTAATAGTGCGGAATTGCGAAACAGTCTTCATTTGTGAGTCGAGATTAGGGTTGCCGGTATTGTTTTTTTAGAGCAAAGTATTCATCTGGCTTGTGGAAGGATGACAAACTTACCAGAACGTACTGCCAACCGGAATTGACCTTCACAAACAGGGATTGCTCTTCCACCACGTAGGCCAAGGATCCCAGAGAGCTAGATGATGCTAGCTGCAATCAATTTGATTCGAAACATTGATTATAGATCAAGAAAATCAACAACACTTTCTGTTTTTGCTTCATAGTTGAACCATGAAAGAGCTGCTAATCTAGCGGAGTTCATGCTGATTCGATCAACATTACCGTTACGAACAGAATCAAAGCTAAATGCTGTCCGCGTGAATATATTCTTATACAGGTAGGTACATTTGTTCACTAACGAACTGAGACAGTTTTAAAACAGTTTTAAGTTCAACGTAATTACAAACGTAATGACACATGATAATAAAGTCACAAGTCTTCAAAATATTATCTTACACTTACGAACATTCATTACAAAAAACGAGCAAAGCAACAAATTACTCCTGCCACTTAGAATTGAAAAGACATAGGTTAAATAACACTTTATGTAAAAAAGCAACAACAGATTAAAGTACATTTTCCTGCTATTGTCTTGCGACCTACATCGTTTTGTTTTTGTATTGGCGGCATCGGTTGGTATTGTTGATCGAAGTTATTATGATATTCAAAAATAATAGGTACAACATTGATTTATTATTAAAATTTGATACATCAAAACAAGTAAATAGCTGGGTACTTGGCACCAACCTGAAGCAACCCGGAGGTCTTCGACAATGCTTAACGATTGTTAGTGTGTGGCTGTGGTTTAACCATTGTAAACAACAGGGACCGACGACCTAACGTGCCCTCCGAATCACAGTAGCGCCCATAAAATGTTACCACTAAAAACCGATCGCACCCGTCGTTGCTTAACTCTGACGCAAGCCATTGGGCTATGGACGCTACAGTTGTTATTATCAAATTTAAATCTCACCTTCATCATTTCTTCAGTGGTTTGGAAGACTGCGGCATTTGGCGCAGACTTCCCGCTGTTAGAATCATCGGCAGGGGGACTTCTCGCCTCTGAGTGGTGACTTCTGCTGTCTATGTGTGGAGGCCCTAAAAGGTAATTGCAATGACTCAGACTTGCATAATCAGTTTCTTAGAAAACATGCCTGAAATTAATAGCTGTAGTTCACTCGTACTTTGCTGGCCTACAGTCATAAAATAACTATGTAACATTTTTGTGGAAATAAATAAATTAAAAAAAGTCACAATACAACTTTTGTGTTTTGTAATAAGTTAGTTTGGATACCCAGAGTTAGCAGGAAAACCAGATTTCCAAAGTATTATCATTCATTATGGTCGTTGTGCTAGTGGCAAAATTTTCTATTTTTCTAGGCATCAAACAAATTATTTAATCATATATTGATAAGTAGATATTCGATAATCCCTAACATCTAACTTTGATAATCTACTAATTGCGTCTAATTATATCGCAAATTCCTTTAGTTTTACGTCCTACGTAAGACCAAGGAAGTAATTGGTAGTCACCACATAAAATATGTCTGCTTTGTAGTGCTAGTAAAATAATAGGTTACGATTATCTTTTTTAAAGAGATACCTAGATAGGCATGCTGACGTCAGAAGTGATATTAAGCTAAAAGATACGTTACAGTTTAAGTTATGGGCATTCCGATATATTTTTGACGTCCTACAAGAACAGTGTCGATAATAAACGAGATAAACTGCAACTTATATTTTCTGTTCTTCCAGAATTTGTTTATTATCTTCCCTTTCAATGACAGAAATATGTTATCAACTGAAAGTTGTCTGAATGTTTGACGATGTTAGTAAATACGAGTAATATTAGAACAGGGATACTTACCATTCCTATCCTTATTTTTGAGATCTTTCAAGTCTTTTAACGCCTTAAGCTCGTCAAGTGGACTTTTCGAAACTGTCCGGCAGCGTGTATAAAAAAAAAATGTAAGAAGGACGAATTATTAGGTTAAAAATAATGGTTATCACTACATTGCAATAATTCGTTGCGGTTTACACTGTCATACACGTGGATGAAGAAAATAATTGTTTTTGATATGACAGTATTATCATAGAGAATAAATCTTGTTTTATTGCATGCAAAATATGTGCAAGTACAATACCTGGTCTTCCAAAGAACTTAGTGTTTCCATGTACTGGGTATTCTTCAAAGTAGCTCACGCCGGGTTCACCTTTAGGACCCACTATTGAGATTCCTGGGGGGCCTGGAGGGCCTGGCGGACCTGGAGGCCCCGGCACATACTGAGCAGCCTCCGGCTTGGGTCCCGGTGGACCTGGTGGACCCGGGGGCCCAGGACTGCCCTTTGGCCCTGGACCTCCGTCGAAGCCACGGTCTCCTTTTTCGCCTTTGAACTGGGAGAAAAATAAAAGCTACTTAAATTACGTTCGGTATTTAGTGATAGTGGTGCTTAAGGGGTGTTAGAGCCCACGGAACACAGAGAGCCGTGTTCCGTGGTAGAGCCTATGCGATTTTTAAGCGAGTTTCTTATTTCTCATCCTTTTTGGGCTGGAGATGTGAAATAGTTATATTGAGCATGATTATTAGTTAGTTATTTTTAGAAAATAAAGTATCGTTCTATATCGTATAAGTATCTGTGGTCGTAGATAATGGTGGGACACAATTAATTAAAAGAATAACCATTTTCACATATTATAATTGGTTGCGGTTATTTCCACAATTTTGCAACATCAAAGTTGAAATAAATGGCAATATACACTAACTACTTGCTACTTACTTATAATACTTACCTATCTTTTGTAAATAAGGCTAATCAACGGTACGAAAAATAGGTACCTACTACTAATCCTTGATAACATAATTATTTACGGAACCCGTGCCTTATAAGTATCTATTTATACTCGTATATCGACCTTGACAGACCAAAATTTCGTGAACCCGCATGGTCGATCCCGAACATCAATATGTAAACGCTAGCGGACCGTGATATCACTCAGTCGATAATGTCGCTTCGTTAGTTCGGCATGTGAGATCGCACACGGGCTAAAATGTTTTATGTGATAGTGCTTGTGTTAATTGCTCTTTATTTATATGGAATACATACCTTTGGCTATTGGAAGAAAAGAGGAGTGAAACATGACACCCCGATACCATATGTTGGAAACAACCTTAAGCAATTCCTGCAGTTGTCCAGCATTGCGACAATGGCAACTGAGACTTACAACAAGTATCCGGAGGAGAAAGTCGCCGGATTTTACAGGGGAAGTCGCCCGGAACTGGTTATTCGAGATCCAGAATTAATTAAGCGAGTGCTTCTGACTGACTTCCAACATTTTTATGCAAGAGGATTAAATACACATAAATCAGTTATCGAGCCTCTATTAAAGAATCTTTTTTTCGCTGACGGTGATTTATGGCGTCTTATGCGACAGAGATTTAGTCCTGCATTTAGTACCGGCAAGTTAAAGGCAATGTTCCCTTTGATAACGGATAGAGCAGAAAAGCTCCAAATGATAGTGGAAGATATAGTTCATTTGGAACACTACGATGTTCGAGAACTTATGGCCAGGTATACAACTGACTTTATTGGCGCATGCGGTTTTGGCATTAATACGGAATCATTGAATGAGGAAAATTCTGATTTTAGAAGATTAGGTAAACGGATTTTCCATAGGAGTCCACGAGATGCACTATTCGGTGCCTTAAAGTTCATATTTCCAGATCTTTGTAAGAATCTTCATTTCCTTTCGCCTGAGTTAGAAACAACAATGAAGTATTTAGTGCAATCCATGTTTCAAGAGAGAGGTTATAAGCCATCCGGCAGAAATGATTTTATTGATATGTTGTTAGAATTGAAACAGAAAGGTAAAATAATCGGAGAGTCTATTGAGGGAAAGAATCCAGACGGCTCACCGAAAATAGTTGAACTTGAACTGGACGACTTAATTATGACTGCACAAGTATTTGTGTTTTTCGGTGCTGGATTCGAAACGTCCTCCACAACATCCAGTTACACATTACATCAATTAGCATTTAACCCTGACTGTCAAAAGAAAGTTCAGGAAGAGATTGACAGGGTGTTAAAAAAATATGACAATAAAATAACCTACGACGCAGTGAATGAAATGCATTATTTAGAAAAAGCGTTTTTCGAAGCTATGCGGATCTACCCCTCTGTAGCATATTTATTGAGGATGTGCACGTCACCTGAGTACACATTTCCGGAGATAGATTTGAAAATTAACGAAGGTATCAAAGTTGTTATACCGATACAAGCAATACACAATGATGAGAAATATTTCAGAGATCCAGAAAAGTACGACCCTGATAGGTTTGATGATATAAAAGATATGAAAAAGTTCGTATACATGCCGTTTGGAGAAGGTCCTAGGTCATGCGTTGGTAAGTTAATGGTATTTAGTTACATACAATAAAATACAATACAATAAAATACTAAAATACTTTATTGTACACCATAGTAAAGTAGGCATTATTTATACTCACAACACTAAAACAATCATCACGAATTCTCAGACCACTCAGGTCTGAGAATTCGTGATTGACTCAGTGCTTACCTGTTATCTCTATACTCATAATACTAACAAAAAGTGGACAAACAACATACCCATCACATTATGTAGTACTTGTTTGTTTGTTATTCTAAATTAATAAAGAATGCATACAATTTAGTCGGACCGAAGTACGTGTTAATTAATGTTGATAAAGCGGTTACAAAAACTTGGTCACTGTTTGATTTTAATCTATATATATAAAAGGAGAAGCTGACTGACTGACTAACTGTCTGACTGACTGACTGACTGACTGACATATCAACGCAGGGCCTAAACTATAAGGGTTAGAAACTTGAAATTTTGCACAGGGGTTCCTTTTATAACGTAGGGGAGCACTAAGAAAGGATTTTTGAAAATTCATCCCCTAAGGGGGTACAACGGGGGTGCAAAGTTACTATGAAACTTTGCCGTTTTTGAAGTCAAGTGGGCAACCCGAACGCGGGCAGACGTCGCGTCGTTAATGAGTCTATTTATACGCGAGCGAAGCTGCGGGCGTCCACTAGTTTACAATAAAATATCTCATACTTAATTACTATAGCTACAAAAAAGAGAGAGATAGATGCGTCAATTAAAATTTTAGTTCCTGTTATATTGTCAAGCGCCGTGCGATTACATTTTTTACGAGTAATTCCATTTTTAAGCGAATCTCGAGAATATTCAAGGACTGTGGACATTATTATGTGGCTTATACCGTTATGTAAGCCTTTGCCAGGTTTATAGAAATTCATGAGTCACGATGAACTTGTATTTTGTATGTATTTAAGCAAATTTTAATAATATATTGAAACGGATGTTATAATCTCAGTAATTCTCATTGATAAAAGTACTTATTTTCTGTAATTGACATAATTATCATGATGATAATGAGTATAAGTAGATAGCAACAATTGAATGTTTTCATGTTGTAAGATAAAAATATAAATATTCTATGAACATTTATTTTTTGCATATTATTTAAAACAATTAGTGTCGTTCGTTAATTAGGTCTAATATTTATAATACTCGAGAGTTGTGGTCTGAGGATCATAACGATCCTTATCTTTCCTTTTGCAAGATCAATAACAACACATCATGATGAAACATTAATAATATTGTCAAAGGCATGACAAGATTGCAAATCCGTAAAGGTCAAATGTCCAGCGCAGTAGACTGCAATAATATATAGGTACCGTAATATAGGTACCTCCTCCCCTTCTTTTGCCGAACAAAAAGCGTTGCTCGAATGTGTTGCCACCTATCATATTTTTATTATTCATCTGCCAATCCACCTTTGGCCAGTTGGCTAGCTATGACCTAACTCTTAAGACTTGGCTCGACAATGACGGGTTGTGAAAATATTGTTTTACTAATTTAGCCTCTTTTCCTTCAGGTGCCAGACTTGGTCAGATGCAGTCCATGGCGGGTATAGTAGCAGTCCTGCAGAAGTATTCTGTCGAGCCGGCCGCCATCAGTGTGCGTAAGCCGGCCCCCGAACCCACTGCTATCGTCGCTGAAGGTTTTGTGGGAGGCCTGCCTCTTAAGCTGAGGAAACGTGTCCTGTGATAGACTGAATTACTACCTACTTAATTGATTTAATTTTTTTACCTTCTTTACGATAACTTTACACAAGCAGTGTAAGCAGATGACATTTTGAAGGCACATTTTAAATTGTGAAACATAATTTTAAAAACTGTTAAATTGTAGGTATATAATGTTAAGCTACTTTGCAAGTACATTTAATAAGTATGGTTACTTGTACTATTATTCTGTGGTATGGTATGGTAAACTGAATAGTAACTACAGTGCAAACTGCGGAATCATTATTTATTATTGGTAAAAGAAAAGAGCATTTACATTAATAAAGACGATTGACTGACTTTTTATTGCAATATCGAAGCTAAATTAAATAAATGATTTTTGTATCTTTGCCTAAATATATTATTATCTATTCAATATCTATATCTCCCAACTAAAAGTCTTATCGATGTTCTTTGCCAATTATCGCGCGTACTTTGAACGAATGCTAACAATTGAACAATGGGTAGAAAAATTATTGAAGGTAATGATTTTTTTTGGTCGCAATTCTTGTGGAACGTTTACTTGTACTCTTAAGTATTCTGTGCTCGCGACTTCTTTATTAGATAGTCGTCGCGACATAGCCAAAATAACACTAACGTTAGCCTATCTGTTTAGCTACGTATGACAATATGGTATACAACTGGTTTATGAAGTATTAGAATCTGTATAAAGTGCCACCAATATACCACAGTCACGCCACGTACAGTTACGTTATAATTTTTTAAAATCATAATCATATTCATTACCTATCGTATTCATAATCATAATTATAACCATTTATTGCATTATTACAGGTAAGTAAATAGTAAATATTATTTGTTCCCTTTGATATACCAACCTAAAAGTTTTTTCGGTTCGATGTTCCATTTTGAAGGTTTGAGTTTCCGATTAGGCATAAACAATGTAATTTTAATCCTCAGGGGAAGCTGAGCAATGCATCTGTGATCTATCCCTGACCACTTCACTTGAGTGGGAACAAATTCGTTTACTCTCTGTTTCTGTATTTAACGCAGCCTCAAAACATGGTAAGCGGTAAATACACGATTCAAGGTTATTTACCGAAACGTTCGGTCATGACAATGACTCAATCCACGTGACCACGAGTGCTTCACACACATGTTCTTAGTTACTTATCTATACTTACAACCTTTATGTCTGAGAGTTACCACAATGTTCTTAAACTGATGTAAGCAACGCATAGCGTCCAACTGCTGGGCACGGGTCTCTCCCACATACAAATCTACGGGAGGTCTATAGAATACTTCACCATGCTGGTGGAGGGGTTAGTGGCCAACCCAGTGTCGAATGTTCCCAAGCTACCCGAAGGAATGTCGAATCGAATGTTCTCAAGCTTCTCGAAGGCTTAACGTTTGTTTCACCAATGAAAACAACCGGGACCGACGGGTTAACGACCCCTCCGAAAAAATTTACCACTAGCGGTCACCCATCCAACCTCGCTCATCGTTCCTTAACTCTATCGATCACATTGAATCGATGCGAGCCATTGGGCTATGAACGCTACATCATGTGATCAAACTCATGTGAAGCCTGCCAATAAGCACTTGGCCAGTCAATGGTGGACTATGGCCCTCTTAATCGAAGCCTAACCGTGGGATTAAGGTGCTGTAGTGGGGATGATTATGTTAAGCCATACTGCAATAGATAGGCTGCAGTGTCAGAGGCTTTACCTTATTTACTTGTAAAATGTAAGCGTAGCGTCCATAGCCCAATGGCTTGCCTCGATTCAATGTGATCGAAAGTGTTAAGCAACGACGGGCGCGGTCGGTTTGTGGATGGGTGACCGCTAGTGGCAAAAATTTCATGGGCGCTACCGTGCTTCGGAGGGCACGTAAAGCCGTCGGTCCCGGTTGTTTTCAATGCTGGAAACAGTCGTTAAGCCTTGTCGAAGACCTTCGGGTGGCTTGAGAAAATTCGACACTGGGTTGGCCACTAACCCCTCCACCAATCCCCATTGGAGCAGCGTGGTGGAGTATGCTCTAGACCTCCCGCAGAAGTGTCTGTGGGGGAGACCCGTGCCCAGCAGTGGGACGTCTATGGGTCGCAGCGATGCTATTTTGCTGAGATAGGGCTGCAATACTACTACCATAGACATATATGTATACCGTCACTTACCATAGACACATCAAGAATGTTTACTCCAGGTTCTCCCTTCTCGCCTTTCGGTCCTACGGGTCCTGTGTTACCCGGTGGGCCTAGTGTGCCTGGTCGACCCTGAAACAACCATGTATATGAGACGTATATATCCATGGTCAATGGTTGTTCCTATTTTCTAGAAATAGTCTGTTAAATATAAAGAGAAATCGGGGCACTTGTAAGCCCCGTGGCGTAGGTAAGTTGTAACAAGAAATTTCATATTTAAACACGTTTAACTTATCTTTGAGAATTTTCCGGGTTATTAGCGTTCCTGTACGTGCAAGATGCATTTAACTGACGATTGTTGCATTGCACGTATTGAATGTCATTGGTATTAAAAACCTTAATAAATATGCACCGTCAAATACCTATATTAGTACCTAAGGATAATCACATTTAGGGAGCCGAATTTTAGTGTTTAGTAGTTTAGTTATCTAAGTGATTTTTTTATTTACTTAAATCAAAATTGGTACAATAAACATTCCTGCCAAACTGCAAAACAGTTTGTCGGCAGAAGTTTTCGTGGATGCAACAAGTAATAAGTATACATATTTTAGTACCTACTTTATTGTATTTATTAAATTATTCTATTGTATTTATCCTATGTATTACTATATTTATTTTATGTATTTCTGTATATATTTTAACGCTATATACGATAACATGCGTTTAACTGCATTAATCTAAATAAGTATGTATGTAGTTAAACCACGAAATAAAAAGATTTTGCTTTAAGGGCTGCCTTGTGGTTAAACTACGTATTATTTTATTACTAGATGGTATTAAGTACCAACTTATACATTTTGTACTACGATATATATTAATAAGTCATGTTTTTACTAACTTATCTATTCATATCCATAAGGCGTAGGTACATACCTATCTAGCTTGTGGCACCAGTAATTAATTTAATTCCACTTATCAGTAACTATTACCTAGTCAGTGATATAATTCAGTTGGTTTTGACGTGATTTATTATAGCTATACAGCTAGACAATAAATGGATAATTTAGGTCATTTTAGGTACTTACCTTCTGATTCTGGTTTGCGTGCAAAAATAATTGTTATTTATTTTTTAATATTAAAATAGAATAAAAAATTAAAGAAATTAGCTATAACACATATTGGTAATGAAGTAGGATCATTGTAATGCCTTATGTTAGACTTAGTCGGTGCAATCTCCGAGTACATGCATTGCTCTCAGTTTGTTGCCGTGCCAATCACAGCTGGGTATAATTATACACAATAGTAACGATATTAAATTATAACATTTTTTTGGGTCAGTTGAACATAGAGACGATTCTAGCGGGGTAATTTTAACCCCAACTTACCATCCAGCCAGGTAAGCCGGTATCTCCTTTGTCACCCGGGCGTCCTGGGACGCCAGCTGGACCTTGGAGGCCTTGCGGGCCGCGAGGTCCCTGCGGGCCAGGCCTGCCTCTTCTACCTCGAGGCCCCGCATCACCTTTGTCGCCCTGGCACAATGAAGACATAGTTATTTATTAGCTAGCTATTAAGTAACAATGTCGGTTATTAGGTCAATTAGGAAAATTGTCAAGAAATTGAATGTCACCTTGGATGTTCTGAATATGACACGCACTATTGTCACATGCCTTGCGACTGTAGACAATAATAAGACACTGCCAACTTAGTATTTTCGCTGTGGTAATAATGGTCTTAACAGATCTATAGGTATATATGTTACCTTTATAGTGATAATATCCGAGCCAGTAGATGCGATGCTCACAGGGCCCGGTGGTCCCCTCTCTCCCCTATCTCCCTTCAGTCCGGGGGAACCTGGGGGCCCAGAGCCACCGGGCATTCCAGACGGACCGATGTCACCTCTCTCTCCAGACTTTCCATCTTTTCCGGGAAAACCAGGGGCACCGTCGTTGCCACGTCCACCTTTCTCACCCTATCACCAAGAATGATTCAATTACAGTAATCAAAAATTCGCTGCGACCCATAGACGTCCCACTGCTGGGCACGGGTCTCCCCACAGAACCTGCTGCGGGGAATAATAATCAATAATAATAGTTACTAATAATAATAGCTTTGGCCACTTTAACACTGCTATTTGAACTTGATCCATTGATTAGAAAAAAATATTATTAATTTAAACGAAGTATCAAAATAATGCACGCACCAATGACTTTTCTGAGTTATGTGCGATTTAAGAAATTAAATGTCACTTGCTGTAACGGTGAAGGACACATCGTGAGGGAGCCTGCATGCCTGAGAGTTCTTCTAAATGTTCTCGAAGGCATGTGATGTCTGCCAATCCGCACTTGGCCAGCGTGGTGGACTAAGGCCTAATCCCTCCCGTTCTGAGAGGAGACCCGTGCCCAATAGTGGGACAAAGAAAGGGTTGTGATGATGATGATCAAAATAATATAAGGATGTAAAGCCGCGGGACCGGTCGGAGTGGCGTCGTTCACGAGAAGCCGATGTCCAACAGTGGACAAAGTTGAAATGGATAGATGGGTGGTTGAACAAGGTATTATAAGCCTGGCTACAATTTATTCAGAAATTCAGTTTACAATGAAAATGAAATATAAAACCAAAATGGTTACCTTTTCTCCTTTTTCTCCTCTTGGTCCTATTACCGTCCCCTGGCCTATAAAAATACTTAAATTTTATCTGAGACAATCTAAAATATACATACATAAATCACGCCTGTTTCCCACTGGGGTAGACAGACAATGGATTTCAACTTACGAAGATCCTTACACACTTAATCTAAGATAATTTATATTTAAGGTACTTAATTTTATTTTTTAAATTTAATATGATCTGGCAATATATCAAGGATTACCCACTTACTTGGTATTTGATTTATTAAAAACTTTTATTCAATCAGCAACTCCCTCCGAATGAAATGGAAGGTGTAACAGTTCCTACATTTTAAGTAGTATACAAATATAAAACTCGTAGGTATACAAAATAAAATAAAATATTTCACCAGCAGCCAGGAACTCGGCGTCCTCTTGAGCGTACACACCAGACGGAGGACCCGGCGGGCCCGGAGAACCACGTTCACCTGTGGGTACAGACTAAACGGTCAACATAATAACGTCACACCTAAAGCCCCATAGGTGTAGGCAGAGACACTGAGTGAGCCTACTGCCATACAGTGGGCACAAATCCGAACTTCCAGCTACTGCTAGGAATTTGTAGCTACACATAATATGTACCTACAGCTACGCGGTAACGTGTTCATAGAATCAAACCTACAACGCCGATCTTCAGATTACACATAGAGACGCCGCGACGTTTCGCCGAGACGATATGCAAACAAATGCGAAATTGGATCGCGCGATTATGATTTAATGTCCCGCGCCGCCAGACATCATCGTGGGAACACCGCGCTTCCTTCTTATTGGTTAAGCAAAATATTATAGACGTTCTGATTGGCTAAGGTAATTTTAAGGTTCAATATAAATATAGGCTTAGTTGTTAATAAAATTATTCCATCCAAGCAACTCCAGAAGAACAGTTCTTTTATTTCAAGACCCCTCTAAGTCAGAGGCATTCAATTAGTTAGAGACCTGCCAGGTGAATCTCTGCCTGGCAGACCACCTCTACATTGGTGACCCCAACTCCGAACTACGCCATCGACGACGTCTCGGGAACCCTCGACATTGGACAAGGACGACGAATCCCTGCCCGACGCCAAATCCCTGCCCGAAGCCTTTGTCAACCGACAAATCAAGATGATTTCGGAGCCTGAAGCACCCACAGCACTGCCGCTACAACCGCCGCAGCCAGAGACGCAAACTGAAGTCGCTGGCATAGCGCTGTCCATGCGCATTCCAGCCTTCTGGAGAGAAAGAGCCCGACTATGGTTCCACCAGTTCGAAGCAGCGACCAGCGACCTACGCAGAAGCTCGACACAGCTTGCACAGATGGTAATCGCCCAACTGGAACGACAAGACATAGAACAAATCGCTGACCTGTTATACAACCCACCAGCCGAAGACAAATATTATTCCGCGTTGAAAAACCGCCTCATCTCCGTCTATGAAGATTCCGATGACCGTCAGCTGCAGAAGCTACTCTCGGAAGTCGAATTAGGAGACCTGAAGCCCACGCAACTGCTACGACGAATGAGAAGCCTAGCACGAGACAAGGTTCCTGAATCCACGCTTCGACTCATGTGGACCAGCCACTTACCGCCCTACGTCCGTTCAGTACTGGCAGTCAGCGAGTCATTCAGCACGAAAACCGCACTCGACGAACTCGCACTACTAGCAGACAAGATGCTTGAAAATACTACAAGTTCTCACGTAGCTGCCGTCGAGTCGAATTCGAGAAACCCAGACATACAATTTGTCATGCAAGAAATTAAGAAACTATCACTCGAAGTCGCCTCTCTCAAACAAAACAATTGGAACCCGCAGCACTTCAATAATACCTACAACAGAAGATCGAGATATCCGCATAGAAACCGCTCCGTGTCAACGAGACGAAATACCTACACGCCTGCGTCGCGCTCACAATCGCCGATACCTAACGTCGCTGCGCCGCCGTATTGCTACTATCATCGCCGATTCGGGTCTGAAGCACAAAAATGCACATCGCCCTGCTCCTACAGTACGCAAGCGAAGTCGGAAAACGAAGTTCGACATTAGACGCGGCGGAATCTAATGTCTCAGAAAATTATCGCCTATTCATAACTGATAAGAAGAGTAACCTGACATTTTTAATCGACACCGGAGCGAATATATCCGTTTTGCCGCCAACTAGTAAACGACAAAGCAAGCCACTCGATTTTCAACTCTACGCTGCTAACAATACGGTTATACCTACATACGGCGAGAAAACAATAGAACTCGATTTAAAACTGAGACGACCATTCAAGTGGACATTTATCATCGCCAAAGTCAGTAAGCCCATCATCGGAGCTGACTTTCTTCAACATCACCAACTAATCGTCGATATAAAGAATAAAAGATTGATTGATGGAAAAACGAAACTATCGACTCAGTCCTTCGTGCAAGCATCATGCCAACCTACAATTCGAAGCATCGACATACAGCAACAGTACCACAGTATTCTAGCGGACTATCCCGGGACCACCAGACTTACAGCCATGCAGCTTACTCCCCTAACTAAGGTGGAGCACTACATAGAAACAAGAGGCCCGCCCGTGCACAGCCGCGCCCGCCCCGTCCCACCGCACCGCTACGAAATAGTACGACGTGAATTCGAAAACATGATGCAACAAGGTCTTTGCCGTCCAAGCAAAAGCCCCTGGTCATCACCTCTTCACATCGTTCCGAAGAAGAATGGCGATATTCGTATCTGTGGCGACTACAGAAGAATGAACGCCGTCACAGTACCAGACAGATACCCAGTACCACGAATAAAGGATTTTACATTCCATCTGTCCGACAAGAACATCTTCTCAACGATCGATCTCAACCGCGCGTACCACCAAGTCAATGTACGTGAAGAAGACATTGAGAAAACCGCCATTATAAGCCCCATCGGACTCTTCGAATTTATGAAAATGGTACCAGGCTTACGAAACAGTGGTCAGACATTCCAACGGTTCATACATGAAGTTCTACGAGGATTAGATTTTGTCTACGCTTTCATCGACGACCTATTAATCGCGAGTCCAGATCAAGAAACTCACGAGAAACACCTACGAACTGTCTTACAACGCTTAGAAGACAACGGTGTCACGATCAACCCATCGAAGTGCATATTTGGACAAACCAAAGTAAAATTCCTCGGATTCACTGTCAGCAAGGCCGGAATAAAACCGCCTGAAGACAAGATCATAGCAATCCAAAAATTTCCGCCACCCGCGACGATCGAAGAATTAAGACGTTTTCTCGGAATGATCAACTTCTATCGAGAACACATTCCGAGAGCCGCCGACCTGCAAGCACCACTTCATGCCTATCTTCACAAATGCAAGAAACGCGACAAAACCAAGATTGAATGGACAGAGGAAGCCACGAAGTCATTTGAAGCTTGTAAAAATGCAATTCAAAACGCAGCTTTACTTGCTCATCCATCGCACGATGCCCCACTCGCTATCTTCACTGACGCCTCAGACACATCAGCTGGTTCCGTCCTACAACAATTCATCAATGGAACATGGGAACCACTCGGCTATTTCTCAAAAAAATTCTCCGATGCGCAAAGGAAATACTCTGCATTCGACCGAGAACTACTCGCTATATACATGAGCGTTAAACATTTTAGAAGAACATTCGAAGGAAGAAATCTCATTATCTTCACCGACCACAAGCCGCTCACGTTCATCCTGCAGAAGCCACCATCCGCATCCGAAACCCCACGCCGTGCTCGACAGTTAATCTTTATCAGCGAGTTCACCAACGACATTCGACACGTCAGTGGGAAAGAAAACGTAGTCGCCGACGCGTTGTCTCGCATACCTATTGACAGTATAGCATGCCCGACATCGCTCGACTATGAAGAAATTGCACAAGCGCAAGAGAAAGATAAGCAGATCATCACGCAACTAGCGAAGCAAAGTAATTTAACACTCAAAAAAATTACTTTACCGATGTCATCGAAATCCATCTACTGCGAGACTTCAACAGAAAACATTCGTCCATACCTACCGGAACAGTACCGACGAGCCGCCTTTGAAAAAGTTCACAATATCAGTCACCCTGGTATTCGAACGACACGGAAGCTCATCAAGGAAAAATTCTTCTGGCCAGCAATGAATATCGATGTCGGTAACTGGGCGAAGCAATGTATCGCCTGTCAGCGCTGCAAGGTACAACGACACACAACGAGCGAACTATCTCAATTTCCTGCAGCGGATAGATTTCAACATATTCACATCGACATCGTCGGACCCCTGCCCACTTCACCCGAAGGATACCGATATCTCGTCACGATGATCGACCGGGCCACGAAATGGATAGAATGTATACCTACAGACGATACTACAGCCGAAGCCGTCGCTAAGATAGTCTATGAAAACTGGATAACTCGATTCGGATCACCAGCCTTCATGACGACCGACCAAGGCCGAAACTTCGAAAGCCGCCTTTTCAACAAACTCCTCAGCACCATGGGAATTCAGAGAACTCGAACAACTCCATATCATCCTCAAGCAAACGGAATGATAGAACGATGGCACCGCTCACTCAAAACGGCACTAAAAACCCGCTTATCTAAACAAACAACGTGGATAAGCGAGTTACCTACAGTGTTAATGGGACTCCGCTCTGTAACGCGATCCGACACCGGCGTGTCACCCGCGCAACTTACCTACGGTTGCAATCTACGTTTACCATCCGATTTTTTCAAAACGCCGCCGTCAACGAATGAAGACGATATGGATTATGACTACGTCAGCCGACTACGTGCAACGATAAAATCCATCAAACCAAGTCAAACAGATGTCCATGGAAACAAAAAGCAAATGTTCATTCACAATGATCTACACACATGCGAGTATGTATTCATACGCACCGACGCCGTAAAAAAACCACTTCAACCTACTTACGAAGGTCCGTACAAAGTGTTAGAAAGAAAAAACAAACACTTCAAAATGTTACTCCCGGAAAGGCGATCAGCTGTTATATCAATCGACCGTCTGAAACCTGCCTACACTGTCAACGAAGATACCTACGAAGACTATACGCAACAGGAATCAACATCATCAGCAGCTCCACTAGCGATAAGTCCAGAAGTACCTAACACAAGCACAACAATATCGTCCGACCAAGACTCGTCATCAATACGCAAGACGACTAAGTATGGACGCCGCATACAGCTTCCGGTACGCTTTCGCTAGGGAGGGACTACTGTAGCTACACATAATATGTACCTACAGCTACGCGGTAACGTGTTCATAGAATCAAACCTACAACGCCGATCTTCAGATTACACATAGAGACGCCGCGACGTTTCGCCGAGACGATATGCAAACAAATGCGAAATTGGATCGCGCGATTATGATTTAATGTCCCGCGCCGCCAGACATCATCGTGGGAACACCGCGCTTCCTTCTTATTGGTTAAGCAAAATATTATAGACGTTCTGATTGGCTAAGGTAATTTTAAGGTTCAATATAAATATAGGCTTAGTTGTTAATAAAATTATTCCATCCAAGCAACTCCAGAAGAACAGTTCTTTTATTTCAAGACCCCTCTAAGTCAGAGGCATTCAATTAGTTAGAGACCTGCCAGGTGAATCTCTGCCTGGCAGACCACCTCTACAAATTTCAATGCAGAAAACACCAATAAAACTTCGCCCGACTCCGAACCCAGGATCTCTTAGCAGTACGCTTGCGATCATAAGACCAAAGAGTAAGTTGAACGCTGTCAAATACAATTTCCTCTGAACAGTGAGATGTCTGTTTGCGTTAAATCGTTTTTACGCAGAACTTTACTAGTAACTAGTTCTACCAGTAGGTAAGTTATGGTTTAAAGTACATTCCTTTGAGGAGAAGGACAAAAAAAAAACAAAAAATAGATTAAAAATCGAACCAGAAGAGGTTTTAGTCCATTTCAAGGGAAACCGTGTAATTTTTCGGGGTAAAAACGCCATAACAACACACAAATCAATGTAAATTGATCCATAATACCGTTTAGATGGAGAATAAGGAAAAACCAACTAACTCAATTTCCTATTCATGTAATGTAATGAATAAGAATCACCTCATTTAAATCAACGCCTGCTGTATGTCGCAGAGCACCTAGTAAATATAGTAAGTAAGTATGTACGTGAAAATGTTAAAGCAACGTTTTAAGTTTGTTAAGTTTTAGTAGTCACTTAGATATTTTAAGCATGTACGGTCGCGGTAAAAAATGCAGTACCCAGAAGTTCCTCACACACAAATCTACGCAGCACCGTGCAGGATATACATAATCTGGTGCAGGATGCAGGCGAGTTTAGAATACATGGGCGCTACGGTAATTATGGTCTTTGACTGTACTTACCCAGTTTTAATTTAGCACCGTTCGTGCCTAATTGTTACCCGACTGCGCGACGCAAAAAGGCTCTCAACGGCGTTCTAGAGACCAAACGCGTAAGGCAATTTTGATGACTCTTAAGTTAAACGTATCATCTTAACCTCGCGAGTGTCACTATAAAGAGGCAGTAACCAAGATTCACCACGGCGACATATTGTAAATTTGAAAACAAAAAAATCATCCAACCATATCAAGTGGGGTATCGTTGAATAGATATTTAAAAATCATGTAAAGTTTCGTTTTATTTTTTATTTTAAATAACAGTTAAGGAAATACTTATAACGATTTAATGTTGCTTCACAACCTTATGTTATTTGATTTTTAAAATATGCAACTTGTTTTAAATAGCTATTTACATGCCATATACTGTTTTGGGAATTTCCTGTTTACTATGTGTTAGAAGACCTGATCACACTGAAATTCAGAAAATCTTAGCGTGGGTTTGGTTGCATTTAATTAAAAGAATCACTTCAATTCCATCAAAATGAAAACAAAAATCCATCCGTATGCCTGGTAATCCTTGTAATTTAATAACCTAAGTAGTTAAAAAAATTAATACTTATTTACCCTTCTCTCCCTTCTCAGCTGGTCGTCCGTTAGCCCCGGGTAACCCAGGCCGTCCATCAAGTCCAGAAGAGCCTCGATCCCCTTTGAAGCCTCTCTCGCCTTGTGGTCCAGGGTAACCCTACGTTACGAGAAGTCTTAGTTAATTATTGTCCTAATTAATTAAGACAAAGAAAGTGGACTATTCCAATTTATTTATTATACAAAACCCTTAATACACTACAACCTTAAAAGATCTATATTGCTATACTATATCTATATTATAAAAATGAATCGCAAAATGTGTTGGTAAGCGCATAACTCAACAACGCCTGGACCAATTTAGCCAATTCTTTTTTTTTAAATGTTCGTTGAAGTTCAAGGATGGTTTTTACGGCGAGAAAAATTTGAAAATTCATCCCCTAAGGGGGTAAAACGGGGGTGCAAAGTTAGTATGAAGCTTTGCCGTTTTTGAAGTTAGTGAATGTGTAACGCGAGCGAAGCTGCGGGCGTCCACTAGTATATATATATAACCAAGCTTACTCGGTCTCCTTTAGCTCCGTTTATCCCCGGCTGTCCTCTCTCCCCCTTCTGTCCGGGAAAGCCCCTTTCACCCTGGAGCCCTATAGGGCCAGGCTGTCCGGCGTCTCCCTTGGGCCCAGGCGCTCCCGGTCTGCCCATTGCTCCTCCATACGACCCCAGAAGGGATTCCTGGATTCAAATATTAATGTCAACATCACACTGCTGCTGCTGATAAGCTGTCACCTACTAACACAATATGGATACAATGTGCGAAATAAATGAATTAAAATTATAACATCCAAAAAGGCTGGGGCTGCAGCCGACCAGGCTCAGTTCCTCAAGCGTCGCGACAGTTATTATCTTTTAGATAATTATGAATTTGCGGCACTTGCAGCAGTAACGTTAGGTCCTTGGTCGGCTGATATGAAGACTTTCATGAAATGTTTGTCGACCATTACATGAAAGTTCATTCATTTCCGTCTCAGGTGACTGGAGGGCTAGCAGCTTTTGTGCCCAAAAAATTAGCCTCGCTGTACAGCAAGGCAATGCAATCAGCGTTCTGGGTACAATGTCATTAGTTCTTTTTCGATGACATTTTATTTTGTGAATTACTTGTGCATTTATTTTTGTGAATATATTGTTGCTTCTTACTTAATTATTAATGTTAGTATTTATTTAAGTATATTAATCAATGTATTTATTTACAATGTCACACAATCCTAACAGACTTATCCAATTCGATTGTTAAGTTATTCAAGATATTTTCCTGCTACCCTGTAAAACAATAGGCGCATCTACTATAAAATATATCAGTATCACGGTCCCAAGCCCTTAAATTATGTTATTATCACAACGCTCAATAGACTGTTGAACCCGGTTCGCCTTTTCAAGTGTGAGGTGTAGGCCATACTCCATTTTGGAATGGAACTTTAAATAACTTTGATGAGAAGTTTCAGGCATACAGGTTCCGTCCAATCTTTTTGATTGATAGTATTAGCAGATCTAATTCTTAAAGAAGCTTCATTTCAAACAGCAGGTCCAGTTGTTGGCATTTCCCAAATGACATATTTATTTACTTTTTCTACGTAAAACATTGAGTATAAATCTAATAAAAAGAGTTTTAATTCTTTAATACTCAATTATTTCAAACTTACCTTGTATATTTGTCTAGGCTTCCAGTTTGACTATGAAAGCGGTTAGCATGAAAATGTTTTTAAAATTATAAGAGCACATAACAATTAAACAAACATGAATTATTTAAATTATAGCTACAATTACGCAGTGATTTTTGTAATAACTAAACTCAGATGAAGACTAATTTATAATATAATTATAATGGATTAGCATAATTTTTGCTAAAGCGCTTACGTACGTTTTTATTCAGATAGAAAATCTCACTGTTTTTACTGAACTCATCTATTTTTATAAAGTAGATACAATAAACAATTTAATTGCAAAACTTTTGATTGCACACTAACTGTCTGAGAAATTATAACAATTTTGAGTAAAGTTGACTGGTAGAAAATGCCTTTTGGCATTAAGTGCGCTCATTGTAGATAATGCAATAAAGGTTTAATAAATAAAATAAAAAAAGTAACTATAGCATGTGTATGTACCTACACGGTACACGTGTCACGGACAGTGTATGCAGGTAGTGCATGAGTAAACTTTTTTTTATCCTTTAATATCATTGTAACTACGACCGTAGTCAAAAATATATTCAGAAGATAAAACTTAACTTAACGCCGAAACTTACAAAATTGAACTAATAACATACTTACATACATGTTTAACAATATACCGCAGTTAATTTTGATTGCAAGCATACCTATTATTATTATTTGAAGGAAAAGGGACAAAGCCACTGCGATCTATAAAGATCTATTGTTGCTAAAGCATTACCTAGCCAATTCGGCAAAGCTCTGCATTTTAACAAGTAATAAGTCATTATAGTAACTCACATCGAAATTGCTGAAGTCAGAAGTCCCGGGCGGTCCAGGTGGCCCCGGAGGGCCAGTGTTGCCTGGCCTGCCGTCGATGCCAGGCTCGCCCTTCGGCCCTGTCTGGCCCTCGGGACCGCGGGGTCCAACGTCTCCCCGGTCCCCCTTCTCCCCTCGAGGCCCCGCTGGTCCCCGCTCACCCGGGCTGCCTGGTTGGCCCTGCCAAAGTAATCAATCAATATTTATTGGGACATAACGTATACAGATTAAGAACAATATCTGTATCTTGTTCTAAATTTGAAATCCTCTACAATGTCTCTCCTCTACTTTAAGGTTTAAAATTTATGATAAAGCCTTTTAAATCAAAATCCACACTTTCTATCTACAAATCATATTATTAATTAACATTATATACTCATAGGAGTACTGTAGTGTTCCTGAAATTTTTAGACGACTAACTCTGTAACTTTTCCAATAAAAGTAGAATCATCAGAATACATACACAAACACCAACGCTACAGGGCAATTAGCACAACTTTTACAATTGTTTTAGTGCTTGGTAGAAAGTAGGGACCCAAAATATTGATGCAATTTAATTTTTATTTCGGTTATGTTATCTAGTGCGGGTAAGCCACTAATCTCGCCACAAATCCTCACTATAAAGTATAGCAGCGTGTTGGCTCTGTTCTAAGAATAGACCCTACTCTGACCACATGACTAAGAATGTGCTCTGTCCCTTAAGTGGAATGGTAAAGGTTTGGGGTTGGGCCATACTCACAGCGATCCCGGGTGCACCGGTGCGTCCGTCGGCCCCCACCAGTCCCGGGGGACCCGGGGGCCCCTGAAGGTCCGGTGACGTCTCCAGCAGAGCCAACAGAGTGCTGCTGTTGCACCCACACTGGCCCAGCGATGCGTAGTTCTCGCCGAATACTTGCTGCAACGTTAATGTGTGGGAGTCAGGCATTAACCAAACCCATTGTAGGATTTCTATAACACAGATGGATAAACAGTAGTCTCAATCTAAAATAGAGAATTGTACTCTATTACAGTAGGTGTACTTAATAAAATGAAATACTAATAGAAAACGCTGAATATATATATATTTACATATTTAATATATATAACTAATTGGTATGTGACGCAAGAATAATAAAAAATAACTTTTTAAAAATTAAAAAAATTAAAAATAAATGTATATACTTATGCCGTTGGCCCCGTGCATTTCCATACGTGTTTTTACTCTCAAATAACGTGTAATTGCACGCATGTTGTAGTTTTAAATTACTGGTTAATTAATTGTGTTGTTATATGTACCTACAGTACAATACAACAGTTTTGGTAGTTACAAACCTTGACAGTGCTCCTCTGAATTCCAAATGAAGCATGAAAGGCAAAATAAAAGTTAAAATTTTGGTAAAGTTTGTTTAAAATCCGGAAAACAATACAATACCACCCACCTTTAGATAAACTGCTTGTAAGCTGCCGCCCTGGGCAGGCGCGTTTGTGGAAAGTTGTTTCAATAGCTATTCATGTCCTGGCTGATACAAGCCCGCACGGTAAGGTACACTGAGACAAGTGGAGATAGTAGGTACTACTGATAGTACTGGCCTTTGCCATAAAACATAACTGAAAGAGATTTATTTAGGCAAATTTTCATGTGAGTGGTATTACTATGGTATATAAAGGATTCATGCAATTAATTAAGTAATTTTTTTCTTCGAAACGACGTAAAATTAAAATTTGAAATAAATATTTTCGAACTCAGGGAGCAAAAATAAAGAAACGATATTTTTAATTTTCTCATGTTACAAGTTTTGAAAGGATGTCAATTGGAGCAATACGTTTATTTATTTATTTATTCTTTCATTACATGTAATTAACAGGTTAACATTTATTAATATACTGTGCCTATACGTAGAAACTTATTAACGACATGACACCTTTTGCATTCGATTTTTCTCAGCTTTATTTTTAACAACCGCTTTCACTTACAATATTGTACCACCTGTTTATTTACCCTGTCGGTACGCAGGTGCGACCCGCAGGCTAAACGAGGTGTTCTGTATTGTACCTGTATTGGATCCATACCGTCCGGTTTATTTACGACTTTAATCCTTATGTAAAGTTGCAGCTCGCAATAAGATCGCAATGGAAATCGATCTTACGTTAGTTGACGTCAAATAACATCAGACGCGGCTGACATGCGGATGGGTGACCACTAGTGACCACTAGTGCTGGTAGAGCTGGTGGTCCTGCACGGAAAACGATTGGACGCAGGCGGAGCTGCGGAGAAAACTAGTATTTTATAATATTGTAAATAAAACTTACATCGTCTCCCGATCCAGATGCTTCTGCAGCATTCGTCCCAAGTGATCCAGGTGCACCCGGGGGCCCTGGAGGACCTGGTGGGCCTCTGATGGACTCTCCTGGAGGACCCTATACACACATAAAATAATAAGTAAATATTGTTCAAATATTGCAGTCATTTGCAATATTACTTTTAAAATAAAATATTTTTTTATTTTACCACTACGTAAACTACTCTACGTTACACGTAGAGAAAGTGGTTTCGTCGATGCAATTTTATCACAAAGCTTGTGCAGTAAATTGACTACTAGCATCTGAAATTTCATTGTATACAGTAAGTCAATACGGTTAACACGAACACTATTGGTCAAACGATCAACAAACTGTTAAGTGCTGTAATGGTTCTGTGTCATACAAGTGCCTGTATGGCTGTTTGCACCACACGATTCCGACACGACATAAAAAATATTTCTTTTACAGCACAGGCTTTTGTATAACATTGAATACACTCGCGAGCAAAAATATATCGAGTCACCTGCAATTGTTGTAGTTACTGTTCTTAATTACTATGGCCGGTGAGTCAATTTTATGCTTATGAATATATTTTTATGTACCTACTAGAAACTAAAACTAAATAACAGTTTCATAATTCAAGTGTTAGATATAAACGATAGAAATCGCTAGAATGAGCAACATGAACATTATTTTAACATCACCAATTATTATTTATCTTCTGGTTTCAAAAATATATCTTTTTAATTTCAGTGTATAATAGCAATATAAATATCTATGATATAAAAATATTATATCTTAATTTATATATTTCTTGAGTACCTACGTGTGTATGCCAGTGAACTCCTAAACAGCTGGATAGATGTTGATGAAATTTTTTGTGTGTGTACAAGGGGATTCGAGAATGGTTTAGTTTCAAAATTTGGTACACTGGAAAATGTATTTTAATCACAATTTTAGTATTTTTATTTTTTACCGTCGTTTTAACGTGAAGTCATTTAAATGAAGTCAAGTCGTCTTCGAAGTATACGAAGTCGCGTCACTTTGACATTTCATATGGCAGAACAACGTTTGCGGGGTCAGCTAGTATTTTTTGTTTCTAAAGTATGACTTGAACTAGCTGTAGGCTTGACTTGAATGAAAATTATTCTCGACGGTTGGTAGTATATAAAATAAAATAAGATTAAGTTACTCCTACAAATTTAATTAAAATCGTTTAATCGTCGGATCAGTCCCGCAACTTATAATCGTCTCCTGACAGAGGGCGGTACAAACGACGATAAATCGAGTAGCAAAACAATGAACGGGCGTCCTTTGTGTGAAAACTGCGAATTTTGCGTTTCCGATCGTACTTTTGTTTGTCGCCTACAATGGGTTTACTGTCGCTTCGATTGCTAGGCTTTTTGTCGGATTAAAGGACTGTTCATGTTCAATGATACGGTCCCAACCCAACCCCTAATACTTTGCAGAAATTATATATTTCTTGAAACAATTCAGTTTTAATGAATTTTTGCGGATGTTCTTAAATAGTGCCAGTGCTTCAAAAAATGCCGTCAAATAATTATTGTGAAAATATATACATACATATACATATTGGGAATTTTAGATAATCACCTTATGTGTTAGGGTCATATAATTTTGTGCAGTACCTACAAAAAACAATACTCAACATTTCACCGTTTTCAGTCTTTACTTCTGTCGACAGTCCTCCGTGATTACCTGTTTTAAATATCTAGGGGTCATATCGATTTTATAGTAATAATTTGATGAGCAACATTCATAATGGGCGATGCTCATAGACATGGGCAATACATGGACTACTTAACTTAATGTTAACCTGGCCTGGTTTGGCCTGACCAAAGATCAGGAGGAGAGTTTTATTTGCGCTTTTTTTTAAAACGCATCGAGATTCAATAGGCAACGAAAATGTTTATGCGTTTTTAATAATCCATTAAAATTAAACTATTAATAATCTTGCCCTTGGTCCTCTGTCCCCTTTTTCACCCCGGAGTCGAAGAGGATAACCTGTAAAAGACGTAATAATTATTTTCATTCAATTTTAATAGTCTTTATAATAAACTCTATTAATAAAGATTCGACAGTACATTATTATATAAATACTTAAATACTACAAATAAAACACGTGTAATACCCGGAATCAATTCTTATATTTCAACCAATTTTTGAGAGGAGACCCGAGCCGTGGGACAAAGATATTATTATATCGACAACCTACCTAGACAAGTTTGTATGAAGCTTGAATAAGGCTTGTGGGTTCGGCAAGTTATAAGAGTAGGCTTTACAATACTAGTGATATATTTACACGAACCATTTCGGGACACTTTTGAACCCGTGTCAAAAATTTGGTTAGCTTAAGCTCTAAAAATTTTTTCTGTGTTTTTCCGAAAGCACAGGCAGATGTGTGCGTTGTATTAAACCCACTTTCACCAGTTATTTTGTAGTGAGCCTGTTGCACCAGACACAAATTCAGTGCAAAAAATATCCAGTGGATTTGTGAACCAATAGCTATATTAACCTTAGTTTCCATTCCAACGTACATCAAGTGTATTTGCACTAAAAGTTTGGTTCATAACTTCCAGTGTAATTACGGGTGGAGTAAACAGCAGTTAATCCGAACAAACAGTACCGTCTAAGCCGGGCGGCGGCGGCGGGAACGGCGGTATGGTGCCGTAGCGCCCTGACCCCTCCGCGTCGCCCTCCTCTTGGTCCACCTGGGTGAAACAATTAATCACAGCCTTAAATAATTATCCCTTAATTTTATCCGTTCATTATTCGAATAACCAAACAGCCCATAACATATTAATTGAACATGTACGTACATTTAGGTGCGTGAAATAAACTTGTTGGCATCCTATTAAAGCTTTTTGTGAGACCTTATATTATAACCATTGGATCTACACTTCATTCATGTTAGTATCATAACGTAGCTTATAGTAACTACTACCAATAATATACCTTTTATTGTTGTTGTTACTGTTGTTAGTAGAATATTACAAGAATTTAATGTTCAATGGTAAGCGGTATTTTTTTTTGTAGTGTTACAATAGTTGTAGTCGAACAAAATGTTTTATAGTTATTGTAAAATAGTGTTAATATATATTTTTATTATAATTATATACTCTGCATTCCCTACAGCACCCATTTACCTATAGGCAGCAGAGTATCGATTGCACAGGTAAACGATGAATAATAAAAGTTTTCAGTACCCAGTTCTACAGTTTCTGGCTTAAAATGGCATTGGCATGCATAATGTTTTGACAGAAGCATCGCCTACGTTTTGTACAAACAGCGATCGGTCTTTACATTTTGACAGGTGGGGTCGTGTCCTAGTTCGCGCTGTATTCCTAGTGTTGTTTTAGCCTAAATGTGCCTTATGTCAACGAAATTGGAAACTGTCCTGCAAATAGTTCGTCAGATAAGACGACGCCCCTACATTCATATTCAAGTCCTGTATCCCGATATGAAAATAAGCTAGTTCAGGCAGACATTCCGTATTCCAGTCGAACATTGTTTCCGATTACATAATCAAACATCTCAATTGTGATTTTCCTCGTAACAGTGTACAACTTCCAACGACTTCTGACTTGTTTACGATTGCTATCCATATTATTTTAAGTATTTATTTTAGGAAGGGTCTCGCTGATCTTGGCTTTATATGTATATATTTTAGATTTGCACAAGATTTGAAGCATACGCATTTGTAGTCCGTGTAAATGCATACTGATACATATCAAAACTCTACAGACTTATGTATGATATTATGTACTAACTTTTTCCGCTCACATCGAGTCTAACTAAGCGCAGACCTTAAACAACAGTAAGTTACACCAAAGATTACCACTTATCAATATCTAGCTTAACCCGCATTCCGTCTGATCATAATCTGATTGATATTGATTAAAAATCACATGATTATCACAGGTTTTTTCCCATTTCTACCGGAAACGAGCAAACTTCCGTAGTCCATGGTACAGGTTTGTGACTATTCCACCGTGCAATATTCCGGGATAAAGTAAAATGATACGGTAAAATAAGGTGGACTGCTTGACTTGTTATCATGAAAATGTCAAATGTCCGTTGCGATAACAGTAATGGGCAGGCAGCACGTATCACTCGATAGATAGATCAATACAAATCAGATAAAGCTTAGGTCACACTTGTAAATTTGTGATGTAGTTTTGGTGTATGTATGTGAAAGTCTAGTATTAATCCTGGTCAGTTAAGTTACATAAATTTAAAACATTTTTGTTCTTCGTTTCGTACGTTTTTGTTATGTTTCATAATATGAATATTAAACTGGCGCTTTACCGTCAGCCTCAGCAGGCCAAAGTCGCTCAGACAGGAGCGCTTTGGCGAGAACAGCTTTGATTAGAACTTTGCCATGCAATCAATATCATTGTAACGTAACGGTTTATACCGACGACGAGCAAAGGTGATGTTCGTTCAAAGGATTTATAACCAGTGAGGGAATTCAGAGGACAGCGGGAAAACCCTGAATTCAGAAGGCATATCGAACAATGGATTATTGAGGGTTAGTTGATGGGTGCGATCACATCGTTTAACACCGCAATAAGAATAAACGTCGTGGTAATTTGCTACACCGTGTACAAAAATAGGATCGGTAACCTCGTCAGGCGCTTTAAGTGTACCTATTATTTCGTAGAGAAAAGTATAAAAGTCAAAATTTAGCCTTATCTCGCAAGCGACAACGTTGCCCTCTTGACAAAATATGTTTGCGCTGCGCCCTTGTGTGTTTGAGCAGCGGCCACGGCAAATATGACGGACGACGGATGCGCGACGTTCGGTGGTCACGTTCGTTATCTGTTTCCAAAACTGTGTCGACTTTGCACATTTCAATCCAATTGGAATTTAGCTAACTATGATTTGTAATTTCAATAGGAAGTTCGCAATTTGGAAGTAAGTAACATCATTCTTATATTTTCATTATCAAACCGCCGCCATTTTTGGGAGAATTGTGTTGTTTTTTTTTTGTAGGTACCTATGTTTTTTAGTATACTTCCAAATCTGTCAGATTAAATTATTTAAGCTTTCAGTTTATTGCCTGTAAATATATTAACTTAAAATAGTTTACTATAAAGTTACAGGCGTCCCTTGGATTTCAAAGCTGGAACAACTGAGTAATCTATTAAACCATCCACTCGACTATTACTTATGTTTTTTTTCAGAGCACTAAACACACAAAAGATTTAAGTCTCTCATTCCTCAAAGGGACATAACTAGAATCATTTAACTTATAAAATAAACGAGACTGGTAGAGTTTATTTCTTATTTTGGACACAAGAAATAATGAAACGAAGCCGACAATTATTGTTTAACGCACTACAATGTGCGATGCATTCGAGGGCGTTGACATTCGCACAGCCTTATCAGACGAAATAATGCGATGAATTTTAGCGATAAAATGATGCGATAGCGAGCGATACGGCGGCGGCGGTCAGCGATATACAGACAGCATAATGGTTAGTCTTTACGAGGATTTTATTGGTCTGCAACCGACGACGGACCGAGTGCCTGTACAAAAAAACCAGTTTGGTATGGCAACAGTTGAAAGGAATTGCATTCTGTTTTCTTTTATCTTCATCAATTTTAGTATGATTAATGTCTGACCACTTCTTCTAATTATACAAAACGATACTGAATTATTCTGAAATGTCTATAATAATAAAACTATATAATATATAATATAAAACTATCGTTTTATTAATAGTCCGTATAGGCATTAGTTTTTACACAAAATTACTCATAGGAAGACCTCACCCACACTTCGATGTTACAAATATTATTAAATGATAGCAAGCTGTATCGAAACTATAGACTGGTTAAGGAGCCATATTAAGCTAGACTTCGTAAACTGTTCTGCTACCTATAACACCGCAAGTACCGAATATGCTTCACGTTACTTAACTAAATTGAATTTTGTCATAATTATTATGTTCTTCGCGCGTTCTTAAACCAATAAAACATAAAAGTTAAGATGCTCGATATACATTACATAAAACATTTATGTGTAAACAAAACGCAATAACGAAACGATTTCGGATACACATTAAACTAAAATATTTTCGGTTTTGGTGTTATAATTATTGTTAGAATAAGCACACATGTTTTTGTTATAGGATTTAAACTAAAACTAGTTTTGTAGAGGTTCAGACAAACACAATTATTTTAGTGAGTTATTTTGGGACATTCACAAATGCATTCTGCATCAACATAACGGTTAGTGGACTCCACAATGGTGTTAGCGAAATAGCTATTAAAAGATTCACTTACACACTATCCGTCTAGCTATGTCAATGTACGATGTTGGCGTGAAACAGTAACATTCCACTGCAATCCAATGCAGGTGTATATGAAACTGGATGAACGTCTATGTTGGCTACATCGCAAATGGACATAGTGAACTAAACAGTACGTGCGCAAACCATGTTAAACCCAGAAATAAAGAATAGACTCGAAAATGTTTTCATATTAGGCTTAAATTTAAGGCGTTTGTGAAGATCTTTTCATAGTTTAAGAAACCTTTATTTCTATTAAGTTGCATAGTTCGCCATTACATATGCAGAGAAATAAACACTCGGCGTAGCGTAGGTAAGAATTTAATACAAGTGACTGCACAAAGTTTAAGTCAAGATTATTAATATAAATCGAGCCAAACAATTCATGTCCATTTTCAGATCTATTCTCTACCAATAGCGTTATTCTGTGGAACCAAAAGCGAGCATTATTTAAACTTGTAATCACCAAGAAATTGTCTATGTCAATCTCGTCACTGCCGCTTCCCGTACCGATCTCCTGTTGGACGTTCAAAATTGTTGTTTTAAACCATTGTTATACCAGGCGATGTCACTGTCAGGCAGCAAAATGATTTCTCCCCCTCGATTGAATGAACGAATAACCAATTCACAATCGATCAAAGTGACTTGACACAATAGAGACGTAATTATTATAAGAGCAGCGATATTTAATTAATTAATACTTTAGTGTTAGATAACATTTGATTATTAATTTCTTAATGTTCAATTATAAAATATTTATGAACAAAATAAATTACAATGTTAAGTTATAATGAAGAGGGCTGATTTTTAGAAGTCACCAATGAAAATATATATATTAGGCACTTGCCTAAATAAACGTCTACTGAAGCCGTCAGCTATGATTGAAAGCATCGATTATCCGTAAATTTGACTTTAATTTTGGATCATCAATTAGGCTTAGTCGATCGTTAAGTGAATTAAGGACTGCGCCTTAATTAACCCTGTGATGCTAACATCTTTAGAAGAAAGTTTTATTTAAGTAAATTGATACAATTAAATAATATTATTTTTGTATTTTGATATGTATGTTAATAATTATTAACTAGTATTGCGAATTAATTCTCAACTAAGTACATACTTATATTCACATGTGATATTTTATATCCCATGTTTTATTTCTATATTTTATCTTTTTCCTTTAACAAATGTGATTGTATTTTTTATCTACATATTAATAATAATAAATAATAAATACCATGGACTCTGGATGGATAGATTTAAAAGGAGGGTTTGATAAAATCATTATAACTTTCATATCAGTCATTATGATCAGTAATAAATAACATGAATTTATTTTTCAGTCATATCACATGTCAGTAATTAATTGCCAGTCATTTACAGGATTATGTTATTACTGTAGAGACACAAGATATATTTTTTTCAAATAGTCGACCTAACTCACGTTATAATCAAAATTTGTTTTCAATTTATCAGTACCGCAGCAGTGAGTAACATGAAATAATCCTACTTGAAATAATGATTTCATACTTATTGAATTCTGAAGCGTACTCAAGTATATTATTAGTATTTCAGTCAGTAAGAAATGTATCTAGCAATTTGTTATTACACTTTTATAAAGGTTATCTCGTTCCTTGCTAGGATCCAAAACAATTCGAATATTTACTTATTACTTCGAAATTAACTACTTAAAACTAACAAGTTACACTATGATTTTAGTAATAGTAACGTGTACTCACCTCAAATGTATTGACACACTGCACCTCTGCTTGTGAAGGTGACCCGTACAACTTCAGTTCTTGAAAGGCACCCTGCAGTAATATTAAGGTCACCACTATGTTCCAAAGCTCCTTCATCTCGACTGATAATTCATTGAACGCTTTGTGTATTTTAAATTAGGAATTTATTTTCTTCATGAAAAAATAGGTAAAAAAATAGTTTATTTGATAATTTTTGCAATGTGAATATTTTAGTTTCACTTAAAGTTAAGTAGAGTAGGGTAGAGTCCTTATTACAGAAGACATTTGAATAATAATTGTATACGATATCTACTACGTTTTTATGAAAACAACGCTGCTGTGCTTTTGTCAATGAAGTCAATGTAACTTATATATAAATGTGTGTAATGTTGTCAAGAAAATAATTTTTCCTTCAGTAATATTATGTGTGATATTATGGATTTTTATACAACATTTTTAACACAGATCTTGTAAAAACAATTATTTTATTAACATTTGTTGTGTTAGGAAATTTCAGCAAAAAAAGGATTCCTTATGAATTTTATTGAATTCGGTTTAACGTGCACACCAACCCCCACAAACATAATATATCACGTAATAACAGCACTAAAAATAGATTTTAATCTGTCTAAATATGGCACTTTAAAAATGGAACGCAAACGCATGCGTGCGTACGAACACGTGTCAATCAGCGCATGCGTCGAAATGCACTAACACTATGTTGGATATGAAGCAGACCCAACCACACACGGATCCAGGATAATAAGGGGCTCTACACATTTTACCGTCAGTTTATAACACCGTGAAAGGTAAATTACTAACCTTAAAATTAACCTGCAAAGTTATGCCATCTATCGATACAATTGTAATCGAATTGAATTTAATATAATTTTTTCTATAAACTTGCATTGGTTGCATATCGAATTCTACCTGTAAATAGAGTCCGGAATTGATACCTACTACACCAATAAATCGATATTTTTTATTCTTGAGTCTTCCTTATTGTCGTGTGTTTTTTACATTTGATTATAATATCATTGCAGTGTTAGTATCGGGTGAGATGTCAGTTTAGCATCCGAACAGCCGATACTCAGCAATCCGATATCGGAACGAGTTCTAATTCTAGTTAGGAGTGCTAAATGCCTGAAACTCATTACACTGAAACGCGTCTGCCACTCAAGGCACTCGGCGATTCCGGCTCGCTCTCTGTCAAAGCCCCGTTCGATTCAAAGTAAGATCCAATTATGGGTAGACTGTGCTCTGAATTGCGGAGATGCTTCAGGTAGTCTCGCATGGCTTTACTATATTATAGTATATATATTATTAGTAGCAGATTAAACTGGGTAGGTATGAGGAAAAAAAAATGTTCGGGGTTTAATTAAGTGAGGAGTCGATATAAAATCATGGGGCTCGATCGGCTTTTTACGAACACCGTTGGAAAATTTTTTTAGCAATTTGCCACGTTCGGTAGCCGGTATTGGTTTTGCTGGTAACATTAGTTAAGCCTTGTGAGAAGTCATGAAAAATTCCACACACACTCCGTTAGGCCACTAACTACTATTTCAATGGTACACGGGTGTTTTGTCACCTAGTACAGGAGCCTTGCCACTAGCATGTAATAACACTTTTGTTACTCAATAAAGCCTTTTTTAATTATTCTATTTCAACTATACTGGAGCTTCTTTAAAACCTTACTTACTTACATTGATGGTTGATGGTCTGGTAATTTTATTCCATTATCGTAGGAATTCCTGCATAAATTAGTCAAAACCAATGTTTTCATTAATTTCAGGCTATAATTAAAAAATACGTGGCCTCGTCTCGGCTCTCGGCGGGCCATCTAAACCACAGACTAAATCAAAATTAGAGATGGCATTATGAAATTGATTAAATAAATATTGTAACATTATTAGGGGTACGTTGAATC